>CM057452.1:460005000-461255000 GCA_016271365.2 Neoceratodus forsteri
GACCAGGAAGGCTGTGTATTATAGTGCAGGGATTCCTTAATGATGTTGACATAATGTTGATGAACCTCTATCTCCCCATGGACTAACACCCCCCATGATCAAAGGTTATTTGGTAAGATCTTGACCCCGACCAAGGGTTGTTGTTGTTGGCTGGTGACTTCAAAAGAGCCCAACTCCCAGCTGGGATTCCTTCAATCCTCACCACCAAGGCAACCTGCAACCCATCATTTTTCAAGTGATTCACCCAGGAGGTTTGATGAGCAGGCGCTTGGTGCTTCCTACACCTGTGAGCGTGGAACTGCATCCATTATTCCTCACAGAACTTATTCCAGAATTGACCACTGCTACACTCAAGTTGAAAACATGACTAGTCTAGTAGATTGTAGGATAGGGGACATTGGGCTGGCCCACTGGCACAGTGGTTGGATTTCTGTTTGCAACGCTGATGACCCGGGTTCAGGAACAGACTTGGGAGTTGGAGAACCAGTCGGGGGAAAGGATAGAACATCTCTGGGACTGCTTTCCTTCTCTGGGGGAGGGGGTTGTGTATCCAGACCTGGACTGACCTCTGGTAGAGGCTGGGGGATAGCATTGGCGGTGCCTGAGTTACTGTGGGGGTGTGTCAGGCGTCAGCAGAGAATGCATCCTCACGACACTGCATGCCACGCCCCTCTATGGTCTAAACTAGAGACCAGTGAAATTCTTTTATTTTTATAATTTTTCTTTTTATTTTCTGGAATTTCTTGTTATTTCTTTTATTCATTGAAAATGTAGTTTTATTTCTTGTTATGACATTTATTCATAAACTATCTCAAAATGATCTTATACACACTGGAAATCACATTCCTAGTATACTACAGTGTATTAAGCAACATTATGCTATGGCCTTGTAAAGTTTTGTGAATGAAACAATTCCATTGTCGCTTCCTTGTGGACCATCCCTGTGGTAACAGTGAAGCCTGAACAAGTGCTGCAAGCATTTATTTAGTTACTGCCCCAAAAAGCAATTTTGTTCACTTTATTCATGTGTTTGTTTATGTTTTATTCTTTTTATATGCTGATTTTTTGTTATTTCTTGTTATACCTTGAATTTCTTGTTACTTCTTTTTATACTTGACTTTCTTGTTATTTCTTATTTAAGAAAAACACGGGTCTCAGTCAAACTAACACAAATAGTGGCCGCATATATGAGCCCCCACCCCTGGCCCTGATCGCTCGCTACAACTCTCCCGAAGTTGACCTGTTCTGTCTCCTACTGTATCTGATTTGACTCTATGCCCCACCGTGAGAGCAAGCCAGGAGGCAATACCAGGCGCCCCTGCCAGCATCCTTCCATCCTTCTACTGTCATTTGTGTGGGTTTGCGCCAGTGAGGTGGGGGCAGGGGCAATCCAGGGATATCATCAGGAGGAGGTAAGTACTGGGGATAAGGTGGGGGTCCGGGGTGAGCGGGGCTGAGCTACTGAGCAGCATGTGGAAGAAAGCATAATTAAAAAAGGATAGGGGACATTAACCACTCGGACATGCCCCTCTGGTTAGTTGCTGGAATGTCAGCCTGGAGCAACATAACACCAGATGGTGTCTTAATCCTCACTACCTCAGTGGACAGGCCTTCAAGGACTTCCTGCAGGGCAAGATGGAGGAGAGAAACTCCACGAAAATGCCACACCAGAGGTGTTACACTGTATACACTGGGGCACACTAAAATGGTCCTTCACAGACACATCATACAATGTACCACTGTCCAGACCAAACTGTGCAGAGAGTGCCAACAACAGCTGGAGGACACACTGCATTTCTTGCAGACAGCCCACAAGCAGGGAGATGTCTCAGTTACTCCACAACCTAAACAAGTAAAATGGACCTAGACAGCCTATGCCTACACCATCCTGAAATAGCCCTAACTTTCTCCACCAATGATACTTTGAGATAGAGACCAGAGCCTCATGCTTGTCTGGCATATCAGCTGTGTAAGCAATGCCATGCCACAGTGATCACAGCCCTAAATGAACTAAAAACTGGGGAATGCCTGACAGAGCTGCACAACGTTACACATATGTTTTACACTTACTACCAATCCTTATATACTCAGGCGCAGATTGTCCCCTTGGAGGCCAATAATGCCTTTCTGACCAATTCATACCCAAGCTCAGCGAAGAACAGGGTGCACAAGTGTTAGCTCTGGTCATGGCGGAGTAGTTATACAATGTAATCAGATGTTTCAAGACCACGAAGGCACGAGCACAGACATGTATGGAGCTCACTTCTATAAGACCATGAAAGAACAAATCCTTCCCCACTCCTACAGGTGCTGAGTGAGTTCTCTTGTGGTACCCCACCTGGTCCCTCGCACCAGTTTCTGTGATCCTGAAACTGGGCAAGAATCCCCTCATTTGTAGCTGATATCAGCCAATCTTGGCACTTTACACCAACTATAAAGATTTTATGTCCATCCTAGCTCATAGAATGGATAAGGTCTTGCCCTTCCTGGAAGATCTTGACCAAACTGGTTTTGTCTGACACTGGAGTGGAGAACAACTAACAATACCAAAGTGTACACTACATATCGTGTATGAAATGAGGCAGCACCAGTCCCTCTCTGTACTCCTCAGCCTTGACACCAAAAGGCATTTGACTGGGTCTCCTGATCATTCCTATATACAGTGCTGGGCTGGCTGGAATTCTAATCCCACTTGTCAACTTTCTGTGGGGAATTTTTAAAAGGCTCCTGGGCATGTGTCAAGGTCTCAAGCTGGCGGATCCCTGAACCACACAGAAGCAGGTATACTATCAGCTGCTCTGAGTCCCTGTTAGTGGGTACCAGCCGCCGCTAGCATGGCAGCTGTCCCACCCTCCTCCCTGGGTCATCGCTACCTTTATAGTACCCAAAGGGCAGAGGTCAAAGGTCAAAGCAGCAGGAGCTTCTGAAACAATCACCTTTCCTGCTGCCCCACCATTGCTCTGTAAGTTCAGGCTCTGCTCCTCCCACACCCTCATCATCTCCCTGAGTGACTGCTGTCTCTCCTCCTCCTAACCCTCCCTTACACCTCTCCTTTCACCCCACCACTTCCCATCAATTTGCTGCAACTGTGCCAATCCACTAAATCAGCTACCAATCACTAGCTACAGCCACTCAAGTCCTGGTTGGACGGGCAGAAAACAGAGAGTGGTGGTAAATGGTATACAGTCAGAAGAGATGCAAGCCACAAGTGGGGTACCTCAGGGATCAGTCCTGGGGCCAGTCCTCTTCAATATCTTCATTAGTGACATTGCAGATGGACTAGAGGGTAAGGCTTGTCTGCTTGCAGATGACACCAAGATCTGCAACAGAGTAGATGATCCAGGTGGGGTGGGCAGAGTGAGAAAGAGATCTGGATAAACTAGCAAAATGGTCAGAAGAGTGGCAACTGGGATTTAATGCAAAGAAATGCAAGATCATGCACATAGGGAAGAGAAACCCTGAAGCCACCTAGGCTGGGAGGGAGTTGCTGGCAGTCACAAAGGAAGAAAGAGACTTGGGCACCATTATCACCGATGACCTGAAATCATCCAAGCAGCCTCTAAAGCAGTAGGTAAGGCTAGGGGATGTTAGGGTGTATTAGTAGGGGTATCACAAGTCGTAAGAGAGAGGTAATAATCCCTCTTTACAAGACACTGGTTAGCCCCCATCTGGAGTACTGGTGCAGTACTGGAGGCACACTTCACAAGGACATTAACTAAATTGAGGCAGTCCAGAGAAGGGCAACCAAATGGTGCAGGGACTGCATCAGAAGACATATGAGGTCAGATTAATGGATCTCATTATGTATACCCTTGAGCAAAGGAGGGAGAGGTGATATGATCAGAACATTCAAACACCTTAGGGCATTAACAAGGTGAAAGGAGTCTAACATGTTTAAATATAAGAAAAATATCAGGACAAGAGGACACAGCATGAGATTAGAGGAGGCCGATTAAGGGGAATGTGAGGAAATTATTTTTCCCAGAAAGAGTGGTGGATGCGTGGAGCGCCTACCTCAGGAAGTGGTGGCTATGAATACAGTGCATGGCTTCAAACAGGAATGGGATAGGCATAAGGGAGCAATACAGATGAGTATGAATAGATAGGCCACTGACAGAACAAAGGCCGATGGCACATTTATAAGGTAGAAAAGAAATGGGCAGACTGGATGGGCCTTGCGGTCCTTATCTGGCGTCAACCTCTATGTTTTCTATGTTTCTAAGTTTACTCCCCAAACCTTGTGAATTGTTCTTACTCTGGAAACTCTTCACTGTTTTCACAACCACAGTACAAATTCACTGTGACATTACACTTTCCCTTCCAACCAGGAGAATCACACTCTCCCCCACTATCCATCACATGAAACCTCAACAGCTAACCCCCATAAACCACAAAATGCCTAATGTACACATCTGGCTGCTTGCACTTATCCTCCTTCCCCTCTATTCTCCCTCTCCCTTCAAATTACCATTCCTCTACTAACTTCTCAGATGCAACCTCCATGCCTCCAAGTTCCCCTACATGCCTTCTCTCTCCCGCCTTTAACAACTATCTAAGATCCACACCCTCTGCCAGCTTATCCTCTTCTCATAATTCCCATCCCATCCTCCCCACTCTTCTGTCCTCCACATGGCAGCCTCTGTTCTCCTCCCTCTGTGGAACTCATCCACAGGCTCCACCTCTCCACACCTACTCTCAAACGTATTCACCACAGGTGGTTAAAACCATACAGATCTGCCTATAAACTCTTCTTCATCTATCTACTCCTTTACTAGCTGGTGATATCCACCAAAACCCGGTACCGACCTCTCAACCTTCCCCCATCCCCGAAAGGCCTTTCCATATACCACCTAAACGCCAGAAGCCTAGTACCCAAGATCAACTTCCTAAGAGTTTGGGTCATGCAACACTCCACTGACATACTCTGCAGCACAAAATCATGGCTATCACACAGAATATCCGACTCCCTACTCTCTCTCCACCTGGCTACCACTTCATCCTGCAAGAGTGCTCCAAGCGTGGTGGTGGGGTAGCAATCTACCACCATCAAAACATACCAGCCACACTCATTACAAGTGAGGCAGTCCCAAAAGGCACACAAATTCCTCCTTATTCAACTGCTCCCCTCCTCTCTCCTTATCTTCATTGGTATATTATACCCTTCACCCAAAACTTACCCCTCCTCTGTGGTCAACACCATCTCCTCCCTACCATCCACTGCCAGCTCAGGGAACTCATCCTGCTCGGTGACTTTAATTTAGACTGGTCCTCCACTGCCTGAAATCCACTACACAACAAGTAGAGTCATTAAACCTCCACCAGCTCGTAAATGAATCATCCAGACCCAACCCACTCCTCTCACAACTACACCCTCCTTGATTGGATCCTGGCCTCACACCCCACCGGATCTCTGCAGCTGGCACACTCCCGACATATTCAGCAACCATCTAATGACTTACTGTATATGCAAATAACAGTTAACCTGCTCTCCCCAACCTACTGTTGGATTCATTCCTTATGCTCCTAAACACCTCAGACCTGCATGATCTTGCCTCCTCTGATTGGTCCCTTTTCTACTCCTCAAATGATATTAACACTGCCCTCTCCCTCTTCTGCCACACATTTAACAAAATCTGCAACATTCATTTCCCCTCACGTCACCGCAGGATGGGACACTTCCACCATCCTTAGTTATCAGCTAACATCATCAAGCACTGTACACTCACAGCCCGCATGGGCTCGCTGCAAAGTGTCCTTTTCCCCAAATGCCTCTCTACCTACAGAGCCCTGAGAAATGTGTGCAAGAAAGTAGTTAGGACAGTTAAATTCCACTATTTCAAGAACACATTACAGGAAAACCTTAACTCCCTTATAAATTTTGGCAAACACTCTCTTCCCTCCTTAACCCCCATCAAATTCTTCCTCCCTCTCCTCCTTATTGACAACAAACTAGTCTGAGATCTTCTCACTGGCCTCCATTTTAAACAAATATTTCACAGTCTGTGCCCTACTCTCCATCCCTACCCCACTCCACTGCATAATCCTCCGACTCCAGAATCCTGCTAACCCCCAACTTTGCTGCAAACTACCAATTCCAAATACATTTAATTTCTCCCATCGCTGCTCACGAAGTGCTCAAGCACTTAAATCACTGAAACTTGGCAAATCCAATCCAGATGGACTTGGCCCTCTCCTACTTCAGATTTCAGTCCCAGCAATTGCTCATCCCTGTCCCACCTGTTTAACCCCTCTTTCACCCTTGGCACAGTACCTCAGGCCTGAGTATCTGCAAAGTGATCCCCCTCCACAAAGGTGGTGATCACTCCTCACCAGGTAACTGTCACCCTATCTCTCTCCTCTTTGTTCTAGTCAAGCTCCAAGAGTCCCTTGTCCTAAAAGGCTCACCCACTTCCTCAGCTCCTCTGATTTTCTGTCTCCCTACCAAGCTGGCTTTTGGAAAAAACACTCAACTGTCTCCTCCCTCCTCTGGATCAAAAATGCTATTCTCACAGGCATGGATCAAGGCCACCTCACCTTAGCTATTTTCATTGACCTAACCAGGTCTTTGATTCTGTCTCCATCCACTCCTACTCACCAAACTAGAACTTGCCAGACTTTCCTCTATCAGTCAAATGGTCCAATTCCTACCTTTCTGGTTGCTTCCAATGAATCCAGGCAGAAGGCGTACTCTCCCCTCCCAGTTCTGGCAGGGGTACCACAAGGCTATATTCTTGGTCCCATCCTCTTTTCCATGTTTCTTAATGATCTCCCTCTCATATGTTCTTCCTCCAAAATACACCTTTATGCTGACAACACTATTCTCTATACTTCTGGCCCTCTGCCCTAAGGTGACCACTCAGCTGTAAACTGATTTCACTCACGTCTTGAATTGGTCTAAATGAACCAACTCACGGTAATTACTACTAAAATAGTATCCATGTGTAACCCCTAGATGGCGCCTATCCCAGGCTACTACCCCTGCCTGATTTGCCACTAACGGGTTGAGGGCCTGGATCCAATGGCGGGTGCCTCCACCCAGAGGTCAGGGTTTGCAATAGTTAAACTAACTTGGTCACAGCCCTCTGGGACACTGCAACCCCTTTCTTCCCACTAGTGGCCCACACAATATATCAAATTACCTTCACAGTATACACTTACCCCCAGGTCTGGTTCCAGCACTGGGACCTCCTGTGAAATGAGATACAGTGCAACAATCACAGTACAGTACTTTAACATAGACAAATACCTCAGGCAGTATAACTTTGCTGAAACAAGCAGCTCTGATTTATTTAGGGGATATAACAAGGACAGGGAAATCAGGTTAATTAGCTTATCACTTTAATAATCTACCTATGGCTCTGTGCACAGGCCTATCCCTATCAGTTACTGTCCCTGGGTACCCAAGCCCTAGTGGCTAGTCCAAACCGTGGCAGCTGGTAGGGGCCCTTTCACACAGAGAAAAGGAGAATTAAACAGTCAACAGTACAGTAATTCCATTTGGATTTAATGTGGCAATTCAACAGGGAGCGACCCTGAATTAGTACTCACGACCTCCAAATAAGATAGGGTCCTTCAATGTCAGCAGGGCTCACTTGAGGTGCACAAACCTCTTCACACATCCATATAAAAGAAAGCACTATACCAGGCAGGCTGCATCTGTATCCCGATCGCAATTACTGCACAATACCGGGAGAACACACAGCAGATTCAGTTCCTGACAGACCGAGTGTAATTTTCAGCAATTCCTCCAGTCTTCTACAGGGTGAGCCTGGTTTCTACTCTTCAGAGATCCTTTGATTCTTTTCACAGGACGGATTCAGTCTAACAAGCTGCAGACGGAACTCTGGGCCTTACACACGTTTTTGACTAAAACTGCACACTGAAAAGCACAGGGCTCCTTCCTTCTTCACTGCCAAAGCTCAACTCAAACTCCAACTGACAAAACTGGGCACTTCCTTTGAGTTCCTCCCAGTTCTTGACTGGATTAGCTGTCACTCACAATAGACTGCTGCTGTTGGTCCAAAAGGTGCTGAAGTCTAAACTACATCTCCCAAGTCACTGCCCATACAATCCTCTTGTGGCTGGCTCAGATTATGAGTCCAAGTTCTGATTCGTCCAGGCACCATTTTAGAGCTAGCTTACCCCACACTGATTGGTCCAGTTCAGCAGTTCAAAACTAGAATGGGGAACTAGCAGACACAGTTCTGACTGCAAAGAAAGCAGGTTAGACAAACTGTAATTTCATTATTACTCTAAATAATTTCTGGCAAACAGTTACATCTTTCAGATAGGTTCCCTTTGCACTCCTAGTGACTGCAAAATGAAGTGAATTGGCAGCAGCTTGAGTGGTACTCAATCAAAGAAACACACAGTCCCCATACAAACTAATTATGTCTGCAAGCAGACAGCTCTTAAAGACACAGTACCAGAGGTTCTAAAAACACTCACTGATAAATGGCTTAAATGCAAACACCATTCAGGCTTGGAGCATTCAAGCAAGCTCCTGGAAGTCTTTTGGGAACCCCCATTTGCAGGGGTTACACCCTTCCTGGCCTGGGAAAGCTTGATGTCCGCATCAAGCAAGTACCCCCATAAGTTTCAACTGCAACCATATACATTTGCATTAGGCTCGCACATGTAATCATCAGTCAATATATCATTTACCAAGAACACATTTCTGAAACATTGCAGTCGTCCTCTTTACAGTATTACATACACATTGTACCATAACTCAAGTTATACCTCTTGTACATGAAACCTGAAGAGAGGGCCCTTCCCTATCAGTTACCTTGGGGCTGGATGGGGCAAGGGCACCATACATGAGAGAGCAACACAAGTAACTTGAGTTAGCACTGATGCTCAGTTTGGGCAATGAGCTCAGACACATACACTCCTTTATGGACAACATTGAGAGGCAAGTCCACAGGCCTCCCAAGTGAATCATAACTGAGGTGCACCACAGGCTTTACAGCTCGACCAGTCTTTCTAGGGGAACTGTTATAGTCTCTGCACTCTGAGCCTCATTTTCAGCATTGTCCTCACTTGTCAGGAGTCTCCATGGGGTAGAGGAGGCTAGAACTTGGGCACTTTCAGCTCCAGGAGTTACAGTTTCTGAGTCCACAACATTTGGCTCGCATGGAGCTTTCGGACACTGGCAGTGGACTGTCAGGCCTCAAAATACTCTTCTTGTTCGGTGTATCACCAGTCTGCCCAATCTATTTTCCTCCCCTGAAAGCTCAAACAGTTCAACCATGCACAATGATTCCATTTCATCTGATCTGATGCTTTGCACTTCACTTTCTGGGAGCATTGGCTCCAGGATGAAGCTGGGGCTTAGACAGTCCAGAAGGCCCAGCTCATCTCCAATATTGACTAGGGATTGCCCCAGAACAATTGACTCAGTTCGTAAGAAGGATAGTATTCAAAGTCACTCTCACTTTCTTCCGATATGGACTGGACAGTCATGCTCAACTGGTACTTGTGGAGGGAACACTTTAACTTTGCTTCTGTAGGTGCAGACTTTCTTGATCTTTTCTTAGCAGCAGCTCTAGTCACTGGTCCAGAGGGGCATCTTAGGGCTCAGACTCAATTAAGATTTGTCCAATGGGCAGTAAATGATTTCTATGCATTGTTTTACATCTTTTGAATTATTCCCAGGCCTACTTTGTACACTGGCAGATCATCTAGTTTGCCCACTACAATGTGAGGGAGATGGTGCCATCTGTCAGCAATCTTGTGCTTGCCAATGAAGTCCCAGATTTCTTAGCAATACCCGATCTCCCTCCTGGAGTTCCTGTGCTTTCACCTTTTTATCATACCTTTTTTGTTGGCCAGATTTCTTTTGGCAGCCATGGTTTGAGCCAGTTGGTACGCATGAGTTAGCTGGGCCTTTAACTTTGCATACTGTAAATAGTTGTCAGCTTGAACCCCATCAGGAGAGACCCCAAACACACATCTACTGGTAGTCCAGCCTTCTTCCAAACATCAGGCGTGTAGGGGGAGAATCCAGTGGCATCACTTTTGGTGCAGTTATAAGCATGTACCAGGGTGCTAATTTGTTGGCTCCATCTAGGCTTGTCCTTTGGGTGCAGGGTGCCTAGCATATCTAGCAAAGTGCGGTTGAAACGCTCAGGCTGTGGGTCCCCTGGGGTGGTAAGGAGTGGTTCTGGACTTCTGACTCCACAGAGAAAGCATCTCTTTGATCAGACGACTCTCAAAGTCTCTCCTTGATCAGAATGGATTCTTGTGGAGCCCCATAGTGAACAAAAGTTTTCACAGGTACTTTGGCCACAGTGGATGCTTTCTGGTCTTTGGTGGGAAAGCTTGGCATATCTCGTGAAATGGTCAGTGACCACCAGCACATTACTGATATTTCTTTGATCTGACTCCAAACTCAGAAAATCAATACAGACCAGCTCCATGGGTGCACTGGTGGTGATGTTAACAAGGGGGCAGCCCTCTGGGGCAAAGCTTTCCTCTGTAAGCAGCGACTCATAAGTTCTATCGTGTTCCACATCAGCCCCATCTTAGGCCAATAAGAATCTGGATCTCACCAAGTCAAGTGTTCTGTCTATACCAAGGTGCCCCCATGTGGTTGTGCAAGGACCTCAGTACTGAGTCTCGAAAGGCAGTGGGCAGCACTGGTTGTTGTTTGTCTACTTGTCCCCTCTGTCTACTGTTTCTCTGTATAACAGTTTATTGATCAGTTTCAACTTAGGACCTTCTTTGTATAACAGTGCAGTTCTCAAATCAGTGGGCGAATTTGGACATCTTTTCCTGCATAGAGGGCTTCTAAAGCTGCTTTGATCATGGGATCGCGGATTGAGCCAGCGAATACTGTCATTGTCCAGCTGAGGCAGTGCACCAATGTCTATTGCAGAAAAGTGGCAATAAGCAGCAGGTATGCAATTCTCAGAGGCTCCCAAGCAATCCACCATGCAGTCCACTGCGTCCGTGGACATTTGTTCCTCCCTGTCAAACTTCCGGCAGAGTGCCCGAATGTCAGGTTCTGCCAATTGGACCCAATCATTCTGGGGAACAGGCCTCGGGAGAGAGCATCAGCATCTATGTGGTTCAGACCTGCTCGGTATTCAAGAGCATAGTCATATGTAGATAATGCAGAAAGCCACCTATGGCCAGTGGCATCCAACTTAGCTGAGGTCTGCACATTAGGTCAAAGGATTATTGTCAGTTTTTACTAGTATTTTAGCCCCATAAGTACTCATGGAATTGGTCAACAATAGCCCACTTCAAAGCTAGGAACTCTAACTTATGTACAGGATAGTTCTTTGGATGGGGTCAGGCTTCTACTGGCAAAGGCCACTGGTCTCAGGCCATTCTCATGCTCTTGGTACAACACAGCCCCAACCCTTGCAAGCTAGCATCAGTGTGCAGGACGAAGGTTTTCTTGGATCGGCATAGGCCAGCACTGGAGCATGGGTAAGTTGATATGATCTCATGAAAAGCAGTCTCACAATCAGGAGTCCAGCGGCCCCAAATACTTCACCGGATGAAAATACACTCTTTCAGTCTTGAGGGACGCTGACTTTTGTATTTTTGTGGGTTGGGGATACCCTTGAGTAAGGTTAAGTAAAGGGGATCACTCTTGAATAGTCCTTGATGAAGCCGATAATAAATCACACAGAATCCCAGGAATCTTTGGCAGTTCTTTAGATTTTTGGGCTGTGGCCAGGTGGTCAAGGCCTCAACTTTACTTGGTCGGTCTCTATTCCTCGGTGGATACTATGTGTCCCACATACTTTACTGATGTTTGAAAGAATTGACACTTATCAATGGACAGTTTAAGGCCAAAGTCCTCCAGTCGGTCCAATACCTTAAATAATCTGCTCTCATGTTCCTCCAGTGAGCTGCCAAACACAATAACATCATCTAGGTATACCAGGCACTCTAGTAAGTTCATGTCCCCACTGCACGCTCCATCAATCGTTGAAAAGTGGCTGGGGCACCTGAAATCCTTGAGGCATCCTCATGAATTCATAGAAGCTAGCGGACAGATAAAGGCCGTCTTCTCACGGTCCTCTGGGGCCATCGGGATCTGGTGAGTACCCACTGCGGAGATCCAGCACAGAGAACCACTTGCTCCTGCTTAGGCAGTCCAAAGCATCCTGAATGCGGGCATTGTGTACTGATCAGGATAGTCCGCGGTTTAAGGTGCGATAATCCACACACATCCTTACTGTTCCATCTTTTTCCTCACTACCACAATGGGGGAAGCATAAGGGCTTCTGGATTCTTGTATTACACCAGCAGCTAACATCTCTTGCAGATGCCGCCTCACATCATCTATGTCAGCAGGTGCCAGGCGTCGAGACCTCTCCGAAATGGTCTTTCGTCATGCAGCGGATATTGTGCTCAGCTCCTTGCACGCATCCTACATCCCATTCCTTTAAAGAAAACACCTGGTCTCTCTGGGCAAGCTTCTCACTGATCCTCACTTTCCATTCAGCTGGCAGCGGGAGTCGCTAAATCAAACAAGTCAGGCGTTATTTGTCATTCTTCCTTGAACTCTTGCTGCTGGGTAGCACTGCAGTGTCTGCACAATGCACATTAGCCAGGATGCAACCTCTGTTTACTCGAATGTCTCTTTCAGACACATTATGAACTTGGACCATTACCCTTCTGGCATAAGCATGGGCTCTAGGGGCAAAATACTAGGCTGACCAGCAGTCCCTCTGGCAATTTTCCATCGCCTGGTGCATCCAACATTAATATTTTATTCTTAACATCCTTTCTGATACGGACCTCCCCTGTAAGGTACACTGGGCATTTGGGCCAGGATCAGAGACTCAGGATCCTTCTTCCATACAATTCCGACCGGTTCCTCTGGTTCTGTTTTTCAGCATCTCTCTGTGCCTCATAGGCCTTCTTAATTAAAGCCGAACTCTTAAAGCTCTACTAGTCTTTGACCCCTGTTTTTCATAACACAACTGTGCCAGCTTCCGAACATATGAGCATTTGTTCCAATCAACAAAGGGACACCATCATACAGTCCAGTGGGGGACACACTAAGGCTAGGGTCTCTACTTGTTCGGCCACTCAGCCACGGAGGTGGGGAAAGACAGCCAAATTCGGATATACCGGAATAGGGGTAGGCCTTCTCACTTAACCCCATACATGCAGTCCTTCTAATGGTTGTAAGGGCACGCCTGACAAATGCTTCTGATACCAATCCTCGAACATAATTGTCACTTGGGAGCCACTGTCTAATACAGCTCTTGTAGACACTCCATTCACCTTTACAGTGGTCTCCATGGAGGACCCACTATTCTGGACCAGTCTGGAGAGGCGGTAGTGGGGGCCTGGGCAACTGACCTTGCCACAAAGGACGTGAATTAGCATTTTGGTGCCCTCACTGGGATCATGTCGCACCTCTTAACCACTGATTTCTTCTCGAGCTCTCCTTGTAGCCTATATGCAACTTTGTCAGTGTCTTTTGGGACTGGCATTCCCTTTTCATGTGCCCATCTTTCCCACAATTATAGCAAAACATACTTTCTGGAGTTTGAGCTGGCCGAGCGCCACACTGGGAGCCAGGGCGGGTATTACTAACTGGAAACCTGGGTGCCATCTCTGTCTGCGGCGTGATAAGCATTTGGAGACATCTCGTCAGTTTCTCCACTTCCATGGTCAAGGAATTGAGTTTGGAGCTGTTATCAGTAGGAGATACATGGGTGGGTACCCCACCCCCATAGCAGATGCAGTCGGATATAGGTCAGGCCTTGTTGCAGGCGTGGCCTTCATAAAGGACTGTTTTTGAATTCCCGGATCTCTCTCAACAGTTCGCCCCATTGTGGCATATCTTTTCCTTGTCAGAGCACTCATTGACTGTCAACCTCTGCCCTGAACTTCACTTGATGGGTCACCCTCAGTCACTCGGGTCGTAGCCACAGCTGTTGGTGGGTACCTCCCGGGGTCGCCTTTTCTCAACTCCTCGAATTTCTCTCATTAACTCATCATAGGAGGGTGGGGATTCCAGTCGATTTGCCAGGCGATTAACTGAAGCAACAGCAGTTCTGAGAAGGGGCAGACTTAAGGATTCTGTCCAGTCTGGTTCGGTCCAGTTCAATCGCTGGCAAACTACCCTTTCTGAGGCATTCTTGCAACAATTTTTCCAGCCGAGAGACATACACAGACAACAACTCCCTTGGTACTGTTGTGCATTTCTTACTCTCCACCATAGGTCCTCATCAGAATCTGGGCTCCATACATTCTCCAAGGCCTCAAGATAGGCCTGTGCAGTCGCTTCAGGGTTACTGGCCCGTTTAGCACGGATGGTAGCCAGGCAGGACCTCGGAGGCTCTCACTAACCCTCTTTCGCTTTTGCCTTCCGAGCATTGCCATTCTAGCACTTGGGGCAACATAGTCTATCCAGGTCTCCCAGTCATCCTCCCTTGGGGTGGGAGGTGCCAGAGAAGATCCTCAACCTGGTAAGAGTCGTGACTAATGGCAGGTGCAGAAATAGAGTCTGCATTGGTTCAGCCACCATTACGGGCACTGGAGCAGGAGAGGGTGTTGGGGAGGAACACCCCCAGGTGGCAAGAATAGTTTCTTCAAGTCCTCCACAGTTTTCCCCTCCCAGCAACCATTCAGCAAATTTCTCCTCAAAAGTTTCAGATAGTGGTGGGGCTGATTCCCCAGTCTTTACTGTCCTTAGTTATCACTCTCCAAGCAGTGAGGGCTCCTCTGGGGTAATGGTCTGTGGCACTTGGAGCTATCTATGGGATCCTTAAACTCTACTAGGGCCAGGAAAGTGTGGGTGAGCAGATTAGCATGCGACCCACCACCACAGGGTTTGTAAACCTTCCACCTTGGAAAGTACTCCTGCACAGTGTCCGTATTGATACCCAGGGGATGTCCAGGATAAGCATAGTATTTTGGGGTCGATCTCCTCCCAGTACACCACTCCACCAGCGGTGCACAGCCACTTCTGTCGGGTACCCATTTTTCTTAACAGTGGTTCGTGAATATGGCCACTAGAGGACACACAATCCCAGCGTGCCTCCAAGATGTAACCCCTAGATGGCGTATCCCAGGGCTACTACCCCTGCCTGATTTGCCACTAACGGGTTGAGGGGCCTGGATCCAATGGCGGGTGCCTCCACCCAGAGGTCAGGGTTTGCAATAGTTAAACTAACTTGGTCACAGCCCTCTGGGACACTGCAACCCCTTTCTTCCCACTAGTGGCCCACACAATATATCAAATTACCTTCACAGTATACACTTACCCCCAGGTCTGGTTCCGCACTGGGACCTCCTGTGAAATGAGATACAGTGCAACAATCACAGTACAGTACTTTAACATAGACAAATACCTCAGGCAGTATAACTTTGCTGAAACAAGCAGCTCTGATTTATTTAGGGGATATAACAAGGACAGGGAAATCAGGTTAATTAGCTTATCACTTTAATAATCTACCTATGGCTCTGTGCACAGGCCTATCCTATCAGTTACTGTCCTTGGGTACCCAAGCCCTAGTGGCTAGTCCAAACCGTGGCAGTTGGTAGGGGCCCTTTCACACAGAGAAAAGGAGAATTAAACAGTCAGCAGTACAGTAATTCCATTTGGATTTAATGTGGCAATTCAACAGGGAGCGACCCTGAATTAGTACTCACGACCTCCAAATAAGATAGGGTCCTTCAATGTCAGCAGGGCTCACTTGAGGTGCACAAACCTCTTCACACATCCATATAAAAGAAAGCACTATACCAGGCAGGCTGCATCTGTATCCCGATCGCAATTACTGCACAATACCCAGGAGAACACACAGCAGATTCAGTTCCTGACAGACCGAGTGTAATTTTCAGCAACCTCCAGTCTTCTACAGGGTGAGCCTGGTTTCTACTCTTCAGAGATCCTTTGATTCTTTTCACAGGACGGATTCAGTCCTAACAAGCTGCAGACCGGAACTCTGGGCCTTACACGTTTTTTGACTAAAACTGCACACTGAAAAAGCACAGGGCTCCTTCCTTCTTCACTGCCAAAGCTCAACTCAAACTCCAACTGACAAAACTGGGCACTTCCTTTGAGTTCCTCCCAGTTCTTGACTGGATTGGCTGTCACTCACAATAGACTGCTGCTGTTGGTCCAAAAGGTGCTGAAGTCTAAACTACATCTCCCAGAGTCACTGCCCATACAATCCTCTTGTGGCTGGCTCAGATTATGAGTCCAAGTTCTGATTCGTCCAAGGCACCATTTTAGAGCTAGCTTACCCCACACTGATTGGTCCAGTTCAGCAGTTCAAAACTAGAATGGGGAACTAGCAGACACAGTTCTGACTGCAAAGAAGCAGGTTAGACAAACTGTAATTTCATTATTACTCTAAATAATTTCTGGCAAACAGTTACATCTTTCAGATAGGTTCCCTTTGCACTCCTAGTGACTGCAAAATGAAGTGAATTGGCAGCAGCTTGAGTGGTACTCAATCAAAGAAACACACAGTCCCCATACAACTAATTATGTCTGCAAGCAGACAGCTCTTAAAGAGACAGTACCAGAGGTTCTAAAACACTCACTGATAAATGGCTTAAATGCCAAACACCATTCAGGCTTGGAGCATTCAAGCAAGCTCCTGGAAGTCTTTTGGGAACCCCATTTGCAGGGGTTACATGATTTTCAGCACTCACCATCAAATAGCCAAGCTCACCACATCCCTTCTTTCTCCACCCTTGATGGCACCAAGCTAGATACAGTCCCGTCCTGTAAGTATCTAGGAGTCTGGCTAGACAGCCGCTCAACTTCTCAACACATGTCAACCACATGCATTCCAAGCTGTGCTCCAAACTTGCTGCTTTTACAGAAATAAAGACACCATCCCCTCTCCTTCCTGTTCACCAGATACTCCTCACTAAAACTATCCTACCACTCTTCGACTATACTGATGTCATCTACAGGTCTGCCTCTCCATTCACCCTCTCCAGGCTGCACGTCGCTTTGAGTGCCTTTTGTCGTTCTCCTTAAATGCCCCTCAGAATTCATCACTGCACTCTCTACTCTTCTCTGTCACTTACCTCTTCATCCTCCCAGCATAACCACCACACCTCCATCTTCTCAGCCAAATACTGGTTTGGCACCCTCCTCAGCTTGCCTCCCTCCTATCCCCTCTCCCTACACATCCTACCATCTCCGCACACATGACCCTCATTCTTTTGCCCTTCCCAGACCCCACTCAAACTCAGGCAAGGCCACCTTCTCCTTCCACTTCCCCATATGAGGAACTCCTCCCACCTTGCTTCAATTGCTACTTTCACTAAATCTCATTAAATGCACCCAGCTGCTGCTCCTCCTTCCCCTTGCACTGGCCAACAACCAGACTAACTTCCCTCAGAGGGCTTCACTGTATTAGGTCTTCTATTTAAAGTTTTAAATAAATTAGCCAAGTTATACCTTATCCGTACTCATGGATCTGTTGTTGTGCACCCGTTACCTATGACCTTGCCTGTGTAACACTTGTAACCTGCCTTTGAAATGCTGTTTCCCATGCTGTAAATATTGTTTATATGAGGACCTTTTTCTTGTACTTGTTACTTCTCAGGCACCACCGCAACTTGTCTGCAACTTTGCACTTATTGTACTTGCATTCTTACCCAGGTACCATTTATAACATGCATGAAAAACCTTTACTGATGTATAGATGTATGTATTTGCCTCCTTGTACCCCGTCCCTGGGTCACACCTAGAAATGAGCCTCGGCTCAGTGTGTCTCTTCCGTTACCAAACTTTTAAATAAAAATATAAAAACCAATCAGAAGACTTTCTCCTTCTCTGTGGTACTCAGCAGAGGGCCACCTCTCCGCCATCTCTTTGCAATTGCATACACTCCTCGCTCAGGATATCTGAGGGCTCAAGCTTCTCAGTTGTACAGGTTGGTGAGGAGGCACTGCATAGCACTCTGTGCTGATGATATCCTCTCCATCTTGATGCCCCAGAGCGTGTTCTCCTGCAGTGTTCACAGTTCTGGAATCCTATGAAGTGGTGTCAGGATGTATGTCAAACACCACCAGAAATGAGCCACTGTCTTTCCACTACTACCCATCACAAGAGATAAAACAGTAGTATTGTTCTGCTGGGAACTGGAGAAGTTAAAATATTTAGGTACCTTTCCAACGAAGAACCCTGACACCGCCTTATAGAGATAACTAATCACCATTTACCTATCTACTGATGCAGGACCTAACATGTTGGCGACACTTACTCTGAACCTCAGAAGAAGGATGGAGCTGGTGGATATGCTCATGCTGCCTAGAGTGCTCTTTTTGTTCCAAGATGTCCTGATCTCCCTCTCAGTCCACCTTCCATCAATGGAACTGAGAAATCACCAGGTTCATTTAGGCTGGACAGTACCTAAGATTAAAATTCCAGCAATGACACTTCTCACGGAGCAAGGGAGTGGCCCTCCCACAACTCAGACTATATTTCTGGGTGGCCTACCTCAGATTCATAGCCATGTGACACCTAGGAGCCCCCAAGCACCTTGGCAGAGGGAGGAATCCTCACTTTTCCCCAACAGGGATTTTGTACTGTCTATGTACCACTTGGAGCCATACCTTGAAATCTGAAATATATTAAATCCATGGCTCTGACAACAGGTCTTGATAAGGCAATCAATCCACAAAACATTACACTTAGTTCCTTTCTTGTGCCGACTGGCACTCTGAAGAACTTTCATCCAGCCCTCTAGGGCCTAACCTTCAGAGTCTGGGAGTGCTACTTTGCAAGACACTTGCCAACTGATGTTAGGAGCTACGGTGAAATCATTCACAAAGGTTCAGGCTGAATTTAGACTCAGACATGCTGATTATTACTGCTTTCTGCAATTAAGGCAAGATCCTATGTCACAATGTGATAGCCAAATGTCGATTGCTATTACGGCGAGTGCATATTGCCGAAAACCAAATTGGCGATATACACTTGTAGGTGACCCGCATCCGTATTACAAAACAAAGTCCTGCAGCTGCAGGCACCAGCAAAACTACAACCCTCCCAGCACCAGCCCCGAACCTGGGACCTGTTACACTGGGGCCAGCCTCCCTCACCACCACACCACATGGCTGGCTCGGTGGCAGCAAGTCCAGTATATTCTCTTAAGCCACTTCCCTATCCCTCCCTTCTCCTTGTTAACCTCCTTTCCAGTCATCCTCTCCTTCCTTCCCGTCCACGGTGGGTCGCTACCCTTGAGGTCGCCCTGTGATAAAAGCACTGAATATGAGTCACCGTTTTGTGGTCACCCATATTCTGGTGCTGTTATCACTGGATACCTTAAGGCAGTACATCTCTTTCTCTCTATAGCAGCATGAAACCTGGAGGCACATCCTGCAGTCATACATTTCGTAATATTCTTTCATGAGGACAAGGATGGTAGATCACATAATCTCCTGTCTCTGTACATCTCCAATAGAGACTACTGGAGTGACTATGCTAGCCATTGCCATGAAATGGCAGGAGTAGCTAGGCACCCTAATACCTCTTGAGACCTAGAACAGAGCATGTTAACTGTCCTCCAGGATCACAAGCTCCCATCAATGGCGAGAATATGCCTGGAAATGGTTGGCTAGATTTTATTTTCAAACCCCAAATGTCACAGCTCACTATCTGCCCTCCAGAGACTCCTGCTGGAGACACTGTGGTGAAACCTCTGCCCATCACACACACATTATGTGGTCTTGCTCTGTCCTGCAGCCTTTCTTCCGGCATTGCAAACTGAGCATGAAGAACTGTATGGCAGGCAGGTTCCTTTGATGGCAGAACTATTTCTGCTACTGCAGCTCCCACAGTGACCACAAAGGACCTACACTAAGTAAGACAGAGCAGGATAGTGTAGGGGCAGACCCAAGCACCTTCATGAAAGAGGGCTTTAGAAGAGCTAAGCACTGTCAGTGCAGTGGTTGGATTTCTGCTTACGATGCCAGTGACCCAGGTTCGGGAACAGACCTGGGGTGTTGGAGGGCCGCCAGAGGGAAAGGATGGAGGTCCTGCGTGACTGCTCTCCTTCTCTGGGGGAGGTGGGAGTGTGTTCAGTGCATGATGGACCCCTGGCAGAGGCTGAGAGTACTGCAAGTGACTGGCCCCAGATGCGTTCAGGGGTGGGATGGATGCAGATCTTCATTGCATGTTCCCGCCTTACAGTGGGAAAAACCCGCTGCCCATCATCTTGATGATGTCTGCCCTGCCGCCTTCATTGCCCCCAGGCCAACTCCCACCTATCCTGTCATTCACAGCACTATGGCCAGGTGCCACATCTCCACCCTGGGGAAAAGCCAGAGGGTCTCGGGGTGTGGCAGCTCATGTGGGTGAGGCAGTAGGGGTCCGTGACCAGACCTAGGGTTCCGGCATGGGCGGTGGCCAAAAATATGAAAATGGAAAAAAAAAAAAAGAGCTAAGCAAACTTGAGGCAGATAAAGCTATGGGGCCAGATGGTATCCACCCCAGAATACTAAAAGAGCTTCAGGAAGAAATAGCTACACCACTAGCTGAGCTGTTCAATCTGTGTCTGGAAAGTGGAAGAATACCTCTAGACTGGAAAAGGGCAACAGTTGTGCCCTTGCAAAAAGTGGAAGCAAGGAAGAGGCAGGAAACTACCACCCAGTCAGCCTGACCTCTTAGTGGGAACATTTATGGAGACATTACTAAAGGAGAGAATAGTTGACTACCTAAAGGAAACTGGAAAACCTCAACCCCAAACAGCATGGCTTCGCAGCAGGGTACTAAGCTAAACAAACATGACTGATTTCTTTGATTGGGTTACCAGAACAGTGGACCAGGGTGGGGCAGGATGTAGTGTACCTAGACCCCAGCAAGGCCTTTGACATTGTTTCCACAGGAGACTTGCTAACAAACTAGAACACACAGGAGTCTGACAAAAAATAGATTAGGATCCAGAGAGTTTTCTTTTGGTCAATGGGGCATTATCAAGTGAGGGAGGTGCTGGGTCCAGTACCTTCAACATATTCATCAGTGACATCACTGAAGAACTGAGGGAAGGTTTGCCTGTTTGCAGATGATACAAACCTCTGCAACAGGGTGGATACACTAGAGGGCATTAGGTATGGAAGCTGACCTAAGGAGACTGGAAGAATGGTCCAGAAATTGGCAGTTAAAATGTAACGCCAAGAAGTGTAAGTAATGCACCTGGGGAAGCTAACCCAGGAAGAAATGCGATACTAGAAGGGTGTCAGTGTTGGGTATGTTACTTTTCTATTACTTTCTATTACTTTTGGAACTTGTTCCAGAAAGCTCTGTGAAGTCACTAGCAAGGATGGAAGTACTGGAAATGTATACACCTTACAGTTACAATTACTTTTGTCTTTTATACAAGAGAAATACATAATTATAACTGATTACATTTATTTGAAAGTAACTAGTAACTAATATTACTTTCAAAATGTAATCTGTTTTAGTTATTTATTATTTTATATTGTTTTGTATAAAAGAAATAAGTAACTATAACTGTAAGGTGTATTACTTTTTCTAGTACTCTCCATCCTTGCTAGTTCTGCACAGAGCTTCTTAAGAACAAGTTTCAAACATAATAGAAAGTAATAGAAAAGTAACTTACCCAACACTGAAGGGCATCAATTAGAGGAGACAAAGATGGAAACAGTATCTGGGCGTGATCATTCCCAATGACTTAAAGGTAGGAAAACAATGTGAAATGCGGTGCAGAAGGCAAGTGATTCCTCGGATGCATAGGAAGGGTATTACAAGCAGAAAGCAGGAAGTTATTGTGCCCCTCACAGATCCTTGGTGAGGCCACACCTCAGTCACGGTGTCCAGTTCTGGAGGCCTCACCTAAAAAGAACATTGACCATTTGGAGACGGTGCAGAGGAGGGCCACAAAGATGGTGTAGGGCTGCATCATGAGCCTTATGACACAAGACTCAAAGAGTTAAATTTATTCTATCTGGAACATAGAAGAAAAAGGGGGACATGATAAAACATTTAAGTACATAGAGGAATTAACACAACTCAGAAGGAAAACCTCTTTCAGGAAAACAGGGTGGCACATACAAGAGGGCACAACTTGCATCTGGTGGGAGGCAAGTTTAAAAGCAACTCTAGAAAGCATTTTTTCACTGAGATACTGATAGACCCATGGTACAGCCTGCTACCAGAAGTGGTGGCATCGAAGACAGTAAGGGAATTCAAACTCGCTTGGGACAGGCAATGTGGGCAACTTAGGGAAAAATACAATTGGGGGTAGCCACCTTGGGCAGACTTGATGAACCACATGGTCCCCATCTGCAAACACTTTCCTTATGTTCTTATGGTCTTACACTGACCAAGAGGCTTGCTGTCTCCTTGGAATTCTAATCAGTGCCACAAGAAAATAGCGCCAGGATCTGGCTTACACCTCAGGCCCTGAAATCCCTGGCTGGTGAACCGCAGTTAATCAAATCTATAAAATGGAGAAAATCAACCACTCCCTGAGTGATTAAGTACAGCTGTACTCCTCCAGATGGAATGTCTGGACCCTTGTCGCGATGAGTAAAGATAGAGACTTGTACCATGGGGCACCCCAGAGTATAATTGGCCCCAGACTAGCAATTCCAAGTACACCCAGATTACCCTCTCAATGTAATGTGATTTTAGTAACCAATTTCCCATCCGTATCTGGGTGGTCTGGGCTCTTCCTGGCACTGGCTCCCTCCCACTTGAAAGGGTGAGGGATGCCGGCCACCTCTGGCCTTCCTCTGCCACAAGATAGGGTCTCAGTGCTAACTCTGTAATATCAATACAGTAACAAAATACAAGAACTACTGCAGTAGTAAAGAATTGTCTATCCACCCATTCTGTACCTAAAAGGGGAGGAGGGTAGTGGATTAGTAGCAACAAATGTAAAGTTGCAGTCATGTACGTTTACCATGTAAAATGACTTTATACCACACCTTTTTATGAGTGTATAACTCTTTATTGTGTCTGAAACAGGACTGTGCAGTCATGGAAAATACATTCAGTAAAGAATATATTTACAAAGACACTTTCCTGTATCTCACTGTCTTTTTCTATTCCAGTTGAATTCTACCTCTCCTTTGTTTGTCTAAATGTATTTGTTACCCTACCCTGGATAGGGTGTCTCCTACTTTCCTTTTCAACCTCTTACCTGAACCTCCCTTATCCTCATTCCTTACACTTCTTACCCACTAGATGTTTATCCTCTACCTGTAGCTACCTACCCTGAAGCTGACTGCTTCAGTAGACCAGAACACAGTAGTGGGCTATCTCCTGCTGTGGCCTGGTGTTCCTCCTACAGTCTGCTGTGAATTGTGGACTATCTGCAGATGCTTGCAGCCACCTTAAGATACATTTTCCACTCTTGCACTGTTCCATTCACATGCTGAGATATGAGCATGTGGGACCACGCTAGGCAAGGAATCTTTAAGCGCTCTTGATAGAAGATACTAAGTCTTTGGCAGCGCCACATTCCAATTACACCTGATTCACAGGGCTTTCTACTCTTCCATAAGATTAATTTCATGAGCAAGGTTCCTAACATTTCCTGTTACAAATTTAAAGACATGTCTCAAAGTGACCCAAACACTGACTAAAAATCTCGTTCTTCTACCTACCCATTTATACTGCTATTTTAAGTATGGAGCTAAAATAAAATAAACATATAAATTCATTGCAAAAAACTGTGTTACTAGACTGGTTAGGGTTCATCTTAAAGCATCAGAAGTAGATAAATGTGGTGTTAGGGTTTCCAACCCTAACTCCCCACCCTCAAACAGCAAAAGAACAAGCCACACAAGCAACCACAGACAGCCATTATCCGGCCATTATCAGCTAAGACAACCAACACACAACTGTTTCCATATAACACAAATTCAGGAGCACTAATGTGCTACCTTTGTGGATTTGTATCTATGGCATGCACACCACAAGAAATGCATACTCACTTGTCATGGCAGAGAGAATTGGATAGTCGCATTACAACACTGCTTCTGTGTAGAAGCAGAGACCCTGCAGCCACAGGTAAATCTATGATACCCAGATTACAGGAGTTATTTTGTCTGCAGAAGTGCAGGCTCATTAGGGGTCAGCCCTTCTGTAGCATCAGGTACTCATGTACACTGTAAAACATGGGCCTGCATTTCTGCAGCTACAGGTGTAAGACATACACATTGATCACTGGCTTCAGAAGTGTGAAAGCCACAAAATCTATGATACCAACATTGCAACAGTACTTCTGTCTGCAGAAGCGCCTGGTCCCTGAGGGGCCTGTACCTCTTCACCCACGGTAAAGATACACACACCAACTTCTGGCTCCAGAAAAATGTGTAGTGACCATGACATCACCCTTTAGGATAGATTTGAATAATTTCACTGCCCTTGTTCATGAGTTGGGGTCCCAAAAGGCTATGTTGAAAATTTGGTGTAAAAATATTTAAAATGACAAATTTATCAATAAGAGTTCAACTCCGTTGAAATACATTAAACCAAATTTATCTTATTTTCTCATATTAGGGTCACCAGTTCCAGCAGCAAGACATGTCTTCAACTGGAGAGTGGATCTCTCATCGTGGGACATGTTCAGGTGAGTGCGGATGTGTGGGTCGGTGGGTGCTAAGTGGGGGAGGGGTCAGGTGGAATGAATGGGGTTATGGGGAGTCACATCACTGACGGACCACTGTATTTTTTCAGGTTACACTGTTTTCTTTATTTTAGGAGAACACAAGCTGACACTTGGGATTGGGCACCCTAGTGCTAGGAGTGATGTTCAGTGGCACAGGAGGTGGGTACCCCTGTGCCACCATGTATATTAAAGGAGGGGGCAGGTGATGCAGGAGACCAAGAAAATGGTATCAAGGGTTGGCACCCTGGTCCACTTAGTACTGTAAAAAAATACTGGGAAGAGGGCACAACATACAACTGTTTCCATATGACACAAATTCGGTAGCAGGGTGGGGAGGAAGAAGTAGTACCAGGGTGGGCACTCTGGTCCACTTAAGAAGTATTAAAAAATAGATAGATAGATAGATAGATAGATAGATAGATAGATAGATAGATAGACAGACAAATAGACAGACAGGCAGACAGAGAGAAAAGCTAGATCAGGGACTGGTGGCTCACTGCTCCAATTGAAGTCGGCAGCACAACTCCAACTGCAGCTTCATTATGCAAGAAAGTCCTACTCATGGACAATTCTTTCATGAGATCTCATGAAAAACAATGAATCTTTCATATGACCTCACGAAAGAGTTGTGAAAAAAACTATGTCACACCATCTTCTTTCATGAGCCAAGAATTCTCTTTCATGAGTTCTTTTATGACTGATGAATGAAGAAGTTTGGCTCACAAAGAAGAATCAGGACCCCTTGCTAATTCACCTAGGATTTAAGAGATTTCCAAAATCATATTTTGGGTCTTGTTTAAAAAACTGTTGGTTCAGGCCATCACGATCAGCTAGGGACTTGGCTCCTTACAGTTGCCGTCCTTCCTCCAACGACTGCCAGCTTGGTGTTCAGAAGCAGGCCCCAACTGGGTGCTTCAGGCTGCCAGGATCAGCTAGGATCCGCCTCCTTACAGCCGGCTGTCACCTCCTCCAGTGACTGCCAGCTTGGTGTTCTGGTATGGCTCCTCTTGGCTTCCACCTTACTTCCCAGGATTAGCCACGGGCCCTGATTGGCCAGAAGCGAGGGTCGAAGCTTCCCATTGGCCCGCTCCTGCATTCTGTGCTGCTCTGAATCTCTGTCCTTTCTACCTGGGTTTCAGCTCGGCTTTTACTTTTGAAGTGGCTTTTTACTTTTGAAAGTGTATTGTCGCTGCAATTATTGAAGGGTTATAGCCTTTACTCAGTGTTTACTGCCTTTTGTTAAACCTGTCCTGCCGAACTGTTTAATACTAGTGATTATAGTCTTTTGCCATATTTGCCCTGCTAAAAGTTTGTTAAAAAAACAAAAAAATGTACTGCGAAGTGTTACCTTTTCCCTCTGCTGCTACTAATTTTCATTCTCCGTTTTCAACTTTAACTAAGCCCACCCTCTGTAGCATCTACTTCCCTTAGTGATTACAGCCATTTTGCTAAAACACCTTAACAACCTGGACTGAAGTACTGACCAGACCAAATTTCAAATACTGCATGGCTAACCCCCATCTTTTCTTCTTAGCCCAAACTAATCTCCTGTCCTTTCTTCATTCCAATTACCATAAACTTAACTTCTGTTGCTCCTATAGCCCCCCACCCCACCACCACTGGAACCCTCTCAGTGCCTGCAAACTAATCCCTTTCTCACCTCTTTTGTTCACTTCAGAATTTCTCCAACCTAGCTAACCCTACCCTGCCCACCAATTCACCTTTTAACTACTGTCTTCTCTCTCTTCAGGAGCAGGACCCTGACTGGGTGCTCCAGGCTGGCAGGATCAGCTAGGGATGAGATGCCTCCTTACAGCCACTGTCCTCTCCTCCAATGACCACCAGCTTGGTGTTCAGGTATAGCTCTTTTCTTGGCTTCCACTGCTTACTTCCCAGGATTAGCCATGGGCCCTGATTGGCCAGGAGCGAGGGACTGAAGATTCCCATTGGCCTGCCCCTGAATTATGTGCTGCTCTGAAGTTCTGTCCTTTCTACCCAGGTTCAGCTCAGCTTTTACTTTTGAAGTGGCTTTTATTTTTGAAAGAGTATTTTCATTCTGCCCACCCTCCCGGCCCTCACCTCTCTTAAATCTGCTATAACTCCTCCCTTCCATTATTCCTCCTTATCTCATTGGATCCCTGCTCTCCCAGCTCTGTCATAAAGACATACCTCACTCACAGCTCAGTCTGAAAAAGGTATACTTACTCCAGCTTCTACCCTGCCTCCCTGCTACTGACCTAAGCTGAAATCTGCCCCATCTCGGATGACTGGTCCAGCATAATCATACTGCTCCTCCTCACTCATACTGCCCATACTAGAGTGTGTCTAATGGACCCACGCTCAGCCCCTCACTGCTATTCTTCTCCTACCCACCTTCCGCTGCTCCTCTGAAGATGCACCCTACAACTCCTGAGTTATTTTACTACTCTTGACATGCTTACCACTAGTTGTCGGCCCTGATGACTGCCATGGTGCTCCCTCCTGGCCCTCTTACCTTGGTGCCAACCTCACTCCAAGTGCCTCCCTCATGGGATCAACCGTAACCTGCTCTGAGGGCCCTACCTGGCAGTTATGATGCCTCTACCACTGCTGTTGGTCTTAAGACATGGCCATAGCCCTGGCAATAGTGCAGTCTATATACCACAAACGACATGGCCTGGGAGCTGCCTGCCATTCTCTGGAAAAATCAAATGCCACAAAGAAGTCCACATATTCTTTCTGCATGACAACAAGAAAAGCCATCTTAATGTTACTACTCCTGTCTGGTAATGTACATCCAAATCCCGACCCTCATAATGCTGCTGGGTCTGGAGGTAACAAGAATCGGGCATCAAAATTGCGGCAAAGGACATCTGCAGCCTCCTCACCAAGCTGGAACAGTTCCAAGCCTGGGTGGCCCTGCACCATCCTGATGTAACCCCTTGTTACCGGGGTTACTAGAATCCCAGTAAGACCTAGTGGTAGGCAGGGAAGGCAGCTTGTGAAACTCCAGTTAAATGGGTTTCACACTGTCTCACTTTGTTCTCAGTCTCAGCTGAGACTGAGGATGACATCACCAATAGAACTTTAGCAGCTGCATAAAGCCACATTGGAATCTGCAGCAAGCGGAGTTAGATAGAACATTGGGAGTTTTCAAGTCAGAGTCTGCAGTTTGTCTTCAGTAAGTGAAGTTGGAAGTAGGGAGCTTGCTGTTAAGCAGCTCAGTAAAGGCTCTAGGAGCCTCAGCCCTGACAGAGGGCTACTTTTCAGTAATAGAGTGTGTGTCTCCACCTTAAAGAGACACAGAAAAGTACTGAAGTGGTGGAACCGCTGTTTTGGTCTCAGTGCCCCCTCCCTCCGGGGGTGAGAAAGATTCCCTGCAGATTCCTGGGCAATCCCTTAGTTCTGCTTGTGGAGGAAAAGCTGCCTGTTCATTCCAGTATTTATTTTGGGAGAAAAAGATTTGTGAGTTGCCTGTGGGGCACCTGCAACGTAAGGGTGAGTGTCTGCTCTGGCTAAAGGGCCTATGTTTTCACCCTGGGACTTGTGTGACAATGTGGGATTGAACTACTAAATATTGGGAAGCCCTAGAAAAATTGGCTAAGCAAGTAAAAGTAGTTTCAAGTTCCTGAGTTTGTTGGGGTGCAAATAATATGTAGAGGAGATGTGACAGACGCTCACCCTTAATCTACATTCCAAAGTTCAGTAAAGGAATTGTTCAGTTTTCCAGAACAATGGCTGGTATGGGCTGTGGGAGCTGGAGGTGGAGGCCCCCATCTTTAGTGACCAGGTCCACCTCTACTGATTTCTTCTGTGGTTTTCTACTTTGCCTCAGGCACTTGGCCAGTGATGGGGGAAGTACCCAGACATGGGATTGTAAGAAAATTATCTCTAGGAGTCGCAGACTCTAGTGTGAGTGTGGGAGCCATGACAGGATAATTGGTTCATTCCTCAAATGGACAGTAAATGGGATAATTGGTTCATTCCTCAAATGGACCGTGGATCAAGTGGCGACGGGAGCCGGGCCAGTGTGGAAAACGAAGTGTGTACAAGTCGGGCTGTGTACCCAAAGCTGCATGCAAGTCGAGCTGTATGTGCCTGGTGGGTTCAGAGCCTGAGGGGCTGGAAATGGTGATAGTGTTCTGTAGTCTCTAATCTGCATTACCAGGAAATGTAGCCCCATGGGGTCCATCTATGCTTTGTTTGTTCAGCTAGTATGTGAATAAAAGCCACACTGAAGAATCCCATTTCTGGTTCTGGACTTACAGTTATTGCTTCCTGTGTTCGGATTCTTGGGTACCCTATGCAGAATAGCCAAACCTAGGTCCCCCTGTGCCGAGTAACCTCATCCTCCTGAACCCAGGTCCCCACCAGGTACTGATGTCAGCTTCACCAGCATGCCACCTGTCGCTTTGGCAAAAGGCAGGGGTGAGGGGTTACACTGACGTCATGTGTCTCACTGAGACTGGCTAACTGCCAAGACAAAGAACAGTGAACTTGCACTGCCAGACTACCAAGCTTTCAGGAATGATAGAAAAGGCAACAGAAGAGGAGACAACCTCATCTACATCAGGGACTCTCTCCAGGGCTCGGTACTACTTATGACTGGCAGTGCTGATGAATATGAACTGCTAGCTGTTAAGCTACAAGTCAGCCAACACAGAAAGTCCCTTGTTGTCACCTCAGTATATCTACCACCTAAAAGGCCTGTGAAGGCCTGACCAAAGTCATGGATGCCTTGGCCACTCTCAATAATGACGGTGAGCTCATCATCACCGGGATTTTAACATAAACTGGCCCAGCCAAGGAGCTACCCACAGAGGATGCCATGGCCAGCATGTTCTTCATTCAGCTAGTCACTGAGCCAACAAGGAGGAATTACAGGATAGGCACTAGCACACTCATTGACTGGCTCCTCTGTAACTCACCCACTAGGATCACCAAAGTTGCTGTGCAGCCTGATAACATGAGTGATCACTCACCAGTCACCTAGGTGGACCAATAAATTTAGAAAACCTCCCTCATTATAGTTGACAGTAGGGTCCTGAGAAAAGGTCAGTTAGGGCTGCTCAAAGATGTACTATCTTGACTTGATTGATCACCCATTGATTCACTGCCTGAACTGGACCAAGCACTAAAATACCTTGTCGAAAGTTTCAACAGAGTCTGCGATAAATTCACCTGCACAAAACAGGAAGTCCCATGGTTGTAATAACATATGGATTACTAGTGACCTCCTCGCTCACATGAGGGAAAGGGACAACCTCTGGGAAAGGGTTAGGTCTACAGGTTCAAAGACTGACTATCAGAAGTACAAGGCCTCCAGAAATAGGTGTACACATTTAAGCAGGCAAGCCAAAGCCAACTACCACAAAAACAGCTGAACAGTAGCTGGGGCAATGGAAAGAAGTTCTGGCAGAGCATAAATATTCTCCTTGGTAAGGAGGAAAAAAGCACCCTTAGCTGATCAGTATAGATAGGTTGGCCACCATGGACCCTCTCGCAATAGCCGAGTCTTTCAACTCCACCTTTATGGATCTCAGCTCAGTCCTTCTGCCTGACTATATTAACCCCACAAGTATACACCATAGCAATGCACCAACCACGTATGCACCCAAACTTCAGTTTCAAATGGGTCACAATCAAGGAGACAATGTCCTACATAAAAAGGTCCTAGGCAAAACCAGGATGGGGAGTGACGGTGTAGACATGAAACTGGTAGCCCTAACCCTGGATGAGATAATTGTCCCCATATCCAAACTATTCAATAAATCACTTACCATGGCAAAATTCCCTACAGTTTGGAAACAAGCGCTGGTGATCCCCATCTTTAAGAATGGTGATAGATCTTGCATTGCCAACTACAGACCCATCTCAACCTCTCCCCCATATTCAAAGCTGTGGAAAGGATTGTTGTGGATCAACTCATGGACTTCCTCCATAAATACCAACTGCAACGTCCTCAACAACACAGCTTTTGAAAGGATCACAACACTGCTACAGCAATGGCTGAATACACTGCCTTCGTACATAAAGCCTTGACGAAGGCAAGCTGGTTGAGTCCATATTTATCGATTTGATGAAGGCCTTGATACAGACAATCAGCCTCTCCTCCTAGGTCAACTTAAAAGGTTGAATGTAGCCTCAAATGCTGTACACTGGTTCCAGAACTACCTGTTGTCAAGGTTACAGAAATTCAAAGTCAGTCAAGCTGTGTTGGAATCCAGAAAGATGACCCTGGTTCCCCAAGGGTCCATCCTGGGACCCCTGCTATTCAACCTTTTTCTAAATGATCTCCCAAAGGCATGTGACAGCAGAATCTTAAGGTGCTGATGATGCTGTCATTCTTCACAGCAACTCCCATATCAACCCCCTGCAGAACAAGCTTCAGACTTCCTTCTATCAGCTCGAGAAATGGTTCTGCACTAACAAACTCCTGCTCAATTATTAAAAAACTAAGACCATGCTCCTATCCAGCCCCCAACTCAAGAAGAGGTTCCTCACCATCTCCGTCAGCAACAATGTAAATGCACCACTGGAGCAGGTTCAGTCTTTCAAATATCTGGGTGTCACCATAGATGATACTGTCTCCTTCGGTCAACACATAGAGCAGGTGTTCAAGGCTGTGCATACCAAGCTTGGTCTACTCTACAGGCACAGAAAGAACCTCGCCCAGACTGCGCTCCGACTCTCTGTTACTAGCTCCTTACTTTCCACAATTGACTATGGACTGGTAGATTATGGAGTGCCAAAGTAAGTGGCTACTGCTGTCAACAAGGCATGTAGGCGCACCCTTGATGCTGACCGTCTTACTCACACCTGCTGGCTATATGCGAGACAAACTGGCTATCTCTTGGAAATAGAATTAAGTATCAGACCTATTTCCTTGGCAAGAAGGCTTCTAGGCAAGCCCCCAAGATCTCTGAAATCTTCACCTCTGGCTGGTTCCCAGCATCTAACCAGGGGATGTAAGCAGGAGCCCTCTCTGTACCATTTTGCAGAACTGTACTTGGGCAATGATCCTTCTCACAGAGCACCACTCTGGCTCAATGAGGTACCTCTGTTGATACATAATACCCCAAGTCTCTGCACTTTCAAGACTGAACTGAAGCAGTACCTTGTCTCCTTGTCTCCAGTTGTCAGTGCACTTGCTGGCTGAGATCCTGATGTCGTCCCCCTTTCTCTATCACTCCCTCTCGCACCACTCCTCCCTTGCCCTACTCTTCCTAACACTGCCCCAATTTAACCTCTGTGCTCCCCCGAACTATGCTGCTCCTCTTCCCCCAGGTCTGCTCCAACCTCCCATCCTCACTTGCCCCTGATGCCCCACCTGCCAACCTGCCCATTCTATCTAGGTTGGTGGCCCCCCAGCCTGCTGCCCATATCTGCCCACCCACCTTTTCTACCCTGAGGACAAGGCCTGGTATTTGAGGCTGCTTACTCTTACCTGCCACTTCTTCTCACCCCCTTTGTTATGATGCCATCCAGAAACACAGTTGGTACTTTCTTCTTTCCTCGTGCTGCAGCAGTAGTCACCTAAGCCTGCTTATTCTAGCTGAACCCTGTGTTATTGTTGTACCTAAAGCTATAGATCCCAGCATTATTACAGCCTGCTGTAATTTACTTAGTGTGTTATTCTAATGTCCCTGTATGCTGCTATGTATTTATTTATTTTTTAATTTTAGTCTTTGGTAACTCGGTAAGGCCCACTAGGCACAAGTGCCTGTTTTCAGGACAACCGGGAGCACTGGTGGTTAAGTGACCTGCTCAGAGTCACACAGTATGCAAGTGGAGGTTAATAATAATAATAATAATATTTTTATTTATTTTCCTTTCAAATATCAAGGTGCATTCCAATAAGATAAATAAGATAAAAATACAGAAATACAAAAATACAGAAATCAATATTATAAAACAGACAAAACAAATCAATAAACAATAAAACCATAAGCCTTTTCCCACAGCATGGATTTCAAAATATTTAAAACTCCCCACAGTCGTGCACTCCCTGGTCCGACGGGTAGAGAATTCAAAGGAAGGGGCCGCAAACATAAAAGCACGGGCCCCAGCAGATTTTAATATCACCCTTGGAATCTCTAGCAACCCTCATCAGCTGATCGGAGCGATCTCACAGGTCAATAAGGAATCAGGAGTTCTTTCAGGTAATCAGGGCCCAGATTGTGCAGGGCTTTAAAAGTCATTAATCTGACTTTGAAGGTGATCCGCCACTGAACTGGTAGCCAGTGCAGTTCCGCAGCACTGGTGTAATATCGAAAGATCTAGGGGTACTCATCAACACCCAAGCTGCAGAATTCTGCACCAGCTGCAAGTGGCAGATGTCAACCCCTGGAAGCCCAAAGTAAAGTGAGTTGCAGTAGTTTAGGTGCGAGGTCACAAAGACAGGATCAGAGTTGGCAGATCACCAGACGGAACTAGGGAACTAGGTGCTTGATCCTAACAATGGTTCTTAGATGGTAGAAAGATGACTTAACCACCGCTGACACCTGGGACCAAGAGTCATCCCCGCATCTAATATTACCCCCAGGTCTTGCACCTGTTCAGAGACCTGTAGCTTGACATCCCAAAAACAATCCAGATGGGGTGCCGGCCCAGGTCCCCTATCCGCGATCTGGATCCAATACCAACACCTCCGCTTTCCAGAGTTCAACTTCAGCCAGCTGGACCTCATCCAGTCCTGGATTTCATTTAGGCAGCTGTTAAATACCGAGATAGCTCCTTCTCCTTTGTGAGAATCAAACCAAGGTCTGGTCTGCTGGATGTACCAAGCTCGTTCACAGCCCATTAATCTAACCTCTAGGCTATACTGCCAGTTTAAACTAATTAAAAGCTGAATCGCTACTGTAGTATTTTAACTATCTCTGTACATTGTTTTGTGTCTCCTGATGTGCAACCTTTGTAAATGAGCTTATGCTCAAAGGTTGTTTCAGATACTTAAAAGACTCTTATTGAAAATGCTCTGCATCATATCCATCAGTGCTCGCCACAGGATCCCTGGAAGTAATATCTCTGCAATGTTTAAACTATTAAAAGATGACTGTTCATAAAAATGTAATTCGTCCCGCGATTTCCTGCTTTTTCACGTTATCTCAGCCCTCACTCGCAGCCACCAGTGTGATCACCGAGCTGCTGCGGTTTGACATTTCGTATGAGTCGCTGCTTTCATGTATTTAAATGACACTGAGTTACTTGGCAATGAAACGTAAGCACCGGGTCAACTAATAAGGCCCCTTGTTAGCTGACTGGTGCCCATGTTTCATTGCCAAGGGGCTACTATATCATTTAGAATACATAGAAAAGCTGCTGCCCATTGCAAATAATGGAGCTGCTTGCCGCCTCACTGGCATCTCGCCATCACACTAGTGAGCACGGGGTGGAGTTGGGGTGACAGCAAAAACGGTAAGTCCTTGGGACCTGGTTTTACATTTTTATGTTTATCTAGCTTTTTAATTAGTTTTAAACTTTGCAGACATCATTACTTTATTGGGATCCAATGACGCAAGGCACCGATAGGTATGCAGGGGCTGACTGCGTTAACTTGGTGAGTCTCTTTATATGAAAAATAAATAAAATCTAGTTAAATGAGTCCCGGTTTAGCTAGATGCATGTGTTTTTTTCTTCAGGGCATAATTTTAATTGGTTTCAGTTTTGTTTTATTTTCAAAAACAATGTGGCTGCCATATTCAAGAAGGTGTTTTTCTGCAAAAGAAGAATTTCGACTTGTGAAAGAAGATTCTTCTTTGTGAGCTGGAAATTCTTCTCATATCAGACATATAAAAGACCCTACAGAGCATGCTCAGAACTGAAATGTCAAATCTTTATAATTCAGGAATAGGCTAATATTTTTCACCAAATCCAAAAATGCACCTTTCTAGGTAAACCCTTCTCGCTGAAAATTTCAGAAAAAAATTCCAAACCATCTAGGCTGTAGGTGAATGCAAACAAATGGCAAAATCCTGATTTGTCCACCTTTTGCACTATCCAGATCTTGAATCTGGACATTTGACCATCACAAAACTTGCCAAATCAAGAGATCTTGCCCCCAGACAGCGATGCAAAATTTCTTGTAATTTTGTTAAATGATGGTGAAGCCATTAAGGTGCAAAGTTAGGGTTTAACACTGAACACTGTACTCAACCCTAATTATAGGGCACTGCCATGTCCCTGTGATATTTATATACATATGGTGCAGGGTGGTGCACCTACCGAGACAACCAGCACCTGAAAACTCAGAAACACAGTAGTAAGCTGTGTATTTAGGGACAGGCAATAAAATTCATAATGCCAAAAGATGCAAAAATCAAAATGATTTTATTCCATGTATTTCACCTGTAAACAAGCCCTGTAGTCATGCACACATTTACCATTAAACAAGTTACGACAATGCAGATTTGCAAAATATATGCAAAATACATGAAATTGTTTACAAAAATAAAACTAGAATAATATTTAGGACAATACATTTAGTTCTGTGTATTATCAGATTAGCCTAACAATTCTATTTAATTGAGCCACAAACCTTATAGAATCTTTAAGAGCATATACCAGGATAAAACATGCAGCAAGGTGCAGTTACTAGTAAAAATCACACAACGTCCAAACAGCAGATCCTAACAAAATGTGGTCCAGTCACCCCATCTGCAACTTGTGTGTGCTGAGGAAATATATTGAATGAAACCATTTTTATATTTGCTTGCACGCATGTGCAAGAAACATAGTGCCACCGAGGAATTTTCATAGGTGTGCCACCCCACTTGCAATGCCCTGCTCTTGCAGGCAGCGGCCTCACCGACCAATAAATGTCCGAGCTGTCTATGAGAGCAGTTCAGATGCAGTGGTGTACAGTTGAAAGCAAAGACCACTACAATCAGCGGTGGTAACATGTAGGCAATTTGCATACTGCTGTCGGCAGTATGCAAAGTGCCTCATTCAACACTGCATGTAAACAGCTGTCATAGACAGCTCCATTTTTTCACTTCCCCAACAAACTCCCACGTAGCATGCTGGGAGCCCACCCCAGTGTGCTCATGCACTCCTCCCACACACTGCATGGCAGATGGGGTGCCCAATCCCCATCAGCTCCACTGCCCCCAAACAGACTTCCAGGTGCCACGCTGGGAGCCCACCCCAATGTGGCAAAAGTCCATTATGGCCGTTGGGGGTGCCCAATCCCCCGTCAGCTCCACTGTACCCCCAAAACAGACTTCTAGGTGCCGCGCTGGAGCCACCCCAGCATGGCAAAGTCTGTTTGTCCAACGGGTGCCTAAGCTCCAATCGACTCCACTGCCCCCTAAGATCTTCCAGCTGCCACGCTGACAGCCCACCCCAGTGTGGCAATGTCCTGTCATCTTCCTGAAAGAAGAAAAAAAATGTTCTTCGTCGACTGTCTTGCCCCTCAACCTGTGCCCACCCTCTGCGCACTCACCTCCCCCACACCCCCTGACCCCATACTTACCTCCAGAGCCCAGTGCGATGATCTTCGTGGACCAGGAACATGTCTGCACTCTTCAAAGCTGACTGAGAACTGAAGAAATGGCGTAAGATGTATAATGACATGAATGGAGTGTTTTCAACTTTGATGCTTATCTTGGCCATTTTGGGAATTATTTCACCAACTTTTCAACATGGGGTTCTTGGGCCCCACCTCATGAACTCAGTCACTGTCATTTTGTTATTCGGTCCCGAAGGTGATTTCTTGGTCACTGCACAGAACCACCTTTAGGGACTGAGTAACAGTACAACAGTGTTACAGTTCATGGGGTAGTCCCCAAACCGAATGTTGAAAATTTGGTGAAAAAATTCCCAAAATGACTGTTTTACGAGTGGAGTTGCTTGAGTCCCTATGCAGTCACGTAACTTTGCAAATTTTTATATTTCTCCAGATTTTCAACATTGCCATTTTACTGCACCTCCTTATGAGCAGTACAGCTGTCACTTTTCACATCTCACCCAAAATGTGTTTTCGGCATGTAGCGCACAATGGCACAGTCGTGTGTGCAAAATCAATGTTTGGGGCAGATTAAGAAAATCACAGTGACACTGTTTATGAGCAGAGGTCTTAAAATGGCTATGTTGAAAATTTGGTGACAAAAGTCCATAAAATGACTGTGTTATGAGTGTGCATTGCGCAGTTTCCACGCACCCTTATAAATTCATGAATTTGTAATATTTTCAATCCAGATTTTCAACACTGGCATTTTCCACACCTCCTAATGAGCAATACAGCTGTCATTTTTCACCCTGGCCAAAATGTGTTTTCGCACTCCTGGCACAAATAGCCTGGTAGCTGTGGGAAATTAGTGTTGGGACAGATTGCAAAAGTACAGTGACACTATTCATGAGTGGAGGTGCCAAAATGCCTGTGTTGAAAATCTGCTGTAAAAATCTCAAACTAATTACATTACAGGTATGCGTTGAGCAGTTTCTCGCACACTTTTGACTTCACCAGTTTTGTATATTTTCACTCCAGATTTTCAACGCCATTTTTACACCTCCTCATGAACAGTACACCTGTCACTTTTCACATCCTGTTCGAAATGAGTTTTTGCACCTGTGGCAAATGGCACAGTCGCTGTGCAAAATTACCTTTCACCTAGCGAACTGATAGTGTCACTGTTCATGCAGTGGTTTCACAAAAAGCCCATGTGGAAAACTTGGAGTAAAAATACCAAGAAATACCCAGGACATTCAGGTTTTTGACCATAATGTCCTACCCTGTAAGGATTGACAGGTGTCCGGGGTGTGACCTGGATTGTCCACAGTAATGCTCATCCATTCCACCCCACCCTGCAGCCACTGACAGGCATCGAGATGTGCCTTGGACCCTTTACTCCCAGAGTTCATTCCGTTCTCCTACACTGTGCCCATTTCAGTGTATTTCATTCAGAAATGAAGTGAGCGTAAAGCCCAAACCCACCAAGGCACACCTCGACATTTGCCAGCGTCTGAAGGGTAGGGTGAGGTGAAATGTCATGACTGTCATGGGTGACAACCAAAGGCACACCCCAATGCCTGTCCATCTCTGCCAGAGTGAGGGTGGAGTTGGTGTCAGTTCAATACTTCAATGCCATTCCTATACTGCATCTGTCTAACTCCTGCACTTCCACTGCTAATGCCAGCAAGCAAACATTTGGCATTGACAAATGCTTATTAATTTTGCTGCTTTTTGGTATTATGAATGTTATTGCCCTGTCCCTAGGTACACCTCACCCTATAAAAAACGCTGAAATAAACAGCTGTGAGGATTTCAAGGGGTGCAAGCTGTCAGACCTCTCTGGTTTGTTTTATCTTTCCTTTGCACACATTTTAAAGCCCCTACACACTCCTTGTCTCTAGCTTGCAAGGAACATTTAAAACTGAGAGGAAGAAAGGAAGGAAGGAAGGAAGGAAGGAAGAAAGGAAGGATTCTAGTAGGAAGAGGTCGATTGTAACACAGAAGTGAGAATGTGAAAACTTTTTATACATTACTGTTAACCAGAGTCACAACTGAGCTGTCAAACTGGAAAAAACATGTTAAACATATATCATTTATAGGAACTAAACCACAGTTAGTGGACTACAGCATTAATTATTATACTTACTGCAGCATATTATGCTTGACAATATTAATTAATACCAAATCTGCAAAATGCAAGCAGAAAGTTTTCTATTAGGAGAAACAGGTTAAAAACACTGATCGCAGGTAATATTTCAGTGAACTTACATTATGCATGCTAATTATTTCCTAAACATAAATTAATTATAAACTTGCAAGCAGAAATGCATTGGTATTCAGTAAGAAACATCCAGATTACATTATAATACAGCCCATTACAGGTGAAGGAAGTAACACAGAAATGGTATTTGGCAGCAATAAAGTTGTATAATGAATAACACCACCCTTCATTAGAATATTTTAAATGTGAAGGCTGTGTAACTCCTGAGTATAAATATGCGCTGAGATTCTAACAGGTTAGATTGAAGTTAATGAAGACTTTGTGAACCTCTAATAACCCAGTGAGGTGTTTATTTACATGAAGGTTTGTTTATACATAGTTAACTAAACAAAGAAACAGAAGAAAATTACAAAACAGAGATCATACAGGCACTGGATAACAAGGCATTTCAATTGGCTAGTAAGCACTGTGTCTTCCCCTCCCCTCAAAAAAACTTCTTAAAAGGTATGTTTACAGTAAGTAAAGTACTTACTCAGATATTCAAACTGTGAAACACCACAGCAAGTGAAGTTTAGGTTATTGTCTACAAACTTAAGTTTTGCACTCTGATGAAATATGTTTTGCATTTTTTTTGTTGCTTTATTTTTACATCCTTATCAGGTCTCCTTGTCAGGACTTCCTCCACAATTGAGTCACCTCTGCTAAATACCAACATACCCATTTAGCACCCTCTCACAAGGCCTGCACCCGCCAGCCTCGTCCCAGGAGGCAGGGAGACTGACAGCCACCCTTTCCAGAGATTGAGGGCATCTTAAAGAATGAGAGCTACACCCCTACTGACCTGCTGCAGTGCCCTGGGTTCTGGGACATACTCCAGTCACCAGCATGGCAAATGGTTCCCCAGCAGTGTCACTAACTGCTCACCTTGATCAAATCTGTTTTATTAATTCTGCCTTGTGACAATTCTCTCATGTCATATGACAAAAGGCTTCAAACAAGGTCAACCTGATATTCACTAGCTTATGGTAAGAGCTTAGCAGTTTGCAAACAGCTTTATAATTCTGAAAGGGGCAGTAGTTATGACATTCAAGCCTCATTCATTTGTTGGCACACAGTAGCAGGATGTGAAGGAGTTCTTGTACACTTTGTGATGAAGGAGTTTAGAGGCGTTTTTGTATGCTATATAGATTAAACTCATTTTGAATTAGTATCCAAGAGATCATCTGAACTGTGCAAATGTGTAATGCTGTGACAGTTAATACTTAGAGGTGGAAAATGCTCTTTTGGAAACTATACAATTTAGTGCCACTGCAAACACAGTAATCTAGACCCAAGACTGTTTGGATTAGCATAAAAATTGACTTGTTTCACCACAGTGAGTGTTTATGTATTTCCCCAAAGGCACAGTGAAAAACCACAATATTTCCCCAAGTGGGACTATAGCAACATTTACTTTTCATATTGTCAAGGTTCTGTGTGACATAATTTGGTAACCAGCAAATATAACACATGAAATCTGCTATAATTAATGACTTTCCTTAGAGTCTTGCATAAGTGAGTTTATTAAAGAGAAATCCTATATTGCTGTTGGCAATTTTGTCACCTAAGCTAGGAAAAATTATTTGTAACCCAGTGATCCAAAATAGTGACTGTAAGTCTAGAATAAAGTTGTTTACCAACAGACCATGTACAAAATGTATCAGTAGTATCAATTCAGAAATGACTCATAACTGACCTTTTAGTGATTGCCTCAAGGTTATCTAGTCAAATGCAATGACTCTGTAACAACCCCTAGGATTTGGATACTATTACTGCTGTTTTGCTTATGCAAGCTGATCACTAATAACTGTAACGATGAATTTGGGGCATAATTTACCATGTAGCAAATAGAAATCACTGTATGTATGAATAATAGGCTTGGTGTCCTCTTTAACATTTCATGTCATTGGTCATGTAAAACAGACGGAAACTGGATCAAAATAAAGCGACGCAGAGATCAGTTTAAGCACCGCTTCTTCTAAACTTTCAAAGTTCCCAATTGTATTTGATTTTCATTGATAAGCAAGGTTCACTTTTTCCTATGCTTAGATTTGAGTGATATGTTTCAAGGTTTTGCTAATTTTATTATTTCATGAAAACTATAAACATGAACAAATAATTTTGTTCATAAGAATGATAAAGCGTCCCATTTAGATATAATAAAGTAACTATATTCATGAACATAGTTCTTCTCTGATTTTAGCTTTCTTTTTATAAGGCTTTTTATGATATATTCAGTGCAATGATACCATAATATTTCATTCTGTAATGCATCTTTTATATCAGAGTATCAGAAAGCACTTTACAGAACAATAAAGAAAAAAACTAAATGCAGAAATATATAGAACTAGCAACAAATACTGTAAGCATATGTGTGTATGTATATATTCATTTATATATATGAGACATAGGGAGGAAGACAATTAATAGAGAAAGAAATGTTTTGAGATGAGATTTTAAAACAGAGTAGGGTCAAAATATCAAAACATTTTTACACACTGTATAAAGTAGTTTGGAATTTATAGAGGTTAAAAGGAATTTAAGTCTGTTGGGTCCCTCAAATTCTGAAAGACCATAAACAGATCTTTTAAAAGGCATTAGAAGATCGGCCGGTGGCACAGAGAGTTGAAGTGCTGGATGCCTTACCTCTTGCCATGCTGGCGACCTGTGTTCAGAAAGAGCATGGGCCTTGAAGGCTGGCATGGGGGGAGGGTGCAGTGCATGATTGAGCTGCCATCAGGCAGCTCTCCTCTCTGGGGAGGGATCTGAGCTTCCCTCAGCTCTTGGCTGCCTCATGGTGGAGGCCGGGGCAATGCAAGCTGAGGAACCAGGGCGCTAGGTCAAAGGGGTGGGAGGACAAGGCTGTTACCAGGGCAGAGGATGCATATACACCTCCACACATGCACCTCTCTGTCTGAGGTCCTGGGAAAAATGGAAAGAAACCAGGAAACACGGTCAGGGGCTTCAGCAGGATGAAGCCTCTGGACAACTCGCGATCTGCTGGGACATGCATGGTGTCACAGGATCACAAAATGACCCTGGAGTTGGGTCAGGGTTGGCCTGATGAGGGCAGCTACAGCTACTTGAGAAAGGAACATAAATACTTATATAAAAAGGCATTGGGCTTACCTAAAGGTGTCAACAGTCATGCAATATAAATTTCTAAATTACAGTATCTATAAGATAAAGCAAGGGAGCAGACATTTCATGGAACCTGAGAAAAATATGTGATATCACTGAGGGCAAACTGTAACACAGCCTTCATGGGCTTTCAAATTTGAGGGACCTGGTACACTTACCTTCCACCTTTTATAATTGCATCCATTAACATATATGGAACAGAATATCAGAACCATAAAAGGCAACACATCTGATAGGAGAGGATAGTACAGTTGTAATGTAATTAAAAATCAGAGCTGTGGAAGCACCAGCAGCAGGAAACATATTTGGGGTAATTAACAAACCTTTACGCATCTAATTTAAAGTGCTTCTTATAATTTGTAGACAGTTGTACATCTGATCACGTTGCTGTTTAAAAACAGTTCATAGTGGTATTTGATTCACTCACACAAATCCCTGCTAGTTTATTTATTGAAATCATGTTCCCCAGCTTAATGCCCTTGAGATGTAACATCTTGTTCACAAGGGAATCTTGGTGAACAGCTGCAACGTCAGTTACAGATAATGTAAGCACATTACACTCAAAGGTTTCATTATGAAACAAATTTATTTTATACAATACATTGATTAATGTTTTGGTAGTTATGCAAGTTATGCACATTTTATAATGCAATCATAACATCTAATGATGGCCGGCCGGTCACACTGAGGGTTGAGCACTGGACACCTTATCTCATGCTACACTGGTGATCTGGGTTTGGTAACTAGCCAATGCCATCAGTGGTTGGCAGAGGCGAGAAGATTGAGCATTTGGAGGACTGCTGTCCTCTCTCAGGAGGGAGGGATCATTGTCCCACCACTGATTGCCCTCTAGTGGGGGCTGGGGGGTGGTGTAGGCAGGAGACCTGCAGCTGGCGGACATGGTGTGCAGTACCCCATCTTGGCCTTTTACACCTTGTGTAGGGTGAGTCACAGAAAAAGCAGAAAATAGTAGCTTGGGGCTCCATGAGGTCCAGCCCTGTTCCCGTCGGTCCACGGTCATGGCCTCCCCAGATTTGGATTGTGCTCTGGGGAGGCGTAGCTTCCTTCCTGACCCTACCATGGGGGTAATCTTTGGGGGTCTCGGGGATGGTTGGGGTGGTCTGGCTGGTGGACCAGGTGGTGCAGGATTGAGTTCTACCCCAGTATGCCCAGGGAGCATAAATAGATAATTGAAAAAATGTATCTAATGATGATGCTTGCATTACCACTAGTAAAGTGGGAGACAGTTTGATCCTCTGCTTCAAATGTTGGGGTCAAACCAGCATCTATGGGTCAGAAATTTCTGGAGTGGCTTTGTACAACATTATCTGATACTTTTTCTACCAAGGATATCCTGTGCTTCAAAATGCTAAAAATTCCATTTGGAGACTTCAGTAGGGGTTAACACAAGTCCATTATTGTGGCAAGATGGTAGATGCAGTGTTTTGTTGGCATAGCAGTTAATAGAAAATACAATGTGTGATTTGCTGTAAAGTGCTAGACAGTATTCAGGTACCTTAAAAGGGCTATATAGTATTCAGGTGCATCAGAAAGTGCTAGATAATCAGATGCATTTTAGAGTGCTAGATAATATTTGGGTGCATTTAAAGGATTATATATTTAGGTACATTATAAAGCATAAGGCGCAACCATGGGCGGGTATGAAGGAAAAAGCCCCCTCAGCTTTTAGTCTACAGAATGACCAATGGCATTGGCACTGATTAGAAAGGCTAGCTAGATCCATGCCCCCTAACATTTTAGCTGTGGCTGCACCCATGTTATGAAGTGCTAGATAGTGTGCAATTACCTTACAAGTGCTAGATACACCTAGGGCTTAACATCTATAGAACAGTCCCTAAAACAATAAACAAAAATCTAAATAATTTTAAAACTAAATGACATGAAAACCTACAGAAATGGAACACTCTCCCACTGAATTTGTGGGACATGCTGAAATCAAGAATAACCTGTAGGAGACAGAAATATAAAGGACAGACTTGTCCATAGTATGCATCAGCCCAAAAGAGTCCCCTCAGCTCCAGCACTACCAGCTGGTAATCTTCAGTGTGGGTTTTGTAAATATTGTTTCTGCTTTCAGAATGTTCAGCTAAGTAACTCTCCCAATTACGGTAGGGAATACCTGGCAAAGAGTTCATTAATTGTGCTACAGCGATGTTGTATATATAGCGATTTGTACATGCAAGGCCATCTACATTGGTAAAACTACATAATTTTAAAAAAATTGGGGAACACATTAAGGCCATTGAACAAAGAGCAGAGAAAAGTGCCCTGGCTTGTCGCACTAAAAGAAGGTTGTGGTCACACCTGGCTATGTTCATGAAAATCTTGTACCAATGGAATGGAAATGTTAAGAGTGTGATATAAAGTGAGGAAAAATAAAACTAATATTTGAAATGCTGTTTTAATGCCTTGTATATGTAGACATACATACAATAAAATTGTAGTCCATGAGCTGCCTGAAATTTTTTTTTTGTTTTCCAGCCCAATTTTCCTGCAGTGTTATTGGTCCTAAATTGTGACATGGAAAGTCTGTAGGTTTCAGTTGTATTTTTCTGTCAATTCTGCCATCTTTCTGTTTAAATAAAGTATACTTTCAACAATCCATACGCTGTCCTGTAGTTCTTTTACCCTACCTATGTTATTTTACCCATTATTTTTATAGTTTGAAACACCTCAAAAATGTGTTCTGAATGTACTAGTTGGTGTCCTCAGCTTGTACATTCAGAACATAACAAATGAATTACTTTTTGATATGTACATTCCTTATTTTTAATGCTCCTGTGTGTTACCAGTGCTGCCTTGCTATATTGCCAGTGTAGTACATCTTGCCTGCTCTTTATTGTTTGAGTCAGGTCATCTTTTCAACCCTTCAACCAATGGTGTCCATGCTTTTACTAGGCACATTCAGAAGCCCCCAATTGGTTGCCGATTCTTTCATTGATTCAGTGTGATTTGCACTGTTGCTGCCTGCTGATATTTGCTTCTGTGGCTGGAGGGTGACTTAGTACTCACGCTTGGCCTTCCAGCTACCAAAATGCTAGTTTAAATCCATGGTTTGTTGTATACAATTTTTAAACCACCACGGTATGGTCTCCACATGGCTGGATGCTGAGCAGGCCATGTTGAGACCATGCAATCTGTGTTTGTTGGGGTGGGGAAAAGTATTGTTTGGCTAGTCCAAAATGCTGTTTCTGTTGCATTCCACATTGTCAATGGGTAATGATAGTCTCCAGGATGTTTTGTAATGTTCATTGCATTTTTTAAATCCATGCTTTGCTATGCTGATGCTTAACACAGAAACATTGACTTTGATGGCAGATAAAGATTGCCTAGCTCATCCAATCTGCCCTTTTCCTACCTCTTGGATAAGCTGCAGATCCTAGTTAACCAACAGCCTACTTCCTCCTGCCCCTCACAAAAATTGTTTTATGTCTCCATGCATTCTTGAATTCCTCCACTGTTATTGACCCCACAACCTCCTCAGAAGGCAATTCTAGCATCCACCACCCTGTCTGTGAAAAATACTTCCTCATGTTTCCCCTAGGCCTCCCCATCTTCAAATTGTGCCCCTTGTTCTTGACATCTCTTTTTCTGAAATATACTACCCTCTTGGATTTTGTTGATTCCTTGAGGTACTTTAAGGTCTTTATCATGTCCCCCTCTCCCTCCTTTCCTCTAGGGTATACATATAGCTCCTTTAGTCTCCCTTAGGTATAGCTTATGGTGCAGACCCTGCACCACTGTTTATTCCCTCCTCTTGACTGCCTCCATCCTGTATGTCCCTTGGAGATGGGGTCTCCAGAACCGCACACAGTACTCCAGATGGGGTCTCACCAACTGTCTGTACAGAGGGATGACAATCTCCTGTTTTTATTGGTGATGCCTCTCCTATGCATCCCAGAATCCCCAAGCTTAATCATGTTTGACAGAATTTTGTGTAACCACCCACTGCATGGTCTCCACATGGATGGATGCTGTGCAGGCCATTTGATGCTCAACCTTCAGCCATTTAGAGACCTTGCGGTCTGTGGTCATTTGGTCATTTGGGGATGGGGATTGCAAAGTATTTCCTGTCTGCTACTAAATGTTTTTCTGTGAAATGGTTTGCCTGCTGTGTCCATTTCTGTGGTGCTGGGCCATGATGTCCATCTGCTTTTGTGTAACCACCCACCACCTGGTCTTCACATGGCTGGGTGCTGAGCAGACCACTGTTTGCTTCTCGCCCCTCAGCCATGTTCAGATGATAGTTGTGGGAATGGGGAGGGTGCCCAGGTACTTTGGGGCTCAGAGTGAGGATATGCATTGTTCTTAAATGCTTCTTAATGTTTTGCTGAAATGTGCTTCCAAATATGCCCGTATGGTCTTAACATGGCTGCATGCTGAATACAGTGCTCTTTTATTGAGGCACTCAGTACACAGCCATTTTAAGGAAGTTTCCAACATAAGGTACTGGGCGTCATAGCCCAATACCTATATCATCTGAGCTCACCCTGCATAAAGTTTAATTTTAAAGTTAATAATTTTTGAATGGGATGGGATTGTATCTGGCACTGAACCCTCAATGCCAGTCCTTCCAACTTCCTGGTGCCCAGCTCAACTCAAGTCCAGCCTTGCACTCTTTGAAAATGTGTAGCCACAGAGTGCAGAGGCCAGCCATAAAAGTCTGTGGGGGGCTATTTTAAAGCGTTTTTAGTAATTTTAACATTCCTTGAGGAAAATTAAAGCAGTCACTTAACTAGTAGGGACCCTACTAGTTAAGTGAGAACTTTAATTTTCCTCTAGAACAAAAAATTAGAAAAATGGCTGACTCACCCACATTCTCCCTAGGTGCAAGTCACAGTTTCAGAGGCGTGGGGTAGAGTTGGGGCAGGCGGGGCACCAGGGAAGCTGGAAGGAATCGGCTAGCTGAATGTTTGGTGCCAGTTCGATCCTTCCATGCTAAAACTATGAACTTTAAATTTATATTTTGCGGGGTGAAACTCCACTGTGGTGATTGGGCTATGAAGCCCAATACCTTATAACAACTAGTCAGAAATTACTTTAAGACCATTTGTGATGTTGGTGGGATACAAATAATAGTTATACTGGAATTTAGCTGCTGTTGCAGTGCACCATTCTCTTTGCATTCATCACACTGTGTTGTGTAGCAACTGATGGGTGATCTTCTTCCACCAGCTGTGATATAATTGTCCACCTTCTGCATTCTGTCGTTTCATGCTCTGTGAAGTAACTGTTGGGCGATCTCTTAGTTTCTTTCTTGTCCCCACTGTGAAGTAATTGTCCACTTTCTGTTCTGCCATTCCATCTGCTGTGAAGCAACTAATGGGCCGATCTCTTTGTTTCTTCGTTTCCCCATTATAAAAGTAATTATCCATTCTGTTCCATTGCTTTATCTGCTGTGAAGTAGGTCATGGGCTGTCTCTGTTTTTCCTTTTCCACTATGAAGCAAATAAACAAAGCCACAACAGTAGCAGTGCAAGAAAATTTCAGTAATACAGCTCCAGTTGGGGACACTCAATCAGGCGTTGCCAGCGAAGAGCAATTCAAAGGACTCAAGCAAGACTGCCTAAGTCACCTGCATGGTTTGCATCAACAATAAAGTGATAAGTGATAATATCAAGTTCACCTGCAAAGCATGCAGCAGTGTGAAGAGAGGACTAAACATAAAATGATGTCGCAATTTGGAGACAAACACTGTGGATGTCATGAAGGAAAACATGAAGAATAGACAACAGGAGCGAAAGTGCATCAGAGCAGTTTGGTGCTGAAAAATTACAAAGATCCTATATCATAAGCACAACCCTTGGATTTAGCTGGACAACACTCATGAATGCATCTCATAGTGAATGGAAGCATATAAAGCATACACAATTCTGTACTGCCTCAGGAAATTACAAAGTAAAAAGCTTTTTGAACAGTCACCAACCCCTCTGCAGTACAAGAAGGCATTCTTAAAAAGCCAATGTACAAAGGTGTTCCTATCAAAACTCCCTCATTTACTACCTGCAGAATTTCTGAAGCAACACCCAGAGTGTCATATCAGTGCCATCAAGTTCAACAGTTTGTGCCCCAAGCATATAAAACTTGGCAGACAACAGAAACTGGACAAGTGCCTATGTGAGTACTGTGAAATTCCACATTAAAACTGCGATCATTAAACCACATGGTAGATTTTACAAACTGCTGGAGTGCAAAGTCACCAATATTTACAAAACTGTGGAGCTGACAATGTGCGTGGATGAAGGTTACATGTTTTTCAGAAAAGTCTGTCTGGAGAAGGTATGTGGGGCTTATGCAGTGAAGGCAATTGAAAAACATGGGTTATAAATATAAAGATGGTACCAGTGAGAAACCATCACGAGAGAAAACAAATGATGGCATTAACATGAAAACATCCGCGGTGTTGGGCAGCAAGAAGACTACGTTACAACAACTTATTTGAAGACCTACAGTTTCTCGGTCACCATCTACATGTGGCATTTTGGCAAATAATGCAATTCTCATTACTCAAGACAAATCTACCACAAGGCTGGGTCATTATGGTGCTGGACTTTTCAGAAAACTATGCCTACAAGTACCAGGATGAGATCCAATCCTGCCACTGGCATCACGTGCTGGCTACAGTGCCAGATAGTTACATATTACAGGTGCTCACATTGTGATGACCTTGCCTTAGAATACCTGATATTCATCTCCAAATGACCACACATAACCACCATGCTTTTGCCATTTTGTTAATATGGCCAGTGAACACATCATGAACACTCACCACATAAACATTACAAAGGAGGTACATTTCATCAATGGCTGTGCTAGTCAGTACAAATCAAAATGGTCCTTCTATGGAATTTCAAAAGCTTCATCAGAGTATGGATTCCTGTCGAATATGCGGTTTTTGGATCACGCCATGGTAAGCACCCTCTGATGGGGAGAGTGCCGTGGTGAAATGGTCAGCAACCAGGGCCGTGAAATCACAAATCACTATCATTTCAACAGCAGAAGAGATGTTCATGTAATGCCATGATAATCTGCCCAGAGAGCCTCAAGTGATGGGTGTGGGCATTCACAGAGAAAATATTTTTGGTGCCTGACAAATTCATAAGAAGGCCAAAATGACCAGATGTTATAGCTTTTCCTGGGACAAGACATGTCTAGAGTGTAAGATCTGTGGAGGGTGGTGTGGTTTCCAGCAGAGCACTGTCTAGTGTCTGTCACAATTGCCAAAATAATGATGGCCATGTGTGAACATGGAGCATGTGGATCAATGGACTTCAAAGAGGCTCAGACTGAAACATGGCAGCACCAGTACTTCTCAGACAGCTCAACTGCTTGAACTCAGGAATAACACTGTCCAGCAATGCCAGTGATGGACTCCTCTCAATTCGGTGCACAAAAAGAGTGCCCATGAACACAGCACTGCAAGCAGACACTCCCACTGTTTCCAGCACTCCAGTGACTGACCCCTCATCTGCTCTTGCCACTCTACTGACAGACCCCAGTGACTGACCCCTCCTTTGCTCCTGCCACTCTATTGACAGACCCTCTGCTGTTACTAGCACTTCATCAGACGACCTGATTGCTGCTTCAGGCACTGAAACAATGAACAATTCTTCTACTCAAGAAACTTCAGCAATGGCCTTCTCCACTGCTTCTATCTCTAGTGTGCTTACTGACTATCCACCTGCTAAAACAAATTAAACCCAGACAAGATACAGCTGTAAAAATTCTATGCAGTCTACTATTCCAAACATTTTTTTATCGGGCAAGTGCTTGCATTTAATGAACTACAATGTACTTTCACTGTCAAATTCCAGGACCAGCATGCAATCGGTTGTCTCCACATGGCCACAACAGCAGGACACTGATGTGGTGAGACAGCGTGAGCGTTTCATGGACCTGCACATGTGTCAGGAAATGGAAGCTTTGCAATTGCACAGGATGAACTACAAACTATTGCCACAAAATATGAAAAGCTAAGAATTGCTGGAATTGACAGCATTTAAAGTGTTGGACAATATGATCATTTGCTATGCACAAGCTTTTCTCTAACTTTTATTTTACATCTTATTGATGTTTTTCCTATTTCAGTGCACATCAGTGCATGAATATATAATTCTTGACAACATCGATCACAACTAATAAACTTTTATGAACCTACATTGTTGTTTGCTGGTCTTTGCCACATTGACAATGCACGTTTAGTGTCCGCTATACATTGAGAATGCAAGGTTGGTGTCCTTTATACACTGAGAATGCAAGGTTGGTGTCCACTAGTACATTCAGCACACAAGGTTGGTGTCTGCTGGTACATTCAGAACACAAGGTTGGTGTCCACTGGTACATTCAGAACACTGAAGCTTATTTATCATGGTCATTGAAAAGTCAGTTATCTTGCAACACACTGCATTTTTCACTGCAGGGTCACAGCATGTTAAAATGCTAGAAAAAATTATCTACTCTGCATTTGAAAATTAACCCCTCATGTCACAATTTGGTACAACATTTTCATAAACATACCCACCTCCAAGTTCCAGTGCATTGCATGGGTTACTCTGGGATCACGAGGGTTGATGTAGATAAACTCTTGAGTGAAAATCCTTTGGCAATATGAATTTGGGGCCTGCAAGCCCTGGCTTCAAGGAAAGATTCAACTGACACCTTTACTGAAATAATTTGCAGTCCCAGTATATACTGAGAGTCCCCCATGGTCATCTTTGCTCTTTTGTGTCTTTCTTCTCATTGTTTGTCTTCACCACATCCCTGTATGTATCCCACTGTATAAAATGCTGGTATCTTTATTTATTTATATGCATCAGAGTGATACTCTTAGAAATGTGATTCCTTAGTCTTTTGGCATGTTATGTAATGTTCCCATATATGCCATAGTTTTGAGTATTATCAGTTACTGTGCATTAACTAACATGTAAACACAATTTTTTATTATTGTTTTTTTGCAGATCACCTGCATTATCTTGCACCATGGATAGATTGAATATACTAATTGTGTTTTAGCTTGTCCCTTTCTCTTTCCCTTTCTATTCCCTCCCTTCACCCCTTTTCCTCCCCATTCCCTAACTCCCTTTCTAGTTTCTTTTTGTCTTGCTTGATATGTGATTGTGTGCTGCTATTATATTAAAAGCTCTCTTTTATGCTTACTAATTTTGTACATAGCACATTGTACTTTCGTAATTCTTCACTTTATTGATTGTTACTGTTTTGCACATGTTTTCTATTAGAAACAGCATTTAGTATCATATATTTATTTTATTTATTTATTTCAAATGTTTTTGCAGGAAATACATACTGAGCTGATAGCAGTTCCTTTCCAGATGTGTCCTGGGGGACGGAGAAGAGAGGAGGAGAGAACAGATACAAAATCCAGATTAAAAAAAACATAGAATGGAATAGGAGTACATTTGATTTTTTTTCATATAGATTTTTATCCCTCCGAGCCCTGGCAGGTGGCTACAACCCTCCTCACAGATGGACTCTCTCAGCGGTTCTGCCGCTGCTGCACTCACCGATCCCAGTAATTCCTCCATGGATTGACCCCAGCGGTGGGGCCAGAAAGGATGTTGCTGGCTTCTCCCTTCCTCCCAGAGACACAATCCAGATGCTGAGACAGCCTTCCAGGGCAGCAGACCATCACAGAGCCTGCCAGGCTCTTTTCCTCCATTACTCCCATCCTCCCCACTGATGTAGGACATCAGACCATGCCTCCTGACCCATACTGCCCTCCAGCCACCACCAGAGGGCAGTCAATGAGAATGGATGACAAGTCTCCCTCCCCCAAGACAGAAGAGCAGTCCTCTGGATGCTCCAATCCTCTCTCCCCCTGCAACCCCTGGCGTCACGGGCTTATTCTGAACCTGGGTCACTGGCATGGCGCGAGTGTACCGACCAGCGCTAACCTCCCACTGCATACTAATGTTCCCTTTGTTTGTCTCCTCTACTTAGGCTGCTCTGTAACCCCACTGGCCCACAACATACACAGCCATGACTATGTGGACAATTGAGCCATTAAAGGTAATCTTTACCCTCCTGCTGGATTCTGCTGTGGGGTGTTGGCCATCGACACTTTCGTTGACTACCCATCCACCAACCCAGGGCAACCCTTAATTTATTGACCTCATCAGGTCACGTGACCCTTCCCTTTTTTCTCCAAGTGCCCATTTCCGCTTAGTCGGTTATCATTTCGACCATTAGGAGTCAGTGTTGTACCTCCTCCAGCACCACTTAGCCTTTCTTTCTCGACCACTCTAATCCTGCTCCTCACCTCCTCTCCCCCACTCTCAAACCTTTTTCCTCACCTCTCTGATTGGCTACAAGTCTCCCCCTAGACTTGAACATTGCACCTTCAGCACTATGAGACCGTAATGCTACTGTGGCGCGGGTGGACTGCCCTGTTGTTAGGTGTCCTTTAGTTTTACTTACCTCTACACCCCCCATAGTCTGTCTCCACCTTCATGTAGCTTGTAGTCCACTGGTTCCCCCCTCATATTTGTTGACTATGGCTATCTCCTCTTTAGGCCCCCTTCCTCACTCCATTCTGTATAATTCTCCTCACTTTAATTACCCCATCCCCGACCCAACCACTCTTAAGTGCACCTTCCTCCCCTCTAGTTGCTCCCACTTTCATCCACATTGTTTCCATGGATGCCTCTTCTCCACCTCCCCATCCCCTGCCCACTCCTGGCCACCCCTCTCCAGTTCTGCCCTCCTCCCCTCCTTTTCTTTGCCCTACCACACCTCTGCGCTCTCCCCATCCTGGTCTCTTGCACCAAGCCAGCCCATCTCCCTTGCCCAGGTGCGGAGCCGCGACAACAAAGTATGCACTTCTAAGACCTCTCTACTCCTGCTACTTATATTAGGAAATATCCACCCTAACCCTGGGCCCTTCTGCTCCCAACCACACTGTTTTGCTGCTAACGGGCTCTGTATTGCACCATCAATATCTGCACAGCCTGATATTCTATCCATAGTAGAAACCTGGATCTCAAAGCATACCCCTGACTCAGCAGTGTCAGTAATCCGGTACTCCATCTTCCCTGAAGACAGAGTCAGTAAGTGCGGTGGTGCCTGTGCTATTTATATCCATTACTCTTTACAGGGTCACGCACTCCCTCCTGCCCAGTTGGAGCATGATGCCCAGGCACTTTCCTGAAAATTGCTACTGGCACTGTCAGGGCCCCCTCCTTATTACCTCCATCTACATTCCCCCTCAGAGCCAAAAACCCACTTTTCGGCCCATACTGAACTAACTCTCTTTCCTGTCCCCCAAGTCAGAATCATTTCTCTAGGGGACTACAATATGTAACTGGCTATCTAACACTGCTGCCCCTTACAAAGATGCAATAGCTGCTATGGATCTCCCAAGCTGTAACCTCCCTACTTGTTTAAACCCTAAAATGGATCCCCCACCTTAATTGACCTCGTGCTAACTAGAGATCATGTGATGTCAGCAGCAGATAGCAGCTCATCTTTGGAGCTCCTCTATCCTCAATCATCCACCTGTAATAAAACTATATTTTCTGAACAGGATTGCACTCCAAAGCTGCTTGGGACCTTCCTAAACTCTTGCTGCAGCGAACTTTTAGTCTCACCTGCATTGTAATTGGTGATTAACACTGTGATAGAGATGGATACAAGAGCGGCCCCACTGAGACATACTCCCTGGCTACTCCAGAAAGGCCCAAAACCCAAAGCTCAAGCCACCTTGCTGACTAAAGCTTCTACTTCTGCATCAGCTCTGATTCCCTTAACTGAAGACAGATTTCTTCAGGAATTAGCACCATTCAAGGAATCACTCTCGAGATTGCTCCTGAGCTTAAATCACTCAGGGCCAATCTGGGGGACCTAGATCACAGGGTGGGGATACTGAAGTCCATACCTCCTCCTGGAAGCTGGAAAGATTGTGTAGAGCCAGAAATCGTCAAGCTCCGCCAGCAGTTACAAAGGCTCCAGCTCAAGGGAGGAGGACCTGGAGGGATGCTCCTGTCGGAATGATATTTTAATATTCGGACTCCGGACGGAGAAGAGGGCACTGCCATGATCACTTTCCTGCTGAAGTTTTAGCTAAGATCATGGGCCCTTCTCCTGACAACCCTGGCCTACCAGCTAGAGCGGATGCACCATTCATTCGTCCCCAACTAGCTGAATCCGCCCCAGACCCATCATTGCTCGGTTCCTCAAGTACCTTGAAAGACAACATATCCTTGCCAAAATTAAGGAACTGCAAAATCATTCTCTGTGGGGAGATATGAGATCACTCAAGACCTACCATACGAGGTCAGACAAAGAGAACCGCCTTTCACCCGGTCGTGAACAAGCTGATAGCCGCAGGCCCTAAATTCAAAATATCTTACCCAGCCCAGCTGCAGGCCTTCATTACGGGCTCCTGGCTTTCATTTGACACTCCCACCCAGGCTACCAAAGACCTGGCTACTCACCTCCTGGATCTCTTCAAAGGCACATGAATGGCCTCCTGAAACTACCTATGGTTCACATGTCCTACTGTTAATGGTCACATCTGTGTACTTACTGATTTCTGTAATGCCATCTTCATGAATCCTCATGGTTGCTGATCTGTATCTCAGTTTAATTCTCCTGGACTCTCTTTCCTTGGCTAAGTTGCCCCCCATAGTGTGGGCCCTCAAATAATGAGACTGTCTTGAACCTGGAATACAGTTCAGAAAGCATCCTTCCTATATACTGCCTAGTTTAAATCCAGTTGGAACTTGGCTCATTGGTAATGGGTTCCCGAGAGGGTGAATTCCCTAGGGACTGGCTCAACTGTGTTTGGTTCCTACAGACAAAGTTGGAACCCCCATTTAAGTATCCAATGTGAAGGTTCACATCCTTCATTTAGAATGTATATCTGCCTCAAAGTTGGATGTTATTGCTAGCTCTGCCTTTTCTGCTGTGTTTCCTTCACTTCCTACTGGGCGATCTAGCCATGCCAGCCAGGTGCTTTAATCCCCCTGGTACAGTAGGACTCTAGGGGCTCCCCTTTAAACTGTAGATGTTTTGAGTGGTCGGTTTCTCTCCCTCTCCCTCTCGTCTCCTTACTCATTTTGATGTGGCTGGATCTGCACATCCCGTGGGAGTGCCGCACAGGGAACTTCTTAAGACTCCACCAGGCTGGCATCGCTGAGGTAGGCACCTAGTTCTCTTTCTGCTACTTTTATTTTTTATGCTGCACTTGTTTTATGGCTATTCATGGGGTTCCAGGCAGCTGGATGGGGGGTGGGTGGCGGGGGCTCAGGCGTGAACTCTGTTGTGTGCTGTATTTTCTCACATTCTGGGGCACAGGGGTGGGCCCTGATTATCATTAGTTGTCTACTTCTTTTCAGGCATTACCTACTGTTTCTTATAGCCTTCAGCTGGGGTTGGAGAGTATATTTGGTTTGCCCTAGTAATGTTTTTCCTTATCTCCTCCATTACCCTGCTAAATACACACTGGACCGTCTGTGCTGGTGTTTTCTTAAAATTAGATACTCCAGGGCCTTGGGGTTATGGTTCCCCCTCTCAGTTTCATGTTAGTTATTTTGCCTGTTGTAATATTCTGGCTTATTAAAGGGTAGGGAGGCTGGTCCTGGGGAGGATGTTCCCCTTGGTGTTTACTAACAGCTCTGTTTAGTAGGGTGGGGAGACAATCTCGAAGGGGCTTTTTACTGTTACCACCCTCCTTACCAATGACCCTCTAGTTAAGTGGTTTGGATGGGAAGTTTCCATCACTACTCAGTCAAATGTTTATAGTTGCTCTAACTTATTGGGAATTGCAGGATCAGTGGGGTCTTGTTTCAAGGTCCCCTCTTACACTGTATGCTACGAGAAACTTACTAAATTCAGGTTTATTTGTTTCCAGTTGTCTCCATGTTTCCATATTGGGTTGCTATGTCAGTTAATTGTTTTGGCTGTATGAGGGTAGGGAAGTTGGGGCGAGGGAAGAGATATTCTTGTTATTTGTAATCCTAATGCTGTAGGTTTTACATTCTTTCTGCATTGGATTGATGTATCAATTCTCTTGTTGGTTGGATACACTGGAGGTGGGGTTTGGGGTGGGTGGGTGGCTAAGGTGTGCCTTTACCTATTTATTTATAATACTGCACTGTTTGTTTATGATGACTATGGCTAACAACAGCTGAACATTTGTGTCCTGGAATGTTTAGGGGCTCAGGGACTCGCTCAAAAGATATCAGGTACTAAAACATCTCTATATTGCATACCCAAATTGGTTTCCTGCAGGAACAATCTTCTCACTCAAGAAGCGGTCAGACTCTGTAGACAAGAGTCGGTCAAGTGTTTGCTTCTGGTGACACAACTCCTGCAGAAGGTAGCAATTTTGATTGGATGCTCCGTTGCCTTTCAAGTTGACCACATTATTTTAGATCCCAAAGGTTGTTACATCTTTGTAGTTGGCATTCTTGACCACTAGGAATTAGTTTTGGGTAGTATTTATGGTCCTGTGGGAGGCGACCAAGTTTTCTTCATGGAGCTAGCAGATAAGCTCTCGTCCTTCCTTAATCTTCCCTTTATACTAGGTGGGGATTAGAATATTCCACCTACTCAAGATCTTGATCGGTCCTCTTCTCCTCTTAGGCCTCTCTCTGCTGCTCAATTAGCCTTGAGAGAGTTCATGGAATACTGGGCTATGTGATCCATGAAGAGTTCTCAATCCTCTGTCCTGTACTTATTCCTTCTACTCCTTGGTCCACCATACGTCCTCCAGAACTGACTACTTGCTTCTTAGTTTCCCCTTACTCCCTGGTCTGTGTAATGCAGGTCTTGAACCCATTGTATTCTCTGATCATGCAGCAACCTGGCTACTTCTCACCCCTGCTCTAACCAGCACATGACACTTCTTGGAAGCTTAATACCCAACTTCTCAAGGAGGACCATGTGGTCTCCAAGGTGTCAAACCTTATCCAATCCTTTCTTGCCACCAATCAGAATACCATTAAAAGACAAGACTATGGTGGTATGCCCTGAAATACTATCTTGAGTGAATTTATCAGGTTAGCTTCTACTCGGAGCCGTGAGGGAAGCGGAGACCTTATCAATCCTTGCACAGGTTCACATGCTAGAACACTCTCTCTCTTCCACTAATTCCTCTGAGTCTTTGAATAAATTATTGTCCTCCTAGATAAATACGCTACCCTCCTCCAAGAGAAAGCAGAGTATTCTATTCTTAGAATGAGATCTAAATACATCGAGCAAGGTGAAAGACAGGTAGGTTGCTTGCCCCTCCATTACAGCAGCTCAATCCTCTAGGATCATCCTTCAATCACTGCTCTGGATGGTTCTATAAAATTACTCCCATGGATGTGGCTGAGGTTTTGAAAATTTCTACTCCTTGCTATACAGTAAAGCGTTCTTCCCTCCTTCAACCTCAGAGATGTCATCCTACTTGGATTTGGTTCCACTACCCGCCTCATGGAATCTCAGTGTGCTATTCTTTCTGCCCTCTTTCTGAGTGTGGAAGTGGAAGCGCTACAAACAGCCTCACATTAGACAAAGCTCCTGGCCCAGATGGATTTCCCTCTAATTTTATAAAACCTCTATCAAAGCTCTATCCCTATATTATTTTGTCTATACCAATATGTTTTCAGTCAGCAAATTGGATCCTTCATCTTCTTGAGGCCACTATAATCCTTCTTCTCAAACCTGATAAACCCCCTTAGCCCCTCAAGCTACCATCCTATTTCCTACTGAATTGCGATATCAAAATCTAGTGAAAATTCTAGCTACTCATATTAGGTCAGTATGGTCTGGTCTCCTGAGCCCAGAGCAGGTTGGGTTTGTCCCTGGGAGATCTTCTGCTGATCATTTATGTAAGATAAGTCACCTGCTCCAGGTAGCCCAGGATTACCCCTTTCAATGGCCTTAATCTCTCTTGATGCAGAGAAGGCCTTTGATAAGGTGGACTGGTCCTTTCTTGGCTCACTCTCAAAAATGGGATTCCCAGATTCTTTTCTTTAATGGCTTCAAATGATCTACTCTTCCCTTCAGCCAAGATTCACTGTAATAGGGTATTTTCCTCCACCTTCCTTTACATTCTGGCACACATCAGGGCTGTCCCTTATCACCCTTTCTTTTCAACCTATACCTGGAACCACTCATTAGAAGGCTCAAGTCCTCTCCCAGTATTGGGGCATACCCATTGAGGTTTGACCACCTGATCTTGTCTCTCGCTGATGACATTCTCCTCCATTTGTCTGACCCAGTCCACTCCCTCACTGAGGCTTTAGTGTGATAGAGACATACAGCCAGTATTCTAACTACAAATTTAACCTCAGCAAGACTGAATTCTATCCTCTCAATCTTTTACCAATAATCTAGACTTTTGCCCCTTTGGGATCAGATGGCCTCACCGTTCTCTCAAATACCTGGGTATTCCCTTACCTCTAGTGAAGATGAACCTCGAAGATCTTTTGGTAGTGGTTTGCAAGATTTAGCAAGATGGAAGGACCTCCCTATCTCACTATGGGGCAGGATCAACATAGTTAAAATTAATATTCTTCCCAGATTTTCTACTCCTTAAGTATGATTAAGGTTATGCTCCCCTTTCTTTCTTCAAATGTATTCATTCACTGATCACCTCCTTTATCTGGTGGGATAAGGCACCTAGGTGCTCTATCTTAAATTGGAGCTTCTCAAACATCTTGGTGGTCTCCGACTTCCCAACTTCCAGCTCTATTTCTGGGCCAGCCATCTCTACAAATGTGGGAAATAGTTATCTTACCCCATCCTACTCCTGACTCTGAATATGTACCAGTCTGGTTACAGATAGAAACCTATCTTCTCACCCTAAACAATCTTTCACCGTCTTCTATTCTTAACACTCCTTGGAAACTCTTCCTGTTTGAATTGCCTCTTCTCCAATTGATGTATCTCTCAAAGCTCTGTTACAGATTTGCTCTTATCTGAAAATCCCTTAGTCAAACACCATGCACAACCCATCTTCGCTAACCCAAATATTAGGATTGGTGAACACCCCATACCCCAGGTTGGCTTCCCTTCCACAGGATGTTACAGTGGCTGATTGCTATTCTCGGTCTTCCCTTTTAACATCCCCAGAACTACTGGGAGAATTCCAACTGGGTCCAGCTTATATCTTTAAAATGTATCAGTTTTGTTACTTGCTCTTACAACAATTTGGCACCGTTCTATTACCCTCTGGTCTCAGTGACCTTTGTATGCAGATTCTGGATTGGGCCTTCAAACCTCATGGTACTTCCAAATTATATCTGTGGTTGCTCCTGCTCATCCTTCCCTTTCATTAGAAGGTTCCAAGGTGTGGGATACCTTGCTTACAGAGGCCAACATTATTTGGCTCACCTTGTGGAAGGATCTCCACACTTATCTTTCTCAGGACCAGCTTAGACTCCCTCAGTATCATATTCTAAACAATATGTACTACACCAGTTAAACTAGCCAGAATGGGTCGTCTCCCCTTCCCAACTTGTACAAGATATGGTAGGGGATGGAACCCTTTGTGCATCTTCTGGGCCTGTGAGATGATGTCTTCCTTGTGGGAACAAATTGAAAATCAGAGTACCCACTACTGGGTTTGGCTGGCCTCTTTCCCTGAAATTTGTGTCCTTGGCAACTTCTCACAGATCCTGTTGAGAGAAAAGAAATCATATGGACCTCATTTCCTTGGTGGTTAAGAAATCAATTCTCAGACATTGACTGGACCAATCATGCATTTCATCGCTGAATGGTTACAGGAACTCTCCTTCTCTCTTCAAACTGACGTATGATCACCAGTCTTCGTCACTGTCTCTCCCAGTTCAATAAGAAATGGGGTAAACATCATGCCCTTTATTTCTCCTGACCTCTTGAAAGTTCCCTAGACCCCTTATCAAAGTTCAACAACTTTTCTCATGGTCAATGTATATTAAAACTCATCTACTGTTAAACTTCTAGACACACTCCTGGGTGGGTATGGGTGGGGGTTGGTTTGAGTTTATTGAACTTGTTTCTCCAGATTCAGTTCGACTGTCTGTATGATCATTGCCTGTGTAAGTTTTTGCTGTTTATTAAAATCAATAAAGTTGATTACATTTCAGACCTTGTGCTAACTAATCACCCTAATAAAATAATTGGTGTCTCAGTGCTCCCCGATGCCTTGAGTGACCACTCACCAGTGCTATGCACCTGGTCCCTAAGATAAAAAAAACCTGCTCCAAAAATTGTTTTCCAGCATCGGCTCAAACCTGGTAAGTTGGGACAACTCAAAAACCAGCTTGCTCATTGGGACTGATCTCCCTTGACCATGTCCCCAACATTGATGTGGCTCTTGATTACGTTATTTGTGCATTCAACTCTGCCTGTGATAAATTTGCCCCTTCACTAAACATGTTGTAAAAGGCCCTAACACTCCTTGGATATTACAGGCACTCCTAGACCAAATGTGCCACAGAGATGCCTTCAGGCACCTAGCACTTGAATCTGGCAAGTTGGCAGACAGACAACGTTATGGGGCCATGAGGAATAAATGTTCCTGGGACATACGTAAGGCCAAAGCTGACCACTTCAGGGCATCCCTTACCTCCTCTTGGGGCTCCAGGCCATAAGTTTTGGGATATACTGAAGGAGCTCAATGGTAAACTATGTCCACCCCCAACTCAATATCAATGGCAGTATTTCCACTGACCCCAACTTATCACAGATACCCTCAACTCCTCCTTCTCTGACTTCAGTAGCATGCTCCCCAATTTCTTTGATCCCCATACCCCCACCCTCCATTTTGTCCCAAAACCCTCACACTGTGTGAGGAAACCCTACCCTTAAAAGCCTTAGGTAAGTATCAGTACACTAGTGATACTCTGGACCTCAGACTCCTCCACATGGTCCTGGATGAAGTCCTCTCTCACTAACTAACATCCTAATCGTTCCCTCTGCCTCAGTCAATTCCTTCCAAATGGAAAGTTGACTTCTATGTTTCTATAACATCATTACCCTATTCACAGAAGTGGTGACAGAACCACACCGGGAATTACGCCCCATCTCCATTTTCCTCCCCTCTCAAAAAGCTCTGGAAAAATCATCTCAGACCTACTCACTGACCACCTCATTAAATATGACCTACTCTGCTGGGAACATCACAGATTTCATAAAGGGTACAGCACCACCACTACACTCCTTGAATTCTCCAGTGCTATCCACACTGCCCTTGATGGAGGGTGTCTGGCTGGGTTGATCTATGTGGACTTGTCAAAGTCTTTGACACTGTAAACCACTCCCTCCTCCTATCTACCCTCTCCCACACAGGCCTCTCTCAGGATGCCACCAAGTGGTTTGCTGACATATTTAACGGTAGGTCCCAGCAAGTCAAAATTAATGACACACTCTCCTCCTACCTCCCTCCAAGTCTGGGGTATCCAAAGGTTCCATCCTGGGGCCCCCTACTTTTTAGCCTATTTCCAAACACCTTACCTAAGGCCTGCTCTGGACAACAGCTCTAATATGTTGATGATGCAGTACTCTTCTCAACCACCCTGATCCACTCTCTCTTCAACTGTCCCTCCAGAAATGTTTCAAAGAGGCAGAATACTGGTTTGCTGATCGCTGGTTGGTGCTAAAATACAAAAAACAGTTATGCTATTTGCACACAACCAAAACAAACACAAAGGCTTCCCTCTGCAAATCCTCAACTACCAACTGTTACCCTGAAGGAGGTTAACTCTTTTAAATACCTCAGGCTTACCTCGACTCTACTCTCAACTACCATGAGCATATCCACCTCCTTAGCACTGCTGTCATTGTCAGAACTGGCTTACTCTACTGGCACAAAGAATGTGTCCCTTCCCAATGCCCTCTGTCTAGCTGTCTCGTCATCCATCCCATCTCTCAGATCAACTATGGGATCTTGATCTATGGGGCAGCTGACAACTCTGCTCTTCATAGAATCAAAGTATCCTTAAATAAAGCCTGCCACCTTGTCATGAGCAGTGATAGGAGGAGGACACACACCTGCTCTCTGTATAGTCTCACCATCTGGCTCAATTTTGATGGGAGACTCAGGTACCAATTATGCCTCCTTGCCAAAAGATTATCAATGGACTAGCCCTCCTGGTCTTACCAACCTTCTGCAACCTGCACCACTGGTGAAAGCCACCCACAGCTCCACCAGATCCTTCCTCCTGACTTCCCACTACAGAACTACCTTGGGTCAGAGATCCTTCTGCTACAAGGCTCCCCTCTGGGTGAATGCATGCCAATTGCCATCTCCTCTGAAAACAAGCTAGGCCCTTTCAAAACCAATCTCAGGGAACACCTCCCATTCCTCTGGTGCCTGTGACTGCTACTAGACCCCCATTGTTCCTCTCCCCCTTCTTTACATTCTGAAGGTAACTGTTGGAGTGTAAATGTCCATACCCTTCCACCCCTACCTCCCACCTCCCACTTTAGCTAACCCCTGACAATGGATTCCTATCCTACTAAAGTTAAGACCTTCAATCCATGCTTTCTTGACAAAGGATCTCCATCTGGCCTATCTTTAGTATGTTGCTCTCCCACTGCATAGTTTCTACTCTTTTTTATTTCTGTTTATAAATTAATGTTTAACTCTATCTCCGTGTTTTGTAATTTCTCTGTGTTATTATCATGGTCTGTTATTTGACATGGAGCCTTTGGAAAGAAGTCTCTGACTCAAAGGTTATAATTCCAATATGTTTCAAATAAAATAAAATAAAACCTCCAGCACCTCCGGGCAGCTAATTATAATGCAATTTAAATAGTGAAATCAACTTTCATTGGTTATTTCACTTGTTTTGGAATTATGAAAGATGTCTACCTTGGTGGCACTATCACCTTGAAAAGCACCAGGTTATGGTGAAACATCGATGGTAGGATGTGTATTACTGTGCTGCTTTTATCCTGATGCCTAGGTTCAAATGAAAATCTTTGGAACTGTATCCAGGGGTGAGTTGTTTGCACTGGAGTGCACAAGTGCCCAACTCCTGCTCTAGTGATGCATTTTAAAGTGCTAGATAGTGTGCAGGTGCATTATAAAATGCCAGATAGGTACATTATAAAGTTCTAGATATTATTCAATTACATTATAAAATGGTAGATAATGTTCAGTTTCATTATAATAGGCTATATATTCAGGTAGATTAAAAAGAGCTATATATGTATTATTCAGGTACATTATAAAGTGCTAGTTACAGTAGTATGCATATACATTATAAGGTGCAAAATATTGAAGCACATTATAAAGTGACATATTTAACCAAGTATATTATAAAGTGCTAGATAGTATGTAGGTACATTATAAATATTTGATATTATTCAGGTATATTATAAAGTGTTAGACATTATTCAGGCATGTAATAAAGTGCTAGATAGTATGGAGGTACAATATAAAGTGCCAGATATTATTTAGGTATATTATAAAGTGCTAGATAGTGTGCAGGTACATTATAAAGTGTTAGATATTATTTAGGTACATTACAAAGTAATAGATATTCAGGTGCATTATAAAGTGCTAGATAGTAATGAGGTACAATGTAAAGTGCTAGATATTATTAAGGTACATTGTAACGTACAAATAGTGTGCAGGTACATTATAAAGCCGCTAGATAGTGAAGGTACATGATAAACACTAAATATGATTCTGGTACATTATAAAGTGCTGTGTATTATTCTGGTACATAATAAAGTGCTAGATAGTATGCAGGTACAATATAAAGTATAGATATTTAGCTATATTATGAAATGCTAGAGACTAGAGAGTATGCAGGTACATTTTAAAGTTCTAAATATTATTCCGGTACATTATAAAGTGCTAGATAGAGTTAGGTATGTTATAAAGTGCTAGACATTATCCAGGTACATAAGAGAGTGCTAAATAGTGTGCAGGTCCATTTATGAAGTGTTAGATATTAAGGTATATCATAAAGTGCAGACAGTGTGCAAGTACATTATATTACATTATTCTAGAAACCCCTGTGGCCTGTAGACAAAATTAAAATTAGATTTTTGAAAGAGCTACAAGAAGTTATAAGCTTAATTGAAAGCAAATTTCCTGACACATGGAAGATAGAAAAATTGTTCCCATTTTATGGGGAAATACTAACGATCCCTCAAACTATAGGCCAATTGTGCTCTTTCCACCCTCTCAAAACTGAAGGAATGAATGGTATACAACCAACTATATGACTACTTAGAAAACCAAATTCTAACATGGTTTTAGGGCAGGGCATTCAACAGGCACTGCACTGGTGGACTTCCTGGACAAAGTAGCAAAGTGCTATGGATGCTGGGGAAGTCTGCAGGTGCAGGTGTGGTGTTCGTCGATTTGTCCAAAGCCTTTGATTTAGTGGACCATTCCATCCTCTTTGAGAGACTGGAAAGACTCAGAATAGCCCCTAGTCCATTAAAATGGCTTAAATTCTATTTGGGGCAAAAGAACACAATGGGTAGAAGTTGCCAACCAATTATCATTAGGTTACTTGACCAGAGTTGTGCACCAGGGATCAGTCCTGGGGCAACTACTATTTCTGGTTTGTGTAAATGATCTGCCTGAGAAAATTCAAAACACATACGGTATAAGTGTCAGTGGCTCAGTAGGTGCTCACTCGCCTCTGAGGCTGGGAGATCAGAGAGCTGTGGGTTCAGTTCCCACATCTGGCACTTGGGTTAATATCCCAATACTGACACTGTGCAGCATGAGGGGTTCTGCACTTCTGAGGTGCCATCTTTTGAATGAGATGTTAAACTGAGGTCCCATCTGTCTGGACTGGTGGTAGTACAAGTGGATGTTAAAGATCAAATGGTACTTATCGAAAAGAGTAGGGAAATTTCCCGGTGTCTAGCCAAAGTTCCCCATTCACTAAAAATACCACCAACAGCTTAATCTGGTTCAATTTCAGTTGGTTATCATTTGTATCCCCGGTCACCCTGAAACGGACTTCTAATCTCAGTGGGCCTACGGGTCAACAAAATTCAGTACAATAAGGCTTTACATGAATGATACTGTGCTGCTTGCATCAGCAAAAACTCAATATTAGATGTTAAGAAAGCTTCATGCTGATTTTAATATACTCAGGACTGGTTTCATGAATCAAAATTAGTAATGAATAGTACAAAAACAGGTAATGATTTTGAAAATAAGAAAAGCAAAAATCAAATAACACAGAATCTGGATATTATCACAAGAAGTGGACAAATACTACCTAACACAAATCAATATAAATATTTAGGAGTTATTATAGATAGCTCATTGACTTTTGAAATCATATAGACTATATGGCAAAAAGTAAATATAAGGATAGATGCATTAAGATGATTAGCTTCAATTGTGACATTTCAAATCTGAAATACAATAGCAATACAATACATTCTTCGGTCCTAAATATGACAGTTTAGTCTACCGTTTAGTGGGACTAAACTCCTGGATAGGTAAATATAGTATATGACCCGGTTAGCTAGATTTGTCCTGAGATGCCTTCCTGACTCATCACTGTGTTGTTTATAAAAATTTAATTAGGACGGCTTTGTTGTTTGTATAATAAATTATACCTTATTAATATTTAAAGTAAAGGAGGGCCTGATCAGGGAAATCTATGTATTCAACAACAGAGTGATGAACAGCAACATCAATTAAAGGAAGTGGTACACAGGGTTTACAAATCCCCAAATTAGAACCAGGTTTGGTCAAATGACTTTTCAGTACTCTGCTGTGGTATTGTGGAATGAAATTTCACCGTTAGTAAGAAATGTCACAAGCTATCCATCTTCAAGTCAAAGACAGTCAAGTTTTACCATGAAGAATGTACTTGCTATTGGCACATTAACCTTGCTTATCTTAATAATGTAAGTTACTGTTGTAACTGCTGTCCATTTTACAATGTATTAAAGTATGTATGATATAAGTGAATTGTTTGACTGAATGTGTGCATGTATACAGAGAAACTTTGAAGATGTCCTTCGGACCTAAAGTTTTATCCTTTTTTATTAGTATATTTAGTTATATTTATAAATTATTACACCTACTTCTTACATCTGGAAGAAATATTGGTATCAGAAATAACATAAAAATCATTTGATATTTGAATTATAATTCAAATTATATAATAACAATAATTACAATATAATATAATATAATATAATATAATATAATATAATATAATATAATATAATATAATATGTAGCTAGATGTAAGATGAAAAATTAATCAGGTAAAGTCCCCAAAAGAAAAGTCAGAGTTACGAGGGGACCAGTAAAATCAATATGGGTTTCTGGGATATGCTAGTATTCATAATTTCAGATATTAGTCTAATATTTTAAAAATATTAGTATATGCATAATTCTACATCCTAACAGGAACCACAGCTGATATAAAACTTAAGAGTCCAGATGAGTGTGTGTCACAAGCTTAAAGTATCTATACCATTGAAAAATTAATATTTCTCTGTAGCTGAAAAACACACAGGTAATAAATTAATAAAGAACTTGAGAATCAAGTACTGTTCGATTTTAGTAGCCTACAACAGGCTGCACATTGAATAATTATCTTTTCTAAGGACAGCATCTCTTCTTCAAGCTCCAAATCTTCTTGTTCCAATTTTGGGAATTTTTTCATCATAATATATGTTTTGAGCTGCTCTGGTTTGAAAAAAATATGTTTGTCTTCACCACATATGCCAAAGTAAAATAATAGTACTCTTAGGGCCTGTAGTCTGTTTGAAAATATTTGCAACACTCTGCACTTGAGTTAAGACAGCCACTGAATCTGGTGAGAGCAAATTAAAACTTACATCTTGACTTGTAACTTCGTCTGCGTAGTGGGATAGGGTTTCTACTAGGAATCCTGAATGCCCCAGTCACAAAGAAAAATTATTGTCTGGAAGTTTGAGTACTGAAATAAACAGGTCTTTTAACAAGTCTCTTAGTGATTCAAACCCTTCTCATATGAGTTAGGGACTCCCACAAGTCACAGATTTTGATACGAATTATATTCTCCTGGCCTCATTTTTCCTCTGAAGTGCTAGAATTGCTTTCAGGTTAGTAGTCACAAGTGCTTCATTGGTAAACATTTTTGTTGTAATCCCACCACCTGAGTCTGAAACATATTTTTTTCACAAACTCTCTCCATTTCCGATTTGATGTTTTTCATTTCATGATCGAGTTTATCTGATCTATCGATTAGTAAGTCAGGTTTCTCGTCAAAGGTTGTCAAAAAAATAAAAAGATTTGAAAAAGAAGCCGATGCCTCTTCAAGAGATTTGAATTCTACCTTAGCGGCAACGTTGATGATATAACAGTCAGGGAAATGGGGGGCACTCTCAAACCAGAGGCAGAAGAAGTTTGTATAGAAATACCTTCCCTGAGGTCTCTCCTTCTTTTGAACAGAGCACTCACCGAAAGATTTTATGAGTTTTTTTCCTTCATTTCCATCAATGCTTGAGGTGGTTCAAATAACTTCTGTTGCTGATGTTGTTGTAAACAATCTCCCAAATCTTGCTGATTCATAGTAAAAGAACCCCAAAAAGATCCTGTGGCTCAGAGACAGATGAAATAAGTTCCTCCTTTGTGTCTGGGTCATTGCTTGTTGAATCCTCCAGGCAATGGAAAGACTCTAGAGCACCTGCTGGTGTCTGCTTCTCCCAAGTACCAGATACACAGCTAAGGCAGCGGTCAAGCGGACCTTTTCTAATCAGAGTTTCTCTATCTGAGGAAGATGAATCTTTCTTTCTTTCTCTTCTGCTGCTCTACAGCCAACAACTCTTTAGTTTTCCAAGAAATAAAGCCAGTCCTAGATGATGCTTTTCTCATTATTTAGTAGGTTTCAATAGGTTTTTATGATAAGGTTCAAAGACACTCTTTAACGGGCTACACACCCAACGCTATCTTGCTCACTGGGCCTAAAGTTTTATCCTGTTAAAAATAAAGTTCTAACTAACTAAACGCTAGATATTATTCAGGTAATATAGTGGTGTGGTAAGCCACTATAGTTAGGATTGATTAGGTTGTTTAATGTTATACCTAACTTTGCACTTTAACAGCCTTGCCCCTATTTAACTGATTTTCACAAAATACTGCATATATGGACTGGGTGGGCAAAGTCTGTTGACCTTTCATTCCAGTCAGATGTACAGGTTCCAAGATCCATATAGTACAGTTTTAAGAAAAATCTGTGTTTTTGCTGGGTTTTTTGTCATTGCCTAGTGGCCAGAAATGTTTGGAGAATTTTGGTCTGAAATGTTCAGGGTAGAAAGGGCTTGCCCCAAATTATACCTTTTGTTGGTTTGGTGAAAAAATACATTAATCTGTTTCCGAGTTATAAAGATTTGAAATTTTGGTTCTGAGTATGCTCAGTAGCGTCTTTTGGATAGATGTTTTATACACTACTGAGGCATGCTCAGAACTGAAATTCAAATCCTTATAACTTGGACCCTAATAATAATTTTTTTCCTCAAACCAACAAAAGAGCTCATTAAGGGAAAGTCCTTTCTACCTAATCAACCAAGAAATCTAAACCAGACTAGACTGCACCAGTAAGGGTAACATAATGCCACAGAAGTAGGAAATGTGGTGTTAGGGTTTCCACTCTAATGCCCCTAGTCCACCAAGCAGCACAAGGCAAAAACATTAGGTTTTGGATCTCCAGAGTCTTGGTGAATCAGTGGTAGGGTCTTCTTTGGGTTGTCAACCTAATGCCCACTCCATTCCATGAACAAACAATGTCACACATGATCTCCTTTCTTTACACGAGGGCCCACAGGGAAGTGGTGAGCATTAAGATTGACAACCCCCAAGGAAGAATTTACCACTGTTTCCTAAGACTCTGAAGACCTAAAACACTAATTTTTTTTTTGCCTTTGCTGCTTAGGGGGTGTAGGCATGAAGGTGGGAAATTCTAATGCCATATTTCCTACTTTGGGGCATTAAGTTGCCCTAGCTGGTACATTAACAAACTTTTTTTTTTGCAAACAATGTCCCTACTTTTTCAGATAGTATAATTGAATCTTCATTTGCCTGTGGTGGGGCCTTCCTTGGGGTTGTCAACCCTAATGCCTACCCTATTCTCTGAGCAAACATCACACATGTCTCTCTTTTTCATGCAGGGCCCACAGGTGGAGGGGTGAGCATTAGGGTTGACAACCCCAGGGAAGACTCCATCACTGATTGTCCCATCCCTCCATAGATGCACAAATGTACAGTATGTTGCTGTGGAGGGCCCTGCACTTGTATTTCAGCCAAAACAGCAACAAATTATCAGCATAGCCTTGTTATTACCCCACCTCATGAACACCATGCTGAGAATTTTCAAATCCCCTCAAAACATCATTCCATGCCCCTGCAATGTCATTCCATGCCACAAGTGCAAAAACACATTTTGGCCAAGATTTGAAAAATGACAGCTATCCCATTCATGAGGTGTGTAAAAAAGCATGTTGAAGATTTGGGGTCAAAATATTTAAAATGTCCAAAGTTACAAAGGGAGCATAGTAAAATTTCAGCATATGCTCATAACTTTGCCATTTTATATTTTGATCCCAAAATTATTTACAACATAGCCTTCTGTAACCCACCTCATGAGCAAGGGCGAGTGAAAATGTTCAAATCCTGCCTGAAAGGTGATTTTAACAAATGACCGCAAAATCACCTTTGAGCCAGATTTGTGGAATTCCACTGCCATTGTTCATGAGGTGAAGTCCAAAAAGACCATGTTGAAAATTTGGGCTCAAAATATGCAAAATGCCAAAGTTATGCATCAAAATTTGAAAACCCCATTGAAATACATTGAACCTCACATATGTTAGTTTCACATTGCAGTCGGTGTTTCAAGCAGCAAGACATGTATTTGACTGAAGAGTGGATCTTTGCTCTGTGACTTTCTCAGGTGAATGTTTGTAAGGGTGTACTGGGGTGTGTGGTAATGCATCATGAGTGTGAGATGGGGTGGGGGTCAGATGCAAGGGACCATTTTCTTTTGCAGGTAAAAACAGAAAGAAAAGTATTGAGGGACCGCTTTCTTTATTTCAGTATGGGGATGGGAACAGAAGGGTAGGGTGCCACTAGACACCAGGAAAAGACACAGAGCATATGGGAATGGTGATCAGAGGGTGGGGGAGGTTCCACTAGACACCAGAAAAAGACAACAAACCAATGGAGATGGTGACTGGAGGGTGGGGGTACTACTAGACACCAGAGAAAGACAACAAAACAATGGGGATGATGATCAGAGGGTGGGGTGCCACTAGACACCAGGAAAGCTAAATTAATTATGGGTATGGTAATTGGAGGTGGGGGTGCCACTAGACCCAGGAAACATACAGAACCAATAAGAACAATGATTGGAGGGTGGGGGATGCCACTCGATGCAGGGAATGACAACATAACAACAGGGACTGGCAATCAGAGGGTGAGGGTATGCCACTAGACACCAGAAAAAGACAACAAAACAATGAGGATGGTGATTGGAGGTGGGGTGCCATTATACTCCAGGAAAGACAACAAAACAACAGGGATGATGATCAGAGGTGGGAAGCCACTAGACACCAGGAAAGACAATAAAACAATGGGGATGGTGATTATAGAGGAAGGTGCCACTAGACATCATGGAAAGACAACAAAACAATGAGGACGATGATCGGAGAGTAGGGGTGACACTAGACACCAGGGAAAGCTAAATTAATTACAAGGACAGTGATTGGAGGTGGGGGCACCACTAGACACCAGGAAAATGTGGCTCACTGCTCTTACTGCAGCCCGCAGTATTAGTTCTAGCTGCAGCTACAGAAATCAACAAAGTCCCACTTTTTCATACAGAGAAGCAAGGTGAATGGCTCCTCTCACTAAGCTGGGCACCGGGTTGTTGGGTGCCAAAAAGGTATCTTTGACCCTTGCTGTAAAAACAAACACCAGAATCTAACTAAATAGGGCTTGTTTAACTAAGTGCTGGTGTTTGTTTTTAAAATGCCAGCATTTTAAGTATTTCCATGCTTGTTAGCTTGTGGAGAAAAGCATCAATATAGTGGTTCTCACAGCACAACAATATAGTGGTTCTCACAGCAAAAAAAAATGTTTGGTGCTGTGCCAAGCAGGTGGTGAGAAACCAAAAAGGGTCCTGCAACATCAAATTTTTAATTTCGTACCAGAACGTTAACTCAGAAACCCTACTGTGCATGCTCAGAGTGGGAAACACAAACATTTTAAGCCTTATAACTCTTTAACTGTTTAATATTTTTCACCAGACCTTACAAGCACTACCTTAGGACATGCCACCTGTTCCCTGCAAGTTTGGGGAAAACATTCCATTCCATGTAGGCTGTGGGTGAGAGCAAAAAAAAAAAACATATTAAGTATAGGGAAAAATTGCCCATCAACAGAAAAAATGACATATGCGAATCTCAGAAACCACACAAGCTGCCATAACAAACCGTTCCACAGATCAAGAATATGAACTTTTGGTTCTGAACATGCTCAGTAGGGTCTTTTGGATAGATGTTTGATACACTACTGGAGCATGCTCAGAACTAACATTTCAAATCCCTATAACTTGGGAACGAAATTATTTTCACCAAACCAGTCTGGGGCACGCCATTTCACCCTGGAAAATTTCAGACCAAATTCCAAACCATCTGGGCTGTAGGCTATGACAAAAAAACCGAGCTTAGCAAGAGGAGCCATTCACCAGCTGTTCTCTGTAGGAGAACAGCAGGACTCAAATCTTGAGTTCTGCAGCTAAAGCTGAATGTTGTGCTGTGGATTATAGTGAGAGCAGTGAGGCCTGTTCTGCCAGTTCCATCCTCAGCACATGCTAGTGTTGGAGCACTGGGCAGTCAGAGCACCAATTGGCAATGTTGCTGATCCTTTTCCCTCCTACTTAAAGATTCCTACTCCGGGGTGGACCTCTGGGAGAGAGGCAGCTAATCCCACATTTGGCACTCCTTGATTGCCTAGTGCCGTAATGCCAGCACCTGAGTGCCGTAGGGTGTTCTGCCAGACTGCCTCTGTCTCTCTCTTTTTCTGTCTATCTATCAAGCATACGGGTGCCCACTGCTTCTTTCTTCCCCTCCCTACATGTCACCCACCTGCCATTCTGAATGTTTATTTTGTTTGTTTTTGTAATACATAAGCAGATTGGGCTGCCCACCCTGGTACTGCTTCTCACATCCCTCCCTCCAGGTCTTCCACCCCCATTCCCAAAGTGTAGCCAGCACTGGAGCACCCAATGCCCAGTGTCAAAATCTCAGCTGTAATAAAGAAAACCATCCCTCAATGTTTTTAGTTTCTTTTTAAATCTGTAGTAAAGAAATGGCCCTTGCTGATCTGACCATGCCACCACAACCTCCGCTTAGAACACTCACCACCCCACACCCCATCAACTGTCCCATGTTCCACGGCATAGGTCCACTCTCCATTTGAAGACATGTCCTGCTACTAGAACCAACGACATGAGAAACTAAGGTAAGTGTGGTTTAATGTATTTAAATGGATACATTGAAATTTGATGTATAACTTTGTCATTTTAGCATATTTTCATCCCACATTTTCAACATGGCCTTTGAGGACCACACTTCATTACCAATGGTGGTGAAATTAAGGATCAGGCCTGAAAAGCGATCTTGCAGTCACTTAAGCGAAATCACCTTTCAAGCTGAATTTGAACATTTTCACCATCATTGTTCATGAGGTGCAGGGTATAAGAAGGCTTTGTTGAAAATTTGGGGTCAAAATATGTAACAATAACAGTTACGAGCGGCCAATTGAAATTTTTATACTTACTTCAGAACTTCGAAAATTTTAATATTTTGACCTCAAATATTTAACGAAGTATTTTTTCATACTGCCTCATGAATGTGATGGCTGCCATTTCTCAAATCCTGGCCAATTTTTTCTTCATACCTTGGCACGAATGATGTTTTGAGGTGCCCAATGATGTTTCAATGGGGATTTGAAAGTTTTAACTGACCTGATTCATGAGATGGGGTATTAAGAAGGCTATGCTGAAAATTTGGTGTACAAATATGGTAAATGCACGAGTTATGACTGAACATTGCAGTGTTTAATGTTCACTCATAACTTCACTCATTTTGAATATTTTGACTCCAATCGTTCAACATAGTCATTTTCACACCATCTCATAAATGTGATAGATGTCATTTTTTAAATCCTGGACTTCTGGTGTGACATGACATCTTGGCCACTATACTATAAGTGCTATGTCATGTTTATAAGGGCAATCATAAAATGACTATATTAAAACTTGGGACAAATTAAATAAAAAAGTGACTGTAAAAGAATGATATGTAAGAGTGAATGTGTAAGAGAGAATGTGCCAGGACTTGCACTTCCACAAGAGGACAGAGTCTTCCAATGGTGCACGACCAAAGGGCCCTGGACATCTGCACCTGTTCATGCAGGTCCCAAAGTCACCTCCATAATGAGATGATATGACTCCACTATCAAAAGAAAGAAATTCTTTGCAAAACCTTCATTAATGCACCAGTTATGGTAACTTAATGCTACAAAAGTATAGAAACATAGATTTTGATGACAGATAAGAACCACTTGGCCCACCTAGTCTGCCCATTCCCTACCTATTGGATAAGTTGCAGATCCTAGTTAACCAACAGCCTGCTTCTTTCTAGCCCCTCAAGTATTGTCTTATGTCTGTCCCATGCATTCTTGAATTCCCCACTGTTTTGACCTCAGGCCTCCTCAGGAAGGCTGTTCCATGTGTCCACCACCCTCTTTGTGAAAAAATGCTTCTCCACATTGCCCCCTAGGCTGTCCCCCTCTATCTTCAAATTGTGTCCTTGTACTTGCACATCTCTGTTTCTGAATGATGCCACCCTCTGGACTTTGTTGATTCCTTTGAGTTGCTTAAAAGTTTTTTATCATGTCCCCCCTCTCCTCCCTTTCCTCAAGGGTATACATATTAAGCTCCTTTAGTCTCTCTTCTTATGGCTTCTGTTGCAGACCCTGCACCAGTTTAGTTGCCCTCCTCTGAACTGCCTCTGTCCTGTCTATATCCCTTGTAGAGATGGGGTCTCCAGAACTGTCTCCAGAACTGCATGCAGTCCTCCAGATGGGGTCTTACCAACTGTCTGTACAAAGGATAACAACTTCTTGTTTTCTATTGGTGATGCCTCTCCCTATACATCACAGTATCCCCCAGCCATCTCTATTGCCTTCTCACATTGCTTGCTAACCTTTAGGTTATCTGATATGACTACCCCAGGTCCTTTCCATTTTATTGTTGTTGTTACTACCCCCTTGTGTACTCTTCTCTGGGTTTTGTTTCTAGGTGCATTACTTTGCACTTCCTTGCATTGAATCTAAGCTGCCATACTTCTGACCATTCCTCCATTCAACCTTGCAAGTTGCGGCTAGCGCTAGACATGGATCCCCTAAAGGTAATTACCTCTTCCCTGCTGTCTCTGTGGGGTGTTAGCCCATCGATGAGCTTCTGCGCATGTGACTACCTGCCCACCCCAGCCACCCAGTGACATCTCCACACCTGGGATGATTTTCTAAAGTGTCCACTTTCCCATTAGCTCCTTATATTCTGTGGCCACTAGGGTCTGTGCTGCACCCCTGCCCAAGGCTCTCCTGCCACCATACTCTCTAGTCTACCCTGCCTCCTCACCTGCTCCCTCTTGACTCATTTCTCTCACTCCTGTTTCCCTAACCAGACTTGAACTTTGCCCTCCGCACCAAAGGCAGTGTCCTTACCACTACTCTATCTTAGATGCCCTACTGAAGTCTTGCCTTTTCACACCCTTGACCCCTTCTCTCTCCTCTTCAGTGGCTACCTTCACCACTGCCATGGTCACCCTTTCCACCTCCTACTAGTACCTCTGTCTTGCTTCTCCCCTCGCTCTCACCCCCACTGTGCTGTCCCCAGCCTGAGGGACAGCTGATCCTCCACTCCTCTGCCCATCATCCTCCACCCTTACCTAGTACCCATGAGTCTCCCTGTGCTCCGTCCCTCACCTGTACCCCCTCAACCACTCCTTCTGCCCTCACCCATCCTGCTTGCAGCACACCACATTCTAACTCTCCCCATCCCTGTTACCAACCCTAAGCCTAATAGACACATACCCCTGGGTTGTCATCTCTCATGTTGCTCTTCAGCTTGCGCTGCTCAGGCCCCTGCTCCTCCTGCTTATGCTAATGTCAGGCAACATTCACCCCAACCCTGATCCTCCCTTTTAGCCTCCACTAGCCACTCAACTACTCAGGGTCTGCATCTAGCATCCATTAATATCTGCAGCCTTCAGAAAAAATTTGACTGTTTTCAGGTCTGGAATGCCCAGCACCACCCAGATATCCTCTGCCTGGTGGAAACCTGGCTCTCCAAATTCACTCCAGACTGGCCATCTACCATACCGGGATGCTCTGTTGCACAGTCCAACAGGTGCTGCAAGCGTGGAGGAGTTGTGCCATCTACCTGTGTACATCTCTCCAGTGCCTTGCCCTCCCCACCCCACCTCAACCATGGGGCACAGGCCCTCACTGTTGAAATCTCCCCACAAAACCACTGCCCTCTCTCTATCACTACTGTTATATCCTCCCAGAAACCAAAATCTGCATTTCTCTCAGTCCTTATCTACCTCTCATCACCTGCCACTAAATCTGAATGCTAGGCCCTTGGAGACTTCAGTGTTAATTGGCGTTCCAACAATGCAGCTCCCTCAAAGATGCCATTGCTGTGATGGACCTCTCACAAATGTACCCACCCCCACAAGACTAAACCCCAAAACTGACACTGCTATCCTCCTGACCTGTTATTAACAAACCGCCCTGACAAATTTCCAATGTCTCAGTGCTGCCAAACATCTTAAGTGACCACTCTTCTGTAACCTGCAACTGGTCCAGTAAGAGGCAAAACAACTGACTAAATTCATCTTTCAATGGCTTCTTAAGCCTGGATGCTCCAATGTCTAAAACAGCACCTCAGCTCCTTGATTGTCCCTATCTACAAGGCCACCAATGTTAATGAAGCCTTAGACTACCTTATCACCACCTTCACCTCAGCCTGTGACAGGTTTGCCCCATTCAAGAAAACCATCATTAATGGACCCTCCACCCCCTGGATTAATCGTTCACTTCTCGACCTTATGATAGCCAACGAGACTCCCTCTGGCGATTGCCCTTGACACCGGCAAGCCAGCCGATTGTCAACTGTACCATGCTCTCAGAAACAAATGCACCTGGGAAACTCAGAAGGCCAAAGCAGACCATTATAAACTCACCCTCACCTCCACCTGGGGTGAGGTAGAAATCTGGAACAACCTAAAAGAGCTGAATGGGAATACCATCTCCCCCATCCACCATTGTCACCAATGGCTCTGCCACTACTGACCCCAAAAACATTGCTGATGTTCTGAATGCCTCTTTCTCTGACCTCACCAGCATACTCCCTCCCCACTTTTGACTCCCAAATCGACCACCCTACACCCTCTCCTCCCCATCCTTTTCCTCAGAACAGTCTCTCCCCATGAAGTCAGGCCATACCTCCTAAAGGCACTGGGGCAGCCCCCACAGCACTGACACTCTGGATCTCAAACTGGTATGCCTTACCGTGAGGTGTCCTCCCCTCATCTCCATCCTCAACTGCTCCTCTGCCTTGGGTCCTTCCCAACTAAGTGAAAGCTACCATCTTTACTCCCATTCACAAAGGTGGTGACTGTGCTTCTGCTAGTAACTACTGTCCCATCTCTATTCTCCCACCTCCCCTGTCTAAGGCACTAGAAAGAATTGCCTCTAACCAGCTCACAGAGTACCTCTCAAAGTATAATCTCCTTTGTCAGGAACAACATGGCTTCCGCCATGGGCATAGCAGCACCTCTGCCTTATTGGAACACACATCCTCCTTGCATGCTGCCCCGACAAAGGCCACTTAGCAGGGGCAACCTTTGTAGACCTCTGCCCATGCAGCAGCCACCGGAACGCCTCCTCACCCTCTGGGAGCTGAACACAGGAATCAGGACCTCACTCAGCCTAGAGGTAAGACTACCTCTGCTCACCTTCAGGGACTCTGGTGTGGGGTGCTAGCCCGGCGACGCTCGCGTGTTGTCTGCCCGCCCACCCCAGCCACCCACTCAGGTGTGGCCCTCAATTTATTGGCCCCCCTGTGACATCACTTCCTGTTTGCTGAAAATACTAAGTCCCCACTTTCCCATTTGCAGGTTATACCTAATAGCCACTAGAAGCCACTGTGTATTGCTGCTCTATATTTCCTGGCCCTGCTAGCCTTTGCTCTATCTCCTCTTTCAGCCTATCCCACCTCCCTCCCCCTGCCTCCCATTCCATCCCATCTCTCCTATCACTCAGCCCCACTACCCTCACCCACTGTTTCCCTCCCTACCCGGTAGCCTCTAGGCACCTGCTACCCTTTCCCTTAACTGTCTTATCCTATCTTGCCCACTAGGTGCTATCTTTGCTCCCTTTTCTGGGCCTTCACCACTGCGGTGTTCTGCTTCTGGACCGTGGATCATAGCCCCTACCTGGGCCATCACATAATACCAGGGTGAGCTTTACCTGGTACCCTGTACACTGGCCCTACCACTGTACCCAAAGTGGCACTCACACTTCCAGGTAGGCCTCCTACTCTCTTCTTTCCTTAACCCTACTTTGGCCTGTAGACTCCCCTTGAAAATGCCTGCCCACCTCCTAATCAAGTGCCTCTTGCTCTCTTCCTGAGGCCACCTCCAGCCCAGTCGTCCTTATGGCTCCACAGTCCCCCAACCTGGTGTCCCCATTTGCCCTCTTGTACCACCATCCTCCTGTGCCCAAGGCTGCCCCTCCTTCTCACTATTACCTTGCACTCTATCCTACCACCACCCCCTCCCCACCTAGCCCCATCCTCCCACACACCTGCAACCTTCGCTCTAGCCTACCCTGCCTGCACCTCCCTGCCAACCCCATGCGTCTTGAGGCTCCCCTACTCCTCCTTACTGCCGACGTAAGTTGCTTTCCACCGTCCCCGGTCTAGGGCCGCACTTATCCTCCTACTCCTGTCTGGGAATATTCATCCCAACCCTGGCCCAGCCCACAATAGCTCATCGACTGCTTCCCAAGGGCTCTTGTTGCATCTATGAATATCTGTAGCCTCCTGAAGAAATTTGACTCATTTCAATGCTGGGTCACAGTACATAAACCAGACATTATTCTCTAGTAGAAACCTGGCTGTCAGACTCTACCCCTGACTCCCTTGTCTCGCTTCCCTGGTTACTCCCTTTATCGAAGCTAGAGTTGGACGACGGGTGGGGGCTGTGTGATCTACATCAAAGACTCCTTACAGGTCTAACCTTCCCAGCCCCTGTCCTTGATTTCAGGGCTGAGGCCCTAACCCTAAAATTGACCACTGTCCCTCTAAGGGTCCCTCTTTCTAACTACCTGCTTATATACCTCCAAAATCAAACCCCAGCCCTGGTCTAGCTAATTCAGTATCTTACCTCTCCACCCCTCCTCTGCTCAACTCCTTGTGGGTGATCTAAATATTAACTGGCTCAGCCCCTCATCCTCTGCTACCCAGTGACTCCTTCTCATCCATTGACCTAACACAACTTGTTGCCCAGCCAACCAGAGTGAATCCCAGAACAGGATCTAGCACTCTTCTTGATGTGGTCCTTACCAGCAGCCTAGCCAAATTTGCAACATTCAAGTCCTTCTGGATGGACTTAGTGACCCTCTCCCATACTTCTCCGTTGGTCAACCACCCTACCCAAATCCACAGCACTGCCCACACTATGGCGGTGATTACGACCAGGTGGGCTGAAGGGCTTAAGCAATTCCTTGCCCAAATTGACTGGTATCCCATTGAGACCAGCTCCCAATATTGACCTCGGCCTAACCTTTTTCACCTTAATGTTTAACAAAGCCTGTGACATTTTCGCACCTTTAACTGTACTCCGCTCCGAAGCACGCATGCTCCCTGGGTTACACCCGCCCTGCTCCAACTTCTTAAGGATAGGATAACTTATGGCACCTTGCTTTGGAAACTGGCCACCTTGTAGATAGGCAGGCTTACTTAGCTGCCCAGAACAAATGTACCTGGGCCATACGCAAGACCAAGGCCGAGCACTCATCAGGCCTCACTCACCTCATCCTGGGGAATGCCAGAACCTTCTGGGACAATATCAAGCAACTAAATGAGGCGCCCGTCCTCCATCACCTCCCAAATCCATATTGATGGCTCCATCTCCATGGACCCTACCCTCATTACCAACTCTCTCAATAAATCCTTCACTGACCTTAGCCCTGTTCTCCCTTGCTTCTTTGGCCCCCCATACCAGAGCCCATCCTCACCCACCCTTAGGTTCCCACCTACATCAGGTTACTGTCATGAAGTTCGACCGTATCTACTCAAGGCCTTAAAGGGCAATACCACTGGCAGTGACTCCTTGGACCCCTGTCTCCTTCGGCCAGGTACTTGACCTCGTATGTCCCAATTACTAGCCTCTTTAATAAATCTCTCTGCCAGGACAATTTCCCTCTGCCTGGAAAATCGCCACTGTCATACCCATACATAAGGGTGGTGATAGGACCCTACCTGGTAATTATTGGCCAATCTCTATCCTCACACCTCTCTCAAAAGCCCTAGAAAAATAGTATCCACCCAAATCTCAGAGTATCTAACCAAATACAGCATACTCTCCCGAACAACACGGCTTCCGAGCTGGGCACAGCACCACCGCCCTCCTTGAGTTCCCTAACTTTCTTCATTCCACCCTGGACTCTGGCTCTCTAAGCGGTGCAGTGTTCATTGACTTGTCTAAAGCCTTTGACACTGTTTCCCATCCCTCCTGCTGAATGCACTCAGCCACGTAGGCTTTGCTGCTGGTCCAGTCTCCTGGTGCTCCAGCTACCTGTCTGCCAGTGCCAGTGTGTTAAAATTAATGGGACTTTCTCTAACGCTGGTGTTCTCCAGGGTCCATTCTTGGGCCTTGCTCTTTCTCCTATCTCAACTCCCTGCCAAGTGCCTGTGCTGGCAAACTCCTGCTTTATGCAGATGATGCTGTCATCTTTGCCTCTGGACCGAACCCTACTACCCTCCAGGCCACCCTGCAAGCCTCTTATAATAGAAGTTGACACTTGGTGCAACGAGCATAGACTTGTAATTAATCTTGAAAAACTAAAGCCATGCTCTCTGCCCATCCCCAAAACAAGGCAAGTAATTTCCACTTCAGGTCCTCCAGTTCCAAGTTCACACTTGAACTGGTCCACACTTATAAGTATCTTGGGGTTACTTTCGACACTGCCTCACATTCCATTTCCACATATCTGCCCTAGCCTCAGCCACCAATATGGCTGGGTATCCTTTTCGCCACAAAACTGTCTCCCCTGATGCCCTCCGATGCATTGTCATATCCTCTATATTGTTCCTAGTAGACTACGGTTTGCCTGTCTATGGGGCTGCTGACCAGACCGCCCTAAACAAAATCCATCTCTCCTTAAATAAGGCCTGTAGGCTAATCCGGGGCTCCCAGACTTACACATACCTGCCTTCTTTATGCCCAGGCTAATCTGCTTGATCTTAACGAAACGGCTTAGGTATCAAATTGGCCTCCTAACTAAGAAAACTCTCCTTGGTTTATCCCACCTGGGCTGACTGCCTCTATCCACCATGTTAAACCTCTAGTGCAAACCAGATCCTCCTGCAAATCCACGCTGGTAGTTCCTTGGGCCAGGACCATGCAAGGCCAAGGGCCTTCCTATCCGGCCCCTTCCTGGCATAACTTCCTCCCCTCCAGTATCGCTGATGCTCCCTCCATCTGTCATTTCAAAACCTCCTGCATAATCACTTCCATTTCATTAATGACAGCTGTTGCTGCCTGTAACTCTCCCTGCTCTTTCTCGATGACAAAGCTCCCTGAGTGGCTGCTCCCATCCCACTACCCCTCCATATATTGTCCTAACACTACTCCGCCTGTCACAGCCTGAATGCCTACTTTATAAGTTTGTTAATCCTACTTGTATCTGGCTATTGTATCATAACCACCTCGATGTCACCATTTTTCCTCCAATGCTGTGCACTGTTATTTTCATATGCTTGTTATTATTGTTTTGTTCTCTCTGTGAAAGGTACCTTTGCAAATGAGCCTCTGGCTCAAAGGTTGTAAACTGATGTTTTAATAAATAAATAAATAAGACCTATCGAAGTGTTCGATACTGTCAACCATTCCCTCCTTCTTGTCACCCTGTCCAACATCAGTCTTTCTCCGACTACCTGTTTGGAAGAATGCAATAAGTCCAGATTGGTGCTGCCTCTCCTCCTCTCTCCTGTCCTGTCTGGAGTCCCTCAGGGTTTCATACTTGGACTTCTTTTCTTCAGCCTTTTCTGAATACCTTCCATCCTCTTGCTGCAGCCAGCTTCTACTGTAGCGGATGATGCAGTTCTATTCACATCACAACAAGACCATTCTCAACTCCAACTCTCTCTGCAGAAATCTTTCTCAGACTCAGAAGCCTGGTTTGCAGACCACTGACTAGTTCTTAACTACAAAAGACTAAAGTTATGCTTTAAGCAACCCTCAGAATAAGCATAAGAACTCCACCCTATACATCCTTGCTGACCAGCAGCTGCCCATAGACCAGGCTACCTCCTTTAATTATCTTGGTATCCTCTTGGACCCTGCATTCAACTTCCACAGTCACATTCATCATCTCTACTCAGCTGTTAACACCTGGATTGGCTTACTCTACTGCATCAAACACTGCCTCACCCCTCTTGCCCTGCTTCTTGCAGTCTCCTCATCCGTCCTTGCACTAGTTGACTACGGTATCCTAGTGACGGGGCTGCTGACACCATATCCTCCAGAGACTGCAGGTTACCCTAAACAAAGCCTGCCATCTTGTTCTAGGGTGTGACTGCTACACTCACACCCTGTACACTCTACAAAAGTCCAACTGGCTGAACCTGGATAACCGACTCTGATACCACACCCTGCCTCTTATCTAAAAGATCTCCTCCCGGGCTCTCCTCCCTACTGCAGCCAGCCCCACTTACCATAAATACCTGGAGCTCCTCTAAAAGCACCTTTTTGTTCCCCACTCTGAACTTTACTGGGGCAGTGAACCTTCTCCTACAGAGACCCCTCGGATGAACTTACTACCTAGCTATAACCTCTGAATGCAAACTCAGCTGATTTAAAACTCTGCTGAGGAGTCACCTCAGACCACCAATGGCTACAACTGCTCCTAGCCCCTCTCACCCTGGCACCTCCCTCCCTCCTCCCTTCCCTCCCTTTACTAACCATATTATTCCCCCTCATTCTCAGCAATCCTCCTGACACAGCCTGGCCTTGCCAAGGTAAGAGCCAGTTAGCGTAAGCTGCTTGTTCATATTATCATGTAACTGCACTGTTATACTACCTGTACATATTATCATGTAACTGCACTGTATATACTGCCTTTTTGCCCAAAGTATGTAACCAATGTTATTTACTTGAAGTGTATATACTCAATGTTATATCTGTTCTCCTCGTGTGTTTGTCATATGGCGTGGAGCTTTGCAAATGAGTCCCTGACTCAAAAGTAATAATTCGAAATGTTCAATAAATAAATAAATAAATAAATAAATAAAATGTCACTTATAAAGACATTAAAAAGGACCAGACCGAGTACTGAACCCTGTAGTAACCCACTAAATAACCCCCTTTTTGAGGTGGACTCCATTTACTATTACTCTCTGTGTCCTGTTATCCAGCCAAAGTTTTACCCAGGCTACCACCCTGGGACCCACTCCCAGGCTGGCTAATTTGTTTATTAATCTTTTGTGTGGGACTGTGTCAAATGTCTTGCAAAAGTCTAGGTAGGCCATGTCCACAGTCCTCCCCTGTCTACTACTTTGGTCACCCAGTCAAAGAAATCAATTAGATTTGTCTGACATGATCTTCCCATTGTGAATCCATGCTGCCTTGGGTCCTGTGCTCCACTGGTCTCTAGGTACTCAACAATTCTTTCTTTCAAGTGATTCCATCATTTTCCCTACCACTGAGGTCAAACTGACAGGTCTGTAGTTTCCTGCCTCTGTCTTACTCCCACTTTGTGAAGAGGAATCACATCTGCCCTCCTCCAGTCCTCAGGTAACACACCATCCTCCCTTGATTTGTTAAAAGGGTAGTCGGTGGTGTCACTAGATCTCCCTTAGTTCATTTAGAATTCTGGGATGAATCTCGTCAGGCCCCATTGCTTTGTCCACCTTCAGTTTTAGAAGTTCTTTCCAGAACCCTTTCTTCTGTGAAAGGACTGGTATGGACCCTCTATCCAGAGTACTTCTATTGATTGGATTAGGTACCTACCCCTCCTCTTCTTTTGTGAATACTGAGCAAAGTATTTGCTCAGTATCCTCTTTTCACTTTCCTCTGCCCACCTCCCCTCCCTTTATTAAGCTCACTATCCCTTCCCTCATCTTTCTTAGCTCCTAATTACCTATAAAGGTTTTATCCCCCTTCTTACCAAGTTGGCTATATTTTCCTCGGTTTGGGGCCTTTGCTATTCTGACTGCCTTTCCTGCTTCCTTCTACTTTAACTGGTACAGTTCTTTGTCCTGTTCCTTCTGTGTTTCCTTATACTTCCTGAATGCTATCTTTTTCTCCCTAACCTTCCCGCCACCTCTTTTAAGAACCATAGGTTTTTCTTTCATTTTGATTTGCTTGCTCCTCACCAGCCTAATTGTTCTCTCTCTCTTATCCCCTGTCTTATCAACACTAGGCCCATCCATCCCTTATTCTTCCTTTCCCAACCTCAGATAGGAGCTCACTGCCCTGGGTTGTGACATCCTACCATGCCCGTGCTTATAGCATTCAATCGGGGCTCACACATACTCCTTTTCTCCATCCACCTTCTCTACATCCCATTTTACTAACTCCTTTCTGTGCACCGTGCCCTCCTAGCCTTTCTCCCCTCCTCCCTCCCTTCCCCCACCTTCACCTCTACCTGGTGTATATTTTTATTTTTTTCTTCCGTTACTTCCTCCTGCAACCGTAGATAACCTGCTTTATCTTCCTATAGACACTTCTATGCATGTAAATACCGTGTAATCTGTATAATTCTATGTACATAAGAACTTCTTTTTCTTCCTCTCTGTAAAGAGTATTTAATCTGTATTGCCTTGTAAATACCTGTGTTGACCTGTATATACAATTGTTCATGCTCCACCCAGGTCCATCTTGCAAATGAGCTTCTGCTCAATGATGAATGCCTGGTTAAATAAAGACTTGATTGATTGATTTGTTTATTTGCTTCACACAAAGGCTTGTTGCCTCTGTGATGGCAGTTTTGATGTTTCCCCATTGTTGCTTCACCCCTCCTTCTAGCCTGTTTCTAGTGCTTTTCTGAGGCACGTTACTGTTTTGACAAAGTCAGCCCTCCTAAAGTTCAGTACCCTCACTTTTGGCAAGCTGACTCTGTGGCTGGTTATTGTGAACCACACTGTTTGGTGGTCACTTGTTCCCAGATGGCTACCCACTTCTAGATATGAGATCCTCTCTGTCCCCATTTGAGAGTACCAGGTATAAGATTGCTCCTCCTGAGTGTGTTCCAGCACTAGCTGTCTGAGGTATGCCAATCTCTAGGGCATCAAGAATGACCCTGCTCTTGGATGTGGCTGCAGCAAAGTGCTCCAGTTAACATTTGGCATATTCAGGTCCCCATTAACAATATCTCCCTTTCTCTGCCATCCCTAAGGATGCCTTTTATCATTTCCTTGTCCATTTCCTCCCTGAAACAGCGGTCTGTATACAACCCCTGTGCAGATTGTGGTGCCATTTCCAGTCTCATGGGTGACCCACAGTGCCTCCTCTCCTCCCTGTTTACCCTTTTGTTCCATTGCTTTGATCCTTCCCTTACATAGAGAGCTACTCCTCCTCCTCCTCTTCTACCTTCTCTGCCCTCCTGTAGATTGTGTACCCTGCCATGTTGACATCCCAGTCATGGTTCTCTGTGTACTATGTTTTTGTGACTGCCACAATATACAGGCATCCCTCTTCCATCAAGGCCACCAGTTCAGGCAGCTTGTTACCTAGACTACGGGTATTGGTACTCATTAATTTACATTTTTGATGGCATTACCCTTTTGCCCCATCCTGTCCTTAATGCCTTTGTCTTTTCTCCATTTTCCCTGCCCTTCTCCCTATTGACTTATCTATCTTGGTGTTTACCTCACCAACTATCTGATTTTATTTTTTGGGGGCTTGGTTCCCTGCTCCTTTTCAGTGCCTACCCCCATGGCTAGTTTAAATGCTTGCCAATTAAGTATTTAAACCTATCACCTAGGATCCTGGTTCCCTCCTGGACAGATGCAGACCATCACACCAGTATAGGCCTGCATCCCTCCAGAGTGGACCCCAGTCACAATGAAGCCAAAATGCTGACCTCTGCCAGTTTTTCAACCATTGATTGAATCCATGGTGCAGATCACCCTAACCTCACCCATGCCATAGACAGGCAGCACCTCCGAGAAGGTTACTGTGCATGCTACTTATCTAAGACCCTCCCCAACTCCACAAACTCCTCCTGCACTGCTCAGGTCCCATTCCCAGCCAAGCCATTTGTCTCTAGGTGGACAGTGACATCCAGCTCCCTCCCTGTGCAGCTGCTCCACAATCCTGAGGATTCTCTCCTGTCCTCAAGCCATGGTGCTAATCATGCTCTTAACCTCCCTCACCGTCCTTCCCCAATTCTACATTCCTAACAATGGGTCCCCTCCAACAGTTGTTTCCTTCCCCTGTGGGTCCCATGCCACCCTCCTGTGGGTCTCCTTTGTGAAAGTTCCCAGCATCCTCCTTGGTCTACACTGTGGTGCCTCCATAGAGGAATCACACTCTGCCAGAATGGTGTATGAATTTTGGAGAGGTACAACTGGAGGGTGCACCTCTGTTCCACCACCCTCACCCTCCCTGAGCCCCTCTGTGGTTCAACTGCTTCTCTTTCTTTGCAACCTCTGAGGCAGTGGCGGTGACCCTGGTGGTCCCTGGGTGGAGAGGAGGTCCCTGAATCCTGGCCAACTCAGCCTCGAGATGAGCAACATCCTCCATCAGCCCAGAGAGGTGCCTGCAGAGATGACACCACCGCATCCTCCAGAACGTCTTCCGGAAGACTGCTGCTCCACAGCCACTGCACTGCACTGCACCACTCCCATCATGTCTTTTTGTGGTCCCTTAACTGTTGTTTTGTATGCTTACTTTTCTCCTCTCTGTTTATTTTCTTTTATTTTATATAAATTTTTATCTCCCTACTTTCCTACTGCCTCCGTGCCCTTTAAAGCTCCTGATCTTCCTGTTCTGGGACATATATTCCTCAGTAGTCTCCTTCTTACTTGCTCAGAGTCAGACCTCCATCAGGTGGGGGAGGAAGAGCTACTCTTTCTTTCTAGGATGGTGAGTCTTTTGTGTCTCTGTGAACACTCCTTTCTGCTTCAAACAGGAACTTTCTGTTGTCAGTCAAATCCTGTGCCTATGAAGTAGAACTGGCTAAGGGTGGGTGGGGGTGGAGGAGGGAGGGCAAGATAGTTCTGGTAGAGTAGTAAAGTTCTAACAGCACCTCCTTCCTCTTGCTATTCTCTTCCAAAAGCTATCTAGGACAGTTTTAAATCCAAACACCTGGCGTCCTGCTGCCTAAGCCACTTCCCAATTCACAGTTTTCTTCTTCACCTAGCTAACTGCACAGATAATAATTCCTTTCACCCAACTCACACAAACACACTAACTCTTTTTATGTTTGCTTGCATGCACAAGAAACATGATGTGGCAGCTTAAGATAAAAGTGGTTGTGGAGGTGCGGCTGCTATGTGAACCAACACAGGCACTGCATTTGTGGGCTTGGCACTGTTCACCCAGTGCAGGCCCAGTGTCCTGATGACACTGATTCTGCATAAGTGCCACCAAGTTGAAATGATTTGGCCACTACAATGAGGGGCCACCTCATCATTGCAGCATCAGCCATCCCGCTGCAATGAGAGAGTGACCCATCATTGCAAAGGCGATACCTTGCCTGGTGTAACATGTCCGTAAACATGGTGGTGGAGGGTAAGCCAACTGACTGGGGTGCCCAATCCCTATGTCAGCATGCCCCCAGCCCAGTTAATTTGTTGGCCAGGGAGCCTACCCATTTTTGTGTGTGCAGAGGGGGTGTCCAATCCCCTCGGCATCTGCCCCAAACAGTTGTTGTTATTTGCCAGTGGGGCCCAATCCCTATAGGCTTAAGTCTCCCCCACTCCAAACAGGCAGGTGGCACACTGCGAGCCCACCCCAGTGTGCAGTAAAGAAGCCTGCAAAGAAAGCCCTTCCCACTATGACTTTTTTTCCGTCCCTGAAAGACAGGAAACTGTCCCACACCGGTCGGGTTCCCTCCCACTACCCGCCCCTCACCCACTATGCACCTACCTCCCCACCCACCTCACTCCCATACTTACCTCCGGATCCCGCGCTATGATCTTTGCTGGATCGGAAACACATCTGCACTCTTCAAAGCCAACTGCAAACTGAAGAAATGCCGGTAAACTGTATAATGGCATAATTAGGGTTTTCAACTTTGGTGCATATCTCTGGGATTTTTAGAATTTGGCACAAATTTTCCAACATGGGGTTATTGGGACCCCTACTCATGAATTCAATCACTGTTATGGCGTTATTCAGCCCTGAAAGGTGATTTTGCGGTCACTGCGTGGAATCACCTTTCGGAAATGATTAATGAAATGACAGTGCCACTGTTCATGAGTGGTCTCTCAAAAGCCTATGTTGCAAATTTGGTGAAAAAAATCAAAAATTACTGTTTTACAAGGGTCGTTAAGTAGTTTCCATGCACACTTGTAACTTCATGAATCTGTAATATTTTCATTCCAGATTTTCAACATTGGCATTTTTCCACACCTCCTTATGAACAGTACAGCTGTCATTTTTCACATCCTAGCCAAAATGTGTTTTCACACTTCCAGCGCTAGAATAAGCGCGGTCACTGTGGGAAATCAGTGTTTGGGACACATTAAGAAAATCACATGACACTGTTCATGAACAGAGGTCCTAAAATGCCTATGTTGAAAATTTGGTGATGAAAGTCCTTAAAATGACTGTGTTATGGCGTCGTTCGCGGAGTTTCAAGCAGACTCATAACTTCGCAAATCTATAATATTTTCACTCTAGATTTTCAGCATTGGCATTGTTCCACACTCTTTATAAACAGTTCAGCTGTCATTTTTCACATCCTGGCCAAAATGTGTATTCGCACTTCCGGCACAGAATAGCGGCCACTGTGGAAATCAGTGTTCTAGACACATTAAGAAAATCACAGTGACACTGTTCATGAGCAGAGGTCCTAAAATACCTATTTTGAAAATTTGGAGATGAAAGTCCGTAAAATGACTGTGTTACTTGCGGCGCATTATGGCAGTTTCTCTGACCCTGTAACTTTGCAAATATTTCATATTTTCACTCCAAATTTTCAATATTGCCATTTTTCATACCTCCTTATGAACAGTATAGCTGTCATTTTTCACGTCCTGGCCAAAATGTGTTTTGCACTTCTGGCACAGAATAGCATGGTCGCTGTGGGAAATCAGTGTTTGGGACAGATTAGGAAAATCACAGTGACTCTGTTCATGAGCAGAGGCCCTAACGTGCCTATGTAGAAAATTTGGTGACAAACATCTATAAAATGACTGTGTTATGAGCCTGCATTGTGCAGTTTCCATGTACCCTCATAGCGTCACAAATCTGTAGTATTTTCCGTCAGATGTTCAACATTTACATTTTTCAGACCTCCTTATGAACAGTACAGCTATCATTTTTCACATCCTGGCCAAAATGTGTTTTGCACTTCCAGCACACAGTAGTACAGTTGCTGTGGGAAGTCAGTGTTCGGACAGATTAAAAATCACAGTGACACTGTTCTTGAGCAAAGGTGCAAAAATGCCTATGTTGAAAATTTAGTGACAAGTCCATAAAATAACTGGGTTATGAGCATATGATCGTAATTTCCAAAGCACCCTCGTAATTTCACACATTTGTAAAATTTTGCCTCCAGATTTTAAACATTGTCATTTTTTCACACCTCCTTATGAACAGTACAGCTGTTATTTTTCATATCCTGCCCAAAATATGTGTTTAACATCTGGCACAGAATAGCACGGCTGCTAAGGGAAAACAATGTTTGGGACAGATTAAGAAAATCGTAGTGACAGTGTTCATGAGCAGAGGTCACAAAATGCCTATGTTGGAAATTTAGTGAAATAATTCCACTAAATGACTGTGTTACGCACATGCGTTGTGTAGTTCCACGTACAGTATGCTTGGAAGTGTGAGCATTTTAATATTTCCACTGCAGATTTTCAACATTGCCATCCTTTACACCCCCCTATGGATGGTACAGCTGTCATTCTTCACATTCTGCCCAATCTGTGTTTTCATATATCTGGTGCAGAATGGCACGCTTGGGAACTCAAAGTCTGGGACACATTAACAAAATCACACTGCCACTCTTCATGAGAAGAGGTGCCAAATGCTTTCATGAGGTGGGGTCACAAAAGACCATATTGAAAATTTGTAGTGCAAATACCAACAAACACCAGGGGCGTTAGGGTTTCTAACCATAATGTCCCACCCTGTCTGAACTGATAGGCATTAAGGATGTGCCTTTGGATTGCTGACTGTAATGCTCATGCCATCCACCCCCACCCCAGCCAGTGGCAGGCATTGAGGTGTGCCTTGGACTCTTCGGTCCCAGAGTTCACCCCATTCTCCTATACTGCACCCATTTCATTATGGAATGGGGTGACTGTAAAGTTGAACACCTCAAGGCACACCTCAACATGTGTCGGTGTCTGCAGGATAGGGTGAGGTGACATGGCATGAACACCATGGGCGAAGACCCAAACACATACCCCAATGCCTGTCCGTCTCTGGAGGGTGGAGGTGGGGTTGGCGTGAAGTTCAATGTTTCACTGCCATTCCTATTCTGCATCTGTCTAACTCCTGCATTTTCAATACTAATACCAGCAAGCAAACATTTGGCATTGACAAATGCTTGTTTTTGTTTGTTTTACCTAAATTGAAGGTCCCAGTAGTAGTGTTCTAGTTCTTTAGTCCTGTTAGAGTAGTAAAGTTCTAACAGCATCTCTTTCCTCTTGCTGGTCTCTGCCAGAAGCTATCTAGGACAGTTTTAAATCCAAACACCTGGCTTCCTGCTGCCTAAGCCACCCCCCAAGTCACAGTTTCCTTCTTCACCTAGCTAACTGCACATTAGTGTTTCCAACCTTAACTCCCTACCTCACTCTCCAAGCAGCAAAGAAGAAAAATTATTAAGGTTTTGGGTCTCTGGAATCTTGGCCAATTAGTGGTGGGATCTTCCTTGGGGTTGTCAACCCTAATGCCCACCCACTCCTTGAACGAACAACATCAGATGTGATCTCCTATCTGGAGTCTTGGCAAATCAGTGGTGGGGTCTTCCTTGGGGTATTCAACCTAATGCCCACCCGCTTCTTGAGAAAACATCAGACATGAAGGAAGTGACAACAAATTGTGTTGGCAACATTTGCGAGACATGCTTCTCTATGTTGAAAGTGTATCACTATGAGTCACTGTCTTGGAGCTGCACCTTATGCTTCAGACTGGAGCCCACTAGCTGGGGAGGGTGAGTGTTAGGGATGACAGCCCCAAAGAAGACCCCACCACCAGATTTGCAAGACTTTGGAGACTCAAAACCTAATGTTTTTCCTTTTGCTGCTGGGGGGGGTGGGGTAGAACCCTAATGCCACATTTCCCTACTTATATGGTGTTAAGTTACCCTAACTGGTGCAAGTAATGAAGTTTTTTATAAAGAATATTATAAAGTGCTAGATAGTATGCAGATACATTTTAAAGTACTAGATATAATTCAGGTACATCATGCAGTGCTAGGCAGTGTGCAGGTACTTATAAAGTGCTAGATATGTTTCACAGCATCATGGAAACATAGAATTTGTTGTCAGATAAGGATTGCTTGGCCCTCCCAATCTGCCAATTTTTCCCTATCTGTTCTCTGACTACCTTCCCTGCTTTCCTACCAAGATTTGTTTTGCTTATCCCATGCATGCTTGAAGCCCACTACTGTTTTCACTGCACCACCTCCACTGGAAGACTGTTCTAGGCATCCACCACTCTTTCAGTGAAGAAGTACTTCTCACATCCCTTCTAAATGTTCTCTTCCAGCTTCATTACATGCCCTTGTTCTTATGAAACTTTCCTCTGAAAAACGCTCCCCTCTTGTACTTTATTTACCCATGTGAGGTATTTATAGGTCTCTTTGATGTCCCCTCTCCCTCATCTCTTACAGGCTGTACATATTGAGATGCCTCAGTCTCTTCTCATAGGGCTTATGATGCAACCCCTGAACCATTTTAGCTGCCCTTCTTTGGAAAGCCTCCTTCCTGTCAATGTCCTTTCTGAGATATGGTCTCCAGAACCAGCCACAGTACTCAGATGGGGTCTCACAAACCATCTATACAGTAGTAACAGCACCACTCTCCCTCTGTTGATGATACCTCCCTATGCCCCAGCATCCTGCTAGCTGTACGTACTGCCATGTCACAATGGCTTGCCACCTTGAGATCACCAGATATAAATACGCAAGGTTCTTTTTCTGTTTAGTAACAATAAATACCTCTCCCCATTTTATACTCTGTCTCTAGGTTTCTGTGCCCAAGGTGCATGATTTTGCATTTCTTTGGATAGAAACCTAACTGCCATGCCTTGACCACTCCTCAAGTTTTCTCAGGTCTATACACATTCTCATCTCCCTTCTGGAGTGTCTATCCTATTGCAGATTTTGATGTCATCTGCAAAGAGGCATACCTTCCCTTCCAGCTCTTCTGCAATGTCACTTATAAAGTCAATAAAGAGGACTGGTCCCAGCACTGAGCCCTGAGGTACCCCACTGGCCACTGTTCTTCCCCAGAGTGAGTGTTGTTGACCACCACCCTCTGTCGACTATCCATCAACCAATTTTATATCCAGTTTCCACCTTGGGACCCACCCCAAAACTGCTCAGTTTCCTTATGAGTCTGCTATGTGGTACATTGTCGAAGGCCTTGCTGTAGTCTAAGTAGGCTACCTCCACCACCCACCCTGATCTATTTCACTGATCACTCAGTCAAAGAAAGCCATCAGGTTTGTCTGACATGACTCCCCCTCTGCACCACCCATGAATCCATGTTGCATCAAGTCTTGGCCCATTGGATTCAAGATACTCCATAAGCCTTTCCTTTAACAGCATCTCGGTTAACTTCCCAACCACTGACATCAGACTGACCAGCCTATAGTTGCCAGCCTCTTCCTGCTGCCTCTTTTATGAAGAGGCACTACATCAGCCCTCCTCCAATCCACTGGAACCACACATATTTCCAGTGGGCTGTTGAATAGGGCTGTTAGAGCTGCAGCCAGTACCTTCAAAGTTCAAGTTTATTGTCATTTGGTTACAAACCAATTACAACATTTAAACAAGTTTAAAAATGTCAATACATCAAAGGCATTTTAAACTAATAACACTGCAGTGACCAGGAATTATTCAGAGGATATTGATCTGAATAGCAACATTTAGAACTGATAATTTTATAAAATATGTAATTAGTCAAAGGAGTATTACTGTTAATTAAGACACATGCATAATCCTTATATGAACCCAATCCAGAGTCTGCTAAAGATACTCAAATCCTCTCTAGCTTCATTCTCAGTTCCTTCAAGAAGTAAAATACATAATGTATTTTGGGTTTAAAACAATATTTCTCTATTATCATGGAAAACACTGTATTTTATCCCCGGTATATTGGAATAAAATATGGTACCTTAAACATTTTAATGTGGGGCATTCCTGCAAAACACAGGTATATAATATACTCCACCATGACAGCACTTTCAGTGAGATAAATTGATAAACTAACCAATAAACATTCCATGCCACTTAGTAAAGACAATTGATCCGAGCAAAGAGGGTAATCAGAAAAATGCCCTTCTTCTTGATAGAACACTCTATTGGACACCACTTGTTATTTAGAAACACAAAAATGTCTCTGGTAGTATCCAGGATATTTTCTAACTCATCATCTCTGCATGCACTAACGGGACTCCACCTACTGAATCCCACTTTATATCGAACATGCATTAGCTCCATTACTTCCCTTTCCCATGGGTGTCATTGTACCAGATAAGGTCTGGTACTAGACTGCCTTGGCTACGAGGCCTGGGTTGACATTCCATTTAGACCAATCTTGGTGCTCAGCTACCAAACATGGAAATAAGGGATCTAAGAGGCGTAGTATCAACAAGTTGCAGAATAGCATTGATCCGTCCCAATATACATGCTGGGCCACTAATCATACTTTGCCCCAGTATTTCCATACTAAATAATTGTGTCCATAACAGTAGGAACCTAAAGCAGTCCTCTCCCATTTAAGGCTAAATTGTTGAACCACTCTAAACTAGACAGACCTGTTCCGTACAAAGAGAAGACTAAATAAGAGGATCGGCTCAAAACATTTACCAATATTTTAAATGCTTAGAATAAACTGGTACCCTAGTTGTCTTAACCATTTTAAAGGCACTAGAATATATGCCTACAAATCTACAATTTTGGTATAACTCGAAAAGAGAAGGAGGGATAAAAAATGTATTAAGTTTTAAACAAAGCAAATAGATTATGATCTTCTAGCTGAGTCCAATAAATGCTATGTGTTGAACTATGCCTTCCTTTAAATACATGTGCATAAAATGAAATATAATATCAACCTTACCAAACTCTAAATATCATATATTGAAACAGCATAAACAGCATAAATACTTATAAGGATAATTAACATAATTAAAAATCCCATGACTTGTCGACTATAATCATTAAGATAACGTCTGTATGGATTTTGCCAAACAAAATAGAGTACTAGGGCTCAAACAGCTTGGCCCACATCTCTCATCTGAGAGTCTGGGTTTATACCATGAAGAAGTCTTGGACAAATCCCAATATCAGAAGGGGCTAAGCTCCATTTGACCATAGGAGTCCTTCAAATGGAAATGAAAAGAGCTCATGTGTCCAACCTGTTACCAACCAGCAGGACATTAATTATATCAGACATTTTAAGTCCTTGCCTTCAACGGGCAGTTTTAAATTGTGCCCATGGTTCATGCCTTCAAGGAGTAACTTAAGTTATGCACATAGTTCACACTAGCAAAAGCACGAGTGTCTGAATTAAACTTGTCTGGACAAATAATCTTGCTTATGCCATTTAAAAAGATACAACACTCGGATCCAAATCTAGAGTCCTTATTCAGCCGCCTCGTATCTATGATAAAGTCCCACTTGGAAAATATGCTGGATGTTTTTATAGTTGAAAGTATAATCTTCCAAAGCAATAAGGCACATAAGACTAGAATATTATTTTCAAGGAAAAGGAAACAACAGCTTTTTGAAAAGATTTACCTCTGAGTCAGACATTAGGGCAGTAAAAACTCTGTCTCCAAATTATATCGGCATGTCGGTGATAAAACATTTGGACCTAGGACTCTTTGGTTCATGCCAGGCTGAATAATAGAACACTTGTTTAAGAAAGAGATAAAACAGTACCCTTTGGGAAAAAAATCATGGAAATCAGCCTCCAGGACCACTGAAGTATCACCTTTATATCACCTTTAAATATATTCTCAGAGGAGACCACCACACCATTTTCACACCATTTTCGTTGTCTGAAGGTTTAGAAGTTCAGGAGACCAAATTCCAAATTCTAATAAAATGTTCTGCCTTCATTATGGGGTTGTATGGGGTTCTGGGCCCTCCAAGGCTGTGATAGTAGAATCACCTGTGGAGCAAAAAGAGATAATCGCCTACTGTGTGTAATACATTTATGACCAGTTAGTAATTGCTGAGACCCCCAGCCCTAGGCAACAATATCATGCCTGTTTTAACTGTAATATAAGCATTTCAGCACTCATAGTGCACTTGTTGAATAATCAGTCGACCTTCTCATTTTCTTCATTTTCCTTTGGGTCTTTGTCACAGAATTTAAAACTCACACTCTGGATTCAGCTGCATTCCATGTCAGGTCTCTCAAACAATCAAATCCACTCTCGAGAGCTCATGCTAGAGTCCTAACCATTGTCCTGAGCTAACAGCAATTCATATTAGTTTAGAATCTGGACAGGTGAGCGATTCTCCATCATAATTCAGTCACAAAACCAAGCCTTTTGCATGCCACTCCAGCCACTTCAGCCATATATAAAACAAAGCTAACAGCATGTTCAGCAAAATACTATTCATTAGCATATAAACAGTTACTGTACTCCACACTACAGAACCAACCTCAAAATAATGTTAGTTTAATTCAAGAGGTTGTTAAGTGAAGCGTGGAAGAAGAAATTAAAATCTATTATGCTCATTTGTCAAGGTGTATTAAGGAGCGGAGCAGCATTCAGGCCATCTTGCTGCTCCACCTTCCCCCACTCTGCAGCTAGTACCTCTCTGAGCTCCCTAAACGCCTATGAGTATATCCCATCTGGCCCCATAGCTTTATCCACTTTTAGATTTGCAAGTCCTTTCAGGATTCTTTCCTCTGTGAATGGAGTTATGTCTATATCCCCGCCCAGTGTTTCTGCTGCTTTTATGTGCCCCATTTTGATTTTGCTTTCAGCAGCAGTGAATTATGGAGAGTAGAGGGGTAGAGACAGCTAAAGCTCTCCTGACTCATTTCACTAAGCACCTGCTTAGGCAGCTAAAGGGAGGGACATGTGACCTGTGAAAGCAGTATCATGATTTCCCCAGCTCAATTTTTATTCTGCTTTAAGCAGCAGTGAATTAGGGAGAGCAGAGGGGTAGAGTCAGCTAAAGCTCCCAGAGGATTAGAGCCAGTTTAAAGCACAGTCGGCAGTACTAGACTGCAAAACATAAAGGCAATTATGGGAGTGGTGCAGTGTAATGGATGCAGACCTGCAGTTTTCTGGGAGACATTCTGGAGACTGAGGTGTTGCCCCGCTGTACACACTCTGGACTGAGAGAAGAAGTCACTGGTCTCTGGACTAAGCTGGCTGGGATCCAGAACTCTTCCCCCACCCTGGGGCTATAGAGTCTACCACCATTGCCCCAGAGGTTGCCTAGGTGAAGGAGGGCTGGCTGGAGTGTGGTGGGCTCCAGGAGGATGGGATGGTAGGTCAGGGCCACATCCCTTGGCCAGTAACACTACAAAATTCCTTTGTCATTCTGGTGGGATGAGACTGCTGGGAGGAGGCAATGTAGCAGTGACAAGGGAGGATGTGGGGTCCTCCATAGGGAGGCCCCAAGGTGGGTGATAGAGGACCCCAGTAGAAGAGGAAGTGGCTTCTGGCAGGGAACTCAATTACTAGGGGTAGATTTGGGAACAGGAGGAGGGATGAGGGAGGTAAGATGCCTTCCTGGTGCCATGGCTCAGAGATATAGAAGCGTATCTAAGGATTGCTAGGGTGGCGGGGTGGGAGGGTGGGAGAGGGAGCTGGATATAATTTTTCCACCTGGGGACCAACGACCTAGCAAGGGATGGGGCTGGGATTGTGGAGGGTGAGTTTAAGGAACTGTGGAGGGTCTTAGGCAGGTAGCATTCATGATGGCTTTTGCTGAGCTGCTGCCTGAGGAATGATAGAGAAGAGGGGTTTGGCTAAGAAACATAGAAACAGAGACTTTGACGGCAGATAAGGACTGCTTGGCCCATCTAGTCTGCCCATTTCCCTATCTACAGGATAGGCCGCAGATCCTAGTTAACCAACAGCCTATTTCTTCCTGCCCCCACAAGAATTGCCTTATGTCTGTCATATGCATTCTTGAATTCTCCCACAGTTTTAGACCCTAACCTCCACAAGAAGGCTGTTCCATGCATCCACTACCCTCTCTGTGAAATAATATTCTCTCATTGCCCCTGAACTGCCCCCATCTTCAAATTGTGTCCCCTTGTTCTTGCACATCTCTTTTCTCAAAGATGCTACCCTCTTGGACTTTGTGGATTCCACTGAGGTACTTAAAAGTTTCTATCATGTCCCCTCTCCTTCTTTCCTCAGGGGAATACATATTAAGCTCCTTTAGTCTCTCCTCATACGGCTTCTCTTGCAGACCCTGCACCATTTTAGTTGCCCTCCTCTGGACTGCTCTATCCTGTCTATGTCCTTAGGAGATGGTGTCTCCAGAACTGGATGCAGTACTCAGATGGGGTCTCACCAACTGTCTGTACAGAGGGATAACAACTTCCTGTTTTCTGCTGCTGATGCCTCTCCTATGCATCCAGTATACCCCCAGCCCTCCCTACTGCCTTCTCCGTTGTTTGCTAACCTTAAGGTCATCTGATATGATTACCCTTAGGTCCCTTTCCTTTTGTTGTTGTTACTACCTCCTCCCATTGTGTATTCTTCCCTGGGTTCTTGTTTCCCAGGTGCATTATTTCACACTTCTTTGCATTGAATCCTAACTGCCATACTTGAACATTCCTCCAACCTTGCCAAGTCCTTCTCATCCTTTTCACGCCTCCTTGTGTATCAACCCTGTTGCAGATCTTTGTGTCATCTGCAAAGAGGCATACTTTTCCTACCAATCCCTTTGCAATGTCCTTATGAAGACATTAAAAAGGACTGCACCCAATACTGAACCCTGCGGTACCCACTAGTAACCCCTTTCTCCAGGAGTGGACTCCATTAACAATTACCTTCTGTGTCCTGTTGTCCAGCCAATGTTTTACCAGCTACCACCCTGGGACCCACTCCCAGGCTGGTTAATTTGACTATTAATCTTTGTGTGGGACTGTGTCAAATGCCTTGCTAAAGTCTAGGTAGGCCATGTCCACAGCCCCTCCCTGGTCTACTACTTTGGTCACCCAGTCAAAGAACTCTATTAGATTTGTCTGACATGACCTTCCTGCTGTGAACCCATGCTGCCTTAGGTCCTGTGCCCCACTGGCTTCTAGGTACTCAACTGTTCTTTCCTTCAGAAGTGATTCCATCACTTACCCCTACCACAGAGGTCAAACTGACAGGTCTGTAGTTTCTGCCCTGTCTTGGTCCCACTTTTGTGAAGGGGAATCACATCCACCTTCCTCCAGTCCTCGGTACACACCATCCTCCCATGATTTATTAAAAGAGTAGTCAGTGGTTTCACTAGTTCTCCCTTAATTCTTTTGGAATTCTGGGGTGAATTCCATCAGGCCCCATTGCTTTGTCCACCTTCAGTTTTAGGAGTTCTTGCAGAACTCTTTCTTCTGTGAAAGGACTGGGATCGACCCCCATCAAAGAGTGCTTCTGTTGTCAGGATTAGGCATCTCCCCGTCCTTTTCTCGCGAATACTGAGCAGAAATATTCCATTCAGTATCCCTGCTTTTCACTGCCCCCCTCTGCTCACCCACCGTTCATTCTATTCAGCCTCACTATCCCTCCTTTGTCTTTCTACACTCACTGATGTACCTATAAAGGGTTTATCCCCTTCTTAACTGAGTTGGCAATCTTTTCCTCAGTTTGGGCCTTTGTTCTGACTTACCTCCCTGCTTCCTTCTGCCTTAACTGGTACAGCTCTCTTTCCTGCTCCTTCTGTGTTTCCTATACTTCGGAATGCTATATTTTTCTTCCTGACTTTCACAGCCACCTCTTTTGAGAACCATAGTGGCTTTTTCTTTCTTTTGATTTGTTTATTTGCTTCACACAAAGGCTTGTTGCCTCTGTGATAGCAGTTTTGATGATTCCCCATTGTTGCTCCACCCTCCTTCTAGCCTGTTTGCTAGTACTTTTCTGAGGCACTCTCCCATCTTGCCAAAGTCAGCCCTCCTGAAGTCCAGACCTCACTTTGAGGATCATAAACCAACCTGTAGAGAAATAGGCCAATACAGAGTTTATGGTCTGCATCTGTTTGGGAGGGGAACCGAGTCCTCAGTGAACAGTTTAAATATTACTTTGATGAACATTTAAACTAGCTGAAGGGGGTGGCAGAAAGAAAAAGGAGGCATAAACTGCCCCCAGACTAGAGCAGTAGGAAGGGAGGACATGAGGGAGGAGGATCCCTCAGGCAGCAGGATAATGGGAACAGCAGTAAAAGTACAGGACAAGGGGGATGGAACAAAAGTTGCAACAAGAGAGGAGTAAAGGAGGTGGGGCACAAGGATGAAAGGGGGTTTCAGAAAGAGGAAGCCAGGTGTGGAAGGCCATGTGTCAATTGCAAAGAGTACTAGAAATAAAATTCCAGACCTGGTGGCCATCATGGCAGAGACAGACCTGGATTTTGTGGCTATTACTGAGTCATGGGCACAGGCAGACATGACTGGGACATGGCCTACCAGGCTCCACTCAGGTCAGTAAGGATAGTGCAGTGGGTAGGAGGAAAGGAGAAGGGTTGTGCTGTATGTAGGGAGGGTATCAGAGTGACAGAAATGCAAGGAAGAAAAGGGAGAGGACTGGTTTGAGAAACTGAGGGTCATCCTGGAGACAGGATCCAGAGCCACTTTTATACTGGGGTGATATACAGACCTCCAACACAGGGTGAAGAACTGGATAAGGCACTGGGAAGCCATCAGTACAATGGTAGAAAAAGGGAGATGCTTCTGGTGGGGACTTCAGTTTGACGGTTTAAACTGGAGCCTCCCAAATGTGGCCTCAACTAGAAGCAGGGCCATCCTAAACTCCCTGCAGTGGGCATTCCTCTGGCAACTAGCCTGGGAGCCAGTCATGATCAGGCAATACTGGACCTGGTGCTCACAGACACGGACAATATTACAGACGTCAGGGTGGCAGGTATCCTGGGGAACAATGATCCCTGTACAGTGTGGTTTAAAAAAGCATGACAGCAGAAGCAAACTGTAGAAGGATGAGGTGCTGGACTTAGGTGGGCAGAATTTAAAAAATTGATGAATGAATGAATGCCTCAGACATGACCTAATGGGGTAGGGAGAGCAGTCTTAGTGGGGTGGAGGACCAGTGCAGCAAATTAAGGGATTGCATAGTGAAGGCAACAAACCTTTGTGCAAAAGAAGAGAGCAAAAGCAGGAGAAAAAGTGACCATCATGGTTCTCAAAGGAAGTGACTGACAAGGTAAAGGCTAAAGGTTAGCATTCAGAAGGTACAAAGAGATACAGAGGAGAGAAGATTGGGAGGTGTAGCAGGAGTAGACAGAGGGAAGCAGGAAAATGGTTGGGGTGCAGAGGTGCAAACCTAGGAAAGGATAGCTAAAAGGGTAACTAAGGATAAGACCTTTTAGGTCCATTAATGAAAAAGGAGGACACGGGAGGGATTGTGAGGTTAAGAGGGGGAAGTAGGGCTGTGTAGAGGAGGATCAGGAAAATAGATACCCTGAACAGATACTTCTGTTCAGTCTTCAGAGAGGAAGAGGAGGGAGGTGGATCACATAAAAGCAACAGGAACACTGGTGGGCAAGAGGTAGCTACAAGTTCATTCACAGGGGAGATAGTCATGAAGGGACTTGCAAATATGAAAGTGGGCAAAGCTATGGGACCAGATGGGATGCACCCAAGCTTGTTGAGGGAGCTCAGGAGGTACTGGCTACACCTCTGACAGCCCTATTCAACAACTCACTGTACACAGGAGTGATTCTGGGGAATAGAAGAGGGCAGATGTAATCCTGTTTCATAAAAGCAGCAACAGCAGCAAGGTGAAGGAGGCTGGTACCTATAGGCTAGTCAGTCTGACATCAGTGGTGGGAAAGTTAATGGAGATGCTTTGAAAGGAAAGGCTTTTATTGTAGAAGAGCTAGAAGGGAAGGTATGCCTCTTTGTAGATGACACCAACATCTGCAGTAGGGTGGACGCTTCCTGAGGGGGGTGGAGAGCATGAGCAGAGACCTGAGGAATCTCTATGAGTGGTCAAAGGTATGGCAGCTGGGTGTCAGTGCAAAAGTGCAAAGTCATGCACCTAGGGCACAGAAACTCAGAGGTGAGTATAAAATAAGAGCAGAGATGTTGATGGTCACAAAACAGGAAGGGAGAACTTCAGGTGACATCATGGTGAGGAATGGGAGAGTGAGAGTTCGCTGTGCTCCAAGACAGACTTTTCGAGCACCTGGCAGTTTTAAAATGAACTACAGTTATTGAAGCAGTTATGAGATGTGGCTCACGATGGGGGCTTGAAAAACAGAACAGCAGTACAGTAGGTTTCCCCAACATCCCCAAACCGTAGTCAGTCTTCAGCAGCGGGAAGCAGCACGATTTTATCACCATGCTCTCACAGCTGCCTCAGTCTCCTCTCGCTATCATAAACAAGAATCTCCTTGCTGAACTACAGGCTTTCTGCACAGAGGTGTGCATGGCAGGATTACACAAGAAATAAATACCTTAAATCATAACAGAAGGACATGCAGGCAGCGACAACCTCACTTTCTGACTGCTCTGACCACATGTTGGATCTCTTGCTCCATCTGTATCATCATGTGCAAATGGAACTGAAAATGCTGGATATGGACAGTCAGGCCAAGAGGAAAAAAGCAGATATATGGGACCCAGATGGCACAGAGATAACAGATTTTGGGACTGATTTGATGAAAACTTTTCTGCAGCTTCCTCCCAACCAGGATTTGGAGCTTGAGAGAGTTCTAGGGCCATAGACCCTAAACTGACAGTGGGAAAGTGCCCACATTCCATTATTTTGAAAATCCTTTGCTACACTACTAAAGAAACTGTTTGGGAAAAGCTTGGGGGCTAAAGAAGGTGATGTTTCAAGATCCACAGATATATTTTGATAATGACTACACCTATGCAATATAGCAAAAAGGAAGGCCTATGCTCTTTGTCTCAGAGGCCTTAAACCTGCAGATATTAAATTTCAAATGGCTAAATTAAGGTTGCAGTTTACACATGATGAGATTCTCTACCAAAGCCCTGATGAGATGAAGGTATACCTAGAGTGTAGGGCCATACCCATGTAACTGCCTCCTCATCCCTCCGCCAGTCATTCCAGAGGCCAGGAGATATAGGGAGATGCCAGCACCTCTTATATTCTGCCTCTCCCCAATATTCTGGCAGCAGTAGTTCAGTGGATCAGGCTAAGCATTCACAGGCAGCACTAATGCAAATGAAAGCTTTACTGTAGCAGTTTGAGCATTCCCCACTGTAATCTACAGCCAGAAAGGACACACAGCTCTAGGGCAATATTCTAATTTTACACTTCACAGCAAAGTGCCATTACCAGGATCAATGGTAGGAGAAGGAGACCACAGTAAAGGTAGGATGGAGGGTGTCAACTTTGGGGGGTGAGATGGAGAGGTGGGAGATTGGAGTTCTCAACGAGCATGGGACCATAGGGATCCAAAAGGCAGTGGTGGAGTGGACCAGCCTGCTTATTTCTTATGGTAATTGAGCTATGGGGATGGCCTTGTGGGAAGGTGCTATGTGCCAGCCCCAGGCGGATGCTGTCCTCACCTTCTTCATATTCTTTGAGGCTGTTCTCAATATGAGAGATTTGGATGGGGAGCTCTATGAACAAAATGATAATTTGCAAAAATATTTTGTTATAATATCTAGTTAATATTATGTGGTTATTTGAGGTGACATGTGATAATAGACAATTGGTTCAAAGACTCTAAAGGTTTTTATTTCCATGGATGGAAAAAGAGGTTTCAAGCTGCTTGAACCTGAGAACTTGGACTTGGAAAAAATTGGGATTTCAAAGTTGCATTTCAAAAGTGCTGTTCCTCAAATAGGCCTCTTAAGTTTAAAACTTAAGTGTCTTCCAGCCGAAGAAATAAGGGAGCAACTGATACCCCAAGGTTAATAAATGATGAAGTGCAGCTGGATTTCGTGCCTGGAAGAAAGGGAAGCCTCAGTATGTTAATGTTCAATATATACTTTTATTTATTGCCAAAGGCCCAAGATGCTGCAGGCATTCAAACCACATCACTTGAAAGCTTGTGTTGTTACCTATCAGGGGACCTGGATTCACAAGTGGAACTGTTGGGGAAATAAGTTATTTACAAATATGTCCTGTGCTAAGAGTTTTGGAGATAGTCTACTAATCTTTGAACCTTCTTGGAAGCTTAACTCATAAAACATCCAAAATATGACTTTTATGCATCTAGATGGCTGCCAGCTCAAGTTATATCATTTGGAAGTTTTTCAGACTGCTTTGTAAACAGCCTATCATCTGGATGATTTCTGAGCTATCAGCCTGGCAAAAGCAAGACAAAGGAAAACTTTTTCCAATGGAATTTTGTAATTTTTATGATTTCCTGAAGATGGATTTGGATGAAAGATACTGTCCCTTATTTTGAAGCTCAAGACATGCGAGGTAAGCTAATTATTTTATTGTAAAGACATTTGCATGAAAAATGCTTATAGCTATCATTAACTTATCTCAGGAACTGGTTGCCAGAGAGACATAAAAACTACTTCAAAATGTGGCAATTAATGAGATGAGTTCAGAGATGTTTGTTTCAAGACTATGTATGACTGCATTCAAATACTAGAAAGAAAATGTGACTTTGGTCTTAAAAAGTGAACATGTACAGGAAGAGGTGTGTCCTAAGAAGAAGAGACTAGCCATATCCACCTCATTTGCATGATCCTATCAAACTTGGTAAATTTTGCAGGATATGATGTCATGATGATGCTCTGGTAAAATGGTATAAAAAGAACCAGCCATTTTGTGGAAGTCAGAGCCTACAAACCTTGTTGCCGAGGGACATATATCGATTGAGACTGTGTTTTATGGCTAAAAACAGAATTTCTGCTAAAACTTGGACTGTTTTTCTGTGTTTGCTAGAAGAAGCAAAGTCTTTATTTCTGCATTTGAGAGACTGCTCTATCTTCACCCATCTACACCAGAATAGACTTTCAGTAACCATGTGGAGTTTGAGCCAAAGGCCAGTAGGACCAAAAGGGACTTTTGACAGCAAGAGGAAAAGGTATTCTCACCAGTATTCTGAAATTAAGAAGAAAACTCAAATTCTGCAACATCCAATACTCTGAGTATCACTTTAATATTTTTATATCATTTTAGTGCAACTCGGAAGGAGGTTGGTTATACCTTGGGAATTTCTTAGATATTAGAATATGGGTATATAAGAAGCTATTTTAACATTTTGCATGCAAAGAAGTGCTTGAACAAGTTTTTATATACAAAGAAACAATATAACATATTTATGCAAAGAGGTTTAAGTATTTATGCATGAACAAAATGTTATTTTCAAAAGTTCAAGTTTAAGTTTATTGACAGGAAAAAACTCCATTGAGCAGGTTCATTTACAAGGAGGTCCTGGAACAATTGTACACACAGCATATACATAGGATAGACATATGTAACAGAGGATACACACGTTTTACAATTGAAACTTAAGTAAACTGGAATAAGAAAAATACAAAGGTAGTACACAGTGCAAGGTACAATGGCAGTTCATGTTGCTGTCTGAACACAGTTGAATAATGCTGAATAATACAAGGACAATAAAACACAGATTTGGATGATGGAGAGCCATACACAAGTGCTTGGCATGTAACTTGATTATTGTTGGTAAGTAGCTTGATTACAATATGGAGAGCACTGGGGTATGAGTTGTCCAGAAGTTCTTAGCGTGGAAGGAGTGTAGTCTGGAGTGGGAGACATTGTAAGAAGAGGAGGAAAAAAGGTGAGACCAACTGCCAGTAGGTGGATAGTGGGAGATAGAAGGGAGAGTGATGGGGTAGGTGACTTAGGTGGAGATGAGGGTATGGATAGTACAGTAAATGAAAGAAATGGCATGTGGATAAGGGTGGAAGTGGGGTGGATGGTGGGGAGTGTGTGGGGAGAGAAGAGAGGAAGTGGATGATGTGATTTAATTAGGGGTGGGGTGAATGACTCTTACTGACAAGAACAGAAATCGTTAATTTACTGATGACCAGCTTTGAATCTAGTTAGCGGATGAAGTTTTGAGTTTAAGCTAAATTGGGCTTTGTTCCAGGTGGCTGGGAGAGCACGGCTAATGGCCATTTCACCAAAACAGGAGCGTGGTGCTTGGAACATCTAGCCTAGATAGATAGATAGATATTTTATTTATAAAGTACCCATTTCCATGGACTCTGGGTGCTGTACAAAGCCATTCAATAAAAAGTACATATAAGCAGCAGCTCAACACAAACTTAAAATTCTATCCATCCCATTGAAACCAAAATCAGTCATTAAAAGCCTGCTGTAACAGATATGTTTTTAATACTTTTTAAAGGCTTCTACCAGAAGGCCTCCCTTAAATAACCAGGAAGGAGTTCCACAGAGTGGGTGCCACCACCGAAATGCCTAGCCTCAGAATGCTACAACCTCAATCTGGGAACTCCAAGGAGGCCACCCCGACAGAACAGAGTGTCCAGGGTGGATGGTAGGGGGCAGAAGATCTTGCAGATAGACAGGTCCCCTTACATGTGAGGATTTGTAGGTCAGGAGCCCAACCTTGAAGACAGTCCTCCACCTGACTGGCAGCCAGTGAAGTTTGGGAGGACTGGGGTGATATGATCACTCCGCCTCGCCCCCAGTCAATAATCTTGCCACTGCATTCCTGCACCAGCTGCAGCCTGTGGAGGTTGCCCCTCAGTTACAGGGCATTACAATAGTCCAGCCTGGAAGTGACAAAAGGTGTATAAGTGTGGTCAGATCCTCTGGTGGGATCAGGGCTTGGATTTGTGCAATGTTCCATAGATGATAAAATCCTCTCTTGACGATGGGCAACACCTGAGCATCAAGCATCAAACCATCATCCAGGATCACACCCAAATCCTTCACCTGTCTATAAGGAGTAAGGGAACACCCCCAACACAAGGTCATGGGTAACCCCTCACAACGCCCTCTTCCCAATGAACTGGATCCACAACAAGTACCTCTGTCTTGTCTGGGTTGAGCTTAGCCAGTTTTAGTCATCCAAGCCTGGATCTCATCGAGACAGCTATTAAATACAAGTCCGACACTCACATATCAGGTGCACAGGACAGGTACAGCTGGGTATCATCTGTATAGCAGTGAAAACCCAGTCCTTACTGCCTGATAATGTTCCCCAGTGGCAGCATGTACTCCGTGAACAACAAGGGCGACAAGACTGAACTTTTAGTACCCCACAGCACAGAGGCTTTGGGTTAGATGAGGCTAACCCCATCATCACCCCTCTGCACTCTGCCTGTCAGGTATGACCTGAACCAATTGATGACAATACCAGACAAGCCACACCAAAATCACAGGTGGTCAAGTAGCACCTCATGGTCCAAGGTGTCGAACGCTGCAGAGAGGTCCAGGAGGACCAAGATAGTCTGGTCTCTTCTGTTCCTCACCACCAGGATGATGTAGGATTTTCTACACAGGGGGTATGGGCAGGCTGTTCAATGAAAGAGAAGTGATATGTACTGGGGAGTTTAGAAAGGAGAGCTTTGTATGTCCAGGTAAGAGAGTGGATGAGATGCCTGGTGGTTAGGAAGTCCAACCCACGGAGGCCTGTAGGATGCAATGGTATGTGTGTCAGTGGGCATTGGAAATTAAATGTATTGCTCTATGATAGAGTATGTCCAGTTGGTGCAATAGGAGTCTGAGCAGCGACCATATAGTGTATCTGGATAGTCGAGGAGTGAGATCAAAGTCATCTGGACTAGTCGAAGTCTAGTGTCAGTGGTAAAAGAGTTTTTTCCTATAGAAGAAACCAATTCTTTTGTCACAGTTTCTTCATAAGAGTGGTGATATGGGCAGACAATGTTAAGTGTTGGTCTAAGTTGCAGCCAAGGGCCCTGATTCTAGAAAAGTTACACCTGGTAACAGCACTTTGCGCCAAGTAGAATGGCACAAGTAGCAACTTATGCCAGCAATTGTGACATGCAAGGTTCTACAATGTGACCTGTGACATGCACAAGGGTGCGCTGAAGAGCTGTTATGGCTGGCAGTTGCGCCATAAACCCCCTGCGACATGCATGATGGGGTTTATGGCAGCAGTTGTGCTCCATTCCAGAAGGAGCAACAAAGTCCCCAATGTTGGGATTCTACAAGAACCCCGGATAACGTAGTTACACCAGCTTTTAGCTGGTGTAACTTACGACACCCCGGGGTCCTGTAGACCTGCCAGCTGCCCAGCAGTCAATCCACAGTTGCCCTCCTCCCATTCCCAACATACCCCAGTGGGTGCCCTGCAGGGCTGCCTACACCCCTGCCTCCCAAAGCATACATTATCTACCCCACAGGGCTGCCCACACCCCTGACACCTGAATCCTCCATTGCGATATCCTGCAGGGCGGCACAGTCAAACCCTCACCCTGCCCCAACCCTGAGTCACCGCCCAAATGCCAGCATTTACCCAGTCCAGCCCTAGTAGTCTAGTGGCCCCACCCAGCCATGCCAGTCCACCCAGCACCCCTCCACCCATCCCCAGCTGGTGACTTGCACAGCCCACCTCTCATCTCCATGACCAGCTGCTGACCGCGCTCAGTAGGAGCACTTATTGAATAGATGCGCCAGAAATTAATTTCTAGAATTGGGCGCTAGGTATTTAAATTTATCGACAACCTCAAGGTCATCATCAAGGAGAGTTTTGATAGGGGCAGGGATGCGAGTGCTTGTGATGGTAGTTTGATGGTTGGAATGGAAGTACATTACTTTAGTTTGTTTTGTATTTAGGAGTAGTTTAGATTGTGCAAGACTGTGTTGTAGCAGATCGAATTCTGATTGAAGTTCTATGTGGGCTTCGCCGGCGGTCTGGATAGGTAAATTACTGTGTCATCTGGCGAACAGGTGTAGTTTAGCTTTACTGATGTTATCCCCAATGGCATTTATATAAATCATGAAGAGAAGTGGTCCAAGGTTAGAGCCTTGTGAAGAAGACGAAGAATAATCAGCATTTTATAGTGCTTTTCATACAGTGTATCCCAAAGTATTTAAGCAATGCTAGACTGGTAGTGAAGTGCTCGAATATGCAGAGGCAGCCATATTGCACATCAACACCTACACACAGCCTTCATAATTGCATGAACCGTTTATGGGAAGAGAAATGTTGGCCAGGACACTGGAATGTCCACTATTCTTTGCAAAGAGTGCCCTGGGTTCTTTACTTCCACCTGGACACTCACCAGAACAACACCAGAAAGGGTAGAAGGGACCTCGGTTTAACATCTCATCCAAAGGATGGCACACCCCAGCAGTACAGCACCCCCTAATACTACACTCAGATGCCAGTGTTTTAGGTGCAAGTTCAATCCCGATGTAGGATGAGAACCCACAACCTTCTGGTCCAGAGGCGGATGTGCTACCAGCTGAACCACGCTGAAACCACACTGAGTGGAAAGAGAGGGGAAGGGAACCATCTGCTTTCACCTGCTGAAATCTGTCTGTCTGTTAGGTAGCTGCTGAACCATGACATTGCTGGGCCAGAGATGCCATGACAATGCAGTGTGTTATGGAGCAAAGCATGGTCAACTGTGTTGAAAGCTTTGTTTAAGTCCAGGAAGAAAGTCCCTGTGACTTGTTTCTTATCCATTGTGAGGAGCCAATCATTTGTGACAGAGGCAAGGGCAGAGGTGGTGCTCTGGGCTGGTCAAAAGCCATATTGTACTGGATTTATTAGATTGGTTTTGCTGAGATAGTCTCTTATTTGGGTGTTTGCCAGTTTCTCAAGGAGGTTAGAGACAGGGCAGAATGGATATAGGGCGGTAGTTGTTTAGGGTCTGTAGGGTCACCTGATTTAAATAATGGGAGAACCTATGCTATTTTCCAAGTGTCAGGTACAGTGCTGGAGCTGATGGACAAATTAAATAGGTGCAATATAGGGGCTGTTAAAAACCAGAGGCCAGCTTTAGAAAGTATGGTTTTACGCCATCAGCACCGCACCTTTCTTAATGTCTAGGCGGAGTAGGAGGTCTTCTATCTCCTTGAATTGAAAAGGGTAAAGGACAAGATTTCACTGGGAGGGGTCGGGAGTGTTTTGGTAGGCTGGAGGTGAGGGTGGCAGTTTTAGAGGAGTCAAAGGCAAGACTTGCGGTAGAGAAGTGGTAATTAAAGCTATGAAGAATGTCAAATTTGTTGGATAGGGTCTTGCCATTAAAGGAGATCATTCCAGGTAGTGAGAATGACGGCATGTTGCTGTCTGCCTTCTTGATGATTTGCTAGAATTTGCTGGAGGTACCCTTGGACAATTCAAAGGCAGATAAAAGTAATTAGCTTTGAGGCCCTGACCAGTTTTGTACAGTTGTTGTGACAGGCTCTAAAGGCAGCCCTATTCAAGGGAGTTTGGTCTGTCTGGCTGTGGTCAAAGACGGTCTCTCACTTTTAGTGCAGTCTTGAGTTCAGCAGTAAACCATGGCCATGATAGCTTCTTGGTTCTACATTTTGATAAGAGGGCATGTTTGTTGATGATGTTGCATAAGGAGGATTAACCCTTGACAGGGTATGGGTTTACTGAGCATTAATCCATGCCTGGGGGTTGAAATCACGAGGTGAAGCCGAGTGATTTCAACCACCCAGGCATGGATTAATGCTCAGTAAACCCATACCCTGGAGTGGGATAATCCTCTTGTAACATGGGCAATGTTTTGTTAGAGTTTACCTAAAGAAACAGTGAAATAAAGCCATGTGAACATGCAACTGTGGGTATGTCAGACATTAATCCACAGTCAGGTGACCTGTTTGGATGAATCAGAAGACAGTATTTTAGGAACCCATGTTAAAATATGTTGTTAAAGAGGGAGGCAGATCACTGATGTTAGTGGCCAGGTAAAGTCAGTCCAATTAACATTACTGAGGTCAAATAGATACTGGGATAAGTTGAATTTATGGAAACTCCTTTTCCATGTAAATCTACTTGTTGGTTCGGATGTGTCTGTCCTCTAACACAGCCATGGCACAGTGATCACTGATATCATTGTGAAAAACTGCTGTGTGGGTGATCTTGTGTGGCCTACTTGTGAGGATTAGATCAATCAGGGATCTGCTAGAGGGAACCTTGGGATTAGGATAAATGGTCTCCGTAACTAGTTGTGTGAAAAGCTTCATCACAGAATTCTTTGATTAATAGGCTTTTGTTGCAGTTTTTGCCAGTCTATATTTAGGTTACCAGTAATGATGATTTCATTCTGTCTAAAATCAGTGATATTACGTAAGTGGCTTAGGAGCTCCATGTGACACTTGGCCATCTGGTTATGGTTGCTGTATGATATTTGTAATATTAAAATATAGTATGTGAGTCTGTGCTCCATGGATGTCCCCACCCCAGGTTTCTGTGAAACTACAAGATATATAATTGACCAGCAGATCTCTGTAATGTAATTAACTTCCTTGAGAAATTGCATTTATGGCCTTTTTATGACCTGTTTCTGCTTTTAAGTTGGGAAGCTAAATATATAGTTTATTATAGGACAGGACATCACTTAACTGATTCCTGACAGCTATCTCGCATCTAGGTGACAAACTGCAGAGTTGTAAAACCTCAAAAGGAATTGGGTGATCAAAGACTCATCATTTGGGAAATGCGTTTTTGCTGATGTCACCTTATTTAATAAACCTCCTGATAGGACATCATGTTTGTATTTTTTATATTCTAAAAGGAGGAGCTAGATGACTCACAGAAGGGATGTGGTGAGATACAGTTTAAACTAAGACTTGTGTCTGATCTTTGGGTCATATTTTGGGACTCAAGAAAGACAATTATCTGATAAGCACTTAGAGATAATACATTAGATAGAAAAGTCTGTATTGTGGTAGGAATTTGTCTGTAGTTTTCCTTGTTTTCTTTATGTGATTGTGTGCTCTTTGATATAGTGTTCTGTGTTTACATTTTACATATTTTATCCACTTTAGTAAAGTACCTATTATTTGAAAGCATGCCTGTGTGTCTTCCAAGTTCTTTTGCATGTGATGTATACGTGGTTTAAGTTTGACAGCTGTTCTGGAAAGCTTGATGGTGTTACCAAACTGGGAAAAGGTAAGAATATACCTAAGGTCTTTTATAGAGTTTTAAGGTTTCATTTTGATAGGTTGTGCCTTAGACAAAAGATATATTGCATCCCCAAAGAGAATATTATCTGAACCTGTACATTTGGGTTTGCTAGCATAAGGTTCACAGTTTGAATCCCCAGAATTTTAGACCAAATGTGATTTGGACCCACAAGCAGACAGGAGGGTTACTATGTATGTTACTTGTTCACATTATTGCGCTTGGAGGTTGGCACTGGGGAGCAGAGACTGACCTGCTGAGTGTGTTTGTGACAGATTTGGTTGGCAGTAGTGTGGATAAATTTGGTAACACAAGCTTTAACTGTTCAGTGTGTCAGCTTAATACTGTACAGCTCACTTGCAAAATAAAGCAGTGATTTATTTTTAAAAGAACAGAACTATATCATTTTGCTTACAGTAAGGTTCCTACCTGTTTTATTTTTTAAAGTGCAAGTTAGAGTGGCAAGTAGTTAGGGAAGAGATGGCTTCCTAACTACAAGCGGGCACACTGCAGACTACTTGAGCAGTTGTGCCAGGAGAGAGGAGTCCTGCACAAGGTGAGAGCCACCAGCAGAACCTCATGGATGCCCTGATGGCAAAGATGCCTAGAGCTTCAAGTCACAAACTGTGACTGTAAAGGACCAAACCTTGGGCATGGAGGGGCTAGCAGCCAGTATAGTGTCCAGATCAGGTGAGGAGGGTAGCAGGCCAGTGCAAGTGAAGGGCCACAGCAGCACGGGAAGGTCACCAGCATTCTGGAGCCAAAACAATCAGGCTGCAGATTGAGTTGTGCAGAATGGGGCTGGAGTTCCAGAGAGATGCTGAGTGAGGAAATGAGCCACGAGGAGAAGAGGAGCAAGAACAGTGAGAAGCTGACTGTGAAGAACATGAGCACCAGTGAGCTGAAGAGGAGAAGAGGGGGAGAACAGTGAGAGGCAGACCATGAGGAGGCGTGAGCACAGAGGCAACATGAACTGGAGAAGCTATGACTCAACCACCAGCACCAGAGCAGGTAAGTGGCTTGGGTTTAACTGGAACTACAGAACTGGGTTACAAATTGAATTCCAAATTGATAGCTGAATTTAAAGAGGGGAGGATATGGATGCCTTTTAAATTCCTTTGAAAAGTTTGTATTCAGGCAAATATTTCTAGAGGGTCCTGGAGCTTCCAGCTATCCCGCTACTTACGCGAAAGCTCGGATGCATTGAATCAAATGGTCAATGAGGACAGTAATGATTACAGCAAACTTAAAGCTGCACTTTTAAAAAGTTTGATTTAACTGCAGAAGCATACAGAGCTAAATTCCATTAGCTCAGGAGAAGCCCTGATATTTGCTATGAGGAGCTAGCCACGAAACAATGTAAGTATTTAAAATGTTGGTGGGAAGGAATTGAAGCAAACTCTGTAGATAAAATTGAAAATGCTGTTTTGTTAGAACAGTTTTTGGGGCATGCCCAGCAGAGTTGAAAACCTGGCTGGAGGACCAATATCCCAAAACAGTGCAAGAGGCTGCTGAACTCTCTGACTGCTATGTCAAGAGCAGACCTGCTCTGAGAGTGAATGGGTGGGCGTGGCAGTGAGAAAGGAAAAGCACACCTTCAGGGCAGCTAAAACCCTCACTGTCTCCACCAAAACCAGTTAGCCCCAGGTTTCAAAGAAAATAATTCTCTGAGAAAAGAAACGAATGTTAGGTTTGTAAGAAACTGGGCATATTGCCAGACAGTGTCCCAAAAGGATGAGCTATACACAACATGGGGCTAAGAAAGAAGTGGGTTGTTTATGTGTCCCTGGAAGCATGCTCTGAACATGAGGGAGACATGCACCCAGTCACGGTGAATGGTGTACAGACACAAGGTTAAGGGACACTGGGGCATCCCTGGCATTGGTAAAAGGGGATCTGGTACAGCCTGGTCAGCTTATACCCAATGAATTTGTAACTGTACAAGACTTCACTTTGGGAGAAAACATTGCCACTTGCTAGTGTTCTCCTAGACTGTGGTGAAACAGGGGAACTGTGCAACAGGTGGCTGTAGCCAAAACTTTAGCAGTTGATGTCATCCTTGGCAACAATCTCAATCAGGAGATGGTGTGTCAGTTATCTGTAGCCAAGTGGCAAGGGAAAATTGTAGTTCCTGGACCCCACAGAAGTCATTGTGGAAACTACTTGGAGGCTGGTTCCCCAGCCTGTGTCTCCTGATATGGAGACTAATGAAAAGGGGTAGAAATTTTCCCAGTAGCATTTAACCACACAGCTATGGAGGGTTACTCTGAAGAAGGAGGGTGACCCATTGTCAGAGGTTAGGGATGACAGTGATCCTGAGTGCCTTGATGCTAGTGCTAGGGAACCTAGTTTAGAGACTGAAGGGACCTGTCAATGCCTTAGGAATGTGTAAGGGTTTGCAGCTGCTCAGAAAAGTGACCCTAGTCTAGAGAAGATGATGTCTTGGGCAGACTCTGATGGAGCACAGGAGGTGATGGTAAACATAACGTTTATTGGGAAAATGGACTGATGTATACTCAGGCTGTGAAGACAGAGGGGAGGTGATGGGCAGGCAGCTTGTCATTACCAGGGGTTCCGTGAGCAGTTGCTCAAGATTGCACATGATATTCACTTGTCTGATCATCTGGGAATGACATGCACTATGCAGCAGTTGGCCCAGAATTTCAGTTGGCCCAATTCTCACCCAGCAGGTGAAGGAGTACTGCAGGTCTTGTCACGGTGCCAAGAAATAGGGAAGGCAGGTAAGAAACCCAAGCCACCCTAATTCCATTGTACATAGTGGAGGAGCCATTCCAGAAGGTGGGAAGGGACATTGTGGGGCCTTTAAATATCCCCAACTCCTCTGGGAAGAGGTTCATCCTGACTGTGGTGGATTATGCCACCCTGTATCCAGAGGCAGTCACCCTATCCTCACTGAGGACAGACAAGGTGGTAGATGTGTTACTTGGGATTTTCTCCCATGTTGGATTTCCACAGGAGGTCATTACTGATCGAGGGGTTCCTTCATGTCTGATCTGGTGAAATGCTTGTGGGAGAAGTGTGGGTGGTGCAGTGGCACATGACACCTTATCACCCGAAGCCAATGGGTTTGTGGAAAGATTTAACAGTACTCTGAAGTCAATGCTCCAAGTGTTTGCTAAACAGCATGGGAGGGACTGGGAAATACCTTCCCCACCTGTTGTTTGCATAAAGGAGGTGCCCCAAGAGTCTACAGGATTTTCCCTCTTTGAGCTCTTATATGGATGCTGGGTAAGTGGGCCCCTAGACTTGATCTGGGAGGACTGGGAAGGTAGGCACACCACCTAAGGAACTCCCATAATGGATTATGTCCTTAGGTTTAGGGAAAGGCTGAAGGCACTTATGGGGACAGCCCAGAACAACCTGGCAGCTGACCAGACAGAAACAAAAGTGTGGTACAATTGCAGAGCCAGAGCTTGCTCATACATGGTGGGTCAGGAAGTCATGGTCCTTATTCTGGTCTGGAAAGACAAGCTGCAGGCTGAGTAGGCAGGACCGTACAAAGTAGTAAGGAAGATAAATGACGTGAACTATATCATAGAGTTACCTGACAGAAGACATACAGAAAGGATGTACCATGTTAACATGATGAAGCCATATGCTAATAGGGCTGACATGGTGTTTGCAGTATGTAGTGTTGGGAGGGGACGGATGAAGGAGAACCCCTTCTGGACTTGCTGGAAGAAAGCAAGTGGGAGTCCTCTGTGGAGACAGTTAAATTGTCACCCCAGCTGGCCCAGGACAGGATCCAGAAAGTAAGGGAGGTTCTAGCAGACTTTGCCCACTGTTTAGTGCCAAGCCTGGACTAACCCCTTAGCAGTACATGATGTAGAGATAGGAACACAGACGCACATACAGTGAACAGTATATCGGTATCAGAGGCTGTCCAAAAGGACATTAGGAGGGAGGTGGAGGAAATGCTGGCTTTAGGGTAATCCAGAGATCCCACAGCTCCTGAGCCACACCCGTAGTCCTTGTGCCCAAGCCAGATGGCTCTACTCATTTCTGTATGGACTATCATGCACTGAATGCAGTCACAAGTCAGATGCCCACCTGATGTCCCAGATTGATGAACTCCTGAACAAGTTGGGAGGGGCAACATGCCCTGGAACTATTGACCTGACAAAGGGGTATTGCCAGGTAGAGTTAACTGACAGAGCTAGGGAGGGTCAGCCTTCATCACTCTGATAGGCTAATTTGAATTTAAAGTAATGCCTTTCAGAATGAAGAATGCCCGGTCACTTTCCAAAGGTTGGTGAACCAGGTGTTAAATGGTGTTGAGGAGTACGCCGTGGCGTACCTGGATGACATTACCATCTTTAGTGCCAGCTGGGAGGAACACTGTCCCACCTTAGGGAAGTGCTAGGCAGGATACAGAGGGCTGGGCTCACTATCAAAGCTGAGAAGTGCCAGGTGGCCATGGCTGAAGTGGCACACCTTGGGCATGCTGTGGGCCGGGGACAGCTTCATCCTTACCAAGTAAAAATAGAGGTGATCAAGGCATGAACAAGACCAGAAACACAGAAGCAGGTCAGGAGTTTTCTAGGGACAGCAGGGTACTATAGGAAGTTTGTACCCAATTACAGTGCCCTGGCTGCTCGACCTATCTGCCCTGGTAAAGAAAAAGATGCCTAAGAAAATTACTTGGGAACCAGCTGTGAAAACCCTTTACCAGACTAAAGGAGGCACTGTGCAGTGCTCCTGTATGGACAAGTCCTGACTATAGCAGACCCTTTATAGGCCAGACTGATGCCTCAGATGTGGGTATTGGGGCAGTATGGAGTCAGACATCCAACCAAGGAAAGATCACCCTGTAGTGTACCGAGAAAAAGTTACTTCCCAGGAGCAGGCATATTCTACTGTGGGAAAAGAGTGTCTTGCCATAGTGTGGGCCCTAAAGAAGTTAGAGCCATACTTATATGGGCAGCATTTTGAGGTACAAACTGACCACAATCCCTGGTTTGGCTGACACAAATGGGAAAATGAATAGTAGACTGTTAAGATGGAGTCTTGCCTTGCAAAGGTATGACATGACGATCTTACATACTGTAGGGCTGGGCGACCAATCAGAACACCGATGGCCTGTCATGTCTGTATGAGCAGTGAACTGACTTGGGAAGCTCATCCCATGCAGGATAGAACCCCCAGATTCAGTCTAGGTGGGAGGACTGTGACGCTTGGCCAGCTGATTATGATTGCTGTATGATATTTGTAATATAAAAAATATAGTATGTGAGTCTGTGCTTATGGGTGCCCCCAGGTTTCAGTGAAACTACAGGATATATAATTGACCAAGAGATCTCTGTAATGTAATTAACTTCCTTGAGAAATTGCATTTTATGGCCTTTTTATGACCTGTTGCTGCTTTTAAGTTGGGAAGCTAAATATACAGTTTATTACAGGACAGGCGCCACTCAACTGATTCCTGTCAGCTATCTTGCATCTAGGTGACAAACTGCAGAGTTGTAAAACCTCAAAAGGAACTGGGGATCAAAGACTCATCATTTGGGAAATGCTTTTGCTGATGTTACCTTATTTAATATACTTCCTGATAGACATCATGTTTCTATTTTTTATATTCTAAAAGGAGGAGCTAGATGACTCACAGAAGGGGTGTGGAGAGATACAGTTTAAACTAAGACTTGTGTCTGATCTTTGGGTCATATCATTTTGAGACTCAAGAAAGACAGTTCTCTGATAAGCACTTAGAGGTAATACATTAGATAGAAAAGTTTAACTGTATTGTGGTAGGAGTTTTCTGTAGTTTTCCTTGTTTTCTTTATGTGATTGTATGCTCTTTGATATAGTGTTCTGTGTTTACATTTTACATATTTTTATCCATTTTAATAAAGTATCTATTATTTGAAAGCATGCCTGTGTGTCTTCCAAGTTCTTTTATGCATGTGATGTATACGTGGTTTAAGTTTGACAGCTGTTCTGGAAAGCTTGATGGTGTTACCAAACTGGGAAAAGGTAAGAATATACCTAAGGTCTTTTACAGAATTTTAAGTTTCATTTTGGATACCTGGTTAGGTGCCCTTAGGCAAAAGATATATTGCATCTCCCCAGAGGGAATATTATCTGAGCCTGTACATTTGGGTATGCTAGCATAAGGTTCACAGTTTTAATCCCTTCAGAACTTGAGACCAAATGTGATTCAGACCACAAGCAGACAGGAGGATTACCCTGTCTGTTATCTGTTCACATTATTGCGCTTGGAGGTTGGCACAGTGGGAGCATAGGGCCTGACCTGCTGAGTGTGTTTGTGACACTCCATACCTCCAGAAGGTGGCCTGTAGCAGACCATTATTGTAACTGTTTCTGTAGGTAGTAGATTATGTTTATCATGAGGATTCAAATTCCTTCAGGGAGCTGATAGTGACAATCTTGGATACCGTAAATCTGTCTTTGATGTAAATGGCTACACCCCTTCCCTGGTTAGTCTATCACATCTGAAGAGGTTATAGGAGGGAGGGTTATCGCAGAACTGGGGGTAGCTTTCTTCAGCCATGTTTCAGTAACAGCTAGGATAGTGGGGTCCATGTGGAAATCCAAGTATGGACTAGATCTATTTTTTCAATAAGCTGCACACGTTCATGGGCCAACATTTCAGTCCTTTGGTGGATGCAAAGACAGATGGCGATGCTAGTGTTTGAGGTAGAACTGGGTTCAATTCAGTATTACCAGCACAGACAAGCAGCAGGAAGAGTAAGTATTTGATCCATCTGTAGAGTAAATTAAATTTGGTGGAATATAAATGCCCCATAAGGGGTAGGTGTGTGGTGTGCCTGTGCCAGTGTAGTGAAGGAGGTTTGGATATAGGGCATAGAAGATCAGTGATGTTTGAAGTGGTCGAGGATAGGAGGTAAAGGTGTATAGATAGCTGGGTTGTTGGAGCATTTCAGAGGGGTACATGAAGATGGAGGTGGATGAGGTTGGGGTGAGGCTGTGTCCCAGTCACAGGATTAATGTTGAGGTCAAAGGAGTAGATCACTGGGGTTAAGGACAGGACTGGGGAGCTGTCAGCATGAGGGTATAGAGTAGAGGGGAGCAATACTTGGAGCAAGAACATGGACAGGCAGAGGATGTGTACCTCATGGTGCGAAAGGAGAAGGAAACTTGAAATCTTATTTATGACTACCTGGGAAATGTGGTGGAAAATGTGAGGTAGGGCAAATATGGTATGATTAAAATGACCCTAGGATGGCTGACTTGGCTGAATTAGTGGGCTAGTGGTGTCCTGAGTTTTGTAGGGTAGGAGCCTGGGTGTAAAGTGAGCCTGATGGGGAGTAGATGGAAAAGTCACAGATTGGAAAATGGGGAATAAAAATGGCTTGGCACAGTCTGGAAAGATCAGGAATAAAATGCTTGCTTAACCTACAGATGAGGCCCCAGGCACTTAGTTAATGTGCTGAAAGCTAAGTGATTCAGTTGCTGGCTCTGTAAGTGAGAGACGTCTAGCACTTAGTTACTGTGTTGAAAGCTAGGGGTGTTCAGCTGAGACATTAGCTGGGATCTTACAGCGGCCAATAGTGAGAGAGTAGGTGTTCCGGGAGGAGCTTTAGCATATTTAATAGAAGTCAGAATCTGGGCCAGACTGGGCGGGCGGACAAAATTTCGCATCAGGCAAATATGTATATTTAAAAGAGGACCCACGCTTTGGCTTTTGAAAGCAGCGGAACTGAGCTAGTGTTCTAGTTCTGGCTTGAGCAGCAACCAATAGCAGCTCCAGGACTCATAGGTGGACCAACTGAATCCCTATGAAGTCCAGCATGCAGTAAATGGGAGAAGGAGCTGTACCAGAGTGCAATCTGGGCAGCGGCATTGAGAGCAAGCATACCTTAGTTGAGGAGCCAGGCAGCAGAATGTGGGCAGCGGCAGGGAGGTCCATGACCCAATGAAGTAGGGCACAGCTGCTTTGGCTGTGGTGTCTTGTGCAGGGAGGGTCCTCCTGTGGAAATCAGAGGGGAGAATCAGTTACCTAAAATAAGGACAGAGAACAGGGGCGGGGTCTGAATATTAATGCGAAAATGAGGGAGAGAGGTTAAGCAGTTAAGCCAAGAGTAATCGACCTGCATATTAATGCAGGAGAACAGAGGTGAAAAATTACAACAGTTAAAGAGGCAGTAATCAGGGGCGGGCGCACAGGGTGGATAGACAGGTTGGCAGCTGGTGTTTCAGCTGGGACAAAGGGAGAGATTAACTCAGGGGAGGGCTCCAGGAAGCGAGGTGGGAGTCATCTTGTAAGGTGAGAAAGAGAGAGAGACAAAGAAAATGGTCAGAATGCAAGGAGTGATTACAGTCTAAGAAAATGGTCAGAGAATGCAAAGAATGATTATAGTCTTCTGAGAACAGCTTTCAACATTCCAATTAATATATTAACTTGTTCAAGATAGTAGTAATTTACACTTATACACTTCACCTTTCTAAAAGGAGCTGTATTTCACATCATTCATTTTAGAGCTCCAACTAAATCCCCATTTCACCTGCTTGCAAGAAATATTAGAGACAGAATTCTAAACAACACTCCTAAGTAGCTTACTAAACTAAACCAGTAACAGAATCAACAAATAGAATAAGAATTGGTAGTCAAAATCAGTTGAATACAGTACAGTTGATTAAATTCAGTAGGCAAGGCAGGTTGGAGTAAAACAGTTAAGAAAGGCAAAGTATAGCATCAGGCAAATATGGGTTCCATGTCAATACTGCATGCGTAATCACGTCGGTCAATAGCAGTGCAGTGAATTAGCCGCAAGGCATAACTGCACATAGTAATTTCAGTGCAATGACAATATATTGTGCTGAGCGATGCCGCATTGTTAAATAAAATTCCAGACATGAGCGAAATTAAAACTTAGAAATAATATATTGCGTGTCATGATTTATCTCCCGCCCAGCAGGACACATGGAAATGTACTTTAGCACTTTCAGCAATAGTGCAAATCAATGATAGTGCAGCCAGTGTAGAACAAAACAATATTCCTGCCATTTTAATGTTCTTACTTTTTCAGTGCTAAGCTCTTAATAGTTAGTGGTTGCAAACAAAAACACAAAATGCATATGCAATAATGTTCACTTTTTCCTTTGCAGACTCTATTCCTGCTCTGTAGACGATAAAATCTGTTTTAACTTTATTTCAATTTAAAAGCACAGTACAAAATGTTTTAAAAACTGCAGCATTTACAGCTTGCATTTAAAACTATACCCCATCTGTAGCTGACTGTAATTACTTACCATACATATCTGATAGTAAACTACGTTAACCTGTTACACAGGCAGGTGCCGAACCGTTGACCTTGGTTACAGACGGCATGTGTCAAACTTGATAATATATATATAGGATAGTGCATGGGAACAGTTAACAGCTGTAGTATTCTTTCACTGAGTTGGCACTATGATGACGGATTACCTCAAGAGTGCAGCTCGAGAGGTAATCCGTCATCATAGTGCCAACGAGGTGAAAGATTACCTGCTGTTAACTGTTCCCCATGCACTTTCTTTATAGTGTATAGTGGAACGCCGCTTTTCTGGAAAAAAGTCACTATAGCATCTTTCTGTTTAGAATAATTTTTACTGAGGTCGTAGAAGTAAAAAGAACTTAACATGTTTAACGTTTAACATTTTTAGTGTTTAAAAACTCACAGCAGCACCTGGAACAGCAATTCACGATTTGCGGGAAGAGAAAAGAAAAGGGGTCAGTAGTGAGGATCACATTTTAATTGAGACCCTTCCACCGAACAACAAACCCTGTTAGTCCAATTGAATTTTACCTTATTCAGAATCAGAGGATGTGTCTGCGAATTACTGCAACTGGCTTCCGTTTCAGTGGTGCTGCTGGATGTATTTTCGGATAGTGGCTTTGACAGTACTGCGGCCGACATTGCTACTTCGAGTGTATGTCCTGTCAATAGAGTGAGCCATAACTGTCAGATGCTGCTCAAGGACACAGTGTGTGACATATGCAGTGCAGCAGAACAAAATCATTCTGCTGCACTGCGGGCGCTACTAGTGCAGCAGAACAACATTTAGAAAGCGATGGATTTCGATGGAGAGCGGTGTTCCACTATACACTATAGTCCGATTTAAACCATTATGGGGTGCTGTAAAGAGAAGCTTGGTTTGAACATTGAAATGGGAATGCACACGTTAGATTTTCTTTGGTAAAACAGTATCAGAGCGTGCTAAGTGTACTCTTGCATCTAGTAAGTGTCTAAATTAGGGTACAACAATTCATTCGTTAAGGAGTTTTAAACTATAAAATATTTTCAATATAACTGTGCAATCACAATATGCGCTGTTATGGTGTTGCGATGAAATGTTACTTTAGCGGTAATTGCTCTGTGCTTATAATGCTGCACCAAATGCTTGCGCTGTAATTGCTGTGTGGAATTGACGTGATACCGCAAATATGTATATTTAAAAGTGGACCTGCACTTTGGCTTTTGAAAGCTGCGGACTGGAGCTAATGTTCTAGTCCTAACTTAGACTACTTGTGTCTTATTGCTTTTGTTTATTTTTGTTTGTTGTTTTTTTCAAGTTGTTATTTTGTATTTATTCTGCTTTTTACAGTGTTTACAAGACTATTTTTATGCAACAGTTATTAGTGTATATTGTATAGGGATAATAAAATCTATTTTATGTAATTTCAAGGATGTCACAGAAAAGTTCATCTGTAATTGTCTGAACCTTTATATGCACTAGGTTGTGAAAAGGAAAATGTGAGCCAATTTTCCATTGTTCTGTATGATCCATAGAAGTGAGGCCTGAGGTAGAGCCAAGTGCCATATGCATGACTGATATTCCAGCCTATTGTTCCGGCAGGCACTTGAGTGGGAAGACTTGATTTTGGGTTGGCCTCATCAGGTGCCTCACTCATTCTCTTTAGGATCTCCTTTAGCAGTGTTCTATGGAGCAAGGTGGCCTACACCTTTCAGCAGGAGGGGAGCACATTCAATGCATGCATACCCTTGGTTTGCAACATTGCCACCACACTTTGTGTTTTGATCAGTTTACAAAGGCCCCATGGTAGTGGGGACGGGACTCTATATTCACCCACCCCTAACCTGCTCTTGGAAGAACCAGCCGCTTCCCCTGGCCTTATAGGAAACCTCCCTCAACCATTTGTGGGACAGGACTTAAGAGCAGTGTAATTACCTTTAGCAGTGGAATACAGCAGCAACAGTTCAAATAAGTAATGACTGTATGTACCCAACTCATCTGACATGAAGCCTATGGTATATCAATCCAGACATACGGATGGCATTCTAGACTTATACAACCCTAAATTTATTCTCTATGTAAGACAGTAGACTTATAAAGACTGTGCCCTGGATGCACAAGAAGCCCAGATATTAGTTTTCAACTGTCTCCTGAGTGCAGCCTTTCTACCTAGCCCTGTCAAGGGACCCAGGGATTAAGAGCCCCTACCTAGAGAGGCCGTAATGAAACTGTTTGTTTTAGATGTGCTGTTCTTTGCCCTCGTGCATCTGTTTTTCTTGTTCCTGTTTTTCATGTTGTTAACCCCAGAGGCTGTAAGGTCGATGCCCTGGGCCTTCTATCATGCTTGTTCTAAGGTATTGTATTTCAGTTATCTTGTAGTTCACTATGGTTATTAATTGCCATGATGACTGTAAGGTGTATTGAGGGGATGAGCGGGCGGGGAGTACCATGCTACGCTTATGGCTAGTGAGTTTAAAATTTTGGATTACTCTTTTTCTCAGAAAATGACACCTATTAGTAATTTTGTATCTTATAATATAGTACTAATGTTGTATATTATAATATTAATGGATACACAGTCCAGTCAAATGAACAAGATTACTCCAACAACTGTGTATGGAGAAGGCAGATCTTGTTTTTATTTTTGCAAGAGACCCACCTTCCTTACTGGAACACCTTAAATTTGACAATTTAGGGTTTACAGTACTTGACTCTTTCATCGTTCTGGTTGCGGAGGGGGTATTAATACTGTCCTGTAAATCTACCCATACAAGTGGACCATGTATCCCAAGACAAACAGGGCTGCTATGCAACAATAATTGCAACCTCATATGGTAACCCCTTATCTTGGTAACTCTTTATTTGCCCCCAGGTACCACTAAGGGACAGGCTGTGTCTTTCTTTAATAGCCTTCTGACATATCTAAAGGATCCTTCATTCTGGGGAGACTATAATACCACATAAATCCTGAGCTAGAGGCTTCTAATTCCAGACCCAATAGACAAACCCACCTATATAAGTACCTCAAGGCAACCTTACAGCAGCTGAGCCTGGTGGATATATATTGTGGCATTTGAACTCCTATCAGGTTGCATTTATCCACTTTTTGCTAGGTATCATACCTCTGTCAGGTTGGATTATGTTTTCATGTTAGTAGAACATGTAGACAATGTCCACAGTGTGTACCATGATCTGGTACATCTCTCAGACCATGCCCCATTCTGGCCGGACTGAGGCTAGGTAAACAAAAAAATTAAATCCACTGGACGTTTAACTTCGTGATCTTCACAACACTCCTTTTGTACACAAGTGTGAGAGTAGCTGCCACAGATCCTCCAGGAGAATGAACACAACTGAAGTGGATAAGGTAACATTGTGAGACACCTTGAAAGTGGTCTTAAGGGGAAAACTTTGTTTATGTCTCCCATCATTGTAAATGATGGGAGGCAACTCAAACAGCTGCAGGTGACTCTTCAAGCCTCCAGCAGACTCAAATGCAAGAGGACCTGTCTGTAATAGTGCAGCTACAGAAAATTCAACAAGAAATTCAGGAATCTTAGATCTCCAGGTGGAACAGGCCTTATTCTACCTAGGGCATAAGTATTATGGGGAGCATGTGGAGCCCAGGTACTGCCCATAGATTGAGAGACACAAACAATCAGATTTGTATTACACAGTTCAGGGACCCATATTCATACATTAAAACACCGCCATGCAGATATTTAAGGGATTATGAAAGAATTTTACCAACGCTGCCTAGCAGGGGGCCCAGTCCAACCTATGGCACAGGTCGAGTCCTTTTATCCTCCTTACACTTTCCAAAACTTCTCAGAACTGTCCCAGTGGCCTCTTCCACCCCATTACCCAGGAGGAAGTTGACATGGTTCTTTGAAAGCCAAAGTCAGGGAAATGTCTGAGACCTGATGACTAACCTGCTGAATTTTATAAAGTGTTTTGGGATGCCCTGGCTCTCTCCTCCTCCTACAGGTGTAGCACTCGATTCAGAGGTGAGGTGCTCCACCTCAATCTTGGAATTACATGACCATCTTTGCACTTACAAAGTCAGGAAATACTACACTCAGCCTTTTTCTTATAGACCTAGTTCCATTTTAAATTATGATTGCAATGTTTTCATGGTAGTGTGGGCAGCGAGGCTCAACCCCTTCTCCCGTCATTGCTGGATGGGGACCAAGCTGGATCTACTCGTAGGCATCAGATGCACGATAATGTATGGCACACCTTCTTATTTTTAGAGCATGTGAAGTCTTGGTTGATCCCCTGGTCCTCAGTGTTGTCACAAAGAAGGCCTTTGATCAAGTGTCTTGGCCTTTTTGTGGCAAACACTACTGTATTACATTTGATTTCCTGGAGGAGTGGTTGACCCTGTTACAGAACATTTACCAGGCCCAACGGCCTTTGTTAGGTAAATGGCTCCATATCAGAGACAATACTTGTACAAAATGGTACCAGGCAGGGCTTCCCATCTTCTCTCCTTTTTGCTCTCTAGATAGAGCCATAGGTGATAGTGAGTAGGAAGGATACAACAGTCAAAGGCAGATCTTTGGGGTCAGAGAATACAAAACTGCACTGTTTTCTGATGTCTTGCTTACTCTACTGTCCCCAGACACATCCATGCCTAGGGTATAGGACATTTTAGGCTCTTTTGACACCTTAGCAGGCTTTCATCTGAATGTCCATAAAACAGATGTGCTCCATTTAGTTACAGCCCATCTCAACTTCGGACAGAACTTTATCTTTTTGTTGGATCTGCAGTTCTATTAAATATTTGAAAGTGATCCTACGAAGCAGCTTGATTTGTTGAAATTGCTCAATTTTGAGCCACATCTAATGCCATACAGCAAGATCTGCAAATCTGGTTGCAGATTCAGTTAGGCTTTTCAACTGAACTGAAGTAATTCAGAGAATGTGCTACCTCATTCTCTATTTTTGCAACAACTCCCATATATTTCCCATTAAAATGTATTTCCATTCCTGAGCATAAAGTTTTGTAGCTTCCAACTGCAAAGGGTGGGGTTAATTTGCCCAGTCTCTATTAATATGCTACTTTATCTCATCTTTGCATAGTGTGCTACTGGAGCATGGGTACATTTACGCACACTGGAAAACTATAGAACTTCAATTAAATGACTTCTATCCCACAGACAAATATAACAAGCACATTATCCTTTTATGGGAAAATAAACCTGAAGTTGCATAATAAAATTTCAATGGATGTAAGTTTCCTTGACTTCTGTAAAGCAGAAAGAGGAAAAGGAAGAGGAGACCATTATGGTTTTCAAAGAGGTAGCAGTGAAGAGCCAAAAGATTGCATTCAGGCAATACAAAAGACACAGGCAGAAGGGGATAGGGAGAAGTACCAGGAGAAGCAAAGGGAGGCAGGGAGGTCAGTAAGAAGCCAAAGCTCAGACAGAAGAACACATTGCAAAATCAGTGGGTAGAGGGACAAAACCTTTTACAGGTATGTAAGTGAAAAAGAAAGGCAAAGGAGGATAGTGAGACTGAAGGGGAGGATGAGGGCCAGTGGAGGATGACAACAGTAAAGCTGACATATTGAATAGGTATTTCTGCTCAGTCTTTACTGAGGAAGAGGAGGGTAATGGGTCTGAAGGAGCAACAAGGGTGAGAATGGTGCAGAAATGGACACAAGTCCCTTTACACAAGAAAGGGTCCTGAAGGAACTGGAAGTAAGAGTTGATAAAGCAATGGGGCCAGGACGGGGTGCACCCAGGGTCCTTAAAGAACTAAGAGAGGTGGTGGCTGAACCTCTGGCTATCCTGTTTAGCCGATCACTGGAAACAGGGAGGTACCCAAAGACTGGAGGACAGCAGATGTAGTCCCTTATACAAAAGTGGGAACAAAGAGGAAGCAGGAACTACAGACCAGTCAGCCTCACCTCGGTAATGGGGAAGATCATGGAAGCACTACTGAAGGAGAGATTGGTGGAACATCTGGTTGTCAAAGGACTACAGAACCCAAGGCAGCATAGTTTCACCAGGGGAGGTCATGTCAGACCAACCTTGTTGAATTTTTGACTGGGTGACTAGGGAGGTGGATCAGGGAGGGCAGTGGACATGGCCTATCTGGACTTCAGGCCTTGACACTGTGCCACATAGAAGACTATTGCACAAACTGGGGAATATGGGTGTGGGCAGGACAGTAGTGTGGTGGGTAGGTAACTGGCTGGGTGGCAGGACACAGAGGGTGGTGGTAAATGGCTGTCACTCCACAGAGGGAAGAGTGACCAGTGGGGTACCACAGGGATCAGTGCTGGGACCCGGTCCTATTCAACATCTTCATCAGTGACATTGTGCAGAACCTAGAAGGCAGAATTTCACTGTTAGCTGATGACACAAAGCTCTGTAACAGAGTAGACACACCAGAGGGTGTAGACAGAATGAGAAGGACCTGCAGAAACTTGAAGAATGGTCAGGGGTTTGGCAGTTGAAATTCAATGCAAAGAAGTGCAAGATAATGCATATGGGGCACAAAACTCTGGCACAATATATCAGTTGGGGGTGAGGATATAGCATGCACCAAGCAGGAAAGGGATCTTGGGGCTATCATCTCTGATGACCTCAAGGTAGGAAACAGTGTGACAAAGCAGCAGGTAAAGCAAATAGGATGCTGGGAGGTATAGGGCGGGCATCACCAGCAGGAAAAGGGAGGTCATAATTCTGCTATACAAGACACTAGCGAGGCCCCACCTGGAATACAGTGTACAGTAATGGAGACCATACCTCACGTAAGGACATAGATAGGGTAGAGAAGGTTCAGAGAGGGCAACAAAGATGGTGCATGGATTGCATCACAAGTCCTATGAAGACAGGTTGAAGGAACTGAACATGTACTCCCTGGAGGAGAGGAGGAGAGAGGGGATATGATAGAGACATACAAGTATCTTACAGGGAGGAACAGGGTGCAGGAATACACTATTTTTAAGCGAAAAAGATGTTCCAGGACTAGAGGGCATGGGATGAAGTTGGAGGGAGGACGATTCAGAGGAAACATGAGGAAGAATTTCTTCACAGAATGGGTGGTGGACAAGTGGAACACCCTGCCAGAGGAAGTGGTGGGGCTGAAACAATCACGGGATTTAAGAATGCATGGGATAGACATAAAGAAATTCTGGAGGTCAGGGGTAAGGGAGACAGACTTCAGGAAAACATAAACTGAACTTACAAGCTGAAATGGGCAGACTGGGTGGGCCACAGGCCTCATCTGGACACTGTCTATGTATCTATGTATCTATGTATTTGACATTGTACAAAATCACACATGCCCACACAATGCAAAGCATCATGGGCTGCATATGCAAATCACCACCATTTGATATTGTGTCATATGATATAATTAACAGTCTCCGTTTTTTCCCATAGACAAAACCGTGTTAAATACCGTAACACCTGACTAGGTGTTACGGCGTTCACGCCGTCCCTTTCCATACCAAAGCACTTGAGACAAGTTAATAAACAGAGTGCGAAGCCATAACTGTCCCTGTTACCTCAAACAGTACTGATGAGAAAACTATCATGCTACTCCATCACAAACACACTCTGCTGCTTCTAGGCTCACCGGTAAACTGACTGAATGCTGAATTACATGTTTGGTGTCTCTCTTGCTATCGATCTCTCACTCTTGGTGCAGGCAGGTGTGCTGCTCATTTGGGTGGAAAACTCAAGAGAAAACAGAAAATGCAGTAATTGTGAATTGAAGGTTTTGGTTTTCTCTCTCTCTCTCTCTCTCTCTGTCTCGTAGACGGTGGGAGAACAGCGACTGCCAGTCAGCGGGTCCATATACAGCACTCTTCATGGTGCCGCTCAATCTTGTAGCCCTCCTACTGCTCATAGGGTTATAATTAATTTAATAATTAAATTAATAAGTCTCACCATAGAAAAACAAAGCCCTTCAATTATATAAAATAAAATATGGAAGAAGTGTGTCAAACTTGAATCTAACACATACCCTCGTTGTTGGATGGTATTCATATTCATAAACCCTGAACCGCCTCAGGGTTTATGTGCCATCAACAACTTCGGGTGTGTTAAATCTCGTAACACACTTCTCCCAATACTTATCCTATATTTAATACATAAGTGAAGCCAAAATTAATACACATATCATAAACTGGACACACAGCTGGTTGGATAACAGAACAAAATGTGTAAGGATAATGGGAAAGTATCCTAGTGGGGAGGAGTGACGAGTAGGGCACTGCAGAGATCAGCACTAGTCTCTTTCTTCATTGTTGATTTCATAATAACATCAAAGGTATTATTACAAAGTTCATGGATGATACTAAATTGGGAGAAACGCGACAAACATGTAAATAGGGACATAATCAGAGCTATCTAAAACACATTGAAAGCTGGGCAAACAAGAATAAGATGGAGTTTAATACAGATAAATGTGCAGCTATTCATATGGGAAGAAACAATAACAGGCAAAAATGCCTTCTAAATGGAAAAAATTAAAGGCAGTTGAATCAGAAACGTAGGATATCCAGTGATTAGGCGCTGGGGAAAGGGTGCAGACAATAACGGTGACCTGCTCCTCAGCGCATCCTCGAGGGATCAAGTAGGGTAGGTGTCCAGATTGGGGGTTGGCGAATATAGCGACAGGATGTCATTATACGTACATGCTCAGGGGAAGCGAGCACACACAACGAGGGATGTGAGGGGTTGTGCCATGGTGGGTTGCTAGCTGACCCCATGGCAAGGTGGGTGGGTTGCCGGTGCTGGTTGGCAGGGTATGGTGTTCAGGTCCGGGTACTGGTGCATTTTGTTGCACATGGCCCAAACCTTTTATTTTTTCATGTTTTCACCCTCTCCGACATGCACCCCCTGGAATTGAGAATCCTTTAGTAGGGAGGTGCGGGGGCACAGCGCTGCATAAAACATCAAAAAGTCAGTGCCCAGTGCCATTTTGCTGTTTGCCTGGGTGATAGAGTGCCAACAAAAGATGTCGGCACTGTTGACTTCTTGATAACGGTGATCGCCTTTTAGGCTTTTGCCATTATCACATAGAACCAAAGGTAGCTGCTGATCATTATCAGTTAGGATCTGGATTTTGGGAAGCATTACAATAAAATATCTGGAGCCAATATTCAAAGATTTGTGTGTCGCAAATGGGTGTTTGTCTGCACAAACCAGGTTTGCACCAGAACACAATTTTAAAAAGGTGTGGTAGCGCAGGAAAACAGGGTTAGCACTTCCACAAAAAATAATGTATGCAGTTGGGCAAAGGGAGGGGCAGGGATAGGAATACCTCTGCAACCCCATATTCAGTACATTTGCTCTGCACAAAGGGGTTAACACGGTCCAGGGTTAGCATGATCCTTTTGTACAGCACAAATACAGCCAATCAAACCCCATCTTACTCCAGGCAACCCTAGTGGCTACGGGTTACTGTAGCCAACTACCAGGTTGGCTGGTGGAGGCACACCTCCTTCTTGTATCCAGTGGTCCCTCACCCTCTGATCACCATCCCCATGCCAAGTAAGTTATCTGTGTTGCCTAGTGGTCCCTCCCTCCTCTGATCACCTTCCCATGCCAAGTATGTTATACCTGGTGCCTAGTGGTCCCCTTACTCCAATCATCATCCTCGTGCAAAGTAAGGTATCCCTGCTGCCTAATGGTTCCTCTCCGACCACCAATCACTGATCGCAAAAACAAATATAGTCCCCTTGGTGCCCAGTATCCCAACTCCCTGGTCCCAGCCAGTTAAGGTAGCAGATGTCCCTGGCATTCAGTGGTCCACCCATTCCCTGGCCCTGTTGGGTAAACATATTCCCTGGCATCCAGTGGTCCCCTGGTCACTGCTCCCAGCCCCTAGCACAAACAACTGCCGGTTCTGTGTTTATATTGTTAGTATACATTACGGTGCAGTAAAAAAATTATTCCCCATGTGTCCTGCTAACCCCACCCGACCACTGATGCTGCCATCGTCAATGCAATAATCACTGCATCATTTCAGTTTTCAGATTATATATATGTCCCAATCTAGATTATGGCTCACTGATTTGGAACCCTATAATTTGGGAGACATTAAACATATTGAACATATATAACACTGAGAACCAAAATGGTACCAAGACTATAACACCTTATATATCAAGGAAGATTTGAAACCTTGGAACTTTTTTCACTGGAGGAGAGAAGATTGAGGGGACATGTTGGAGATGTACAAAATCTTCAGGGATAAGAAATTAATGAGTGACCTACAAAAATAAACCAAAAGGAGTGTAATTTAAGATCACACAACAAGCAGCTTGTTTTAGAAAACAACATCAACAAAGACTTTTTTTCCTCAAACAGGGCTCTACAATGCTGGTTCGACAACCCTTTTGTCGACCGGCATCTCACTGACTAGGAATCATGTCAACTGCAAGTTGCAGTTGACATGAATTCTAATATCTACGTCTGTTTTTTGCTCGGGGAGCTTCACCCATTAGGCTCTGCCCCGCCCCCATCTTTAGGTTTATCAACTTCAGTCAGAGTTCATTCAGGCAGGGTGCAGGACTGGGAGACAGTGTGCCCTGTCTTGGACACACCAACACAGACGACCTGTCAGCAAAGTGTCGATTTTGCTGATAGGGTTGTAGTTCGCTGTGTTGGTGTCACCGCACGGGGGCATACCTCAAAGAGAGACAGGAACTGAAAAAAGAAACAGACTGCCAAGAGATATTATGAGATAGAGAACATAAGCTCTTTTAAAACAGAATTAGATAACAGCTAAAAGAAAGGAACTACGGACACATTGAATTGGGGCAAATTTATAGGCAACCATTAGCCTTCTACCCCTATACAGTACTTAGTATGTAGTACTTAGTACAGCGAGTTCTGTCTTACATAAGAACATTGGAAAAAATGTTTAAGTCCCTACCAGGATTGGAACCACTGATCCTTTGCCTGCTAAGCAAATACACATTCAGTGTTCCACTGAGCTGCAAGAAAGTGAGTTGCAGTCCTATGGTGTAGAGGTATGTCCGACCTGCAAAATAGGTGACTGGGGATTTTATCTCAGCAGGTGATATACCTTCACAAATTGTTGTTCTTAGCTAAAATGTACTTCTCATGTAATAATTTACTATTCCAACTCCACACCGCCATGAACTGCCACTCAAGTAAGTTTCCATTTAAAAAAAAAAACAATTGAAACAAATGTTCAAGTCTCTGCCAGGATTTTAACTGCTGATTATTTGCCTGCTAAGCAAACACACAGTCAGTGTGCCACTGGAGTACATGAAAACAGGTTGTAATTCCTATGGTGTGGAGTTATTTCACAACCTGCCAAACAGGCAACTGGGGATCAAATCCCAGCAGGGGATTTACTTTCACAGACTGACCTTAGTTAAATTTACGTCTCATAAAATTTACCTGCTCCAGCTTGACACCACCATAAATCCCTCTCAAATGCATTTTCAGCTTCAATATCAAACTATTTAAGTTCCTGCCCAGATCTGAACTGCATCTACTAGTATTTGAGCTTGTGACTCATTGCCTGCTAAGCAAACACACACATTCAGTGTGCCACTGAGCAATGGGTAAGGGAGTTGTAGTTCCTATGTTGTAGAGGTCATGTCACATCCTGCAAAACAGGGGACTGGGAATCTAATCCCAATTTGAAATTTACCTGCATAAATTGTTGTTCTTAGATAAATTTACTGCTCATATAATTTAGTATTCCACTCCACGCTACTATGTATCACTACTCAACTGAGTTTTCCTCTTGCAAAAAGAGTTTAAAAAGTGTTCAAGTCCCTGCCATGATTCAAACTAAGTCTTCCTGAGTTTAACCCACTGATTCTTTGCCTGTTTAGAGAACACACATTTAGTGTGCCACTGAGCTGCAAGTAAGTGAGTCACCTTTCCTATGGTGTAGAGGTTATGACATAACCTGCAAAACAGGCAAGTGGAATCTACTCCCAGCAGACAATTCACCTTCACAAATTGTTCTTAGCTAAATTTACTTGTCATATAATTTACTAATCCACTCCATACCACCATGAATTGCTATTCGAGTGAGTCTCCATCTTAAACAAACAATTTAAAGTCCCTGTTTAGATTTGAATTATTGATAATTAGCCTGCTATGCAAACACAAATTCAGTGTACACTGAACTGCAGGTAAGTGAACTGCAGTTTCCATGATGTAGTGGTTATGTCACACCTACAAAACAGGTGACTGGGGATCAAATCCCAGCAAACAATTCTTAGCTCTTAGCTGAATGTACTTTTAAATTTACTACTCCAACTTTACACCACCATGAATTACCACTCAAGTGAGTTTCCATTTTACAAAACAAATTTTGAAAAAAAAAATGATTACGTCCCTGCACAGATGTGAGCAACTGAGCCGTTGTCTATTAAGCAAACACACATTCAGTGTCAACGAACTGCAGGTTAGTGAGTTGCAGTTTCTATGATATAGAGATTATGTCATACCTGCAAAACAGGCGACTGTGGATCTAATCCCAACAGGTAATTTACCTTCACAGATTGTTGTTGTTGTTGTTGTTGTTTTTAATAGGTTTTATTGCAGAGAACCGTGCATACAACTGGCACAATTCAATGACCATTAAAATAAAAATATGGCAGTCCTCATCTTACAAAATTTTAACCAAAAAGAAAACAGTGTCAATACACTATCTAATACAAAGACTTCCTATCCAGCAATAGAAGACAGGAATGAATTGTTGGAAAAAGGAAAAGAAGCAAACAATTAACATACCCGCATAAAAGTATAAAGTAACTTTGATGCAGCAATAGGTACATTCAGAAAATGCGAAGTCAGGTGAAAAGGGTGTAGGTGGAAGAACCTATTTAAGCTGAAACTTGAATGCATTGGAGGAAGGGATCCCATATAGCCTTAAATCTTCCCATGCTGCAGTTGGCCAGGTGAGTTAGTCTCTCATACTCGGCTAAATTTAGCAGTGAGTGCAACCATTCTGCTGTTGAGGGATTTCAGACCTCCACTTGAGCTAAAATTATTTTTGCCTCTACAATGCGGTGGTAATAGGCACAACTTCTGATTCCTTGGCATAGTGGGAACCATGGCATGGCCCCAGTACCCAGATGAATGGGTCTGCCTTCAGTTCTGCCCCAATCACTTGTTCACAGAATTGCATGACCTTGGTCAAGTAGGTTGAGAGCCTCAAGCAGGCCCATAAAGTCAAAGTCAAAGTCATATTTTATTTATAAAAGGTGCTTTTTCAAAACCAAAGTGCCTGTACAATACTATTAAAACTCTACAAGTTAAAATCCCAAATCATAAAAATTCCAGATTCATGTTAAAATCAAATCATGTCAGGGAATGCTAATTCAAATAAATAGGTCTCCAATACAGACTTAAAGGACTCGGTGGACAGGCAGTCTCTCACCTGATGAGGTAGAGAGTTCCACAAGGTCAGGGCCATAAAGCAAATGCTCTGGCCTCCGAGGTCTTCAAATGGACCCTGGGAACCTCCAGTAATCCCTTGTCAGTGGAACAGAGCTGGTGGAGGGGCAGTAGGGACAAAGGAGGTGTTACAAATAACACAGTCCCTGTTCATGTAGGGCCTTATAGGTCAGCAACGTGACCTTGAAGGTGATTTTCCACCACACTGACAGCCAGTGCAGTTCACGGAGCACAGGCATATGACTGGCTCTAGATGAGCCAATCAGCAGCCTGGTAGCCACGTTCTGCACCAGTTACAGGTGGATATCCACCCCTAGAAGCCCTAGATATAGAGCACTGTAATAGTCAAGGCAGGTGGAAACAAAGGTGTGGACCAGTGTTGGAAGGTCCTCAGGCAGAGCCAGGTGTTTCACCTGGGTGATGTTCTTCAGATGGTAAAGCAAGGTCTTTTATTTTTTCAACTCTATTTCTGCACCATGTTCAGGGGAACTCTCTCCTGCAGCCTCCCACATCTAAGCTCTACCTCCCACCTGAGGCTGTTACTTTCCTCAATCAGACCAGCACAGCCCCGGATCTGAACCCCCAGGAAAGGCCACCCTATCCACACAGGGTGCTCTATCTAGAGTGTAGCGAACTGGTCCTTGCATGCTCTGAAGGGAGAGAAGATGGCCCAGTATTGGGAGTGTGGCCTGGGAGATAGAGGTGCCATCATCTATCCTCAGAAGTGGGATTTCCTTGTTTTTGCCCCTGGGAATGTGGACATGCACTGACATCAATGCAATGTGGGTGCACCCACTTGCAGGACATCTGCCGATGTTCTCCAACCCCCATGTGCACTCCAGGATGAGCTGTGGTCACCCAGCCTCTGCCAGGGCTACTAGAGCTGCTTGGAGTGACAGCCCCCCAGGATAGGAGAGCAGTCTTCTGGATGCTCAATCCTCTCCTGTCCCCTGCCAACCCCAGCACCTAAGTCTGTTCCCGAACCTGGGTCACCAGTGTGGTGCAAGGTGTGGCATCCAGTGCATCAACCCTCTGCACCACCTGGCCAGCAGTAAAATGAGGTCTTGATAATGGCTGAGACCTGAGCTTTAAGTGTCAGTTCAGTTAAGATGTGAGTCAGAGTGCCTACCTTTTGGTAGCATCTCCAGCAGGTATCCACGGACATAAGGCTAATTTTCTTAAGAAGGGCTATGGTCAAAATTACTGGCATTAATAAATTCAGAATATGGATCAACATAGCCCCAATCACCCTCATCCCAATTGAGATCCATAAGTTACTTTGTTTAAAAGTTACAAATCATTTTACATCCCTAAATTCTCTGCCTGTTCAAAAAGCCAGTTTCAGTGAAGAGGTGCTGATGATGTCATCTCCTGAACTCACAGTCTAGCCCTGCCTGTCAGGAAGCTGACAGGACCTGCTTCTCAAAGTTTAAAACATATGTGCAAATGGTTTTCCAGTAAACTAGGAAGCACCATTCAATAAACATTGCGTTAAAACCTATGTTTGTCTCAGGGTTTGTAACAAAGTTGACAAATTCATACTTTTGTTTTTTGGTGTTTTGTTGTCGTGGTCCTTTTCTGCTGGGTTGCTGGATGCTAAGTCACAGCACACTAATGTGAGATTTGCGGACTGGATATCTTTGATGTGGTGAAAGGCTGTGATTATTCACACCTATCAATCAATTGAGGTGATTTCTCAGGATGGCACTTTAAATCAATTATTCCATCACCCTGTAAATGGGGTGGGAGAGGTTGTGCTATTTTGAAACCTTACTAAAAGTTTCTATGCAGTAGCCAGATCAATGCTTAATCAATCAATCAGTCAATCAATTAATCAAACCATCAATCAATATTTTATTCCTCATCAAAGTATGAAAGAGTGGGATACTCAGTTGAACAGAGCTCATTTTCTGTTTTCTCATTGACAGGCTGTTACTTGAGCTATATTCAAGCTCATTTGCGTTGTACTCCAAATTACAATGATTGTTTTACAAGGGCTAACACTTCCACTCCTAGTAGGAAATAACACATATAAGGCCTCTATTAAAACTTGTTGTAAAGCAGGCGCTGGCAAGCAGCAATGCAGTTACCAACATTGCAACACTTTAAGCAATACAACTTCCAAACAGGCACTGCAGAGTAACACTTCTCATGGTATCAGCAGCCTGAGGCATGCTGACTCAGCATCCTGCAACTCTGGAGAAATGAACCACACCAAAGAGGCATTAAAATATGAATTTGTCAACTTTGTTACAAAATCTGAAACACATAGATTCTATAGCACTATTTTAGAATAGTGCTGCCTGTTTTATTTGTGAAAACCATTGCACAATGATCTTTTAACTTTGGAGAAACAGGTCCTATAAGCTTGCTGACAGGAGGTAAACTGTGAGTTCAGGAGATGACATCATCAGCACCTCTTTACTGAAACTGGCTTTTTGAACAGGTAGTGAAATCAAGGTTACAAAATAGCCCATAACTTTAAAATGAAGTAACATAGAAAGCTAATGTTTGGTATGAGATTTTTTGGGGTATGCTTATTCTAATTCTGCAATGTAGCACTTTTGACCAGAGTCCCTCTTTATGCTGGTCGGATGTTCAGTACCATTGGTAAAGGATTTTCTTTTGTATGAGTTGATAGCACATGTCCCTGAAACCTCTGTGGGCATTTGTAATTAGTGACTACCAGACTCCAGTGGGTATGAATGTTTGTAACTCAGACTCCCAAGCTAGCCTGCATTTTGGAGGTTTGGGATGTGAGGGCTGAAGAGGTAGTCATATATTTTACCTCTGATTCTCTGGGTTTTTTAGCCACCTGTTCAGGAAGGTAGGCAGAAGGTCTGCTGTGTCTATTGATTTCTGCTAGTAGACAGGTTTTCAAAGGAGTCCATTGCTCCTGTTCCTGTGTCCCATAACTGGGCAACAGTGTTTACTCCTTTGGTTGCGAAGAGGCCAAAAACAAGGGTTGGTTGACTATGGTGCTGTGTAGATTGTGCCACAGGGGTTTCCACTTCTCCAAGTGATTGAGCTCCCACTTATGGTACTAGGTTAACATGCACCATGTCTGGCTGGAGAACCAGGCTACTGGGGAATGCTGATTCCTCTGGTTTTCTTTGTGTGCCTAGTGAGGGCCAAGTTTAAAGCTGTCTTGCAGAAGGAGCCACACTGATTTCCCTGACCTAGGGCTTTAGCCACTATTGGTCTTGCCCTAATACCACTGCCTGGTGGTATGCCCAAAGCAGGGCAGGGACCGCCACACCTTAGTACTGGGCACCCGCAGTGTCTGTATGTTATAAAGTGAGGTTTTTACTTTCCCACAAGAAAGAGGCAAAAACTTTCTCCAGGCACTGTAAGTTAGCCATAGAAAGAAAGATGGGGAGGCAATTATAATATTTTAGGGAAGGCCATCATCTTATAGGTGGCTATTTTGTCACCAAAATTTAAGCAGAATTTCTACCACCTAGTGAAATCAGCTTCCAAAGTGGACATAAGCAGGGAGAACTTGAGATCTATGAGGCCTCTCAGGTTCATGGAAAGCCAGATACCTTTATGCTTGACCTTGTGCTGTTGCCAAATGAGACCCAAATGGCTTATGAGAGACTCTTTTGTGGCCTTATTAAGAGGAGGACTTCAGTCTTGGCACGTTAACTTCATTGTCAAGACCTCTTTTACCAACTGAGGAATATGTCTAGGATTAAGCACCTTGTTCAATCCAGTGATCTTCCTACATTGGTTCCACGCCTTGTGACCTCATGTTTGGATTACTGCAAATCCCTCTACCTAGGGCTTTCTGGGGTGAAAATCCACTGTTTGCAGCTAGTGCGAATGTGGCAGCATAGCTTTTGACAGGAACCTCTCAGTCCTGCCATATTTCCCGGTGCTGCATGGTCTGCACTGGCTGCCTTTACAATGGTGGATCACCTTTAAAGTCTGTCTTCTGACTTATAAAGCCCCACAGACAGGGCCCTGACTACCTGAAAAGAGCTTCTGGTACCCTACCACCCCGGTGATCTCTTTGCTCAGCTGGGGGGGTTCCTAAAGATCTCAAAGTGTGTTTAAAATCATCTGGGCCCAGGCATTTATGCATGTGGCCCCATCCTTAGGAATTCTCTACCCTGTTAGTTATGTAGAGGCGACCATGGAGGGATTTAAAAGAGCCTTAAAACCATCTATGGTACCTAGCATTAGGTGACTAATTTATTTGTTTTAAATTTAAATGCATACTGTTTTACTTAATTTAAGTTGTGTGATATCTGCTATGTTTTTAAAATTGTGAGGCACTTAGTTTTGGAAAAGCGCCATAAAAATAAAGTTTTATTATTATTATCATAACTTTAAGACCAGACAGTAATTTGAAGTAATTTAGAATGAAGAGGGATGTTGGCGTGATACTGTGGGACTGGATAAGGTTAAAAGGAGGTTGTCTGCAAATGTTAGTGTTTTGACTTATGACTGCCCACACCCAATACCTGTAATTATTAGACAGTGCTGGAGCTTACAGAAGAGGGCTCAATCGCTATCAGGAGAAGTAGAGGGAGGCAGCCATTTCTGGTTCCTCTTAAGCTCTATTGGTAATGAGATAATGCTATTTGGAGAGAAGTACAGAGTTTTAACCCAAGAAATATAGGTGGGGCTTTATATCAATTTCAGCCATCACCTGGAAAAGGTAATTTTACTCTATGGAATTAAAGGCCTTTTCTGTATCTATACTGGTCAGTAAACTAGAGGAGCTACTTTTGGAGGCTACCCAGACAGCATGCATCAGTGCTCAATATTGTCTGCTACCATTCTTCCCTGACAAAACTCATTTGATGGTGATCTATTATGGTTGGCATCAAAACATTGAAACAGACAGTTGATAAAACAATGCCAAGACAAATGGGTCACTTCCCAATTTAGGTATTTGTGGATACAAAACCCAAAACTTTAAATAGGTTATTTGAGGTTAACTATCTCACATTTCTGCAGGCCACAGAATCAGATCTTAAAAGATGGGCAGAGTTCCCCTCAGTGTTACAAGAAGAATTGAAACATTGAGATTGAACATTCTTCCATGATTCCTTTTCTGTTTTCCTCTCTCCTATTCAACTATCCAAGAATATATGGTCCAGAATAAGGAGGGCATTGTCCAAATTCATATATGTGACAAGCCCAGAATATTCAGAAAACTTTGTTACTGCCAGAGAAAAAGTTGGCTTAGGGTCCCCAATTTGCAAGTTTATTATCAAACATGCCACATATAGCACCTACACTACCTCCTGATGCAACTAAAATAAGGAAAACCCAAGTTGGGAAGAAATGGGGGCAGGAGAGTATGCAGTACAGGCATTAAATAGCATGAATCACAATTAACTGAATTTAATTACCAACTCCTGCTCCAAAGCCACTGGAAGCATGGAAGATGGCCCTGAAGGATGGGGGACTCCATAAGAACATGCCACTTTACCGCCATTAGACAGGCTAAAGGATTACATCCCAGGAAAACAGATCCCATATATAAAAGATGGGAAAGAAAGAAATTAACAAGACTGTGACAATTACTGGAGGAAGGAGAGTAAATCATTCCAACTACAACAGTATTGTTTACCCTAGGAGATTTTATTGTTACTTGCAAGTTAGAGATGTTATTAAAAAAGAGCCTGTTAAATCTCAAATGTGAGAAGAGCTTGAACCCCTTGGGGCCCTAGCAGGGACAATATCAGAGGAGCTTACATTACTCACCCTATCTCTCATATTTATGGTATTTGCTCTCGCCTTTTCCAGGTGGTCCTATTAGTATGCCAGACAATGTGGGAATGAGAAGCAGGGGTAACCTTAACAGACAAGAATGGGAGAGCTGCTGGGTAGTTGTAGCTAAGGTTACTGCATCAAACACTTAGAGGAACACCAGTGGAAGGTACTGGACAGCTGTTTAAGAACACTGTTCATCACAGCCCACTATGATCAGGCTGGTAATAATAAATGTTGGAGGCTATGTGGGCAAAGCGCCACCATGAACACATGTTCTAGAGCTGTCCTAAGCTAAGTGGATATTGGAATGACATAGCAAATATGATGGACATATCTTCCAAATACCCTCTCACTTCAGAGACAATACTTATTACTAGGAATCTGGCCAACAGGGTTAAGTCAAAGGACAAAGATCCCTGTGACAAATACTGATAGCTGCCATATCAAAAGCAATCACACAACATTTGCTTCAACATGCCCCACCCCGCAGCTGGCATGCTGGATCCTCAGTTGCAAACAGATGCTGTTAATGGAATGGCTCACAGCCAAACTGAGGTTAACAGCAGATAGAATAAAATCTTATTGGCTACCTTACTTTGATTATGTAGAATTAACCAAAGGCACCTCTACCGTTCAACAGATGGCTAATTTACCTTAATGTGTTCAGCCCTAGGAGCTCTTGGCATGGATGCACTATTTACCTGAGAATACACTCAGAAAGAAAACCAAAAGCTGTATCTTTGTTGTTTTATTGAAGTTATTTTTAGTTCATGGGTCTAGTCCCTGTTACGAGTTTGCAAAGTAAGCCTACATAGGTATATGATTTTGCTGTACTCTGGTCCACAGTTGTCTGTATCCCAGTGTGTTTATGAATGTGATTGAGATTTTGTTTTGTCACACCTTGTTATCCCCTGTCTGTATACAGTAAGTTGTAGTTGATTGTTTGCAGTTCAAAAGATTCAATCAAATAAGATTATATAAAAAAAAATTGAAGCAATTTGCCATAGTGTTTGCCAGTATTTTAAAATCCATGTTTAGAAAATTGGCCGATAATTGGACACCAATAGGGTCTTTGCCAGTTTAGTTAGAAAGGTGATCAGTGCCTCCATCATTGACTGAGGAAGGACACCTTTTCAAAGGATTCTCAAAAGCAATAATTAGGTACCTGTCAACGTGGGGCATAAATGTTTGATAAAATTCCACTGGAATCCCATCCAGCCCTGGTGTCTTCCTCCTGGGAAGGGTCTTTATAGACAGTTGCACTTTGGTTATAGTAACTGGGGTATCAAGGTAGTTTGATTACTGGACAGAGAGCTTGGGAGGGAGACCCATCAAGAATTCCTGATGGTTAAGCAGGGAAGTCCCTCTGTGAGAAGAGTACATGTCAGTATAAAATTTATGGAAGGTGGCTGCTATGTCAGAAAGACTAGCGGTGACTCGGCCTGATGGAAGAGTGATGGAGACAACATGTTTAGCTTTCTGTTGGATCCTAGTCTGATGAGACCAGGAGTCTCCAGGCAGAACATTGTATTCCTTTTGTTTATTTTAGAGACTTCTCAAGGTCTGCTAGCTCTTTAGAGCTCCATTTTTGTTGTGGGTCACATAGCTAATTATATGCCCTTGAAGTATGCCTGGAAAGTATCCCATAGCATGGCTCATGTCACCTCCAGTGAATCATTTCCTGAAAAGAAAAGTTTTATCTCCTCCAAAAGCCACTGTGGGAAGTCCTTGCAGAAGAGCAGAAAAGTAACCATCTGTCAGTGGGGCATCTTAGGGGTTGAGAGCCCTACTAATAGGGTAATTCCAATGCAAGAATGGTCTGTTATTGCTATAGGGGCTATAGAATGCTTGGTGCTCGCTGCACCTCTTGGAGTTCCTGATCGGAGTTAAGGAAAAGTGTAGCTGCTACTCATGTTATGCGGGGCAGAGTGGAAAGTGAACTCTGTCCACGGGTGAAAACTTCTCAATGTGTCTACCAGTTTGAACTCAGCTGCCAGAGCAAGCAGAGCAGTTCCAACCTCGAGGATAGTATGCAGTGCCCTCAGAGTTGGCCATAAGGGGTCCCCTATCACAAGGTGGTCACCAGGCTTATATAGTATGGTGATCTCCTGGGCTGGTTCTGGGAAAAGAAAGAGGAGTCTTAATTTGGTCCATAACTGTTGACCAGTAGGTGAGTCTTCAAATTAATGAGACCATTTGCAGGTAGCATCTGCCCTCTGGAGAATGTACCTAACTCAGAACTTGCACCTGAAAGTAGGTATCCTCCAGGCTCTCCTCTTGATCTGTTGCCCATCCAGATACTCTGGCTAGAGCACTGGTAAAAAATGGCAGTCCTTGCTCCTGGGGGACTTAGATCCAGGGGCACTCAGGGGACGAGACGAGGTGGAGAGGTGCCCACCCTGGGAGATGCCAGGACTTCAGGAGGGATGGGATAACTCTGCTAGCTGAATGACTCAGCTGGAGAGAGTCCAACAGGTAAGGGAGAAGAAAAAGAGTTCTAAAAAAATTGTACCTGGGTGGAAGTGAATTCAGCAGAGAATGAAAGAAAGGTTTGGAATTTCCATCTGTCCAGTAGTCTTAGCTACTTCTTAGATGGAGTTAGTCAAATATAGGCACTGAACATACAAAAACAAAGTACTACCATTAAAGACAGTGAAACAGCTGGAATGGTAGTGAAAACCAAAACTGGGCAAGGTGCATGTGTACAGTTTCTCAGGGAGCACTGGTAAGTAAAAGACACAGTGCACATGTCTGTTTAATGCAACAAGAAAGATAACACAAAACAAAAGATAAATCTTAAAAGTTCTAGATGAAACATCACTATAAACTTCAGAACTACCTATCAGGGAGAGGCCAACAAATGGAGAATGGAAGCCCTATTCCCTACAACTACTGTAAGACACTAAGCTCTCTAGTCTGGACTTCTGTCAAGCTGTGCACCTTCCCCTCAGGCAAGGAAAAGGTGTGTTTACTCCTATTATGAGCCCTGATGCTCAACTGGGGTCTTAACTTTGGGTGATTTTGATGCTGGGTGACTGAAGAGGGAGAAACAGCCACGGTGCATGGGGGGGATGAGTGATGGGGCTGGATGATTCTTTTCCTCGAGACTATGGAGGAAAAGGATGGAAAAATACAGTCCTTTCTCATGGGCGTGGGGGCAGAAAGGCATGTCAGAGGTAGAAGTCGTATAGGTCAGTATGGGGAGGGGCCATTGTCAGTCATTGATCCATGTGGATTGTTTACAGATTGTTTTTCTTAGCTAGCAGTATGGCCTAGAGGTTAGAGTAACGAGCTGTGAATGAGGCTGGTTTAGCAGACCTGGGTTTGATTCTCAAACCTCCCTTGCATACTGTGTGATTCTGAGCAAGTCACTTAACCAGCCTAAAGCTCCTGGGGCACCCCTGAAAACAAGCAGCTGTGCTTAGTGGGCCTTACCCAGTTAACAAAGAATAAAAAAGATAAATTTACTTCTCATATACTGTAATTTACTATTCCACTCCATAACACCACAAATCATCGCTCAAGTGAGTTTCCATCTTACAAAAAGGTTGAAAAAATGTTATAAGGCCTTCCAGGATTCAAACTATGGATACCTGAATTTAAACCACTGATGCTTTGTCTGCTTATTAAACTCACATTCAATGTGCCACTGAACTGCAGGTAAAGAAACTACAGTTCCTGTGGTGTAGATGTTAAGTCACAACCTGCAAAACAGGAGAATGGGATTTTATTCCCAGCAAGTGATTTACCTTCACAAACTGTTGCTCTTAGCTAAATTTACTTCTCATATAATTTGCCATTCCAATTCCACAGTATCATGAATTGCCACTCAATTGAATTTCCACCTTACAAAACAAGTTTGAGTCCCTACCAGGATATGAACCACTGATCCTTTGCCTGCTTAACAAGTATACATTCAGTGTACCACTGAGCTACAGATAAATGAGTAGCAGTTCCTACAGTGGAAAGGTTATGTCACAACCTGGAAAACAGTTGACTCAAATTGTATTCAAACTGAAAATCTGCAATTTAACTCTGCTGAAACTCTTCACAACATAAGCAGTGACATCTATCAATTTCTCTCATACAACAAAAGTTGTAGTGAGAAAGAAAAAAAAATGTGCAATACAAAGGATTAAACTCAGGCTTGTGTAGGTCCGAAATCCCTGTGCCTAGACCTAAAGCCCTATCACTTGACATCGTCAGTGACATCATGAAACTGAGTTACTCACACTGAATGTAACCCTAAACTTGACTAAATGCACAGAAGAGTGCACATGCTCACAATAGGTTCTAACAGCTATGCTGTTGGCATACAAAAGTGAATGCAAACAAAACAAACTCTGGCCAGAGCCGATAGGGCGCATGATCGAGGAATATGGGGTAAAAATATAGAAAATTACCGAGTTAAGAGCCTGCATTAGCAAGCCAGCTAGCCTCTCTATGACCCACAACCTATGATACATAGAAACACTTTTGTTACCAACTGCAGGCTGCAAAATATGATACACCTCTTTAATTTATCTCACACATTCATTTTATTTCAAACATACTGTATAATAGCAACATTCATTAATTTAGCTCAGTGTATTATCTAGATTTTAATAGTACATTTTTGTTGGAATTCTCCGTTGCTGTTTGTCATCTCATATTTTCCATTTTTTATTGAGAATACCCACCCTATTCTCCTACAGTTATAAGCCTTTTAAAGTATTAACTCATCTGGGGCAATGTTCTGTTTTATGTAGCTTCCACTGTTACTGGTTTCTGACATTATCTTAGAGCTTTGCAATTTTCAAAAGAAAATCATGTTTCATTTTGTACCTTCCTCCTTAGGGTTTTCTGATACTTTGTGGCACCGGCTGCTGTGATCACTCCTCATATAAAGAGATGTGTTCTCTATGACAATAGAAAAACTGTGTAAACTGTTACAGATATGTATTAAAGTTTCTGAGCACTTAGCAACATTTCTTTCACTCATTTGCTCAGAAGAGGATCTCCATACCAACAGAAGTAAGCATCACACAGCTTTATGCAGAGGCGCTTTCCTGGATAACTTTCATATTTTGTTAGTCAGGATCAGTTTCTTATTTCATACTTTTCAAGCTCAAAAGATCTTTGGTGAATATTAATTTTAGAATTTAACATTCTGCAACCAAAGTTTGTTGTAAAGTTTACAGATTACTATGACCCAGAAGATCATTGCAGCCCGGCTTTTAACTTTTGCAGTAACATATCAAGTTTAAAAGAAGGAAAGAACTGTTATGGGTAAAACTTATTTTTATACTTTATTTTAGAGAATAAATTCTGTACAATGTGTTAAGTCTTACATATAAATTTTACAGTACTACCTTTTGTTATTCATTACATGTTGCATTTCAATACCATCTTGTAACTTCATTTCAGTACTTTATGTTTGTTAAAACATTCTGTAAAAGATAATTTCCATGCTCAGGGTTAAAACTTCTGATATTATTTTTAACGTTTGCAGTTAAACATTAGGAATAAATAAGGATAAATGTGTGAAAGGTAAGAGTTTTGATGAAGCATGACAATAGCTTCTTTTAAAGTCTTAATACAGTGTGACAAATGTAAACCACTAGTAAAGTTTATTTAAAAAGTGCATTCACAGCAGTTCAGTGCCATTTATTTTTGTTGTTATGGAGGTTGCCTTTAAACTGAAGCAGGATGTTAGAGTAAAATTACAAGTAGCAAAACTTGTAACAAAATAGGAAAGATAAGCAGAAAAGTGCTTCTGTATAAAGTAGGGTATCACTTACTTCTGTTGCTATGGAGATCCCCATCCAAGCAAAGGAAGAGAGAGTGAAAACAACATAATTGTTAAAAAAGCTTTAATGCACATGTGCAACAGTTTGGTGCCATATTTCTGTTGCCATACAGACCACATCACTTTACATGGGGAGGCGGTCATAGCAGCCTGCGCCCACAAAGAATCAGACAAATGTTAATATAAGCGAACACTTGATCCAAGGAGGGATTTTTTTAATAGATAGAATGTCTGGCACTGGGGTTTCAGGGCTTTGTGGGTCAGAGAGTGGGAGTATTAAGTAGAGTCTGTAGAAGGAGGGGTCTCATTTATGGTTTAGGTGGCCATGCATTCATTTTATTTCAAACATACAATGGCTACTTTCATAAATTTATTTCAGTGCATTATCTAGATTTTTAATATAGACATTTTTGTTGAATTCTTAATTGCCATTTGTCATGTCATATAGTATTATTTTCCATTTCTTATTGAGCATGCCCAACTTATTCTCCTACAGTTTAAAGCCCTTTTTAAGTATAAACTCCATTGGGCAAAGCCCTGTTTATGTAGCTTCCCAGTATTACTGATGACTGACATTAGCTTAAAGTTTTGCCATTTTCAAAAATAAATCAGATTTAAATTTGTGCTTACCTTCTTAGGGTTTTCTGATACTTTGTGGCACTGGCTGCCATGACCGCTCCCCATATACAGTAATGGGATGTGGTCTCTATGACAACAGAAAAACTGTGCCAAACTGTTGCAAATATGTATTAAAAGTTTCTGAACACTTAGCAACATTTTTCACCCCTCTCCTTTGCTCAGAAGGGGATCTCCATAGCAACAGAAGGAAGCATCACCCTGCTCTATGTAGAGGTGATTTTCTGGCTATCTTTCATATTTTGTTAGAATTTTTACTGCTTGTTATTTTTCTGTGATGTCCTGCTTCAGTTAAAGGCAAACTCAATAACAATAGAAATAATTGGCACCAAACTGTTGTTAGTGCAGTTTTTAAGCAATCTGTACAAGTGGCTCCACTTGTACCATTGTATTAAGACCTTGTGGCTTGCCATGCTACTCGAAATGCTACCATAGTCATGAGCATTTTTGTTTATTTCATACATTTCAAGCTCAAGAGATCTTCTGTGAATATTAATTTTAGAAATTAGCATGCTGCAACCAACATTTATTGTAAAGCTTTGTGATTATTAAGAACCAGAGGTTCCTCGGGACATGTCTTTTAACTTTTGCAATAACACATCAGGTCTAAAAGAAGAGGAAGCTGTTATGGGTAAAACTTCTGATAATATTTTTAACTTTTGCAACTAAACATTAGGAATAAATAGAGATAAGTGTGAAGGGTAAAGTTTCAATAAAGCATGAAGACTGCGTTCAAAAGTCTTACTACAGTTGGATAAATTAAATGTGAGCCACTAGTAAAGTTTACTTTTTAAAAAGTGCATTCGGAACAGTTTGGTGTCATTTATTACTGTTGTTATGGAAAATGCTTTTAAAATGAAGCAGGAGATAAACAACAAGTAGTAGTAAAACTTGTAACAAAATAGGAAAGACAGGCAGAAAAGGGCTTCTCGTGAGAGTAGGTATCACTTACTTCTGTTGTTATGGAGATCCTGTTTCAAGGAAAGGAGAGAGGGAGTGAACAACACTTGCTAAGTGTTAACAAAACTTTGAATGCACATCTGCAACAGTTTGGTGCCATTTTTGTGTTGTCCTAGAGACCACATCACTTTATATGCTGAGTGGTCATGACAGGCTGTGCCACAAAAGAATCGTATAATTGTTAATATAGTAGAGCACTTTCGCTGCAATGAGGAAAGGTTTTTTAATAGATAAAATAATGCATGGCACTGGGGTTTGGGGGCTTTGGGAGGGAGAAGGTGGGAGTATTAAGTAGAGTCTCTAGAATGGAGGGATGTTTCATTCATGGTTTAGCGGCCATGGTGGAGGTGTTGGTGAGATAATTCATTATGCTGGTGATTGTAAGGGATCATGTACATATAGAGAACTGCTCCTCATAATTATTCTTGTGTTGGCTCCCACAGTGATGGGGTGGGGCAATGTTCAAGAGATCGGCTTTCCTGTCTATGTACAAAAACAAGGCTTTCAAGAAAAGCACAAATTACAGTATCAATGAACAGAGCCCCACCCAACCCAAACACCGTGTTTCGCTACTGCCATACTGTAACTCCAGTAGGATCTCAGATGCTTCTTTTACATTGCTTCTACAATGTTAGAATTACAGGGCTTGCCAGGGTTCAACCTACCTCTGAAATGAGCCTTGATAGTGCACACATCACTGCCACTGGCTTACAATGGGAGGGAGCAATTTAAAGATATATAGACCCCCAATTCCCAAAGCTCATAAGTGTAATTCCAGCACTGCTTCTATACCCAATAAAGTTGTTAGTTTAGGACTGTGTATGTGGAGGGAGTAATTTAGTGGGGACAATAGATTTCTTTTTTTTTTTTTAGCAAGGGTTATCTGGGAGTTCAATGTCAACCCCTTTTGTTTCTCTGATTTGAAACCTTTAGCTGGTTTCAGCTGTTACTTGTTCCAAATGTAAGATTAAATTCTGCCAGTGCTGGTCACAGTGCTGTACCTTTAGTTGTCAGTCCCTGTACATTCGGAAACCATAAAATATAAAACACACTTGAGCAGCAGTAGCTGGAGGCTCTGTCTGGAGTAGATATTGAGTTTGTTCAGAACTGGTCTGGATAAGGCAGCGTGCGGGTTACTACTGAGATTAGTGCCCAATGTGTTCAGCAGCAGACTTCTGACTGCACATCTGTATTTTACACTATATAAACACTGAAAATGAAATGAGTCCACTATTGTAAATAAAAAATATTTCTAAAGAAAGTCTTTGTGTTTTAAATTTGTAAAAACAAAAGAAGAAAAAGATCACAATAAATTGAAAAAGAAAAAATAGTGCCTGTATATTGTGGTGTTGGCCACTGGTCAGTATGTGGCACCAGTGCTGCAGATAGGTAGCAAGTATGGGTAACAGCGAAGAAAACTATGGCAGAGTTAATTTCACTGTTGCCCTAACCCTCGCTTCTCTGTTTTCCCAGCCTGTCTCCCACTGCTGACCCCCATCTGACCCTACTGTCGTGCAGCTTGACAAATGTTTATACCTTAGCTTCCCTCCAGGAAAAGTGTACAGCCTGACAGTGTCAAAGATTGCTTGCTGTCACTAAATACCACAGTGCTGCTGCATGCTACCCTCTCCATATGGATTCCTACTCAGTTGCACAAAAATCGATGAGAAGGCCACGATGACCTAATGAAGGCGCGCTTTTCACTCCAAGCAATGGCCATGGTCAGACTTGTCTCATTGCTGCATGTGTGTACTCTTAACTACTGCCAGCCTGGCTTTTCTTTCTTTTAAAAACATAAAAAAGTTTTTTCTTTTGTGGTCTGTCTTGCATGTGGTCTGCGAGACGGAACCAAGCAATGTAAAGGAAAGTAGCGCTAGTGGTCAATGGATTAAAAGAAAAGAAAAACAACAACAAAACAGTACCGAGAGCTTCTCCTTAGAGCGGGACTGGAGGATGTGTGTGAGAGGGAACTGGAGTTGCTGCTTGAGGTATGTATTATGTGGGAACAAGAAGTTGGCAGGTGGGTAGCGGTATTTGCCGTGTGCTGAGTCCGTTTTGCCAGGAGCACTTTCACCTGGGACATAGTGCTGGGATAATGGCCCAGCTGAAATCAGCTCTTGACCAATCAGGATATAATATTCTTAGCACCCATTTCATAATTTTTAATGGGACTGCTCTCTCTCACTCTCTTATTGTGGTTCTCTTATATCAAGGGTGTTCTTGTTTACAGTATAAAATTAAGATGAGACTGTGTTTTAACAGGTACAACTGCATCAGGGATTAGGGCTTTAGTAAGCTTACTGGTCATGATATACTGTCTATACCACTATTTCTAATATATATTTTATGTGTTTTTTAATGTTTTAGTGACCTTAAAAGTCGACAATAAACTTGAGTCTAGTTGAGAAAATATCATAGAAAGGATTTCATTAGTATAACAAATGCGATGAGTTTCACTTTTTAAAGTAAGGCAATGGCAGTCCATTAATGCACTCTCTTTAGACAGAGAAGGAGGGAACAGACTTTGTTTCAGGCATTTTGAAGTTTAGACCTTTTTTTCAAAATATGAGCTAAGCATGGTTTAAGATAACAGATCTTGAACATAGCTTTTGATATACAGTGGCATCCCCAGGATGAAACTCACCTTTAACGCACTCTGCAGTATGTTGCAGCAGACCTACTGAATAAAGCAATGTAATTTCAATGGCAATTAGTCCCTTTTGTCATGCAGAAACTGTGGCATCTACTTCATCCTGGCAGTGTCACATTTTCCTGAATGACAAAGGGACTAATTACCATTGAAATTGCATTGCTTTATTCAGTAGCTCGCAGCATTCTGCAGAGTGCTTCTAATACTCTTTACAAATTGTGTTTCATCCTGGAGGTGCCACTGTATGTCTTGTTGAAAACTGAGCAGTGTAACAGTTAAATTCATGTCTGAAGTTTCAAGCTGTAACTCTGGGCATTCACAATGCTGATACGCATGTCCACAGTCACTGCTTGAAAATTCAAACATAAATTTAACTGGGTTATGATGCTCAGTTTTAAACAAAACATATTTCAAAAGCCTCTTCTCAGTGTTTACTATCTTAAACAATGTGTAACTCATTTAACATAGGGCTCATGTCCATCCCACATACATATATAGTGCAGTGCTGTGGTTGGTAGGGACAACATGGGCAGACTGCTTCACAGAGGCGGAGGTGACTGTGGCGCAATCCAACATGCTGTTTGTTGGAAGGAATGCGAGTCTTTTTCTCAGTGATCGTAGAAGGACTGCAGGTATCCACCCACTGCAGCCCTAAAAGCACAGCACAACTTGCAGACATAGGTCCCTCAACCTCCCTCAAAATCTAAATTCCCTATTAAGAATGAACTTCCTGTCCTCCACCACCTGCGTCTGTCCACAGGCCTCTATGCAGCTGCACCTCCCTTGCAGCCCACCCTTCCCCTCCCTCTAGTGCTCCACTCTCCTCTCTCACCCTGAATACTATTGTTATTCATATTGCTGAATGATGGAGCAACCTTACCCTTTTACCTAAATATTATATATCTTGGTATGCTCAGTTTTGATGTATCTGGTACTGTTTACCTTATATTTTCTCTGTTAGCTTGACCTACACTGGATTCACTGTTATGTTCCCTGTATGATCCATGCTGTTTTGTCACTGTATTTTACACTGTTTGAGCCAGTTTCTGGCCTGTGCCTTGCTTGAAAAAGGTCTTTGGATCAGTCGCCAACCCGGTTACCGAATGAATACATAAATACGCTCAATGCCTTAATGTTTAATGCAAGTTTTAGCAGTCCAATAGGTAGGATATGTTAGTGAGGTAAAGACATAAATGTTAACAAGTGGCAGTGCAGTGCATGGAGTGGAAAGGGGTGCCATGGTGGTGGGCATGTGACTGGGTTCTGTTGCATGCAAACAAAAAGCACAGCACAACAAAAAGTGAATGCAAACAAAAAGCACAGCACAACCACTAAGGACTGAGCAAGGCCTTAACTTTTGCTTGCATGTTTTAGCAGTGCAATAGGTAAGGTCAGTTGCTGATGTAAAGACATAAGTGTTTACAAGTGGTTGTACAGTATGTGATGTGGGAAGGAATGCCATGGTGGTGTGCAGGTGATTGGTTCTTGTTGAGGTCTGCGAGCACAGCAAGCAGGGTCAGATCTGAGACTTGCTCCAGGACACGTAGTGTAGACTGGGAAGCAGGTGCTGAGATGCAGCATCTCATTTCAGTAGGGTTCTGCTTCTACCCATTTCTGCAGCTATATGAACTGGAGTACATGGAGGGTAAGTGACTTGCTTAGGGTCACACACACTGAGTATTTGGTTCCAGCAGAGTTTGAACCTGTAGTTTTCCATTCCTAACAGTGCTCTAACCACTAGAAGTTCCCAAACCAAAACCAAGAAAAGTTTGGACCGCTGCAAGTCGTGATACAAAAGTGACATATTAGTAGAGGTCTGCACCTTTAAATACCTAGGCGTATACCTGGGCGAAACCCTTTCATTCTGGCATACGTAGACCATGTCGTCAAAACTGCAAACATGAAACTCGGTGTGCTTTATCGGCACTGTCACTCCATGACCCTGAAGCTCTAAAGCTTGTCACAAGTTGCTCTGTACTAACAACCATAGATTACGGCCTGGTGATCTATGGGCTAGTACTGATACTCCTTTAAAAGGTGAAAACACTACTTAACAAGGCCTGCAGGCTGGCCTTGGGGCTGAACATTGGACCCACACCTGTGCTCTATACACAGCGACTGGTTGGCTCCCTCTCCACCACAGGATCCTGTACCAATCTTGCCTTATTGCCAAAAATCCATGATAGGACTTACCCCAGAATCTACCTCCACTCTCTTCAAAGCCACCCACCCAACCATCTCCACAAGAAGATTGGTGAGGGAAGGGCTAGTAGTTACTTTAAGCGTACAGCAGTTGACCAGAGATCACTCTCCTTCCGTGGACCTAAGTGGCTCAGTGACCTCCCCTTGACCTAATAGAGTGCAGAAAGATTAGTCTATTTAAATCTGGTCTCTACTCCCACCTAACCTCTGTGAATGTCTGTAGCTGTGTTTTTCTAAACACCTGACCTTAACACAGCACACACTGATATAAATGCACCAGGACCCTCTTCAACAAATCCCAGCACTCCTACATATCTGTCTTTCCCTCCCCTCCTCCCACTCTAACCCACTTGATGATTCAACCCTCTTCCTACCCTGTCTTTAACCTTCCCTTCACCCTCTCCTCTCACCTCCTCCCTCCCAACCCCAACACTTATCACCTCATCGCCCCACCCACCAGTCTACCCCTTTCCTCCCCATTGCTCCCTGCCACCCTCTTCCTGCTGCCTTATCCCCAGCCCTCCCACCCTCTACCTCGCACTTGACAAAGCCAGCAATGACTGCTTTAGTCAACATGGCAGGTATCCACTATCCTGTTGTGCTACATTGCACTTAAATGGAACTTGCATTGAACTGTCTACCAATGATTCATATTACAGTACAATGTTGAACTGTCTCACCATTGATCTCCTGATGCACTGCACACCTACTAAGATCTCCGAACTAATGTAACAAAACAGTAATCTTTGTAATGTCCATGTAATCGATGTTTCATTAAGATGTTCATGGCTTTGTATTTCTGACCTGGAACCTTTGTAAATGAGCCTTCTGGCTCAAAGGTATTAATCCTAAACTTACATAAATAAAGAAGGTCATGAATTTCTGCTCTCCTCCTGGAGTATGGGTGACTCAGTACGTAGCTCACTGGGCAATAGCTAGAGGTGACATGGTAGAGCTTCCACTGGTTGTGTGGGTTTCCCAGTCCTAACAGCGATAAGCATGTTAAAAATGTTTTTATTTTTAAGCTCTGAAGAATCTTTTTCTCTTTTATTATTTTTGTGTATTTTGTGAACCCAATATAGAATTGTCAGTATAAAATATGAAGAGACAATGCTCTTAAAGCTACTCAATGAATTCACAAAGTTGAGTATGAAAGTACTTCTTACTGACCTGTTATTCTTTAAGTGGAAATGAGTAGAAAATAAGGACTGTTGCACTCCTTTCTTTAGTTATATAACAATATATTGGGGATTTGACAGAAGCAACATGCCGGAACAGATGCCTGCAAGATGGATGTTATCACATTTGGTTTACTAACCCCTTTTTATTGTTTTCTGAACTCAGTGCACTGAATTATGTGTTATATGTATTCTATTTATAATGCATTCTTATTATTGTTTAGTAACTGCATATCCTGCAGAAGAGGTTTACTTCAGAATGCTGCTCCCATAGAGGACAGTACAGACACATTTCTGGTGTGAGTTATGTAAAACAATAAAGAGCATTTCTAAAATGTAAGTGCTACAGTGAGTGGGTCAGTTTTCAATATCCTTTCAGAGAGTATTGGCAACTCTGGCCATATACATCATTCTGTAGCCAGTAGTGTACTTTTGTCCCTCCTTTTAGTGCTTCCCACTTCTCTGACAATGTGTGGGTACCACTTGTGACTGCCAGGAGGGGGACACCCATGCTGCCAGTGGAACCTCGCCCATGCCACCTCAAGGTATTGCTCAATGAACTGCATTCTGAGCCACCCATCCCCAGAAGAACAAGTGTGGTGTCCTCTGGTTGTTGAGAACTGTTGCAGACTGGGAAATCACAAGTTCATACCTCACTGGAGCCTAATACCCACTATGTGACCCTGAACAAGCCTCTTAACCTCCCAGTGTTCCAGTCCCTGCAGCTACTGAAATGGGTAGATTATAACCCACTGGAAATGAGATGTTCATCTCAGCACCTGCTTCCCAGTCTACACAACATGTCCTGGAACAAGTCTTGGGTCTGACCTGCCTGCTGTACTCACAGTCTTCAACAGAACCCAATCACCAGTTCATAACCATGGCATCCCTTCCCTCCACAAACTGCATTACCACTTGTTAACATTACCTCACTAACTAACCATGTAAGTTGACTTGAACTTGCATTATTAAACATGCACCAAAATATTAAGAGCAGCCGATGCTTTTGGAAGAACTTTAACGAAACAATATTTAGACACAATTCAGCATATATTTCATATTAGTTCTGCATTTCTCCTCCCTTTATTTATTACTGGGTCATTTGCATGAAATCACGATTTTTGCTCCCAAGGGTTCATCTATTCCTGTTGCTTTCTCCTACATGAGGTCATAATGACTGCTTGTGACATCTTAATTACTGCCATGGCAACAAATTGTGATGTCACAACAGAGGACTATGACTTGAAGTAGGGTATAAGTTACAGAGGTAGGTGAACTGTAAGTGATAAAGATCATGCATTCATGCACATGTCCTCAGTAATAAATAATGGAAGAGAAATATATTCAAATAATATGAAATCCAAGCTGAATTCCACCTATATGAGGTTTTTCAAAGTTTTCCTTGAACGTCAGCAGCTCTTTAAGGCACTGACCAATGCTTTGTTAGCTGTGCACTATTTTTTATTTGCAATCCTTTTTGTTGTGCTGTCCTTTTTTGTTTACATTTACTTTTTAGTTGTGCTTAAGCTTAACACCTGTTTGCAGTAATTTTTAGTTGTGCTAGCTTTTTTATTCATCATTTTCAGATACTCTTTACTGTTTTGGTTTCAACTCGATTTTTAATTTGTCATTTTCTTTTGGTTACACTCCTTTTTGTTTTGTTACTTTATTTTGTGGCATCACTCTTTACAGCTTTTTTATTTATTTTTTGTTTGCATTTCATTTTTTGGTTGTTGCTTTATTTATTTGACTGCATATCTCTTTTTGTGTTTGCTTGCACATGTGTGCTCAGCAAACATTTTATTCTAATGACTAGTATTTCAGAGGTGTGTTACTGTGATGTCATGTCAAATGCAGCTCAAGCTACACTTAGTTTAGCAGTGACAGATGAATAATCAGCCAGGCTGATTACGAGTGACACTGTTCTCTGCTTGCTAGGTGGAAACTTTGCATAGTTCAAAGAGCGAGCTGCTGCTATCCCCACCCAGCAGGCAGAGAACACCCCTCCCAAGCCAGCTCAGCTGCTCACCCACTTAGTTGCGGATCTAACCAGCTTGTGTGTCTCGTGGCTGCAGGATCATTCTTGGCTTTACTTAGTGCAGAGTCAATCAGACAAGATAGAAGCAGATCAGTCACTTTCATTTTCACTGCCGAGACTTGCTTGACTCACAACAGGGCAGCATGAGTCGGCGGTGAAAGTGAAGAATACTTGTGAGTTCTGCTGCATCATCATGTCACACATTGTAGTAGGTTCATGCACAAAACCAGCCTTTTATTTTTCAGCTTCTGATCCCTGCAAGCAAAATCCGTGGCTGGAAGGAACCCCAGCTGTTGTTGTGGCCTTGTGAATAGAAATCCCTGGACCAGTGGCATCATGCTCAAAGGGGCCTAAGGGGCATGCCCCCCAAGATTGTGGTGCAATCTTTAAAAAAATCATTGATTTAGTATTTTATTTTATTATGTAGAGGATAAAAACAACAATGGTGTTTTTAAAGTCTTTTTGTGTGGGAGTAGGGATTGGGGTTCCAAATACAATTGGTCTGGATCTGGGGCACCAGTCAGGGCTGCCAGTGACTTTAAAAATGCACCCAGTCTGACTCTTGCTGTCTTCACATCTTGTGTTGCTTGCTGGCCTGGCTGTAAAAGTAAATATAGAAGACACAAAGAGACATACAATATTGGTAGTCCATGCTGACAATCAACATAAACTTACCAATCACTTATTTTCTCTTGCAAGTTTCTTTTTGTGTGCAGCCACTGCCAGCCAACCAATCACCTAAGGCATGAAAAAATATCTTGCGTGGCAAACTGGTTCATTTTCTAGTGACATCTTAGTCAGACACACTATCACGTGGCAGACTGGTGAGAGACTCAGACAGAGAGAGAGAGCGGTGTTCCAGAAGACAAGTTCCTGGATTCGGAAAAGTCTGCTGAGCAGCTGGCATCAGCAGCCAGTAGGGCAGCAGGCTAGCAGATGGACGCACAAAGTAGCAGCCACCCAGACTGGTGAGGTGACACAGCCAGAAAAGAAAATCTTGACTATTTCCATTACCTGTGTAAGGATCAGGAGTCAGGAAAAACACTGCAGAAGCCCGGCAGGTGTCCCTCATCCGGTATGGATGGAGTCGGACTGGAAAACATCTCTTTGATTGTGGGAGCCAACTCAGCCAAATCTGAGCCACAGTAGTGCACAAATCGGCATCTCATGCCATCAGTATCAGGTCTAGTGAGGACCAGGGGCCACACATCTTTGAAGCTTGGTAAGAATCGGACTAAGTTGGTAACACAGTACCCACCTGGCAAGTGGCATGCTTGGGATTATGAATAAAAATGCCATTGCAGGGTGATTTATCACAGTTCATTTTAAATCTTGACCATGATGATTGAAGATAACATTCACATTAGTCTGAACTAAAAGGTGGGAGAAAAGAAAATTAATCTCATCATACAGTATGGGGCAGACAGAGTCAATATTTGTAAGGTCAGGTGGTAGCAGTTCCTTGCTTTTATTACATATTCAGTCCCTGAGAGAATATTTTGGAGCACTAGACAAGATAAATTACTGAAGAGTTTTATATGGGAGAGGAATCTGTGGCTGGCCAACAACAAGCTCAGGCACACAGGTCAGTAGGAGGACTAGACCTACCTTGGTTAAAAGAATTCCAAATAATGGTTTCATCCTACACCAATTGAGGTTTTGTTTCATGAGGAGTGAGATAAGGAATTCCTGACCTGGAGATTGTTAGAGGAAGCTGTAATGGGCACTAACAGGCTGGCCACTTATCAATGTAGGACTTTTTCCTCCTGGACTAAATAACCACCCTTCCTTTTATGTTTGCTTGCAAGCATGTGCAGAAACATAGTGCCACCGTACAAGAATTTGTATGTGTGCCTCCCCACTTCAATGCCCTGGTCCATTTTGCAAGTGCGGCTGCAGCGCCAATGACTGTCCAAGATGTCTATGGCAGTGTTCAGATGCGGTGGCGTACAGTTCCAGAGAAAATACTGCCACAATCAGCGGTGGTAATGTGGAGGCAATTTGCATACTGCCAGTGGCAGTATGCAGATTCTACCATCGCCTTCCATGTATCTGAACTGTCATAGACAGTTCATTGTCGCCCCTCCACTTATGGCATGCTGGGAGCCCACCCCAGCATGCTTATGTCTTCCTCCACCGCGTGCACCATATGACCAGGGGTGCCCGATCCCCCATCAGCTCTACTGCCCCCAAACATACCTCTAGATGCCATGCTGGAAGCCCACCCCAGCACGGCAAAAGTTGATATGGCCAATGAGTTGCCCAATCCCCGTCAGCTCCACTGCCCCAAAAATACTCTTTCAGCTGCCACGCAGAGAGCCCACCCAGCGTGGTAAAAGTCCGCATCATCTTCCTGCAGCAGAAGAAAAAACCCTGTAAAATAAACGGTCCCTCGATGACTGCCTGGCTCCCAGCCCGCCCACCCTCTGTGTACCCAGCTCCCACCCGCAATGCCCACCTCCAGGCCCTTGGTCTCCGGTTGACTGAGACAGCCTGCCTCTTCAAATCTGACCGCTGAACTGAAGAAATGCCGGTAAGCTGTATAATAGCATAAATGGGTTTTACATAGAAACATAGATTTTGACGGCAGATAAGGACCGCTTTGCCCACCCAGTCTGCCCATTTCCCTACCTAATGGATAAGCTGCAGATCCTAGTTAACCAGCAGCCTACTTCTTCCTACCCCACCCCTAAATTGCCTTATGACTGTCCCATGCATGCTTGAATTCCACCACTGTTTTGACTCCACAACCTCCTCCGGAAGGCGTTCCATGCATCACAACCCTCTCTGTGAAAAATGCTTCCTTAAATTACCTCTGAGCCGCCTTCTATCTTCAAATTGTGCCCCTTGTTCTTGTACACCTCTTTTTTGAAAGATGCTACCCTCTTGGACTTTGTTGATTCCTTGAGGTACCTGAAAGTTTCTATCATGTCCCCTCTCCCTCCTTTCCTCGAGGCTATACATATTTAGCTCTTTAAGTCTCTCTTTATATGTCTTCCGGTGCAGACCCTGCACCATTTAGTGTCCCTCCTCTGGACAGCTTCCATCCTATCTATGTCTTTGCGGAGATTGGGTCTTCAGAACTACACGCAGTACTCAGATGGGGTCTCACCAACTGTCTGTACAGAGGGATAATAACTTCCTGTTTTCTACTGGTGATGCCTCTCCCTATGCATCCCAGTATCCCCAACCTCCTTGCTGCCCTCTCACATTGCTTGCCCACCTTTAGGTCATCTGATATGACTACCCCAGGTCCCTTTCCATTTTGTTGTTGTTAGTATCTCACCCCCATTGTGTACTCTTCCCTGGGTTTTGTTTCCCAGGTGCATTACCTTGCACTTCTTAGCATTGAATCTAAGCTGCCATACATTTGACCATTCCTTTAACCTTGCCAAGTCCCTTCTCATCCTTTCCACCCACCTTGTGCATCAACTCTGTTGCAGATCTTTGTGTCATCTGCAAAGAGACATACTTTTCTTCAGTCCCTCTGCAATGTAGCTTATAAAGACATTGAAGAGGACTGGTCTTATCTTGAACCCTGCGGTACCCCACTAGTAACCCTCTTTCTTCAGAGTGGACTCCATTTACTATTACTCTCTGTGTCCTATTCTCCAGCCAATTCTTTACCCAGGCTGTCATCTTGGGACCCACTCCCAGGCTGGCTAACTTGTATATTAATCTTTTGTGTGGGACTGTGTCAAATGCCTTGCTAAAGTCTAGATAGGCCATGTCCACAGCCCCTCCCTGATCTACTTCTTTGGTCACCCAGTCAAAGAAATCTATCAGATTTGTCTGGCATGACCTTCCCGCTATGAATCCATGCTGCCTTGGGTCCTGTGCCCTCTGGCCTCTAGATACTCAACAATTCTTTCCTTCAGAAGTGATTCCATCATTTTCCCTACCACTGAGGTTAAACTAACAGGTCTGTAGTTTCCTGCTTCTGCCTTGCTCCCACTTTTGTGAAGGGAATCACATCTGCCCTTCTCCAGTCCTTGGGTACCATCCATCCTCCCATGATTTGTTAAAGAGGGTAGTCAGTGGTGTCACTAGTTCTACCTTAGTTCTTTTAGAATTCTGGGATGAATCCCATCAGGCCCCATTGCTTTGTCCACCTTCAGTTTTAAGAGTTCTTTCAGAACCCTTTCTTCTGTAAATGGGCTGGTATCAACTTCTGTATCCAGAGTGTTTCTACTGTTTGTTTTAGGTACCTCCCCTCTTCCTTTGTAAATACTGAGCAAAAATATTTGTTTAGTATCTCTGCCTTTCACAGTCACCCTCTGCCCACCCTCCCTCCCTTTATTAAGCCTCCTAACCCTCCCTTGGTCTTCCTTCGCTCCTGATGTACCTATAAAGGTTTTATCCCCTTCTTAACTGAGTTGGCTATCTTTTCCTTGGTTTGGGCCTTTGCTGTTCTGACTGCCTTCCCAGCTTCCTTTGCTTTAACTGATACAGTTCTCTGTCCTGCTCCTTCTGTGATTCCTTGTACTTCCTGAATGCTTTCTTTTCTCTTGAACCTTCACTGCCACTTCCTTTGAGAATCATAGTGGTTTCTTACATCGTTTCATTTTGTTTATTTGCTTCACATAAGGCTCGTTACCTCTGTGATGGCAGTTTTATTATTCCCATTGTTCTTCCACCCTCCTTCCTGCCCATTTGCTAGTGCATTCCTTAGGCACTCACCCATTTCAGCAAGTCAGCCTCCTGAAGTCCAATACTTTTGCCTTTGTGGCTTGACTCTATTGCTGTGTTTATTGTGAACCATACTGTTCGATGGTGCGCTAGTTCCCAGATATGGCTACCACTTCTACATCTGATCTCTCTTCTTCATCAACTTTGGTGCATATCTCAGCCATTGTGGGAATTTGTTCACCAAATTTTCAACATGGGGTTCTTGAGGCCCCACCTCATGAACTCAGTCACTGTCATTTTGTTATTCTGTCCTGTAAGGTGATTTTGTGGTCACTCTGATGGAACTACCTTTTGGAACTGAGTAACGAAAGGACAGTTGACATGAGGGAAGTCCCCAAAACCCTAAGTCTAAAATTTGGTAAAAAATTCCCCAAAATGACTCTGTTACGAGATGCGCTGAGCAGTTCCAATGCACGCTTGTAAGTTCACAAATTTTAATACTTTCACTCCAGATTTTCAACATTGCCATTTCACCATACCTCCTTATAAGCAGTATAGCTGTCATTTTTCACATCTCGTCCAAAATGTGTTTTCGCGTGCATGTAGCGCACTGGCGCGATCAGTGTATGAAATCAATGTTTGGGACAGATTAAGAAAATCACAGTGACACATTTCATGAGCAGAGGTCTTAAAATGGCTATGTTAAAAATTTGTGACAAAAGTCCATAAAATGACTGTGTTAAGAGCGAGCATTGCGCAGTTTCCATGCACCCTCATAAGTTCATGAATTTGTAATATTTTCAGTCCAGATTTTCAACACTGGCATTTTCCACACCTCCTTATGAACAGTGCAGCTGTCATTTTCACACCATGCCAAAATGTGTTTTCAGCACTTCGGCAGAAATGTGTGGTCACTGTGGGAAATCACTGTCGGGACAGATTAAGAAAATCACAGTGACACTGTTCATGAGCAGAGGTCCCAAAATGCCTGTGTTGACAATCTGCTATAAAATCCCCAAACTAAGTACAGTACAGGTGTGCGTTGCAGTTTCTACACACACTTGTGACTTCACCAGTGTTTTGTATTTTCATTGCAGATTTTCAACATTGCCATTTTTACACCTCCCCATGAACAGTACAGCTGTCATTTTTCAATCCTGTTCAAAATGTGTTTTTGCACCTGTGGTGCCAAATGTCATAGTCACTGTGCAAAATCAGCTTTCAGCTAACAAACTGATATTGCCACTGTTCATAAGGTGGGGGTCACAAAAACACTTGTTGAAAATTGGAGTGAAAATACCAATGAACACCTGAGGCATTAGGGTTTACCATAATACCCCACCCTGTAGAGACTGACAGGCATCAGGGGTGTGACCTGGGATTGTTGCCTGTAATGCTCATACCATTCCACCCCCACCACACCTGCAGCTAGTGAGAGGCATCAAGGTGTGCCTTGGACTCTTGACTCCAGAGTTCACCCCATTCTATGCTGCACCCATCTCACTTATTTCCTGATGGAATGGGTGAGCATATTGCTAAAGACTGCAGGCACACCGTGACACTTGTCGGTGTCTGCAGGGTAGGATGTAGTGAAATGGCATGGCCATTATGCCTGACAACCAAAGGCACACCCCAATGCCTGTAAGTCTCTGCAGGGTGGTGGTGGGGTTAGCTTCACTAAATACTTCACTGCCATTCCTATTATGCATCTTTCTCACTCCTACACTACCAATGCCAATGCCAGCAAGCAAACATTCGGCATTGACAAATGCTTGTTTGTTGCCTATTTGTAGACATTATTCTGCATTTACCTTTGATCCTACTTCTGTCCTCTTAGCCCTGTTGAATTTTGATTTCCCACTACTGGAACAATGTCTCTTACCTGCTTCACCTATGTTATCATGTTTTATATGTACTGGGAAAGAACCAGCTAGACTCTCATTGTGTGTTCTTTTGTGCTCCATAGGTTACATTTCCCTCCCCTTGAATAGTTTTAAATTGTACTGACTGGTACATCAGCTTCTGTCCTAATACACTGGCTCCTCTCTGCATAAGTAGGGCATCCTTCATGCAGATGCTGGCCAGATTCGCTTGAGTGGGTTGGAGGGATTGGCCATTCATGCTGGTGGAATGGTGGTATTGGCCATGTTGGTACAGGGTCTGTTTATGTTGCTACAGGGTGGGAACTGGAAAGCTGACAGTGTTCATTTGAGGGGTCTTCCAGGTATGATGGGAGTTGAACACTTGGATGGGGGACTAACTGTGTTGGTGCAGAGACTGGCTTTGTTGTGGTGGAGTGTACTGACCGCATTAGTGCGGTGCTGTTTATGGGGGCTGGCTATGTTCATTTTAGAAAGCTATCCATGTGGGTGGGAAGCTGGTCACTTGGATGGGGAGGTCTCACTGGCCATTGGTGCAGGAGAATGGCTGTGTTGGTGTGGTGGTCGATACTGGCTGCACTGGTGCAGGGCTGTTTGTGTTGCTGCAGAGGTGAGGAGTTGGTGGTGTTTTATTTGAGAGCTGAATGCTTGAAATGATAGAACTCACTGACCATGTAGGTGCAGGGGACTGACTGTGTTGGTGGGGTGGTGGGTGTCACAAATGCACTCAGCAGGTCAGGCCTCTGCTCCCACAGTGCCAACCTCCAAGTGCAATAGTGTGAACAGGTAACAGACAGGGTAACCTCCTGTCTGCTTTTGGGTCTGAATCACCTTTAGTCTCAAGTTCGGGGGCTTCAAACTGTGAACGTATGCTAGCTTACCCAAATGTACAGGCTCAGATATGTACCCTCTTTGGGGATTGCAGTACAATCTTTCACCAGGGCACCAAGCCAGGTTTCCAAAATGAACCCTTAAAACTCTATAAAAGACCTTGGTATATTCTTACCTTTTCCCAGTTTAGTACCACCATCAAGCTGTTTTTGTCAGACTTAATCTTCTATATGTCACATGCAAAAGAACTGAGAGACACCCAGGCAGTCTTTCAAATAAAAGGTATTTTACTAAAAGATGATAAAAATATGAAAAATGTAAACACAGAACAATATATCAAAGAGCACACAATCACATAAAAGAACAAGAGAAGATTACATAACAAAACTCCTACCACAATACAGTTAGATTTTTTTATCTAATGTATTACCTCTTTAAGTGCAGTTAGAGAACTGTCTGTCTTTCTAGAGTCCCAAGATGGAATATATCTAAACAGTTCAGACACAGTATAGTTTAAACAGTGTCTCTCACACCCTTCTGTGAGTCATCTGGCTCCTCCTTTTAGAATATAAAAAAATACAAACAGGATGTCCTATCATTAGATATATTAAATAAGGTGATATCAGCAAAAACTCATTTCCCAAATTATGAGTCTTTTGATCCACCAGTTCCCTTGAAGTTTTACAACCCTGCAATCCCTCACCTAAGTGTGAGATAGCTGACAGGAATCAACTTAATGATGTCCTGTTTCTGAAGTCATAAAATGTATATTTTAGTTTTCCAGCTTCAGAGCAGCAACAGGTCATAGAACGGCCATAAAATGCAATTTCTCAAGGAAGTTAGTTACATTACAGAGATCTTCTGTCAGTGTAATATACATAGCTTCACTGAAACCTGAGGGGCACCAAGGAGCACAGGCTGTCTTATGTGAGACAATCATATACTATATTTTATATAACAAATAGCATACAGTAATCATAACCAGATGGCCAAGCATCACAGTGGGTACTGGCTGTATAGGTGCAGTCTAGGGAAATCAAATGTATGTGAAATTTACCAGTTAGTACTCATCCATAATTTCAGACTTACTGAGTCATCTTGCTCAATGATCAGAGTGCTGTAATAATTCATTGATAGTTGCCATAGTCATTTTCAAATGTTGTGCATATTGTTGATCTATTACGGAGGCCTCTTGGTCCAGAAAGTTGTCTGTGGCAGGGCAAGATAGGGATGGATGGTGCCACAGCCCCAACCTTGCTGTCTGTAGTCTTTGAGGGGTCAGACAGTTGTGGGACTGGTATATTTCATCATTCAATGTCCTTATTTGTCTCGGCCCAGTGGTGCTGAGGGTTGAGGTGCTGGATGCCACACCTGGCACCAAGCCAGTGACCTGGGTTCAGGAATCAGTCCAGGCCACCATGGGTCAACAGGAGAGAGAGAGAGAGAGAGAGATTGAGCATCCAGGGGACTGCTTTCCTCTCTCAGGGAGAATCCAGGGACAGCCTGGCACTGCAGCAGCCCCAGTGGAGACTGGAGGCACTGCAATGCTCAGGGCTAGCATGCAAGGGAAAGACATTGGGTGACTGCTTTCCGGACGTGGGTGGGAGCATCCATGTCATGGGCTGGGCAGCATTGCATGACCCACATCTGGGGACCAAAAACAAGAAATACCCTGGCATGCTGAGGAGGCAGCAGGGACTCAGGAACCTCCCTCACATCCCCAACACCAGACAAGCCACACCAGGGATCCACGGCCAACTTCCAGAGAGGATGGACACTCTAATCTCAGAAAGATGTCACCAAGGTAGGAGTGAGGCCCTGCTCCAAGGGGTGATCCAGGGTGCTGGGAGTCCCTCAAAGAAGTGAGAACCAGAGTGGTGTGTCATGGTGGGGAGTAGCAGGGGTTAGAGTTGAGTAGGCACCTCCGAGAGATGCCTTGGAGGCGAGAAGAAGAAACAAAGTTTGAAAAAATAAAATGTTCTTATTTGCTTTATTGGTTAAATGGTACCCTGCTCTGCCATCAAGTGAGTTGAATTGCTGAGGAAAATATAAAGGCCACTGTCCACAGACTAAACAAAGACAGAACAAATGTGTCATTGCCCATTATGATGGCATTTAGCATGTTGTGGAACAGCTTCCTGGCCTACTAAAAGTCACCAAAATGCACCATTTGACTTCAATTTTCAAAATGTTCCTGGGGGCATGCCCTGACACCCTTAGAAAGGTTTGGATTTTGTGCTCCTCCAAAATTTCTGGTTGCATGACATCCCTGCCCTGGACCCCCAAATGCAGTTTGGCAATGAGGAGAAAGGACTGGTTTTGCAACAAGTGTCACATGAGACAGGTTCTGGCTAGGCTGTGTGCCTTTTGCAGTCTTTATTCTTTCATTTCTCTGCTGAGGGAGTCTGTCTGAGATGTGGTCACCACACATTCATTGGAATTTGGTTCTCCAACTGTTAGCGAGCAAGCCTGAGCCTCACAGGATTGGAGCATGAATAATGTTGGTAGGGAGTGGCAGAAACTAGTGAAGGTGCAGGGGAAGAGTTTGGGGTCAGGCAGACTGCTCTCAGACTTTGATCTATTGGCAGTGACAGCGGATGCTGTCGCGCATACTCCATTGGGGGTCCAACCAAGGGCTGTCTGTCCAAGGAGCTTTCTGTGCTTGGAGGGGTTCTTGTTTTCTTAATACTGCGACCACTTTATATTGAGAGCATATCCCATCAGGACAGTTAACTCTTAGAAAATGGGTTGAGGATGTGCCTCCTAAGGTGGTCTGCTTTTTCATTTTTCATAGCCCATTGCTGCACTGTATATTAGATAATGACTGTTACTGCGCTTAAAATTGCTACGTGGAATGTAAGAGGTGTCAGAGACCTAACAAAAGGTACCAGGTTTTCAAAACTGTGCTTTACTGAATGTTGATATTCTCTTGATGCAAGAAACCCATTTGCTCTCCTCAGAAGTCAAGGCTTAGCCCGTCAAGGTGCAGCTCAGGTTTTGCCTCGGGGGTGTCCTCTAGTAGGGGGTAGCCATTCTGGTTAAGAAGCATATTCCTTTCTGGCAGAAGAGACTTTATCGGACCATGAAGGTAGATTCATTATTGTGAAAGGTTCGCTCTACAATGTGAAGGTAACACTAGGGGCGATCTACACCCCAGTAGGGGAGACCCAGACTTCCTCATGACTCTTGCTGAAAAGTTGAGTGGACTCTGCCCTCAATGCTAATAATCAGGGAGGATTGAATATAGCTCCCTCACAAGATTTGGATAAATCTTATAGACCCCTGAAACCACTCTCCTCTTTGCAACTAGCCCTGAGAATTTTATGGACCTACTGGGCCTGTGTCACCCTTAGCGTTTACTTAACCCCACAAGACAACTCTTTCTTATTATTCTCAAGTACACAAGACCTGGTCCAGAATTGACCTAATACTAGTCAGCAATAACCTTCTGTCGGGAGTACTCCAGTCTGGTATTGAGCCCATAGTGGTATCAGACAACTCGTGGCTTGGATTCTGGTCTCCCAAACCTGCAGGTGCAAAGAGATGCTGCCTGGAAACTAAACACCCAGCTTAAAAGATAGGGGCACAGTCTCCCATATTAGATCCCTCATCACCTCATTTGTTGAGACTAATACAGGTTCAATTGATAGGGCGGATCTGCTCTGGGTGTTCCCTAAGTGCTTCATTGGGGTGAATTCATTAAACTGCATCTGAGAGAAAAAACAAGGAGTCCAAGATCATGTTATTGTCGAACCAAATTAGGTTGGCAGAGAATAAGTTATCCTCCTCCTCTTCCCAAGCTGATCTGAAACCCTAATGAAACTCAGAAATGAGTACTCAGATTGGATAATGGACAAGGCAAGTATGCTCTCCTGAAAACAAAGGCTGTCTATCTCGATGAAGTGGAGAAATCGGGTAAATGCTAGCTTTACGGTTGAGGGAAATTGAGGGATCAAGATGGATTCCCTCATTATTATCTTCCAATGGTTCCCTTAAAACTTCTCCTAGAGATATTTCACAATTTTTGAGACATATTATAAAGAACTTTCACGGCAGTGGTACCTTCCACCTCTCTCATTCCCTTATGGACCAGTTTCTGAGGCCTCCTCCCTACCTTCCAAACTCACCTAGGAGAAGCTCTGACTACTCCTATCACGGTAATGGAAGTGGAGGAGGTGATCAAGGAATTTGCTCTGGACAAAGCTCCAGGACCCGACTTCCCCTCCAATTTTATAAAACTTTGGGAAGGAATTGGCCCCTCTCCTCATGAAATTATTTGAATATATGTTTAACGCTACCACTGGACCCTCCTTGCTGGGAAGCCACCATTGTTTTGATACTGAAACCAGACAAATCCCTGACCGACCCTGCAGTTACCATCCAATCTCACTTCTTAATTACGACATTAAAATTCTAAGAAAATCCTATCCCTCAGACTCAAAGGGTCTGGCTTAACTTGTTGAGTCCTGAACAAGTAGGTTTTGTGCAGGGCAGGTCCTCTATAGACCACTTGCAGTACTCTCTCACATATTTTTCATGCCGCCCAGGCAGGGGCAGTATTGTTATTTTTTACAGGGGGCAAAGTAACAAAAAGTCCTGATTTTCACGTATCACGACAGTGAAGAGGGCGGGTGGCTTCGTAATGCAAACAAATCAACCAGCATCAAATAATGCCCCAAAACATTTAAGACTACAGCTGAATAACTCCTGGGAGGGACCAGCCCAGGCCAAGTCAGAGCACTTCCCCACCCCACCAGTTTTACTGCAGCCTGCTCTTGGCCCAACTCCTCCGAGAGCAAGTGAAAAACTGACCGAGATCTGTTTTGTATTCAGTTCTTCGTTCTTCTGCCTTGGGAGTGAGGACTTACTTGTAAAGTTGAAAATATGTAAGGAACTTAATCTTCTCAAGAGGACAGAACCTCCCTCAGCTTCAATTCAAATCAGTCTTGACCTAATTTTGCCCCACCTGGACCTCCAGGTGGATAGCTCACTAGTCTGTCACCCCTTTGCTGCTTACATAACCCTTCCAAGTCCAGCCCTTATAGTGGATCCTGAACTTCTTGAAATGTCTGCTTGAGCTAGCCCTCCCACCCTTGAGGAGTGCAAAAGCATGTTTCAAGGAAGTGCAGCAAATGGCTATTCCACCTCAGTATACCTATAAACATGGATGGTATGGAAACATCCCAGCATGTGCATCCTCACAGCATGAGCCCTTATTTACAAAGATTACATAAAAAATGTGATTATACAATGACAAGAATGAATGCTGGCCTCTGATTGGTCAGTCTTGGGCTAGACCCATGATGTTGTCCCAGTACATCTGATTCATCACAGGTCTAGTCTCAGTCTCTCCGTGAACCTCTTGATGATTATTAGCATTAGTGTGTTTTTTGTATCTTCTCTTAAAATATTTTTCCACACCAAATAAAACATCTTTAAAATTATTTTTTAATTCTGTATAACAACATGCCATTGTATAATAGCAATAATGCCCTCCAGGGTGTGCATCATGGTAGGATAACGTCATGCCTTATGTACTGGATGCACTCGTGCCCAACCACCTGAAAGTAATGACTTATCCAACCTGACCCCACCGCCCTGCGGCATTATTGCATAGTTGCACCCAGTGTTAACACTTTTCTTTGTTATAACCAAGTTAATTCATTAGTCTCCCATCCCATATTATTCAATGTCACATGCCTGAATCTGGTTAGGTAAGGTAAGTGCAGAGGATAATGCTCTCCTCAAGCAAGCAAGCATTGCATACATAAGCATGGGACTTGCTGATATCCTCAGACGGTGCTCTTAACAAGCATGCTGATGTACCTGAGACAGTGCAACAGAACAATGTAAATCCCTAATTGTTCAAGGCGATCATGGGCATGGTGTGGTCACACCACACCCTACCACTCTCCTCCCGTGGGCTCTAAGGAATATGCATCTCTGTCCATGCCCAGGGTTACACAGCCCCATCCAAGCAAACACGGACTGCCCTGGCACAAAAGTGGTCGCATCACATAACCTAAGAGAACAGGCGCTACAGGAAGTTTGCTGGAACAACGACTCCAGATACCTGTGCACAGCCTCGTGAGGACCCACCCTGAAAGGTAAGTACTTGGTTGGTGGTTTTATTAGCATCACCTATGACAGTGTGTGGTGGGTCAGTTGTAGTAGCCCAGGTTGCCATGGATGCTCCCCCACAGACTACTTCAAAATCGTCTCATCTGACAGTTTTGAAGGGCACAAATGAAACATGGTTGCTTCAGTTTGATGTGGTTTAATACAGTTTTTTGTCCAAGCATGTGTCTCTATTCTTCTATAGACAGACACACACACCACCAAAAATGAACTTTTTTATACCATGTTTACATTCAGGATAGAGACAGGTAAAGCAGGTCCAGGCAGTACAACACAGTAAATGAAACAATGCATTTTACAATGTCCAACAAACCACCAAAAGACCACAAAACAACGGACCTTCCCCTGCCCGGAGAATAAGCTAAGGTCACAGGTCAGGGTGCTAAATGAGGAGAGAGACCACAGAACATCTTGCTGAACCACACAGTAAGGTGAAACTACATAAACATGCACAATTTTTATATTGTAGGATTTCATACTTCCAACAGTTCCTAATTTTGACACAGAAACTTATCTTTAGTGCTCAGAAGCCCTTGTATGAGGGAGGTAAGCATGGCATGGACCCAGCAGACTGGCATACATGTTGAAAAAATATTTCTGTGCCAGTATGCCCATCCACCCCTCCCTCCTCCATCACCAGTGGTCAGAACCATTTTTTTCAGCATGTGTACCAGTCCGCCTCTGGTCAGCACAGCAGCACAAAGCTGGCAGGGCAGCAGAGGGCACAGCAAGCAACAGTGAATTAAATGTCCATGCAAAAAGCTACAGCCCGCCTCCTCCCCACCCCTGGACCTGCAAGGCCACTATCTCCACCCAGACTGGCCAGCTCAGCTACTCTCTGCACCCTGATGGACTTACAGCCACTCTCCACACTCTGTGTCCACCCCACCAGCACAGCCACTCTCCCCACCCCACCAACCAACACCATTTCTAGCTCCATTTATCTGGTATCCGCTTCAGGCATCAGGTCTGTGCCTTCTCATCACAGGCACACAAAATAAATAAAACCACATTTTATACTGCATTTTGTTTATGTTTCTTTCTTTGTCTGGAAAGAGAGATTTGAGCTACCGGTCAGCTGGACAGTTTGCCTGGTATACAATTACAACCCCGCCCCACACCGACAATGCCAGTGCCTCCACCCACCCACACAACAGAGCCCCACCACACCCACACAATGCCTGTAGCCCCAACCCCACCCATACAAATGACCAGTGTCCACAACCACCACACACACACACACACACACACACATGACCAGCAGTGTCCCCAACACACACATGACCAGCAGTGTCCCCAACCCCACACACACATGATCAGCAGTGTCCCTAACCACACACACACACAACCAGCAGTGTCCACAACCCCACCCACACACATGACCAGTGTTCCAACCCCCCAAAAATCATGGCCAGTCAGTAGTTGCTATAACAATAGCCAGGTAGTAGTATAATCATTTATTTAGGGTGCATGTTTTAGTGCAAGATTTTTTTTTAGTCTTGTAACACTGTATGGGGAGAACACAAAAGCTACCCCTTTGGTTGTGTTTGCCAGGCAGTGAAGACAGAGACAGCAAGGCCAAGGAATCTGTTTCACCCTCCACAGTGGACGATCGGAGAAATCAAAAAGTGAAAGATTACTTTTATAGCCAAGTAAATGATGAGGGAAATAATGTTTCAACATTTACTAATGTTCAGTATGCTAGCTGTGGGCACAGGTCAGTGAGATACATCCCTTGACAGGTAAAGGATGAGGTGGAAATTACGTTTTAACATTTACTTATGTTTATATGCTAACACCCAGTCAGCAAGCGCAGAATGTCCCCCTCCTAACCAAAATGGACAGTCCACCAGAAACCCAGTCAGCAAACATGGACAGTCCCCCTCACCCCACCTACAAGGACAGTCCCCAGACACCCAAACAGTCCCCCTCCCCACCAGACACCGAGCCAGCGAGCATAGAATGCCCTCCTCCCAACCGACAAAGACAGTTCCACCAGACACTCAGGCAGCCAGCAAACATGGAAGGTCCCCCATATCCCTCCAAGGACAGTCCCCACCCCGACACACAGCTAGCAAGCACAGAATTCCCCCACCCCACCAACATGAACAATCCCCCAAACACCTGGCTAGCAAACACAGAGAGTTCCCTCCCCAACAACACTGATAGTCCGTCCTAGACACCCTGATCAGCAGTCACCGACATTCACCCCCATAAGCCAACATGGAAAGATCCCTCCCAGACACCTGACCAGCAAATAGTCCCCCTTCCCACAAGACACCCAGCAGGTAAACATGGACAACCCCTTTTCCACCATCATGGACAGTCCCCCAGACAAATGGCTAGCCAAGTCCACCAAACAATGGCTAGTGTCACCACCCCACCATCACAGCCAGTGTCCCATCACCATGGCCTGTGTCTCCACCCCACCAGACCCCAGAATAGAAAACAGACTGTCTCCCAGCCCCACCAAACACTGACCACCCTCCCAGTCCCAAACACTAACCACCCCAGCCCCAAACCCTGATCGCCCCCAGCCCCACCAAATGCAGGCCCTCCCCAGCACCAGACACTGACCATCCTCTCAGTGAGTCAGCCCCAAAACACACAGACTGTCTCCCCGACCCCAACCCCACAAAACAGACCATTTCCCCAGCCCTACCAAACACAGACCGTCCAGTGAGTTTCCCCAACAAACCCCACCACACCAGTAGCACAGTAACTGAGTGTCCCCACCCCACCAACATGACCAGTGTCCACACCATACCAAACAAATAGGCCCCCACTCCACCAACATGGACAGCCTCAACAGCCAGCAAATCCCTCCCACCCAAAGAAACACAAGCTGACAGCAAACCTTCCACCCCCCCCCAGACACATGGCCATGGCCAAGACAACCCCCAAAGACAAAGAACCTCTGTGTGCAAACACTGAGGCAAGGAGTTACCCAAAGGGCATTTGGCTGGGAAGCCAAGTTTCAAGAAAATACAAAATCACACATGCCCTCACAATGCAAAGCATCATGGGCTGCATATGCAAATCAACACAGAATGTTATGCTGGTCCAACTTTAAGCAAAACTGCATGGTGCCAAAGGCCTCTCACACAGTTTGCAAGGGTGCTAACAGAAGACATAGACACGTGTTTCGTCCTACCAGGACTCATCAGTATGCCTCATCTGCTTGACACCCAGTGGACTGGACCAGCTACCCTAAGACAGTGTGTCTTGGATATGTTGTGGTGAACCCATTAAAATAAAAACTATTTAAAGACAAAGAACCTCTGTGTGCAAACACTGAGGCAAGGGTTACCCAAAGGGCATTTGGCTGGGAAGCCAAGTTTCAAGAAAATACAAAATCACACATGCCCTCACAATGCAAAGCATCATGGGCTGCATATGCAAATCACCACAGAATGTTATGCTGGTCCAACTTTAAGCAAAATTGCATGGTGCTGAAGGCCTCTCACACAGTTGCCCCCCAAAGACACATTTCTGGGATGTGGATGGTATTAATTTCAACAACCAGCTTGCAGCACGTTACTCACCAAATCAGTAAGGGCACAGACAGGGCAGCATGCAGCAGGGCACTGCAAGACCAAGAAGGCAGGTCAGGTAGCGAGTCTCTCCCAGTAGTCCCATTCCTCTCCGATTAATCCCCGATGAGACAGTAACTCATTTTTTCTGACACCAGATGAACATGTCGCATTATGGGTCTGCTATAGCCCTGCATGACCACTGGCTTCTTCACTGTTCTGGGCCTGGCTGTTTACTGACCTGAATAATCCCTCTCGGTGGACCGTGGAACTGGTGGGCAATGGGCCTGGTGTGGGACTCACTGACAACACGGTGAATCTTTTTCTGGCCTGCTGGACACAGGAACTGGGTGTGCAGGCAAGCCTGGTCATGCCTCAGACTCACTGTAATGTACTACTCGGCTCCTCCGCCTGGTCTGTCCGGTGGTAGAGGCCTTGTGCCCACAGGCCTCCTAGGCTCTCGGGGTTGGGAGGCTCAGGTGGCAGTGCTCAGGTGGACCGTGGAACTGGTGGGCAATGGGCCTGGTGTGGGACTCGCCGACAACACGGTGAATCTTTTTCTGGCCTGCTGGACACAGGAACTGGGTGTGCAGGCAAGCCTGGTCATGCCTTAGACTCACTGTAATTGTACTACTCGCTCCTCCGCCTGGTCTGTCCGGTGGTAGAGGCCTTGTGGCCACAGGCCTCCTAGGCTCTCAGGGATGGGAGGCTCAGGTGGCAGTGGGAGAGCCCAGAGCACAGGTGGCTGCACTGAGAAACAGAGTAGGTAGTCAGAGGACTTGGGTGAGGTATATTTAAACTGGGCTGTTCAGGACAGGAGGAGGGTGGGAACACTAGACTGAGATGCTGGTGACACCGGACAGACAACCAATGACTGCTGCTTGACATCCTCAAATAGCTATCTCTCCTCAGCCCTATACTATATGGATGCTGCTGCTGCTCCTTCATGGAAGGCACACAGACAACTAAATGGCACCACTAACGGAGAACTGCTCACTGATGGCACCAGCTTGCAGCACTCTCTGATTGGCTGTAACATGCAGGCTACTATGGTTGCAGGCTTAGCCAATCGGAAAAGGGGATAGTTTTTGTTTAAGAGACATGGTGCCGCACTGCCACCTCCCTCCCCGGAGAGGTGCATGCAGTCGGGCATAGCCCTGAGCCCATTCAATATTAAAAAAAATGATAACCAGAGAGCGGTGGCTGGGCTCCTAAAAAGTCCTGGTCTAATTTCTCAGGGGCAGCTTCCCTCTGCCCCCACAATCTTCCCTATCATGGGACTATCAAATCCCTATGGCTCTGATATCATTAGATCCGGAGAAAGCCTTTGATAGAGTCCATTGGGAATTTCTCTGGATTATATTAAAGAGAATTGGCTTCCTGGAGGTCTTTTATTCAATGGATTAAATCGGTCTACCAATCCCCTACTACCAGAATTTATTGTAGAGGTTTTCTCCTCTCAATTTCCGTTATTTACAGGCACCCGTCAGGACTGCCCCGTCACCTTTCTTGTTTAATCTCTATCTGGAGCCTCTTCTTCTCAGAATCAAAAATTCTCCACTGGTCACGGATGTCTCATTCAACAGCAGTCTCTGGTTCTCTCGGCCTATGCTGATGATATTCTCTTACACCTGACTAACCTCAAGTGTCCCTAACACATATATTACACATTATAGCTCAGTTTGGCCAGGTGACCAATTACAAGTTGAATTTAGCTAAATCAGTTATATTCCCACTGAACGTCAACATGCTTCAGGTCAACTTCTCTCAGTTTGGTATGAAATGGGCCCTCCTCTCTCAAATATTTAGGCATTTTCCTTACTAAAGACCCTGAACTCTTCTGGAAGCTTAACCTTGACAATCTTTGATTAAAATTCAACAAGACCTTCAGAGATGGTCTGCCCTCCTTACAAGCTTTGGGGCCGTATTAATATTGTTAAGATGAATGTGTTGCCTTGGGTTTTCTACCCACTTAGCCTAATGAACATTTTCTTACCGATGTCCTATTTGTGTTACTTCCACAGGTCCATTTCCCAGTTTATTTGGCAGGATGAACAACCCAGGAAAGCCTTCTTAAAATGTAATTTACCCAAAGCGAAGGGAGGGCTCCGTCTTCCCAACTTTATGCTTTATTACTGGGCAAGCACATGGCAAAAATTGGGAGGTGAATCGACCAGAGCATGGATGAGTTTCTACCAATTTGGGTACAATTTGAGAAAAAGATTCTAACTGAGTTTGGACTACCCCCATGCAGACTCCTCTGTTATAACCTATCCACTTTGCCTCCACTTTTACAGGAGTGTCATTGGCACTTCTATCAAGGTGTTGAATCAATGCTGGCACTTCTTCAATCTCTCTCCCAGGAAAGACACTTCCCAGCCTCTACCCTAAATTTAAATATTAGGATTGGGGTCTCCCTTTCTCTAGACTGGCTTCCTTAGCTGAGAGATTGCTGTGTTGATGATTTATTCCTGAATAACTCTCTTTTATCTTCTGGGAGGTTCTGACCAAGTACAATATTCCTCAGAAGAACATTTTAAAGTTTTCCAATTCGACACCTAGTGTCTTCCAGCTTGGCTCCAATCACACACCGTCTCATATTAAACCCTTCCTAAACCAGATACAGGAACAAGCAACTAAGGCCCATAGCATTTCTAAGCTTTATTCTTTCTTATTGGATACTAAGTTCCCAGACTACCTGACTGGTTCCAAATGCTGATCTTCTCTTCTGCCAGATACCCTTCTAGACTGGGAACAAATTTGGGTAGACACATATCGGTATCTCTCAAGACAGACATAGACTCACTCAATACCATATATTGAACAACATGTATTATACCCCAGTTAAACTGGTTAAATTAAACAGACTATCTTCAACCCTATGCACAAGGTGTGGCACAGTGGAAGGAACCTGGTACACATTTTCTGGTATTGTGAGAAGGTGGCTCCTTATGGCAGTCCATCCAATCTAATTTAGACCCTCTTTTGGGCCTGAATGATTTATTCACTATAGAAGTTTGTATCCTAGGAAGCTTTCCAATATACAAGTGATGGAGCGCAGATTCCACGTGGCCTTAATCTCGATGGTTGTCAAAAGATTGGTCCTTAGGCATTGGATGGACCAATTGGTTATCTCATGCAGAATGGATCAGTGAACTTTCTCTCTGTTTTCGGACTGAAAAGCTAATAGCAAGTTCTCAGAATTGTCTGGTTTTATTTGAGTGGAAATGGGCCAAATTATATGCTCTTTATTTGAATTAATGTTCTGTTGGGTACACCTCTAGCTACCTTGGCAACCAATATACCTTTATGTATCTCATATGTATCAGAATCAGCTCCCTTTCTTCCCTTCTCTTCTCTTTTCTTTTCTTTTTCTTTCTTTTCTCTTATAGAAGGCATATCCTGGGGGTGGGGGATGGGGACTTGGGGATTTGGGTGAGGAGGTAGGGAGGTATTTCTCATTGCTTTTCCTAATTCAGGGACTTTGGTAAAATGCTGTATATTGTCACTCTGCAGCTGCTATACTGTTTATGTCATTGGTCATAATGTGTAATCCCTGTACTGTTATCTCAGGTGCATTACCTTTATATAAAATAAAAAGAACTATAATTTCAAAAAAAGAAAATGGGTTAGAATTTTTCTAGTCTCTGACTGACTGAGACCCCTGCCAAGGGATATATTAAGTGCCAATAGACACTGGGAAATAACAAGTCCCATTGCCAAGTGACCATTACCAGCTGGTATCTCTGTGCCAGCTTTGATTTTTAAAAGCCACCTTTTTTCTCTGCTTACTGAGAGAGCTGGGACCCCACCCCATGCTTAGTGATCGGTGCCCCCTAAAACTGTACCATTTTCTACATTTCTCTTTATCCCTAACCCACATAAAGGTTGTTAACTGTCCCAGTTTGCAACCTCATGCAATACATTAGACCTGCCCCTGCCCTCTGGACTGCCTGGCTGCTTCCTACTGCCACAAGCTGGCAGTGCATTTCCATCTGTAGAGACCAATCTAAGAAAGTACCACTGGTGTCATGTGATTCAGCAGTACTCCAAAGCAGCTTTTGCTTGCTCCACTCATACTAGATATGTACTTCACTGCAAGCTCCCACACACTTACCTAAACAGTCGCTCCAAAGAAGATGAAGCTGGAGTGCGGCTACAGTCATGCACTGAGTTGCCAATGAACTGAATATTGTCCAGTGGCAGGTAGGCAGGAGGCTGAGCAGATGAGTGGGGGAGGGGAGGGTATTGACCATAGCTTCATCAGTACTGCCTTATGGAAAAGGCCATTGAAATATTCCCAGTCTCTATTCAATACAGTAATGGCTGCCCTGTTAGAAACAGTGTCATCACAACAGGCAAACAGACAGAGAAATAAAGATATTTATTAGAAAATTGTATGCAGTTACTGCTTCAAATGGTCATAAACACTGCAGTGCCCCATATACCAGTAGAGACTACCTTGCTACAGAAGAACAAAAATGACTCTCAGTTCATTTGCTAGTTTTTTATTTTAATTTTTATTTTTACAATCTGTCACCAATAACCCAATTTCTAAATGCAATAATACCCTCCAGGGTGGGTGGTATGGGCTATACTGGACTTTTCAAGGGCTATAAGGCCCTCTGCCTGTGGTGTTGGTCTTCATTATACCCCTGGGTGGTCCAGTATAGCCCAATATTACCCACCCTGCTGGGATATTGTTGCTTTTTAGACTGCTGACAGAATTAGAACATACAGGAATTCTGCACAGATGTATCAGTCCATGACATAGCAAGGGATAAACAAAAAAAGATACAGATACTACCTTTGTCTGATGAGGCAGTACATCTTAAGTAAAAACAAAACTCCTGGCTACATGAATGCATGCCAGGGTATTTCTAGTACTTTTCCCCAGCCATTTTCAGTGCCATTGCTGCTGTTTGAAATGGTGAGAAACATTCTGTCAGTGCAAAGGTAAGTATAGCAATAGATGGCCTTTGGGGGCAGTTAGGTTTGACTGCTTTTTCTTTTCTTAATACAGTACTATGAAATGTTTCTATTGAAATTGGATGCCATGGTGACAATTACATTAAATAAAATACAGCTTCTACCTTTGTCGAATAAAGGCAGTAATGATTAATTAAGAAAACTCCTTGAAGTGCCGCCCAGTGGCACGGAGGGCTGAAGCATTGCACCTTGCCTCCTGCCACACCAGCAACCCATGTTCAGTGATGAGCACAGGTTACGGGGCCTCGGCCGGGTGGGTTTGAATTGAGCTGCCACCAGGTGGCTGTCCTCTACAAGATCGGGAGGTTAGCTCTCCTGGCTGACCACCACCATGTGGATGCATGGTGGTGGTGGTGGTGGTCATGTGGGTGTCAGTGAGGGGGACTAGGCATTTGGCCAAGGGTGGGAGAAGCGAGTAATTTCAGACCAAGCATGCATGTGTGCCTCCACGCACACTTCTGACCTTATCTGGGGCTCTGGGGTAATGGCAGAAAATAAGGTGTAAAACTGGGGTTGGGGCTTAATGAAGCCCCCAGCTAGCCTGATGGCCAGTGGGTTTGGAGGAATGGAGAGACTAAGAACAGCCATGGAGCCAGAAGAGATAGGCTGATACAGCTGCTCAGCCTGCCAGAGGAGCATAAAGGAAAATATAAAAAAAGAAAATGCCTTGCTTCATGAACTCATGCCAGGATATTTCCCCAGCCTCTTCCAGTGCCCTCTGCTGTTTGAAATGTTGAAAACGAGCTGAAGTGCAAGACGAGCATAACTGTAGATGGCCTTTTGGGGGTGGAGTCGGGATAATCTTAATACACACTGCCTGTGCCATCTACCACACTTACACTTTGCCCCAATGTGAAGCCAGATCCCTACCATACCCTAACAATACGGTGATATTTATGCACTAGTTAGTGTTAAAATGACAAATGTAGGAAATGTGGTGTTAGGGTTGCCAACCTAACACCCCACTACCACCCAGCAGGCACAACAGAAAAAAACATTACAGTTTGACCGCTCCTGTCTTCATAAATCATGCATGGCATGTGCCTTGGGTTGTCATCCCTAATGCTCACCCCATTCCATCAGTAAATAAGCCGAGATGTGTACAGTATATGAGAATATTGGGCCCTATAAGAATAAAGTGGTGGGGTGTATGCTAAGGCAGAGCATACCCCACCCATGTAGCTGCACACCCACTGACAGGTGCACCCATAACGGCATTCACTAATGCTGGCCACCTGTCTGTGGCTCCACCCCACTCACTAGACTCCACATGGTTGCTGGGAAAGAGTCGAGGTCTTGAGCGGCATCCAATGGGATGCCCATCTGAGCCCAACAGTGGATCCCTCGTGTAGTGGAGCATGGGTCTGAGGTAGTGCATGCCTACAGCAGGCACCCAGACCTGCAGGCATAGCCCTTCCCAGCATCTGGCACTCAGTGCCCTCCTGGCACACAGATGGACCCCAACAGTGGTGCCACCTCATCTTGTGGATTGTATTGCCTCACTGCTTCCATCCCCCAAACTTAACCACTCCTGGCCATGTCCTCTACTAACCTGCACACCTGGGGAGGTGGCACCCCCCTGCCGATGAAGCCAAAAGCAGTATGCGCTAGTACTATGAGGGAGGACATTATAGAAAGCAAAAGAATAAGGGTGAAGAACACACACACAGAAGGAAGGACCCATCAGTTTTGTTAGGACACACAGCATCAAGGCTGGTAGCATTAGAGAAATAATAGAAGAAAATTGGTTTACACTAAGAAGCAACACTAGACTGAGGGAGACAGCTGTGACACCACCAAGACAGGTGTATAGGAGGGTGAGCAACCTAAGGGGCCAACAAGTACACTCAGTACAGCCCACAAATAGACATAACACATGGCTGCCACCACTACCAAAGGCCTGTGTTAAATGTGGCAGGTGTAAGTACTGTATATGTACAGGAATGAAAGGAGTTCCAGAATAATAAAACCAAGGAAACTATTAGTATCTGCTCCTTTATCAACTGTGATACAGCATATGTGGTATACATGGCAATATGCACATGTGGAAAGTGTTATATGAGTAGGATGAAAAGAAAATTCAAGGAGAGGATGTGGGAGCATATCAGAGCTATTAGAAATGAAGACTTAGAATATGCCCTTGCAGTACACATCAAAACAGGTCTAAATAAAGAAGATAATTCCATTTGTAGGGCTGGAACATGTGGAAATGGGCCCTAGAGGTAGGGATAGAAATGTGGCTCTAAGTAAAAGGGAATCATACTGATTTTCCATCTTGGAGCACACAACACCAAAGAAGGATTGAATGAACATATAGAGATACTGCTCTACCTGATTGTCAGAAGACAATAACTTTCTTCTTATCTGTAATCCACAGGTCACAAATAAAAGGTGTCTCCAGTCCATGTGTGAGGGCTCCTTGGAATCAGAGACTGAACGGTACTGATTTACATTTTGGAGATGTTTTCCTTCCATCACAGGTCATGTTATGAACACTGTGTTGGGAAACTATAACATCCATGGCAGTAGACCCCTGCCATGGGGTCTTATCTTACTCTATTTCTTGAGATATATTATTTATTTGGTGATCAATTATCTGTATGACCTTTGACATAACTTGTTTAGAGTTGACCTTGAAACCTTCTTGACCTCCCTGATTTGTATCCCTCAGACATCTTATTTTGAGAGTGGTATTTTAAAATACATAAAAATACATGTAATGTACTGTATACGTAAATGTGTATATATATGTACCATCCTGATGTCTCTGTGTGATATTTTCTTCCCCTGTTCCTCCTTTGTCCACCCTTTTTCCTCCTTTGCCTTTGATTTGCTGTCCACCACTGTGTTGGTGAATTACTCTGTTTGCTGCTACTAAGAATAAATGATTGGACTGCACTGACGTCTACCTGCATATGGGTCTTTCATTTTGGAGTGAAAGAGTGGGACAGTGTGCAGTGACTTTATTCACAGGTACTCATTTATACCTATGTTTTGATATATAGATTGTCCCATAAGTCCATATATTGAGGGAGTTATGGCTTGTTGAACTCAAATGTGAAAAAAAGACGAAGTCCAAAATCTTGTTTTGTATGAAGGAATCTTTTTCTACGTAATAAGAAAAGCTCATAAAAAGGATTCCTTTATACAAAAGAATCTGGAAAAAAATCTAAGTCCAAATTTTTTTCATATGAGGTCATCCTTTTCATGTGAATGAAAAAGCTACGGAAAAGGATTCCTTCATATGAAAAAAGAATCAGAATAAAAAACTAAGCCTGAATTATTTTTGTATGAGGCATCCTTTTCATATGAACAAAAAGGTAGTGAAAAAGGTTCTTTCACACAAAAAGTCAGATAAGGATGCCCTCACATGAAAAAGAATTTGGACTTAGTTTTTGTCCAGATTCATTTTTCATACAAAGGATCCTTTCAGATTGACTTTGATTTGTCTGTTGGAGGCTGAGAACCTTGCTACACTGCAAAGAACAAACTATAACTCCGTTTAGGACCTGGAAACCTGGTAAGGCATAGTATTGTTGGGGACTTGTTAAGAAGGGACTCGCTTTCTACAGAAAGTTTCATTTTTCCTTATTGGCATTAAGCAGAAATTGCAGGATTCCATTAAAAGTGTAGTAATTTTATAACCAGAGGCGTGAGATACAACTGAGTTACTTGATTCCTGGGGTTGAGACCTTGGATTTGGAAGGATATTGTTGCAACATTTTAAAAGTGTCATGCTGGCTGAGAAGTTAAGTTTTTATCCCTGGTTTCACTGAAAGGTTTTGTGTATTGGAATCAGACATAGCAGAGTGCCTACATTGAAAGGCCTGCTTACCTCACAGGTGTCACTAGTCAATCAATTGGTTCTGGGTGGGGTTTCATCACTGTGCTGTCTTAGGCAACCTTCACAGTTAGAAGCCAGTCAGACTGACTTTGATTTGTCTGTTGGAGGCTGAGAACCTTGCTACATTGCAAAGAACAAACTATAACTCCGTTTAAGACCTGGAAACCTGGTAAGGCATAATATTGTTGGGGACTTGTTAAGAAGGAAGCTACACTTTCTACAAAAGTTTCATTTTTCCTCCTTATTGGCATTAAGCAGAGAATTGCAGGATTCCATTAAAAGTGTAGTAATTTTATAACCAGATGGCATGAGATACAACTGGAGTTACTTGATTCCTGGGGTTGAGACCTAGGATTTGGAAGGATATTTTGCAACATTTAAAAGTGTCCTGCTGGCTGAGGGTAGGGAGTTCATTTTATCCCTGGACTCAGTAGAGTGGTTTGTGTAGAAGCAGTGGTCTAGTAAATTGTGGTGTTAGTTGAATTATTATAAAGGGCAGTACTCACCAGGGTGGTGGAACAGTTGTGTATTTGATTGTTTATAACAGTGACCAGTGGCTGTGGACACCCCACCCCTTCCCCACCCCCCCCACCCCAGGTGTGTGCATTTCCTTTATAGCCATATTCTGACATCACTTCCTCAACAGGTCTTGGGGCAGAACTGTCTTATTTTAATAACCCAGCACAGTGCATAAAGGGTAGGTACACACCACAAATAATAATAAAATATATATATATATATATATATATATATATATATATATGTATATATATATTGTATATTATAAGGAGAGGGACAAGTGGGGAGTGGTGCAATGCACTGACTGTGGGGCAGCAGTTTTCTGGGAGACATTCTGGAAACTGCATTTGCTGTCCTATTTGCAGGCAACTTTAGCTCTGAGGGAGGAGGCTGCCCATCTCCAGGCTGAACTAGCAAGGACTAAGGAGGCCTCCCCCACCCAAAGAGCACCGCCACAACCACTGCCTCAGAGGTTGCCAAGTATGAAGAACAGTTGGACCACAGTGGGTTCTGGGAGGTGCAGGTGGTGGAACAGAGCGAAGCCCCTAGTTGCACCTCTACACAAATCATATGCCATTCTGGCAGAGCAATGTTCCTCTATGATGGCACCCTCAGTGGAGACCAAGAAGAATGCTGAGGACATCCACAAGGAACCCACAAAGGGTGGCAAGGGACACCACAGGGAAGGAAACAGCTTCTGATAGGGACTTAATTGTTTGGGGTAAAACTGGGAAAGGGAGAGGAGAAAGAAGCAGGTGCCTGCCTGGTGCCATGGCTTGGAGGGACAGGAAACCAATCCTCAGGATTGCAGAAGCAGCATCACTTGAGAGGGAACTAGATATCATTGTCCACAATGGGACAAATGACCTAGCTAGGCATGGGATCAGTGCAGTGCAGAATGAATTTGTGGAGTTGGAGAGCAGCCTCAGACAGGTAGCAAGCACAGTAACCTTCTCAGAGGTGCTGCCAGTCCATGGCAGGGTGAGGCTAGGTACTGCACATCATGCAGTTTAATGAATGGCTGCAAAACTGGTGCACAGCACATGGCTTTGCTTCATTGGGAACTGGGGTCCACCTGGAGAGATAAGGTCTATACTGGCATGATGGTCTGCATCTGTCCACAGAGAATCAAGCTCCTAGGTGACAGGTTTAAATGCTTCCTTGGCAAACTTTTAAACTAGCCAAGGGGAGGTGCTGATAAGAGGCAGGACATTTCAAGCTTCCCCCACAAAACATGGCAGGTAGTAAGGTAAACACTGAGGTACAGAGCTTAACACAGGGCAGGGCAGGGGTAAATGGAAAAATAGTCAAGGGCAATAACAGCAGGGATGGGGAAAAAGGATAAAGCCAACATTAAATGGAGGGCAATGGGTACCAATGCTCGTAGTCTGGAAACAAACTTCCTGAGCTAGTAGCCCTGATGGAAGATGAGCAAGTGGATATTGTGGCAGTCACAGAAACATGGTACACAGAGAACCATGACTGGGATGTCAACATACCAGGGTACACAATGTACAGAAGGGACAGGGAAAGAAAAGAGGAGGTGGAGTAGCTCTATACATAAGGAAGGGATCAAAGCTACAGAATTAAAAAGTAAAGGGGAGGACAAGAAGCAGTCTGGGTCACCTTGGAGACAGAGAATGGCATCACAATCTGCACAGGGTTGTATACAGACCCCGTCTCAAGGGAGGAAATGGACAAAAAATGATGGAGGACATTCTCAAAATGGCTGAAAAAGGGGATACTGTGATTGGGGACCTGAATATGCCAGATGTTGACTGGATGACATGTACTGCAGCCACATCCAAGAGCAGGGTCATTCTCGATGTGCTGCAGGGCAAGCCTTAGACAGCTAGTGCTGGAACCCACTCGGGAGGAGCAATACTAGACCTGGTACTCTCAAATGGAGAGAGATCACAAATTTAGAAGTCAGTAGACATCTGGGAACAAGTGACCACTGCAGTGTGCTTCACAATGAGCACAACCATGGAGATAAGCCGTACAAAACAAGGATACTGGACTTTAGAAGGGCTGACTTTGGCAAAATGGGAGAATACCTGAAGAATGCACTAGCAAATGGCCAAAAAGGAGAGGTGGAAGAACAATGGAGAAAATCAAAACTGCCATCATTGAGGCAACAAACCTTTCTTGAAACAAATAAAAGAAAACAAAACAGAGTAAAAACCACTATGGTTCTCAAAAGAGGTGGCAGGAAGGTTAAGGAGAAAAATGCTGCATTCAAAAGTATAAGGAATCACAGAAAGGAGCATGACAGGGAACTGTATCAATTAAAGCAGAAAGAAGTGGGAAGGCAGTCAGACTAGCAAAGGCCCAAACCAAGAAAAAAATAGCCAACTCAGTGAAGAAGGGGGATAAAACCTTTATAGGTACATTAGGGAGCATGAAAGGTTAAGGAGGATAGTGAAGATTAATAAAGGAGAGGGACGGGCAGAGGGAGACGGTGAAAAGGCAGAGATACTGAATGAATACTTTGCTCAATATTCACAAAGAAGATGAGGAGGAGTTACCTAAACCAGACAATAGAAGCACTCTGGATAGGGGTTGACACCAGTCCATTCACAGAAGAAAGAGTCCTGAAAGAACTCCTAAAACTCAAGGTGGACAAAGCAATGGGGCCTGATGGATTCACCCCAGAATCCTAAAAGAACTAAGGGAGGACCTAGTGACACCACTGACCATGCTTTTAACAAATCATGGCAGGATGGGGTGGTACCTGAGGACTGGAGGAGGGCAGATGTGATTCCCTTCACAAATGTGGGAGCAAGGCAGAAGCAGGAAACTACAGACCTGTAAGTTTGACCTCAGTGGTAGGGAAAATGATGAAATCACTTCTGAAAGAAAGAATTGTTGAGTACCTAGAGGCCAGCGGGGCACAGGACCCAAAGCAGCATGTATTTATAGCAGGAAGGTCATGTCAGATGAATCTAATTGATTTCTTTGACTGGTGACCAAAGTAGTAGACCAGGGAGGGGCTGTGGATATGGACTACCTCGACTTTAGCAAGGCATTTGACACAGTCCCACAAAAGATTAATAATCAAGTTAGCCAGCCTGGGAGTGGGTTCCAGGGTGGTAGCCTGGTAGAAAACTGGCTGCACAACAGGACACAGAAGGTAATAGTGAATGGAACACATTCCGAAAGAAAGGGGTTATTAGTGGAGTACCTCAGGCTCAGTACTGGGTCCAGTCCTCTTTAACATCTTTATAGATGACATTGCAGAGGGTCTGGAGGAAAGGTATGCCTCTTTGCAGATGACACAAAGATCTGTAACAGAGTTGATACACAAGAGGGTAGAAAAGAAGAGAAGGGACTTGGCAAGGTTGGAGGAAGGGTCAGACATATGGCAACTTAGATTCAGTGTAAAGAAGTGCAAGTAATGCACCTGGGAAACAAAACCCAGGAGAAGAGTACACAATAGCAGGGAGGTACTAACAGCAACAAAAATGGAAAGGGACCTGGGGTAGTCATATCAGATGACCCAAAGGTGGGTAAGCAATGTGAGAAGTCGGTAAGGAGAGCCTAGGGGATACTGGGATGCATAGGAAGGGCATCACAAGTAGAAAAGGAAGTGGTTATCCTCTATACAGACAGTTGGTGAGACCCCATCTGGAGTACTGTGTAAAGTTTTGGAGACCTCATCTACACAAGGACATTGACAGGATGGAAGCTGTCCAGAGGAGGGCAACTAAAATGGTGCAGGGTCTGCAGCAGAAACCATATGAAGAGAGACTGAGAGAGCTTAATATGTATACCCTTGATGAAAAGAAGGACGGGGGGACATGATAGAAACTTTCAAATACCTCCAAAGGAAATTAACAAAGTCTAGGAAGGTAGCATCTTTTAGAAAAAGAGATGTGTAAGAACAAAGGGGCACAATTTAAAATGGGGGATGGCTCAGGAGTAATGTGAGGACATTTTTTTTACATGGAGAGAGTGGTGGATACATGGAACCGCTTTCCTGGGGAGGTCATTGGGTCTAGAACAGTGGGGGAATTCAAACATGCATGGGACAGACATGAGGCAATTATAGTGAGGGGTTGCAGGAAGTAGGCTGTTGGTTAACTAGAATCTGCGCTATCCAGTAGGTAGGGAAGTGGCAGACTGGGTGGGCAAGTGGTCCTCATCTGCTGTCAAAGTCAATGTTTCTATGTTTTCAGTATGGCCAAATTATTTTTTCATATGGCCACACAAATAAAAATGGCTCATGAAAAGGATTTTAAAATGAAAAAATAAAACACAGTTGTGGGTCATTTTCCAACAGTTAAGTGCAGAATCCACCACTGGGGTTTGGAATCACCAAGATACATGTGTTGGTGTCTGTCCAGGATGTCATATTTTCTGGGGTTTGAATTTTTTTTGAAAAAACTGAAACAAGATGGCAGCCATACAAAAAGGATTTTTTCCTCATGAAAAAGATGATCGTATATGAAAATATGTTTTCATATGGACCAAATTCTTTTTCATTTCAAGCAGCTATCTAAAAGACTGTACTGAGTATGCTCAGAACAGAAATTTTAAATTTAACAGCTTTGGAACAAATTATTATTTTTCACTAAGCCAGTAAAAGGCACATCTGTGGGACAAGCCCATTCCACCCTGAACATTTCAGAGCAAAATTCCAAATAATCTGAGTGCAGGAGATGACAAAAAAACTGGAAAAACAATGATTTTTAACTTTTTCGCTATCTGCATCTCAGAATCTACATGTCCGACTGGAATGAAACTTAGCACATAAAGAGATCTACCCCAGACCATGCATGAAAAAATTGTGCAAATCTGTTGAACGGTTGAAAAGATATTAAAGTGCAAAGTTTGAGGTTAAACACAGAAAATCCTGCTCAGCCCTAACTATGGTGATGCTACTGCACCACTATAATATAAAAACACACGGATGGGAACTTTTCCCCATAGAAAATGTCATCATTTATTTCCTGTATACCTGTGACTAATCTATCAATTAAAAGTATATACCTGTACTAATCAAACAATTACAGCTATATACCTGCACTAATCAAACAATTAATGGGACAATACTCAGTAATGCAATTAGTACATCATTTGAAAGCTAGCTAAACCAATTAACAAGCTGCAAAAGAACCTGAAAGAAAACCCCACAAAACCCTCCCAAACCCAGAAATCCCCAAACTCCTACCTAAACTCACTACACACCATTCTCTCCTTGTTGCAAGAGACCTTCAGGTGCTGTAACATGATCACAAATGAGATCTCCATAAAAATAACCATCCTAATTTATTATATTCAACAAACAATGGGTAAGGGTGGAACACTCGAAGTATACCCATCTCACGTGCTAATTAGGACAACAAAGCCACTTGCGCTTTGGGCTTGTGGACTTATGTCCTAATTAGCCCCTTGATGAGTATACATCCTTGTATACCACCTTCCCTATTAATATAGGGCACAGTCGTGCCCTGTAGTTAAAGTTAAGTAGCCCTTTTCAATTTTAAACCTCTTATTTTGCACTTTAATAACTTTTCAGCCGTTCAACAGATTTGCACAAAAGTTGGTATGTGCTGTCCTGAGGGTAGATCTCCTGATATGACAAGTTTTGTTCTGGTTGGATGTGCAAACTCTGAGATCCGGATAGTGTCAAAAGTTACAAGTCACCACTTTTGCAGTTTTTCCTCATCGCCTTGCACCCAGACAGTGTGGAATTTTGGTGTGATTTTTATGGTAGGAAGAACATGGGTAACAGAACTGCTAATGTTTGTTTGGTGAAAAAATATTAGCCTGTTGCAAAGTTATTCAGTTTTAAGTTCCATTATTTCCTATGGGAAGTTCACTTTTCAGGATAGAGGTAAAAAGTTTGACAAAGGAACTGATCTTGCAAAAGGGTTCAATCTTGCGAGATCATTTTCTTTTCCGTGAGAACAAAATTCTTTGCCATGAGAGAAAATTCCTTTTTCCAAGCCGCCATCCTGTTTCTGTTTTTCTTAAATTCTTTTTCAAAAGCCACAAAATGACATCCTGGAATGAGACCACCACACCTAGCTGGCTTATTGGTACCCCATTATGTGCAGTCTACACTTTAATGTAATTATACTCTTGAAATGTGTTTTTTAATATAATAAATCCTTTTTCGTGACCGTGTGATATGAGAAAAGAATCCTTTTTGTATCACAAGTCACAAAAAGTATCCTTTTCATCACCTGAGAATCATTGCTTGTCCCTTCCATTGCCCTCCCCAGCACTATTCTGCTTTTCCTGGTGTCTAGTGGCCCCCACCCTCCAATACCCCTGCTCCTTCATTTCCCTGGTGTCTAGTGACACCCCACCCTCCAGTCACAGTTCCGATGTTTTGCTGGTGTCTAGTGGCATACCCCATCCTCCGATGGTTGTCCGTGATGTTTCCCTGTTGTCTAGTGGCACCTCTCACCCTCCCATCCTTGTCTCCATGTTTCCCTGGTGTCTAGTGGCACCCCTCACCCTTCAATCACCATCCCCAAGTCCCTTGTTTGCCCCACCCCCACAACCCATTGTTTTATTTCTTGTCTGACATTGGGGTGCCCAATCCCGTGTTAGCATTTAGAGTCCCCACAGCCCCAGCAGGGTGGGACACTGGGAAACCCACTCCCAGTGTCCCAAAATATTTATTCATGAAATCCTGTAAAAGAAAACAGTCCCCAACATCTTGTTTTAACCTGAAAAAGAAACAGTCTCTCATCATGTCCGCTGTCACCTTCCCGATCCTGACCTTCTCACTGAGCACCCACTACCCCACCCCCTTACCCTATACTTACCATCAGAGGTTGAACGCTGTCATCTTCTGTGGACTGAGACTCATCTGCACTCTTCAAAACCAAACTGTGAACTGAGGAATAAAGGTACATGCTGTAGAATGTATTTCAATGGCATTTTGAATTTATGTTCATAACTTTCCATTTGAAATTTTCTCCAAATTTTCAACATGGCCTTTTTGGAACCCACATCATGAACACTGCAACTGTCATTTCGTTAATTGGGCATGGAAGGTGATTTCATGGTTGCTACGTGAAATCAGCTTTCTGAACTGAATCACAAAATGTTACCACCAGTGTTCATGAGGTGGGTCTCAAAACCATGTTGAAATTAATAAACAAATTCCCACTCTTGTGGAGGCGGGATCACATGAGCTCTTCCCCAGTCTTCTGGGACCTCTCCTGTGCTCAGAGACTCTCTAAACAGTTCTGATAATGGCTCTGCTATTTCACCCTTAGCTCCTTTAGTACCCTGGGATGTATGCCATCAGGTCCCATTGCCTTGTCCACCACCCTGAGCATTGAGCTACACCTCATGTATGTCACAGCTGTCATTTTCAAATCTTGGCCAAAGCCAGCTCCATATGACAGGTGATGAGGGTTCACCTGGCATGCTGATGACCTGGGTTTGTGTCCCAAGCCCAGGACAGCAGGAGTGGAAGATGGCAGGGAGGATTCATGAGTGTCCATTGGATGCACTCTTCCTGGGGGGACAGGAATGCACCCCCTCAGATGGCTCCTGGTGGCCAAGTCTGGCACCGTGCAATGCGGCACTGTGCATCCAGTATGGGGAGGACAGAAAACCAGGAAAAATGGCCACTTCACTGCTGGATAACAGCTGCTCCCATCCTCCTGATGCTGCAGTAGCGAATTGCCTCCATTCTGTGCCGTTGCCGATCCAGCCCAGATGGCAGAAGGTGCCTCCAAGTACTGGATAGTCTGCCCTCCCAGTTGCCCCCATGGGTAGGGGCCCCCTCATCAAAGGGATATGGTGGGGCAACCAGAGTGGCAGGATGAGGGGGCAGTGGTCAGCAGGAACAGAGAATCAAGGCAGTGGTAGGAGACTGGCCACCCAAAGGAGAGGTCGATGAGGATGGCCGCTGGTAGAAGATAAAAATGAATAATATTAAAAAAATCCTTGCCAAAATGTGTTTTGCACCTGTGGCATGGAATGGCATTGCAGTTGCGTAGAATTATGTTTGGTGGGGATTCAAAATGTTCTGTACCGGGTACATGAGGTGGGATAGTAAGATGGCTATGCTGACAATTTTGTCACTGTTGTCCTGTAAACAGAAGCACAGGGCCTGGAGTGCCCTAAACTACAGCTACATAGATATACACATCTACAGAGGATGGGGCGCAGGGTCAAAGGACCCTGCATTTCTAATAAAATAAGGATACTATTATATTATCTCAAAAAGTAAGATAATAAGCTACAAAAACTTTGTTAATGCTCCAGTTGAGGGTCAAAGTGACACAAGTTGGGAAATGAGGTGCTAGGGTTTCCCTAACACCTCACCCTCCCAAACCAGACAGGAGAGCAGGTGTGGAGTGTGCCTCAGGCTTCTCAAGCCTAACACTCACCCCATTCCATCTGTAAATAAGGTCAGATGTGTAGACTTTATGAGAATGGGGTGAGCATTAGGTTGAGAAGCCCAAGGCATACCCTCAATCTTGCTGTCCTGCCCAGTTTGGGAGGTGGGTGTTAAGGAAACTCTAATGCCTCATTTCAGCTTTGTTGTTTTGACCTAACTGGAGCATTATTGGAGTTTTCTGCAGCTTATTTATTATATATGTATATGTAGATGTTACTGTGTAAATGATTTCTATGTGAGAAAAATGACAGCAGGAAACAAAGCAAAAGTCTGAAGGAGGAATGCGACATTTGCTTAAACTACCAGCTGACATCTAATTTCAGTGGAAGAGATTTATTATATGGCACCCCTGTCAGTCACTACTAGTTTATGACTGGATCAAATCTGTTATGAGTTGTTCGGTTCTATGTCATAACGGCAATCATGGAATAGCGATCATCATTTGGGCGAATGTACATTGCCGAAAATGAATTACGGTGTGTACACTCACAGTGACTATAAAACCGGCAACTGGTTTTCTATGTTATGTGGGGAGGGACTGTGCCTCTGAACCCCCATGGAGGGCTTCACCCACCCCCACTTAATGATTCTCAACTCTGGGGGGATGCATGTCGAGGGGTGTAAAGCGTAAAAATAAAACCCTGACCTGGCCCTAAAAACGATCATGCCCAGAACCGAACCCAACACCCTCCCAACCATAGCCTGCCACCTAACCACCACACCACATGGCAGCTTACAGCCAGCTGCCACACTACACCCCACATACCCTCCTCCCTTCCAATTCGCTGTATGACGTCACTTCCCCACCCCATGTGCATGTATATATAATGACATCCTGTCACTGTATTCGCTACCCCTGTATCCGGTCACTACCTGACAGGTAGCTCAGAACACAGGAAGCATGAGTGAGTCGCTCTTTTAAAAGTTCTCATTTGCAATTGCCTTGTTCACTGAATACCAAATTATTCAGAGTGCAGAGAATTTAAGCTTTATAATCTGCTGAAATAAGCAGACAAAATAGAATATGTGAAGAGCCAGTTGCCAGGGCTGTTTATATATTTTCTAAACTTCTTACATTTCCTAAACAGATAATTGTCATGTACCCAAAGCCGTGATGGGACCAATGTTATGGACACCTGATGGCATGCAAGAAAAAACATGGTGCTGCAGTATGAGCCCCTACTGTCAAACAACACTGTCACCAGCATGCAAACAGATCACACAGCAACAGATTGCGGACACACAGTGTCAGTAAGCAGCACAATGAAAGGGATATGGGACTTGGATAAAACATTTTGGAGGGCTCTGTTCACATTCTGCCACAGGACCAGTAACAGAGCATAGATGTCTAGGACCAGTGAATTCAGATGATCACTGAAATTGATGCAGTTTTGCCAAAATCACAGTCTGAATCTGAAATTTCTGCACCCTGCTTCACTGCAGCGTTGCCATGGAGAAAAATCTACATAGTGGCCATTAGGAAAGTGTAAATATTTATTTTTCATAAGTTGGGAGCTGTAGAAAATTGTGAACCCTCATCTTGTTGTTATCTGTGCTGCTAGAGTGTCCAGCACTGAACCAGGCAGGTTTAATAGCTGCATCTCACATGCAAGTTTGCAGGAGTTCCCAAGCACTTTCTGTATGAAAGCAAACCCCTCCCTAAATTCCACAAAGTGCAATAAAACAGAAATATAGAAATATAAATAAAAGAAATACAGAGAGCACATTTATGTATTGGTGATAGTTTGCTGTAATATTTGGTGTACTTGTGCTAATGAGGGTGAGTTGGATGGTGTGACTATGATGGTCAGGAAGCTGAGATCTGAAATCAGAGTGCATCATTCACAGTAAGGGATCACATTGTGGACTGGAACCTAAAAGATAAACCAGTTCAGTCTGGTTTTCTTCTTTGTGCCTGGTAGTGGTGGTGGAGGGTTGATTGAGTTTGGCTCACGGTAAAACTAAAAATATTTTTGCTGTGAAAATTTCCAGTTCTACTGTATATTCGAATGGTATCCGGAATTGTCCAAAACTGGTAATTTTTAACCACCAGAACTGGGATAATTCCATATCCAGAAAACACTAGCCCTACTGATGTCTGAATGACTTGTGATATGCTATGTTACTGCAGTGCCATACTGCAAGAAATTACAAATGTTAGCCTGGATAGCAGATAGACAGATCAGCATGACATGATACTGTATATTATGTTATACAGTAATTACTGGTGACTCCTTTATCACACTGTTTACAGGTATCTCTCAAACGCCATAATAACCTGAAAACTGGTTATTACAGCATTTTCTCTAAGTCTCACTTCAGTCAAATCATCCTGCAACATCATTGGCCCCTATTCCATGAGTGGGCAGGCTGAACACTTCAAAACATGGTGGCTCTGTTTCCCTTACTGACGACCTGCTACAGCAATGGAGAGTTTCCACTTGTAAGTCTCTCCAAATTGTTTATTTATTTATTCTATTTATCTGGTTGATCCTGCCTATTAAACTAGAAACAGTGTCTGGTTGATACTGCTCTGCACTAGGCTCGGATGGGAAACCTTGAGTCCCACCCAGTGCAATCATCAGAAGGAGTGTACCTGACTTCTGAATCATGACTTAAAGTAGTTCAACACTTTCATTTTTAAAAGAAAAAAAAACACAACACAAAACAATGTCCTTACTGGACAAGGAGACTTTGTGTGTGTGTGTGTGTGTGTGTGTGTGTGTGTGTGTGACAGAACTCCCTACACCAGTAATTATGTAGTAATAATACCAGATAGGGAGGGCATTATTGGGATATAACGGACGCCCAGGGCGTAATGAGGCTCGATGCCACAGCGGAGGCCTTATAGCCCTGGAAGGTCCGTTATATCCCATAACCCTGGAGGAATATTACATTAGATAATGGGATATAGATGTAATGTTTTGAAAACTATATAATAAATATTTGTATATAAAAATTATATAAAAAAAAAAAAAATGTAAGTGTTCTGGTAAAGTAATCCCTGCAGTACTGGAATGGCCACAGAGGGCACTGCCATGTTTCTATGAGTGCCATGAGTTTGTGCTGTTGCTTTCTTTTCCACACAGTGCAACAGGAGAGCTGGTTCTTCAGCTTGTCGGCTCGATTTCTGTCTCGCTTTGTCCCTCAGTGAGAGACAAACAGATGAGTCCTCTTTATTTTAGTTCATATTGCCTGATTATAGGTATTTTGAAATAAGTATTTCTTTATTTTGTTGAGCTGACATGTGGTGCCGTGCTACTCTGGAAGTTGCTGTACAAGTATTTTGAGAGGGAGCTCGACCGCGGTCAGTAAAGAAATGTAAGTAATTAGAAGCAGAAAAAAACGTTTAGTAATGTTCTACATTTCTTTTGGACTGTGCTGCGAGACTGTAGGGAAATCAGTGTGGCTAAGCGGCGGAGGAAAAATGGCAGATGGAGGTTTGATTTCAGGGTGCCCAATAATAGCGTTAGTCATAGGGCAGTGCCAAGTGGAACTTGTTCTTTAGCGGGCCGTTGTTAAGAAATAACGGCCGGGTGGAGGCTGTTTCAGCCAATCAGGAAGCCAGTTTACTTTCCCATTATCTAAAAAAAATTGTCTATGCAACTGCTTACTGCCGAGGTTTATGGGTCATCACATACCTCAGGTGTGCAATAAAATCCATAACGCACAGTTGCATAGCCATTATTCTCTATATGAAGAATGCCCCAGCACTGAAGTATGCTCAAAACAATGTTCATTTTACATTTACATGATGCCCCTTTCACTGTTAGATAAATCATGACACCATTACTGATACAGATTACTCACAAAGATTTACTAATAAACAATGATCCCATGACTGATCTGAATGGCAATATCTATGAAATAAGGATAAGCTGCTGCATTAGAACAGATATTCTCACAAAGAATAAAAGCTTTGTAGCCTTTATCCCATAGTGTTGATATTTGTAAACATTTGATCCCCACCCCTAAGACTGTTATTAGTCTGCATGCAAGAAGTTGGAAGAAGGAAAATATTATTACTTGTAAATACATTTCTTCTAGTGGGTTCAAGTGCCCATATTTGGCACAGTCTAAGGTGTCAGCATAAACAATAACATCGACATGTTCAAAATTCTTTCACAAATAAAATAATACATTTGCCTGAACCCTCGGATAGCTCAGATGATAACTTGTATTTTGACTTGTGGCAGTAGGCTAAATTCCTTCCCTTCCCTTTCCTTCAGGCTATAGTGCTCCAACCTCCAACAGAATGGCAACCAGAATTTCGATCTGTCTGTAGGGGCAGGAACACCAGCCCTCAAGCATTGTTTCTCCATAGGGCCATATTGGTGTTACAACGTTATGAAATGCATCCTGTGACCATAAGGGATGACAACCTTTACATAATTATTTGTATTTGCTCTCATACAGGTATAGTTTTAGAGGGCTTTTGCCTAGTTCCAGCAGGGTCAGGCCAGAAACAAATATTGACATGTGCAGAATTTTGTAAAGCATACAAGGTGGCATCCTAAATATAGGCTACTCAGTTTGTAACTACTGGTACAGGTTACAGACTACAGGACCGATCAGTGTAGCCCCAAAAAAAAACATGCCAGCTGTTAAACCAGTGACAACCCTGACACAGATTGCAAAACGGCATGTCCATTATAAGAACAATTTGCCACTTACAGGCAGACCATTCCTGCATAGTGACAGTAAACAAAACACACTTTTACTCCTGCAAAGACAATGTCTGTGCAACTTGAATAAGTCAACTTGAACATTTGGGTGCTGTAGATGCTCTTAACAACAGTGTGAGTCTACGCTACACACAGACCCAGAGTGTTTGTCACATAATAAGAGTGAGCTGGAAGTGATCCACTGCCTATAACAATGCCATAGGGTGGCTTGTAGGCTGCACGGTGATCATGGAGGTGATGTACTGGCTCTATTGGTACCCAAACATGCTGCTAGTGCACTCATACTACCAGAGAACCTGCACAATCTGTGCAAATGTACAGTGGGTTTCTTTGATGCTACATCACTATGCTGTTTCCTGCTTACTATGTATGCATATACAGTATGTAATTGATATTTGTAGGAATAAAATACATATTTTCTTTGTGTTGGTCAGCTTTAAGTGATGTTAATGGGGATTTACTTCACAAACCTCTGAGTGCACACCAGTCTGTTTTGGCATTGGTGTGAAACCAGTTACAGGGTCTAGTTGACCAGCTGGGGTGCACCAACCTTGATCTGGGTGTGTAAACTCATTTTTCTTTTGGAATTTTTTAACTTGTACAGACAGCCTGTCTCCTCAAGGACCTGGACAGCTACTTCGTTCCTGCCTCCCTTTATGAATGCAAACCTCCACAAATCCTCTGCACAATGAACTTGTACACACAGCCTGCCTCGTCAATGATCTGGACAGGTCCTGTGCCTTCCTGCCCATCCCCTTTACCAAAGTAAACATATCCCCAGTACAGAGAACGGGTACGCACAACCTGTGTCTTCCTCAAGGACATAGAGCAAGTACTCCCCCACCACACTTACCAAGGCATAGCTTCCCAAACCCCTGTACAGAGAATCAGCCTGTACAGACAACCCACCTCCTCCATGACCTGGACAGGTACTTTGCCTTCCTGAACCTCCCCTTTTACCAATGCGCAGAGCCCAAACTCCTGTGCAGGTACCTTGACAGTAGATTGCAAACAAGCACATCCATGTAGGAATAATTTAACACTTACTAACAGACAACGACAGACAGCAAAATATACCAGAACAATACACTTTTACTCCATGCCAAGAGAATGACCGTCCAGAATCAATAGTAAGCCCCAAAATGCAGGCTGCAAGAGATGCTCTGAACACCTGTGGGAGCATACGACTGCACACAGACCAAATAATCTTACAGCCTGGAGCAGTACACCAGGTTTACTTGGAGAAAGGATTATTAGAACAATGTAAAGTCTATGAATAGTGTTCAAATTGTAGAACACAAATAAATATTATTTAATTTACACTTGGTTTGCATGTATGAATGATACATATATAAAATATCTGTCTAATCTTTCAGTGATTATTATAGTCAGTGAGAACAGTAGCAATCAATTTAAAAATTAGAATTTGTATGGATGTTGTTACTATGAAGTGTTTGAGTCTTTAATGCTGTAGCTGAACCTGTATCTTCAGATGGACAGCAAGTGTAAATAAAAGCATTGCTGATTTTGGTGTCAGTAGAGACATCTGTAAGAGAAGCCATATGAGGAGAGACTAAAGGAGCTTAATATGTATACCCTTGAGGAAAGGAGGGAGCGGGGGACATGATAGAAACTTTTAAGTACCTCAGTGGAATCAACAAAGTCCAAGAGTTTAGCATCTTTCAGAAAAGAGATGTGCAAGAACAAGGGGACACAATTTGAAGATAGAGGGACAGCTCAGGGGCAATGTGAGGAAGTATTTTTCACAGAGAGGTGGTGGACGCATGGAACCACCCTCCTGAAGAAGTTGTGGGGTCTAAAACTGTGGGAGAATTAAATAATGCATGGGACAGACATAAGGCAATTCTTGTGGGGGATAGGAAGAAATAGGCTGTTGGTTAACTAGGATATGCAGCTTATCCAGTGGAGGTAGGAAATGGGCAGACTAGGTGGGCCAAGCGGTCCTTTATCTGCCATCAAAGTCTATGTTTCTATGTTTCACCTTTGCTTCCATATGCAGTATTGAATATGTAAAAACAGGCAGCTGACAACAATGATACAACACACAGTTTCAAATCGGTGGTGGAGAAAGAAGAGTTCAACCAGAGAAATAAATCTACAGGCAGAGCAACGTAGAAAATGGATGCAAGCAGAGCAGTCAGAAAACAGTCAATTAAGGTGCTGATATGCAAAACACATTTATTCAGCATTTGGCATATCACAGTGCTGTACTCTGAATAAATATGGTTTGCCTGTCAGTACCTTCACTGTCTATTTTCTGGCTGCTCTATGAGCACTCATTTTCTGTTATGATCCCTACCCCTCCTAGCATCAAACAGTAAAACCACTTAAACTGACTAAAGGGAGGATGTATATGTACTGTATATATCAATAGAGATATCTATGTAGCTCTCTCCTAATGCATACGTACTGTATATACAACTATTTGCAAAATTGATCACTGTAAGAATATTTTCTGTTTTCTGAAAGTTTACCAATAATGATCCCTTATCCCCACTGGCACAATAAAGTGTCCACCTACATCCTTTATCCTGCTTGTTTCTGATTGTTTGAAAAATGATCTTTAGATATCCACATTACATTAAATGACTCTGCCCTCCCCGCAGCATCCTAAAAAATAAGTTCTACAACCTGTAAACAAAGAAAACCATCCCACTGGAGTGAGGGCTCTTGGACTATTACTGATAGCAGATCCCTTCACCCCACAGGCACAATGATGTGTCCCCTCCCCCTCCCCAGCCTCTTAAACCATAAATTAACTTTTCTTCCCTTCTCCACCCTCTAATATTTCCATCCTCTTCACATGAAGTCTTCAAGTCCCAGTGCCAGGCATCATGTCTGTAAACTGTTCCTATGGCAGCCTGCACTCTTACAACTATTCCCGATAATGGTCCTTCCCCTGCCCCCACAATGAAGTGTCCCCCACTCCAGTCTCTTAAACTATACACAAAGCTACCTCCAGTCTCCACCTTTTAGTTAATACCCCGACCCTTTCCCCCAAGCCCCAAGCCCATGTGCCAGGCTTCATGTCTGTAAACTGTCCCCATGGGAGCATGCTCTTCCAACTACTACCAATAATGATCCCTAACCCCTCACAGTATCAAACAGTTAAACCAAATATTGAAATTGACTAAAGGAAGGATTTATATGTACTGTATATAGCAACAGAGATATCTATCTAGTGCTCTTCCTAATGTGTACATATACGTATCTCTTAGCAAAACTGAGAACATTTTCTGTTTTCCAAGTTTACCAGTAATGATCCCTTACCACCGCTGGCACAATAGAGTCTACCCACCTACCCCACCCCAGCCCCTTAAACCATAAATGAAACTCCTCTTCCTTCTCTACCCACTATTTAATAATCTGCCCTCCTTGCTAAGCCCATACATTCCAGAGGCAGGCATCATGTAATGTATATAAACAAGCATTTGTCAATGCTGAATGTTCACCACTTGCATTGCTGTTGTACTGGGTCTTGCTTGTACACCTTTTACTATACAGTATATTTACTGAGGATAGGCCAGAAGAGATGCAATATCTTATTTTCAGTGGTGTCCTGCTTTTACACATCTTGAGATTATGTTTACTCAGGATAGGCCAGCTGAGAGCAATATCTAATTTTAGTGGGCTCCCATATTGTAACCGTGAATTTCCAACAGTCTTTTATAACCTGACATTATGATCAAGACAGGTGGAATTTTTTAAATGCCATCTGAAAGGTGATCCTTGCAGTGTGACTGTGAAAACAAGTTTCTGAGGGATTTGAAAATGACAACTGTCATGTTCAGGAGGTGGCATAACTCTGGGAATTTGTTGAACATTAGGGGCTAAAAATTGCAAAAATAAAGCTATGAGTAAAGGGAAAAATTCAAGGTTTCTTCATAACCTAATTGGTTTTTTTTCGCATTTTGAATACAAATTTTCAACATAGTCTTTATGACCACGTCTTCTGAACATGACATGTGTCATTTATAAAATAGTGGCCAAATCGTCATTTCATGCCACACGGGTGAAACACACATTTTGGACAGGATTTGAAAATGACAGCTGTCACATTTGTGAGGTGATGTGAAAAAATTGCTATGTTGAAAGTTGGGGACAAAATATTAAAATTATCAAAAGTACCAATACGCATTGAAAAATTTCAACATACAGTCATAACTTTTTTTTACCCCTAATTTTCACCATAGTCTTTTTATGACCCCACATCTGGAAAATGGGTGGAGAAAATTTTCAAATCCTGCCTGAAAGGTGATTTCATGTCATAAGTGTGAACACACATTTTGGTCAGGATTTGAAAAAGACAATTGTCACATTCACAAGGTGATGTGAAAAACGCTATGTTGAAAATTTGGGGCCACAATTTCAATGTACGCTCATAACTTAGTTTTTTTTCAATGTTTTTTACCTCGAATTTCCTGCAAAGCCTTCTCATGACCCCACATAGCCTCCTATGACTCCACCTCATGAAAAGGGTGGAGAAAATGTTCAAATCCTGTCTGAAAAGTGATTTCATGCACAAGTGCAGAAACACATTTTGACAAAGATTTGAAAATGATTGCTATCACATTCATGAGGTGGTGTGAAAAATGGCTATTTTGAAAATTTGGGGTCAAAATACTGAACATTGCCAAAGTTATGAGTGTGCATTGAAAATTTTCAGTGTATGCTCAAACCTATTTTATTTTGTAATATTTTTACCCCAACTTTTCAACATAGCCTCTATAGCCCACAAAATTTTCTTATGACTCCACCTCATGAGCAAGGGTATAGAAAATGTTCAAATCCTTCCCAAAAGGTGATCTTGCACCACAAGTGTGAAAACATATCAGGATTTTAAAATGACAGCTGTGACATTCATGAGGTGGTGTGGAAAAATACTCTGTTGAAAATTTGGGGTGAAAATATTGAAAATGACTGAAGTTACAATTGTGCATTGCAAATTTTCAATGCATGCTCATAACTTTGTTGTTTTCAAACATTTTTACCCAAAATTTTCAACATAGCCTTATTATTTATTTATTTATTTAGTTAAACATCAGTTTAGAAACCTTTGAGCCAGAGGCTCATTTACAAAGGTACCTCGTCACAAAGAGGACATCAGAACAGTAGTACAAGGGACACAGTACTTACAAACAAAAAGTTACAGTTCAATTACAGTTTTGTTACAATAGAGTACAATCTCCAACGAGCAAAGAGATAACAAAAGGTGCAAAACTTATGGTGGGGGAGAACTGGTGGAGTAGAAGGAGGAGATAGGGAGGAGAATAAGTAGGGAAAGGAAGGGAGCACGCTCAGTGAGCATTGTCAAACAGAGTATATATATATATATATATATATATATATATATTTTTTACACTAGGCTAGCGGCAGTTGCATTTGAGAGCTAAGCAGGAAGTTTCTGAGCCTGGGCTTAAAGCAAGCTAAGGTTAGAGAGTTTGAGACACTGGCAGGAGGGAGTTATACCAGTGGGGCGCACGGTAGGGAATGCCCTCTGACCTTGTGAGGTCCTGGCTCTCGGAAGAACTAGGGTAGCTCTTGACGAGCTGCGCGCGATCAGGTCGGTGCAGCACGGTGAATGGAGTGGATAGGCCTATGGGGGATAGGCCATGCAGGGCTTTAAAGGTGAGCTGGCATGTCTGATACATGAGTCGCTCTTCCAGGTTGAGTAGGGTAGCCAGGGTGTACAGCTCACATGTGTGAGTGAGTCTGGGAGCACCAGTGATAAGTCTGCAGGCCTTATTTACTGTGAGACGAACCTTGTTGAGGGCAGTCTGATCTGCTGAGCCATAGACCGGAAGGCCATAGTCAATGAGACATGACAGAGGAGGTGACAGCCAGGCGGAGGGCATCAGGAGGGAGGCATTTTTGTGCGTAAAGAATGCCTAGCCGTGAGTTGGCGACAGAATTTAGGGCAGATATATGTCCATGGAATGAAAGTGCAGGGTCAAAGGTTATACCAAGATATTTATAAGACTGCACCTGGTCAATACGAGATTGGGTGTGGAGTGGACAGCTAAGGGAAACTTGCTGTACTTATTTTGGGGTGGGAGAAGAGCATCGTTTTGTTTTCTTAAGGTTGATAACAAGTCGGTGCTCAGTGAACCAGGTAGCTGCAGAGTCAAAGACTAGTTGGATGGAGTTCTGTAGCAGCATGGGGTCATTGTGGGAGGCAACGAGAACAGCATCATCAGCACAGAGAAGCATCTTACCTGTACAACTGCTGGGTAGGGAGTTAAGAAAGAGTGAGAATAGTAGGGGTCCAAGAATTGAGCCCTGCGGCACCCCAGAGTGAATGGGGCATGTTTCAGAGAGAGTACCGTTGACTTTCACACATTGGGAGAGGGGGAGAGATAGCTGGTTTATGATCCACCTCATGAGTAAGGGTTCAAACAAAATCCTGCCTGAAAGGTGATTTTGCACATCGACTGTGAAATCACCTTTCAGGATGGATTTGCATAATTTTATTGCAATTGTTCATGAGATGGGGTCCCAAAAGGGCCTGTTGAAAATTTTGGGAAAAATATTCAAATATGACCAAGTTATGAGGACAAGTTCAAACCCTTTGAAATGCATTGAACCACATACCTGATTTCCTTAGTTCCTGGTCTGGCATTAGAGAGTGAAGATGCCTCCAGTCCAGAGAGGATTATGGTGTTGGACCCCGTAGATAAGAAAGGAGTGGGGCTGCTGAGAGGGAGGGTTGGATGGGGGAGTGTAATGGTGGTGGTAACAGACATCGAGGGATGGTTTTCTTTTTACAGGGTGTATAAAATAAAATGTCTGCAGTGACAGTTTTCTTTATTTCAGGTACTGACACTGGGATTGGACACCCCAGTGCTGGTGCTATGTTTAGCAGCACTGGGGGTGGCTCCTGGTGTCACACAGTGAAAACAGAGAGGTTGGTGGGTAGTAGCCAGCACCGAGGATTGGGAACCCGCATCGGAAAATGAATGGGTGTTGAGTGAGAGGGGTTGGGTGAGGGAGGGTAATGGTGGCAGCATCAGACATTGATGGACAGTTTTCTTTTTACAGAATGTTGAAAATACAAAAAAGACAATGAGGACAGTTTTGTTTATTTCAGGTACTGACATTAGGGATTGTGTACTCCAGTGTCGATGTTATGTTTGGCAGCACCAGGGTGAGCTCCTGGTGTCACACAGTGAAAATGGGTGAGGGGGGGTAGTATCCGCACTGGGGTTGGGTACCTTGGTGTCACAAAATTAACAAGGAAGGGTGGAAAGAATGGTTGGGATGGTCTTCTTATGTTTGGCAGCAGCTGGAGTGGGCTCCTAGGTGTCATACAGTAAAATGGGTCTGGTGGGGGTAGTAGCCGGCATTGGGGATTGGGAACCCGTGTCAGAAAATTAAGAAGGAAAGGGTGGGAGGGATTGAGGGATGGTTTTCCTTAATTCAGGTTACATTGGGTGGGGAGATCACAACAGGATGATCAGGATGCTGATCAGCTCTACTTTCTGAGTAGGGTTATGCAGCTCAAAGGAAAGAGCTGCCCTATGATTGGGCCAGTTCTTTCCTTTGAACTACACAATGTTTCTGCCCTGCAGGACCAGAACAGTGTCATAATCAGCCTGGCAGATGATTGGTCTGACTTTGACAAGCCCCTTGCAGACTGCCTTGCATTGGACTGACAGTGACACACCTCTCAAAACCCACTATCATACCAAAATGTTTGCTTTAGTGCAAGCGCAACAGTGAACATAAAAATGAAGATCATCCCCATGGAGCAAGCACTCATATGACTATTACCTATTATTATCTCTTCCACCTGCCAGCACAGTGAAGTATCCTCTCCTACCCCAGCCCCTTAAACCATAAATGCACAACCCTTAATTTCTACTCTATTAATACACCCACTGTCTCCCCAAGCCCCAGACCCCAGTCCCAGGCATAATGTCAGTAAACAGTCCCTTATGGGAGTCTAGCTCTTCTGACTATTCTTAATAATGATCCCTTCCTTCCACCCTCACAATGACATGTCCCTCATCTCACCCTCCCCAGCTCCTTAAATCATAAACAAAACCACCCTCTCTTCTTTATCCTTTAGTTAATAAACCCTGCTCTCTCCCCAAGCCCCCAAACCCCAGTGCAGATATGATGTCTATATAAAACAAAACCCAAGAAAACCTCCTTGGTTGGAGTGAGCCTCCTAATAAAATCCATTCTTTATGGAGATCTGAACTGTAGCAGTAATATGTGAAATAACTTTGATTTTAATCCTAAATCTTCTGTGTCAAAAATGTAAAATATAGGAAAGACCAAGGACATTTCTGTGTCAAAATCAGTAACAGCTGAGTGGTATACTTCTATGAATCCTCATGCTGCCCTCCCTAACTGACTGCACTGTTAACAACACAGTATAATGCTGGAGGCTCAACTTCATGTTTTGGAAACAGGTTCCTGTGTAATTTATTCTGTCTTCATATCCTTTTAAATATTACAAGAGGTAAAAATTCAGTCACCAAATAAAAGTCTAATGAACCAGGTAGCGACCAATAAAACCTCCACTCACCTCCCTAGCCCCCATCTGAAGTCCGGATTGTAATGTATTAGTATTAGCATTACTTTACATTGGACTTGACATTTCTTACTGCTTAAGAAATATTCACTGCCAGAGCAGTAATGATAAGTCCGAATGACCCCACATTTTTAGGATGTCATGCATACTATTAATCAATCGATCAATCAATCAATCAATCAACTTTATTTAATTAAGCGCATTTCTCAGATTGTGACTCAATGCACTTTACAAAGTAACACACTTTAAAAATATAATACAAGTCGAACAACACAGCTTACACATACATAAATAATAATTCATATTAAAACACACTAACTAGATACAATATAAAAGCTTGGTTAAATAAGAATGTCTTTAGCTCCCTCTTGAAAATATCACAGTTTGACTCCCTAGTATATGATGAGGGAGGGAGAGAGTCTTGACAGGATAGGGCAGCTAACAAAAGCATGGGCCCCAGATGTCTTTAAATAAGTCCTGGGAACTCCCAAAAGACCCTCATCAGTGGAGTGCAGGGAGCGGGTGAGCCAGTAGGGACACAGGAGATCTTACAGGTAACCAGCCTCTGACCATGTGGGCCTTATAGGTCAGCAAACTGACAGAAGGAGATCCGCCACCTAACGGCAGCCAATGCAGAGTGCAGCACAGGTGTAATATGACACATCTAGGTAGACCAGTCAACAACCTGGCTTCCAGATTCTGCACTAGTTGCAGGTGACACAGATCTACCCTGCTGGCCCCAGGTAGAGGGCATTGCAGTAATCCAGGCACAACGTCACAAAGGTGTGTACTAGTACCTGCAGATCAGCTGGTGGTATCAGGTGTTTCACCCTGGTGATGTTCCTCAGATGGTAAAATGAGGTCTTGATCATGGCCAACACCTGTGATTTCAGGGTCAAGTCGCAGTCAAAAACAACGCCAAGGTTCCTCACCCAATCAGAGGTAAGCAGCTGGGAGTCCCCAAGCCTAAGCCCTGAGACTTGATCAGACTGCATCCATCCCTTGGTGACCAGGTTCCAGCACCAGTACCTCAGTTTTATCTGGATTCAGCCTCAACCAGTTCATCCTCATCCAGTTTTGGATCTTGTCCAGGCAGATGTTCATTACTGAGACTATCTCCTGCTGCTCAGGTGCAAAGGACATGTAAAGCTGAATAGTATCTGTATAGCAGTGAAAACTCAGTCCATACTGCCTTTATAATATCCCCAGTGGTAGCATGTACACCATGAACAACATGGGGATGAAACAGAACCCTCTGGCACCCCATACGGCAGGGGCATGGGGCCGGGAACAAACCCGATACCACTAGAGATGCAGCAAATTTAAATTCCGCTGGCAAAGTGAACGTGAAGTGGGCACTTCATGTTGCCACTCTGCTATGCGGAGTGGGCAATACAGAGTGCTCACTCTGCCTTGTCATACCACTTTGTGTTAAAGCGGAATGGCAATGCGAGTTAAGGCGAAGTCGTTGTTTTTAATGGACTTCGCGTTCCTCAGTAAGTGATCCACTTCATGTTTCAGATTTGGCAGCTCCCCCACATCACATGGCTTACAGTACTGTAAGTCACATGCTCTTTAGCCAGGCAGGAAGGAAGGAAGTGAGTTATACAAGCAGACACCTTCGCTTTCTCATGTGCAGACGGAGAGAGAGGAGTGTGTTTTGTGACTGCTGATACTTTGAGATCAGAGCGAGGAGGAGGAGATTTAAACTTTGATTTAGACCCAACAGCTTTTTAAAAGCTTCATTTTTGTCTTTTCTGTACTCTTTTTACTTAATTTGTTCTTTCAGTAAATGTTATTTTTCTTACCTTTATAAGTAGTTAGTTGTTTGTCTGTGTCTGTGTGACTGTGTGTGTGTGTTGTGTGACAGTGTGAGTAGTGATTGCTCGGACTGAGGGAGCGAATTAGGAGAGATGGAACAGGGTGAGGGAATGTCTGGGGTGGGGGCAGCTCTGGGAGAGTGTGGTACTGTTAAGGTCATACTGTGCATGCATGGGGGCATGGACACCCATTCCTGTTAGACCGATTGAAACTTGAGTGTCCCCCTGCCCGGAAGCAGGACCAGCACCACCTCCTGACTCTGAGGCAGTTGAACCACCACCACCACCAGCAGGTCCAGCACCAGGTCCTCTGAAGCAGGATGTGCCTGTGCCCCAGGCCCAGGTGTGGATCCCATCCCTGTTCAGCACTGTGACCAGAGGGCAGCCAGTTCATCTGGCCCTCCCCTGCCTGTGCCTGGTCCTCTGCACCTCCATTGTTTGGCAGTTTTTGACTGTGTCAGGGTGGGCAGCAGTGTGGTCAGGTGCCGCCTATGTGAGGTGGAGGTGCCCCGTGGCCCCGGGGACTCACCTGGGACTGGCTGCCAGCGCACCCATATGCTCAATCACCACCAGTTGGAGTGGCAGGCTGCCACAGAACGGGCCATGCCTGCACCTGCTGGCTGTTCTGTGGCAGAGGGTGCAGCTGTGCATGGCGGCAGCCCTAAGAAGTGGAGGGCCACAGCAGCACCTGCTGCTCCACCAGCACCCCCCACCACCACCACGCCAGCCTGTAGAACGTGTGGACCCCAGAGAACTGCATGTAACACAGGCTGACTTGGCAGTTCTCTGAGTGCTGTTGAGGAGAACAACAAAGGGTGAGTGCTGTGAAGCAGCAGCTGATCTATAGAGGACATCAGTTGCAAATTATGTCCACGCTGGAACTGCTGCTGGATCACCATGGATCCCACATTAGTTTTGTTTCTCACACCATGTGCCCCATACCTTCCTTGCTGTGTCATAAAATGTATTTCTCCACCATCCTCGACCCTTGTATGTAATTATGCCCTTTTTGTTGTCTTCCATATGCGTGACACTTTGTATTCTGGCCCCCTTCCTTCTGTTAAGTGTGTGTGTGTGTGTCAAGTGTGTGTGTGTGCTGTTTTAGTGTCTCATTAATGTTTACTTTCTGTCGTGGAGTTTTGTTGAAAAGCAGACTAAGCAATGAAATTATCCTGTGCTAAACTGCATGTGTGCAGTCAGTCTTCTTTCCTGTGTGTGCATGTACTGCAGACACTGTACAGCTCTTGCAAACATATATGTGCTGATTGCTGTCTGACTTGTTGCTGTGTTTATGGTATAAAGAATAAAGATAAGAATATGTAGCATACATTTTGTTAGGAGATCATAGCAACTAAAAATCCTACTTTTCAACAAACCATATCTAACAGACATGAAGTATTGCTGATGCACCTAAAATATTTCATGGTACAGACATTATAAAGTCAGAAAATTTATAAGGTCCAGTTCACTGCCACCACACTATACTACCACATTCCTTCTTTTCATTATTTGTTCTGGAATACGTCTTTCTAGTTTACATTGGCAGTGTCATTTTTTCCAGCAAGTTGATGTACACCATAACACGACACGGCGCCAGTGGTAGCACAGTGTGGTAGCAGTGTACTGCAGGACCTGTTATATATTCTGACTTCAACATGTCTGTACACCATAAAATATTTTGGGTGCCTGAGCAATATTTTATGTCTGTTGGGCATGGTTTGTTTAAAAGCATGATTTTTGTGCTATTATCTCCACAAAGTTATGTGTGCACTGTGTCTGTGTGACAAATGATTGAGATGCACACTGGCTCAAGACGTCTGAAAACATGTAACTTTGTTCGCTGCCATTGATGGTACAAATAAAATATACGATACATATTCTTATATTTATTCTTTATACCATCACAATGAACAGTGCAACAAGTCAGCATCATTCAGCATATATATATATATGTTTGCAACTTGACGCTGGACAGTGTCTGCACACACAGGAAAGAAGACAGACTACACACATGTAGTTTAGCACAGTATAATTGCAGTGCTCAGTCCTGCTTTTGACTAATACTTCATGATAGCATGACAGAAAATAAAACATTACTGAGGCTCCAAAATATTTATCAGACTCACCAGAATTCCCAATCCCAAAATGCATCTGTCTTGTGTACAGAAAAGTGACAAGTGGTAACAAAGTGAAATGGGAGCATTACACCACATACAAAGTCCCCAGAATTAATGGCGCACTCAGTCATGCGGGCAGTGTTCACATAAGAGTCCCCAGATTTTTCTGCATCCCCAAAATGCATCTGTCTTGTGTCCAGAAAATTGACAAGTGGTAACAAAGTGAAATGGGAGCATAACATGAAATGCAAAGTGTCCCAGAATTAATTAGCACACTCAGTCATGTGCGCAGTGGTCACACAGAGTCCCCAGATTTTATCTGCATCCCCAAAATGCGTCTGTCTTGTGTCCAGAAAATTGACCAGTGGTAGGAAAGTGAAATGGGAGTATAACATGAAATGCAAAGTGTCCCAGAATTAATGGCGCACTCAGTCATGTGCTGAGTGGTCACACAGAGTCCCCAGATTTTTCTGCATCCCCAAAATGCATCTGTCTTGTGTCCAGAAAATTGACCAGTGGTAGGAAAGTGAAATGGGAGTATAACATGAAATGCAAAGTGTCCCAGAATTAATGGCACTCAGTCATGTGCGCAGTGGTCACACAGAGTCCCCAGATTTTATCTGCATCCCCAAAATGCATCTGTCTTGTGTCCAGAAAATTTACAAGTGGTAACGAAGTGAAATAGAACATTACACCACATACAAAGTCCCCCAGAATTAATAGCGCACTCCAGTCATGCAACAGATGGTCTACAGAGTCCCCAGATTTTATCTGCATCCCCAAAATGCATCTGTCTTGTGTCCAGAAAATTGACAAGTGGTAAGAAAGTGAAATGGAGTGTTACACCACATACAAAGTCCCATCAGAAATGATGACTGTGAGCAAACTGTTGCTGGTCCAATGTGCTGCGATTCCCAAAAATGAATGCTATCATCTCGACGGATGGAAGTGTGCCTTGTCTGTACACTAATAGTAGCTAGTGAGTTGATATATATATATATATATATATATATATATATATATCACACATATCAAGAAATCTATTTTTGTATTTTGTAGGTGGAGGTTGACATAAATAGACATGTACTCGTATTGTTTTGTATCACAGGTCACAGATACTGTTGGTGTGCACATTCTAGTGCTTGATGAGAACTTTTGCATTGAAATTGGAAATGGATAACTCTCAGCCAATGAAGGTAAGTATTTTTTGGGGAGGAAGCATATTTGCAGGTAGGTCTCATTAATGGATTCTTATTTGGTTATTTCTTCACAGATTTCGATCTGCATCCTTCTCGAGTCTGGTTGGTACTAATGATGGTCATGTTCATTGATTGAAACAACTTCTGTGTGCAGTGTGTTGCATGTGTGCTGCAGCCTGGGGGGATCCTGATGTTGAAGAACTTCTTTGGATAAGGCAACTATGCTACAACAAAGCATCTGGAAGTTTCCTAAAAAGAAATGAAGGACTTCTTACAACTTGATTGCAGCAGTAATACATTCGGCCGGATTTTCAAAGGCCTTAGATTGATGCAAGGTGCTTTGCGTTGAACAGGTCTGATGCAAGGGCACCTTCGCAGAAGGCTGCACCAAGTGTGATTTTGAAAGGAAGCCTGTGTCACCCAGCAGGCTGCCTGCACCAATGTGCTAGCACCAGCCTTGCACAGTGGCTGCGGCATGGCACTGGGGGCTTGCGGCAGACCCAGACTGCTGCAGCCCTCGGATCTGGAATTTCAAAGACCCCAGGAACCAGAGTGCCAAGTACCCTTAGACCAGCGGGGACTGGTCTGAGGGGACTTAGATGGCTCCTGGGGGGTCATCTGTACGTGCCACTGTGTGGCCACCCGATCCATCCCGGTGGGCGATCCCTGGTGTCCAGTGGTCCACCCACCTCTGTCATGGACCCCAACACCCGTCCATGCATCCTGCCAACCCCGTGGTACCCATCTCAACATTCCACCGCCTCCTGTACCCCAATCCAGTGACCGGCACAGCCCTCCATACGCCACCACGGCTGGCCACCGAATGAGCCACCAGTTCATGTACTGTATACAGCACGTGCATGGACTGCCCATTTGGCGGTCGGCCAGGGTGGCATGTTGTGGGCCATGCAGGTCGCCGGATCGGGTACGGGAGGTGGGAGTGCCAGGATGGTACCATCAGCAAGAAGCTCACCAGGGTACCGGAGAGTGCGGCGCTGCCGGTGCTGGTGGTGCAGTGGTGCATTGGGGGCAGTGCCTGGGTTGCCAGCACCTGTCCGTGGGTGCTGCAGACTACCTGTAGCCATTGCATCTTTCTGGGTGGGTGTGCCATCGTCAGGCACAGCACCCCTTTGCCGCAAAACCACTGGACTTAGGCGGGACCCTATAAAATCGAAATTCGGGTGCAGGGTCCCAGAACATCAACGCAGTGCAAGCCGCCTGTCGCAGCTTGCACTGGGGCTTGGAAAACCAGCCCATTATGTTTAAGGCATGGCTGTTCCACAGGTATCTGGATTATTAACACAGATAGTAAGCTGATCAGCAGATCAATCACAAGTTAATTTAGTACCAGGCTGTGTAACCAATACACTGTGCCAGTGTCCTTGTTTCTCAATCGCAAGTCAAGTTACATTTCAAAACTACATCTTGTCAAGTAACACAACCTGTGTGCAAGTTTTTGAACACTGTCATGGCTACACAGCTGGAAGTTCGAATACAGTGCATGATATCTTACAGAAATAGTTTTGGCAACGTGCACATCCCCTAGTTTATGAATCCTACTCAGTCGCATTTGCTGCACTCTTTTAAAAAATTGAACAGATGAAATAAAATCTTGATACTTACCAGTATGGATTTGAAATGGATATTCCATAGGTTTCTGTGTATGGTACCGACTTTCAGCGAAGGAGAGCTTTTTGTTATCCTGTAAAAAACAAAATAAGTTTACCGTATTGTTTGACCATTGCAGTTCAGAAAAGCAACAGAAAACAAAACATACAGCTAATGGAAGTTAAATAGCATAAAAATATTAGTACACATACTCACTTTATAGTTGTAATCTTAAGAAGCCTTGTGCCTGTGGCTGATGGATATGGTCTCCTGTTCGACTCCCTCTGCCTTGGCATGGTCAATGTAATGGGAAACATTGGCTGAATGACACTGGTGGTGGGTGCTGGTGGTGATAGCTGCGGCACATGATGACATTCCTTGTGACATCTTCCTGCATCTGGTGGTGGTGGCAGTGGATATCAGTGATGGTGGTGGTGGTAGTCCAGGGGCAGGCAAACTTATTCTCTGTAATGGCAGTGGCTAACATCAGTCCGGTGGTGGTGGTGGTCCAGGGGGCAGACAAACTCATTCTCTGTGGTGGCAGTGGCTAACATCAGTCCCGTTGGTGGTGGTGGTGGTCCAGGGGCAGACAAACTCATTCTCTGTGGTGGCAGTGGCTAATATCTGTCCCGTGGTGGTGGTCCAGGGGGCAGACAAACTCATTCTCTGTGGTGGCAGTGGCTAACATCAGTCCCGGTGGTGGTGGTGATGGTGGTGGTCAGGGGGCAGACAAACTTATTCTCTGTGGTGGCAGTGGCTAACATCAGTCCGGTGGTGGTGGTGGTGGTGGTCCAGGGGCAGACACACTCATTCTCTGTGGTGGCAGTGGCTAACTTCAGCCCTGGTGGTGGTGGTGGTCCAGGGGGCAGACAAACTCATTCTCTGTGGTGGCAGTGGCTAACATCAGTTCTGGTGGTGGTGGTCCGGGGGCAGGCAAACTCATTCTCTGTGGTGGCAGTGGCTAACATTAGTCCGGTGGTGGTGGTGGTCCAGGGGGCAGACAAACTCATTCTCTGTAATGGCAGTGGCTAACATCAGTCCTGGTGGTGGTGGTGGTCCAGGGGGCAGACAAACTCATTCTCTGTGGTGGCAGTGGCTAACATCAGTCCCGGTTGAGGTGGTGGTCCAGGGGGCAGATAAACTCATTCTCTGTGGTGGCAGTGGCTAACATCAGTCCCGGTGGTGGTGGTGGTCCAGGGAGCAGACAAACTCATTCTCTGTGGTGGCAGTGGCTAACATCAGTTCCAGTGGTGGTGGTCCAGGAGGGCAGACAAATTCATTCTCTGTGGTGGCAGTGGCTAATATCAGTCCCGGTGGTGATGGTGGTCAGGGGAAGAAAAACTCATTCTCTGTGGTGGCAGTGGCTAACATCAGTCGGTGGTGGTGGTGGTGGTCCAGGGGGCAGACAAACTCATTCTCTGTGGTGGCAGTGGCTAACATCGGTCCTGGTGGTGGTGGTCTGACTCCAGAGGGGCACACTGCCTTTTAACTTCAGTTAAAACCTGCCAACATTAACCACAACATAATCCTCATAAAGAGTGCTGCCGTCCAGTCATCTATGTTTGAAGTCTGACCACTGGGAAATTCTTTTTCCATTGTGACATCATCTATGCCAGTGGTGGGCCATTTCATGCTGCCACTGCCAGTGCCACCAGGATGGCCCATTTCTACATCACCAAAACCACCATGACTAGTCCGAGGTACGAATACGAGGTTGCTGTCTGTGCTGGTATGTGTCTCTCATTCATTTTATGAATGTTAGCAAACTAACATTTGCAGGAGAGAGGTTTGTCCGACGATCCCCTGACAATTGCACCTGGTGAGCTGAATACCCTCTCAACACTTACACTGGAGGGTGGGCATGTGTGGTACTTATGCCACTGCAGTTAGCTCTGGCCATTCACTGACCTTTCCACTCCAGTACAAAAGAGGATCATCAGTTATTTATTTATTTATTAGAACATCAGTTTAACAACCTTTGAGCCAGAGGCTCATTTACAAAGGTACCTCGTCACAGTGAGGACAAAACAGTGCAAGAAACAAAACATCAAGGCAGACAAAAAATCTGAGTACATTTAGGAATCAGCCCAAAAAATACAGGCATTTGTCAAACACAGTATACAACAGGCTTACATGTGTGCTTTAGAGTAGACAATATACAGTAGTTACATGGAGATTGATTCAGTGGGCAGAATAAAAGGTAAGGCTGGGTGGAAGACATCAGAAGAGGAGTGTGAGAAGATAGTAGCAAGTAAAGGTAGAGCTGGACAGAAGGTCAGAAGCGGCTCAGTGAGCCTTGTCTGGGAGGATAGGAGGAGGCTTAGAGGCAGATACAGCTGCGTGTTGAGAGCAGGTGATTTCTAAGACTAGTTTTAAAATAAGATAACGAGGCGGCATTAGTGACTCCGGTGGGGAGGTGTTATACCAACAGGGGCTCTGTGGGTAAGCCCTTTGACCTTATGAGGTTCTCGCCCTCGGTATAACCAGTGCAGTTTTGCGGGATATGCGGTATGCACTGTAGGGTTTGCACGGTGGATAGTGGTTGACAGACCCGGTGGGGATAGCCCAGGGAGTGATTTTTTGTTAGAGGCAGGTTTGGTATTTGAGGCGCTCATCTAGGTTGAGTAGATTAGCCATGGTGTAAAGACGGCAAGTGTGGGTTAGACTAGGAGCCCCACTTATGAGCCTGCAGGCCTTGTTTAAGGTGAGGCGGATCTTGTGCAGGGCAGTCTGGTCTGCTGCACCATACACAGGTAGGCCATAGTCTACCAGAGATAGAACAGAGGATGTGACTGCAAGTCGGAGGCATCCGTGGGGAGGCAGTTTTTGATGATAGAGGATACCCAGCCGAGTGTTAGAGGCTGAGGCAAGGGCAGAGATGTGGGCATGAAAAGAGAGGGCAGGGTCAAAGGTTATACCTAGGTATTTATATGAGTGAACTAGCTCAATAGGGAGTTTAGAGGTGGAGTGGACTGCGAGAGGATAGTTACTGGATTTATTTTGGGGTGGGCAAGAGCATGGTTTTGGTTTTCTTTAGATTAATTATGAGCCTGTGCTCAGTAAACCAGGCATCTGCATCATTGTAGGATTCCTGCAGAGAATCCTGAAGTGAGATGGGATTACGGTCGGAGGCAAAGACAGCATCATCTGCGTGAAGAAGGATTTTACCAGTACATACACTGGGCAGGGAGTTGAGAAAAAGGGAAAAGAGTAAGGCCCAAGAATGGAGCCCTGAGGGACTCGGAGCGGATAGAGCAGGTGCTGGAAAATTTTCCGCTGATTTTCACACATTGTGAGCGGGCCGACAAGTACCTGGAGCAGCAGGAAACAGGCCCAGTGGCAAAGCCTAAGTGACTAAGGGTAGTTAGCAGGAGGGTGGGAGACAGTATCAAAGGTTTTTGATAAGTCACTGAACACTGCACCTGCTAGGGAGCCAGAGTCCAGTGAGGTGTGAAGAAAGTTAGAGAACTCCAGGAGGGCAGTATTGGTGCTGTGGCCTGCTCTGAAACCATGTTGTTCTGGGCAGAGGATGCTATATTTATCAAGGTATTCAGATATTTGGGTGGCCACAATTTTTCTAAGGCCTGAGAGAGAGGAGAGAGGATTGAGATAGGTCGATAATTGCTAGGAGGGTCCTATCACCACCCTGTGTATTGGGGTGACAGTAGCTATCTTCCAGGCAGAGGGAATTGCCCTAGGCAGAGGGTTTGTTAAGGAGGCTGGTGATTGGTGAGATAACCAGATCCAGAACCTGACGGAGAAGACTGGGATCAAGGAGTCATTGCCAATTGTGTTACTCTTTAAGGCCTTGAGTAGGTAAGGTCTGACTTCCTGGGCAGTGACTCGGCAGGTAGAACAGAGGCGTGGAGAATAGGGACAGACCTGGAGGAGGGAGTGAAGAAATTATCAGGGAGCACCGGCTAAGGTCTGTGAAAGATTTGTTGAGGTGGTTGGCAATAAGGACAGGGTCTGAGGAGACCGAACCATTAATGTTGATAGGAAGGTGGGAGGCAGCGTGCCACCATTCAGCTGCTTAATGTTGTCCCAGAAGGTCCTAGCATTCCCCATGAGGAAGTGAGGGAGGCTTGATAGTGCTCAGCCTTCGCTGCGGATGGCCCATGTACATTTGTTCGGGCAGCATAGAGCCATCCTGTCAGCTGGGTGGCCTGTTTCCATAACAAATGCCATAGATTGTCCCTGTGCTTAAGAAGTTGGCACAGGGTGGGGAATAATCCAGGGGCATGCCTTACTTTGGACCCGGCGTGCAGTTATGGGTGCAAAAATATCGCAAGCAGAGTTGAAGGGTGTGGATAAAGAAGGTAAGGGCCGTGGTCAGTATTCGGGCGTTTAGTATAGGGGACCAGTCTATGAGGGCTAGGGAGTTGCTTAAGGCCTTCAGCCCACCAGGTCTAAGACGTCACTGAAGGGTAGTTTGTGCTGTGGGTTTGGGCAAGGAGGTTGACCAATAGAAGAGAACCGGGGAGTGGTCGCTAAGGCAGTCTGGGAGGATTTGGATATTGCGGTGCGGTTAAGGCGGTTTGTGAGGACCACATCCAGGAGTGTGCTAGAGCCCATTCTAGGATTCACTCTAGTGGGTTGGGAGACTAGTTGGGTTAGGTCGATGGCTGTAAAGGCGCACGGAGGAAGTGGATGAAGGCTGAGCCAATTGATGTTCAAGTCCCCACAAGGATTTGGTCGGAGGAGTGGGGTGGAGGTAAGATAATCGATTAGTGGGCCTAGTGCTTGTGCTTGATTTTTGGGGGTATGTACACTGTAGTCAGGTAGATGGGACCCCTAGAGGGATCAGGAGATAGTTTTAGGGTTAAGGCCTGAGCCCTGAAGTCAAGGACCGGGGCTGGGAGGCTAGTCCAACGAGAGGGTCTTTGACATAAATGGCACAGCCCCCACCTTGCCTACCAACAGGTCCTCCTGATAGAGGGAGTAGCCAGGAGTGAGACCAGGAAGTCAGGGGTAGAGTCTGACAGCCAAGTTTCAACTATTGAGATAACGTCGTTATTGACAGATGCCTGTTTTCAGACAAATGCAGTGGTACAGTTCCAAATATTGGAAAATTGCTAAAGTCACCCTATTCCTAAGAAAGGAGACCCTGAGGAAATCAAGAACTATCGTCTCATCGCAATACTCTCTGTACTAAGCAAAATCCTTGAAAAACTAGTTGCCACCCAAACAATAGAATACTCCAAAATACAACCTCCTTTCTAGCTCCCAACACGGATTCCGTAAAGGTCACAGCACCACCACTGCCCTGCTAAAACTGACAATAATATCTATTCCTCCATGGACTTAGGCCTCATGACAGGCGCAGTTTCATCGACCCAACGAAAGCATTTGACCTGGTCAACCACACACTTCTTCTTGCCAAACTACAGTCATTTGGCTTCTCCTCAGATACCATTAACTGGTTCAAAAGCTACCTGACCGACAGACAACAGGCTGTTGTCTTCAATTCAGCCATCTCAGATCCTGCACAGATCCACGTTGGGTACCCCAGGGCTCCATCCCGGTCTCTGCTTTCACTATATTCATAGATGACATCCCATTAACTGCACGAACTGCTCATCTCTGCTCTATGCAGACGATTTGGTTATCTACCACAGTGCAAAAACTCGATCACCCTAAATCATCCCCTTGCCGTGGACTTCGCAAGTATCCAAACCTGGCTCACTGATAATAAACTAGTCCTCAACTCCAGCAAATCCTACTCAATGCTGTTTGGCTGCCGCCAGACTCAAATCAAATCTAAATCCCTTACTATCTCATCGTGGACAGCTCCCTCTACCCTCTGCCAAATCCTTTAAATATCTTGGTGTCACCCTGGACGAATCTCTTGACCTCGACCTCCATATCTCCACTATCTGTAAGTCCATAACGCCAAGATAGGAATGCCCTATCGCACCAGCTCACCCTCACCCCAAGCCAGATTAGCTGTGGCTCAGTGCTTCCTTCTACCGGCTCTAGCATATGGCTCTGCTATCTACCTATCTGCACCTAAATCCTCCCTCCATAAATGGGATACCACTTACAATAGCATCTGCCGCTATGCCTCTGCATCACCGTTCAAGCACCACTGCCAACTCTATATGGACCTAAAATGGCTTAGCCCCTCCGCCTATCGTCTCCAGTCCTTTGATGATTAATTGACTCTGTCACCAGAACAGGCCTCCCCTATCCCTTTCCTCTGCTCTGGAATTACAACCTCTCACCTACGAACTACGGTCAACTGAAAAGCCCTTCTGCACATCCAAGATGCAGAACAAACATGGCATGCGCTTTCTCTCATACAGCTCCTAAATACTGGAACTCTATACCCTTCTCTATCCGTCAAGCGACCACCCATGCTACCTTTAGAAACTACACCATGAACACTTACACACCATAAACCCCTGCACTTGCTTTAACCCACCTTGAACCTTCACCCTCCCTCTCTTCTATATCTCCAGATAATCCACCTCCTTGATACTTCTTCCCCTCCTCTCTTAGTCCTAGCCTGCCCACTCTCTTACCCCTCCCTCTCTCCTACTTTCTCTCCCTCCTCTCCACAGTCTTTGCACTTATTGTACTGTACCTGCTACCTTTTCTCCTTTTGAACTATTCTCCTGTGTTACCCATTCCAATCTGTAACTTGATTTCACAGTACTTTTACTTTTACTTTCATCTTTCATTTTGTCAATGCGCTTGTATCTACTATCAAAACATTGTTTCCTCTGATTTGTACTACTTTCATGTGCTGTGTCACATGTATATTGTATATCTGTAAACTGTCTTCTCCCGGTCGTGCCTGAAAATAGGCATTGTTTGCCTAGTGCACTTACCGGTTACCAAAAGCAAAATAAAACAAAATAAATAAATAAATAAATAAATATGACTCAACCATTCTCTGTGCTGCACTAAGTCCAGTGGTTGATGCATAATCCTGTTCTCTGGAATCATTTATTTCACAAATCCCCACTTGGGACAAAGCCTCCCAAAGTGGGTTGATGCCAACTGCTTTGGATGACAGACCACCTGGAACTGCAGTCCACTTCGCTCACGGATATGCTTGATGCTCCTCCAGGTGCACCTTCAACTGGATTATGCTGCTGAGGTTTGCTGACCTTGGCACGTGACTTCTTTGCCCATAGACCAAGCACACCAGTTGCCCACTGAAATTTTTACCTGTTCAGGATCTCCTCCAGTACTGAGGCAATTCCATGTTTGTATTGTGGGTTCAGCATTGTTGCTATGGCAAAGTTTTCACTACGTTGAATGCTCAAAATGTGATGATTCTGGTCGAATACTGTCAGCATGTATTTCAGCAACATATTGCTAGCACTGTCTCCGACAGCATCAAGGCCATGCTGTACATTCACCAATGTCTGCCTCAGCACCTACAGCAGTGGAATTGATTGGCTAATGCAGGCAGACTCGCCACTCATTGCCTATGTGGCATGTTCAAAAAGGCATAAAATTGTTATTACAGAGTCCATGAGGCGCCACTGTTCAGTCTTTATAGACATGGAGACCCTGGAACTATCACAGTTAGTGTGCATCACAAGATATTCTGAGATGGCTTTGTATTGTTCATACAACCTCTCTGCCATGTATAAAATGGAGTTCCACCAGGTGATAACTTCCAGCTTCAAGCGGTGCTGAGGGAGGCTGTTTGCATCTGCAACTGCGAGAAGTTGGTCACGGGCCTTTACAGATCGTGAAAAGTGAGAACAGATATGGCGTGCAACTGTCAGCATTTCGTTTACATCAGGGTGCTGCAGAAACTCCTGCATCACAAGATTTAAACAATGGGTCATGCATGGAACACGAAAAAGCCACCATTCGTGATGCATTTCACCACATTTGACCCATTGCCACTTGCTACGTAACCCAGCTCTCAGGGATAGAAGGTTCAGCCACTTGTCAATTTCAGTCAGCACCATGTCCAACACGTTTTCACCAGTGTGTGAACAGGTCACATTGCACATAGCAATTAATGCATGCTGTCGAATTCCTGGAAGATTGCTACCACGACACTCCACCTTGCTGCACTGATTATTCACACTACCAACATCACAAACAACACCGGCACCGGTGACCAGTGTGCAGTTATACACAAATATGAACTCCCGCTGTTTTGCCATTTGTCCAAATATCCATACTTAAATGGATGAATGGAGAGGAGGAATGTTGAAGGGCGTATCTTACTGAGTCAGACACAGTATGGAACAACTGAGGGGACAGCACAAGTCGAAAGTATGTCCTGGATGGGACTTTTCCATTTGGACAGGCACATGCAGCAAACCGCTGGAACCAGATTTCTCCACAAAGGAGAAGGGCAAAGATCAATTGCCAGCATTTCAGATACAGCAGCATTAAGTTCACGTGACACTGCTTATGTGCAAAAACACTCTGTAATGTGGGCTGACTTAAGCGTTTTACATGGGTGTGATGACAAATGGTTCTGCTCTTCCAATGGCAGGGGTGGAGTGTGGACGTTTGATGAAGACAGTTGCACAGGTAATAATGACAAACCCATAAATGCAGTTATTTTCCCAGATTTACCAACCGGGGTTGATGTACCACTTGCACTAGACATACTGCATTCACCACCACCACCACCAAAACTGCTACTCTACCAGCACTGGACAGCATTTCAGAATCATTTGCTCCTCCACCTCATCATGCCTGTAGTAATCCTCTGCTCTTATTTCTTCAGTGCTGCACACATTTAATTTCCTACTGAGCTTAACACTCATGGAAGGGGATAACATGCTCATTATGGTTGATGATGAGGGTGAACGCCCAACTGTGGTATTAGCTGCCATCTTGTGCTGGGTCCACAGTGCCATGTCCTATTCTTAAGATCGTATGCTATCCTCCTGTGCCAAGATGGCTCCCCTTTTACACCTCGACTCACACGCACATGGCAAACCTGGCAGATTGCAACTGACTCATCATTTGCATCTTGCACAAAAAATCCCAAACAAGGGATTGTGATGCTCTACTTTTAACATGTCCATGATGCTGCCTATTGAACTCTGTTCTTTTAAGCACTGAAGTGGGGTGTGCTACATGATTTTCAGGCAGTGCACACTTGGACTGCAATTGACCACCAAGACTACCTATCATTATTACTGGGTCATCATCATCATCATCATCATCACCATGAACTGAAACTGGTAAATCACAAGTTTTATGGGGTGGGGGGATTAATGCAAACAGACCCAGACACAGCCACCTTTGTATTTATTTTTTCTGTTTCCAGCTGGGGTCAATGACATCATCATCATATTCATCAACATCACCCACATCCACATCTTCTGCTTGGATGTTGGCATGTGGACTGCATGTTGCAACCACAGCAACATCATCACATTCATTATCATCATCATCATCATCATCAACACCACCATCACCTGATATTTTTACACCACACTGTAAGTCACTGCATGGAAAATGCGTGACCTGAACTGCGGTGGAAGAAATGTCACATTGTTTGTTATCGTTGACATGATTATCAGAATCCTCAGGTTCAGTTACTGGGATGTTACTGGGATGTTACTGGGAAGTATGACATCATCTACACTGCCACACACTTACACTGCTTCACACTCCACTATATTTTTGGACACGATACACTGGTCAGAGTGGAACTTGAGGGCAACAGTACTCATACTACCACCACCAGCAACTGCACTAACACCACCAGCTGGGACAACATCATCTCCTCCAACTATGAGTGAAGCTACTAATTGGGTGGTAAAAAACACTGCAGGAGAAATTCCTTTCCTCACATCAGCAATGCACTTCTGCATCTGCGTACTACCACACCCACAGACAATCTTACCACTGGCAGCAGTGCCATGGTGAGAACCAGCTTTGCTTGCACATCTGTTTGCGGGCATTTTGGGGATCAACAACAATATTCTAAACAAATTTAGATTTTGGAACGTTCACTCTGCGTGGCATGGAGGGCAGCTGGATGTGAAGCAGAAAAAACAACTGTGGCTTCAGCAACAGATACAATTATAAATTCACAAGTAAACAACACCTTAACTAACCAGTGGTGCTGAGGTCACAAACAATCCAATCTGAAAGCAATTCCTTTTGCCAGTGGGGGAGGTGGGAGAGCATGGACTGCAGATTTTTATGGCAGTGCAGTGCAAGTAGCAAAACAAAGAAAAGATACCACAATGGCAGTACAAAATCAAGCAGCTGCAGTGGATAGCAGGTTCACACTGCCGCTCTGAAATTACACTGTGGCACAATAAAAGGGGTACTATTTGATGTCATGCAGCACCACACACACACACACACACACACACACACACACACACACACACACACACACACACACAATTTGTCTACAATGGTAATGCAGCAAATTGAAAAGTTCAGTAATATACCACGTATTGTAAACAACCTGAAATTATGAACTGCTGCACCAGATCCACACAACCCACAATCAGCATGAAAATTTCAACAATTACTGACAACATTACTGTGTGTACATTAACACAGTCAGTTATATAACAAAAATATAACTTGAAAAACAAAGAACTCCTATTTCTTCAACTTAAATCTACCTACACCACAGATCGCCCCTCCTCAAAGCAACGCTTTCCTGTCTTTTACTACACAGACTCAATGTTGTACATTAACATTCAAAATCCACACTCAAACAAAATGCTCAATGATATGTACAGGAGGGTTTCCTACAATAGATGAACTAAAGTTTGAGCAAAATAAATTAATCAAAAAGTTTTTTAACAGCTTTTAGAAGGTTTAACTCACTGACAGCTCTCAGAGCAGACTGTCTCCTGCAGCTTCCTACACACTACCCCAAACTGAGGCTGTGCAGATCAATATAGAGCCCATGTAACCTGAAATCCCATGAATCACTACAAAATTCACCTTGAACTTAAAAACAAGGTGAAATGCATTGTTCTTAATGCACTTCACCTTAAGATTTAAGTGGAGCAGTGGTCTTTGAAGCGGAGTAATGCAAAGTCATTGTTGCTATGGACTTTGTGTTTCCCATTATAACGTGAAGTACTCCACTTCACATTGTGGAGCACTCCGTGAATTCACATTGGCTCCGTGAATCACTCCACGGAGCAAATTGAGGCCACCTGCCCACCACTAGACACCACACACTGTTACCTGCCAGTGAGGTAAGATCTAAACCATTTGTGAACTGAACACATCAGTCCACAACATACCTGCAAGATGCTCCATCAGCACCCCATGGTCCATGGTGTCAAATGCTGCTGAAAGATCGAGGAGAACCAGAATCGACTGTCCCCCTGATCCTTGCTGTCAAGATGTTATTCAGCACCTGAACAAGGGCAGTCTCAGTACTATGCCTTTTCCTAAATCCTGACTGGAGGCTCATAGATGTTGTGAACTGTTAAATAGGTCTCCAGTTGCACAGCCACCCTTCTCAATAACCTTCCCCACAAAAGCGGAAGGTTAGAGACTGAGTCTGTAGTTGCCAGACAGTCCGGATCTACAGAAGGATTTTAAGAAGGGGTCTTATGACCACCTGCTTTAGGGCTCTGGAAAAACCCTGTCACCAGAGAACATTGGACTATCTTGGCAAGGGCTGGGCCCATGGTGTCAACACACCCACCAGGAGCGTGTTTGGCCTGGATCCAAACTACAATAGGTTGGTCGTAACTCCGGATGACCCTCATGACATCTACTACCAAACCTGGTCAAAGTCGGACCAGACAGACTGAGTGTCTGTAACTTCACCCTTCACCACAATGCCGTTAGGGGGCACCAACTGGATCTCGATCTGATGGCTGCAACCTTATTGGCAAATAACTGAGTGAACTCGTCGCATCTTGACTGCAAAAAGCTCCCCCAGATTGAAGACAAGTTGGATTACAAAGCCTGTCCACAGTGCAGAAGAGCTGAGCTGGTCTGTTTTCGCCGCAGCAATCTCCTTGGACAGGAGCTCTTCTTTCTTACAGGAGATTGTTGATTGCTAGCCTATAATAAACCATCAATATAAGTTGGTCTGCTGCCAACCAGACCTCTGCCAGTGCTGCTCTAATCTTTGACACCTCCCCTCATCTCCCTGAGAGTCCCATCAAGCCAGAGGGACCTCTGGTGTGAGGTGTGAGTCAAACATGGACAGGTGTGATAGAGTTGAGGGTCTCAGTAATCACCCTATTAAAGGTCAGAACCAATTCCCCAGGCTCCCTCGCACACACTCATTGGACCTGATAGGTCTAGCACCACCATCAGACCCTGGGACAGACCCTAAAGGGCAGTACTGAACCATCTCCACAGGGAGGGTCTTTTCATGGGGGACTTGAGCGAGAACCTCACAGTATGGTGGTCTTACCATACAACCCGATTCCACCATCAGGTCAAGACCTCCATTCCCAGTAGGAAGATGAGGTCCAACGAATGGCTGTGTACATGGGTGACAGAGGTAACAAACCTGTCAGGCCCAATGAATACATTAGTTGGAGGAAGTCTTGACCAAACTGTGATAGTTCATCATCGACCCAGGCATTGAAGTCGTCCAGAATAATCCATCTGGGAGACTCCAACACCATCTCAATGATAAAGTCTGCAACTTTCTGCAGAAATTCCTTCCCATCTCCAGGTGATCGGTAGAGGAAGAGAATTCTGCAACCTGAACCTACACTCCCTGAACAGTGACACATTTGAAGGACCTCATTTCTCTCACTGGAAGGGCTGTGAGATTCAGGTCTGACTTAAAACAAACTGTCACACCTTCACCCTATGATCCTTTCTGGGCAATGTATCACTGGTACCCAGCTGGAATAGCCGATTCCAAAACTAGGCGGCATTTTCATCCAGTCAGGTCTCAGTGATGCAAGCCAGACCAGATGTTGCAACAAGATCAGCTATAATAACTGTTTTGTTCTTAATCGATCTGGCATTGCACAACATTGCTTGAGAAGGATAGGTCAATGAGACTGGTCTGGTCACCTGCCCACCCATTGAGGGCCTTTGGGTATGGACACCAGGCAAGGAGGACCCTCTCCTGGGCCCATTTCACCCTAGAGTGTCTCCTGGTTCACCACCCCAATCCACTCCCCATCGCTATATTTCCCCATCAGCCCCTCCAAATGCCTGTTTCATTCCACTCTGCTCTATCCCCAGCACTGTACAGTGCCTGTATACCTCAGGTGACAATGGGGACAGTCAAAGGGTCAAGACTGTGGAGCCTGGAGGGAATAACACTTTCCATTGGAAGCCAAACACCAACACATCCCAATAGCTTTCCACTAAAAACTCAAACCCCAACCATTCACACACACAGGTGTCAGCATGGCTCAGTTGGTAGCACATCCGCCTCTGGACCAGAAGTTCATGGGTTCTCATCCCACACCAGGATTTGACTTGCACCTAAAAATCACTGGCATCTTGAGTGCAGTATTAGAGTGCTGTACTACTGGGTTGTGCCGTCCCTTTGGATGAGGCGTTAAACCGAGGTCCCTTCTGCCCATCCTGGTGCTGTCCAGGTGGAAGTAAAAGAACCTAGGGCACTCTTGCATAAAGAGTAGGGAACATTCCCTGTGTCCTGGCCAGCATTCCCTTCCATAAACGGTTCATACAATTATCCAGGCTGTGTGTGGGTGATGATGTGTGATATAGCGCCACCTCATATTCATTTCACTTCACTACCAGTCTAGCATTGCTTGTAAAGTGCTTTGGGATACACTGTGTATGAAAACCACTATATAAATACTGATTCTTCTTCTTCTTCTTCACTTAGTAACAGATATTCCTAATACTACCCAATCTCACTACCACATAAGTTGTGTCTCGTAATTCCCACCAAAATGGGTGCTCAGTGGGCACCATAGGCACACTCTGAGTATACATTTGAGTATGAATACAAGACCCGTTTATGGGTTGTGAAGAAGTGGTCCAGTTGACACCCTTAAAATCTGGGGTCAATCAGACTTACCATTACTGCTCTGGCACTGAATGTTTCTTAAGTAGTGGGAAAGCCAAGTCCTACAGTATGTAATATAATGCAAATACCGATATATTACAATCAGGCTTCAGACTACTGTCAGCTACTAGGGGACTCTGAGCAGGTACCAAGTGCTAAAATGAGCCTTGGAGGTGTGGATTTTGCAGGTAAGGAAAGGGATCACAGCGGATGTCTTTTTCTTAGCAGGTAGTCATTTTTTTATTTTATGAGGACAGCACCAAAAACAACACAAAATCCTGAAATGTGAAACTCTCAGCACACAGGTAATCCATCATGAACAGGTACAGCTAGAGCTACTGCTGAACACTTACAGTACTTGACTCAATCAACATGAACTATTTGTAGATAAATCTCCGTGGCAATATGATATTACTGCTGTGATTTATATGCAGATAGACTTCTTTTATGAGCAGGACAGAACCACAGCCTTGGATTAAACAAATTCTACTGTCTTGTCAATGACAAATACAAAGCGACAGCTCATAGCTGCAGAGACATCACTGATGCGGATGGGTTTTAGTTTTAGTCATGAACTGCAAGAGCTATTTTGCTTATTGAATGTGTCCTCCTGTATTTTTGGGTGTGGGTGTGCTAAAGTTCTGTAGTAGGATAATCCGTCTAGTCATCATTCCTCTTTCCAGCTGCTTAGCCTGATTTCTTCCATCTTTTACTTGTGGCAGCTCAGAAAGAAATACTAGCTCCCAGCCCCACTGCATGTCTGGTGAGCTGGACATAAACATGTGAAATAACAAGTCTGGGAGAGGTGAGGATGGGACAGCAGCAATGTATCAGCCTGCCAGTTTTGTTACTATGTGAACAACTATTTGCATTTCACAGCACTTCTCCTAGACAGAAAGGTAACAAAAACATGTCTTCAAAGATGCAGTAAGAACAGTTAGTAAAGTTCCCTGAAAATCACCAGCTGTTAAAATGTAGGCTGAAACAGCTGCATATTATGCTGTATGACTGGGCTTCACACCGTTTGTTTATCAGCATACAATACAATATACAATTGCAGGTCTTTCCTAGACCTTTGTTTCCATTAAAACCCATTGTAATGTTTGTTAGTGCAACACACAGGCACATCTGGCTATAGTAACTCTGACTGGGTTTGCTTCCAACAGGTCCCCATACAGTCTAAGAGTGCTTCCAGGCATCTGACAAAAATGTATCTCTTCAAATACTTCTGATTTCAACTCGTGAAAAATGTATATAAAAAGTACTGTAAGGTTGAAAGTGTAGTTCAAGATATTTTATCGGTATCTCTTCACTTATTCATTATTGGACATATCACTCAACTCTCTCTAATCTTGGCTAAAAAAGTCAGTTCTAAATTTGCTATTCCTGTCACTAAAGACCTGGGATTTTAATAAAAAATCTTTAGAAATTAACAATTACAATACTTTGTCAGAACATGTCTTTATCACTAAGGAACACAATGTACCAGCTTCTTGGGCTGACATTGCCATTAATTAAGATGTCCCACATTCTGGCCATTTGTCTGTTTTTTACATGTGCTTTGCGCAAAGTGAACATTTGTTACTATAGTGTAGGGGTCTGAGCAAGGCCCTGATTTTTCTGTTGCAATTTGGGTCTAAATTACGGCATTAATAAATAATGAACTACCTGCAGCGCATTTAAACTGAAAACCGAGGTGGGGGTCACTGACACAACACAAAACTACTGGACAAAACAGGGCAAAACAAAAACAAAATACAGTGTGTTGTTACTTAAGCAATGCTAGGAGCCTAAATAGTAAAATAGAGGAACTGCAGACCACACTAAAACCAAGCGGAAATGCAGATATGGATTTATTACAGAAACATGGGCAGCAGATGGCAACTGGGAAAGAACATTCAGGTACCAGCTCCTTAGATGTGACAGGGCTGGAAAAAAGGCAGGAGTAGCAGTATACATACCGAGATGGTAAAAACAATGTACATCTCTGAAAATTAAAACTGGAGTGCAACAATACTGAGACTTTATCGCTAAAAATTATAAACAAAAGTGGAAAACACATCATAATGGGTCTATGTTACAGGCCACCTAATGCAAGCAATTAATATTTAAGGCAATATGTACAGAACTTTGAAAAGGTTTGTGAGATGGGGAAGTGAGTTATTTGGGTGACCTTCATTTCAATGGGCGATATGCACGATGCCAATCGCCGTGGAAACTGTGCCGTTAGCATCGATACATGAATGCTGGGTGGTATACATGAATGGAGTGTATTTTCCACGTACCACCACCCAGTTCGCAGACATAGCGCCCAGTGACATCAGCTGGGAATCAAGTGTCAGCCACTAAGCAATTCAGAGTAAAAGAATCTCTAAAAGTAACTGAAAACTAGCCTTCAGGGCAAACACATATATTCCTACCAACTTGGGGAGAAATGAACACATTGGATATTGAATTAAGCAGCAATGAAATAAATGTCCCAGATTGTGAAGCTGATGTACCCCTAGGAGGAGTGATCACAAATGTATCTATTTTTCCTTCCATGAATGTATACCTATAAAGAAGGGGTAGGGAGATCTGTAACTCGACTCCGCTAATCAAATGCTTATCAGTGAGGATTTTTAGAAGTTACAGTGGACACCTTACTCAAAAATAAAAGAATAAATGAAATGGTAAATATTCAAAACTTAGATATTTACAATATGTGATAAACATATAAAGAAGACAAAGAAATATAATAGAGGTATCAAACCAAAATGGCTCACAAATAGTGCAAATAAATTACTTGAAAAAAAGAACACTCTATAACTCATATGAGACATAAAACAGAGGCAAATTGGATAAAATACAAGAAATTTTAAAGAAATGTAAATACAAAATCAAGAAAACAAGCAAAAACTAGAAAGTAGCTTTGCAAAAAATAAAATTAAGGACAATATGAGGAAGTCTATGCATATGTAAACTCACAAATAAACTTAAATAGTGGTCTATGTTCTATTACAGCATTAAATCAAGTTATTAATGATCCAAAGGAAATGGCAGAAATATTTAATACATATTTTGCATCTGTATTCTCAAAGGAACCATATGCTGGAACAGTAAACACCAGCTATGTAGGAACATTAGAAATATGTGAGGACATAAATAATGAAATTAACAAACTAAAAAACACACACTCAGCAGGGCCAGCTAACATATCACCAAGATTATTAAAACTTCTTACACCTCACGTATCTAAACCTTTAAAAGTTATTTCTTTCATCTTTACAAAATAACGAAATCCCGTCTGACTGGCAAAATGCTACTGGAATTAGCATAAAAGGACAATAAGGTGAACTGTGCAAACTATGGATCCATTAGTCTCACCTCGGTGCCTGGGAAGATATTGGAATCCATAACAAAAAATATGATTGGGTCACACCAAAACAAGCATAATACTCAGGACATTGAACAACATGGTTCACCCAAAATAGATCATGTACGACAAACCTCTTGTATTTCTATGAGGAAGTATCAGCAGCATTGGATAGGGCTTGCTGGTGGATTGCATATATCTTGATTTTCAAAGTCTTTTGACACCCATTACCACACGGGGTAATAATTCAGAAATTAATAAATCTAAATGTAGACCCCAGATTATTACATTGGAATCTGAGTTGGCTCAGCGAATGGACCCAGAGAGTATGCATAAAGGGATATTGTTCTGGCCTGGGGGGGTCATTAGTGAGGTCCCACAGAGACTCGGTCCTGGGACCTCTGTTTTCAAATATTCATAGCAGACATGGGGAACATGAAATAGCTGGGTAAGCAAATATGCAGATGACAAAAAAGTAGCCAGAGTGTTTAACACATATAATGACAAAACTGCATTGCAAATAAGTCTAGATAATATCCTAACATGGGCAAATACATGGGGCATGAGTTTTAACAGGGATAAGTGCTGTGTCATTCACCTCAGAAACCAGCATCAAAAGAAAACACATTTCTTGGACAGCTGCCCTCTAAGAGAATTATTTGAAGAAAAGACTCGGGTATAATAATCAATAACTTGACAAGTTTATTTCACTGTGAGGCACAGATTGCAAAAGCTAAAGGTTAGAAACATAGAAACACAGAGCCCTTACACCTTAGTGTGAACCTTAGTATTAGTTTCCTATTTCTGGAAATTCTTAAGGTGACAGTTGGGGCTTTGTTCACAGTCTGCAACACTCCACCCTACCCCAAGCACCCATGTAGGGAAAAATGTTAGTTTTGGACTGGTCAGAGAAGGTTGTCAGTTAACTCCTGAGTTCTTAGTATTAGAAGCAAAATATCCACCCCATTAATTTCAGTCCCATCACCCTCCCACCCCATCCTGAGAGTCCCAAGGGCCACCAAATTAGAATGAGTAATATTTTTAGCGGCTACCACACTGTGCAGCGATCCTCATCCTTCTAGTTTTACCACTAGGCCAGAATGTCAGTTTTCATTCCAGCAGTGCTTTGTGCGATTGTGCTCAAAACACTTCTGGGACAAGAAACCGGAATCGGGTCCCGAGATGAAATTAGAAGGATGAGGATTGCTGCACAGTATGGGATCTGATAAAAATATTTCTTCTTCAAATAAAGGAACTGAGGATGTTCACAAGGTGGGGTAGGGATGGTGGTGGGATGAGCTGGATGGGGAGGGATTACCTGTTTTGATTTTAAGGTAAGCCCTAGCAGACAAAGGTATGCCACCACTACAGTGACACCCACACAGCCACCCCACAACAAAACTCCCCACCGCGCCAAATCAGCAGCCATGGGGGTTTTGCTTCAAGACACTTGAAGGCAATGGGGTAAGACTTAACTCACTGCTTGTGTGACATGGAATTAGATATAAATAGTAGGGGTGTGGGGGCACAGCGTATGTCATGTTGTTGTCTGTTGGTTTGGGGTTGCATTGTGGTCGGGGTGTCAATGGGTTCCCGGTGCTGTAGTGGACATCGCGTATCGTGGTTGTCACACCGCATCATGGACCCACAGACAAATTAATGGGCAGGGGCTGTTCCAAAATGCTTTCAGAATTTTGTTTTTAAATTCACAGAATTCCAAAAGCATTCTGTAGAATTTAATATAAACCATAGAATAGTTTTCCAGGGTTTATATGATCCATGGAATAACTGCAGTTTATATGATCCATGGAATAATTTTTCTTAGTCAGAGTCAATGTAAACTGCAGATTTGTTTTACTCACAGTTTATACTTACTTTTCTTTTTATTTATTATGCTTCATCTCCTCATCCACTGGCCCACTGGTCTGATCTACACATGCTCAACCCACCACACACCCTGGGACTTATCTCACTTCCGAATACCCCGACTTACCCAGGGTGGGGCCAACAGGAGGCCCCTTCCTGACATAGACTGAATGGTAGAATGGGAATGAGAGCCCGGCTGTTGGCGTGGGAGTCTGCAATGTTGGGGCAGATGTCATCATGCAGTGGCAAAACCTTCATTTTCCTATTTGCTCCATGGGAGGCATGTCTTGCAGTGATGTTGGGCTGATGCATGAACATCTGACACACCTCTGAAATGTGGTTGGTCGGCTGTCGTGCCTCAGGCAACTGCGGAAGCGGTTACCCGAACACCCGGTGACTTGCACTCCTTCCCCTGAGGAGGAGAGAGCAGTCCATAGGATACTCAAACCTCCTCCCCTGGCAATCCCTCCAGCTTCCCAGGCTCATTCCCAAACCTGGGTCATTGGCATCGTGAGCAGTAGCTGTACCGCTGCACCAGCCTGGATAGGTACTAACTCTTTAGTGTAACCTGCAGAATAATATTCTTCGTTTCATGTAAACCATGGAAAATATTCCACAGCTCATATAAACCATGGAATAATATTCCTCAGTTCATGTAAAATGTGGAATAATATTCCTCAGTTCATGTAAACTGTGGAATAATATTCTGCAGTTCATGTGCACGTGAATAATATTCTGCTTTTTTCTGTGGTTTACATTAAATTCAGTAATCTCTGCGGGCATGGAATATAGAGAAAAATTGGGGCTTGTGTCTGAGTAGGTGTGTGCTGTATTTAAGCCAATGGATGTAGAAATGCAAGAAGCCTACCTCTCAAAATCCAATGCTGAGAAGGCTGACAATGGCTGTTCAACTGGCTGACGGGTGACTTCTTGTAGTTCAAAGGGTAAGGTCTCACCAATCAAACTGGTTTCTGCCCATTAGCAGCTAACATACATTAGCAAGCTTTGAAGATAAACATCAAGCCTAACACTGTGTGTGTGTGTGTATGTGATGTGTGTGTGTGTTTGTGTGTGTGTGTGTGTTCCTAGTTACACACAGAAGCGCCTATTTGAAAGCACTAAACTGAGTTGGAAAAAGTCAGCATGCATGATACAAATATAATAACTTCAGATATGTTAACAGCATATCAATAATGAACAGAAAACACCAGCAATACTTGATTTAAAGCAGCAGTACTACTAAATCAGGAAGTGAGTTATCAAAATTCTTGTTTTTGGCTGTAAGCATGTACAAAGTTCCAGTTTCCATACTTGTAAATGTTTTTCCAGTCATTTTTAGTTTTTAGATATTTGCAATTTATTTGAATGGTTTGCACTACAACAAATATGGCGACTGACTAATTTTCTATAGCTTTTCTACAGGTTACATCACGTCTTTTGAAAACAACAGAGGGTCCCTCTGCTGACCATTCCGATGTCCTGCAAGTCATTCACATGTGCAGTTGGCAGCAGAGGGGTTCCAGTGCAACATGCTTAGTGGCAGACATGTAAACAAAAGCAGAGAATAATACAGCAAATTACTCAGTGATAGTACAATGCGGCAAGAAAGAGTACGGATATATGATTAGCAGGGCACAGGGAATAAACTGTCAAAAAGTGCAGTTTTTTTTCGTAGTACTGCTGCTTTAAATTACATATTGTTTCTGTTCCTTTAAAGAGCCCCTGACACCGCTGCATAACTTTGAAAAAATGTGAGAGTTTGACACAATTCAGTTTCTTTTCAGATAGTTTTGTAATCTTTTTTATATGGACTTTATCCTCTTGCCCTCTTCATTGGCCCTTCTGCTGTCAACCCCAGCTCCTTCACCCACCTCAAGGACTTATCAAACTACTTTTTAACTTGTTGTTTATCTTTTATTTATTTATTTTATTTATGACTTTGGTAACGGGTGGCGCACTGATCCCAGGGACGTTTTCAGGCATGACCGGGCCACATAAGTGGCACAGAGTTAAACACAAACAACACTGCATAGAACAGTAGACAGTCCAACAAATAATAAAAAGTTACAATAGTAAGAGATTCAAGGTAGCAAAATACATAAATCCACATGATATGAGGTGATATAGTACATAAATCCACTGTGCATATACATGAGAGAAATATATATATATATATATATGTATACATATATATCTATATCTATGAAATTGATATACAGCAAGTTGCATAGGAGATAATCAATGTTCCTCAGGAGTAGCATGAAAAGGATAAAGCAGGGCTAGTAGAGGGAAGGAAAGAGGAAGGGTGTGAGAGGAAGGGAACTGGAAGATTTACAAAAGGAGCTGCATAGGCAAGAAACTCTTGTGGTAGGGCAGGCGGAAATGAAGAACTACCCAGGAAAGTTGTGTGAGTGGGTGCCATGGATAGGTGGTGCTGCAGTGCCTTCAGGGTCACAGCATCATCCTGCAGACAGAGGTTCTTTTCCATCCCTCACTCCCCTTGAGTCAGAGCCAGTGGTGTGCAATGACTTACGTGGACCATGAAGATGGTGCCGCCTTCAACCTACCTCTTTTAATTCTGGTGACCACATAGACCCTACCCTCCACTAGGTGGCAGCCAAGCAGCAGTACTCACTGCCCCACCCCACGCTGAATAAACAGGGACCACTGTAGTATGAGGACATTGATATTGTTACTTTCACTAAGATGTGTCGATCATGCAATGCTGACAGACACAAAGGCAATGACTGAGACTCTCTTCTTAACCACTGTTGAAGTATATATGAGCAGTACACCTGGGGCTGAATATTCAAAGGAGTTGCACATTGCGTAACCGAAGTCGCCGGTGCAAACACAGAAATGTGCCCGGAGCCATATTCAAACAGCATGAATGGGCAGTGCAATTACCATTGTGCTGCTGTGCAATGAAATGTATGCTGCACAAGTACAGGGCGTGACCATGAATAAGCTGCGCAATGGCATATTCGGGTGTCAGTGTGGCTCAGTTGGTAGCACATCCGCCTCTGAACCAGAAGGTCATGGGTTCTTGTCCCACATTGGGATTGGACTTACACCTAAAAATCGCTGGCATCCAAGTGCAGTATTGGGGGTGCTGTACTGCTGGGGTGTGCTGTCCTTCGGATGAGCGTTAAACCGGGTCCCTTCTGCCCATCCTGGTGTTGTCCTGGTGGGTGTCCAGGTGGAAGTAAAGAACCCAGGGCACTCTTCACAAAGAGCAGGGAACATTCCGGTGTCCTGGCCAACATTCCCCTTCCCATAAACCGGTTCATGCAATTATCCAGGCTGTGTGTGGGTGATGATGTGCGATATGGCGCCACCACACATTCAGTCCCTTCACTACCAGTCTAGCATTGCTTGTAAAAGTGCTTTGGTTGTATGAGCTATATAAATGCTGATTCTTCTTCTTCTTCTTCTTCTTCTTCTTCTTCAGATGAAAACATGGCACAACTGTGGAGCAACACACAGAATGCAACACACAGAGTTAAGTATAAATGAAGGAGGCTCAACCACACACACAACATAGGCTCAATCCAGGAGAGCAATAGCTATGGATGCAGCACCATTCATGATGGAGCAGATGATGAGGGAGGTGAGGCGGTAGGAACAACAATGTGGCGAGGAAGGACCCATCGGTGGTATGCCCAACACAAACAGTACCATGCCCAGCTCACATTCGAGGACTATGGGGACAGAGATAGTGGGCTGTGATGTCTGAACAGGGCATTTCTGAGGCAGCTATGTGAGCTGTGTCATGATGAGCTGCAGGCACCCACCAGAAGGAGTCATGCCATGATGGTGGAGACCAAAGTGACAGCGGTAATGTGCCTGCTCACCACAGGCACCTTCCAGAAATCAGTGGGCGTAACACGCAGATATCTCACAGTCAGACACATCCTGCCTCCTCACCCAGGTCCTCAATGCTCTGCTGCCACATGCTTTGGAGTACATAACATTCCCAAGCACACAGGCAGGCGTACAGCAAACATGCATGAATTCCACAGGTTGCTACGCATGCCAGGCATGATAGGGGCCATTGACTGCACCCATGTGGCCATACATGCCCACCTGGCCCAGAAGGTGCAATATATATCAACAGAAAGGGCTACCACTCTATCAACTGCCAGGTGGTGTGCAATGCCACTGGGTACATCATCAATGTGTCGCCACACACTCTGGGAGTACACACAATGCATTTATCTGGCACCAGTCCATTCTGTGCCAGTGTTTGAGGTAAATTGATCCCCATGGGTCACCTAGTAGGTGAGTAGTGCTTGGGAGGAGGTGAAATAGCAGCCAGCAGTACACCACACAGCATGAGTTGGGGAAATGGGGAATGAGGACAGTGATAGGTGAGGGAAAGGACAAGAAGAAGAATGGTAACAGTGCAGGGGAGCATGGACAGAGGTGCCCAGGCATGAAGAACACAGATGGCGAGGTGTGAATGGTGGCACAGCAGCCGTGCAAGGAGGCCATGGCCAGGGCACACAAGGTGACAGGTGGTTGCAGTGTGAACTGGAGGTGGGGGTGGTGGAAACAGGCAATGACAGGAAGTAACCATTATATGTGTTCCCCACAGGTGACAGTGCATACCCCCTCTGACCCTGGCAGCTTAGCCCCATCTGGCAAACAAGCAAGATGCAGAGGAGTGATACAACGAGGCAGACATCACCACATGCAATATCATAGAGTATGTCTTTGCCATGCTCAAGATACGATTCCATTGCCTAGCTAGATCTAGTGGTGCCCTACAGTACAGCCCTACAAAGCCTGAGGCCTATTCCTGGCCTGTTGTATGCTGCACAACATGGCCATTGATTGTGGGATAGCTGACAAGGTGGATGAGAGGAACAGCACCAATGATGATGAGGAGGCCCAGCCATATGGGGTGTGCAGCCGCCCATGGAGAGGAGGGACCACAGACTGGCAGCCCATGCCAGGAGGCACAGAGAGACCACAGTCAAGGAGCACTTGGGAACCGCAGGTGAGTACCACATAGGTCAGCTGTGCATGCATGGCACAACACACACACACACACACACACACACACTCCACAGATACACAGAGATGCATGCAGGACACAGGCTCACAACTGCACACATTGGTGGACATCGGCGCATGCACACCATACCCACACCCCAATGGAGCAATACAGACAGACACAACCACCCATGTGCCACGTGCTGTATACACATGTAGATGATCACAGGCAGGCACATGAGCAGTACCACCACAAGGTGCACAGCAGGGCACAGGGCACCAGGTGGGACACACAGAAAAGGTGCAGCCAGGAGGAATACACACAGAGCAGTACAACAGCTTTGTGACATGGATCAGAGGAGTTAGCGCCGGCACACAGGCAATGCCAACACAGTGCTGCACTCATCATGCCTATACCATATGGTCCACTAGAACTGCCGCACATGCTGGATGTGACCCAGGCCACATGTATGCAACCTTGCATACAAGGCCACGACCAGACATGTGCACAGCTGGCAACAGCGCAGGAAACAGGACTGGACAGCACACCTGTCAGGACTACTGTGTGGACCACGGCGCCCACGGCCATGTGGGCAGCCACATCCTGACTGTGTGGCAGGCACAGGCTGTTCAACAGTCACAGGTGATGTTATCAACACATTCATGGGGTAGAGGCCTGAGAACATGACCGGGTCCTCACGGGTGTGTACAGCGCGGCAAACAGACTGTTGCCGGTGTGTCAGGGATGGGGATGGCAGTGGGTGGCGTCAGCCTCGATGGGTTGCCAGACTCTGAGACTGTGGTGTGAGGCGTAGCATGATGGGAGTCCTGTGACCCTGCTGTGACCAATGGATACCAGTGATGCAAATCTGGCAGCGATGGTCTTGGCTATGGTCCAGCAATGCGGTGCGTGGCCTCCTGCAGTTACTGGATCTCACCAATCAGCTGCGCATGTCCAATGTCCCTTCGCTCAGCCAGTTGATACACCTCAACCTGCAGCACATGTATCTCTGCCCTGAGCATTGCCTGGTTGCCACGGAATCCTGCAGCAGTCGGTGTGCTCATCCAGCCTGTCAGCGCCAGGTGTATCATGGTGCTGCTGTGGACAGGCGAGGGGTGGCAGCATGCCGTGCAGCATCCCTCAACCATGAATGCCGCACAGGGGTCTGCACATGTGGTGGGGACTGATTGTGTGCTCTGACAGTGGCCCCGGGATTTCTGCACAGTGTCCCCTGATGCCACTGCAGCAAGACAGCAGCCTGCTGGACCTGCCCAGTGGCACCAGTGATCAGACCAGCTTCCCATCCCTGGTCAGTACCAGCAACAACACCACATGCCACTGAGCGGGCATGGGGGCCCGCATGTTCGTTGGGCCACCTCGCTGTCTGCCACTGCCTGTGCCAACACCTGTCCCGGGGTGGTGTGTCAATACCAGTGCTACCATTATCAGGGTGAGGTCATCATCACTGTCAAGTGCATTGTCATCCTGTGCTGCTGGCACAAGCACATGGTCATCCAGAGAGGAGGTCAGCCAGTGGATTGTTGTCTCCAAGTCCAAGAAACTCCACCAGTCCCATACCGGTATGGTGACTCCTGTCTGTGGCTACAATGCCAGTAGATGTGGATGACACAGCATCATCATGTGCCACATTGATGGTCTCATCCTGCAGTGCACCCCTGAGGTGTGATGGAGCTGGAAGACAAGAATGGGTTGTGTTACGGTGACATTGTTGCAATGCATGTAGTCCGGTGTACTGTGCAATGTCTGCATGAGGCACCACAGGTGTGCCAGGCCACACCAGCATCTGTTGTTGCGGCACTGCATGGCATGTCTGTCATGCCACATGCATGGCACAGGACATGTGGCTGCATGTGTGCAGACACACAGCGGTGTGATGCTTGCACACATATGGCAGGCATGCCCCCATACAACTTCCCTCGCCACACATGAGCATGCCTGTGCAGTGTGTAATGCCGAAGAATGTGACCACTGTGTCTGTGCAGGCACCAGCACACACTGCAGCAGCCACAAATCTGTAGGTGTGAGGGTGACATGCACCCCTGGACTCCTGCACACCATACCATCACATGTCCCATGCTGCTGATACACAGCACACAGGGGACCATGTCCAAGCATGTGTGGCCATGCGTCATGCACCACAATATGCCACATTGGGTACAGAGTAGCCGCACACATGCAGTGTACCAGGCACACCGGTGGCATGCACATGCTGCTCCCCAACCCTCACTACCGCTGTCATACTCACAGTGCTGTGATGGGTTGCCTCCTGTCTGAAACCTCCCCGGGACACCCTCAATGGCTGCCCAGCTGATGGTGGCTGTACAAGCTCCTCCCCACTGACAGGATGGGTGCTGTTGATGGGCTGCCACTTGTTCTATTGCGAGATGCCCTGATGGCAGCTATCTTCTCCTTTATGTGCCTCGTGTCCATGCCCATCTTTTCTTGCACTCCTGTGCACTGCGGTTATGGCAGCCATGGTGATGATGTACATTGCCATCTCATCCCACCAGTGGCCCAGTCCTGTGTGGTCCCTGTGGCCCCCACTCAGGTCCTCCCTCCTCTCAGGTGGGCCTCAAACAGGACCTGCTTCTCATCCTTGCTGAAGTTTGGCCTGGCTTCCTGGCAGGCACCTGCTCCTCAGCACCCTCCGAATCCGACATGCTGCATCCTGTGAACAGTAATGGTGCACCGATGATCAACATGGTAGCAGTTCCTGTAACAGTGCAACACTGGATTTCAGCAGTGCAATAACAGTAATATTTCACAATGTGAACAGTCTTACTTTAAAGGCTGCAATACCTGTCAGTGACCAGTGCTGTTTGGTGTCACTTTTACGGCTCAGCTCATGCAAATGAGCTTATGAGCAACCAGTAATGAGCTGCTAATGTGAGCACTGAGTGCCTAGCTTGGCTCATGGGGCTATTGCATAAACTGGTTGAATATTGCAGAAGTGCGTCATGTGCAATGGACAGTGTCATGATAGCGTGATTGCGCCAGAAGCATTCCAGGGCACACTTTTGCGCTTGCGGCGATATGCATTACCACAGGTGCCATACCGCGGAGCAGCTGTGCACTATCCTTTATCATATGTGCGCAGCTGATTGTGCTGCGCACCAAGTTCTATCGCGCATGTCCATTGGCATGTGCCGCACATGGCGCATGGATCATGATTCGGTCCGCACACCTGGCCTGCTGCACCATACCATCGTCTGTACTTGTGCAGTCACTGCGCCATTGGCGTGTGGCGTAATAATGGCGGCGATGCATGCCCTTCACAGGATAGTGTATATGCACACCACATGCGTGCGCGGGTCATGGGCCTGACCCCAAACTCCCACCACACTTCCGGCATTGCAAAGCAACGGATACCACCACACAGAAGCCACGAGCATGATGGGATCACCACAAGCTGCTGACCAACACAGGCAGATCTGCTTGTTGCTATTTCATTATAACGTTTGACCTTCAAGGGCTTCTCAGCTAAAAGCATACTGGTGTTAATTAGCTTCTCTGATGTAATCTTCTGTTATGTTTCAAATGAACATGTTAAACCAATGAGAATTATTTCAGTTTTTTATGCATTATCTGGGTGTTAATAGTATGGGATTTTCTAAATAACTGTCATAAAGCTTCTGAAGAAGGACTTGGTTGGTCTGAAAGCTAGAGCACTTTGTTCTTTTGCTGTAACATTTATGTTGGTCCAATAAAGGTATCAAACCATTTGCTTCTGGAACTAATCCTTGCGAGCATACGTTAAAAATAGTATAATAGTCAATACAGTTGCACCACTAAAAGCAAAATCTACTAAATGTATGTATGACTTGCCTAGAATAGAACAAGAAGTCTAAATACATGATTACAATGTAGCTCTTCATATACTGTAGCTGGCAAATGTTGATGTGCAATGTGGCACTGACAATTTAATGGTGTTTGCATGATACCTGATGTCATACATCACAAAACATGAAAAACTGAACTTCAGAAGATGTGGGATGAGATGTCCTCCTGAAGGTTACTACATTCATGTTTGTGGTCACAGAGAGAATGTAGAGCCTGTGAAGCTAGTTTTTGGTTAATAGGTATGTACTTGTATGGGAAATCTTCAGCCATATGGCACATTAATATAAACTGCAAATGAAATAGACACTGTGCACTAAAATCTCATGCCCAATTGAAGAACTAGCTGGCTACAAAGTAGGAATGGGCGAACCAGTTAAGTCCAAAATATGAACCAACCTGAACATGCTGAAGTGTTCAGAGGCGAAGAGCTTCGAACACTTTTGACTGTTCAGATTGGGTCAGACAGCTGCTGTATCTACGGAACAATGCAGCATGAGAAGCACCAGAGCAGGAGGAACCCATAAAGGGACCACAGACAAGACTGTGGTTCCTCATTGGATGGCCGAGCTGTCCATCTCTATAAGGTGGCACCTGATTGGTTTGCAGCTCTAGCAACCCATGTGGTCCACCTTAGAGCTATGCAGAGAATCAGGATGGAGAAGGAGCAGCAGCTTCTGTAGGCTGCTCCATGTGGATTGGGATTCTGTTTCTGCACTTGGCTGCTTGTGTTTTGTTTGCCCTTGGACAAAGAAAAAGTTTACTCTTAAAAAAATGAAAGAAGAATTTTTTTTTTGTTATAAAACTAAAATAAGTGAATTAGAAATTTAAACTTGGGGAATTTGGGGTGGGGATTAGGGACTGGGAATCTGGGACTCAGGAGGGATTGAGCCAGGGATTGGGTGTGGGAGTCAAGGATTGGGGTGGGGAGTAGTTGGGAGAGGAGACTCTGGGAGGAAAGGAGGAATTTGGAGACTGGGGGTAACTTGTGAGAACTTGAGCATAGACAAGAAAGAGAGAACAAGAGATTGAAGTGCTTCACTATTAAGTGCCAGAGTTGATTGCCCATTTAGTTTGGGTAGCAGTCTAGCAGAGGGGTGAAGTTGAACTGTGGCAGTGTGCCACCCAATACCACACCATTCCCATTAGCCTTCTTGCTGTTTGCCCAATTGCCCCAACAAGTCTGCTCTCTCAGTTCTCCTGTCTGTGCGCTGTCACTTTGGTGGGGATTCCTATTTTCTTATTTTATTTTTATACAATGTGTGTGTGTGTGTGGAACAAAATCTGCCAGCCAGTCATCAGTGCACCAGTGCAACTTCTTGCATACTGTCTGTGTGATCCCCAAGAGTCAGTCATCTGTCATCTTCCTCCTGTGCTCTCTCAGTGGGGTATAAGCTTTGGCTCAATGGGCAGGGCATTCCATCACATCATGTGGAATAAATAAAAATAAAATCCTTGAAGGAAAAAGTATTGTGTCAGTGAGGGTTAGGCTAGGCAGAATCCCTGAATATGTATGGGTAGCAGCAGTGCATGCAGCATTGCCCTTAGTGTAGGTGTTGTGTGAAATAAATTGTGTGTATGTGTGTCTGTGAAATAAAATCTGCCAACCAGTCATCAGTGCACCAGTGCCACTTCTTGCATACTGTCTGTGCAACCCTCCCAAGAAGTCAGTCATCTGTCATCTTCCTCTCTGTGCTTGCTCAGTAGGGTAAGTCTTGGCTCAGTGGGCAGGGCATTCCATCACATCTCGTGGAATAAATAAAAAAAAATCCTTGAAGGAAAAAGTACTGTGTCAGAGAGGGTTAGGCCAGCCAGGGGTATCTGAATCTGTGTGGTAGCAGCATTGCCCTTAGCATAGGTGTTGTGTGAAATAAATTTTGTGTGTGTGTGTGTGTGTGTAATAAAATCTGCCAGCCAGTCATCAGTGCACCAGTGCCACTTCTAGCATACTGTCTGTGAGACCCTGCCCCAAAAGAGTCAGTCATCTGTCATCTTCCTCTCTGTACTGCTCAGTGGGGTATAAGCTTTGGCTCAGTGGGCAGGGCATTCTGTCACATCATGTGGAATAAATAAATAAAAAATCCTTGAAGGAAAAAGTACTGTGTCAGAGGTTAGGCCAGGCAGGGTCCCTGAATCTGTGTGGGTAGCAGTAATGCCTGCAGCATTGCCCTTAGCCTAGGTGGTGTGTGAAATAAATTCTGTGTGTGTGTGTGTGAAATAAAATCTGGCAGCCAGTCGTCAGTGCACCAGTGCCACTTGCATACTGCCTGTGTGACCCCCTCCAAGAAGTCAGTCATCTGTCATCTTCTTCCATGTGCTTCTTCAGTGGGGTATAAGCTTTGGCTCAGTGGGCAGGGCATTCTGTCACATCACATGGAATAAATAATAAAATAATGACCACTTTTTACCCTGAACAGTGACAGGCTGGCAATATGAGTACTCAGAGAAAAGTAAAAGCAAAGTGAAGGGCAAGGCATTTGACACAGTCCCACACAAAAGATTAATAAACAAGTTAGCCAGCCTGGGAGTGGGTCCCAGTGTGGTAGCCTGGGTGAAAAATTGGCTGGACAACAGGACACAGAGGATAATATTAAGCGGTCCATTCTGAAGAAAGGGGTTACTAGCAGGGTACCTCAGGGTTCAGTACTGGGACCAATCCTTTTAATGGCTTTATAAGTGACAGTGCAGAGGGACTTGTAGGAAAAGTATGCTTCTTTGCAGATGACACAATGATCTGCAACAGGGTTGATGCATGGGGGTGGAAAGGATGAGAAGGGACTTAGCAAGGTTGGGAATTGGTCAAAAGTATGGTAGCTTAGATTCAATGCAAAGAAGTGCAAAGTAATGCACCTGGGAAACAAAACCCAGGTGAAAAGGCACGAAGCTACAACAACAAAAATGGAAAGGGACCTGGGGTTGTCATATCAGAAGGCCTAAAGGTAAGCAATCAATGTGAGAAGGCAGTATGGAGGCTGGGGATACTGGGATGCATAGAGGAGCATCATCAATAGAAAACAGAAAGTTATTATCCCTCTTTATTGACAGTTGGTGAGACCCCATCTGGAATACTGTAAGCAGTTCTGGAGACCCCATCTCTGCAAGGACATAGAAAGGATGGAGGCAGTCCAGAAGAGGACAACTAAAATGGTGCAGAGTCTGCACCGAAGCCATCCAAGAGAGACTAAAGGAGCTAATATGTATACCCTCGAGGAAAGGAGGAGAGAGGCGGGACATGATAGAAACTTTCAAGTACCTCAAGGGAATCAACAAAATCCAGGAGGTAGCATCTTTCGGAAAAAGATGTGTAAGAACATGGGGGCACAATTTGAAGATGGGGGATAGCTCAGGGACAACGTGAGAATATTTTTTCACAGAGAGGTGGTGGATGCATGGAATGGCCTTCTGAGGGAGGTTATGGGGTCAAAAACAGTGGGAATTCAAGAATGCATGGGACAGACGTATGGCAATTCTGGTGGGGGTTAGGAAGAAGTAGGCTGTTGGTTGACTAGGATCTGCAGCTTATCCAATAGGTAGGAAATAGGCAGACTGGGTTGGCCAAATGGTCCTTATCTGCTGCCAAAGTCTATGTTTCTATGTAATAAATGTAAAAAAGTTTCTTAGAGCCCAGAACTAATTGGCCCAAAAAGTAAAGTACAGCAACAACAACAAGCACCACAATCTGCTGAAGGGGCTGAATCAAATGCTACTACTATCCATGTGCAGGCTAACTCTCAAATACTGAAAACCTAGCAAGGGATGGTGGACTGTCTGTGTCAGAAGGGCTCAGTAGTACACCCAACAAAAGTGTTGAAAGACAGTGGCAATAGCAAAGTCGTCTGCAGAAAAAGTGCAGAAACAAAAAGTATTCAATTGTACATAAAGTTAAAGCACTTACAGGTACAACTTCACAGCGGAGTTGCTCAATTTGCAAACACATACACATCGAATAACAATCTGTGACTGCAAATGTTAGCTCTACTGAGTCTTATGATGATGGTGACGACCACGGTCATGGTGAGACTGATGGTGAGCCCGTGACTTTACCTTTAGCTATGTCTCATTCTGGTTCTGACAGTTACAGTGTGGATTAATATAATGACAGTAGTAGAGTGTCAAATGGGAAAAAGAAAAGTCAAAGGCACAAGCCACACAAAGTGAAACAAAGTCTGACAGTAGTGATGATGATGATGGCAATGGTGCTGCAGAGGATTCTGGGATTGTCTCACCTGATGAACCTGAATCCTCCGCTGATATGTCTTCCTCACGTAAACCCAGCCACTTGACTCGAGTCCTACTGAGGTTGTTATTAGACAAGAGAGTCCACCTCTACTGTTTGGAATCATTTTACGTAAATCCCAAGTATGCTTGCCAAGCTATATGTGTGCATTGCAACAGATGTGTTAGTAGAGGAAGAAATAAAGGGCATCTTGGAACCACAACAATGATGCAACATCTTTTGAATTCACTCTATCGTTGTATATGGTCCAAAAAACAGTCTAACATTGGTGACTAGAAATCTAGCAGGGCTCTCGGTGAACAGGAACATTCCACTGAAACAGTGGAGATGAGCACCAGGCAAGATCCAAAAGTCCACTTTCACCAGATGGTCACAGTCATGATAATTCTGTAAGGTCTTCTGTTTTACCAGGCATAGCATGTAGTGTACAACACCCTCAGACAAATATAACCTTAACTCCCCGATAGGCAATTGAAGTTAAAGAAGTTTTGAAAGAAAGTCAAAATATTCACAAAACTATCCCATAGCACTGGCAATAAACTGTAAAATAGCAGAAATGATTGTACCTGATTTGCAGCCATACTCTATTGTGGAAGATGTGGGTTTCAGAAGGCTTTTGGAATCAATCAATCAATCAAATCTTTATTTATTCAGGCGATCATCATTGAGCAAGGCTCATTTACAAGATGGACCTGATAGGTCAAGGTTAAGTTGATGCACAGCAATTACATCGCAAACTTATGAGACAGTTATACATACAGAAAAAAGAAAATGTTATTTATAACACAATAATATACAGAGAATTCACATGTTAAAACTTGGCAAGAAAAAGTTAAACTAACATCTACAATATGTACAGTACATATATATCACAATGAGGGCCATGACAGTCACTCACATAATGAGTACAAGGATGGTGAAGGGAATATTGGGTGCCATATACTGGCGGTGTCTGGCTGGAAGGAATATGCCATATGTGATTGGAAGATGGTTTTGTGGGATGACTATTCTATCTCTAGCGGTAACAACTGCATTTCTCTGTGAAGAAGGCTGTACAGTGCTGCTTGAAGGATGTAAATGGAATGATAATGGACAGTTTAGGGATTTTGTAGGGTGTTCCATGCTATGGCTAGAGAATAGCTGATTGCTGCCCTCCTATTTTGGTGTTGACTTTGGGCAATTTGAGCAGGATGATATTGTTGCTTCTTAGGGCATAGGAGCTGGGAGTGGTCAGGTTGAAGCAGTCCAGGATATAGCTTGGAAGTTTTTTGATAAAGCTCTGTAGATCCATAGAGCTGCATTTCTGCTCCTCCTGTCATGAAGGAAACCCATCAATTGCATCATAGAGAGAACAATGGTGAGTATTATATGGCAGGTCTGTAATGAACCTTATTGCTCTATGGTATAAGGTATACAACTTTTGAAGGTAGGGAGTGGGGCAGTGACTATAGAGGAAGTCTGCATAGTCAATGACTGATAAAGATGGCCTGGACTAATCTCATCTTTGAAGCTCTATTAAGGAAGGGTTTAATCTGTGAGAGGCCAAGCCTTAGGCGAAGCTTTTCAGCAGTTGTTCTAGATGCTGAGTAAAGTCAAGTCTGTTGTCAATCCACACACCTAGGTATTTGAAATTTCAACATACTCCAGATTTTCTCCAAGTATAGTGCATAGCTGGGGAGACTGATTGAAGAGGATGTGTTGGTGGAGTTTTGGGTTGTGAACATCATTGCTTTGGTTTTCTTTGCATTTAGCAGAAGCTTTTTCGTGAGAAGCTGATGTTGTAACAGGAGAATTCTGCTTTTAAGTTTCATGAGCAACTTTAGGTGAAGGGTTGCTGACATACAGTACAGTGTCATCAGCAAAGAGATGTACTGAGGACTTGGTAATGGTTGAATCAATTTTATTTATATAAATGGCAAAAGGATAGGACCCAGAATAGAGCCTTGGGGACTCCTCTTGACAGTGGTCTTAATGGGGAGAGGTCACCTTCAGCTTTTACCTGCTGTGATCTACCAGAGGGTAGCATCTGAACCACTTAAGGGAGGATGGATCTAGGCCAATGGAGTGTAGGGATGAGATAGCAGTTCATGGTCCACAGTGTCAAATGCTTTGCTCAGGTCCAGGAATACTGCACAGACATTGTTCTTTTTATCCAGTTCGGTTTGCCAATCATTGGTGACCTTGGCTAATGCAGTGATAGTGCTATGTTTGGCCCTGGATCCAGATTGAGCTGGATTTAATAGACTAGCATTGTCCAGATATTCCCTTAACTGAATACTCACTAATTTCTCCAGCATCTTGGATAACACAGGTAGGATGGAAATGGGCCTGTAGTTATTAAGATCCATAGGGTCCCCTGATTTTAGAAGGGGACCACTTGAGCTATCTTCCACAGCGTAGGAATAGAGCCAGAGTTTAGGAAAGGTTAAAGAGGTGAGTTAGGGGACTGCAAGCACATGACACGCAATCTTTAGAAAGAATGGGTCCTGAAGATCTGCTCCTGCACTTTTTGGTATCTAGATGCCATAATAGATCCTCAACTTGTTTCAACGGTATAGGTTTGAAGCTAAAGGAGGAGTCAACTCTTTGTTCACCAGTATAGTGGGAGCTTAAATGATCCCTTAATAGGTTAGCTGGGAGGAGTCAAAGGCAAGGCCAGCTGTTGTAAAGTGGTTGTTGAATGCATCCAGGATTTCCAATGTGCCAGTAATGAGGGCCATAGTTACTTGTAATGGGTTGGAAGGGGTTGTTAACATCCTGGCCCATCATACCCTTGATGGTGCCCCAAAATCTAGCAGTATTATGGTAGGAGGAGTCGAGCTGGGCCAGGTAGTAGGCAGCCTTTGCATCCCTAACTTTCCTAGTGCATTTATTCCTGGCTTTCCTAAAGATCATCCAGTCCATGATATTCTTAGTTTTCTTGCTACTTTCCAAAGTTTATCTCTCTCCAGCAGTGCAGCTTTGAGGTCAGCTGAAAACCTACGACAGGATTTGTTTTTATTCGGATACTAGAGATTGGGGCATGGGTGTTAAGGGCATTTAATATAATGCTATTTAGCACCTGCTGAGCTTTTCTACAGAATGTGCAAGATAGAACTTTGCCAGTGTGGAGAGTAGGCTAGATCATGCAGATATCCTTCAATATTGATGTTTTCTTGGATCTCCTCATGAGGAATTTTGCAGGATCTGTTTTAATGCTGTTGGATCTTACCCTGCCATGGGGCAGTGGTCACTTATGTCCATAGGAGCACTCCAGCATGTGTGAATAGATGTGGTTTACTCACTATCATGATGTCAAGTAGAGTACTGTTCCTACTATTCCTTGCATTTAGTCTTGTTGGTTCATTAATTAACTGTGTGAGCCCGTGGGTGTCACAGAATGATACCAGAGATGTAGCTGCCTGGGTGAGCCAGTTGAAATTCAGGTCCCTATGATAATGACTTCTTCAGTACAGGACTTGACCAGGTTTCCCAGGTGGGATAAGAGCTTGTGTTCAGCAGAGGGGTCTGTAGCATCCAATTAAATGGAAAGCTGCTGTATTGGGAGAGAGACTTTTAGAGATAGACACTCAAATTCCTTGGGCATAGATGTTGCAGCAGTACAGGATACAACTGAACCAGCTTTTACTATATATGGCTACTCAGCCTCCTTGTTTGGTGATCAGCTCTGAATAGCTGATAGTTAGGTAGGTTAACTTCCCTGTCCATTGTGGTGGTCTTGAGCCATGTCTCAGTTATCACAAGAAAGTCTGGCAAGGTATGGGCAACCAGGCTTGTAGCAAAATAAATTTTTTCAACAGACTGCATACATTAATATGCAGGAAACTGAGGCCTTTAATTGAGGATAGGTCTGATGGAGAGTGATGCTTTCAAGAGGTCCAGGGTTGATTTCTACATTACCAATACAGAGCAATAGGAAGATCAGTAATTTCATAAGGGCTGCCAGTGATAGGGAGGGGCTGTCTTTGGTCCTCCCTTTTTATTCCGTTGCCACTCTTTGTTTTGGGTGCTCCTGTGGATTTAAGGAAGTGTGCGGGATACCAATTAGCAGTTTGTGACTAGGCTAGGTGAGGGATCTATATACCCAGCAGTGGGGCCTTGGCTGAGAGACATATATGTGGTGATATGTAACTTTATGGTGATTGTACCACTGTAGTCGATGCAGCAATGGCAAGACATATATGAGGTATGGGTGTCAGCCACCGGAGATGTTCAGAGAAACTAGGCGGGTTTCCACTTTAGATTGTATAATAAGGTCATCTTCATTGTAGAACCCTATGGCTGATAGTGACAGGAGTATCAGTAGCAAGCTCCCCATTCTGGGGGATATTGATAGTTGGCAATAGGGAGTAGCGAAGTTGCTGATTGGTTGGATCAGCAAGCTGGTGTGGCTCTCTGTTGGTTTAGAGAAAAGATGCTGTGGGCGGGAAGAGATTTGGTGGGAAGATGCCTATAAATTAACACACAAAGAGGGGGGAAAGTGGTGGGCAAAATTTTAACGCCTTTCTGACTGCTCTCGCTGTTCCTCCTGGCCTAAGTGGAATACTTAGAGCCACAATATTTAATGCCAAGTAGAAAATATTTCTCAGTAACCACTGTGTCCAGGATGTATGACAGCTTAATAGTTCAAGTAAGGCATGCTCTCCGAGAGGCTAAGGACAAGGTAGTTCACTTCACTACTGATATGTGGACCAGCAGCCAAACCATTGCCTGTCTTTCTCTTACTGCACACTGGTTCTCAGTTTTCGGGCAACTCATCATCATCATCATGTACTACTAATCTGTCTGCTACCACTTCAACCAGTACTACTACTACCACTACTATCTCTCAGAGCTCAAAAAAACTGTCACGATTCAGAAAATGGCAGTTCTCCATGTATGTCACTTTCAAGACACACACACACAACACACACACATTCAGCAAGAACTGGAAAGACTACTTACTGCTTGGGTCACTTCACAGGGTTTGAAAGTTTTTTGTTGCCAACAATGGTTCCAATATTAAAAAGCACTTCACGATGGCAACTAGGTACATATATCCTTTTGACATTGTCTTAACCTAATTGTTCAAAGCTTCATAGATAATGACCATCAAGTATCAACTACTGTGGGTACAGTGCACAAAGTGTGTGGCCACTTCAACCATTCAGTAAAGCCCATGACATCCTTGCTGATATCCAGAAGAACAAAGGTCTTCCTTGTCTCCAACTTGTTCAGGATGTAGTAACAAAGTGGAATTCAACTTACTTTATGATTGAATGCATCCTTGATCAAAGGTAGCTATCATTGTGTATACCATGTACAGTGATATTGAGAGTCATTGTACTCCATTCTTCTGAATGGTCTCTGCTGAACAGTTGTGTCACATTCTGAAACTATTCATGACTGCTAGAAAAGAGGTCAGTGCAGAAAAGGCATCCCTTAACCAAGTTATTCAACTCATTCTGCTTCTCAAAAAGGTTGGAGAAAATGAGGGCAACTTAGATATGAATCTATCTCTAGTCAACAACAGCTTACCAGACTTAGCAATGATGGAAATTATCAGCCATGACATGGAGCAAGGGTATCTTTTAGCAGCATTGCTAGATCCACGTTTCTGGAACAGACACCTTCCTGGTGTGGTTTCTGATGATATGGAGGAGTTGAACTACAGGCAACTTTTGATTGATGCAGTACATGAGGTTTCATTAGGAGAATTGACAAGCAGTACTACAATGACACTACCTCAAATTCAAAAGACTGCTCCAAAACCAGTACAGAACCAGACAATGAGGAGAATGACAGTTGGGGTCAGCTGCAGGACATTGAAATTCCACAAGGAGAAAATGCATGCTCAATAGTAAGCATGGTAGATGCGTATCTGTTTGAGCCAACATTGCCATTAAGGATGACCCTTCAGCGTACTGGCAAGATAAAAAATCATGCTGGCCAAAGCTGGCGACCCTGGCTTGTAAGTGTATTGGATGTCCACCTCCAGTGTCTGTTCTGAGCATTTATTTAGCTCTGCTGGGGATATTGTGACTGATAAATGAACAAGATTATTACCAGACAATGTGGAAAAACTAATGTTATTGAAGGTTAATGTGCCAAACTTTGGCTACATATATGATGCTGATCTTGAAGAAGATGACATTGACAGCAGTACCTGTGCTGCAGCTGTGGAGCGACACATCAGCTTTCAATTTTGAGACTCAATGGACTGCTTAAAGTAGAGATCTGGGATTTAGCTGCCTTTCAACCACATTATTGTCATCCTGGGGCTGGGTGGGAGGTGCAGCCAGTACATCAAGTTCACATCATCACGTACTGGTAGCAACTGTGACAGACAAGTCCCTGATCTCACACACAGTCGCTTTCTCAGTCTGTTGAGATAATTTATTTTATTACCTAATGCACCTAAGAATAATTATTTCTTATATAACCATAGCTCTGTTTTTCCCACTGATAGTAGTGGTAGTAGAAGCAGTGGTGAAGTGGTCACTTTGGACTGACTGGTGTTCTTGTTCTTTCACATTGTTTCGTGTTGTGTTCCATACTAAGACCCATTGCTATGTTAAAATAATTGGTGACATACAAAAACACACTGACCCCTTCTACAAAAGTCAGACTCAGGAGACTGGTTTAAAAAATAGAGATCTGGGACTTGCCTGCCTTTTGACGCATCATCGTCATCCTGGGGGTGGGTGGGAGGTGCAGCCAGTACATCACATTCATGTAAGTCACGTACTTGTAGCAGCTGTGGAAGACAAGTCTCTGTTCTCACACACAGTCACTTTGTCATTCTAAGGAGATCATTTACCTAAATGCACACAATTAAATAACCACATTGAGACATGTTGCTAGCTCTGTTTTTTCCCAGGTAGTAGTGGTAGTACTAATACAAACTAAAGTACAATTATTTAAACACACTATTATCCCATTCTAAAAATCAGACTGAGGAGGAGACCATTTATTTACAAACTAGAGATCTTGTTAGGGACTCTCTTGTCATCACAGTCACTTTCTCATTCTTTTCTAAGCAGTCATTTTTATGTTGATGCGCTTGCGCAGCCAACATCTTGTGGCAGTGGGGATTCGAGGCGCGGCCGTTGTTGGGAGATGCAGGCATGCATCAGTGAATCGTCCCTCATTCCCCAATCAACCTACATGCTGGCACCACACCATGCATACATAATGTGGCGAGCACATCTAAGAAAAGGTCCACAGCAATCCGAGCAAAGCTCATCAGATGCAGCGGACCTTCTCTGAGATGTGCTGGCTGACATATGAGCATGCCAAACTGTCAACAGGTGCCCAATCCCCTGTCAGCTTATCCTGCCCCTATGTATGTGTCGATGGGGAGCCCACTCCCGTCGGCATAAAACACCCATTTTGTTATGTGCTGAGGGTGCCCAATCCCTCGGCTCTTACCCCCTACTTTCCTTGTGTGCTGACAGGAAACCCACTCCCCATTGGCATAACGAACCCCCCATTGTTAAATGCTGAGTGGGTGCACAAACCCCTCAGCTCTGCCCCACCGCTTTCTTTGTGTGCCCGTCAGGGGTGCCCAATCTCGTTGGCATAAATTCCAACCCCTCCCTTGTGTTGTGTGCTGGCGGTACCCAATCCTCTGTCGGCTACAGAACCCCCAAAGAGTTAGGTGGCATGCTGGAAGCCCACCCCAGCATGCAAATCCTAAAAAAAAAAAAAACTGTCCATAATGTTTATTTTATTTTTTAACCTGTAAAATAAAACTGTCCCTCATATGCCTCTGGCCCCACCAGACTCCACCCTCTGTACCCCCGCCTCCTGCCCTCACCCCATACTTACTTCTGAGTCCCGCGCGATGATATTCAGTGGACTGAACACGTCTGCACTCTTCAAAGCCAACGGTGAACTGAAGAAATGCCGATAAGCTGTATAATGGAATAAATAGGGTTTTTCAACTTTGGTGCATATCTCAGGCATTTTGGGAATTTTGGCACAGAATTTTCAACATGGGGTTTTGGGACCTCCCTCATGAATTCTGTCACTGGCATGGTGTTATTCGGTCCTGAAAGGTGATTTGTAGTCACTGTGTGAAATCACCTTTCAGGACAAAGTAATGAAATGACAGTGCCACTGTTCATGAGGGGGCTCTCAAAAAGCCTATGTTTAAATTTGGTGGAAAAATCCCAAAATGATAGTTTATTTAGCATGCAGTTGTTACGATGCTTGTAAGTTAGCGACCCGCATTATTTTCATGCCAGATTCTCAACATTGGCATTTTACCACACCTTCTTATGAACTGTGCAGCTGTCATTTTCACATCCTGGCCAAAATGTGTTTCGCACTTCGGCGCACAATAAGCGTGGTCGCTGTGGAAATCTGTGTTCAGGACACATTACCAAAATGACAGTGACACTGTTCATAAGCAGAGATCCTAAAATGCCTATGTTGACAATTTGGTGACAATACTCAATAAAATGACTGTATTTGACGTGCGTTGTGCAGTTTGCACACATGCTCATAAGTTTGTGAACTTATAATATTTTCACTCCAGATTTTTAACAGTGCCATTGTTCTGCACCTCCTAATGAATAGTACAGCTGTCATTTCACATCCTGACCAAAATCTGTTTTGCAGTTCTGGCGCAGAATAAGCGTGATCGCTGTGGAAAGTCCATGTTAGAGACACATTATTAAAATGACAGTGACACTGTTCATTAGCAGATGTCCTAAAATGCCTATGTTGAAAATTTGGGGATGAATTCAATAAAATAAGTGTCTTCTGAGCATGCATTGCGCGGTTGCATGCATGCTCATGACTTTGTGAATTTGTAATAGTTTCCTCCAGCTGTTCATCATTGGTATTTTCTACACCTCCTTATGAACAGTATAGCTTGCTGAAATGTGTTTTCGGGATAGCTTGAGAAATGACAGTGACACTGTTTATGAGCAGAGGTCCTAAAATGCCTATGTTGAAAATTTGGTGCCGAAAGTCCATAACATGACTGTGTTGCAAGTGTGCATTGCACAGTTTCCATGCACCCTTGTAACTTTGTAAATCTGCAATATTTTCATGCCACATTTTCACCACTGGCATTTGTGCACACCTCCTTGTCAACAGTCCAGCTGCCGTTTCTCACAGCCTGCTCAAGCGCATTTCTGCAGCTGGCAGGCGCCACAATAATTGTGCTCGCTGTGAAAAATCACCTTTTGAGGCACATTCACAAAATCACAACGCTTTACATCTCTAGCTCCACCACTGCCACTGCCAATGCCAGTGCGACAACATTTGGCATTGACAAATGCTTGTTGGTAAATGTGCCTTAACCATATTGATTTCAGTGCTGGTAGACTACTTTTGGTTTTCCTTTCCCTGATTGCAGTAGGTGGGGGTAGTAACAGACTGCAGTCTTGAAGTGGTAGCTGGCTGATTGGCTCTCTCTGACTGGCTGTCCTCTGCTCTGGCCGGTGCTGTTTTGTGTTCCTGGCTTCTTCTTCATCACTTAACTGTCTAAACCACATCTGGTGCCTGCCTGTACCTGTTGAGAAATAAAATCACTACTGTTAATAATATAATTTATACAGTATTAGTATTACTTTCTTAAATGTCAGAAACAGAAGAGTGATTAGAGAGCATTCTCTACTACTAAACAGTGGTGTAATTATCTTTTCTATAGATATGTAGATTAGAAGCGGTTTAAAATGATTTTTTTAATATACAGTTACCATAAAACAATAAAGGTCATAAAAGGTTTGGATAAGATTTGGGTAAGGATCCAGACTTTTTTGCTTTATTAGAACCTTTTAGAACCTCAGAACCTTTTGAGGTTCTCCCATCCCTACTACAAACCAGGATCAACAAATATGCTGTGGAAGAACAATACTTGTCTGAAACAAGCTGATTAGTGAAATTGCAAAACAGCATCTTTTCAGTCACAGGGTGACAGAACTCATAGTGAAGAGAAAGACACCCAAGCTTAAAGATCACTTGCTGTTCTCCATGAAAACTCCTGACAAGAAAGAGCAATACTATTTCGCACTGTTGTTTCTTTTCAACTGTTGGATAGCTGAAAGCACATGAAAGTTATGGGAAGGTTTTTCTGTGCTGAGGATACTTTAACAAATCCAAAATGCAAGCAATACATTGAAAGATTACAACAAGAGAAAGATCAGGAAGAAAAAAAACAGTTTAACACATCAACAAATTCTCAAGAAAATGGTAATGCTGAAAGCCAGGGAGTTCTTAGGGACCCCTTATTGACCAGTAATGTTACTGTTGTTGTGAAAATGTTGATGCTGGCATGGAGCAAGGATAAGATTCAGAGGTTGACTTGGATGAAACTGAGAAGGATGTAAACACTGAGCAAAGGCAAATGTATGATACTGTAACAGAGATGGTGTGTCATGGAATTAAGCATGACAACAATGTGCTTGCAGGGACTATGAACCACTATGCTTTTCTGTTAATGGTGCAGTTGGCATAGATAATGCCATCTGCGCCAAACATTAGGAAGAAAACAGAAACATCCATGTTTTGTGCTGTCACTGTACCCACAGGGTTGGCAGCATGGCATCATACAATATTGGCAGAGTGACTACATCGTAAGTTCATGCTGCCAGTTAAACATGAAAAACTACAGAGCTTTGCAAACTGTCATAGCAGGTGGCGCCAGAGCTGAGGGATATGTTTAAGAAGATGAAAGTCTTGATTGTGAATGAAGTGAGTATGGTATTGCGTATCATTCTTTTTTTATTCTCTTTAAGGAATGTTATAAGATACTGAGGTTTTAAACCCAGAGTGGCTTACCTTAATCTAGCATTTAGCATTCTATGGCAAAACCAAAATTTTTATTGTAGCCCCCACTGGAAGGGAAGGGATCATAAATTGGCGAGAAGCAAGCAGCCAGCCAATCCCTTTCACTTTCCAGTCTGCCAGCCACCCAGCTTAGATGTTTAGTGACATCTAACTAGGGAGAGTGTAGAGGGGCACACCCCATATAAGTCTGTGGGGCTATTTTAAAATACTGATTTGTATATGTAACTGTGACATTATAAATATATTAACATGCCACTCAACTAACAAGGACTGGCAGACAGGAAGTGGAGGGATCAGCTGACTGCTTGCTTGGGCCAATTTACTATCCCTTCCCTCCCAGCAGAGGCTACAATATAAATTTCAAAGCAAGGAAATGCATAGGAGGAATTGGACTTATGAATTATTGGCACATTTTCAAATATGAGGAATTGACTCCAAATATGTGGCAGAGTAAAACAACTGTTTCTACAGTAGACATGAGCTTGCTCTATTATTAAAACAGTAGCTGACTGAAGTGGTGAGCGGAGAGGTTGTGCCAGGTGCTCTCTGGGGCTCAGGCTATCAGTAATTGGAGGGCCAGAGGTGGTAGTCATGGAGGGTCTGAGTGGATGGGACTGGGAGGGAGTGCTTCTGTTCTCTGAGGAACTGTATACAGAGACCTATATCACTGATTACAGGCAGCTGATTGAGGGGTGGGAGGCCACTAGCCACCTGGATATGCTGAACTGGATAACAGACAGGCGATTGGAAGGGTGGGAACCCCAGCCACCAGGGTTCACTGATCTGGTTCATGGGTGGTGAATGGAGAAATACACCAGACCACTAGAAATTGTCAACAGGAAATGCTGTGAGCACACGCATACACACACACACACACACACACACACACACACACACACACACACCTTTGCTCCAGGTGTGTAATAAGGGTCGAATGGATACAAATGACCCCACAGCACCTTACTAATGCTATGGAGTCATTTGCATAGGGATTTACATATGGCCAATTGCTCTAGTGGAGCAATCACCATTTGCAGGCCCTAACAGCGGGGACCCCGACTGCCACCAGGGTACACAGAATCAAGTAATGGGGGGTGAAAGGAGGTGGGGATCTCTAGCTACCAGGCTATGCTGAATCAGTTCACAGGCAGGTGAGTGGGGGCACACCAGACCACCAGGCATGGTCAACAGGCAGCCTGACAGATGCTGTGGGGGCAGAAGGTGCATACAGTTTGCTCCAGGCCTGTAATGAGGTCTAATGGGTTGCAAAGACCCTATAGCACCTTACAAATGTTAAGGGGTCATTTGCATAGGAATTTATACATATGACAGACTGCTCCAGTGCAGCAATCACCATTTGTGGGCCCTACCAGCCCAATTGCTCCTGCAATCTGTATAGCTGTCTATTGGCTGCACACAGTACCTCCTGTGGTCAGTGGAGACTGTGGATTTTGGGTGCATACAGGATAGTACTTGACTGGTATATTAGAACATGCCATTAATGTTCACAATGTACTTCAGACATGTTCCAGTACACCTGTAGTTTGGGCCAGGCACTAATTTGCCCTGGAGCAACCATTTAATGAGCACAATACAGGGTGCTTGAATTGTATTTATTTATTTCATGTTTAGGATTCAATACCTTTGAGCATGAGGCTCGTTTACAAAGGTTCTGAGTCAGACAAGTAACAAGTACACATCAATGGCAATACACAACAGGAAATAACTGATGACAATACAACAGGATTACATAAGTTGCATAAAGCAAATATTTGTTGTTATTTAGAAGAAGCCAGGATCAGAGATTTCAACAATATTACAGGGTGTGGCAATTAAACACTTTTCTAATCATAACTAACTGGGGTCAGCGTGGATCCCAAGCTCAAGTCAGTGTGCTAGCTGATAGTAACAACGGAGGTGGCTTTGTTAAGTGTAAAGAAAAGGGAAGTGGGAGAGGCAAGGTGTTGAGAGATTGGGGGAGCTGTGGGAGGGGTTGTAAAGAAAGGTAGATATAGATTCATGAGGCTAATACCCTGGCCATGTTGTTTTCAGCATTTCTATCGAAAGATGATCTGGAAGAGACTATTATTATAGGTCTGTACAGTTTGTATTGTGAAGGCAAACAGCAGAATGAACAAATTGGGACACAGGAACAGTTGACTGTGGCTGGGAAGGTATGTGATGAAAAATTTTTAGACACATTTTAAACTACAGCTGTGTTTCACCTGGTGACACCAGTCAATGCCTCTGTTCGAACTTTTTAGAGCCATCTCTGGTCACTGTACAGGTGAAAGTAAGAGATCCCATGGTACTTATCAAGAAGAACAGGGCATTTTTTATTGCAGAAAAAGTATCATACAAGCACGAATTGTCATGCAATATTTATTTATTTATTATTTATTTATTTTTATTTTTATTAAGTTTTTGTTGACTGGTAAGTGCACTAGACAAATCCTGCCTATTTTCAGGCACGACCGGGGAGGGGATACAGATGAATGCCAACTGACCTTGAACCAGATTAAGCTGTTTACATTTACAAAACATTTACATTTACAACATTTACAAAATGTTCAAGAAAAAGGATTAAAAAGCCGGGATGACTTCTGGTTCTGGCTTGACTCAGCATAGTGGCTCCTTCTTGAGCTCCATCTTACCCTCCAGTAGAATTGCTGTCCATCCATCCCTAAACAGCAACAAATCCCCTAAAAGTAACTGAAAATCTAAAAGGCACCATGGGGCTGCAGACATCTGCATCAAAACTGGGATCCCGGGCCGCCCGTGGCGCTGAGGGTTGAGGCGCTTGGATGCCACACCTCGCCCACGGCGGCTACCCGGTTTGGGAGCAGACCGGATCGCTGGTGGGTCAGCCAGGGGAGTTAGCTTGGAGTGTCCCACGATGGCTTGCCTACTCTGGGGAGGGTTGAGGCCATAGCCCGAACACTTGCCTGACTCTGAGCAGAGGTTCAGAGTACTGCAGGCCTCAACATCAGGGCATGGGCGGCTGCTGTACACACGTGACGTCGGCACTTGATGCCTTGACGCTGGGGTCCTCACGCTGTAAGGGGGTGGAAGAAAATGGAGAAAATGCCTGCCATCACCGGGAAGACAGAGCCCCGGAGATGGGCCCTCGATGTGCCTTTGCCCACCCGGCCCCTAGACTGATGAAAGTTGATTGATGAGGTAGGGGCTCTGCCCCATCCCCACTGGGGTAAGCCAAAGCTCCATGGGGTACAGTGGGGTTGTTCAGGCAGGGTGGAAGGTAGAGGATGTCTGCCTTGGGGCTCCTCAAGGGTCGAGGATGGCAGGCTGGGAAAGGCAGATAAATAGCGATTTCAAAAAAAAAAAAAAAAAAATGGGATCAAGCAAGCAGAAAGTGACAGGCAAAGCAGGAGCCTGAGCAACTCACCCTAGCTAGTATCAGACTACATGGTTGGCTCTGGGAATAGGAGGAGGATGCTAGTTCAGTCAGGACTGGCCTTCAACAAATACAGCTCAGCAACAATTCTCAAAACACTTCGGAGAATTGATGCCAACATGTCAGAGATCCACAGGACTTTAGAAAATTAGAGCAGCGCACCACGGCAGTTGAAACAGCTGGCACAGAGATCAGTAATGAAGTGAGCAGCATGGGTCATACCCTGCTATAACTTTACAGGAAAGAGAGAGAGAGAGAGAGAGAGAGAGAGAGAGAGAGGGAGGAAGGGAGGGCGGGGAGAGAGAGAGAGAGAAGAGAGAAGTCTCGGATATAGTAGAAAAACACTGAGACCCGGATGCAGGAAAAAGCTGCACCTCTTTGGATTCCCTGAAAACTGTGAACAACCAGATCTAAATGGCTTTGTAATTTCTTGGCTGCAGCAAGAGCTTAATTTAGTGCTAGACCATGATATTGAACCTGAAGCAGCACACAATGCTATTGGACCCAAACCCGTACCAGATGCTCCACCAAGGGTCTGCAGTGGTGAAGTTTTAAAGTTCCCCATGAAGGCGTAATCTTATGAGGAATCGTGGGCCTAGAAAGATTTGTGCCTAAATGAAAATGGGTCTTGGGGACCAGGACTACCCACCACACATTCTCAAAAGCTAAAATGAGTCCTGGCCATTATAAAGCAGTTGCAGGAGAAAAGGTTACAGCTCAAATAAGGTACTTGGTGTAGCTGGTGGAGCAAGAGGAGGAGGGACAAAGTTTATGATTCATTCTGCAGGCAATAAATTGCTCCAGACACATAGCATCAGGGTACCAGAACTCCCAGAATAGGCCTACATGCGAGATGTGCAGCAGATGGTGTGGGCAGTCATAGGAAAGGCAAGGGCGGAGCAGGGCAGGGTCTCACAAATCTGGTCTGTCTGAAGACATCTGATGGTTTTATGTGATAACGCGGCTCTGAAACAACGAGTCCGAATCGCAAAGAAATTTCAACAAGGACAAGCAGCGACTATTTTTTTTGGGGGGCTTTGCCCCTCCAAGATACTGGATAACCAATTCTGAGGTCGTAGCACCTCAAAGAAGGGGAAAACATTTGCTGCTGTTCGTCATCACCAAACTTCCATTGCTGACTTTTGACTCGCTGTTTCAGAGTCACTGACTTCACATGCCACTCATCCAATCAGACCTCAAGAAGGTGTATAAGGGTCTGAAACAACAAATCAAAACAACTCACATGGAGTACAGACTTTACTGCCTTTCATTCTGACTATATACTGTACTGTTGAGCCGTGTACCTGCAGCAACTGAATTGACCTTCCCCCAGCGGCCTCAGTGAACTAACTGGACCCACATACTCCCCCTGCCTTAAAACTGTTCAGTTTTAATCTGCCCCCCAGAATAGAGTTGGACAGGCCATTTATCTCCAGATCGTAGGCAGACTACATCTGCAGCTGTGCCACTCTTGGAAGATATTGTATCCTTCTAGCTGAACTGTAATCAGCTGGCATTTCTGCCCAGACTGTACTGCTTAATGTTGTTTTTGTTTCTTTCTTTTTTATACTTTTGCAGGCAAGATGGTCCAGATTACACTGGAGTTTGGGTAGGTTACTGGGCAGGTGCTGCTGGGGAGGTTCAATGGGTTCCAGTGGAAGCAACATTTTGCCTTGAACAGCTGGGATAAACTGGGGCTATGTTGGGGGATGTTTGTGGGCACCAGAAAGAGTATGGATTTTGCACAACAATATTATAAGGAGAAAGCTATATCTATATAAGGGTATGGAGTTACAAACAAGGGAAGGGGGCTGGGCTTATCACTGGTGGGGAAACTAGTTGAAGCAATACTTAAATTAATTCTTTTTTGCAGTATAGCATTACTTTAAGAGGGTGCTTATATGGAACAGTGTCCAGAGGGCTGGGTGAGTGCACAGATCACAGTTAAAGTGACACAAGGCTTTTCCTATGTTATGAATCATATTGCAACTCACTGGTGTGGTACACAGGAATGGGAGGTTGGACAATAATGATGATTAAGAATGGGAGGCTCTCCAGTGACCTTGTGATTGTGGGGAAGGGGCACTCCTGCCAAGAGGGACCCTCCCTCATGAAGGGGTTCTCTGCATGAAGCCCTATCATGGAGCTCTCCTGGGGCTTCCAACATTAGAGGTGGACTCAAGGGTAGTTGATATGGAGAGAAAAAAATGCTTATCCTATGCCTGAGTACCTCACACCAGTGGGTCTACTAGCCGACTTACAGGCAGCAGGGCTAGCCTCTACAGATTTCAAACTTGTATCTGGGCAGCTTGGTTGGGGTGAGGTCCAGTTCCTGGTCTGTGGGCTCACCACTGAAGGGAGACACAGTCCTATTCTGATTCTGCTTTATGTATGTAGTTTGATAAGGTTCTGTGTTTTGTATGTTGAATGTATTTGCACCTGGGATGAAATGAAATCTGCAACTAATGCACCTCACAGTGAAGTGCTGTTTTTGACACCCAGCTGGCCAATAGGAGGATTACATACAACCACTCACTGAGAAGGGTGGTCCCACTTGATTATGAAGATCAAGGGTAGAAGATCAACCTCAATGGGCAGCAAAGACCAACTGGTTTGCAGTAGGGTGATTCTTGTGAGTACAAAGTTGAGTCAAATTTGAACATTGTCTCATATAATGATAAAGGGCTGGAATCAGTGGTGAAAACAGCAAAAATCTTAAAGAGATTGAAAGACGATGCTTCTGGTTTCACCTGCAGGAAGATGGCAGCTTCACCTGTGAGTTCTGGGTCTCACCTAATTAATCTTTCATAATCTGGGCACACTATCACTTCAAACTCTCCTAGAAACTGTCAGGCGGCATGCAGCATTTATTCAAGGCAGAGCGGAACTGCATCTTGATGTCTCTGGCCACAGGATCACTGGTGAAAAAGAACAGGACCAATGAGGCCTCTCTCATAGCTCCCTGTGCCAAAAACAATGGCCACAGAGCAGCTGACGGAACTCCTTGTGGAGATGTGAGACATCGCTACCCCCTCACTTCTCCAATAGGGAGGTAGAGCACATTAAACAAACATTAAATGACATGGAGGGACAGACAAAGGATTTCCAGGATGCATGATGAAGGCAGAGTGCCACATTGGAGAGGTGGAGGACCTCCTTCAAGAAGTGGAATTGGAGTCGGCCTGGTGGCACTGAGGGTTGAGACACTGGATGCCACACCTCGCTCCATGCCGGCAACCCCTGGTTTGGGGAGTGGACTCAGGTCACTGGTGGGTCGGCTGGGGAGCACAGCTGAGTGTCCCACAACAGCTACCGTCTCCAAGGAGGGTTGGGTGGGAGGGTCGATGCCCACTGCTCGTGTGTGACTCTGGGTGGAGGCTCGGGGAATGCAAGCTCCCAATAGAAGGGAGATGGGTGGCCCAGGCATGTGGTAGATGTCGGCGTCTAGTGTCTTGACATCTGGGGCTAACGCTGCATGGGGAAGAGACAAGTGGAAAACTCCCTGTCAGCTCTCCGGGATGGGCTTCCTGGGGCATGCCTCCGATTTACCACTGCTTAGCTGACTACCTCCAGACCCGACGAAGGTAGAATATGAGGGTCCACCCCAACTCATCCCGCTCGGGGGCAAGCTGAAGCACATGAAGGCTGGGAGGTAAGTATCGGGGAGCAGCTGGTAGGAGTATGACCCCTTGGATGCCCTGAAGGATTGGGGCTGACAGGCCGTAGAAGGGAAAAAAGTACAATTTCAACAAAAAGAAGTGGAATCCGCTCAATAGACAACAACCAGAGATCACCATTTAGAAAAGAAAGTCATACTAAGATTGATACTAAGACTGATCAGAGCTAGGGAGCTGTAAAGCCCATAATTACTCCTGTGAATTAATAATAACAAATTGTGATGCCAGAAAGAATGAATTTGTCCAATCTGGACTTAAACACTGATTTAGAGCTACTGGTAATCACCTCTAGTGTAATGCATTCCATGGTTTGATGGTACATAAAGTATAAAAACATTTTCGTGGCATTAAGTTAAATCTTCTGTATTGTAACTGTACTGGGTGACCTCTAATAATATAGATATCTTTAAACTCTAGACCCAAAGTAGTCAGCAAGAAGGGATCTTGCATTACATCGTGCATGAGGAGGAGTTCACCCCTCAGACGTCAGTGATGGGACATTAGGTTCAGAGAAATAAGTCTATTTTCATAGGGACATTGTGCAGGCCTTTGACTAGTTTATTATATTGTCTTTGTACTTTATCATGATGCATATCATCATTTTTCCTAAAATGGCACCATAGTTGTGAGGAAAACCAAATGTGGGCATACATAGGTTCTTTATAGGGGCATTAATACTTTTCTATCCCTAGATTTGATATTTCTCTTGATGGACCAAATAATCCTATTAGCCTTAAGAATGACTCCATTGATCTGTGAATGGGGAAGGAAGTCATCTGATACTAGAACCCTAAAATCTTTTCTGTACTAGTGCTGGTCAACACCCTGTCATCATATGTATGCATGGTTGGTATTATTAATACCCAAGTGCATAACCCTGCATTTATTGTGATTTAATTTCATCCCCATTTCTACCAGTTGGAAATATGATCAAGATCATTCTGAATAGATACTATTTGTTCTAGATTGGAACACTGTCCACCAATTTTAATGTCGTCTGTGTATTTAATGGTATTGGAACAGCAGCTATTTGTTATATCAGCTATGAAAATCTGGAATAAGCGGGCCCAAAATGGAACCAGGGAAACCCCACTAGTAACAGTACCTATTTTTGAAAGCTGTCAGTTTATCAAAACTTGTTGTGTTCTATCAGTCAACCAGCTTGCTATCCATCTTACAATACTATGGTTGATGTTAAATTTATATAATTTTTGTAACAAGGCCCAATGAGGAATGAGATCAAATGCCTTTCTGAAATCTATATAAATAACATCATAAAGGATCTGTTGTTGAGTTGTAGGCTTATATCTTCATAGAAGCACAACAGATTGGTTAAACAACTTCACGTTCTTTTTGAAGCCATGTTGTTCATCGTCCAGCATAGTCAGAAGTGGATGAGACCAAATCTTGATAACACTTTCCAGGATTTTACACATTAGCGATGTTAAGCTGATGGGTCTGTAGTTTTCCCAGTTGTTCCTTGGACCTGTCTCAAGAAATAGGTAACCACGTATGCTGTTTTCAAAGTTCAGGAACAAAGTTATTATTAATACACTGTTCATATAGTAATTTAAGGGTAGGGACAAGCTATCTGCTAAAAGGTACAGAAGATGACTGGATATGTTATCTGGAGATGTACTAGTTTTGCCTTTAAGTGTAATTAATTCGGCATGGATGTCTTCTTCAGATAGAGTCATATAATTACCCAACGATATCTGAAACCGTGTTTACTTTCAGATTACTTGAAATATATCACAACAAGCATTTGTCAATACCGAACGCTCACTTGCAGGTATTTGCAGTGGTATTTGGCACTTGGACATGGCTTAAAAATCAGTGACAAAGAAGTACAAGCTTTGTCAATGCCGAATGTTGCTTGCTTCTATGTGCTGTTTAGGTATTTAGAAGTCATTGGAGTGCAAATATTGAAAATTCGTGAACTTACAGAGAGTAAGGAGAACTGCGCGAAGCACGCTCAGAAAAACAGTCATTTTTAGGAATTTTTACCAAATTTTCAACATAGCCATTTTAAGACCTCTCTCATGAACAGTGTCACTGTGATTTTCTTAGTGTGTCCCATACATTGAGTTCCGATAATCGACTGCGCCCATTGTGCGCTACATGCGTGGAAACACATTTTGGGAAGGATGTGAAAGATGACAGCTGTACTGCTCCATAAGGAGGTGTGGTAAAATGGCAATGCTGAAAAATCTGGAATGAAATATTGAGAATTATGAAACCTCAGTGTGCGTGGAACTGTGCAACGCACTCATTAAAACAGTTATTTTTAGAATTTTTCACCAAACTTTCAACATAGCCATTTTAAGACCTCTGCTAATGAACAGTGTCACTGTGATTTTCTTAATGTGTCCCATACATTGAGTTCGCACACCAACTGTGCCATTGTGCTACATGGGCGGAAACACGTTTTGGTCAAGATGTGAAAATGACAGCTGTACTGCTCATGAGGAGGTGTGGTAAAATGGCAATGTTGAAATCTGGAGTGAAAATATTGAAAATTGCAAACTTACAGACGTGCGTAGGAACTGCATAGCATACGCTAATAAAACAGTCATTTTTAGGATTTTTCTCCAAATTTTCAACATAGCCATTTTAAGACCTCTGCTAATGAACAGTGTCACTGTGATTTTTAATTTGTCCCATACATTGATTTGCATATATCTGCGCCATTATGCTTCATGAAAGCGGAAACACGTTTTAGGCAGGATGTAAAAATGACAGCTGTTCTGCTCATAAGGAGGTATGGTAAAATAGCAATGTTGAAAATCTGGAGGAAAATATTGAAAATTCATGAACTTACGAGCGTGCATAGGAACTGCGCAACGCACGCTCAGAAAATAGTCATTTAGGATTTTCACCAAATTTACAAAATAAGCTTTTGAGAGCCCACCTTATGAACACTGGCAGTGTAGTTTCATTAATCATTCGAAAGGTAATTTTGCACAGTGACTGTGAAATCACTCAGCCCGAATAACGCCATGACAGTGACAGCATTCATGAGAAGGGGTCCCAAAACCCCATGTTGAAAATTTGGTGCAAATATTCCAAAAATGCCTGAGATATGCAATAAAGTTGAAAAACCCTATCTATCCCATTATACAGCTTACCGGCATTTCCTCAGTTCGCGGTTGGCTTTGAAGAGTGCAGATGTGTTCCCGGTCCACCGATGATCATCGCACCAAGCTCGGAGGTAAGTATGGGGTGGGGGGTGTGGGGAGGCAGGGTGCACAGTGGGTGGTGCGGGTTGTGGGAGGGGTGGGAGACACAGCGATGGAACGTTTTCTTATTTACAGGTTTTTTTATTCAGGCGAGCGGGCGTTTGCCACGCTGGGGTGGGCTCCCAGCGTGGCAGCAAGAAAGCTGGTTGGGAGAACATGGAGCCGACGGGGATTGGGCCCCCTGATCAAAAGCAAGATTTGCCATGCTGGGGTGGGCCCCAGCGTGGTAACAAAGCTTTGAGGGAGGAGTGCAGACTTGAAGCCGACGGGGATTGGGCACCCGTCGGCTATAAGTTCCCTTGTTTTGTATATTTGTATATTTCTGCATGCCTAGCCATAAATAAAACAATGGCAGGACAGCAACAGGACGAGGAAGCTGGACGTATTTTGTTTCGCAGCTCATACAGAAGCACTGCCAGCACTGATCTGCAGGGTGGTTTCTTTGAAGTGAAGACCACTGCTGTCATACACAGCACCTACATCCATTGGTGCAGGACCGCCATGCCTGCTCAACGGAGCAGTGGATTGCATAGGACAGTCACACCTCCAAAGTGTCCTATTCTCCCAAGACGCTCATTGCGCATGCTCAAGCAACGTAAAAATTAGTGTGGAATAGATTAGCTATATCATAGGGGTCATTAATTACAGTATCATTTACTTGAAGGGACCAACCTGACGAGTTTTTAAGGGAGTTAATATAGGAAAAAAGGACTTGCTGTTGTCTTATTAGCTTCAGAGCTAGTTTGTACTCCCATGTTTTTTGTCCTTTGATGCTGTTTTGCATTTTTTAAGTTTGCAGGTATAAGTACCAGTTGGTATGAGTCAGAGATTTTAAGTAACCAGAGTAAAGTTTATTTTTTCTTTATGAGTTTTTGTATAGAATTATTCATCCATTTTGGGTGGTATTGTTTGGATGAGTTTTTTAACTTAGTAGGGAAATATAAGTGTCACTTAGAACAGTTATTGTACTATGTAGTTTGTTAAAATACTCCTTTGTTCCCAAGGTAGCCAGAATAGATGACCAGTCCATGCTATCTAGTCCAAATTTAATGCTATTAATATCAGCTTTATCATATATATATATATATATATATATATATATATTTTGGTATTATTATTTGCTATGGTTATCGTATGTTATAAAATAAAGCTAATAGTGCAGTGGTCACTGTTACCTATTAGTGAAGAAATAGTGAGTTTTTTAATGCTAAACTTTTGCTATGAAAACAAGGTCTAGAATATTATTACCTCTAATGGGATGCTCAACACTCTGGTTAAGGTGACATTGTTGGCATATATTTAATAATTTTGTTCCCGAACTGGATGAAGCTGTTTGCCCTTTCCAGTTAACCTCACCTAAGTTAAAATCATCTGTCAATATAATGTCCCTAAAGAACTAGCTGTTTCAATTTCTTTAATGATTGTATCGAGATAGTCTGAAGATGCACTAGGGGATGATAACAGACACCTAGAATAATATGTTTATTTTTATTCAAGATGACTTTAATCCAAGCTGATTCAGAAGAAATTGTGGAAGTTTTGATTTTGTTTGAAATTTCAGCTGATTGCAGTGTGTCTTAAGAAAATGGCAACTCCTCCTTCCTTTTATTAATTCTATTAACTTTATATAGAATATACCTGGTAATAAAAATCCAAACTGGATTTCTCATCTCCCCATGTTTGTGATCAGTAGCGTCTATATTATCAGTTGCTAATATGACCTTTAACTCGTCAATTTTGCCCTGAAGGCTCCTAGCATTGAAGTACAAGCATTTTAAATTCTTAAACTGACATTTACGTGTTGTGACTGTTAAGTTCTGAGGGGAGGGAATTTTCTTTCCCCAGGTCAAGACATTTAAAAGCCTGGGAGGCAGTATAGCACAGTGGTTTAAGGCTCTGAGCTGCAAATCTGGTGACATCCAGCAGACCAGGCCTGGGTTTGAATCCCATCGCTTCCACTTGCATATTGTGTGACCCTGAGCAAGTCACTTAACTCCTCTGCTCCCAGGTTGCACCTCTAAAAAAAGCTTTCAGCTTAGTGTGCTATTCCTGGTTAAACAAAAAAAAAAAGTTTGTCAATAAGCTTGAGTATATGTTCACCCAATAAGTAGTTCCCTTATGACTTAAGTGAAGGCCGTCTCTACAAAACAGATACAACCTACTGACAAAATCCTCCCAATGAGTAACACATACCTGATTTTGCTTAAAGCACCTTTGCTGGAGCCAATTGTTGAACTTGTGAATTTCTTGGTTAAACTCATAGGATGCTCTAGGGACAGGCAGGATTTCTGAGAAAGCAATTTCACAACCAATATCAACCAAGATGTTAGAGCAACAAGGTCTTTTTATTTCTGCTATGTCTGTGTGCAAGAAGTCATTAGTTCCCACATGAAGAACCACCAGTGGGTTTATCCCACAGTTTGATAGAATGTTATTAATCATGCTAGTAATGTCTGCTATCTTAGCCTCTAAAGCTGTTACTTGATATTTGCTGTATTTCCCTGTCTCCCACCTTGTACTACCTGTACCAGGTTGCACCTGGAAACGAGCCTCGCTCAGTGTGCCTTCCCAGTCACCAAATTTTAAATAAATAAAAAAAAAAAAAAAGCTGGAGCATGTACGGTTGGTCTTATCAGGATCTCATATGACCCTGTCTAGGTATTTAATGATAGAGCCTCCTAGAACAAAAACTTGTCCTTGCCTGTAGAGGCTGCCATGCAACATATGCATAGCAGGAATGCCAGAAAATGCAGAGGGAAAAGCATGAGGGATGTTTTGCAGACAGCACTACCCATATTACTTGACTATTACTGGCATACACCCTGGAATTTGAGCAGGTGCACAGCGCCCTCCAGCTGAAGCCCACTACCCAAAACACAATGCCTCTCATGATTGTGGCAAGGCTAACAAGGTTCCCCATCAAAGAACAAATAATGGCCTTGGCCTGCAACAAGAAAGAACTGACATGGGAAGGACACAGCATCTCAATTTTCCTAGACCTCCTCAAAGAAATCCTTAATGTGAGACACTAGTTTTTGGACACTAAAAAGCTGCTGAGGGAGCAAGGGATTAAGTACAGCATGCTCTTCCCTGCAACCTTGAAAATCTTTGGTAAAGCACCTCTACACAAATCTACGAACCCAGCTGAAGCCATGGAATATGCAAGCAATATACTTGGATCCAAAGCCAGCATCAGCACAAGCTGCGACCAAACAAGGGACACTTAACAGATTTCTCCGAGCAGCAAGATGCCTTGGCTTCTTATGACTGAGAACCCTACAATCCTCTACCTGATGTGTAAGTACTGATTTATGGTTGTTTTGATATAGAACAACTGTAGGTGAGCTCCGTGGACTCCCCTTTCTTAATTGCTCCTCTTCTCTGACTTCACTTTCTGCTACTCAGTGAACTGGCCGAGGTAAAGAAGAACTATAGCCAATTCTACGAACAGTGTCAACAGCATCCTCCCCAACTAGCTGGGGCACAGTTCTTGAGGCAAGGCACCTACCACGTTCTGTAATTAAATATAAAGGGTGACTGGGTGGGGACAAGGGCAGGAGTTGTCAGGGGAGACATAAGTGCACTAGAGGCTCCATAGCAGGGCCCAGGTGGTTTCCTGACTGACCGTTAGGAGGGCATTGCCCTTAACATAACTGACTTAAACAGTCTTAGATGAAGGCGGGAAAACTGGTACCATAATATCTGCATGACAGTGATGCATGGCGGGAGCTGAGGCACACGTACCCACTAGAACATTGCTTCTGGCAACCTCCCTCCTCTCTTTCTACCCTTTCTCCCTCCTTTCTCTCACTTTGCCTATGCCTTGATACTAATGCCACTAACTGACTCAAGACATCAAGACAACAACAGCTATAGATGGTATATTTGTGGACCAGGCTGGCAGGGGATGCCTAAGACAGTGGAAAAGGAGGGGGTGTATGGTACAAGAACTTAGAACCCCAGGATGGCCCTAAACTCATATAAACTGTACAGAGACCTAATGTACTATGAAAGACCTTGGTCAGGTAGGACTGGTGCAGGGCAAGAGTGACACCTGTGGCCTATGTGGCAGGCTACGATTGTTACTATTGAAATTAAACTGCAGTTTTGTTTGTTCAGTGTTTTGTTAATATTGTTGTTTTAATGTTGGCCTGTGTAAATGTGGTTCACTGGTGCAAAGTATGATAGTATCTCTGGATGGGAGGATGGCTCTGTATGAACTCCCTCCACTCCCATAGCTGAAGATGCATTAACCATGAGGTTGAATTAAATCAGTGTAATTTACTGGAATGTGAGACACTTGGGACCCCCATTAAAAGGGTGAATGTGTTGGTGCACCTGAAACTCTAACATGTGACATAGCCATGATTCAGGAGATGCATATGAAGCAGATGGAAGCTTTGAAACTCCGCTGTATATGGATGGAGTAGGCGTTAAGGCCTCTTATAATTCCAAACAAAGAGGAGTGGCAATCTTATGTAGCAGGGGTCTAAACTTCACAACCCTCTCAACAGTAGTAGAAGCAGGTGAGAGGTAGCTCCTAGTTAAAGGAATGCTGCAGGGCATGGAAATTATCCTTGGCACTGTCTATACTGTAGGCTGAATCAATCTGACCCAACCTTTTTCCACATGTTTTGTCTTTGGCCTGGACCCCAATTCTGGACAAGAGCTCAGCCCCTGCCCTCACATTGCCGCATTCATGCCCATAGCACTTACCCCCTTGGTTGGGCCACTGGCTGACCACACCCCAAATGACACCTGGTAGCAAGCCCTGGTTTACCCCTTATGGCGGGCCCTGGGAGTGGGACACCCCAGGCAGATGATGGTGGCAGAGGGAATGGTGGCAGAGCAGGGCATCATACCTGGGGATCAGATATTTCTTGATGCTGTGTTCCCTGGAGGCAGGACATGCAATGATGGTCACATCTGTCCTGCCCTCTCATGTAACTAGGCACTGGCCTTTTCTGTGGATCCCTGGCCTCTGCCAGGGGTTGCTGAGCGGAGAGCCCCCCACAGAGAAGGACAGCTACCCCCGGATGCTCAATCCTTCTCCGCCTGGTTAGCCTCTGACTCCCGGGTCTGTTCCTGAACCCAGAATGTCGGCATTGAAGTGGATGCCTTGCGCCATGCCAGCGGGTCGCCTTCTTTTCCTCATGTTAGCTCAAGCCATTTTAAATTTACAAATGCAACAGTAATCCCATCAATATCACAGGGGCAAAAGGGCAACAAACTGGAGAATGACACAAGTCTTCTACAAGAACTTGAATTCAAAACATGACTGCAGACACAACAAGGGCATATTATGAGTGTAATAGAACACAGAAGGTGTCACCTGATACTGTCTGGGAAGCTTATAGCGACTATTGGAGGCACATACTGGCCTGTTCTGCAGCTAAGAAAAAGGCTAGAACCAGAAGTGTGAAAAAAATTGGTAGAAATGTGGGAGGTAGACCAGCAATATAAAAGCTAAGTAAGCCTGACAAGATCCTGCTGCTCGACTTAAGCCTAAAATAGAGATTTAATGTCCTTTTAAGTCACAAAGTAGAGTATGCCCTGTTCTGGATTTGGCAAAAGTACTGCAAGGCCTGGAGAAAGCCAACAGGCTGCTGGCCTATAGACTAAGACAGCAGCAAGCCAGCAATAGAATTGTATCTCTGAACAAGCATTCGTCAATGCCAAATGTTTGCTTGCTGGCACTGGCAGTGGTAGTGTAGAAGTTACAGAGCTGCATAATAGGAATGGCAGTGAAGTATTGAACTGAAGCCAACCCACCACCACCCTGCAGAGAGTGACAGGCATTGGGGTGTGCCTTTAGGTTGTCAGGCATAACGACCGCCATTTCACCACATCCCACCCTGCAGACACTGACAAGTGTCACAGTGTTCCTTAGGGTCTTTGGCCCTTAGCGCACCCCATTCCATTAGGAAATACGGTGAGATGGGTGCGATATAGAGAATGGGGTGAACTTTGGGGCAGAAGAGTCCGGCATACCTCGATGCCTCTCACTGGCTGCAGGGTGTGGAATGGTATGAGCATTACAGGCAAGAATCCCAAGCCACACCCTTGATGCCTGTCATTCTCTACAGGGTTGGGCGTTATGGTTGGAAACCCTAATACCTCAGGCATTCGTTAGTATTTTCACTCCAAATTTTCAACATGTTTTTTTGTGACCCCACCTCATGAACAGGGGAATATCAGTTTGTTAGCCAGCTGCTTATGCACAGCGAGTACGGCATTTAGCACCACAGATGCAAAACATTCGAACAGGATGTAAATAATGACAGCTAGCTACTGTTCATGGGGAGGTGTAAAAAATGGAAATGTTGCAAATCTGCAGTAAAATATTTTAAAAATGGTGAAGTCACGAAGCGTGATACAGAAACTGTGCAACGACACCCGTAATATAATTAGGTTGGGGATTTTTACAGCAGATTGCCAACTCAGGCATTTGGTGCCTCCGATCATGAACAGTGTCACTGTGATTTTCTTTATCTGTCCCGAACAATGATTTCCCACAGCGACCACGCATCGCTGTGCTGAAAGTTGAAAACACACTTCGACCATGTTGTGAAAAATGACAGCTGTACTGTTCATAAGGAAGTGTGGAAAATGCCACTGGTGAAATCTGGACTGAAAATATTACAAAGTCATGAACTTACGAGGTGCGTGGAAACTGTGCAATGCTCACTCGTAAAACAGTCATTTTATGGAATTTTGTCACCAAATTTTCAACATAGCCATTTTAAGACCTCTGCTCATGAACAGTGTCACTGTGATTTTCTTAATCTGTCCCAAACATTGCTTCGCACACCAACAGCACCATTATGCGCTACATGTGCGAAAACACATTTAGGCGACATATGAAAAATGGCAGCTGTACTGTTCATAAGGAAGTGTAATAAAATGGCAATGTTGAAAATCTGGAGTGAAAATATTAATTTGCAAACTTAGAGCATACATAGGAACCTCATACAGCAAACTCATTAAAACCAGTCATTTTAGGAATTTTTCACCAAATTTTCAACATAGCCATTTAAGACTTCTGCTCATGAACAGTGTCACTGTGATTTTTCTTAATTGTTCCATACATTGATTTCAGCACCACTGCGCATTGTCAGCGCTACATGGGCGGAAACACGCTTTAGGTGAGATGTGAAAATGACAGCTATACTACTCATAAGAAGGTGTGGTAAAATGGCAATGTTGAAAATCTGGGTGAAAATATTAAAATTCAGCGAACTTACGAGGCGTGCGTGGGAACTGCATAACTGCGCTCATCGAAAACAGTCATTAGGTATTTTTTCACCAAATTTTCAACATAGCCATTTAAGACCTCTGCTCATGAACAGTGTCACTGTGATTTTCTTAATCTGTCCCAAACATTGCTTTCGCACACCAACACCACCATTATGCGCTACATGTGCGAAAACACATTTTGGCGACATATGAAAATGGCAGCTGTACTGTTCATAAGGAAGTGTAATAAAATGGCAATGTTGAAAATCTGGAGTGAAAATAATAAATTTGCAAACTTACGAGCATGCATAGGAACGCATAGCATGCGCTAGTAAAACAGTCATTTTAGAATTTTTCACCAAATTTTCAACATAGCCATTTTAAGACCTCTGCTCATGAACAGTGTCACTGTGATTTTCTTATATGTCCCATACATTGAATTTCGCACATCGACTGCGCCATTGTGCGCTACTGAAGTGAAACACATTTTGGGCAAGATAGGAAAATGAAAGCTGTACTGCTCATAAGGAGGTGTGGTAAAATGTGCAATGCTGAAAATCTGGAGTAAATAATATTGAAAATCGTGAACTTACAGTGAAGCGTAGGAACTGTCGCAACGCACCCATAAAACAGTATTTTTAGGAATTTTTCACCAAATTTTCAACATAGCCATTTTAAGACCTCTGCTCATGAACAGTGTCACTGTGATTTTCTTAATTTGTCCTGTACATTTATTTCACACACCGACTGCGCCATTGTGCACTACATGAGGCGGAAACACATTTTGGGTGAGATGTGAAAATGACAGCTGTACTACTCATAAGAAGGTGTGGTAAAATGGCAATGTTGAAAATCTGGAGTAAAAATATTGAAAATTCTGAACTACGAGCATGCGTAGGAACTGCGCAAAGCGCTAGTAAAACAGTCATTTTTGGAATTTTTTCACCAAATTTTCAACATAGCCATTTTAAGACCTCTGCTCATGAACAGTGTCACTGTGATTTTCTTAATTTGTTCTGTACATTGATTTCGCACACTGACTGCGCCATTGTGCGCTACATAGGCGGAAACATGTTTTGGGTGAGATGTGAAAAATGACAGCCATACTGCTCATAAGAAGGTGTGGTAAATGGCAATGTTGAAAATCTGGAGTGAAAATATTGAAAATTAGCGAACTTATGAGTCTCGTAGGAACTGCTCACTACGCTATCTAAAACAACCATTTTGGAATTTTCACCAAATTTTCAAAATAGGCTTCTTGAGAGCCCACCTTATGAACGCTGGCAGTGTTGTTTTGTTAATTGGGCATGAAAGGTGGTTTTGCACAGATCACTGCGAAATCACCGTTGGGCCCGCTAATAACGCCATGACAGTGATCATTCATGAGAAGGGGTCCCTAAAACCCTATGTTGAAAATTTGGTGCAAAATTCCAAAAATGCCTGAGATATACAACAAAGTTGAAAAAACCCTATCTATCCCATTATACAGCTTACGGCATTTCCTCAGTTCGCGTCGGCTTTGAAGAGTGCAGGCGTGTTCCTAGTCCACCGAAGATCGTCGCGCCGGACTCCGGAGGTAAGTATGGGGTGAGGGTGTGGGGAGGCAGGGTGCGCAGTGGGTGGGTGCGGGTTGTGGGGAAGGCAGGAGACTGTGTGGGACCGTTTCTGCTTTTCAGGTTTTTTTTAAAAAGGCGCCGGGGCGTTGCCATGCTGGGGTGGGCTCCCAGCGTGGCACAAGCAACTGGGGTTGTGAAGCCGACGGGGATTAGGCACCCCATCAGCCATAGCATCATTGCCACACTGGGTGGGCTCCCAGCGTGGCACCCAATGGCTTTCGTGGGGAGGACAGTGGAGCCGGCGGAGTTAGGCACCCGTTGCTGCTCTGATAACTTGCCACGCTGGGGTGGGCACCCAGCATGGCATTTGGAAGACTTTGGGGGAAGCGCAGCACAGCCGCAGGGGATTGGGCACCCCGTCGGCTATACAGTTGTGCGTGGGGCAGCACGCAGTATGCGGCGTGGTGTGTGTGTGTAGGGGAGCTGCGCACGAGCAGGCGATATCGATCGCTGCTCACTGGAAGCGTAGCTCCCCTTTCAACTATATGCCACTGCATTTTGGAGCTACCAGTAGACAGCTCCAGCATCGCATGTGGCGGATCAGCCATGCCAACACACTGACTGAATGGAAGAGGGTGACACACCTCCGAAAACTCGATTGATGGCACTATGTTTCTTGCAATGCGTGCAAGCAAACATAAAAGGGAGATGGGCGATGACATCTGATCCACTGCAGATCAACATGCTATTTGCTGCACACTTTGCTAAAGTGTATAAATCAAAAGAAACCCCACAGAGCAGCAGATCGAGGCTTCCTAACCAGGTAACCCTCCCCTCACTTAATCAGGAGCAGAAAGCACAAACTGATGCCCCCATTTCTTAGAAGAAATATCTTTAGTGATTAAGGCTTTCCCACAGCTAAGACCCGGGGAGGGATGGGTTACATGGAGAATTTTATAAGGTACAGACTGAGCTTCTGTCCCAACCCTTGCTGGTTATGTACAACTAAGCCATGGACCAGAAGGAATTGCCCACACTAAGAGAAGCAGTGATTGCACTGTTACACAAAAAGGAGAAGGATCCTCTGTTATGTGAGAGGTATTGCCCCTCTCCCTTCCTCAATATAGATGTTAAAATATTAGCTAAGGTACTGGAGTGCAGCTCAACACAGTCCTTCTCATCCTAATACACAAGGACCAGGTAGGCTTTATCCCTAAAGGTATGAAGCAGACAACCTCAAAACTGGTGAACCTGAAGTGGAGAGGGCAGGTAGAACTGACTCTGGCTAGGGCCCTCTCCTGGATGCCAAACAAGCATTTGACTTGTTAGACTGGAAATATTTGAAAGATGTTTTGTGTGTGTTGGATTTAGGAAGGTCATCTCAGCTGGATAGAGTCCCTATATTAGAGCTCGTCTACCTAAACTATGGAACTCTCTGCCGGCTGACATCGCTCTCCCTCCCCTGGGCAACAAATCTCCTAATTAAAAAGCAAGTCCCCATAAGCTGCTCATGTTAACTCTGACACGCAATAAAGCGTGGGCCATGACTTTAACTTGAGAGCACAAATGTGATAACAAACCACCAAATGCAATCCTTCTTTGTCCACCCAAGTGCTTAATCTATCAAATCTCATCATGCCACTACTTTTTCCTTCTTTTCTGCCTACAATACTGATGTCACTCTCTGTTCTGCATCCTGTACTTGTAACTATTGTTTTTTTTTTTTTCTGCAGTTATACAACCTTGTACATATTGTATGTAATTTTGATTTTGCTGTCCGAAAGTTCTGTAAAATGACTTTTATGTACTATCCCATTTTCCCCTTCCCGAGGACGCATCTGGAATCGAGCGGTAGTCTGCTCAGTATGTCTTTCCTGGTAAACTTTTAAATAAATAAATATTATACCCCAAAGCAGCAGTCCTGTCTGCTAAAACTGTTTCCAATTCATTTCCCTGGAAAGAGGCACCTGACAGAGCTACCCTCTTACCAGCCCTATTTGTCCTAGCTCTGGAGCCCTTCAGCACTTCATGCAGAGGATTAGGGATTAAGGTCAATAATCTGGAATATAAATGTTGGCCTATGTGGATGATATGCTGGTAGTATCATCCGACCAGAAGAATAGTATTCCTGTTCTTATGGCAGAACTGAACATTTGCCTGGCTCTCAGGCCTGCATACTAACTGGACCAGATTGGAGCTACTTCCCATAGCAAACAACATGTTAAGATAGCCTTTCAACACCTCCCTGCCAAATGGCAAGCTGAAGGCCTTTCAAATTAGGTATTGCTGTCCCAGCCCAGCTGTCTAAAATAGCCCATATAAGCATCACCCCACTAATAAAGGAGCTAGAGACAGACACTGACAGATGGAAGGCCCTGAAACTATCGATGGGGGAAGATCAATGCACTGAAAATGAGTCTCCTAAGCTACTCTAGGAGGCAGTATAGCATAATAGTTTAAGGCTCTGAGCTGCAAATCTGGAGACCTGGGTTTGAATCCCACAGCCTCCACTTGCATATTGTGTGCCTTGAGCAAGTCACTTAACTTCCCTGTGCTCCCAGGTCACACCTGTAAACAAGCTTTCAGGTTAGTGTGCCTCCTGGTTAAACAATTGAAAAACAAACAAAAAGGTCTTTGCAACTCCCAGCTCCCATCCCATGCACTATCTTTCCACAAATCGACAAGACAATCAAGTAGTTCCTCTGGGAAGACAGGTGGTCCCACTTTAACAATGCTGAGCTATGAGCCCAGTGGTCAGATGGGGATTTGGACTCCCTCGATAAAGAGCTATGCCCTGGTAGTTGCATTATATCAATCCAGTGGGTGGCTGCTCCTCCAGGATACCCAGAGGCCCCACACTGATGCCACATGGAAGCAGAGATGCTGAAACCAGTGCTTTTACTAGACCTCTTATACATCCCCACCCCTGAGCCCTTTACAGAACACCCAGCCATGTTGGTGACAGTCCATGCATGGAGAACCACAGCTCCTAACTACCATTACCAAGCAAGTTCACACCCTTGTGGGCAAACCCATACATAGAGGTATATAAAGAAACCTCTAGTGGTAGGGCTCTGGAAGAGACAGGGCTCCATATGCTAGGGCATATCATAGACCAAGAGAACAACACCCTTATGTCCTTTGCTCAGATTGTACAAAAATGTAATCTACCCAGGCAGCAGCACTGGAGATACTAAATAAGGTCTGCATTTAAAACAGCTGCTCCTCCAAGGCTACCAGCTACATAAAACACCACATTGGGACACACTGGTTCAGACCTTTGGACTAAGTAGAGGGGCATCTCTAGAATATATGCCATGCTTTGGGAAAACTGTACCCACACACCTATAACTTAAAGTGGAATGCACAATAGGATGATAAAATTAGTGACAAAACTGGCAGACTTGCTGGCAAGCCACATACAGGAGCTGCAGTGAAATATAACTGGTATCATACCCCAGTGGTCTTACACAAGATGGGTTTACTCCCTATACAAAATGCTGGAGATGCCAGTCAGAGGTGCAGATCTGTATCACATTCTGTGGTCATAGCGGAAGACTGCAGGAGTTTTGGAAGGGATTAGAAAATGATGATGAAGAAATGCTACAGAAAACAATGCTGTACCTTGGAGCCCTGAACTTTGGTATATGGGAGGGGTTAGCAAAGCTAAAAAACTGGGACATAAAGCATTAAAGTGATTGTGAGGGGCCCTACTGTGTAGGAAACAACTAATATTATCTAGGTGGAGGCAGTCCTTTCTCCCACGGTCCCACCTGTGAGCAATGGGCCAAGAACATGACCAAATTGGCGGCCAGTGAGAGGCTGTCTTACTATGTATTTCACAGGCTTGAAGCCTTTTATCAACTTTAGGGGCCCTTCCTCAGAGCCCCTCTGTATAAGTGGAGGGTCTGAGAAGACTCATCCTGGATTCAGATGTTTACAATTTGACCCACCATCCTTGGCCCCTGATGGGCTCCAGTCTGGCTTCCTCCCCACTCCCCACTCCAGGTACAGGAGATGTCACCATGAAATGAAAAAAAAAAAAAAGGTAATTTTAATGGCACTTTTTTTTTTGTGCCCTTTCCTGGGGTCCTCTGCCTTTTTCCCTCGACATTCCACCCCCGAGCTGAGCACCGGGTATTAGACCCCTTTCCCCTTAAACCCCATGACTTACCCTTCATGGCAGGGGTGGGGAGACCTCAACCCACCAGACCAGATCCAGTTTTGGGAGGCACCTTCCTGGGCTGAGCTGCAGGGGACAATCATCATCTGCGGCAGAGGATTCCATATTTTCTTGTTTCCTTCTTCCTCGGGAATGCAGCATGCCATGACTCCAGCGGTACAAGCGCATATGCTCCTGCTCCTCCAGGCATCTGCCACATCCCTTGCCCACATCTTTCAGTGTCGGTGAGCTACCACCCAGCCTCTGCTAGGGGCAAGTGATTGCTGAGTGCTGGCATCCCCTCCCAGGAGTAGGAGAGCAGTCCTTGGAATGTTGATCCTTCTCCACCCCTGCTGACCCCTGGTGGCCCATGCTTGTTCCTGAACATGGGTCCCTGGCATGGCATGAAGCAAGGCTCTAGCGATTAAGCCACTCAGTGCCACTGGGCCAGCTAATGGCACTTTATTGGCTTATGTGTAATTGTACTGCACTGAATGAAATAACAAAGCTTAATATTGTTCTAGTTTGCTTTTCTTTTGTTCTCTGGGTCTTTCTCCTTCCTGGTTTCTACTTATTCTCTCTGTGTGTAGCTGCCCTGGGATGTGAGTGCGGCATTAGCCACAGATTCCTCCTGCTGGAGAAGTGGCTCTTTCTCTGACCTCTTCTGAGGGACTCCTCCTGCTGGAAGGGCGGCTCTTCTCTCTCTGCCATCTTCTAGAGGAATAAGTAAGTGCAGTTTATTAAGTTCTTACTATGAAATGAAATTTTAAGAGCTATGACAGTTAAGCACTGAAATAAGCATGTCTATGTCATGACTTCTTTGAAATGTTCCCTTCTGTTGTTGTGTTATGTCTTGTAACCTGAAACTCTTTTAATAAATAAAATATTGAAAAATAAAATTGAAAGTCACCAATGTGATGTAGGACTCCTACAAGAGACTCAGTTGTCTAAATCTGAGCATCTCAAACTTTAGAGTAAATTGGGTAGGGAATGTAGTGGCATCCTCCTCAAAATAAAGAATGAAAACACAGTGGCAATTTTAATTTGGAAGGGTTGCCATGCAGCTACTCACAGTTTTCAGACAATGAGAGCAGGCTTGCTTTTGTCACTCTGAAAGCTGGATCCAAGCTCTTGCATATAGCAATTGTCTGTAGTCCCGTCAGCAGTGCCTGCATTCTACTGCAGTGTGTTCAAGAAATTATCTTTACAAGGGGCTAGCCTTTGTGGAGGGGACTGGAATATGGTGGAAGATCTGCAATTAGATAGATCATCTGGGGCCCTCAAAATGGCCAGAATGGCAGTATGGGTCCTCAAAAATCTAAGAAGAGATGGGCTAAAGGACCCATAGCGGGAACTTAACAGAGGAACAACACATTATACATTTTTCTCCTTTCCTAACAGAAGCTACTCCAGGTGGGACAGATTCTATGTCTCCAAAATTCTAATGCCTTGGGTAGACAAATGCGAGATCAGCAGATTACGATCTCTGATCACGCTCAATTAGAGCTTAGTTAAGACTGGTGGAAGGGAAAAAGGATGCCTCTTAGAGGCTCAACCCTGGAGTCTAAATGATGAAACCTTGGTTGGGTGTATGAACACACACATTCGTGAATACCTAAAGTTAAACAAAGAACCAGACTCCCTGCAATGTTTATTTGGAACAGTCTTAAAGCTCTGAGGGTTACTTTATTTTGTACTCCTATCACCAAAAAGCAAGCTTGGGACAGGCATGCTAAGCTTATGGAGAAAATTGCTAACCTCACAAGAGAGCATAACAAGGCATAAGACCCATACATTTACACAAGGTAACAGGAGGCAGAGAGCAGTTGAACAAAACTGTATTACAGAGGGTGAAGACCCAGCTAAGATTTGTAAATCAGAAATATTAATATGGCAACAGGGCTTTCGAAGCAGGAAGCCAACAGCACATCCCTCAGTAAAGACAGAAGTGGGTAGGGGCCCTAGCACTAGCAACCCTTGTTAAATATCAGCAGAATTCTGTAAGAGTTTTACCTCCTGTTCAAGGCAGAAAAGGGTGTGGGGTATAATGAGGCAATCCAAAGATTTCTGGCAAGGGTGGATATGCCTCAAGTAGCAGAGGATCAAAAGGAGTTTCTAAATGCCCCAACTACTAAAGATGAAATTTTGACAGTAATAAAAGAACTCCCCTCTGGGAAGTCTGCAGGAGCAGGATATTTTTCTCCAGAATTTTATAAAACCATTGCCAGCTACCTTGTTCTGGCTTTGCAGCAGTCTTTGCTGTGGTAATGGAGACAGGATGTCCCCCATCTTGGTAGGAGGCAAATATTCAGATCTCCTGAAAGCGGGAAAACCCTCAGACCTAAGTAGCTCCAATTGGCCCACACTGATAAATCAGGATGCAAAAATATTTACAAAGATTTTAGCAAACCAACTTTAAATAGTGGTGGGGTTGATAATGCATCCTGACACAGACAGGGTTCACCCCAACCACCACATTCAGGACAACATTTGAAAATTATTGAATATCATAGTGGCTACAAGTGCATTAGGGAGACCACAGTAGTGCTGGCAGTTGATGCTGAGAAGGTGTCTGATTGCCTGGACTGGAAATTTTACGGAAGACTATGTCTACAGTTGTGCTGGTGCAGTCTCCTGTAGATGAGTGGGGATACTATATAGCAATTCTATAGCCAGAGTAAAGCAATTTTTTCAGAACAAATATGTATCACTAGAGGCATAAGACAAGGATGCCACCTCTCCCCTGCTCTTTGCTCTTAGCATAGAGCCCTTGGCTAACTGTGTTGAGAATCATACCAGATTTGCAGGACGTCAGGGTAGGGGAGAGGAGGTGAGAATAGCCCTTTATGTAGATGATACTTTACTTTTTGAGGGATCCAGAACATTCCTTTCAAAAATAGCTGGCAATCCTAAACTACTTTGAGGAAGCATCAAGATTCCCTATGAATGTGGATAAGTCTGAGATCATGCTCCCAAGTAGGACAGTATTGGACAACTGGAGGGACAATGTATACTGAAGTGGACCAGTGTTAGTTTAGATATCCGAGGACCCAAATGCCTAGTCACAGACATGCCATCTATAAGGCTAATTATATTCCTCTATTGGCAGAAATGGAAAGAGACCTTAAAAGGAGGAGAGATTCCTCTTTCAGTGACAGAGAGGTGGAAACATTCTACCCTGATTCTTGATTCTGTTTTCCTCTCTCCTTTTCCCAATTCCAAGAATACCTAGAATCAGATAAGGAAAGACTAGGCCAGATTCATGTGGAATAACACCTGTCCTAGACTGAAATAGGCACTTCTGATGCAGAATAAAGACAATGGAGGGCTGGTGCTTCCAAATATACAAAAGTTATTTCTGAGCCAGTCAGATTCAATACCTGGCCCCACATTTTATGGGTGAAAAGGCACTGGAATGAGTTTGATTAGAAGAGGATGGATCTCTCGGAAGCAGGCCTTTAGCCCTCTGGATACTAGAGCCATAAACCTCATTGAAAACCCTTGGGACAAAGTGTTAATGACAGCCTGGAGAGAGTCATTATCTTCAAATGCAGTGCTGTATATATATACCTCTATCAGGGAGAGTTTAGACTTTGCTCTGTGCAGAATAGATCCCACATACAAAAAGTGGGAATGGCAAGGCCTGAGGAGACTGATACAGTTGTTGGGCAATGAAGCCCTAAGTCATCTGCTCAAATACAGCAGGAGTCTGGCCTCCAACATAGAGATTTATTTTGCTTCCCACAGGCCAGTAATTACAGTGCTCCCTCTCTATAAAGAACCCTCTATAACAAACTCCCTCTTATAATGAACACCTTTAGTGACTCCATTGTTCACTAAGCAGGCATATTAGCACCTTGCTGTAGTGACACCTAATATAGTGAACACCTCTGCTGGCTCCAGAGGTGTTCACTATAGACAGGAGTATATATCCATGGGACACATAAGGTCACAGCTCACCAAAGAGGTCAGGGCTCTGCAGGCTTTTATGGGAGAAGTAAGTGATGAAATAGAGCTTAAGCACTTACAACCCCTTAGCATGATCTGTAGGGTGGACATCCAAAATAAATGGGAAAAAGAAGTGGGTATAGGCCTAGACAAGGCAAACTGGGATAGATGCCAGGCTGGGATAGTCAGGACACCTGCCTCCAAATCATGGAGAGAGAGAACAGTTGGAAGATACTAACCAGATACTTCCAGACCCCCACGGGATCCGGTTGATTGCCCGACATATGAGTGCCTGACAGCTAAATTCCGACTCTAGCTTCCCGTCTCCTGCTACTGCCGTCTTTTCTTTTTCACGGCATATAATATGCCAACATGCCACATTTCCCAACAGTACATTTCCCAATACCTGATCTCAGCACAGTGTAGTAGGTCAAATGTTTAATCAATTTGGGTGGTGAAAATCATTTCTCTTTTCCTATTCACTGGATACACACTGCCCAGCTGTTAGCCAGATATCCTACTACACAAATAATCGATCACATGCAAAATTACAAAAAAAAGCAAGCACAGACAGAAGTACAGTACATGAATGATGAAACTTTCATCTTCACTGTCTAGATTACTACTTCACGTGTGACTGCTACAGCACCAACTCCAACCCAAATGAAACCTGTTCCTTACCTTTCAATGTTTCTTCATCCCTCAAACTCAACTTCAACAATTAAACCTCAGAGTTATTGCCTCGCTCCCTCCTCAACAACCTGGCTTTGTGGCAGGTTCCTTTCAATCTTGGCAGCCTGATGCCTACGTCATTGGTACAGTGTTGCAATCGACAGTCAGTGCAGAGACCTGTTTGTAACCAGCTGCTCTCTTCTTCCAAGCTCGAGGCCAGTTAATCAAGTTAGGATTACCTGGGATGGAAGGTAGGAGCTCTGCTGCCTGGGGCTAATATTCCCTTGCAGCAGCAGCAGTGGCACTGTCTGTGGCAAGCCTGTAGAAGATGACACGTCTAATATATTCGATACCCAATTCTTCTTTGAAATTGCCATTTCCCATCTCTGCCTGACAGCCTCAACACGGTAGTATATTCTAAACTGAAAGTCGAGCAGCTACAGTAGCCAAATTATAAAAACATAAAGCACAACTTCAGTGGCAAGATAAAACAACATTACTGGCAGACTGTGACGGGCAAATGTCAATTCAGGGACAAGCATTGGCGGTAAAATGAACCTGGTGGGCAAATAGCAAACAGGAAAGCAGTCGGGGACTTGTGTGTCAGGACAATAAGTGTTAGGCGAATGTACTAGACCCCCCACCTCTATAGTCATTTTAACACCACCCATACTAGTGCCTGTTGGAGGCAGTGTTTATTTATTGAATTCTGTTGACCAGGTAGGCCAACTGAGACTAGAAGTCCCTTTTCAGGAGGACCGGGGGATAACAGATGGTAACCAACTGAAATTGAACCAGATTAAGCTGTTGGTGGTATGTTTAGTGAAGGGTGAAATTTGGCCAGGACACTGGGAATTCCCCATCTCTTGTGGTAGGGGGTGCTCTTGCGTATTTCATGGCTGCCATGGCAGACAGCAGTCAGAAGCTGAAGGAAGCAGCTGGTGTACCTGAGGGAAGCTGATCTCAACCCTGCAGGTCCAGAACAGGAGATCAGAGAGAATAGCCTGGTGAATGTACAGGAGGAATTGGGTTTGCATGACGGAGCACATCACGCTTGACAATCGAGGAGCAATGGCTTAATAAACTCAGCACGGCAAAGGGCAAAGTTGTTAAAAATTTTGAAATTCTCTGAAGAATCGAAAGGACGTGAATCCACTTACCACAATGGATTCATTGATGGGAATTGCATGGAAACCAAATCCTCTGAAGTTTGGAGCAATGAACAGAAAACTCACTGCGAGCAGGTTCACGCTGACAGGCCGACTTGTGTGTAGCAACATCAAAGGCACAGAGCGCGTCAGAGGCCAACGCCAAGCAATAAAATCACAGCTGAATCCAGATGAACTAAGGAGCACCAAGAAGCTACATTTCCAGTGAGTAAAAATCTTCTCTTGGGGAACATGCTACAACTCAATGTAATATTAGTAAAAACAAGTCTTTAAGTAGGAAAAACTGGAGACTGTTACACAGCAATTGCTTTCTAACTCTGAACCTGAAACACAGCAAACTATTGCAAGCAAGCTTATTGATGCAGGATGGTGTGTTAATGACAAGGGCATTAGATTCCTGATCCTCGCACAGCACAATACTAGGGACACAAGGGGCTCAGTCCATTGAGGTAAGGAAGACTTAAGGGACAATCAGAATTCAGGCCTAAGGGGAACCTGCAAGTAGTTACTGAGACTGGGCAAACACCTTTTATAACTCAGTCAGTCACAGAATTGAATGCTGACCATGTATCCCTCCCCAAAAAGCAAGCCTAGCTCTTTCACCAACAAAATATGGAAACCAGTGACTCAGACTCACCAGAGGAATGGTCTAGCAAACAGGGTGATTCCTGGGAGAACAGAATGGAAGAGAAGCAACCCACAGCCCAAACATCGATGGTCCAAGAAACAGCACAACAGATTTGGGCAAGATTCAAAGAGATCAAGCTTTCCAAAATGCAGTTCCTGCACAAGGCGAAATGCTGTACGTCTTCAGTACTAAAGGGTCTGAGGTTCCCAGATAGAATATACATAGGAAGGACAGTCATTAAAGAGTCAATGAGGTTCTTTTAGAACAAAATCTATGCCGATACATCTGCGTCAGATGACAATATTTTTTGACATCAATTTTAAGACACTCATGGGACTGAAACACAGAAACATAGAATTTGACGGCAGATAAGGACCGCTTGGCCCACCTAGTCTGCCCATTCCCTACCTGATGGATAAGCTGCAGATTCTAGTTAATCAACAGCTTACTTTCCTCCTACACACTAGAATTGCCTTATGCCTGTCCCATACATTCTTGAATTCTCCCACTGTTCCTAACTCAACAACCTCCTCAGGAAGGCTGTTCCATACATCCACAACCCTCTCTGTGAAAAATACTTACATTACCTCTGAGCCGTCCCCCTCAATCTTCAAATTGTGCCCCTTGTCCTTGCACATCTCTTCTTCTGAAAGATACTACCCTCTTGTACTGATAATTCCACGCCCGGATACTTGAAAGTTTCTATCATGTCCCCCCTCTCCCTCCTTTCCTCAAGGGTATACATATTAAGCTGCTAGTCTCTCTCATATGTCTTCTGGTGCAGACTCTGCACCATTTGGCTGCTCCTCCTCTGAACAGCCTCCACTCTGTCTATGTCTTTATGGAGATGGGATCTCCAGAATTGCACTCTAGTACTCAGATGGGATCTCACTAACTGTCTGTACAGAGGGATAACAACTTCCTGTTTTCTACTGTTGATATCTCTTCCTATGCATCCCAATATCCCTCCAGCCCTCCTTACTGCCTTTTCACACTGCTTACCCACCTTTAGGTCATCTGATATAATTACTCCTAGGTCTCTTTTGATTTTGTTGTTGTTATTAACTCACCCCCATTGTGTACTTGTCCCTGGTTTTGTTTTCCCAGATGCATTACCTTGCACTTCTTTGCATTGAATCTGAGCTGCACTATATTTTGACCATTCCTCCAATCTTGCCAAGTCCCTTTTCATTCTTTCAACTCCACCTTGTGTATCAACCCTGTTGCAGATCTTTGTGTCATCTGCAAAGAGACATACCTTTCCTTCCAGGTGCTCTCCAATGTCACCTATAAAGACTTTAAAGAGGACCGGTTCCAGTACCAAACCTTGCGGTACCCCACTAATTACCCTCCTTTATTCACTGTGGACTCCGTTTACTATTACCCTTCTAGTCCTGTTGTCCAGCCAGTTTTTATCCAGGCTACCACCTTGGGCCCACACCAAGGCTGGCTAACTTGTATATTAATCTTTTTGTGAGACTGTATCAAATGCCTTGCTAAATCTAGGTAGGCCATATCCACAGCCCCTCCCTGGTCTACTACTTTGGTCACCCAGTCAAAGAAATCTATTAGGTTTGTCTGACATGACCTTCCTGCAGTGAAACCATGCTGCCTTGGGTCCCGTGCCCCACTGGCCTCTAGGTACTCAACAATTCTTTCCTTCAGAAGTGTTTCCATCATTTCCCTACCACTGAAGTCAAACTAACTGGTCTGTAGTTTCCTGCCTCTGCCCTGCTCCCACTTTTGTGAAGTGGAATCACATTTGCCCTCCTCCAGTTCTCAGGTACCACCCCACCCTCCCATGATTTGTTAAAGAGAGTAGTTAGTGGTGTTACTAGTTCTACCCTTAGTTCTTTTAGAATTCTTGGGTGAATCCCATTAGGCTCCATTGCTTTGTCCACCCTCAGTTTCAAGAGTTCTTTTAAACCCTTTCTTCAGCGAATGGACTGGCATGACCCCCCTATTCAGAGTTTTCTCTTGTTTGGTTTAGGTACCTCCCTCCTCTTCCGTTGTGAATACTGAGCAGAAATATTTGTTCAGTATCCCTGTTTTTTCACTGTCACCCTCTGCCCACATTCCCTCCCTTTATTAAGTCTCTGTATCCCTCCCTTGGTCTTTCTTCACTCCCTAATGTACCTATAAAAGGTTATCCCTCTTAACAGAGTTGGCTATCTTTTCCTCAGTTTGTGCCTTTGCTATTCTGACTGCCTTCCTGCCTCCTTCTGCTTTTAACTGATGAGTTCTCTGTCCTGCTCCTTCTATGTGTCCTTATATTTCCTGAATGCAATCCTTTTCTCTTAATTGTCGCTGCACCTCTTTTGAGAACCATAGTGTTTTTCCTTCATTTTGTTTTGATGATTTGCTTCACACAAAGGCTTGTTGCCTCTCGGTGGCTGTTTTGATTATTCCCTATTGTTCCTCCACCCATCCTTCTTGCCCATTTGCTAGTGCTTTCTGAGGCACTCTCTCATTTCCCAAAGTCAGCCTTCCTAAAGTCCAATACTCTTGTTTTTGTATGGCTTGACTCTATGGCTGTGTTTATTGTGAACCACACTGTTTGGTGGTGACTTGTTCCCAGATGGCTACCCACTTCTAAATCTGAGATCCTTTCTCCTTCCCATTTGAGAGCACCAGGTCTGATTGTTCCCTCCCAAGTGGGTTCCAACACTAGCTGTCTGAGGCATGCCCCTGTAGGGCATCAAGAATGACCCTGCTCTTGGATGTGCCTGCAGCAAGGTACTCAGTTAACATCTGGCATATTCAGGTCCCCATCAACAATATCTCCCCTTTTTCTGCCATTTTAAGGATGCCTTCTATCATTTCCTTATCCATTTCCTCCCCTGAGATGGGGTCTGTACACAACCCCATGCAGATTGTGGTGCCATTTCCTGTCTCCAGGGTGACCCATAGTGACTCATCAACTTCCTGTTTACTCTTTAGCTCTGTTGCTTTAACCCTTCCCTTATTTAGAGCTTCTCCTCCTCCTCCTCTTTTACCCACCCTGTCCCTCCTGTAGACTGTGTATCCTGGTATGTTGACATCCCAGTCATGGTTCTCCGTGTACCATGTTTCAGTGACTGCCGCAATATCCAGGCATCCCTCTTCCATCAACGCCACTAGTTCAGGGAGTTTGTTGCACAGACTGTGGGCATTGATACTCATCGCCTTCCATTTATTTTTATGGCCTTACTCCTTTTATCCCATCCCTGTCCTTACTGCCTTTTTCTGTATTTATCCTGTCCTGCTCCCTACTGACTCTCTACCTTGATGTTTACCTCTCTAGCTACTGTGTTTTGTGGGGAGGCTGGAATTTCCTGCTCCTTTCAGTGCCTCCCCTTGGCTAGTTTAAATGCTTGCCAATGAAGCATTTAAACCTGTCACCTAGGATCCTGATTCCCCAGTACAGATGCAGACCATTGCACCAGTATAAGCCTGCATCTCTCCAGGTGGCTCCCAGTCCCAGTGAAGCCAAAACCCTGAGCTCCACACCAATTTTTCAACCATTCATTGAATCCCATGATGCAGAATACCCTAGCATCATCCTTGCCATGAACAGGCAGCACCTCCGAGAAGGTTACCATACATGCCACTTGTCTAAGGCCCCTCCCCAACTGATCCCATTCACAGCCAGGTCATTTGTCCCTAGGTGGACAATAACATCCAGCTCCTCCCTCATGCAGCTGCTCCCACGATCCTGAGGATTCACTTCCTGTCCCTCAAGCCGTGGTGCCAGGCAGGCACCTTACCTCCCTATCCCTTCCTCCCCACTTCTACCCTCTAATGATTGAGTCTCCTGTGGGGTCTCGTGGCCACCCTCCTGTGGGTCTCCTTTGTGGAGGTTCCCAGCATCCTCCTTGGTCTCCACAGATGCCTCCATAGAGGAACCACTCTTTGCCAGAACAGCATATGAATTGTGGAGAGGTACAGCTGGAGCAATGCACCTCTGTTCCACCACCTCTTTCTCCCTGAGTCCACCTTGGTTCAACCCTCCTCTTTCTTGGCATCCTCTGAGGTAACAGTGGTGGCCCTGGTGGTTCCTGGGTGGGGAAGAGGTTTCATGAATCTAGCCAGATCAGCCTGGAGACAGCAACCTCCTCCCTCAGACCAGAGAGGTGCCTGCAAACAGGCAGCATTGCAGCCTCCAGAATGTCTTCTCGAACACTGTCTTCACAGCCATTGCACTGCACCACTCCCACCTTTGACTTATTTTGTGTCCTTCTCCTGTTGTTTTGTATGCTTACTGTCTCCTCCCTATGTATTTTTACACTTACTTTCCTACTGCCTATGTGCCTTATAACTCTTGCCCTTCCTGTTCTGGGACAGAAACTTCCTGTAGTCTTCAGTAGTCTCCTTCTTCTGTGCTTGATTCAGACCTCCAGCAGCCTGGGGTGAAAGAGTTATTTTTAGGTTCCTTCAAGGTTGATGAAACCAATGTGTCTCAGTGATCCTTCACTTCACTGCCAAACAGGAAGTTCCTGTTGTCAATCAAATCCAGTGGCTATAAAACTAGAACTGGCTTTGCGTGGGAGGGTAGAGGGGTGGAAAGGAGGGCAATTAGTAAAAAATCTGTAGTTCTAGACTGCTATTTCTTGCTCTGAAACAAAAGTTCTCCTCTGTCAAAGACAGCAGGAAGTTACAATTGGAGACACCTGCTTTTGTACTCCTAAGCTGCTAAGACACCCCCAATTAGATTCACCCTCTGCTCTGACTCAGTAAATTAAGCTGATACAGTCCCTTCTTCAGAGAAACACACAGTGACTTTCTTCTTTCTGTTTTAGTTAAATGAAACCCCTTCTTCTAATAAAGTATATGTTTGCTTAATCCAAACAGGTACTGTCTCCTGCTGAGATAGAAGCAATTCATCAGTAAAATCTGTAGTTCTAGACTGCTATTTCTTGCTCTGAAACCAAAGTTCTCCTCTGTCAAAGACTGGATAGGTTTTGGACATTGTAGGAAAGGAAAAAACACTCAGCACTGTGGATACATTTTGAGTTATTCCCTTACCAAGCCTGCCTTCCAACAAGTAACCATCCTATTTTGAAATGAGGGGTAAATATGCAGGACATTAAACACTGGCTAACACAGAGATGTGACCTAATGGGTGAACCACAACCAATTTTCATGAGGAACACATCTGGACGGGAGAGGTGGAAGTTCAAGGTGAAACTAAAATTGACTTCATAGGACCAAAACACCTTCCAAGCTGTGTTTTCTTGGGTAAGGACCGGGGACATTGTTTTTATCATGGGTCAGCCAAAAACTCGCTTTAAGTGCACATCTTTAACACACCTGAGCAATGCCTGTGATAGACTCAAATATAACTTCTGTTTAGAATATCGGCACAACAATATAAACTGCACAAACAATCTGAAATGCAACCTCTGTGAGGAACAAGGACACACATACAGGACATGTCCTTGGGCAGCCCTCAACAGAACTGATAGCCCAGATCAAGAAGAAATTCTAACTACGGCACAAAAACATTTATAGAACACAAAGAAGAACAAGAACAAAGAGCTTGGGCAGATGCTGCCCATGGAACTACACCCCACCTCCAAATTCACGAGTCCTCCTCGACAGACCTCACAAATACAGGCAGTGACTTTGGTACAGCCTGACACTGAGAACATAGCCATGCAGGGCCTCCTGATGGAAATGAGCAAGCACAGTCTGACCAGATGGAAGTTGGACTACTACAACGAGTGCACCATTGGAAGGAGGAGAAAAGAAGATACACAGTTGGAACAGGATAACAACAGGGATATACATGCTGTACGATGCCACCATCAATAATGACAGAAGTAAAACAAAAAAGAACCCTGAAAAACAACAACCTAAAGCAAAGTTGATTAAAACCACACAGGAACAGCGACAGTTTGAAGTTACTAACAGGCACACAGCACTCCAATCACAGGAATCTGCCCTGGGGAAAGAATCAGGAACCTCATCTAATTTTTCCTTCCTGCAAGCTAATACCTCTGACTCAGATGAGAATCCCTTCAGGTCAACATTCAAGAGGTTAAACAAAAAGCAATAAAAACCTATGCATGCATTTGAGAAGAAGTGAGATATTGGGAGAGATATCATAATTTTATAATCCATGGAAGCCCCACACACCTATAAAGCGGTTTTCCTGAATGTGAATAGTGTGAAGAATCCTAGAAGACATCTAGTGATTTTTTCCATTCTCAAGGACCTAAAACAGGATATTTGTTTCATTCAGAGTACTAGACTGGATAATTTAGCAGAAATAAATGCTGCCTCACATTTATGTGGTTGGAGCCCTCTTTCTTTTCCTAATGGACTGATAGGTGTGATGAGGTGGGGATTTTATTTAGGGTTATGATTTCAGAATAACCAAGATGGTAGATGTATGCCCAGGGCATGCATTAATTTTGTATTTTACCTGTAATAAAACAGTATGGAGAGCTATAAACATAAATGCTCCCAAACAAAGAAAGGAGGGTGGATCTATTTAACTTATTAGACCATATCTATTCACATCAAGAAACATTATAAGAGCTGGGATTTCAATTGTGTCAGGCCATCAGCTAATAAAGGTGCAAAACAACAAAACAATTTGTGACACAAATGACTTAAAATCATTTCAGAAGTGGATCTCATTGATTCTTATAGAAATATACATGACAAGGAGGCTATACTTTTATAAATCAAATTTTGCACAAGAATTGATTTTTATTCACTTTAAATGGTATTGACATATGAGGTGCAAAGTAAGCCTCACTAAGAACTCTGATCATATGATCTTGAAAGTTGAGATTGGTTTAATAGATAATCAAAAATAGACCGGGATACTGGAAACTAAATGACGCATTACTGGATTTCCAGAAATCACTACTATGGTAAAAGAAAATTTAGCAGCTAGACAAAGTGTTGCTTTTTAGAGGATGATATGAGCAGATAGTGGGTGGGGACAAAATCGAACTCAGAAAGCTGCTATAACAACATGCAGGACAGGCACATATGGATAATTACAAAAATACCTAACCCTAAGGTCCCAGCTTTATATAGTAATATCACTTGTGAATATGGGCTATTCCCAATATACTGAACAAATCTAGCATTTAAAGGTAGAAATGAAAAATTGCAATACTCCAGGGCTGCTTCTTTGTTAAATAAACATAGAATATGTGCACCAGGCAAACAAGCTTCAGGAGATATTTTGAAAGTTGTAAAAACAGAATACATAGTAAAGTAATGGATAAATTAAGAACAAGAATGGAGATGTTGTTGACACCACAGAGAGCATTCTGGAGATGGTAGCAACACATATGAAAGATCTATATTCAGGGTCACAGATACCAGAAGTAAAATTAAAAATGTTTTAAATACAATACAGGTACTCTCCCCAAAGAAACTGTGCAAACAATGACTGCCCAAATAACAGCAGCAGAAGTATCACAGGCAATCTCAAAACTGAGAAATAATATCTCACCAGGCCAGATGGATTAACTACAGAATTTTATAAAATGTTTAGCTCTGAATTAGACATTATTTTGTCTGTGGTTTTAATAGTATGTTAGAGGATAGCAACATTACACTGCAGCTTGGACAATCCTTACAAATTTTTACATAAAAAGGAAATAGGGAAGAGTTACAAAACTGGAGGCCCATTAGTCTTCTTAACACTGACTTAAATATTAAGAAAATTCTGGCCACTAGACTAGCTTCAATGGTGCAGAAATTAATTGCAGAGGGTCAGTCATGTTCAGTGGCTGGCAGAAGCATTCATGATAATTTAATACTTATCAGGAAGTGGTGGAGATGGGAGCACAAGAAGATACTACTGGATATTTACTTTCATTGGATCAAGCACAAGCATTTGACAGGGTCTCACATAAATATATGGGGATGTTTTAAGTAGATATGGGATTCCATTGCCCTTTGTTACATAGTTAATGGATATTTATAGAATTGCAGCAGTGAAACCTTTGGTTAATGGATTTCAAGGCCCATTGGTTAAAATTAATAGGGGGTGAGACAGGGATGCCCAATGAGTCCTCTTCATATGTGTTTTTGTATTGATCCACTTATTCAGTTCATACTACAGGATCCTCATATTGCGGAGACACCACTTACCCCAAGAGACCACACGCTTGAAATAACGGCATATGCTGATGATGTCTGTATATTGGCAGCCAACAAACAGGTGGAGGAAACAGCATTACAGTTGGTAGAAGAATTTATAGCTATAGCAGATGCTAAAATCAGCCCTCTCAAAAGTAAAAGTTATAGGTTAATATATAATAAAACAGAAAAGTGGAAAATATAGGATATGTTCACATTTGGATAATCCAATAGCAATACTGGGAGTAAAATTTGAAAGGGAGATATGACTTATACAAATTGGAAAGAAAAATAGAGAAGGGATGGAAAAGTGAACATCTGGAAGAAATGGCAACAAATAGAAAAAAAAAAGTAGCTATAGTTAAAACTTTCCATTCCTTTGTTTACTTACTTAAGTACAATATTTCCACCCCTACAATGTTAGAAACCATCATTTTGAGCCTGATATTTCAAGTCATAGAGGAAGTCGGTTGAATCCGATAAAGAGAAATTCTGTATGGATCCATTAAAAAGGAGGTCTAAACTTACTTAACCCTATTAGTTTTTCTATAGCTTATTTTGCATAAAAATATCTATAATTTTACTGCACCAGATGATAAATTTTGGAAACCAGTGATCAAAACTTGGCTCTCACCATTGCTAACAGCTTGGAATAATTCTACACAAGTGATCAAAAAACAATTAAGATCACAATATTTTACCCGTAATAGAAAAAGTCTAGAAATGGAACTTGAAGGTGCAACAGGTAACTGTGCCAAACAGAAAGGCAAGTATAATACCATACAGAAATAGGGTATAAATTGATTGGGAGTATAGAAATATTCCAGATATTTATAATCAAAAATTGAGCAATACTTGATGAATAAAATACACCCCCAAGAATGGTGGACACGGTATGGCTTAGCTACTATGGTAAATTAGGGGTAAAGGAAAATGCAAAGCACAAAAGTATGGAGGAAATGATGTGCCCAAGAGAAAGTTGGAAACAAACTGATGAGACAATGCAACACTTCTTTATAGATCGTCCATATGCACAGGCTATGTGGAAAGTATTGGCTCAGAGGTGGAGAAACCAATAATGGGGCAAAGTCATGTATCATGAACTGATTACTGGCTACACAAGATGCTTTGCAACCATTGAGGAAAGTACACTACGAGCTGATATGTACCTGCATTAAATTTATAATGTGGCAAATTAGGTGTAAGTTTGTATAACAACAAGCAGATATAACCCCTTTAGCTGTAGTAATACAAGCTGAAAAAGAACTTTAGGTATTGTACAAATATGATTGTGTAACATTCTCACAGCACATATGTCAATTAAGCTGAAGTCAATTTCTCAGAACAATTCTTCAACAAGATTAATTTTGGGTTTGAAGTTTATTCCTGATTTAAAAATTGAAACACAAGAGTATTCTGTTGTACAGAAAAGGTTTTAATAATCATGTATATTATATTCAATAGAACTTTGTAGAATAGGTATTGAAATAGTACTAACAGGGAGAAAGGGAGTGAGGGCAATTTAGGCTCTGAATTTTGGGGATGTAATCTGAGTTTTTTTTCTCAATGAAAGGTGTATGTAGGAACTGACAACGGAACCAAAGGAAATGTATTATGGATTGTCTCTGTTTAATTTTTCTTTCTGTATATATTTAATGTAGTATGTTGTATTGATCTGTTTTGGTTTATATTTCCAGCAATAAAAAAATCCCCTACTCTTTTCAAGAAGTGCCATGGGATCTTTGACATCCACCAGAACAGCAGATGGGACCTTGGTTTAACGTCTCATCTGAAAGGTGGCACCACAGTAGTGCAGCATCCCCTCATGATGCACTACAGTGTCCGTTTGGGGTTTTACCCCAAATGCCTGGTGTGGGATGGAACCCACAGCCTTCTGATCTTCTGACCTCAGAGGTGAGTGTGCAGCCCCGAGGCCACTGGACACTACTAGCAGTGTTGTCAAACAGCACACCCCAAACATGTGTTTGGAGCTGCCCAGCACTCAAAACCTACTGGAAGAGGTAACCTAGGAGATAAGTTGCATACTTGAGGTTCCAGCCTTTGAAAGAATAAAGTCCTTTATTTGGGGTCTTGTCCGAGGGGTATGAAGGGAAGATGAAGTTATACCTGTTTCCTATCCTGATTGCAGCAGCCTCTAAAGCAATCACACAAAATAGCTGCTTCAGATCCCCTACTGTGGCGGCGTGGTTCAAGCACTTAAAACATATCCTGAAATGGAATGTTTGACTGAAAATGGAATGGGTGGCAGCAAGCTCCATTACATGACAGAAGAATGAAACGGTGCTGTCTCCTTTTCTTTTACGCATCTGCAGTCAAGAGAGGGCATGCCAGTTCTAGAGCAGTTAGCAGATCTCACTTGAGGTAAGTACTGTACTCCCTGGGAGAGTACCACAAATCCATTTATTTCACTTAGATGCCAGCCAGAGGGTAAGAGATTTATGCACACAAAGGTGCAATATAAAATGTCTGCATTATGATGTATAGCAGTTACACACATCCCTGATTCTTCTTTTTTCTATGTTCTCGCTTTTTGTTAGTTCCTGTATCTTCCATGTGTTATAAAGTTGTTTCAGTATTGAAATAAATTGTGTTGTGCTTTTGTGCTGTTTGTAATGTTGTATTAAACTGAAAATTCAATGAAAATGTATCTGCAAAAAAAAGGACAGAAAAACAAGGTAAATGAATCAAGTGACAAAAGAGAACAGAAAATGGACAGTTGAGCCACCTAGGATGCAAAAGGAAAATGATGAGTGTACAAGCAAAAAACAACAAGACTGTTTACAATAGAAATACTTTCAGCAGTACAGCAAACTGCTTACAACAGAAATACCTTCAGCAGTGTGCCCCAGTGAGCCAAGTACAATGTCTTCACAGCTGATAGAACAGGCGGCCATGCAAATAACTACATTTAGTATGGCATAGTTTTCTAAAAGCGGTTTGTCACAGTAGCTAACATAGAAATATAGAAACATAGACTTTGATGGCAGATAAGGACCATTTGGCCCACCCAGTCTGCCCATTCCCTACCTATTGGATAAGCTGCAGATTCTAGTTAACCAACAGCCTACTTCTGCAACCCCCACTATAATTGCCTTATGTCTGTCCCATGCATGTTTGAATTCCCCACTGTTTTAGGACTCCACAACCTCTCCAGGAAGGCGGTTCCATGCGTCCACCACTCTATCCGTGAAAATAAATTCTCACATTACCCAGAGCCGCCCCCTCTAACTTTAAATTGTGCCCCTTGTTCTTACATCTCTTTTCTGAAAGATGCTACCCTCCTGGACTTTGTTGATTCCCTTGAGGTACTTAAAAGTTTCTATCATGTCCCCCTGTCCCTCCTTTCGTCAAGGGTATACATGTTAAGTTCTCTCAGTCTCTCTTCATGTGGTTTCTGATGTAGACCTTGCACCATTTTAGTTGCCCTCCTCTGGACTGCTTCCATCCTGTCTATGTCCTTGCGTAGATGAGGTCTCCAAAACTGCATGCAGTACTCCAGATGGGGTCTCACCAACTGTCTGTACAGAGGATAACCACTTCCTTTTTCTACTTGTGATGCCCTCCCTATGCATTCCAGTATCCCCCGGCTCTCTTTACTGACTTCTCACATTGCTTACCCACTTTTAGGTCATCTGATATGACTATACCCAGATCCTTTTCCATTATTGTTGTTGTTAGTACCTCCTGCTATTGTGTACTCTTCTCCTGGATTTTTATTTTCCAGGTGCATTACTTGCACTTCTTTGCATTGAATCTAAGTTGCCATATGTCTGACCATTCCTCCAACCTTGCCAAGTCCCTTCTCATCCTTTCTACCCCCTTGTGTATCAACTCTGTTACAGATCTTTGTGTCATCTGCAAAGAGCATACCTTTCCTTCCAGACCCTCTGCAATGTCACCTATAAAGACGTTAAAGAGGACTGGACCCAGTACTGAGCTCTGAGGTACTCCACTAGTAACCCCTTTCTTCAGAATATGTTCCATTCACTGTTACCTTCTGTGTCCTGTTGTGCAGCCAGTTTGCTACCCAGGCTACCACCCTGGGACCCACTCCCAGGCTGGCTAACTTGATTATTAATCTTTAAAAGGGACTGTGTCAAATGCCTTCGTTAAAGTCTAGGTAGACCATATCCACAGCCCCTCCCTGGTCTATTACTTTGGTCACCCAGTCAAAGAAATCGATTAGATTCATCTGACATGACCTTTCTGCTGTGAATCCATGCTGCTTTGGGTCCTGGGCCCGCTGGCCTCTAGGTACTGAACAATTCTTTCTTTCAGAAGTGATTCCATCATTTTCCCACCACTGAGGTCAAACTAACAGGTCTGTAGTTTCCTGCTTCTGCCTTGCTCCTACTTTTGTGAAGGGGAATCTAATCTGCCCTCCTCCAGTCCTCAGGTACCACCCCATCCTCCCATGATTTGTTAAAAGTGTAGTCAGTGGTGTTACTAGGTCCTCCCTTGGTTCTTTTAGGATTCTAGGGTGAATCCCATCAGGCCCCATTGCTTTGTCCACCTTGAGTTTTAAGAGTTCTTTCAGGACTCTTTCTTCTGTAAATGGACTGGCGTCATCCCTACTACCCAGAGTGCTTCTATTGTCTGGTTTAGGTAACTCCTCCTCTTCTTCTTTTGTGAATACTGAGCAAAAGTATTCATTCAGTATCTCTGCTTTTCACTGTCTCCTCTGCCCACCTCCCTCTCCTTTATTAATTTTCACTATCCCTCCCTTAACCTTTCTATGCTCCTAATGTACCTATAAAAGGTTTTATCCTTCTTAACTGAGTTGGCTATTTTTCCTCAGTTTGGGCCTTTGCTTTCTGACTGCCTTCCTACTTCTTTCTGCTTTAATTGATACAGTTCCCGTCATGCTCCTTCTGTGATTCCTTATATTTTTGAATGCAGCCTTTTTCTCCTTAACCTTCCTGACACCTCTTTTGAGAACCATAGTGTTTTTTATTCTGCTTTGTTTTCTTTATTTGTTTCACACAAAGGTTTGTTGCCTCCATGATGGCAGTTTTGACTTTTCTCCATTGTTCTTCCACCCTCCTTTCTGGCCATTTGCTAATGCATTCCTCAGGTATTCACCCATTATGCCAAAGTCAGCCCTTCTAAAGTCCAGTATCCTTGTCTCTGTATGGCTTGTCTCCATGGTTGTGTTTATCATGAAGCACACTGTGCAGTGGTCGCTTGTTCCCAGATGTCTACTGACTTCTAAATTTGTGATCCTCTCTCCATTTGAGAGTACCAGGTCTAATACTGCGCCCTCCTGAGTGGGTTCCACCACTAGCTGTCTAAGGCATGCCCCTGTAGGGCATTGAGAATGACCCTGCTCTTGGATGTGGCTGCAGTCCATGTCGTCCAGTTAACATCTGGCATATTCAGGTCCCCATCAACAGTATCTCATTTTTCAACCATTTTGAGAATGCCTCTATCATTTTCTTGTCCATTTCTCCCTTGAGACGGGGTCTGTATACAACCCATGTTCGGATTGTGATGCCATTCCCTGTCTCCAAGGTGACCCAGAGTGCCTCTTGTCCTCCCCTTTACTTTTTAGTTCTGTAGCTTTGATCCCTTCCCTTATGTAGAGAGCTACTCCACCTTCTCTTTTACCCTCCCTGTCCCTTCTGTACATTGTGTACCCTGGTATGTTGACATCCCAGTCATGGTTCTCTGTGTACCATGTTTCTGTGACTCCCACAATATCCAAGTGTTCCTCTTCCATCAGGGCTACTAGCTCTGGAAGCTTGTTCCCAGACTACGGGCATTGGTACTCTTGCCCTCCATTTAATGTTGGCTTTATCCTTTTTACCCATCCCTACTCTTATTGCCCTTGTCTATTTTTCCATTTACCCCTGTCCTGCTGTCTGTCAAGCTCTGTACCTCAGTGTTTACCCTACTACCTGCCATGTTTTGTGGGGAGGCTTGAACTTTCCTGTTTCCTATCAGCACCTCCCCTTGGCTAGTTTAAAAGCTTGCCAAGGAAGCCTTTAAACCTGTCACCTAGAGCTTGTTTCCCTTCCTGGACAGATGCAGACCATCATGCTAGCTGTTACATCATTTACAGTCTGATGTTTTTCTGCATAATGAACATGCATCTAGCCTGCTGTAAGTAGTATTTGCAAGTTACAAACAACAAACATAAAGTGGTTATGTGAAACCTGGTCCAGTTTGGGGTAAAGGCCCACAGCCACTATATCATTAGAGACTAGTCTAAAAGTGTGTCTCCACAGAGTCTCACTAAGGAGTCCCAAAACTTGTGAGCATACAGGCATAGAAGCAATGGGGCACAAACAAAGCAAAGCATATAAAGCGCACAAGAAAAGACCGCCCATCAAAAAGACAAGGAAAAGAGCGCTATCCCATATGTCGCCAACCCAACCTGTAACTACAGCGCACAGACAATGTGCCCTGTAATGTGTCACCAAACCTGACCTGTAAACTACAGCACCACAGATAATTTTTCCCTGTAATGTTGCAGCCCCCTACACCCCACGGACATTTATATAATCACCTCCATGGTGGGGCATATCAGGGAGGGGAGGCAGAGCGACACCCTGATGGCAGGATGCCCCCAAGTCCTGTACACCCACATTAGCAGTAGTAGTAGTAGTAGTAAAATGTTTATTTTTATACAGGAAGTTGACATATACTATCATTAGGTCCCATGGACCTGTTCTCAAAATGATCCTGTGTACAATTATTAAAATGCATCACAAAATAATTGCATCATAATACACATAATATAAATACGTCTCAGTACAACAGTATATATGTACAGTCTAAAAACATGCATTTACAAAATGCTGTAAAGTGTTGACCAGACCAATTTTAAGCATTTACCCTCCTTGGTCTTGGATAAACATTTACAGCCATCCCATTGTTTTGTATTCATTTGCTACAAAAAATCTTAGGTGCCTTAGTTAGTTCTTTTCTCCTCACAATCAATAGGATTTGAGGCTTTATAGAGTGGATTTAAAAGGTCAGTTCCCCATATTTATTTTTTATTTTGGGGCATGCAAAATGTTTTATCCCCAGTTCTGAACCAATACTTATGAACCTTTTCTTGTGATTTTTCAATTAAATATAAAGGAGTACCTGAATATAATACTTTATATACTAGACAGATTCATTTCCTGTCTCTTTTAGTCTCAAAATCTTTCCACCCAACGCTATCATACATCTCATAGTGGTGGGTAAAAGTCATATTTTAATACAAAACGTGCCATTTTATTTTGTAATCTGTTTATTTTCATTAAATTTAACTTGTTCGTTAGTCCATAGACATGGGCTCCATAATCGACTATTGGCATCAACAGTTGATTAACCACTGATTCTCTCACTTTATAGTTTAAACAATACTTTGAGAGCCTAAAGGCACCCATTCGTGATTCAGTTCTATTAACTGTTTTCCCAATGTGAAAACCAAATCTAAGCTCTGGTCCATCCAAACACCCAGGTATTTGTATTCAGAGACCTGCTCAAGGATTACTCCTGAGCAGTTCTTATACAAATCTCCTTGCCCTTTCGTGGCTTGTTTAGTCCCATAAATCATGGTTTTGGACTTTTCTCATTTAACACCAAACAGGAGTTGGAGAACCAGTGACAAAGGGTAGAAAATCTTCCTGCAAACTTGTTTCCATCTCAAGTTTATCTATTCCTGATGCAATAAGAACTGTATTGTCCATATAAAATGAATTGAATATTCCCAGACAATTGGTAACTGTATTTACATAAATTAGGAATAAAAGTCACTCAGTAATGACCCGGGGTGCACCCTCCCATTTACAATCTTATTAAACATGACATTGTCTAATTGCACCTGTTATGCTCTGTTTGTAAATATGACAGAAACCATTGACAGGTTTCGCAGCAACCCCAATGCCCAGTAGTCTCCTGCCCATGATCACATGGTCCACAGTTTGAATGCCTTTGATAGATCCATGAACACTGCACCCACCTCCTTGCCTTCATTCAGTGATGCTGAGATTAAATCTACCAGGTCAGCAGTACAGTGTCTGTGGAAAATCCCTGTCTGAAACCAGATTGATACCTAGACAAAATAGCATTTTTTCTTATGAGCCTCCCACACACCCCAACCAGCCACTCCTTCGAGTGCCAGTGCCTTCCTGCCACCCTCCGACCTCCTGCCATCTTCTTCCAGCCCCAAATGCAGCCTACCTTGGGTAGCCGGTGTATCCCTATGCGGGAGGGTCCCCTCTCTTCTGGGGGAATGGCCTTACAACCAATATTGCATCCCAGGTGCTGCGGGGCTGGATCTGGGCTGGCTCCGGGGCTTTGTTTCATCATCCAGTCAGAGCAGGGCATATTTTCTGTTTTTCTGTGCCCGGCTACACGCAGTTCTCGGCCTTGCGTGTAAGCACGCAGGGTATTCTGGGCGGGGCATGCCAGGGTGTGTCAAGCAGCACATCCCCAAGCTCACCACCAATCCAACTGCTGCTCCCAGGCAAATCCACCCCCTGGGAGAAGCACCCAATGGATGCTTATAGAACCCCTCCCTTGCGGTCTCCCTCCTGGTACCTGGACTCGAGGCGCGAACCTGGGTTGCCAGCATGCCGAGTGAACCCTCTCGCTCGGTGCCATGAAGCTGGTGCCAAAATAGCATTCTGTTCCAAATAATCTACCAACTGTTCCAGGACCAACTCCTCAAACACCTTTGAGATCATGGGCAGGAGAGCAATGGGGTGATAATTTGCAGGTATGACTTTTCTCCTCCTTTATACACTGGAATTATTTTGGCATGTTTCAAATCTCAAGAGACTTATTTTCACATTAACTCCAATTAAATACTAGAGAAATGATATCCCTTGCATCTTTTAAAATCTGCATTCCACCCTTCATATCCACATGCTTTATTGACTTTTAACTTTTGTATAGATTTCTTAACCTGGCGCATGGTGATTATTTTAAATCTAAACCTACATCTATATTCTTGGGGTTCCTGTTCCCACCAAGGATCCTGAACCTCAAGAGTTTTAGGGGAATTTCCACATCTGGCAGGTGAACAAAATACTCATTTAATTAGTCAGCTGAAGCCCTTGAGGACTGCAGAACACCATCTTTAACTATCCGAATTACATGCTTATTATTTGAAGGTGAGCCAAATTATCTTATTAATGCTCAGTACTGACTGGGATCAGATGTTTCATTTATTTTATTGGCATAAAATTTCCATTTTGTGTCCCTTAAGTTTGATCATAATTTATTCCTTGCTTTTTAAATCTTTTCCTATCTTCAGGGTCTAGGGACTCATTTGTTAACTTCCATAGCCTCTCTTTCACGTGAATATCTTTTTAGCTTTTCAGTGATCCAAGCTGCCTGTTCTCTCCTTCGAATCTTTTAGTATATGGGGCTAATGTGTTACAAATTTGCATAAAAGTGTCTGTAAACTCCTGTATAGCTAGCTCTAAACAGGGAATTAAAAAATCCTGTTCCAGTTTACCTTTGATAATTGGAACACCAATCTCTTCTTTGTATAATTTTTAAAGGATCTGTTCATTTGTACATTTACTTTAGGGACCTCCTCCTCACATTTCTCCTTCTAACTCAAAACTTGCAATAATAGAGTTATGGTCCCCAATACCAATTGTCCGACCCTGATCTCAGTGGGCCTAACTTTAGGAAACAAAAATCAAATCTATTTCCTTTACTAGCAAGATTACTTTTGCATGTTGGGTTTACTGTTACCTGTTCCACTCCCAGGGGCTGAAAATTTTATGTAAATCCCTACCTCTGGGTTGCCCCAGGCAGCATTGAAGTCTCCATGAGGAGCAAATTTCTCCCCATAGTTTTATTTAATTGACATTCAGAGAGGGATTCAAAGAATTTTGTGTTAGTCCTGGGTGGAGAATATATAACACTCAATAACAAATTTAGACCCTGAACTTCTACCAATAAACATTCTATTTTATCTGGATTATCCGAGTATATTCGAGATTTGACCCAATTCCCATTTTGTAAAATCAGTATCCCCCCACTGTCCCCTCCTATCTCCTCTATGTTCATACTAACTTTCAATTTCTATCACCTAATCAGTAACATTTTTATTTAGCCAGGACTCATTTAAAACTATTACCTCTGGTTTTTCAACAGATACCCATGTTTTAGAAGAGCAATTTTATTTTGAGGCTCCCTGCATTATCATAGAGCACTTTAAAACCCTTATTTAACTTTGATGTTGGCCCTGGGTTTACTTCTACATCTCCAGCTATTACCCAGAACATGAGTAAATACTTCTCTAGAACTTTGGTTCACAAATGCGGCACTTCTACATTTAATTAAATTTAAAACCTGAATTTGCACCTCCCAAATGTATTTCTCCTTGAGCCATTTCAGGCAGTCTGCATATCCTGACATTAGATGTGCCCACATTATGGTGCCCTTGTTCACATGCGCTTTTGATGGTATACTAGCAGGAAGTGCTCCTGGGTTTGTAATGTCTGTAAGTTGGCCTGGGATATTCTTGCTCTTCAATTTTATTGTGTCTGAAAGAGTTTTTAACTCTATGTTTGGCAAAATAACCAAAGATATATCCCATATTGCTTGAGGTTGCTGTCACTCAATTGCTGGAAAACTTTGTTTTCATGGCCCAGTGGGCAGTGGGGGATAGGGGTGAATGGGAGAACCCTGGATGTGTTAGGTGGACACACTGTATACCAAATGTCAAGTTTTTGATAACAATAGGGAGGACGTGAAGTTTCCATTGGTGATCCTTAACCATGGATGGCCTGGCAAGGCTTGGATATGAAGACTGCCTGAAATGTCCAACAGTTTAAGACAACTACTATTCCACTTTTCCTGGAGTGAGGCTACTTAATTCTGGACCAAAGGTGCCCATAATCCTTCCTTGTTGGCAAGGTCTGGGACCAAATTCTGGTGTAAGAAGATGCTGTGATAGAAGGCTACAGGGTTTATCATCCATACGCCACTGTAACAGAAATCATGATCTGTATAACCCCATCTAATGGGGTTCAGCCAGCCCCCAGAAACCCTGAAATAATAATCTGTAAACAGTTAGAGGTGGGGTAAAACATGGCTTATAGGTAAAAAAATGGGCAAAGTGAGAATTTTAAAGAGAAAACAAATTTTTCTTCAATAAAGCTGTCATTCCATAGTAATAACTTCTCCGTGGCCCTAGACAATAAGCTATACCAATTCTGCTAGGCTGGGTCTGGCCCACACACCAGGATGCCCACACTGTTTAGAGGGGATTGGAAATAGGGACATGGGCAATGTATGTGATCGTGACTCAGGGTTTATTGGTCCTGTTTTCAAATTTTGACTCTTAGTGAACTTGATTTTAGCACCAGCTATTTTGGAAAAGTCTGTATGGGGATAGCACCTCTAGAAGGATGAGTTTTGTATAAAGACACAGATATCATCTGCATAACCTCATGCCTTAAGTGGCAGACTCTCTTGATGCATAATAATGTCAGAAACATTTCTGCAGACATTAAGTCTCTGTAGAAGGTGTCAGCTGCAAAATATAAAACAACAGGCTGAGTGGTGCAGCCTTGCTAACACCCCTACACACAGTCAGTCTGTCCTCTACCCATCTATTAACAAAAGGCGTCATTACAGTCCATTTTCAGAGGTGGAAATCCATTCTGTGAACAGTGGTGGGATGCCAGAGTGTGTAGTATGAACCATAAGTAATCATGGGGAACTCTATGTACACTTTCCCTGGATCAAGGGCAATGAGAAAGCTATACACCAAACCTACATTCCTCAGTAAATCAATTCCCATAGAATAAACAAGCTATCAAAATGGGTCACTGAGGAATTGTGCATGTTTGTAGGGGAATATCACCACAGCTGTAACCTTCATTAGTCTGTTAGCTAAAATGCAGCACAAGATCTTTTGGTCACTGTTCAACAGGCTGATGGGTCTCCAATTTTTGATGTTTGATTTATCACCTTTTTGAATAGGCAAATTAAAACAGCCTGGGTCATGGAATCAGGTAACTGTCTTCTCACTAAAATGTGACTGTATAATAGAATCAAGACTGGACTAAGTCGGTCAGAAAAAATTTTGTAACATTTGGGGATCAACCCATCAGACCCAAGTGCAGAATTATAGTTTAATGAGTAAATATCAGGAGAAACCACCATTCACTTGATATGAGCTACAAGCTTATCTCCCATGCTGACAGGCAACACTGGAATGTGAATGTCTTAAAAATAAGGACAGGTTCCAAGATGTCGGCATGAGTGACCTCAAAATGTCTGCAGCATTAAGTGCAAATTATTTATAAGATTTGTTTGGGAATGTAGCATAAAGATCCATCCACAGGGGTGCAAGAGCAAACATTATCCGCTTGCCACATGATCAACACATCCATTAAACATGTCATGCTGCTGACTGCACCACTGGGTGCCAAATTGAAACTCCTGATTAAGAGACTCCACCGTGTTGCATTGGTAATTGTACATTTTGGCCTTTATGTTTGCTATTTGATAAAACACATTTTCCTAAGAGCCAGCCTATTGTCTCCTGGTAGCACTACCACTCACTACATAGATGACTCTGGTTCAGAAACAAGCCTGAGTCATCAGGAACTGGCTCTGGAGGAGGAATAAGCATACCAGAGGATGCTCTCCTCCTCCAGGTGAGTGGGCAACAAGCTCTGCTGCAACACAGCAACCTAAGTGACCACAGGTGGTGGTGGTGGTGTGGGTGGATTGGCTAAGGGGTGGGGGATGCTCCCCGGAAGACATCAGCACACTCTGCATGTAGCATTATGGCATCTACTCCATGGAGCATCCATAGGGGAGAAATAAGGATGAAAACCCACCAGCTATGGCAGAATAATGCAGACAGCCCTCCACAGACCCCACACCACCTTCTGGGCTCAGGGTGGGCTCAATCCTAGTGAGGCTTCCAGAGGGAACTGGAGTATCTCCCCACCACAAGGGGAAAGCTGTGGTGATTCAAGCCAAAGCCAGAGGTAAATTCCAGAGATGGTGGGTGATGGGACTGGGGGTTGTTGACAGAGAGAGAGAGGGCCAGCCGGTGTGGGGAAGAAAAAATAAATTTATTGGTAAATTTTAGAAAACATTTTGTAAGGATGTTTGATAGCACCTCTGAAGAGGATGAGTTTTGTATAACGACACAGACAACAGACATAATCCGGATAAGCTAATGTTTTAAGTGGTGGACTCTCTTCTATCTGCAAGGATGAATACGAATATATTTGTCATGGTTTACCCATCTGGCCTGTTTAAGTCCTGCTTGGACATTTCCACCATTCTACAATGGAGTCATAAGCATATTGGGTGCTATGAACCAATGGGATGTAAATGCGCATGAAATGTGCATACCCGCTTGTGGAGCTAGCACCCGTGGACAGGGCGCTTGTACCGGCATTCACTAGTGCTGGCCATCTGTCCATGGCCCTGCCCCCAGCACACAGGTGCATGGAGGGTGTTATGTGGACTGGGCATGCATCCAAAGGGATGCCCAGACCTGGTCCACCAGTGGATCCCTTAGCCCATGGGACGCAGATGCCAGCTGTCAGTGTGCAGTGTGACAACCACATTTGCCATGGGATGCCCGATCAGCCACCCCAGCCCTCCTTGTGGCCCCTTGGGCAGCGTCGGCATGTTGCAGGGTCTGTTGCACCCAACATCTTTGCCGCTGCCAGCGGTGGCATCCTGGGGACACATAACCCTTATGGCTGGGGTTCCCAGGTGTAGGTGTGCTCCTCACACCCAGCACTCCGCACCTTTGTAAATGATGTGGAGTCGGGCACACTCTGACACACCCCACCAGTGCGCTGCTGTCCATGTGGCCAGGGATCGGCATGAACCTGTCCTGCACCCTCCTCTTGTGAATACCACATGGGGCCCACGGACCCCACTACATGGCATTGGATTTAGCTATGCCAATTTGCGAGGTTACGTGGCGTTGGCATAGTGCATAGGGTCCAAAGTATGGAAGATCTAGCAGTAAAAGGGCATGCAATTTTCCCAAACAGTGACGTTCTCCAGTAGTTGGTTATTTAGTCGCCAAAACATGGTGGTGACATGCAAACTGAGGGCCTGGGGAACATGTGCAAAAACAGCAAAATGGTTCAAAGTCTCTACAGCTATAGCATTAGTCCTCCATGTATTTTGATGTTCTGTGACACAAATAGATAGTTATTCTTATGGCTAAGACACTCAGACATAAGTTCTCCCACTGATCTGATGTTGATAAGTGTCTTGGAGTTTAGCTGTTTTAATCATGCTATTAAAAACATTTTATCACTATAGAGCTACTGTATGTAGCATTGCCTCCCCTGCCCTCTAGTGATAAACTGCAATTAAAATCCTCTAAGGATAACAATTCTGCTAGTATGTACTGTAAATATAGCTACCCACTTTTGAGGGGTGCCAGCTGAGCTGAAAAGCTTATGGTGCATCTACATTTATAAAACAATACTTTTGATTGATGTACAGAGTGTCCAACATTAAAGCCCTGCCAGGACAGATATCAACCAACCTTTGGATTGTGAATAGGGCCCTTTAAACAATATCCCCACACCATCACATGTTTCATCCCCTGGGACCAAAAGGAATATCCAGAGACCCACAACCTTTTAGCCTGACCAATGTTCATGTACAGTAGTGTCTTAATTCTGGTATATTCAACAAGACTCACACTGCCAGCTAATGTGCCCAACAGGGAAAGATTGTGAATCTCTTTTGTGACTCTTCATGCTGTTCACATTAGAGTCACCAGTGTTAATGTGTGACCTATACACTTAGGGATAGAAGAGTGGAGCTTAATCTCATGATAGTTTTGACTGAGGCTGAGTCTTCCTTTAAACTGCTTCACCTTAGATGTCTCAGGCTGAGAATCAAAGGAATAGTCCTTGATGGAGGAGGGCTAAGGATGATCAGTCACCCTCCTCCTCTTCTGTACCACAACATTATTTCCTCTTGGCTAGGGCAGAAAACCTGTTTTGGGTAGGAATGGGAGGTTTTTTCAAATTTTAGTTTGTGCTTTGTCAGTCTTCTCTTTCTTCCCTAAGGCGTGGCCCCAGTGCTCCACAAGGCATTTGTCCTGATTTCTGTGGCAGGCTCCCAGGCTTCTGAAGCAGCATTTTCTAATTTCTGCAGCTTGATTTATTCATTTCTGTGGCAGAATGTAGTCCTGCCAATGGATAAATATAATGTGATGTCATCATCAAAGACATCACGTGCTGAATATAGAGGAGGGCATCAGGATAAATGAGATGGGAGAAGAGACAGGCACTATGGAAAACAGTATATTTGAATGAAAATGCACTGAAACAAATCTGCTGCACTATATATATGTTCTGCAGCATGATGGAAATTCTATGGAAAATTCTGCAACTGTGGAATTGCAGAATTCCTGGGGCCTGCACTCAGGTTCGAAAGTGGCACAGCTGACCACAGGCAGGAGAAGGGCAACTATTTCCTCTGTGAGTCCATGGTCTTTATTGGGTGGACTCTTATTGTTACTCTGTTTTGTTTCTTCTGCTGCAGTGGCTGCTCCTTCCACTGACCCTCCCCAGCCCTGTCACCTAGCATCCCACGGACTTACATCTATCCTAGTCTTCCCCACAGCTTGATCCCTGTAGCGGGGTGGTGGCTCACACCTGTCAATGGAATGGATCTGATTTCTGGGACATGGCCCAGTATCCTGGATGTCATTCTGCCTTGCCACCAGCCATTATTCTGCTTTTCATCCCCATCAGAGGAGTGGATGTACCTATGCAAGGCTCTCATGCATAGCATGTCAACTGCTGACACTCCTCCATCCCCATGTTGTGGTCCGTGCTGCCTGTCCCCCAGCCGCTTATCATCAGACAAATGCCAGTCCCAGTGTCCCCCCAAGAGAAGGAGATCTATCCTTCAGATGCTCAATCCTCCTCTCCTGGCTGACCCCTGATGCCCTGAGATCACTCCCAACCCTGGGTGACGGTGTTGCAGCAGGTGAGGCTTGTGCCTTAGCCTTCCATACCACTGGGCCAGCTTGGGAGGTGACTTTTGATTTGAGTTAGTAACACTGACTCTCCTCACCATCAGGAACAGGAGATGAAGGGTGAGCCAGAAGATGGCACACGATCAGCTCAGAGGACTGGAAGAAAAGTAGGGAGGTTCTCTGATGTCATGGCCAGCATTCCCCCATCAATAAAACAGGTCCATGTAACGCCCCCCAGATGCTCCAGAAAACAAACTATCACATTTTAGCGTGCCTTTCCTGGTCAAAATGACACATAAAGTGATCAATCAAGAGCTACTGTATAGACAGCATTTTGATATGTCCCAACCTGAGATTGTTTACCACAATGCTCCCATCCTTGAGCATGATGCACTTGAAGAATTGGCAGAGATGGACAATATCCTAGTAATCCAGCTGATAATGGTGGGGACATTGTGATAATGTCTAAAGATAAATATTACAAAGCTTAGTAAAGTTGACATTAACTTTTCCTGTCAGGAATGTCCTTTCCTGACAGGACAGCTCTCTACCTTTACTAGGGCAGACTAGGTGGGCCACTCTGTCCTTATCTGCTGTCAAAGTCTATGTTACCTGCACAAATTGTTGTTCTGACAAAGCTTGTTTTTAATATTGTACTATTCCAACTCAACACCACCATAGAATGCCACTCAAGTAAATTTCTAACTTAAACAAGCATTTGTCAATGCGAATGTTTGCTTGCTGGCATTAGCATTAGAAGTGCAGGAGTTAGGCGGATGCAGAATAAGAATGGCAGTGAAGTATTGAACTGGCGCTAACTAACCCTACCCTGCAGAGATGGACAGGCACTGGGGTGTGCCTTTGGGTCATCGCCATAAAGCTCATGTCATTTCACCTCACCTACCTGCAGACACTGACAAGTGTCGAGGGTGTGCCTGGGTGTTCGGGCTTTACACTCACCCATTCCATGAAATACACTGAAATGGGTGCAGTGTGGGAGAATGGGGTGAACTTTGGGATCAAAGAGTCCAAGAGCACACCTCGATGCCTGTCACTGGCTGCAGGGTGGGGATGGGGTGGAATGGCTTGAGCATTACTGTCAAAAATCCCAAGTCAGAACCCTGATGCCTGTCAGTCCCTACAGGTAGGATGTTATGGTAGAAACCCTAACACCCTGGGCATTCCTTGATATTTTCACCCAATTTTCAACATGGTTTTTTGTGACCGCACCACATGAACAGTGACACTATCATTTTGTTAGCTGAAAGGTGATTTTGCACAGCGACTGCACCATTTGGTGCCACAAGTATGAAAACACATTTTGAACAGGATGTACTGTTCATGAGGTGGTGTAAAAATGGTAATGTTGAAAATCTGAGTGAAAATATAAAAATTGATGAAGTTATGGCGTGCATAGAAACTGTGCAATGCACACTGGTTTAGAGTCATTTTTTGAATTTGTTCACCAAATTTGCAACATGGGCTTTTAGACCTCTCCCTATGAACACTGTCACTGTGATTTTCTTAATCTGTCTCGAACGCTGATTTCACACAGCGACCCCACCATTGTGCGCCAGATGTGAGAAAACATGTTTTTGGGCAGGACATGAAAAATGACAGCTGTATTGTTCATAAGGAGGTGTGAAAGATGGCAATGTTGAAAATCTGGAGTGAAAATATTAAAAATTCTCAAAGTTACGCGTGCATGGGAACTCGCAATGCATGCTCATAACACAGTCATTTGGGGATTTTTCACCAGATTTGCAATATAGGCTTTGGAAACCACCTCATGAACAGTGACACTGTCATTTCATTACTTGGTCCCAGAAGGTGATTCCGCACAGTGACTGCGAAATCACCTTTCGGGATGGAATAATGACATTACAGTGATTGAGTTCATGAGATGGGATCCAAGAACCACATGTTGAAAATTTGGTGCCAAAGTCACAAAATGACAATGATATCCACCTAAGCTGACCCCCCACCATTTATGCCGTTATACAGCTTCAGTTCGCAGTCAGCTTTGAAGAGTACAGACGTGTTTCCGCTCCACCAAAGATTGTCGCTCACATGCTCCGGAGGTAAGTATGGGGTGAGGGGTGTGCAGGGAGATGGGTGCAGAGGATGGGTGCGGGTTGGGGAAGGGGCACCACAGCAACGAGGGATCGTTTTTGTTTACAGCTTAAGAAAAATCTCAGAGAAGGTTTTCTTTTTTACGGTACATTTGGCATGCTGGGATGGCCTCCCAGTGTGCCACCTGGTGTTTTGAACTACTGAAGCCAACGGAGATTGGGCACCACATTGGGATTCAAATTAAACTACAGGGACATCATGCCAGCGAGGGATTGGGCTCCCCATCAGCAAATGAACTGGGAGGGGCATGCTGACAGCTGGACTGTGAGAGGCAGGCAGGGAACAGCAGCTGCCATGTTTATTGAAATGTTACACCAGGCAAGGCACGCCCTGCAATGATGGGTCACTCCCTCATTGCAGCGGTGAAGTGTTTCAAGTTGGCGCACACTTTTGAGCTCATAGACAGCATGCTAATTCATTGGTGCCACAGGCACAAGCCCCTGAAAAGCATTTACATGGTATGGCTGCCAACACACACACCTCCACAACCTGCTACTCCAGCAAGTTGTCACAACATGTTTTTTGCACATGCGTCATGCAAACATAAAAATGGTGAATAAAATGTTTAAGTCCCAGTTAGAATTCAAACCATTGTCTCTCATGAAAATAAAAAATATATATTGTGTTGCAACCTAGATTCACACCACTGATCCTTTTCCTGCTATGCAGACATATATCCAATGTGCCACTGAGCTGCAGTAAAGGAATTGTAGTTCTGTGTGATGCAGAGGTTAAATCAAACCCACAAAGTAGGTGAAAGGTGTTCTACTCCCATCAGAAGATGAAGAATTACAAGCTAAATAAAAGCTGAACTTGTCCTGAAAGGAAAATGTCATGTCACCTTTATTAACACACTATAATGTTCTCCCGTGATCATCTCTCAAAGTTTCTTGCACACTCCATAATCTACTTTTTGTTTTTAGCCACCAGCTTTTAGTTTTCACAATTGTTCAAGATCATCATACCTACAGTATATTACTCTCCTGTTCAGATTCTGTCATCTTTTTTCCATCTAAATAATATCATACTAACATACTAATTGCCAGCAGATTAGGCCTTACGGTCTATCGAGTCTGCTCGAACCTCAGATCCCTAGTTTGGTGCCGAGGCCCTCCCCTTTGTGTTCCAGAAACCCTATCATCCATCCCACCCCCTGGGCCAGGCCATCATCTGATACATTCACTTTCTGTGTCTGTCCCACCCTCTCTTGAAGCCCTCCACTGTGGATCTCTGAACCAGCTCGCCAGGCATCGCATTCAAGGGTCCACCACCCTCTCAGTGAAAAACCTCTTCCTCTTTTCACCCCATCACCCTTCCACCTTCCAACTTCAAACCATGCCCTCTGGTGATACCTCCTGCTTTAGTCTAAAGCCTTTGCATTGAGCTTCCTCCACAATGACTCACAGCACAGTTATCCACATTATACTTCATTCTTCACTCTTCAGTCCATCCAGTCAGTCTATCTAGATTTCATTTTGCAGTTTTACTGGATTACCTAGTTGGTGTCATCTGCAAATTGCAGTTCACCTACTTGTGCATCTAACATACCGAACAGATGGAAAAGTGTTGGTTCCAGACGGATCTAAGAGAAACCCGACTAGTCAGGTTCTCCCAGTGAGAATTAAAGCCATTTTATCTCACCTGGCTCTTTCAGATAAAGCAGAGGTGTTGTCAAGCCAGTCCAGTGATACAGAGGCTGAGGCTTTGGCACTTCACCTACTGCCATGTTGGTGATCCAGCTTTGGGAACGGCCTCAGGTCATTGGGGCTGACAGGGGACAGAGGATTGAGCATCCCTCAGACTGCTTTCCTCTCTGGGGAAGGGTGTCCAAGCCATCTCAGCCTCTGATTGCCACTGGGTGGAGGCCTGGTGGTAGTGGAGGCACAAGTGACTCAGTGGGAGGCCACAATTCCATAGTACATGCATGCCTCCATGCATGTGCTACGCTCAGGCAGCAAGGGACTTGGGAGAAAAATGGAAAGGGACCTGGGGCTATGTGATGCTCTGCACATCTCCTGCAACCTGCACCACCCCAAGACACCCAGGAGTCTCTACATCTGTACTATGCAGGGGAAGGATGGCTCTCCTTTCTCTAGCCCCACTGCAGGGGCAAGCTGTGTTGGAATCAGCTACAGGTAAGATCTAGGAAGGCGGCTGCCAGATGAGGGAAGTTGAAGACAAGGCCGACAGGCCACCCAAAGGGACAAAAGCTATATGAAAAAAGACAGTAGCACTATCAGGGTAAAAATGTAAGCCTCCTCATTTTGGGGGGTTTATTACTCATCTTTAGGGTCCCCTCCTGGTGCTTAAGGTTGTTCAGTGCACTGGGGAGTGTGTTTCTGCTTGCCATGATTTGGGGTAGCAGAGATCTTTTTCATATATAAGGGCATGTATAGGTGGGAATCAGTCTTCTGTAGGGAATAGGAGACCGCTGGGTACTGCATTTGGGCAATGTGAAGGGGCCCCTTCCTTGGGCAGGTCAGCAGTTTTCAGCAGCAATGTGCTGGGTCCCTGGGTGAGGCATCTGAAGGAGGGCCTCAGGAAGGCAGTTGCAGTTATTTTGGGTCATGGGTCCCGGAGGAATGGGTGGTGAGAGCACCTAGGGAGAGAGTTTGTGTGCAGGCAGAGTAGGACTCAAGGGATGTTGGGCCCAGGTTTGTGGTGTGGTTTCTCAGACTGTCAGGGCTACAAAGGTGGTGGCAGGGCCTCTGCAGGGTCAGGTACTGGTGGCAGAGGTCCCAACACTGTTCCCTGCATGGCAGGGGCAGCCTGAGAGTTAGGAGGTGGGACTGAGTGTGGCCTTTACTCTAAATGGGGCCAGCTTGGAGAGGCAGGTCCAGAGGTGCTGGGAAAGAGTTCCTGGTGTGGGTGCTCAGGCATGGGGTAAAGAGACCCTCCTTAAGGCCTTTTAGGCGGCCCAGCTCGTTTGCTCAAATTGGGCAATGCCAAATTAATTTAAAGGAATGGTGCCACTGTGACTGCTGTTTTAGAGGTTCAGCACCAGTAGATTGGCGAATCAGAAGCTGGTTTGAGAGACAGAGAAGCTGTAGGGAACAGGCCAGTCCAGGACAAGTGGGCTAGAGTGAGGTGAGAGCGGGTTTGGGAAGAGGCAGCTGAGGAACTAGTAGGCTGCATAAGAGGCTGTGTCAGAATATTGGAGGCGTTTGGATGAGGCTCCAAAATCTGTCTAAAGAGATGTGAGTGTTGAGGCAGAAATTTCAGGTAATCAAGGGCACTGGTGGACTAACCAGGGCCTTGTTAGTTCACTGGTGCCCTTGATTAATCACCAGATGACCATTATTATATTTAAAAGGATGAGAAAACCACCCCATAGACTGCAATGGAGCGCGTCCCGCACTCTCCCTAAGTTGCATCAGAGCATTGGCTGTGCATGGGGGTGGGTCCTAAGCGGTTCTACTAACCTGGAAGTACAGCGTTCCTGGTGGGAGCACATTCTGAGTAAAATAATAAATTACCTACAGGATTTTTAAAAACCATCTATATCCCCAGCATTTGGAATCGGTAAGGCACCAATATGTGAGGTGCAAATCTTTCTGTATTTAACTTAGTAGATCTCTTTAATGATTGTGATTCTAAGTTTAAAGGTTACATTTAACTTGTTCTACTAATTAAGGTTGGGGTATCTTGCCTTCTCCCGAATGAGGGGTGTGTGATCATGAGAGTGCTTGTACATGGGAGTTAGGAAGGATTAATAAATTAATGATGTTTGCAGTTTAAAAGTTTCTGCAACTTGGTGGGTGGTATACCAGAGGTTTAAGAGAAATGCAACTGAATCAACCAAAATGTGTATATAAATGCTGATCAGAATGTCTTTAATGATTTCTCTCCCTTTTCCCTCCACAGAAACTTGCTCTTGACATAGCTCCCTCCTCGGACCTTTGGCCATGGCTCGCTCCTTGGAACCATTGGCCATACTCAGCCTCCCACCACAGAGAAAATCAGAAACTTGCCCTTGACAGGGGTCCCTCCTCCAGATCTGAGTCCATGGCTCCTCCTTGGAGCCATCAGCTGTACTCAGCCTCTGCCACAGAGAAAATCAGAAACTTGCCCTTGACCAGGCTCCCTCCTCCAGATCTGTGGCTGTAGCTCGCTCCTTGGAGCCATCGGCTGTACTCAGCCTTCCACCACAGAAAAATCATAAACTTTCCCTTGACTGGGCTCCCTCCTCCAGACCTGCAGACATGGCTCACTCCATGGAACCATTGGCTGTCCAGCCTCCATACAGAAAATCAGAAGTTTGTGCTTGACCAGGCTCCCTTCTCCAGACCTGCGACCATGCTCACTCCATGGAGCCATTAGCGGTGCCAGCCTCCGCTACAGAGAAAATCAGATAAATGCAGCTGTTGCTCTTCTTGCCTACTCAGATTCAAACCTCTGTTTCCCACTGGTTAATGCCCCCTGGAAACCACTGGACTGCCATTGGTTAACATGCCTTCTTCAGCGGGACATTTGGGCACTGGCCCTTGCAAGCACTTTGGCTGTTGGCTGACTGGCTTTTGCTATTTTCAGTCTGTGCTCTGACTGGATGTTAGGTGGCTAGCCAGCCTACCCTGTACTTTAATCTTCTTATATCTGGATCTGCATGTTTCCAGACTATATGGAGCAAATGTGCAAGTTTCCAAACTATTATGGGTAAATGTGTTTTATGCAGGGTACTGTTTTGATTTCTGCATGTGGGTTGCTGTGTTAAATTGTTGTGGGTTTATATTGCACTGTTTCTGCTCTTGTGCTTTTGTTATTTTCAATCTGTGCCCTGACCAGCTTTTAGCTGGCTAGCCAACCTACCCTGTACGCTTAACCTCCTTATATTGGGATCTGCATGGTTTTTTGGTCCATTTTCCCATTAGCAAGTTATACTGTACTGCCACTAGAGGGACACAACCTTTATCTAAAGTGATCCCTGCCTGTTGTTCATATAGAAACCTTCCTGAACTACAGCTACCCTTGGTTAAGAGAGTGCCTGACCATTGAGAGTTTTAAGTCGATGCTGAAAACATACCTTTTATGTTAGCCTTCCTGGATGAATTTTAACTTATTGTTGCATTTATTGTTTTATTGCTGTCTATGTTTGTATGTTGTATTCTGGTGTGCAGTGCCTTGGTTTGGAAAGGCGCTGTATAAATAAAGTTTTACTTAACTTACTTACTTTACCCTCCATCTGACCAGCCCTCCTTCTGCACTCCCTGTTTACAAATTCTTACTGTTCCTAAATCAATTGTTCACAGAATTTCTCTGCCTTTATGAACAATGCATCCCCTACTCTCCTCTCTCCCACTTGTTCTGCTCATATCCCTCTCTTTACCACCTCCACTTGCTCACTACTCATCTATTCCTAATAACTCTCCTCCCCATCAGTTATTATCTCCAATCCCCTACCCAGGTCCATGCTATCCTCCCCCATTTGAAATATGGTCTCACTCCACCACTATTCCTCATGCAACTTTGAGACTGCGGTTCTCCACCTTCTTCTTCCTCACTCATCCACTCCCTTCTCCTCAAAACTCCCAACCTCCTCGCCATCCCCTTCAAAATCCCCTAAGCTCCACTTTCTCATACTCACTCTCCTCTTGTTCTCTGTCAGGGATATCCACCCAACCCAGGCCCTGTGCCCTTAGCTCCTCTGGTGCTTCCTCCTACTACTTTCCCCAATCTCTTCTCTCAGCCCTCCCAAAGGGCTTAAAGATCCTACATCTAAATACCCACAGCTTGTTGCAAAAAAGAGCCAGATTCAGACCATGGGTGCACTCTAAAACCAGACATTCTAATCATCTCAGAAATGTGGCTAAAGAGCACTATCCCTAACTCGGTCTCCATTCCTGGCTACTCACTGCTAAGGCAACACCATGCTGGCAGGGGTGGTGGTGTGGCCATTTATGTCCTAGCCTCCATCCAATATTCCATCATCTACTTATCCTCCAATCCTGAGACCCATGATGCCCTAGCTATCCATAGGACTCTCCCTTCACTCTCCCAATCTTCATAGCAGCATATACTTCCACCAAAATGTCCATCCTTCAGGTTGCACTAGACCTCTAATCTCCATCACTTCCCTTGCTCACTCTGGGAAATTATTCATCCTAAGCGACTTCAATATAAATTGGTTGTCACCTAAAACTACAAAACAAAAAATAAAACCAGAGCCCTAAACCTCAACCCACCCGCCCAAACCACAAGACACAACAACACTCCTTACTCGACTGGGCCCTTACCTCCCACCCCAATGCGTCATCACCTCTGGCATCCTCCCGATGCTCTCAGTGACCATAACCAAGCATTCATAGTTAGGAAAGTTCACAGAACTAAATCACCACACAAAACCATACAACTACACTCTTTCAAGTCTCTTGACCATGAACCTCTCCTGAGTAACCTTGCCACTTCTGACTGATCCCCTAACTTCCATCCCTTGGTTGATAAGGCCCTTGCGTGCTTCAAAGACATTTTCATGTAAACTGGAACACCTTTGCCAAACTCAGACAAACCAGAGTCAGAGGTAACCACTTACTTTGGATTACCCTGAACTTCTGGCCTGCCTCAGGGCTAGAGACCGAGCCTGGAAACATCATAAAGCTATCCAGCATTCTAGTGACCTCATGAACTACCGCATACTCCGACATGCTTGCACCAGGGCTACAAGGTTAGCCAAGTCCGAATATTTCAAATCTGCCTTCATCACCAACATAAATTCCCCTTCAAAGTTCTGGAAGGTAGTCCATGCCCTATTTACTCCCTCATCTTGCCCCGGTACTTAAATTAAATAGTTCACTAGTGTCCGACCCACCAGCCATAGCTGTGGAATTTAACTCCTACTATACTTACTGCACCACTGAGCTATGGATATCCCTCCCCTCCTACCCATCCCTCTCTCATCCTCTACCGGTGTGCCCCCATCACCCTCCCACCTTCCCTTCTCTTTTGCTACTGTAACCCAAGCAATGCCCTAAGTTCCCTCCTCACCATCAACCCCTCTAAAGGTGCCTCCCCTGAGGGCCTTGATCCAAAACTCTCTCCCTCTCTGCTTCAGCCATTGCCTACCCCTCTCAATAATCCTAAATCTCTCATTCTCTACTGCCTCGGTCCCTCTTCATGGAAACATGCAGTGGTCCTCCCTCTACCCAAAGGGATGACCACATGATCACACATGATGTTAATGCATCACAGGTATTTAAATGTCTGCTTTACCACGGTAAGTTGCTCCTCAGAAGTTCCACAGAAGCGAAGCACAGGGTACTGTGGACTGCTGTGTGCGGTTGACTATTTGTTCTTTTTGCCACCAATAAATTTGATGTAATTTCGACTTTATTTGGTCTCTGCATCTCCATTTTTGGCTTGATTTTGGCTCCTTTTTCCAGAGTGCAGTAACTTCTGTCTGGTTCACTTGACTTGCATTGCACACCCTTACCTGCACCACCTCTAACCCGGCGTAGTAATCATTTTGTCTTATTCAGTGAGTTGTGCATTCTTACATGATGCCAGAACACAGGGTTCCTTCTGTGTGAGAGGATTTGGATGGAGCAGCCATTTACAATTGGTGGCAAGTATTCTCAAACTACAGATGTATTGTAATTGAACAGTCAACCTTGGCACACAATTTCTGTGACTGGTTTTATACCAAAGATTATAGTCTTGGCTTCTCATTAACTGGATTTTCCTTGGTAACTGCTATGAAATATAACTAAGGTGAAACAATGAATAATGGTGATTCTACAGCTAGCAGTTTGAGTAAGAGCCACAGTCACAAACAGCCTTTACGGCTGTAACACATGATTTAAACACCCACAAACAAGCTTCTATAAACAAATTGGTACACTGTGCAGCAGTGGGATCTATCAAGAAACCACAGAGCTAAAGAGTCTATTTATTAAACTTGAGAGACTCCTGCTCAAAGAATTGAACATTACATACAATGTTTGTAATTTAGAACAGTGTCTTGGGCTGGGAATCACACGTGGTCTTGATTCAGGTAACACCGTCAGGGGCTTTGAACAATTTGGCCAGACAGCTGAATGAGAAGCAGCTGCAGTGTTATGTTCTAAAACCTTCATTGAGATCCTAATTAGGAGGACTTAATTAAATACACAGAACCTACAAATGAAATAGAGGAAACAATAGCTGCATTATTAACGTCTGCCTCCTTACCTGAAGTAGCTATTTTGAATAAAGATCTCACTACAAAATTGGCAAAACATGAACAGAAATTAATTAAGCTAAGCAAACTAAGTTCTTGAGGGACCAAAACAACCATAAGGAAGGGTGTACTTTCATTTGGTCATGCCAGAGGTCCTTCAGCCATGGAAGCAGACCACGTGGTAACTCAAGATGCAGAAGATCCCGAACCAGGAAACTGAGGAATACTGAAGCAGTGAAGGTGTCAGGAGAACCAGCCCCAATCAACTCAGGCAATAAAGAGGTTTCTTTTCTGAAACGGACTGGGCAAGAAAGTCAAAGAAAGAAAACAGGAAAAAAGCGTTGCATAATACAAAAGGACAAGGAGAGGCTAGAGAGCAGGCAGAAAGCAAGCAGGCACAAGGCAGAACCACGAGGTGGCAAATCATTAATTAAGCAAAAGAGCCATTCACTGATGTGCAGCTAAGTGTGCTGAGAAGAGGTCTATCATTTATCCTGAGCAACAGAACCAGTACATTTGAGATAACAGTGGACATTGAATGCTTTATTAGAAAACTTTATCTGAAGGATTTTTCTCAAAAATGATAGATCCAACAATAGGGTTTTGGCATCACAGGACACAGTGTGTGAAGAAATCTTGGATTTAAATGCATCATTACTGGACTTTTCAGTGACCAGTCCTGTAAACCCTGAAGCTCAGGAATTAAGTTCTGAATGGACTATTTAGGACTGGATCAATTTTGTTAACCTGAAATCATTATACAATGAACCACAGGTGACAGGACAAGGTAGGGCTTGTTTACTGAATTTTATGATATAAATGGTCAGGCCTTAGAACAACTTAGAAAAAGAAGTTTTAGACCAGAATCACATTTCTTTGTCCTGTTACTGGTAATGCTTATATACAGGTGTTTAAAAGTCAGTAATGTCAGAAATTTACACAACATTGAATAATGACAAGGGGTATAAGTACCATAACTTGGCAAAAATGAGATAATTACTCTGAATGAGATTGAGAAAATGAGACATTTTGTTTTTAACCCATCAGATAGGGGCAATTTAATGATGATATCATCAGATTTTTATGACCAGAAAGTGATGGAATTGTTCCTTAACTCCGATAATTATTCAGTATTGTCATCAGATCCTAGTAGGGAGGAGTAAAAATGAAGTATCACATTTACTAAATTTTGCATTACAACGTAATGAAATTACAAAGCAAGAATATAAGTTTCTATTAGCTGATTTTCCAGTCCTGCCAGTCTTTAGTATACTACCCAAGGTGCATAAAAGTGTCTGGAATGGGTTCTTTGATGGACAACCTTAGTCATTTTACTGATTTTTTTCAACTCAGTGTGAAATGTTTGGCCTCATATCTTTGAGATTCGATGGACATCCTTAAAATTGGAAAACTTTATGTGGAAATCTGATTTTGTGTGGTTAACGATAGATACTCAATCACTATACACTAGCATAAGACACAAGGATGGGGTAGATACATGTTTGAATTACTTGGACCATGACCCTTTAAAGGATGAAATGCCTATTAACCTAATTAAATATGGTTTGGAATTTGTACTAGAGCATAATTTTTGAGTTCAATGCCAAGTTTTACAAACAGGAATGTGGGACTGCTATGGGCATCAATGACCCCACCTCTGGCAAACCTTTTCATGAGTAAATAGGAGGAGGACTACATCTATGATTGTCGGGTACATCCATGCCACCAGACTCTGGTGGTACAGTATGGTACCACTTTATAGATGATATGTTGTGTGTGTGGGATGGTACAGAGTCAGATGCAGAAGAGTTTCTAAATTGAATCAATAATAATAATAATAATACTAGAAATTTAAAATTTACGGTACCAATGACAAACACAGTATAGATTTTGGATATAACCTTTATAACTCCTAAGGTTAATGATATTGTTAAGACAAAGGGCTACAGGAAAAACCACAGCCACAAATACATGTAATTATATATTGGCTAGCAGTAATCATCCATGCAAACTGAAAGAGTCAATTCTTACTTATCAGGCGCAATTGCTCAGAACTAAATGAATTTGAGCAACAAGCAGCTGAACTTAAATTGATGTTTTTGAATAGAGGCATAAGAATGAAATTTTGTAAAAGCATTTATAAAGGCAAGAGTCACTGAGAGAAATTCTCTCCTAACTTCAAAACACAAAGTTGAGCCAGTAGGAAAATAATAAATAATAATAATAATAAACTTTATTTATCTGCCTTTCTAAAACCAAAGCGCATTACAATAAATTACAAATAAAACATTCTAAAACTATACAGTACTTTATATATCTAAAATTAACAACGGACAATTAAACTACATCAAAAAGTGTGTTTCAGCTGAACACAACTACCTTTCTGGTAAAACTGGTTCCAGTATCCATAAATACTGGTCCATACTATAACGATCAAAAGCGTGCAACTGAAATCAGGCCGAAACCGCTGGTCACGTGTAGAAAACATAAGAGTCTTAGGGACAGGATTGTTAGAAGTCAGTATGTTGACCAAAGTGCCACGAACAATACATGATTACCTACATGTCCACCTGGTATGTTCAATCGTGGCAACTGTACCACCTGTGGTCATTGCCACAAAGGTAAGGTGTTTGTACATCCTACACAACATAACAAAAAGTTCACATCGTCAATTTATCTCATGTCTCCACCTTTATAGTATATGCCACTTGGTGTCCCTATAAATCCCTCTACATTGGATATACAACACTCCAACCTAAATTGAGAATGCAAGAACTTTTGAGAGACATACAAAATATCAATTTATCTAATTCGGTTGCTGAACACTTTTTTATTTTCACAACAGTGATGTTTCTGGATTCAAGTTTATGGGACTGAACAGGTTAGGGTTGGCAGGAGAAGGGTAAATAAGTTAGAAAGACTCTTACAAAGAGAAACATTTTGGATTTTTAATCTAGAAGCCCTCACACTAGATGGCCTTAACAAGGAAATTGATTTTAAGCCTTATTTGTAAGTCAGCCTTGGCTTACCCAGGTCTTTGCAATACTGTATGTACTTCTGAGAGTTATAACTATTACATATAGTCACTGCAAAATAAAAAATTATAAAATGTTATCCCACAACAAAATGTCCCTCCCCATCTAATTTTCAGGATACTGAAACTAGAATGTTATACAAAATAATGAAATATTGTTGCCATTGGCATTCTGTTTTCTCAAGCTAACAAACTGTTCATGAAATTTAAAATGCTGATATTGTTAGAAATACAATGTAACATCTTGTTAATTCTGTTTTTTTTCTTTTTCTAACTTTACCTTACAGGCATGAGGAAGGTAGAGCACAAGAGGTCCTTGCATTACACTTCATTTGTGAGCTCCTACTCGGACTGTGGTCCCACCTGAGTGTCCCATTCTACAGGAGATCTATGATTTTCAATGGAACATCCCTTCTTGAACTGTTTTTCGACATCTTTGATTTAATATTGCTAAGTTTTGGATGTATAAGATTTGCATATTCTTTCTTTTTATGTTTAATGATTCCATGGGGTAAATGTCTCTATTGGAAATTCAAAACACTATCTTTATTTTGTCTGATAAAGCATTAAGCGCTGCTTTGGGTGTGAAAAATCTATCATTTGTAGGCATTAATGGACCAACCCCATAATATGTATACAGCTATTTGAGCTATAGAATGTTACTTGGTTTTTCAAGGGTTAAATTTGATTCAGAGTCTATGATATCATTAGGCACTAGGTATTATAGGTAATGTGTTTCCTGTGATCACAGGATGTTAATGCATCACAGGTATTTAAATGTCTGCTTTACCACAGTAAGTTGTCCCTCAGAAGCTCCACAGAGCAAAGCACAGAGTACTGTGGACTGCTGTGTCTGGACTGACTATTTGTTCTTTTGCCACCCATAAATCTGATGTAATTTAAACTTTATTTGGTCTCTGCATCTCCATTTCTGGCTTTGATTTTGGCTCCTATTTCTAGAGTGTGGTAACTTCTGTCTGGTTCACTTGACTAGGGTTGCACACCTTACCTGCACCACCTTTAACTCCTGGTGCAGTAATCATTTTGTCTTATTCGATGACCCCATCCCTGGCAACTATTGCCCCATTTCTCCCCTCCCTACCCTTGCCAAACTTCAAGAACACATTGTCCTCTCCCAACTCACCTCTTTTCTATTTGATACCTACTTTTCACCCTTTCCAGTCTGGTTTCTGGAAAAACACTCAGCCACCACCTCTCTCCTATGGCTCATAGACTCCATCCTAACTGGGATGGACAATGGCCAAATTACCTCTACCATTTTACCAACCTGGCCAAGACCTTCAACACCGTCTCTCATTCCATTCTCCTCAACTCACTCCCAGCAGCTGGCCTATCTCCCTCCACCACGAACTGATTCAAGGCCTACCTTATTGGCAGAACCCAATCAGTTAAGATCTTGGACGCCACTTCCCTCCCCTACTGATCAGCACTGGCATCTCCCAGGGCTCTGTTTTAGGCCCTCCTATTCTCCATCATCTTAAATGACCTTCCCTCTCTTTGCTCCCCTCCTCTGCTGGGGATAGGGACTAATCAATAGTTCATCAGGATGCATTGGACCCTGCTAGTAGTCATGGAAAGCCAAGATGGTGGCTAGATAGAATAGGGGAGATATACTTAAGCTCAGTTGGATCCCTTCTGGATGCTGAGAACCCTGCAAGGGGACTGCAATGGCCAGGGAGAAAGGTAGATAGGGGAGGGAAGGAGAGGAGACAAGACTAGGTATAGTAGGACTCTCTCAGGGTGCTGAGAACCCTGCAAGGGGACTGTGAAGACTAGGGAGAAAGGTATATGGGGAGGGAAGGAGAGGAGACACGCCTAGGTCCAGTAGGACCCCTTCAGGATGCTGAGAACCCTGCAAGGGGACTGTGAAGGCTAGGGAGAAAAGGTAGAATGGGAGGGGAAGGAGAAGGAGAGGAGACATGCCTAGGTGCAGTAGGGGCCCTTCAGGATGCTGAGAACCCTGCAAGGGGACTGCAAAGGCTAGGGGAACAGGTAGATGAGTGAGGTGGAGGAGAGGAGACAATCCTAGATGCAGTAGGACCCTGCAGGATGCTAATAACCTTGCAAGAGGACTGTAAGTCTAGGGAATGGGTTGTGAGAGCACCTAGAGAGGGAATTTGTGGGCAGGCAGAGTAGGACTCTAGTGACATTGGGCCCAGGTTTGTGGTGTTGTTTCTTGGGCTGTTGGGGCTCCGGAGGTGGTGGCAGGGCCTCTGCAGGGGTTGGGGACTGGTGGCAGTGGCCCCAATTCTGTTTCCCATGTGGCAGGGCAGCCTGGGAGTTAGGAGGTTGGACTGGGTGTGGCCTTTACTCTAAATGGGGCCTGCTTGAAGGGGCAGGTCGAGGTACTGGGAAAGAATTCCTGGTGCTGGTGCTCAGGTGTGGGGTAAAGAGACCCTCCCTGAGGCCTTTTAGGCTATGGCACAGCTCATTTGCTCAAACCAAGCAATGCTGAATTAATTTAAAGGGATGGTGCCACTGTGACTGCTGTTTGAGAGGTTCAGCTCCAGTAGATCAGAGAATCAGAAGCTGGTTTAAGAGAGAGAGAAAGCCATAGGGACCAGGCTGGTCCAGGACAAGGGGCTAGAGTGAGGTGAGAGCTGGTTTGGAAAGAAGCAGCTGAGGAACTAGCAGGCTGCATAAGACGCTGTGTCAGAGTATTGAAGCATTTGGATGAGGCTCCAAAATCTGCTTAAAGAGATGGAGTGTAGAGGCAGAAATATCAGATAATTACCAGTGCCAATGAGAAATGGGAGCTTCATGCTTCTGATTCAGAGGACTAATTTTGGTTGTGAGTAAAGTTCCTGCTGCTTTAGTCTGTACTGGTAGCAGAAAATCACCATGCCTAAGAATGCCCAAAAGTCCCTCTCGAAGAACAGCTTGTGACATAGCCACCTGGAGCTGTGTGTTTTTTAATCCTCCAAGAAATTTGAGCCCTGTACCCTTTTAATCATTTGGGAGTTCAGGAGAATTAACTTGATTTGTTTGTGGGAGAATCCAGAGTCCGTGTGACCAATCCAAATGAAGGATTTAATGAACTAACCCAATTCTTTAGTTTTGGGGTTTCCTGTGGTCTCCCTTGAGGTTCTGAAGCATTCTTGTCATCCTCGCCCTTTTGTTCCCAGGTCCAGTGGAGGAAAAGCTAGAAGCTGAAAATTAATTGTGGTCCTCCACTGGTCCATCTGCTGGTAGAGGAGACATTGCTTTGAGGCTTTTGAGGCAGGTATCAGTAGACATCTCAAGGTAAGAGAGTTTGATTCCATCTGTATTAGTTTAGAGAAATGCTTGGTGAGCTTTCTATGTCTGGGACCCCTTCCTGGAACACCTGGTCCCTGGACATTTGGGAAGGGGGACCACAGAAAGATCTTGGGCTCCAGCTCATAAAGGTTGAACATAGGCTACAGATATTTTTATTAAAGGATTCATCTCAGCAGTTCTACTAAGGAGAGGTTCAGGCCCCATATGAATATATGCAGAGCTCAAGCTCTTGAGGGTTGGGTGTAGCAATGTCCAAATAAGTATTCTACTATTTATTCTCTTAGGTGCAAGATTATATATTAATTCCTTATGTGGTACCATGTCAAGCAGCTCACTGAAATCAATGAATGCAGTATCCTCTGGTTTCCCACTATTCACATTGTTGCTAACTGACTCAAAGAAGCTCAACAGATTTGTCAAGCAAGATCTCCTGCTAGATAACACATGTTGGCTTTGGTCTAGCATACCTTCAATGCTCGGTAGCTTTCAGCCTCCTACCAATTTAAGGCTTCCATAATCTTCCACACAACTGATATCAGGATGACTGATCTATAGTTTGTTTAGACACTCTTACTTCTTTTTATGTATCAGCACCACAGTTGCATCCTTTCTAGTCTCTTGGAACAATGCCATCGTTTAATGCTGCTCAAACATTTTGTAACTAGACCTTCCACCTCATGTTCAAGTATTTCTGGATGCAGTACAGGAAGGATTCTTGGTCAAGGGTGACTCAACCTACCAGAGGGAACCACTCTGGAGTGCGGTACTAAAAAACCATAACCATGTCAGGGACATCAAGATAGAGAGCCCATTAGGGTAGTGATGACCATATGGTGTGGTTCCAATCAAATATGGAGAAGCAGCAGTGAGCACTAAACCTAAAGTGCTGGACTTTATGAAGGCTGACTATAAGAAGATGGGAGAAATACTGCAGTTACACCTAGAAGGTCTCAAGAATAACATGATGGTGGATCAAAAGTGGGCAGAGATCAAGGAGGGCATAATAGATCTCACTAAAATCTGCCTTAGACAAAAGGGGTAAAAGACCTATGCCAGAAAGCCAAACTGGTCTGATGGTGAGCTAGACTGTGAGGATAAGAGGGCAGCATACATAAAATTTAAAAATCCTAGGGATGAGGATGAAAGAGAATACTGGGAGAAAGCTAGAGAGGCCGGTAGGGTAGTTAGGCAGGCCAAGGACAGGAAGGAGCTAAAAACTGCAGAGAGGATAAAGGAGGGAGAAATACAAGTTACTCACCTGTAACAGGAGTTCTAGGAATGGTATATGTTGTTCATCCACACTTATTGGCAGGTTCCTTGCTGCTTTAAATCTTGCTGGAAGGTCTTCAAGCTGGCTCCTCCCACCCACCCAGGTGGTAAACTCTCGGCTCCGCCCCCATGACACAGATCTAGCCGGCTGGAAGCCAGGTTGTGCGTCGGCTGGGTGAGTCGTGTGGATGAACAACATATACCATTCCTAGAACTCCTGTTACAGGTGAGTAACTTGTATTTCTAGGGACATGGATATGTTGTTCATCCACACTTATTGGCAGACTCTAGCAGTTCTCCGGGAGGAGGAGGCAAAGCGCACACCCCTACTTAGGTATAAAGACTGGAGAACCGAGGCCCTGACCAACATCCTGGCATGACCAAGGTCGATGTGGAAGGGGAATGGTATATGCCTGCTTCCAGGTAGGAGCCCTGCTGATATCCTGGACAGGGGTATCCTCGGAAGCAGCCACCGATGCAGCGGAAGGGTGGGTAAAATGAGCACTTATCCCTCTGGGAGGCTCCATGCCTGCCCACCTATGGCAGAGATCAATGCAGGAGGTGACCCACCCGCTCCATAATCCGCTTGGCTGCAGGTCTGCCAGGTGCAGCTTCAGCGTAGATGACAAACAGCTGGCGAACCTCTCCTGAACTTCAGCCGTATGCTCCCTGGGAAGGCGGCGTTAAATAGAGTCCCAATGGATCCTATATAGGCTTCCGAGGCATGAATGGGGTTGAACCCAGCAGAGACAATACCAGTTGGGGAAAAAGGACTCCGCCACTGCCTACGGAAGGAACTTTGGGTGGGGCAGGACAACCTTGTCCCTGTGGAAGACCAGGTAGGGAGATTCAAAGGAGCGCCTGGAACTCTCCGTCCTTCTGGTTGGCATGGAAGCCCCAAGAAGGTGTTCTTCCACAACAGGTGGGGAAACTCACACCTGTGCAAAGGTTCGAATGGCTTGCCCATGAGCTAAGCCCATACCAGCATAAGATCCCACCAAAATGGGGATACTCTCCCCAGAGGGAGGTGTGATCAAGACCCTGGAAGGTGCCAGACCACCTGTCCTGCACCACCGACTACCTTCCGGCCTGCGCCTGGAAGACAGGAGTGGCTAACAGAAGCACCTATAGGGTTATGGGCGAAGCCCTTGTTCAAGAAAAGAATGGACCACAGATAGTCCGGAATGCTCACCGAGGAACAGGAGAGGACCAGGCCCTATCCAACACCAAATGGAGGACTCTTCCATTTGAAGGCGAGCATATCTGGTTGACTTCTGGCAGGATGCCTCAAAAATGTTGAGGACCTTGCCGGAAGACCCAAGGCCTGGCCACTAGCCGCACAGAGACCAGGCCATCAGGTGCAGGGATTGAAGGTCCAGATGGAGTATCTTCCCTAAAACAGAGAACAGGATCAGGCGGGCTGGAAGCGCCGGGAGCCTGGGGCTGAGACTGAGGAGAGCTGGATACCAGAGCTGGCAAAATCAGTTTGGGGCTACCAGAATCACCTGCGCCTATTCCCCCTCACCTTGCCTGAGGGTCAAGGGAAATGGGGAGAGGCATAGAAGAGGGCCGGGGTCCACAGCCTCAAAGGCATCCCCTACAGCGAGCCGTGCTGAGGAGGTGGGCATGAAACAGTCTCAGCCTTGAGTTCTCCCTATAGGGAAAAACAAGGTCCACCCGAGGTGTGACCTAGAGGAGAAGATCTTGTGCTACCTCCAGCAGGGAAACCACTCGTGAGGCACAGCCCTTATCCGGCTTAGGGCATCGGCCAGTGTGATGGAGGCTCCTGCCATGAAATGGCTAGGAACCACCTCCCAGCTGCACAAAACACCCAATGCGGAGAGCCTCCTCACGCAGAGTCAAGGGCTCATCCGATCCTGGCGGGATAGGTAGCACATGGTCGTGTGTTGTCCGCCTGGACCTAAACCACCAGACCCCGTGACAGACGGAGCGAGCGGTGCAAGCTAAGCGACCACCTGGAGCTCCAGCAGGTAGGAAGGACATCGGGACTCCCGAGAGGACCAGAGGTGGTCACTCTGTATTCCCCTTGATGGGCACCCCACCCATCTGAGATGCATGGGTCGGAGAAGCCGTCCGACTCGGGGCGACGAGCGGGATGTGCTCCTGCAAATGAGCTGGAATGGTCCAAAGGAGGCGTTCCCTAACCCCTGGGCTGTTGTCACGGACTGGTACAAAGGAACACAGCGCTGTGACCGCTGGCTGGCCAGGCCCCATTAGGGGCGCATGAACCGTGGATCCAAACAGACCCACGCTGGTGCAGGCAGCCGCAAGGCCCAGGAGGTGCAGGAAGTCCCGGTAGGCGCCAGTGCCTAGTCAGACCTGACTAGGTACGGACTCAAGAGTCGAGCCTCATCCCGAAGAAGGATCACCCGCTAAGACACGAGTTCCAACGTGGTTCCAATAAAAGGAGACCAGTCTGAGAGCAACCTAGAGGCCAGAACTCTGGATCATCCCCTCCACCTGGAGGGTTGCAGTCAGGCTGCCATCTGGGTGGGATTCTGCCCGGACCCCTCAGTGCACAGGAATGCTGCTGAGCAGAGACCAAAGAGCCTGGCCTGGAACTCGTAAAGATCCCCTGCTTAAGAAATGGAGGAGTCTCCCAAGAAGCGGACGGAACGAAGTGTAAGTACCTCCTGGAGGTCAGGGAAAGAGCCACATGCCTCGTTCTGAGGATGGGATATCTGAGACAGAGAGACCATCCCGACATCGCGGATCAAGAATGGGGCACAAGCCCCCATTCGTTAGGGACCAGGAATACCTGGACACAAGCCAGGGTCTGGAGCAGGATCCGTGACCTTCCTGAACACCTCTATTTTGAGGGCCAGGCAAGTCAGCTCGGTGGGCCGACAATGAGGCTGCAGACCCCAAGACCCCGTGGGCAATGGCTCAAAGGGTGGGGCCTGCTGCAATCCCGAGGCAGGACCTTCCCTAGCACCTCCGACACCCAGAGGTCCAGGAGAGGACCAGGTGGAGGAGGGCAACAAATCTCCCCGCAGGGAACCAGGCAGAGGAGCGGGCTGGGGACAGCACCCGCAGCCCATCACTAAGCAGGCTGGAGGAGGGATTGGCCGGGGAGCTCCTGGGCCTTACCTCCCTGCTTCCCTTTAGGGAAGCTGCTGGCTTGGGGTCAGGATGCCCAGCACAAGCCTGCTCACCCTCATGGAGTTGATGGGCTGATCAAGCTGCAGGGGCCGAGGGCCAAGGGGCTTATGTAAAGGCTGCCAGTGGCCCTTGTCCCTCTGGGCAGGGGTGACCGAGTCCAGAGTGGCATCGGACTTTCGGACCCCTGGAGGTGTCCCTCCACTCCAGGGCCGAAGAGGTCAGTCCCCAAGAAGGGATGTCTGCCAACTTGTGCTGGGTTTCCGTTGAAAGAGGATAACCTCAGCCAGCGCTGTGGCACATGGCCATCTGCCGCCACCCACCTGGCACAGGAATCACCTAAGTCCAGAGCAGTCTGAAGCTGCTGCTTCACCACCACCCTACCCTGGTCCCGCACCCACCGGACCGGGGTCTGCAGGTTGGCCAGGAGATGAGGGAGCACTTCATCCAGGGAGCCCAAAGGCCGTGGAGAAATGTGCCATCAGTGCAGCTGAGCTGGCTTGTCGGAGGCCTAGGGAGGATGCAGCATAAACCTACGCCCGACATAGTCCATCCTTTTGGACTCTTTTTAGGAGACTATCCACATCCCAAGCATTCCCAGAACACTGGAAAACATTATCGGTAACTAACCCCTCAGCCGAGGGGTGCTCCAAAACTGGGCAAAGAACCAACAGGGACAGAGTACTTCCTGGCCATCCTGGCGAGGCGGGACAGGAAGTAGGCTGCCGCCAAGTTCAAGGCCAGACCGACAATGGCCTCGACCACGGGAAGGCCTCCGAGGGTGAACCCTTGGTCTAGAATCTCCGTCAGGGATAAGAGACCCGTTGGACACGGTTCAAGCTGCATCCCAGTGAACTCAAGATGAGCTGAAGCAGACCCACAAAGGGCGATGGGCTGTCATCCACAGAGCGTTCCAGAGAGGACCCTGGGTCCTCCCGACTGAGAACATGGAGAGTCGCGTCGGACTCGAAGGGTCTGCAAAGCTGCCTCAGGCCTGAGTCACTCTTACGCCGAGGCGGGCAGAGTGAGGGAACAGACAACCTGCGGGACAGGTCATGACCCGGCCGAGGTTCCACCGAGCGAGTGGGGCAGTAAGGTTCGGACGAACAACTGGCCCTGGAATGGGCACCTCGACTACAGCGGCGGTTGTGTCGGCTGATCGGGCGGCAGCTGCTTGCTGGACGGGAATGAATCGGTGTCGATTGATTCCCAGACAATAACAACTGCTGCCACATGAACTCCTCATAGCGTTGGCGCCATCTGCATCGAAGCCACTCCTCATCCGAGGAGGAGATGAGGAAGAATGGTAACGCCACTTAACTTGGTGCCTCGACCGAGATCGCTGAAGACGGCGGAGCAGCTTGACCGAGAAGAGGATCGAGGACCGAGACCCAAATCCTCGAGGGAACCAAGGGTGGGCCTGGGAAGGAGGCGGAGGCGCCCACTCTTCCCTCGGCTCGGACGAAAAGACCGAGGCCTGTTGCCCCAAGGTACAGGCAGAACTCGGCCTCCGAGAGGGAACGCGAAGGGATGGCGGCTCCAGCAGAAGACAGCCCGGATGACGGGTCGAGAACTTGACAACATCGATGAGGAGTCCTGGCTGGCTGACTCAGACGGGGACACCATGAAGCCAGCAGCCTGGAGCCGCACTCGACTGAAGTCAAAAAGTCGGCCGACAGGGGAAGGGAGAGCCCCGCCTCCCGCCAGCGCCGATGATGGGACTTAGCCAGTACTCCTTTGACCTGGGCTGAGAGGCAGGTCCGAAGGTCCCTCTCCCTTGAGGAAAGGGACTGGTGAAGCTCCTTGAATGAAGCTGAATGAGGAGAACTCAAGGAGAGCCGGATAAGCAATCGGCACTGGAGAAGGAGGGGGAAGAGCCGCCTCCAAGGGGGGAAAGGAGATCGAGCTGCTCAGCCAAGACAGCCGACGTGGACACTGCCCGGCGAGTCTCAAGGATTTTTCGGCGTGGAAAAGTTTCAGGTCGCCCAAGCCCCAAATGGGCCACCACGATCCTCAGGGTGCTGGTCGAAAGTGCACAGCAGAAATCACAAACTTGCGGATCATGGTCCAAGTTGAGGCAGTAAACACATGTGGTGTCCGGGTCTTCTCTGGATGAATTAACCGGCGCCTCTGGGAGCTGGAAATGAATTATCCATCGCAGCAGTGAGGGAAGAAGATCGAAGATCGAGTTTAGAAAACTTCCAACTAAATTCGAGACTGGAAAAATCAGGAACCAATCGAAACGCAGAGCACTAAGGAGGAACCCCGAACAAGCTGTAAGGAAGATCTGGCATCATGGGATGGAGTTTTAGAGTTTTACCACCCGGTGGGTGGGAGGAGCCAGCTGAAGACCTTCCGCAAGATTTAAAGTGGCAAGGAACCTGCCAATAAGTGTGGATGAACAACATATCCATGTCCCTAGAAAATCTTTTCTGTTACATCAGAGAAAAGGGGACACAAAAGAGGGCACAGTAAAGTTCAAATGGGGAAGGTGGGAGGAAGATAGTGAAAAGAATGCAGAGATGTTGAATGAATACTTCCGTTTTCATGAAGGAAAAGGATGGACCAGTGCCACAAGAGAGGATGAGGGGAAGAATGGGGGACACAGATCATGATATGTTTACAGAAGAAAGGGTTAGGGAAGGGCTTCTGTCTCTAAAGTAAAGACATCTCCAGCACCAGATGGCATACACCAAAAGGTGATAAGGGAGATAGCAGTGGTACTGGTGAGTCCATTAGCAGATCTGTTCAGTAGTTTACTAGATAAGGGGCGATACTGCAGGAGTGGAGAACTACACATGTGGTACCACTGCACAAGAGGAGATTAAGACAGGCCAGTTAGTCTAATCTCCATTGTGTGTAAGCTGATGAAGTCTATTCTTAATGAAAGGCTGGTAGGATTCCTTGAGACAAATGGGTTTCAGGACAAGAGACAGCATGGTTCATATCAGGGAGCTCCTATCAAACAAACCTGATCAGATTCTTTGACTGGGTGACAGCAGACATTTGTTAAGTGCTTGATGTTGTATGTTTGGATAGCAGCAAAGTATTCAGCTCGATGTCCTATGGAAGGTTGATCAGAAGACTGGGGATTTAGGGGTGGTAAACTAACAAGATGGGTGGAAAACTGGCTTAGTGGTAGGACTCAAAGGTAGTGGTGTGGGAAAGCTATCAGGTATGAAGGAAATCACAAGTGGAGTACTGCAGAGGTCAGTGATAGGTTCAGTGTTTAATATATTCATAAATGACATTGGCAAAGGCATTAAAGGTCAATATTTGTCTTTTGCAGATGACACCAAGATCTGTGGTAGGGTGGATACAGCTGAAGGAGTGCAGGACCTGAAGAATGACCTGACAAAGCTGGATGGGTGGTCAAGCATGTGGCAGCTCAGGTTCAATGTGAAGAAGTGCAAGGCTATGCACATGGAAGAAGGAACCCGAGAACTGACTACAGTTTAGAGGGTTTAAAGATCACTGAATCTGAGGAGGAATGGGACTTGGGGATAGCCGTCCACCAATGACCTGAAGCAATCTACTCAGTTTAGGAAGGCAGCAGCCAAGGCAAATTGAATGCTGGGATGCATTGCTCAAGGGTTAATGAGCAGAAGGAAAGAGGTTATGCTACCTCTATACAGATCCTTGGTAACACCTCACCTGGAATATGGTGTGCAATACTAAGACCCTACCTAAAAGGACCAGATCAAAGAAGTTCAGAGGGGCTACAAAGATGTTCCAGGATCAGCAGGTCTGATAATATGAGGACAGACAGAGGAACTTAACATGTACTCACTGGAGGAGGGCAGGAGAGAGAGGATTTGACTGACACCTTCAAGTACCTGAGAGGCATAAACAGAATGGATATAAGGGACTCTTTTGTTCTCAGTAATAACAAAACAACCAAGGGACACTATTATTAGCTGAAGGAGGGAAGGTTTAGGAAAGAAGTCGGAAGGTACTTCTTTACAGAGAGAGTAGTGTTGGGATGAAATGAACTCCCAGGTGAGGCTGTAACTCATATGATAGTGGGGGTCAAGTGAGAGTGAAACAGGGTGAAGGGGAGGGTCAGGATTGGTGGGGCCCACTGTAATCTTTGGATTAGAGGCTCACAATTGAGCTGACTCGATAGACTGTAAGACTTTCCTCTGCTGCCTGCTATGCTGTATGTTTGTATGTGTTCTAGCTCCCTCAGCATTCGTGGGTGCAGATCATCAGATCCTGTTGATTGGTGACATCCAGTTTGCTGAATTTATCTTTAAATGCTTCTGTTCTAGTCTCCTTAATCTGTGGCCTTTATCTCCTATTGTCTATATCAGCTCCGGGTTAATTCTTTTTCAGCTTGTCACAGTTGCTAAAGACAGTTTTAAAAATTTTTGTAGAGGATCCCAGTAATGTTTACGTATCATTATACTGATTGGAACCTATGAAAGTGACAGGCAGCAATTGTTTTTAATCATGGCTTATGTTATATACTATATCCTGTAGTTCTCTTCTTTCAGCAATACTGAAAGAATGAGAGAATGGAAGGCAATGCTAATTTACTGTTAGTGTTCATGTACAAATAGAACTGTTGTACCTTATCACTCGTGAGAAGACTAATAAGTTCAGCAGTTGTCCTCTATGTGATAAACAGTTGACCTTCAGAGGTACAGTCATATTGTTTTCTAAGTAGCTAGTTAGTCACTGTGGAAGATGGATTTGCATTTACTAATGCAATTCAGCAATGAAATGAATTGCTTTAATGCTGCAATTCAGAATAAAATCTGTCTGCAAGTTTCTAATTTTTAACCATACCATGCTCCAAGCTAATGGGGTTTTAATTTTGTAAACTAAACTGTACCATAGTCTGGTTAAAGAAGGAGGAATCATTAGTCCCCAAATTTGGTGCCCCACAGTGGGTACTATGTGTGAGACCCTCCCCAGAGGTAGTTGTGGGAGGACGGTGGACAGGGGCCTGGGTTGATAGGGTGTCATGGTCAGAAGACTGCCCCTCCCCGTGTCATCATTTTGCCACCTGAGCCCAAGCTTGGGTTGTATTTTAATCAAGATGTAATTCCAGCCTTTTCTTTTCTTTCCTTGAAGCTGCTCTTGGCCCCCTCCTCCCAGTTTTCTAGGCTGTCAGTATGAGGGCTTGGCAGGCCATGTGCTGAGACTGCTGTCTCTGCCCAGCAGGTGAAAATTCTATTACAATGTGTTTTTACTTCTTTCTGGGCAGTTCTGGAACCTGGAGTGCCCAGAGGAATCCCTGACAGTTTTAAAAAGAGTTTTAAAACTGGTAGTGACCAGAGCTGAGAGCCAAGCCAACAGGAGAGGATGTAAGAGCAACTGACCCACCCCAAAAAGCACTTACTATGCGGGTCATTGGTTCCATCCATCCTTCGGTCAGCTGGTCGGCACTCGGCATGTCTCCATTGTTGGCAAGGGTGCAGTGAGGGCTCTGTATGCCCGTTTGTAGTTTTCTTTTAAAGTTTTAAAATTTGTGGTCCCTTGTCAGTGATGTGACTGTGTCGGGACTCAGCAGCACTGGAAGCAGGAGGAAGCACTGAAAAGGGAAGGCGCAGCATGGCGACATCAGCTGGGCTCCACCTCCAGATCCACCCTCATTCAGCTTAAAACAAACAACTCTTCTCACCAGGATGGGTCATGCCATTCACCTTATTTGGGAAGTGCAACCTGGGAGAAAATTGGTGCCTGGGACCAGGAGAACAACAGAGAGCCACAACAAAGGGTGGGCAGTTCCCAGTTTGATTAGGACTGCCCAGGGTGAAGTCACAGTAGCAGCCCCAAAGCACTTAATAGTTCTCAAAAGTGGGCAGAGCAAAAGTGGAGGAGAATTGCCTCATGTTACTGAATATTTGTTTCTTTTTATGCCCTTGGAGTGCTAGTTACAGTGGCCAAAGCGCAAGGGTAGGAGGGTTACCCTTACTTTTTCCCACCTCTGGACCACCCACGGAGGTGACTATAAACAGAGCAAGCCTGTAGGCTTGGAGAGAATACATGTTGCATTGAACTGTGCATTCATTGCTCACAAGCTGCACTGAGCTGTGCATTTGTTGCTGAACTGCCAATTGAACTGTGTATTTGCCCTTTGTTCACAAACTGAAAACTGAACTGTGCATTTGCTCTGCTGTTCAAGAGTTGCCAAATGAATTGTGCATTTACATGAAGAATGAACAAATCCAGTGCACTCACTGACAGGTCAAAGCAGACAAATGTCAGGACACACAAATTCAGGACAAACTGCACCACATGCCCACCTAAGAGCTTAATCACTGGGTGCTGAGCCACTTAAGCAATACATTTTTAAAGTGCTAATCATTAATATTCATGAAATAGCACATGCTGTTTGTAGAAATTTAAAGAGACCCCATATATAACAGTATCTCATATTCTTTTCATATTTGTCTTCCTTAAATGTTAAAGCTCTTCCTCTAATTGTTTCTTGTATTTTTGCATATAAGAAACAGGAGAGCTCAGTATCCGTGAGGGTCTGGGCAGCGTGGTCAAGTGCTGCAGGAGAAGGCAGACAGAGTTCTTAATTTGATAGTGCTGCAGGTGAAGGCAGCCAGTGTTTTAACACTGTGAGAGAAAGCAGCAGTGTAGCAGCAGGGAAGGCTGCTGGAGATAGTTGGTCCTGAAGCACTCTGTGGCATTCCTGTGAACCCACTGCTCTAGGGTTGCAGGACTTGACTGACACCTTAGTGGTGTTCTAAAGAGGTTGATTTCAGGCTGCCGGGCAAGTTTAACCTGGCCTTTTAAGGCCAGGATTACCTCGCAGTCAGCTGAGTAGCACTTAAGGTGTTTGGTGCATTGCCATAGCAACCATCGCGCAACATAGGCAGGAGGGTCATAAAACGTTCACCTCCAGTGAGCAAAGGGAGACAGGAGGACTTAGTATCTGTGAGGTCCTGGGTAGTGTGGTCAAGTGCTGCAAGAGAAAGCAGACAGAATTCTTAATTTGATTCTAACAATTCTAACACTAAGACCTTTTAAGGGCAGGATTACCCTCACAGTCAGCTGAGTAGTGCTTCAGGTGTTGCATTGCCATAGCAACCAGAGGCAACGTAGGCAGAAGGGACCATAAAACACTCAGCTTCTGCAAGTGGAGTCTGCTTAATTCTGTTATGTCTGCTGCATGTATCTCACCTGTACTGTTCCCCACTGTCTTGTCTCACAAATTGATTGTTCCCTCCTTGCTACGAGGTGCCTTTGTAAATGAGTCTTTGACTCAAAGGTTGTAAATCCGATATAAGAATTAAATAAATAAATAGAAATAAAATGCTGCAGGTGAAGGCAGCCGTGTTTTTTTTTATTATTTTTATTTATCCTCCTCCCAGCGACCACCCAGCCTCCAGCATCTGCACACCTGGACCAGGTCTGGTGCATGAATTTATGCCCTTCCACACAGGTTGGCCAGTAAGCAGGATCCCCCATGGGGACCTGTAGCACGAGACACCTGGTGGATGCCCTCTCATGCCCGGGGACACAGGGCACAGCCATCAGCCGCCGTGAACACCCCACAATTTTCCTCTAATTTTCCTCCTTGTAGGAGCCAGACATGCAGTGGTGTCATTGCGCGGCTGTGCGGACACTGGCCATGCTCCTTCCCTAGCTGTGCTTGCAACTGTAGCGCACCTAGCCTCTGCCAGATGCCACTGCAGTGTGATGCAGTTCACCCACCCACCCACCCCAGAGGAAGGAGAGCAGTCATGGGATGCTCAATCCTTCCTCCCCTGCCAACCCCTGGCAACCAGAGTCCATTCCTGAACCCAGGTCACCAGCATGGCACAAGGTGTTGCATCCAGTGCCTCAACCCTCAACACCACTGGGCCAGCCCAGGCACCTGGTGTTTTAATGCTGTGAGAGAATGCAGCAGTGCAGCAGCAGGGGAAGGCTGCTGGAGACAGTTGGTCCTGAAGCACTCTGTGGCGTTCCTGTAACACCCTGCTGCTCAGCTGCTAGGAAAGGCTTAACCTGACCTTTTAAGGGGCAGGATTACCCCTCAAAGTCAGATGAGTAGTGCTTCAGGTGTTGCATTGCCATAGCAACCAGAGGCAGCGTAGGCAGAAGGGGCCATAAAACACTCGGCTCCTGCAAGTGGAGTCAAGGCTGGAGTGGAGGCGATGCAGGCAGAGGCCAGCAGTATCTGTCAGTGTCAGTCAAGGAAGATGGGGAAATGGGCCAGAAAATATAGATGAATGAAAGAAACAAAAGAACTGAAAAAGATAGTGAGATAAGAAGAGTGCCAACAAATCATAACTATTGATAAAATAATAAAAAAAGACAGAAGGGCAAGGTATTTAGACAACAGTATCAACTAAGCAGTCACTCGACTAAATCAGTAAAAGAAGTTTAGATCATGGATACTAATGCTGTAAGGAAGAGGGCCAGAAAATGTAGATGAATGAAAGAAACAAAATAATTGAATCAGATAGTGAGGTAAGAAGAGTGCCAACCAACCATAACTGTTGATAAAATAATAAAAGAAACAGAAAGAAGGGCAAGGTATTTAGGCAACAGTATCAACTAAGCAGTCACTCGACTAAATCAGTACCGAACTAAATCGGTAAAATAATTTTATACCAAGGATACTAATGTAGTAACACTGGTAGGAGGGAAATAGAGGCTAAATGTATTATCTGTAAAAATGTAGTCTAGAAGAAATACTAGCCTTTGATCAATTTAACTGTGGGCAATGCATGGAACTCAAGGAACTGAAGGTTAAACTAATTGGTTTGGAATTAGAACTTAAATGCATTAAAAGTCTTCCAGGAACAGAAAAGAGATAATATCAAGTAAAAAGAAGTAACAAAAGTTAAGACTAACAATTGTGAACACATGGGAAAGAGGCAAAGAGAACAAGAGGAGGAAGGGTGGAATGTAACAAGGTACAGGCGAATGCACAAAAAAAAGAAGGAGGGCTATGGAATTCACAGTGCCAACAAGTAATCAGTATGAACCACTAATGCATATGGTCGATAACACTGAAAATCAGACAAACAACTTAATGGAATTAGTAGCAGACATTAACAATGAATTTGATTCCCAGACATGCAAAACAAAACAGCTCAAGCAGCTATTAGGGTGTGCACGGTACCACAATGGTCCAAACAGGAAAAACAAACCAGCACAATACCAAGCTCAGGAAATAAGGCTTTAATTCAATATAAGCATAAAAGGCAACATACCCATAGAGGCACGCTCCACAACACAGGACTTGCAGTAAGGATCCCGACTGGTTTCGCAACTAATGCATCATCAGGGGATGGAACCTTGCTGCAGGCAATATGTATTAAATAGTAATCCCTTAAAGGGAAAATGCCATATCAAATATAAGAGTTTAAGAACAGTATTTAAGTGCATAATTCAAAGTGCAAATTTAATTATTAATGTGCAAAACACTACCACTAAAAACAAAAGAATATTATTCCATAGTTCTATAAATTAGGCAGGAGAGAAATGTTACATTGTCTGCTAGTCCATATTAAGATATTTCAAAAGGATACTGAAATAGAAAGCAATTCAGTGTCACAGCATTTCATATCATGCAATGTTCCTCTATATTTTTCAGATTAAAGGCTGTAAATACTAGCTCCATACAAATCTGAAAGGGAAAAATGCAAAAGAAATGTGTGATTAGAGTCAGCAAAATACAAATGAGAGCAATAAATACAATGAAATCTTAAAAGACAGATAAAGTACAAATACTCTAGGAGTAATCATTTCTTAATGCAGGAAAGCAATTCTATTTTACCATTAGACCAGGTGGTCTCAGAGCTCTAGCGTAAATATCCAAAATTACTCACTTTGTTTTAGTTTATCATCTAGATCACCACCTTTAGGTCCTTATGTGACCGTCTCAATGCCACAGAACTTAAAAGAGTGGCCTTTAGTACCAACAACACTGCAATGATTGGCTAAGGCATTACCATAATCATTTGCCACAATACATCTCAGATGCTCACCTATTCTGATTTTAACATGTCGGTTGTTTCCCCACATAAAATGCAGCACATTCACAAATTGCCAGGTATACCACATTTGCAGTGTTACAATTAAAAAGCTATTTACTTTATAATCCGTGTGGCAATTGCAACTAGTGAATGTGTCAGTTCTCAGAATTGACAGGCAAAATTTACATCTGCCACATACAAAGTTACCATCTGAAGTGGTGGCAGCCAGTTGCCCTCACATGTACCTGTTACAGGTAAATCCATTGTTGATAACTATGGACAAGTTTGACTTTTAAATTGAGACTGCGCTTATATACCATTTGAGGTTTTACTTTGACCACTTCCTTCAGCAATGGTTTGGTCTCCAAAATATTCCAGTTATCTATAATAACCTTTTCCACTTTTCTTGCATGTCTAGAATATTGTGTCACAAAATTCATTCTAGGTATATCCTTATTTTAGTTTTACTGTCAAAGGGCCAATCAGTGTCTAATGCTTCCTCATACACTTTCCTAACTATGCCTGAACTATAGCCTCTCTTTATAAATCTTTCACACAGGTCTGAAGCCTGGGCAATAAAATCAACATCTTCGACTGCTAACCTACACCTCCAACAGGACCGACATAAAGCCAGATGGTTGCCCTATCTGGAATTCCTCAGTGCTAAGAGGAATCTCCATAATAGAGCTTCCCAATTCACTCCCTTATAATTGAGGGGCTTCAGTTAGTCTTACCAAGTTTCTACAAGCCTAAGCACCAACCCTGTATTGTAAGTACCCCCCTCGTCAATGCTGATAGGGGATAGTTGCTGCTAGGGAGGAGGGATAGAAAATGCTCTGGTGGGGAGGGGATGTTGTATCACTGTTCGTCTTTTAGTTGATAAATTCTTTGTATGAATAGACCTGTCGAAAGTTGATGGGTTACTAAATGTGTACATTTATGTTTAAGTGTAGTATTGAGATTGATAAAATATTATTTGGGGCTATATTGCCTTTAACTAAATGGAAATAACAAAGGACACTACACTGTTTTTATGTCTAACTTAATTTTGTTCGTCAGGAGCAATTTACAACCTGTTATAAAAGTGATAATTTGAATGCAAACTGTGTTTTTAAGAACAAACAAGGAAAAACTCAATAAAATTACAATTTAAAAATGAAATTAAATCAGTATCCTTACTACAGTTTCTCTTAAGCCGCAACATCTGGGCTTTAGGAATGTTTTATTTGTCGAGGTGGGTGACAACTAGTGGCATAAAGTAATGAATTCCTGTCTGTCTCCTTCCTGAAAAGATCCGTTTTATAGGTGCCATGAGATTTCTTAATGATCCTTAGATCCAGGAAGGAGTCACATTGTAATGAGAATTTCAAATTCTTGTTGCCCTCTATCGAGTAGAAAACAAACCCCATCAACTCTTCCTGGGTTCCTCGCCACACCATAAAGATATTATCTATAAAATGATGTCAAATGTCGATCTTATCCAAATAAAGATTGACCTGGCTTTCATAGACATATTCCTTTTCCCACTTTCCCAGATAAAGGTTAGCATAATTGGGGCAAAAGTAGCCCTCATAGCAGTACCCTTAATCTGTAGATAGAATGTATCCTGAAAATAAAATAGGCCAAATGGTCTGTCTTGTCTGCTCGAAAGACAGCGGCCTAGTGGCTGCTCAGCGTCACCACCCCCAACCCCAAGAGATTCTTCTCTAGGTTCTGTTTCCCTTGTACCTATCCCACCCCTTCTTGAAACCCTCCACTGTGCCCTCCTCCACTAGCATCCCAGGCAGCATATTTCACAGGCTCCACCACCCTCTCAGTGATAAAATGCCTCCTACCTCCCCCTGTAATTACCCACTCCAGGTTCACTTATAGCCCTGGTTTTCCCACTTCTTTAGTCTAAACAGCTCCTTGGTTCCACTCCTGGTTATTCCCTTTACATACTTGAAGACCTCTATCATGTCTCCCCTATCCCTCCTCTCCTCCAATGAGTAAAGTCCAAGCTCTTCCAGTCTCTCCTCATAAGGCCTCCCTTCCATGCCCTGAATCATCCTGGTCACTCTCCTCTGAACCCTCTCAGCAGTGCTATGTCCTTCTTCAGATGAGGTCTCCAGAACTGTACACAGTACTTGAGCTGCGGCCTGACCAAAGCAATATACAGAGGAGTATCACCTCCCTCCTTCTGGATATAATTCCCTGGCTATGCAACCCAATATCCTGTTTGCTTTGGCTACTGTTTTCTACAATTTTCAGAGTTATTCATTTTGACGTCTACCACCACCCCTAAATCCCTTTCTCCCAATGTGGCATGCAGTGTGACCCCGGTGTATACATGGCCCGGGTATTGACTCCCAAATGAAGTACCTTACATTTCCGGCATTAAATTTCAGTCCCCACCTCTTTGACCACCCCTCCAGGGTATCCAGATCCCCAGGACTGTCTCCTCACTTCTTCACAGTCCACCAGTGCTCTCAGTTTTGAATCATCCGCCAAAGAGACTCAACCTATTTCTAACCCTCCTCCCTATATCCAAGAAGTAGGCATTAAACAAGAGTGGTCCCAATACTGAACCTTGAGAAACCCCACTGATTACCTTCCTGTGGGAGGATAGTATCCCACCCACCATTACCCTCTGTAAATGCCTAAAGCCAATTTTCAACCAATTTAGCTCCTATCTTCCACCCCATCTCCTCCATTTTGCTATCAGTCCACTGTGAGGTAATGAATCAAACACCTTGCTGAAATCTAGGTATAGGACATCCACTGGCCTATGTCTATCCAAGACCCCATCATCCAGTCATAAAACTCTATGAGGTTGGTCTGACACGATCTCTCAGGACGAAGCCATACTGTTTATCATCCTGGTGTCCTAACCTTTCCAACTGCCTCCCAAGCCTCTCCTTGATAAAGCCCTCCATTACCTTGCCTATCACAGACGTTAGACTGACAGGCCTATAATTCCCCTCTCCTCCTAGATCCCCTTTTTATATAGGCACTACATAGTCACCCTCCAGTCCTGTGGCACCCATCCGTCTGCAGAGAGGTATTAAAGAGTGCAGCCAGTGGAGCTGCAAGCACCTCTGCCAGTTCCTTTATAACCCTCAGATGTAGTCCATCCAGCTCCGCGCCTTATCAGTTTTAGTTTCCGAGGCCCAACCTCACCCTATCCACAGTGATTTCTCCTCCAATCCTCTCCCTCATGCCACCTTCTACTCCTTCTTGGTCTGGCCAGCTTGTACCCTAGCTTCTTTCCATCCTCTGGTCTCAGACTGAGACTGACCTCTCACTTTGCTGGTTCCTCATCTCTCCCATCAGGCTGTAGGGATCCTTTGTATATATAAAATATAAATGTGTGTATATAAAATATGTATACCCTAGAGCAAAGGAGGAGAGGGATGATATGATTGAAACATTCAAACATCTTTAAGGGCATTAACAAGGAGAAGAGTCTAACACATTTCAATAAAAGAAAAATAGTGGTACAGGAGGACACAGCATGAGATTAGAGGAGGCCAATTAAGGGTAATGTGAAGAAGATCTTTTCACAGAAGGGTAGTGGATGCATGGAAAGGCCTACCTCAGGAAGTGGTGGATGTGAATACAGTGCAGGGCTTTAAACAGGCATGGGATAGGCATAAGGAGCAATACAGATGAGTATGAATAGATAGAACATTGACAGAGTAAAGACCTACAGATAATGGCACATTCATAGGTAGAAAAATGGGCAGACTGGATGGGTCTTACAGTCCTTATCTGCCATCAGCTTCTATGTTTCTATGTTTCTAATCATGGGAGAAGTTCATTGGGAATATGCTGCTCTACTATCATGACAGATTGTATGTTAGTAGAGTGGGAAGCAACTTACTGGGTAACCTTTTCACGGAATGTAAAAAGAAAGCAAAACCATGGGGAATGGGAAATACCAGGAACAAGAAAAAGATAGGGCAGGATTCACAAAGGAGATGCGCTCAATGCATCTCGACTGCCCTAACACAGTGGAGATCGCTGGCGCATTCTGTGGTATTGACAGAATATGCACGGAAATGCCCCAGTGCATCCCCTCTGTGAATACCACAGTTGCACCCAGCCCAGGCTGCATCAGCGCATCCCCACATCGGGCTGGGAAATCAGTGGGGCAACACATCACTATACCACCTGGAGCCTGAGCGGGTGACAGGTGGTATAGTGCTAATGAAACTAGTTGAGAAGTGCTTGGACTGCTAAGGTGTGCAGGCTGCCGTGCTGCTGTCTGCAGTATGGTAGCCTGCCTGTGGTGGTCATCCACTTAAGTCTAGATGAAACAGACTTATCTTTTAGTGGCACATCCCCAGACTTGCCCTGTGAATGGGGCTGCACCCAGTATGCATGGGCATGCCCCATCACAGCCCCCTAGATGTGCCACATATCAGTATCGGCATTGTGGTGTGCATCTGGGATGCTTTGGCACATCAGGCCTCTTGCTGAATCATTTTTGGTGCTAGTCAGGGATCGCTGGGTGCATTCTTTTGAGAATCCTGCCCACTATAACTAACAAATCAACAAAACTGTCACCACCTTTTAAGAATGAAAGAAGTAAATCAGTGGAAAAAAGATCTGAAAATGATGCTGCTTAATGCAAGAAGCCTAAAGAATAAAATAAAACATGAATTGCATATGAGAAACACAGATATATATGTGTTGTTACTGAGACATAGCCTAAGGATGAGGACTGGAGAACAGACTTTCAGGGATAATATGTATCACAAAGATGAAAAGGAACGGGAGGTGGCATAGCAGTATATATTAATGAGGAGATAAAAGCCCATGATATAACACCACAGGATGTCATCCAAGGGGAAGAGGAGTTGTTATGGATCAGAATCCAGTTACCAACTAATAATATCATGATCGGTGTTAGTTAACCTTAGTATGGAAGAAAATAATAAATTTATAACAGCTATTGAGAAATACTAAGTAGAAAGTGAAAACATTCTCCTAGGTGACTTTAACTTCCCAACTATCAACTGAAATACGTTAGAAGGAACCACACTGATTGAAAATACATTTATAGACAACACAATCCAAAAAATGTAAAGCAAACAGTAATGGGCAAGACAAGGAAGTAACACAATGGATCTGATTTTACCACCTCTCCAGATAATGTAAAGGATCTAACAATACTGGAGCCCTTCTCTGATTACGACCACAGCATGACAACACCTAGCTTGAGAAACCAATGGAAACAGTCAAAGGAGTAACAAACTTTAAACGTCACCACAAGGCCAACTACAATGCGATGAGAACGTATCTCACAGAATGGAACTGGAAAGTGACTTAAGTGATAAAGGAATGCAACAAATTTGGAATATTATAAACACAAATTAGACTTTTGTGTACACAACTATGTGCCCTTTATAAAAAAAATAAGGAAGAATACCAGTTTGGTTTGGAAAGGCTATAAAATATTAGAAAAATGAAAAGGCTGTACAAAAGTTACAGAATCAATAAAACTGAGGCTAACTGGAAAGAATATAAGAGAGCAGACCAATAGATGTAAAAATTTTGATAACAAAATCCAAAAGAAGGTAGAAATGGTTCCAATGCCTCCCCTTGAGGATAGCTTTGCCGTATTGGAACAAACTCACAAAGGAAAATCCATAGATTTGTATGGCAGCTTAAAAACCTAGAGTGGCTAGGTACATTCTGTGCCTACCCAGGGAAAAGGAGGTTTAGCCTTACCCAACTTTTGGTTCTATTAACTGGTGGCACAGATGGGACCAGTGTTATCCTGGTCCAAACAGAAGGTTGAATCAAGATGATATGAGATGGAGAACATGCTGCCTGAAGGGAGACCCCTATGTACTTTGGCCTTAACCTCAGTGTCTCCAGAATATACCAGACTTGTCAGGAATAGATAGGTAAGACATGGCTTATACATACTGTATTTTCCAAGATTAGGAAATTGACGGCTACCCCAGAGGGCGTTGGCCCATTGTCCCTTATCAGGTATGAGAAAGACTTCTTCCCTATGCTGGATTTGGGATTCACCAGATGGGAGGCCCAGGGCATTACAAGATTCACCCAACTAATGGAGAATGGGAGCTGCATCTCTTTCAGAGGGCAAAAGACAAGTTTGGCTGGGGAACTTGGGTTCCTTCGCTTTTTGCAGGTAAGGCACTTCATGCTCTCCCAGGTCACCTGGCAGGTTTGACCAGACAATATTCAGGTTAGGAGAATTTTTATATGGGTTTGTAACAGTGACAGCCAGGATCCAGCATGTGACAAACCTATACAAAATGCTGTTGGAAGCAGGGGGTGACTCGACACATGGGTATTAGACAGCCTGGGAGAGGGAAGCAAATGTGAGTATAAAGAAACTAGATTGGAATCACAGATTGCAATTTGGTTGGAAGGTCTCTTCATCCCCATGCTGATGGGAGTTTTGTGGAAAGTACTCACCACTACTTCTATGTGCCCACAGTCATAACACTACTCCCTTAGTAGTGCAGCATGTTGGAGTAGGTGTGTGGGGGTGAGGAACTACTGGCACATCTTCTGGGGTTGCCCAATGTTATCAACCTTTGAAGTTCTGTGCAGTCAGTAGTCCAGGGTGTGACAGGTGTCCTTTGCCCTCACGTTGAAGAATGGGTTTTGGGCCTCCCACTGCAGTCTTTTTAAAGGAGATTCCTCTTTTTAAAGGGAGATTCCCGTAAAGTCATATTGATTCTCCTTGGTGTGATCTTAAAATGCATCACAGTCAAATGGCTACTCAGGATCCCTAACTTTACAGGAGGGATTAGCAGGGTAAAGGAGGTGGTGTTCAAGGAATCCCTCACGGCCAGACTGAGACTGCAAAAGGACAGCTATGTCCAACGCTGGTAGGGGTGGGAGTCTTGGCTGTTACAGACAGCTCAACCAACCTGATATAAAATCCCAGACAATCTCAGGTCCTAGATCTGGGGAGGGGGAGAGACAGAAAGGCTCAAGTAGCATATACCAGACTCTCAGAATATAGTAACTTGGGTCCGAATGGGATGGCTTGCTCGCCTCATTCTAAGAGCTGGGAATCTATCCAGATCCTATGAGGCATGTTGGGATGGAGTCCCACAGGGTTGGTGTTGGGTCCCAAAACATTTAATGTATTCATTACATCTATGCAAACTTCAGAAAATGCATGGCTATGTAAATATGCTGATGACACCAAAACAGGGGCAATAGTGCATAACCTCATGGCCACTAAACAACTTCAAAATGACTTGGTGCAACTGGAAGAATGGACAGAACTCAGAAATTGAGATTCAGTGAGAATAAGCGAAAAGTTATGCACCTTAGTAAAAACAACCCGGGACTCAGTACAAACTGAACAAAACTGTATTACAAGAAACAACAAATGAAAGGGACTTGGGTATCGCTATTACAGAAGATTTGTCCTTTGACATGCCTACTAGAAACATGGTTAATAAATGTAATAGGATATAGGCAAGTATACTTAAAACATAAAAAGCAGAGACTAAAATGTAATAATCCCTGTGACAATCCCTTGTGGAACCTCATCTAGAATACTGTTCTGCCTTCTGTGCCCCCATAGTATAATGGGGCAAAAGCTTATAGAAGGCTCAGAGACAAATTACCAAACAGATTAAAACACCGTGATATAAGAAACACGGAGAAAGGCTAAAACATTAGGGCCTGTACTCTATGCAGTATAGAGGGTTAAGAGGAGACCTCTGTCTAGAATGCAGAGCCATGAATGATGAGTGATTGTTGAAAAGCACAGTATTAAAAAGGAAGATCTTAACTAGATTAACGAGGTCACACAACTTACAGCTACAAGGGAAGGTAGCCAATACCACTAAGAGAACAAAGTGGTTTACACACAGAGAGTAGTCTCAGCGTGAAACTCTTTGCTGGAATGGGTTGTTACATGTAGAACTATGGAAGCCTTTAAACAAACACTTGATAAGCACATGGGCAAGGCTAAATGTAGATACTACCACTAACTAGTGGTGTTATCATAGGTCTACGACCTCCTAACTCAAAACAACTCTGTGAATTTATGAATCTTTTATCTTGCTGTATTAGAGTGTCCACCAATTCTAATGTGCATTTCTCCAATGGCTTTTACCATCTTTTAGTTACACAGGGTCCAGATTTCCACTAGACAGGGTTTTAGCCACCCATGAGGGCCAAGGAACTCTCTTTTGTGATAATATTCTGTTAAAGTAGCCCCATCAAACCATATGTTCACTTCCTGTATTTTTAACCTTTTAGGCTTAATAAACAATTCAATCAGTTCATTAGAGTCAACCTTTGCTCAGTTCTCTTCTAGATTTAACTCCAATAGAAAATGTTTCTCTCCACATTACCTTGTGTGGTGAGCATGTTATCTGCTTTAGTGTTTTCATGATCTGTAGGGAAACTTGCTTCCTACTCCTCTGTCTCAGTCTCACTGAGTAATTCATGACTTCTGACCATCTGAACAGGAATCCAAAGTTAGTCAAACCACTTTCTTGGAATCTTTGTCACTTTCACCAAAATGTCTATAGAAAGAATTCCATATACTTTTTATCCGTTCACTCTGTGCTGCATTTTACTGTGCCAAATGCACCCAAAGAGGCTTGTGGAGCTGAAATCATGTCCCAGACTAGGGACATCTCATACAACCACATAATTGGGTACTTACATATGGCTAAAGCAATAAAACCTCAAAAACAAAAACAAAAGACTGGTGCACAGAATAAGCTCATAACAGTGCTGCCAGACACAGCTCAGAACATGAAAATGAAAAACATCATGCACATTAGCTGAGAGGTCATTCATGGTTACATATAGAAACATAGAAACATAGACATTGACAGCAGATAAGGACAGCTTGGCCCACCTAGTCTGCCAGTTTCCCTACCCATTGGATAAGCTGCCAATTCTAGTTAACCAACAGCCTACTTCCTCCTGCCCCCCACTATAATTGCCTTATGTCTGTCCCATGCATTCTTGAATTCCCCAATGTTTTAACCCCATGACCTCCTCAGGAAGGCAGTTCCATGTGTCCACAACCTCTCTGCAAACAAATACTTCCTCATGTTTCCCGAGCCATCCCTCCTCTGTCTTCAAATTGTGCACCCTTGTTCTTGCACATCTCTTTTCTGAAGGTGCTGCCCTCGTGGACTTTGTTTATTCTCTTGAGGTCCTTGAAAGTTTCTATCATGCCCCCTCCTTTCCTCAAGTGTATACATATTAAGCTCTTTTAGTCTCTCTTCATAAGGATTCTGTTGGGTAGCCTGGAGTGATGGTGACATGCATTGAGCACTTTCAAAGAGGCGATAATCCACCACCTGTGCACAGGGTTGCTGGGCAGGGAGGGTGACTGGATAGGGGCCAGCGAGATATAGCAACAGGATGTCACTATATATACATGCGAGTGGGAGGCATAGAGAGGGACCATGCCATGCAATGGGTGGAAGGGGTGAGGTTTTGTGGGTGTAGTGCGCAGTGGGCTGCCAAGTTGGCCGTGTGGCGTGGTGGGGTTGTTGGCAGGCTAGGGTTGGCAGGGTGCGAGTTCGGCTCTGGGTGAGCTCATTTTTGCACCGGTCTGGGATTTAATTTTTTTTTTTGCCCCCCTGACATGCTCCTCCCTGGAGCTGAGAATCCTTTAGTAGGGAGGTGCGGAGGGCAAAAGCCCCGAGGGGAGGTGGTGGTGAAGTCCCCTGCATAAAAAATCAAGTCTCCAGCGCCTTTGTTATGTGTTGTGAGTATACATCACCAAAATTGATTTTTGGCAATGTACACTCACCCAAGCGGTGATCGCCTTTCTGTGATCATTGTTATCACATGGAACCTATTGTTGCAGATCCTGCACCATTTTAATTGCTCTTCTCTGGACTGCCTCCATCCTGCCTATGTCGTTGCAGAGATGGGGTCTCCAGAACTGCACACAGTACTCAAGATGGGGTCTCACCAACTGTCTGTACAGAGGATAACAACTTCCTGTTTTCTACTGGTGATGACTCCTATGCATCCCAGTTTCCCCAGCCCTCCTTACTGCGTTCTTACATAGCTCGACTATCTTAAGGTCATCTGATATGACTACCCCCAGATTCCTTTCCATTTTTGTTGTTGTTAGCACCCCTCATTGTGTACTCTTCCCTGGGTTTTGTTTCCAAGGTGCAGTACTTGCACTTCTTTACATGAATCTAAGCTGCCATACTTTGACCATTCCTCCAATCCTGCCAAGCCCCTTCTCATCCTTTCCACCCCCTTGTATATCAACCTTGTTGCAGACCTTTGTATCGTCTGCAAAGAGGCATACTTTCCTTCCATCCCTCCACAACATCTCCTATAAAGACATTAAAGAGGACGGTCCCAGTACTGAACCTTGCAGTAGTAACCACCCTTTCTTCAGAGTGTACTCCATTTACTAATTATCCTCTGTGTCCTGTTGTCCAGCCAATTTGTTACCAGGCTTCCACCCTGGGATCCACCCCAGGCTGGCTAACTTGTTTATAAATCTTTTGTGTGGAACTGTGTCAGATGCCTTGCTAAAGTCTAGATAGGCCACATCCACAGCCCTCCTGGTCTACTACTTTGGTCACTCAGTCAAAGAAGCCTATTAGATTTGTCTGACATGACATTCCCACTGTAAATCCATGCTGCCTTGGGTCCTGTGCCCGCTAGCTTCTAAGTACTCAACAATTCTTTCTTTCAGAAGTGATTCCATCATTTTCCTTACCACTGAAGTCAAACTAACAGGTCTGTAATTTCCTGCCTCTGCCTTGCTTCCACGTTTGTGAGGGGATCTCATCTGCCCTCCTCCAGTCCTCAGGTACCACACCATCCTCCTTGATTTGTTAAAGGTTAGTCAGTGGTGTCACTAGGTCTCCCTTAGTTCTTTTAGAATTCTGTGGTGAATCCCATCAGGCCGCTTTGCTTTGTCCACCTTGAGTTTTAGGAGTTAGGAGTTCTTTCATAACTCTTCCTTCTGTGAATGGACTGGTATTGACCCCTGCCCATAATGTTCCTATTGCTTGGTTTAGGTACCTCCCCTCTTCTTTTGTGAATACTGAGCAAAAGTATTCATTCAGTATCTTTGCCTTTTCACTGTCACCTCTGCCCACCTCCCGTCCCTTTATTACTATCCCTCCCTTGGTCTTCCTTTGCTCCCTGATGTACCTATAAAGGTTTTATCCCCTTCTTAACTGAGTTGACTATCTTTTCCTTAGTTGAAGCCTTCATTATTCTGACTGCCTTCCCTGCTTCCTTCTGCTTCTCATACAGTTCTCTGTCCTGCACCTTCTGTGATTCCTTATACTTCCTGAGCGTTATCTTTTTTCCCTAACCTTCCTGCCACCTCTTTTGAGAACCATAGTGTTTTTTACTTTGTTTTGTTTTCTTTATTCGCTTTCACACAAAGGCTTGTTGCCTCTATGATGGCAGTTTTGATTTTTTCCCATTGTTATTCCACCCTCCTTCCTGCCCATTTTGCTAGTATATTTCTTAGGCACTCCCCATTTTGCCAAAGTCAGCCCTTCATAATGCCTTAATTGAAAAAGTTAATTAACGAGGTGGAAGTAAAAGAAAGAAATCAAGCTAAATCCCTAAGAGGCAAATTGAATTCTGAGGCGGGAGTTTTTCCAGGATAAAAGATAATACAGACTAGATGTGGATGGTCAGGCTCATGCAGAAGAAAGAGAAATAGAGTAGAAATCAGGATTTAAATAAATGTACCTCTTGAAATAACCCCAAAACAACAAAAGAGTCAATTTTTAGAAAAGATAACAGAGAACCCAGATCAAGTAACGCCTCCCCAAAACCCAATTAGAAAGAAATCAAGAGCAGCAACAAATCACAAGCAGCAGGCAAAGGTGTAGAAAAGAAAAACAAGGAGGTCAAAGAAAAACACTGGTGAAAACTTATGACAATGAGAAAGCAGTCCAAGAAACATAGTAACATAGACTTTGACGGCAGATAAGGACCGCTTGACCCACCTAGTCTGCCCATTTCCTACCTACTGGATAAGCTACAGATTCCAACAGCCTACTTCCTGCTACCCCCCACTATAATTGCCTTATGTCTGTCACATGCATTCTTGAATTCCCCACTGTTATTGACCCCACAACCTCCTCAGGAAGGCGGTTCCATGCATCCACCACCCTCTCCATGAAAAATACCTCCTCACATTGCTTCTGAGCTGTCCCTCTGTCTTCGATTGCTTCCTTGTTCTTGCACATCTCTTTTCTGAAAGATGCTCGCCTCTTGGACGTTGTTGATTCCCTTGAGGTACTTGAAACTTTCTATCATGTCTCTCCCTCCTTTCCTCAAGGGCATACATATTAAGCTCTTTTAGTCTCTCATCATATGGCTTCTGTTGCAGACCCTGAACCATTTTAGTTGCCCTCCTCTTGACTGGCTCCATCCTGTCTATGTCCTTGCGGAGATGGAGTCTCCAATACCGTATGTAGTACTCCATATGGGGTCTCACCAACTGTCTGTACAGAGGGAACAACTTCCTGTTTTCTACTGGTGATTCCTCTCCCTATGCATTCCAGTTTCCTCCAGCCCTCCTTACTGCCTTCTCACATTGCTTGTCTAACCTAAGGTCATCTGATATGACTACTCCTAAGGTTCCTTTCCATTTTGTTGTTGTTATTACCTCCCCTCCACCCTTGTGTACTCTTACCCTGGATTTTTGTTTTCCAGGTACATTACTTTACTTCTTTGCATTTAATCTAAGCTGCCATACTTTTGACCATTCCTCTAACTTTGCCAAGTTCCCTCTCATCCTTTCCACCCCCTTTGTATCAACCCTGTTGCAGATCTTTGTGCCATCTGCAAAGAGACATACTTTTCCTTCCAGCACCTCCACAATGTCTCCTATGAAGACATTAAAGAGGACTGGTCCCTGTACTGAACTCCGCTGTACCCTACTAGTAACCACCCTTTCTTTGGAGTGTACTGTTTACTATTACGCTCTGCATCTTGTTGTCCAACCAATTTGTTACCAAACTACCACCCTGGGATCCACTCCCAGGCTGGCTAACTTGTTTATTAATCTTTTGTGTGGGACTGTGTCAAAGCCTTGCTAAAGTCTAGGTAGACCATGTCCCAGCCCATCCCTGGTCTACTACTTTGTTCACCCAGTCAAAGAAATCTATTAGATTCATCTCACATGACCTTCCTCTGTAAATCCATGCTGCCTTGGGTCCTGTGCCTTGCTAGACTCTGGTACTCAACAATTCTTTCTTTCAGAAGTGATTCCATCATTTTCCCTACCACTGAGGTCAAACTAACAGGTCTGTAGTTTCCTGCCTCTGCCTTGCTTCCACGTTTGTGAAGGGGAATCACATCCGCCTCCTCCAGTCCTCAGGTACCACACCATCCTCCTTGATTTGTTAAAAGGTTAGTCAGTGGTGTCACTAGGTCTCCCTTAGTTCTTTTAGAATTCTGTGGTGAATCCCATCAGGCCGCTTTGCTTTGTCCACCTTGAGTTTTAGGAGTTAGGAGTTCTTTCATAACTCTTTCTTCTGTGAATGGACTGGTATTGACCCCCTGCCCATAGTGCTCCTATTGCTTGGTTTAGGTACCTCCCCTCTTCTTTTGTGAGTACTGAGCAAAAGTATTCATTCAGTATCTTTGCCTTTCACTGTCACCCTCTGCCCACCTCCCGTCCCCTTTATTACTATCCCTCCCTTGGTCTTCCTTTGCTCCCTGATGTACCTATAAAAGGTTTTATCCCCTCTTAACTGAGTTGACTATCTTTTCCTTAGTTGGGGCCTTCATTATTCTGACTGCCTTCCCAGTTCCTTCTGCCTTGTCTCATACAGTTCTCTGTCCTGCACCTTCTGTGATTCCTTATACTTCCTGAACGTTATCTTTTTTCCCTAACCTTCCCTGCCACCTCTTTTGAGAACCATAGTGTTTTTTACTTTGTTTTGTTTTCTTTATTCGCTTCACACAAAGGCTTGTTGCCTCTATGATGGCAGTTTTGATTTTTCCCATTGTTATTCCACCCTCCTTCCTGCCCATTTGCTAGTATATTTCTTAGGCACTCCCCATTTTGCCAAAGTCAGCCCTTCATAATGCCTTAATTGAAAAGTTAATTAACACGAGGTGGAAGTAAAGAAAGAAATCAAGCTAAATCCCTAAGAGGCAAATTGAATTCTGAGGCGGGGAGTTTTTTCCAGGATAAAAAGATAATACAGACTAGATGTGGATGGTCAGGCTCATGCAGAAGAAAGAGAAATAAGAGTAGAAATCAGGATTTAAATAAATGTACCTCTTGAAATAACCCCCAAAACAACAAAAGAGTCAATTTTTAGAAAAGATAACCCAGATCAAGTAACGCCTCCCAAAACCCAATTAGAAAGAAATCAAGAGCAGCAACAAATCACAAGCAGCAGGCAAAGGTGTAGAAAAGAAAAACAAGGAGGTCAAAGAAAAAACACTGGTGCAAAACTTATGACAATGAGAAAGCAGGCCAAGAAACATAGTAACATAGATTTTGATGGCAGATAAGGACCGCTGACCCACCTAGTCTGCCCATTTCCTACCTATTGGATAAGCTGCAGATTCCAACAGCCTACTTCCTCCTACCCCCACTATAATTGCCTTATGTCTGTCACATGCATTCTTGAATTCCCCACTGTTATTGACCCCACAACCTCCTCAGGAAGGCGATTCCATGCGTCCACCACCCTCTCCATGAAAAAATACTTCCTCACATTGCTCCTGAGCTGTCCTTCTCAGTCTTCGTGTAGTGTGCCTTGTTCTTGCACATCTCTCTTTCTGAAAGATGCTCCCTCTTGACGTTGTTGATTCCCTTGAGGTACTTGAAGTTTCTATCATGTCTCCTCTCCTCCTTTCCTCAAGGGTATACATATTAAGCTCTTTTAGTCTCTCATCATATGGCTTCTGTTGCAGACCCTGAACCATTTTAGTTGCCCTCCTCTTGACTGGCTCCATCCTGTCTATGTCCTTGGGAGATGGAGTCTCCAATACCGTATGTAGTACTCCATATGGGGTCTCACCAACTGTCTGTACAGAGGGAACAACTTCCTGTTTTCTATTGGTGATTCCTCTCCCTATGCATTCCAGTTTCCTCCAGCCCTCCTTACTGCCTTCTCACATTGCTTGTCTAACTTAAGGTCATCTGACATGACTACCCCTAGGTCCTTTCCATTTTGTTGTTGTTATTACCTCCCCTCCACCCATTGTGTACTCTTACCCTGGATTTTTGTTTTCCAGGTACATTACTTTCACTTCTTTGCATTTAATCTAAGCTGCCAGACTTTCGACCATTCTTCTAACCTTGCCAAGTCCCTTCTCATCCTTTCCACCCCCTTTTGTATCAACCCTGTTGCAGATCTTTGTGCCATCTGCAAAGAGACATACTTTTCCTTCCAGCACCTCCACAATGTCTCCTATGAAGACATTAAAGAGGACCGGTCCCTGTACTGAACTCTCGCGGTACCCACTAGTAACTACCCTTTCTTTGGAGTGTACTGTTTACTATTATGCCCTGCGTCCTGTTGTCCAACCAATTTGTTACCAAGCTACCACCCTGGGACCCACTCCCAGGCAGGCTAACTTGTTATTAATCTTTGTGTGGGACTGTGTCAAATGCCTTGTTAAAGTCTAGGTAGACCATGTCGCAGCCCATCCCTGGTCTACTGCTTTGGTCACCCAGTCAAAGACATCTATTAGATTCATCTCACATGACCTTCCCTCTGTAAATCCATGCTGCCTTGGGTCCTGTGCCCTGCTGGACTCTGGTACTCAACAATTCTTTCTTTCAAAGTGATTCCATCATTTTCCTACCACTGAGGTCAAACTAACAGGTCTGTAGTTTTCTGCCTCTGCCTTGCTCCCACTTTTGTGAGGGAATCACATCTATCCTCTTCCAGTCCTCAGGTACCGCACCATCCTCCCATGATTTGTTAAAAAATTAGTCAGTGGTGTCACTAGTTCTCCCTTGGTTCTTTTAGAATTCTGGGACGAATCCCATCATGCCCCATTGCTTTGTCCACCTTGAGTTTTAGGAATTCTTTCAGGACCCTTTCTTCTGTGAATGGACTGGTACCCACCCCTGTCCAGAGTGCTTCTTCTGTTTGGTTTAGGTACCTTCCCCTCTTCTTCCTTTGTGAATAATGAGCAAAAGTATTCATTTAGTATCTCTGCCTTTTCACTGCCACCCTCTGCCCACCTCCTCCACTTTATTTAGCCTCACTATCCTTCTCTTGGTCTTCCTTCACTCGCTGATGTACCTATAAAGGTTTTATCACCCTTCTTAACTGAGTTGGCTTTCTTTGCCTCAGTTTGGGCCCTCTCTATTCTGACTACATTCCCCACTTCCTTCTGCTTTAACTGATATAGTTCTCTGTCCTGCTCCTTCTGTGATTCCTTATACTTACTGAATGCTATCTTTTCTCCTAACCTTCCCAGCCACCACTTTTGAGAACATTTTGTTTTGTTTATTTGCTTACACAAATGCTTGTTGCCACTGTAATGGCAGTTTTGATTTTCTCTATTGTTCTTCCACCCTCCTTCCTGCCCATTTGCTAATGCATTTCTTAGGCACTCACCCATTTTTCCAGTCAGCCTCCTAAAGTCCAGTACCTTCACTTCTGTATGACTTGACTCTATGACTGTGTTTATTGTGAACCACACTGTTTGGCAGTCGCTTGTTCCCAGATGGCTACCCACTTCTAAATCTGTGATCCTCTCCAGCCCCACTTGAGAGTACCAGGTCTAAGATTTCTCCCTTCCAGTGGGTTCCAATACTAGCTGTCGGAGGCATACCCCTGTAGGGCATTGAGAATGACCCTGCTCGGATGTGGCTGCAGCAAAGGTGCTCCAGTTAACATCTGACATACTCAGGTCCCTCATCAACAATATCTCCCTTTTTCTGTCATTCTAAGGATGCCTTCTATCATTTTCTTGTCCATTTCCTCACCCTGAAATGGGAATCTGTGTACAACACCTGTGTCGATTGTGGTGCCATTTCCTGCCTCCAAGGTAACCCACAGTGCCTCCTCTCCTCCCTGTTTACCCTTTAGTTCTGTTGCTTTGATTCCTTCCTTATGTAGAGAGCTACTCTTCCTCCCTCCCTGTCTCTCCTGTAGATTGTGTACCCTAGTTTGTTGACATCCCAGTCATGGTTCTCCATGTACCATGTTTCTGTGATTGTCACGATATCCAGGTGTCCTCTTCCTTCAAGGCTATTAGTTCAGGAAGCTTGTTACCCAGACGGCGGGCATTTGTGCTCATCGAGAATCAGAAATAAGTGAACCTGTTTGGACTATTTCATCTCAGCCATTAACAGATATATAAATAAGTGCCTTGAGTAAAGGCTTGTCTTTTATACCATATACTGTACAACACCTGATAATTTCAATAAAAGATGGAATACTGATTTAAAATCATTTTTCAAAGATAATTCAAGCAACATGGGTTTGATTAATGAATTAAATGTGGATGTAAATGTAACTCCTAGGTGGCGCTATCCCAAGGGCTACTACCCCTGCCTGCTTGGCTTCCAACTGGTTAAGGGCCTGAGTTCTGAAATGGGTGCCTCCACCCAAAGGTCAGGGTTGGTTTTGGTTAAGCTAACCAGGCCACAGCCCTCTGGGACACTGTGACCCCCTCTTTTCTCACAAGTAGCCCACACAATACACAATATACACCTTTCCCACACCCCAGATATGCTTTGTACATACATTTACATTTGGCACTGATCCCCAGGACTGGTTCCTTCAGCTTGACTCTGGGGACCCCTGTAAAATAAGGTGATGCAGTACAAAAGCAACAACACAATACCTTCAACATAAACTGACACCACAGTCAATGGAAATTGCAGAAAAACAGACCTGATTTATTTAGTGGACTATAACGAGGAAGGGGACAATCAGGTTAATTTGCTTAATCACACTATGAATCATACTGCAGTGCATGCAATTAGAGTCCCATTCAGTCACACTCTCTGGGTACCCAGGATGGAGGAAAGGCTAGCCAGGACCGTTGCCCAGGGTAGGCTGACATCGCAGCTGGTTAGGGCCCTGTGGTGGAAAAATAACATGCACACACATAATGTGTAATCCGGAGCCGAGGGCTCAGTCTGTGAAAACAACCCAACCAAATAATTAAATGACACACTTTTGATTTAAAGATATGTTGCAGGGAGCTACCCTGTTTGCTACTCATGATACCCAAGGCTGAGAACAGGATGGATGATGCTTGTTCTGGATTGCCAGAAGGACAGGGTAACAAGACAAGGCTCTGCAAGGGTCAACTGCATTGAGCAGCGTATGTTTCAGTCCGACTTGAGCTGGATACAGCTTCCAGCCTCAGCACACAACTCAGCTCAGGGGGAAAACCAGATCATGGCACCCTCCAGTTCATAGCACATTTATATGTAAAGGAAATTACTATACCAGGCAGGCTGCTCTCGATCCCGATCGCAAAGTCACTGCTAGAACTCTGGAGTGCAACGGCAGCTAGTGTTCCTGACAGGTCGATTATGCTCAGCAAAATCTTTGGTCTTGTACAGGGTGAGCCAGGTTATAAAGCAGCAGCTTAATTAAGTTCTGCACACCGATTCAGTCTGATAAAACAAGCACTGTTCTCTTCAGGGCAGAAAACAGCAAGCAGGCAGGAATTCAGGCCTTCCACGGTTCTCCCTGCAACTACTCTGCTAACACAACTGCTAGAACTAGACAAGCTCCTTCTCTTTCAGCTTCCAACTCAAACTACTTGCCAGCAGACAGCTCAGGGATTTCCTTTAGATCCAAAGGTTCGATTGGCTGGTTTGGCAGTCAGTCACAACACACTTCCCTGTTGGTGCAGAAAGGCCAATAGTCCAAAACTACAATTCCCAGAGTCTGGCACCACACAGTCCCACTTTAACAGGCTCCATCTTAGAGATCTCACACACTGATTGGTCCAATTCAGCAGTTCAGGACCAAAATGGTGGAGCTACACTGAACAGTCCTTGCTGCAAGAAAGGCAGGTTAGAACAAACTACATTTTCATTACTACTCCAAATGATTACCAGCAATTAGTTACATCTTTCAGTAGGGCTCCATCTGCACATTTAGCGATGGCAGAAACAGAGTGATTATTCAGCAGCCCGGCAGGACTCAGGCATAGAAACACACAGTCCCCCATTCAAACTAATTATGACTGCAGGCTGGCAGCCCTTAAAGAGACAGTACATGGAGGCTTTAAAAGCACTCACTTGACACCATTTAAAATGGCTTTAACGCTGAACACCACCCAGATTGGGAGCAATTAGGCAAGCTCTGGGAAGACTTTTTGGGAACCCCCATTTGTAGTGGGGTTACATCCTTCCTGGCCTGGAATAACTTGCATGCCTGTGTCAAGTGAATATTACACAATAATTTTAAATGCAAATTATCAAGATAACACTAGCATATCAGGTCTATAACTTTCAAGCAGGTCAGTATATTCAATCTTTAGTACATACATATTTCTGTATTTCACAGTACACTACTTTTTATACAACATTATACATACGTTGCACTGATTACTCATCCCCACTTTGCAGTTTGAAATCAGGTTAACACCTCCTGCACATGAAACACTGATAATGGGGGCCCTTCCCTATCAGCTACCTTGGGTCTAGATGGGACAGGGGCACCATACCTGGGGGCAGAACAATTAACCTGGAATTGGCATTTTAGGTTCAGTTTGGGCAGTGAGCTCTGGGACACATACACTCCCTTATCGACCACATTGAGAGGCAAATACACAGGCCTCCTGGGGAATCATAGCTGAGGTGCACTACTGGTTTTACAGCTCAACCAGTCTTCCTGGGGGGAACAGTTACAGTCTCTGCACCCTTAGCTTCACTCTCTGCACTTTCCTTACTTGCAAGGGGAGTCCCTATATGGGCAGAAAAGTTCGGACTTAAGTCACTGTCAGCCCCTGATCTGGAAATTCTGGTTCCACAGCACTTGGCTCACTTGGAAGTGAACTATCATAACGCTCAAAGTACTCTTCCTGCTCTGGTAAGTCACCAGTCTGTCTTGGCTCATCTGTTTCTTCCTCAGGGAAATCACACAGTTCCACCCATACATAGTGATTCAATATCATCAGACATGACACTTGCACTTCCTCTCAGGGAGCATTGGCTCCATGGATAAAGCTGTGGGGTTAGGCAGTCCAGAAGGCCCAGCTTCATCCCATTATTGACCAGGGGTTACCTTGAAACAATTGACTTAGTTCATAGGAAGGATAATAACCATAGTTACACTTACTCTCATCCAAGGTGGACTAACAGTCATCATTGATCTGGGTTTGTTGGGAGGAAACCTTAAGTCAGCAACTGCAGGGGCAGGCTTTGTCTGTCTCTGTCTTGCAGCAGCCCTTGTCACCGGTCCAGGGGAGCAATTTCGGGGGTTCAGATTCAATCAGTATTTGACCAATGGGCAACAAATGGTTACGATGCATTGTCTTGACATCTTTGAGTTGTTTTCAGGCGCACTTTATACACTGGCAAGTCATTTAATTTGCCTACTACTATGTGGATAGATGATGCCACTGGTCAGCAATTTTGTGTTTGCCATGCAGTCCCTGATTCCGTAACAATACATGGTCTCCCACTTGGAGCTCTTGGCCTTCACCTTTTGTCATATCTTTCTTTATTAGCCAAATTTCTCTTTGCAGCCATGGTCTGAGCTAGTTGGTATGCATGATTCAATTGAGCTTTAACTTTGCACGTGTTGTAGGTAACTGTCTGCTCAGACCCAGTCGGGGACCTCCAAAACAAACATCCACTGGCAACCGAGCCTCTCTTCCAAACACAAGGCGGTACGGGAGAACCTAGTAGTATCATTTCTGGTGCAGTTGTAAGTGTGTACCAAGGTGCTAATTTGCTGGCTCCATTTGGGCTTGTCTTTCGGATGGAGAGTGCCTAGCATATTAAGCAGGGTAAGGTTAAAATGTTCTGGCTGTGGATCCCCCTGTGGGTGGTAGGGGTGTTCTAGATTTCCGCACTCCCCACAGAGAGAGCATCTCTTGATTAAGTGACTCTCAAAATCCTCGTCCTTGGTCATTAATGGATTCTCTGGGGCTTCACAGTGAACAAAGAAATTTCTACCAGTACCTTGGCCACAGTGGATACTTTTGGTCCTTGGTGAAATGCTTGGGCATACCTTGTAAAATGGTCAGTAACCACCAGCACACATTAATATTCCACTGATCAGGCTCCAAACTCGGAAAGTCAATACAAACTAACTCCATGGGGGTGCTGGTGGTGATGTTAATAAGGGAAGGGCAGGCCCTGGGGTAAGACATTTCTCTGCAGGCAGCGACTACAAGTCCATACATAATGTTCAACATCAGCCCCCACCTTAGGCCAGTAGAATCTAGATCATACTAGGTCGAGGGGTTCGCTGTATACTGAGGTGACCCATGTGGTTGTGTGGGACCTCAGTACCAAGTCTCTAAAGCGATGGGCAAAACCAACTGTTGCTTGTCGCTTGGCCCTCTCCCAGTCTACTGCTTCTCTGTACAGCAACTGGTTAATTAACTTCAATTGGGGACCTTCCATTTTTAACAATAGCAGTTCTCAAGTCAGAAGAAGCGCAACTTGGACACATCTTTCCTCGTAAGAGATTCATGTGCTGATCTGATCATAGGATCTGGGATTGAGCCCACTGGAGACTGTCATTATCAAGCTGGGGCAGTGCATTAATCTCTAATGCAGAAAAGTGGCAATAAGCAGCAGGAATACAATTGTCAGAGGGCCCAAGCAATCTACTAGACTGCCCACCGCGCCTGTGGACATTTGTTCCTCCTTATCAAACTTCTGGCATAGCCCTCGAATGTCAGGTTTGGACAGCCTGACCAGATCACTTCTGGAAACAGACCTCCAGGAGAGAGCATCAGCATCTACGTGATCCAGGCCTGCTCTGTATTCAACAGTGTAATCATAAGTGGACAACGCAGAAAGCCACCTATGGCGGTGGCATCCACTTTGGCTGAAGTCTGCACATAGGTCAAGGGATAATTAAATGTCTTTACCAGTATCTTTGCCCCATACAAGTATTCATGGAATTGGTCAACAATGGCCCACTTCAACGCCAGGAACTCAATTTATGCACAGAGTAGTTTTTTTTCAGATGGGTCAGACTGCTGGCAAAGGGCCACTGTCTTAGGCCATTCTCGTGTCTTGATATAACATATTCCCAAGCCTTGTAGACTAGCATCAGTATGTAATATATAGGGTTTTGCAAGATCAGCATAAGCAAAGACAGGAGCATGGGTGAGTTGGTATATGATTTTGTGAAAAGCAGCTTCACAATCAGGTATCCAGAGTGATCCATAAAATTCATTTGAAGTGGAAATATACTCTCTCGGTTTTGGTGGAGGCCACGCCTTGTACTTTTTGTTCATGGGAGGATAACCTTCATGTAAGATTCAGAAGTGGATGAATCACCCTTGAATAGTCCTTTATGAACTGCCTGTAATAAACACAAAATCCTAGGAATCACTGTAATTCTTTTAGGTTCTGGGGCTGGGGCCAGCTGGTCAAGGTCTCAGCTTTGCTAGAATCAGTCTCTATCCCCTCGGTGGATACTAAGTGCCCTACATATTTTACTGATGTCTGAAAGAACTGGCATTTGTCAATGGACAGCTTAAGGCCAAAATCTTCAGTCGGTCAAACACTTTAAACAGTCGGTGTTCATGTTCCTCCAACGAACCTCCAAACACTCTAACATCGTCTAGGTATACCAGGCACTCTAATAAATTCATGTACCCCACAGCACACTCCATCAACCATTTGAAAGTTAAACAACTAAATAAAAAAAAAGAAAGAATGGCTGGGGCATCCTAGATCCCTTGGGTATCCTCATAAATTCATAGAACCCAAGTGGACATATAAGGCTGTCTTCTCACGGTCTTCTGGGGCCATGGGGATCTGGTAGTACCCATTACAAAGATCCAACACTGAGAACCACTTGCTACCATTCAGACAGTCTAAAGCATCCTGAATACGAGGCATGGTGTATTGACAGGGACAGTGATTTACTCAGATTGAGAAAAGGCAAATTCCATTTTGCAGATTGACAAAACCGGTATTGTCACCGTATCTGCAAGTCCAAATCGTTTTTTACCAGTGTTGGGTTTGTAACCTGTATTTAACCATTTTTTTTCTCTAGCCATGTATTTTCATATTTCTACATCTGCTGCTGCATATCTGCACTTGTTGCTATAAAGTTATTTTGTAGCTACAATGTGAAGGCAGCAGGCGACTACATCCCTATCCCTCCCATATAATGAGCAGGACCACTAATGCCCCTATCCTTCTGAGCAATGGGGACAGCAGTATGTGAACCCTCCCTCTGGTGTGATTGGCAGCAGCACTGCATGCCCCATACCTCTGGTGTGATGACTGCAGCAGCCTGCAGACCCCATCCCTCCAGTGTGATGGCAGCAGCACACCTGACCCTCCTCCCTCCTATGCAATGGCAGCAGCACTGTGGCCTCCATCCTTCCGGGTGTTGTCAGTAACATGGTGGTAAGCTCTGCAGCCCATGTCCCTCAGGTGTGACAATACAGAATATTACACTGCAGGACACTTGATAAATTAAAAAGAACTAGTCATTAGAGATTGCCACCAGTCACCACACAATGCAGACTAAGTTCCCACCCACATGACCTTTTCTCAAAGTTCTCATCCCGAGAAATGTTAATGAAGTCAATAATAAAAGCAAGTACAGCATTTCAAGAAAAGTAGTTTATAAAGTGCAACATTGCAAATCAAAATAATATACAAGTACAACAGTTGAGAAAATGTGAACAAAAACAAATCTAATTGAAAATATGCAGAATGTAGAAAAGTAAATATATATTGAAACACAAGTGAACTAAAACCCAGATAAAATACTTGAAGTGTCAAATGTGCAAAGGTACAGGAAATGTGGAAAACTGTGCATAAACAAAACCTGAACTAAAATGTGCAAAATATGCAATACAGTATGACAAACATTAAATATACAGTGAAAATGCATGAACTAAAACAAATATAAATATATATATACACACACACACACACACACACACACACACACACATACACACACACACACACACACACATATGACATGGCAAGGAATATGGAAAACAAGCTAAGAAAGTTATTGAAAGTGTTTAAACCCTATAATGAAATGAAACATGCAAAACTTCTGTAGAAAATGTTCACTAATCTAATCCTTTCCCTATTGTACATAAGCTGGGATAGCAATCTGAAATTGTCTATCAGCAGGTTACGCCTTTGATCTGTGTGGATCTGTCCATAGACCAGAAGGATCTCTCCACATCGGCACTCAACACAGGCATCCAAATGGCTTGCAGAGCAGCTTTGTAGTACTGGTAATTGTGCTGCAATTGAAATCCAGTACTGGCCAACATTAAAGTCCATTATGTCTGGAAGCTCTCCTATGTTCTGCCCAACATACATCTCCCAGTCCTTTCAGAGTGTAGCTTGGTTGTGCAGTTCAAATACGCCATTGTCACTGGAGTAGTGTAAAGTCCCTACCAATTTAGGGAAGGTTGTAGGTCTCAAAATATGGCAGGCTTTTCAAGAACTCTATGGCTGGGCTTGTTTCCATGTGTTTTGCCATTTTATTTAGGGCCACTCAAATGCCTTTTGAAAATTGCAATCTGCTCCTGCTTAACCCGTGGTCTAAGAGTAGCTAAGCATTCATCTGTCCTTTCTCCAAATAAGCTTGTTTTTGATACGCCTGTCTGAAACCTCTGTTTTATTCCATGGTGCATTGAATATAGAAATAGCTAAGGGTTTGTCTTTCTTTTGTAGACGTTCTATTGTGCTAATGAGATCATTGCAATTTTCAGTGATGAAGGTTGTGAATTTGCAGCTCTGTAAACCAGTCTTGGAAAAGTTTTCTCAAAAGAATTCGTGGAGTTGCAATCACTTGCTTCCTCCTGAAGAAATCTCTCAGTGCTGAAGGTAAAGTGAATGGTACTTAACGGTTTCAAACCAAATGTTCCAACGGTTAAGACAGGAACAGGAGGCAATATTTTATTTTCACATCTCGCCCTCCAGGAATGCCAAGTACTCTCTCTTGTGTTTGGGCGACTGCTGGAATGAGTATTTCACTAGTGTTACAAGTTTATTGACCAGTTCAAGCAGGTCAATCAAGTGTTCCCACTAAGGATAACATGTGCCCAGCAACCAACATGGATCACATGGGCACCAATAAGGCTATATAAAACTTCTTCAAGCATTTCACCATGTACAGCGAATTTTCACTGATGAAGATTTACTACTTGGTCCATCTCCACATCATATTTCTGTAATGTCTTTATAACACTTTGTGCGACAGTGGTGTGGTTCACTGCTGTCAACTCTGTTGTGTCTATAATGATAGATTTTCTGCCCTGCATGACTTAAAATTATGTTTCAGTATACAGCGGGCCTCTGTGTCTGTTGTCTCATCGCATTACAGAGAATGTCTTCTCATGTTCACAGCTAGTGAAATTCATCCTCCATTTCCTTTCTCAAATTGGGCAGGTCGCCTCAAGGTGGATACCTTTTGGGAGAGCACCACCTTTTAACATTGTCCCCCATCCAGTCTCTTATGCATGGTTGATCCAACTTTTCAATGGGTATATTTGTACCACACCAAGCCCTCAATACACAAATACCAGTATTCTCCTCGTGCTGCAGCTGCAGAAGTTGTGGCAATAAAGTTGGTGTGAAGCATCACCTGTCTGTTGCTATTCTTCTGGCTTGCATTCTTCATATGTTTTTACTTTTTCAGTGATCCACCACTGTATCCTTCCTCACATAGTCAATGGGGTGACTGCTGTGCGACAAAGCATTTTCCCTCCATCCATCCTACATGCCTTCCAACTTGAATTGCAATGCACGGTCCTCAGCAGTGACACTGGAAAGTTTTCCATTTTGCTTGGTGTTGCCATCATGGTGGGTAGTATGGATGACTCCAAAGAACTAAAAAGTAGAACAAGTTAGAGAGACATTAAAACAGGCTTTAGAACTACTTTTAGCTTCAGAACTACTACATTAAGGATTGAAATATCACAGTCAATTTTCTGCCCATGGATGAGAGTCTGGAGGAACAGCTACAGAAAACACACTGACCTCAGCAGCTCACAATCCATACAAAAACAATACCAGAATCAGAATCTCACTGCTAATCCATGCTCAATCCATAGATGAGAGTCTGAGGAACAGCTACAGAAATCAAGCTGTCCTCAGAAACTGTCACAGGCTTGACTATATAATGCAAAGTAGAATATTGACATCCAAATATAGCCCTGGTCACAGCTGATGGAAATCCTGATGACATACAGGATCCCGGGCTTGCTGCCAGCATTGCATTAAGACCTTGTTGGTCTCTCCGCTCCAAACAAACTAAGACTTGAAAAACACATGAATATGAAGACCACACCATACCTTTTAGAGATGATGATTATTTCCAGCTGAAATTCACACCAAGCAGGAATGTTGAAGTCTAAAATCAGGAAAAAAACACAACACAATTGTTATGAAATAAAGGACACACACACCTCACACCCTCACCCCCACACATACAAGCAAATGGCACCTAGTTAGACATGTCATCTGCCTCCTCTGCTGGGAGACAGAAGCTGAAAGTTTGGCTGTGAGCCACCAGACTAAGGTGTTACCAATATAGCCATGGTTGCAGCCACCTATCCTGAAAGCCAAGTACATAAGCAAAGGGCCATATATATATAGGGTCTTATTACATGGCCCTGCTTGCCACCCACACTCCTCAGTCCCTAGTTACCACCACCCACAGGAAACACACCTTTGTGCCAAACCACCCAGGGTATATAAAACTTAAAGCAGCAGATCCTCACTGTCTGCATTTGGGGACAAGGACTCTGGGTCAACATGTGTGGGTTGTACATAACAAACCCACTTCCATGGAGGATGTTGATGCAGACACCTCCATTCATTTAAGTCAGTCATCAGTGGTAACTCCTCACTGACTGGGTTATGGTACTCTCAATGACTGCCACAAGAGCCATCATTGAAGAAGTGTCCAGCAGGGTTGGTGTCAGTATCTCTGCAAGTAATTTTCAATTATTTTAATTGTGGTTGATGGTGGGGCAGTTACATGGCAGCCCAACTTGCCACCAACACTCTAAACCATTCAGTCACTAACCACCTGAAAATAAACTGTACTTAATAGCTACTGTTGCCCCATACCAACCAAGAAACTGAACCAGACACTCTTGACCACAAAAAGTGAACGATGAGACATCCAAAAAACTTACTTTTCAGCGGGCAGCAATGACACAATCACAGGACATGTTGCTGTTAGCAGTCTGGAGTTCAGGCATCCACATCAGTCAACAGGCCAGGGTTGGTGTGAGCTGAACAGCAGTACAGTCTGTAGCAGAGCACAGCCTTGAAAGCACCAGAAGTCACTTCAACTTCCATCTCCAGGCAAATGGAAACGTGGTCTTTCCTCAATCAATGTTTGACAGCAGCACTGCAGCCCCACCTGTCTGGTGACAGCAGCATGTGCAGCACTGCAGCCCCACCTGTCCAGTGTGACAGCAGCATGTGCAGCACTACAGCCCCACCAGTCCCATGTGACGGCAGCATGTGCAGCACTGCAGACCCACCCATCCCGTGTGAAGGGCAGCAGGTGGCACTGCAGCCCAATGCCATGTACAAATCTGTCCAAGCTCAGATGTGAAGTGTCGAACCACCAGACGCCATATGGACTCTGTCAATTCAGTCCCTATCTAATATATAGATGCCAGAATTGGTTTATTTGTAAACAAAGTGCATCCTACTTAAAAATGTGATTGATTAATGAGGATGCTAATGGAGAGATACACAGAACACAATCTCTGCCAAAGAATAAACCAATCCAGAATCTCAAAAATAGTACATTGGGAACTTTCTGACTGTCTTCATGAAAATTGAACCCTTAGTTTTCATGTTGGAGCTCAAACTCAAGAAAGGAGTTTTGCGGCAGTGGAGAAACCATGACAGCTGTTCAGATTGGGCTTTGTCCTCCTATCCCTCCTGCAGTTAGTATAGGTAAATTAATCTTTGCACCTGATCACTAATATCAATTGGTACATCCTCTGGAGCACCGGAATGTTAATTATGGTGCTACTGAACATGACGCACTCTTATTCATATTAAGTCTGCAAGCTGATGACAATGTCTTGCCCCCGCCTAACAACTTCTTTATTCGAACTTTTAAATTTTAAAAGCACAAATCAAAACAGGCCTCCAGCATATTCCATTAGAAATTCAAGCAAAGATTCAACATAGAAAATGTATTTAATAAAGTGGTAAAATTGTTAACATGCACAACACAGTAAATGACAAACGAAACAAATGAAAAACATGCATTTCTCAGTAAAGACACATGCCCAAAAATCATCACAAAACCAAACATTGGTTTGTTGGTTGATGGTTGCAGATGGGCAGGCTGAAAAAATGATTCTTTGCCACTTTGCCCACGTCCCTCCCTCAGAGGCCAGAACCATTTTTTCCAGCACATGAACCAGTCTGCCCAGCCCGTCCCTCAGCCAACCAACAATGACCAACCACTGGAGCATGGCACAGACTCGGCAGACTGGCATACATGCTGGAAAAATAGTTCTGTGCCACTCTGCCCGCCCTCCTCCCTCAGAGGCCAGAACCATTTTTTCCAGCATGTGAACCAGTCCGCCCAGCCCGTCCCTCAGCCGACCAACAATGACCAACCACTGGAGCGTGGCATGGACTCGGCAGACTGGCATACATACTGAAAAAATGATTCTGTGCCACTCTGTCCACCTGCCCTCCCTCAGATGCCAGAGCTATTTTTGCCTGCAGTAGTGGACTGGGATCCATGTTTAAAAATTTTGTTCAGCACATTATTCAATGATTTATCTTTGATACATTAAGCACAGTAGCTCATGCCCTCATGCCCCCACATTTTTCTTTCCTTCCTTGCTTTCCTATTCAAAAAGAAAAAAACCTACAGACTATGGCAGGAACATAGAAAGGCAGTAGTCCTGTGGCAGTGGATGGCAAGGCAGGTCAGGTGCAGCACAAGGAAATAGGACAAGTCAGAAGAAGGCAGCTAGTAGGGCAGGTTACCGCACAAAAGCTGGCAGAATAAGTCAGCATGGGCAACAGCCACATTACCAACCTGGATGGACAAGAATGTCCATCTTCTTTTCACCCCTGATGCACAATTTAGTAATTAATCTCTTCACCCCCAAAGATGAGCACAGCCACTCTCCCTACTAAAACGGACCTGCACTCCACTTCCCCCACCCACCAGACATACACGCCCACTCCCCAGACCAACATAGGCTATAGTCACTGTCTCCCACCCCGCCACTATCCACAACAAAAGAAAAAGGGACCTGCACGCCCACTTTCCCCACCACCATGGATCTGCATGCCCAGTTCCCCTAACACCACAACTGACCGACACGAAACATGGTCATGCTCTCCACTCTGTCAAAGAAGGAAGAAAATCATGATGACTACAACATGGAGCAACATTTACATAGTGCATACAAACACAACTCAAACAATTTTAAATATTACATCCATCCAGCAAGAAAAACACATGTAAAACCAGCACTTTGCTTTTAACAACTAACTTGCTCAGAATATATATGTTTTGTCCAGAATGTAAATTCCAGAAATCAGACCTTTTCTATTTCATGGACGGTGCGGTGCTTGCAATGATCAGCTCAGGTTTGTAGTTAGCCGAGCTTAGGGGTCTCATTGATATTTGTTGTGAGTCACCTTATATATGCAAGGGATGGGGATACACCTGAAGTTGGGTGTGTTGTGCATGTCACACTGGGCAGCTGGTATCTTAGAATCAGTGGCCAGCAATTAATCTGGTGTAATTTGCAAGACTACATTCACAATGAATAACCTCATTACTCAAAGTCATCACAAAAATATAGAGACGTTAGTTTATTAAAATGTGCATCACATGTGATCCAGGAGCCTCCCCAAAACAAAAATAGCTCTTTAGTTAGATAAACATTGAAATCATTACACAATCCACATTTGGACACATTAAAAACTGCACTGTCAATATATTAATTTGTGACATGTTCTTAAAACACACACATACACACCCTACCTTGAAATATTGCATCTTTATGGTCCCATGCCCATAGCATATGGTCAATGAAGAAAATATTAACGTTCAGAACTATGTATAAGAATATGTGGCTGTGCCCTTAACACTGAGAGTGTGTGTGGACCCAATGTTTTCAGCATTACAAAAAGTTAATTCCAAGCCCCCACCCAGTTCCCATATGTTTGCCCCATAATACAAAACTGCTTATCCCATGCCCCCCACCTTCCTATGTTGCCTCAATAATAAAAAAGTAAATCCCCTTCTCAGTCATGGACCCGACACACCATGGGCTCTCTGTGCGGGCACCCCGTCGGTCCTCAGCAAACCTTCTGGTATGGGGAGAGTTTCTCTTGGCATGCAGCCAACCAACCCATCGGTCACTCAACGACAATCCTGCTGGTGCACTGTGACCTCAACCATGTTACAAAAGCCATACCGGGCATTCTCAATGCGGAGGCTATCTGTGCAGGCACTCTCAGTGAGCATCACGATTAAGGATGCAGCGGTCCTGTCTATACGACGATTGTGCCAGCAGCCACTAAATTTCTCCTGCCTGTCAGATACAAACACACTGCACTCCAAAATAGCAGCCTCAGCAATAAAACTAACTAAGAAGAAACATTCAGCAAGTTTGAAGGATGGACAGTGAAGTGGGCATGAGGTGGAGGTTAAATCATCTCTAGCTTTAAATAAAAAATCACAAAATAAATCCAATCGGTTCAGCTTCTCCTACCTGGCAAGCACAAATCTTCTTATTTTTCAAAGGAAATAAAAGTTAAAACTTACAGAAAGAAGACCATAAGAGGAGCAGGCAAGTCAGTAGGCGTCCAGTAAAATGATCGTGGGTGGCGAGATGAGAGGTGAGCTTTGCAGGGAGACACTGCAGCTACAACTAAAACGACGAGATTAGGGAGCACAGCAGTGTGCCTTTTAAGGCACTGTAATCATGCAGCTGGTGAGAACATAGAACCCTAAGTGACATATAAAGGTTCTCACGGTCTTCTGGGGCTATGGGGATCTGTAGTACCCATTACAAAGATCCAACACTGAGAACCACTTGCTACCATTCAGACAGTCTAAAGCATCCTGAATACGAGGGCATGGTGTATTGACAGGGACAGTGATTTACTTAGATTGAGAAAAGGCAATTCCATTTTGCAGATTGACAAACCGGTATTGTCACCGTATCTGCAAGTCCAAAATCGTTTTTACCAGTGTTGGGTTTGTAACCTGTATTTAACCATTTTTTTTTCTCTGGCGCTATGTATTTTCACATTTCTACATCTGCTGTTGCATATCTGCACTGTTGCTATAAAGTTATTTTTAGAGCTACAATGTGTAAGGCAGCAGGCGACTACATCCCTATCCCTCCCATATAATGACAGGACCACTAATGCCCCTATCCTCTGGAAGCAATGGGGACAGCAGTATTATGAACCTCCCTCTGGTGTGATTGGCAGCAGCACTGCATGCCCCATACCTCTGGTGTGTGTGATGACTGCAGCAGCTGCAGACCCCATCCCTCCAGTGTGATGGCAGCAGCAGCACCGCAGCCCTCCTCCCTCCTATGCAATGGCAGCAGCACTGTGGCCTCCATCCTTCCGGTGTGTTGTCAGTAACATGGTGGTAAAGCTCTGCAGCCCATGTCCCTCAGGTGTGACAATACAGAATATTACACTGCAGGACACTTGGATAAATTAAAAAGAACTAGTCATTAGAGATTGCCACCAGTCACCACACAATGCAGACTAAGTTCCCACCCACATGACCTTTCTCATAAGTTCTCATCCCGAGAAATGTTAATGAAGTCAATAATAAAAGCAAGTACAGCATTTCAAGAAAAGTAGTTTATAAAGTGCAAATATTGCAAATCAAAAATAATATACAAGTACAACAGTTGAAAAATGTGAACAAAAACAAATCTAATTGAAAATATGCAGAATGTAGAAAAGTAAATATATATTGAAACACAAGTGAACTAAAACCTAAATAAAATACTTGAAGTGTCAAATGTGCAAAGGTACAGGAAATGTGGAAAACTGTGCATAAACAAAACCTGAACTAAAATGTGCAAAATGTGCAATACAGTATGACAAAATATTAAATATACACAGTGAAAAATGCATGAACTAAAACAAAATATAAATATATATATATACACACACACACACACACACACACACACACACAACATACACACACACACACACACATATGACATGGCAAGGAATATGGAAAACAAGCTAAGAAAGTTATTGAAAGTGTTTAAACCCTATAATGAAATGAAACATGCAAAACTTCTGTAGAAAATGTTCACCAATCTAATCCTTTCCCTTATTGTACATAAGCTGGGATAGCAATCTGAAATTGTCTACTAGCAGGTTACGTCTTTGATCTGTGTGGATCTGTCCATAGACCAAGAAGGATCTCTCCACATCGGCACTCAACACAGGCATCCAAATGGCTTGCAGAGCAGCTTTGGCTAGTACTGGTAATTGTGGCTGCACTGAAATCCAGTACTGGCCAACATTAAAGTCCATTATGTCTGGAAGCTCTCCTCATGTTCTGCCCAACATACATCTCCCAGTCCTTTCGTAGTGCAGTTTGGTTGTGCAGTTCAAATACGCCATTGTCACTGGAGTAGTGTGTAAAGTCCCTACTCAATTTAGGAAGGTTGTAGGGGTTCAAAATATGGCAGGCTTTCAAGAACTCTATGGCTGGGCTTGTTTCCATGTGTTTTGCCATTTTATTTAGGGCCACTCCAAATGCCTTTTGGAAAATTGCAATCTGCTCCTGCTTAACCCGTGGTCTAAGAGTAGCTAAGTATTCATCTGTCCTTTCTCCAAATGCTTCCGTTTTTGATACGCCCGTCTGAAACCTCTGTTTTATTCCATGTAGTGCATTGAATATAGAAATAGCCAAGGGTTTGTCTTTCTTTTGTAGACGTTCTATTGTGCTAATGAGATCATTGCAATTTTCAGTGATGAAGGTTGTGTGAATCTGCAGCTCTGTAAACCAGTCTTGGAAAAGTTTTCTCAAAGAATTCGTGGAGTTGCAATCACTTGCTTCCTCCTGGAAGAAATCTCTTAAGTGCTGAAGGTAAAGTGAATGGTACTTAACGGTTTCAAACCAAGTGTTCCAACGGGTTAAGACAGGAACAGGAGGCAATATTTTATTTTCTACATCTCGCCCCTCCAGGAATGCCAAGTACTCTCTCTTGTGTTTGGGCGACTGCTGGAATGAGTATTTCACTAGTGCCACAAGTTTATTGACCAGTTCAATGGTCAATCAATGTGCTCCCACCATGATAACACATGTGCCCAGCAACCAACATGGATCATATGGGCACCAATAAGGCCATATAAAACTTCTTCGAAGCACTTCACCATGTACAGCGAATTTTCACTGATGAAGACGACTACTTGGTCCATCTCCACATCATATTTCTGTAATGTCTTTATAACACTTTGTGCGACAGTGGTGTGGTTCACTGCTGTCAACTCTGTTGTGTCTACAATGATAGATTTTCTGCCCTGCATGACGAAAATTATGTTCAGTATACAGCGGGCCTCTGTGTCTGTTGTCTCATCGCACATTACAGAGAATGTCTTCCCTTTCACAAGCTATGAAATTCCATCCCATTTCCTTCTCAAATTGGGCAGAGTTCTGCCTTAAGGTGGATACCTTTTGGGAGAGCACCAATTCCTTTAACATTGTCCCCCATCCAGTCTCTTATGCATGGTTGATCCAACTTTTCAATGGGTATATTTGTACCACACCAAGCCCTCAATACACACAATACAGTATTCTCCCGTGCTGCAGCTGCAGAAGTTGTGGCAATAAAGCTGGTGTGAAGCATCACCTGTCTGTTGCTATTCTTCTGGCTTGCATTCTTCATATGTTTTTTACTTTTTCAGTGATCCACCACTGTATCCTTCCTCACATAGTCAATGGGGTGATCAGAAAAGCGACAAAGCATTTTCCCTCCATCCATCCTACATGCCTTCCAACTTGAATTGCAATGCACGGTCCTCAGCAGTGACACTGGAAAGTTTTGCCATTTTGCTTGGTGTTGCCATCATGGTGGGTAGTATGGATGACTCCAAAGAACTAAAAAGTAGAACACAAGTTAGAGAGACATTAAAACAGGCTTTAGAACTACTTGAAGCTTCAGAACTACTACATTAAGGATTGAAATATCACAGTCAATTTCTGCCCATGGATGAGAGTCTGGAGGAACAGCTACAGAAAACACACTGACCTCAGCAGCTCACAATCCATACAAAAAACAATACCAGAATCAGAATCTCACTGCTAATCCATGCTCAATCCATAGATGAGAGTCTGGAGGAACAGCTACAGAAATCAAGCTGTCCTCAGAAACTGTCACAGGCTTGACTATATAATGCAAAAGTAGAATATTGACATCCAAATATAGCCCTGGTCACAGCTGATGAGAAATCCTGATGACATACAGGATCCCGGGCTTGCTGCCCGCATTGCATTAAGACCTTGTTGGTCTCTCCGGCTCAAACAAACTAAGACTTGAAAAAACACATGAATATGAAGACCACACCATACCTTTTAGAGATGATGATTATTTCCAGCTGAAATTCACACCAAGCAGGAATGTTGAAGTCTAAAATCAGGAAAAAAAAACACAACACAATTGTTATCGAAATAAAGGACACACACACACGCACACCTCACCCCCACACATACAAGCAAATGGCACCTAGTTAGACATGTCATCTGCCTCCTCTGCTGGGAGACAGAAGCTGAAAGTTTGGCTGTGAGCCACCAGGACTAAGGTGTTACCAATATAGCCATGGTTGCAGCCACCTATCCTGAAAGCCAAGTACATAAGCAAAGGGCCATATATATATAGGGTCTTATTGCGATGGCCCTGCTTGCCACCCACACCTCAGTCCCTAGTTACCACCACCCACAGGAAACACACCTTTGTGCCAAACCACCCAGGGTATATAAAACTTAAAGCAGCAGATCCTCACTGTCTGCATTTGGGGACAAGGACTCTGGGTCAACATGTGGTGGGTTGTACTAACAAAACCCACTTCCATGGAGGATGTTGATGCAGACACCCTCCATTCATTTAAGTCAGTCATCATGGGTAACTCCTCACTGACTGGGTTGCGGTACTCTCAATGACTGCCACAAGAGCCATCATTGAAGAAGTGTCCAGCCAGGGTTGGTGTCAGTATCTCTGCAAGTAATTTTCAATTATTTTAATTGTGGTTGATGGTGGGGCAGTTACATGGCAGCCCAACTTGCCACCAACACTCTAAACCATTCAGTCACTAACCACCTGAAAATAAACTGTACTTCGAATAGCTACTGTTGCCCCCATACCAACCAAGAAACTGAACCAGACACTCTTGACCACAAAAGTGAACGATGAGACATCCAAAAAAAAACTTACTTTTTCAGCGGAGCAGCAATGACACAATCACAGGACATGTTGCTGTTAGCAGTCTGGAGTTCAGGCATCCACATCAGTCAACAGGCCAGGGTTGGGTGTGAGCTGAACAGCAGTACAGTCTGTAGCAGAGCACAGCCTTGAAAGCACCGAGAAGTCACTTCAACTTCCATCTCCAGGCAAAATGGAAACCGTGGTCTTTCCTCAATCAATGTTTGACAGCAGCACTGCAGCCCCCACCCGTCTGGTGTGACAGCAGCATGTGCAGCACTGCAGCCCCCACCTGTCCAGTGTGACAGCAGCATGTGCAGCACTACAGCCCCCACCAGTCCCATGTGACGGCAGCATGTGCAGCACTGCAGACCCCACCCATCCCGTGTGAAGGGCCGCAGGTGCAGCACTGCAGCCCAATGCCATGTACAAATCTGTCCAAGCTCAGATGTGAAGTAAGCCGAACCACCAGACGCCAAGGCGGACTCTGTCAATTCAGTCCCTATCTAATATATAGATGCCAGAATTGGTTTATTTGTAAACAAAGTGCATCCTACTTAAAAAATGTGATTGATTAATGAGGATGCTAATGGAGAGATACACAGAACACAATCTCTGCCAAAGAATAAACCAATCCAGAATCTCAAAAATAGTACATTGGGAACTTTCTGACTGTCTTCATGAAAATTGAACCTCTTAGTTTTCATGTTGGAGCTCAAACTCAAGAAAGGAGTTTTGCCGGCAGTGGAGAAACCATGACAGCTGTTCAGATTGGGGCTTTGTCTCTCCTATCCCTCCTGCAGTTAGTATAGGTAAATTAATCTTTGCACCTGATCACTAATATCAATTGGTACATCCTCTGGAGCACCCGGAATGTTAATTATGGTGCTACTGAACATGACGCACTCTTATTCATATTAAGTCTGCAAGCTGATGACAATGTCTTGCCCCCCCGCCCAACAACTTCTTTATTCGGAACTTTTAAATTTTAAAAGCACAAATCAAAACAGGCCTCCAGCATATTCCATTAGAAATTCAAGCAAAAGATTCAACATAGAAAATGTATTTAATAAAAGTGGTAAAATTGTTAACATGCACAACACAGTAAATGACAAACGAAACAAATGAAAAACATGCATTTCTCAGTAAAGACACATGCCCAAAAAATCATCACAAAACCAAACATTGGTTTGTTGGTTGATGGTCGGCAGATGGGCAGGCTGAAAAAAATGATTCTTTGCCACTTTGCCCAATCGTCCCTCCCTCAGAGGCCAGAACCATTTTCCAGCACATGAACCAGTCTGCCCAGCCCGTCCCTCAGCCAACCAACAATGACCAACCACTGGAGCATGGCACAAGACTCGGCAGACTGGCATACATGCTGGAAAAAATAGTTCTGTGCCACTCTGCCCGCCCTCCCTCCCTCAGAGGCCAGAACCATTTTTCCAGCATGTGAACCAGTCCGCCCAGCCCGTCCCTCACGCCGACACAACAATGACCAACCACTGGAGCGTGGCATGGACTCGGCAGACTGGCATACATACTGAAAAAAATGATTCTGTGCCACTCTGTCCACCCGCCCCTCCCTCAGATGCCAGAGCTATTTTTGCCTGCAGTAGTGGACTGGGATCCATGTTTAAAAATTTTGTTCAGCACATTATTCAATGATTTATCTTTGATACATTAAGCACAGTAGCTCATGCCCTCATGCCCCCCCCCCACATTTTTCTTTCCTTCCTTGCTTTCCTATTCAGAAAAAAAAAAAACTTACCAGACTATGGCAGGAACATAGAAAGGCAGTAGTCCTGTGGCAGTGGATGGCAAGGCAGGTCAGGTGCAGCACAAGGAAATAGGACAAGTCAGAAGAAGGCAGCTAGTAGGGCAGGTTACCGGCACAAAAGCTGGCAGAATAAGTCAGCATGGGCAACAGCCACACTACCAACCTGGATGGACAAGAATGTCCATCTTCTTTTCACCCCCTGATGCACAATTTAGTAATTAATCTCTTCACCCCCCCAAAGATGAGCACAGCCACTCTCCCTACTAAAACGGACCTGCACGCCCACTTCCCCCACCCACCAGACATACACGCCCACTCCCCAGACCAACATAGGCTATAGTCACTGTCTCCCCACCCCCGCCACTATCCACAACAAAAGAAAAAGGGACCTGCACGCCCACTTTCCCCACCACCATGGATCTGCATGCCCAGTTCCCCAACACCACAACTGACCGACACGAAACATGGTCATGCTCTCCACTCTGTCAAAGAAGGAAGAAAATCATGATGACTACAACATGGAGCAACATTTACATAGTGCATACAAACACAACTCAAAACAATTTTAAATATTACATCCATCCCAGCAAGAAAAACACATGTAAAACCAGCACTTTGCTTTTAACAACTAACTTGCTCAGAATATATATGTTTTGTCCAGAATGTAAATTCCAGAAATCAGACCTTTTCTATTTCATGGACGGTGCGGTGCTTGCACTGATCAGCTCGGTTTGTAGTTAGCCGAGCTTAGGGGGTCTCATTGATATTTGTTGTGAGTCACCTTTACATATGCAAGGGATGGGGATACACCTGAAGTTGGGTGTGTTGTGCATGTCACACTGGGCAGCTGGTATCTTAGAATCAGTGGCCAGCAATTAACTGGTGCAATTTGCAAGACTACATTCACAATGAATAACCTCATTACTCAAAGTCATCACAAAAAATATAGAGACGTTAGTTTATTAAAAATGTGCATCACATGTGATCCAGGAGCCTCCCAAAACAAAAATAGCTCTTTAGTTAGATAAACATTGAAATCATTACACAATCCACATTTGGACACATTAAAAACTGCACTGTCAATATATTAATTTGTGACATGTTCTTAAAACACACACACATACACACCTACCTTGAAATATTGCATCTTTATGGTCCCATGCCCATAGCATATGGTCAATGAAGAAAATATTAACGTTCAGAACTATGTATAAGAATATGTGGCTGTGCCCTTAACACTGAGAGTGTGTGTGGACCCAATGTTTTCAGCATTACAAAAAAGTTAATTCCAAGCCCCCCACCCAGTTCCCATATGTTGCCACCATAATACAAAACTGTATCCCATGCCCCCACCCTTCCCTATGTTGCCTCAATAATAAAAAAATAAATCCCTTCTCAGTCATGGACCCGACACACCATGGGCTCTCTGTGCGGGCACCCCGTCGGTCACTCAGCAAACCTTCTGGTATGGGGGGGAGAGTTTCTCTTGGCATGCAGCCAACCAACCCATCGGTCACTCAATGACAATCCTGCTGGTGCACTGTGACCTCAACCATGTTCACAAAAGCCATACCCGGGCATTCTCAATGGGCTGTCTGTGCAGGCACTCTGCGTAGGCATACGATTAAGGATGCAGCGGTCCCGTCATACGACGACTGTGCCAGCAGCCACCAAATTTCTCCTGCCTGCCTGACAAACACACTGCACTCCAAAATAGCAGCCTAGCAATAAAACTAACTAAGAAGAAACATTCAGCAAGTTTGAAGGATGGACAGTGAAGTGGGCATGAGGTGGAGGTTAAATCATCTCTCGCTTTAAATAAAAAATCACAAAATAAATCCAATCGGTTCAGCGTTTCTCCTACCTGGCAAGCACAAATCTTCTCTTATTTTTCAAGGGAAATAAAAAGTTAAAACTTACAGAAAGAAGACCATAAGAGGAGCAGGCAAGTCAGTAGGCGTCCAGTAAAATGATCGTGGGTGGCGAGATGAGAGGTGAGCTTTTGCAGGGAGACACTGCAGCTACAACTAAGAACGACGAGATTAGGGAGCACAGCAGTGTGCCTTTTAAGGCACTGTAATCATGCAGCTGGTGAGAACAAACGCTAGTTTGGTTTTCACGCTGGATTTCCGTTTGGCAAATCAGAAGTCCGTGTCTCTCGGGGAATTCCATCAGCCAATCGGCATTCCGGTCCTCCGTCCATTTTTCCACGGGTGCGGTAAACCACTGTCCTTGTGTATTGATCGGGGATGGTCCACCTGTTGAGGATCCGATAATCCACACACATTCTTACTGTTCCATTCTTTTTCCTCACCATTACAATAGGCGAAGCATAAGGGCTTCTGGATTCTTGTATCACACCAGCCACAAGCATCTCCTGCAGGTGTCTTCTTACATCATCTATATCTGCGGGTGCGAGGCACCGAGACCTCTCACAGAATGGCCTTTCATCATGCAGGTGTATATGGTGTTCTGCTCCTTGTACACATCCCACATCCCATTCCTTCAGTGAAAACACCTGATCTCTCTGCGTGAGTCTCTGGCTGATTCTAGTCTTCCATTCAGCTGGCAACGGGGAGTCACCAAAGTCAAACAATTCAGTCATCACTCTGTCAGTCTCCCCCGAGTACTTGTTACTGGGTAGCACTACAGTATCTGCACAGTGTACGGTAGCCAGGGTGCAGCCTCTATTTACCCGAATTTCTCGGTCTGATACACTGTGAACTTGAACCATCACCCGTCGAGCATAGGCATGAGCCCAGGCGGGTAAGATACTGGGCTTAACCAGCAATCCCTCTGGCAATTTTCCATCGCCCGGAGCATCCAGCATGAGTATCTTGTTCTTGACATCCTTTCATAAGCAGACCTCCCCTTGTAAGGTAGACTGAGCAGTGGGGCCAGGATCATGGACTCAGGATCCTTCTTCCATACAACCCCAACCGGTTCATCCACATCCATCTCGTCAGCATTCTTCCGTGACTCATAAGCCTTCTTGATCAAGGCAGGAATCCTCAAAGCTCTACCAGTTCACTGCCCCTGTCTCTCGTAGCATAGTTGCACCAACCTCCCGAACATATAAGCATTCATCCCAGTTAGTAAAGGAACCCCTTCATACAATCCAGTAGGGGGACACACTAAGGCCAAGGTCTCCACTTGTTCCACTACTCCAGCCACCGAGGTGGGGAAACACAGCCAGATTCATATGTATCCAGAGTAGGGGTACGCCTTTTCACTCAATCCCAAGACATGCAGCTCCTCCAAAGGTTGTAAAGGCACATCAGTCAAGTGCTTCTTGTACCAGTCTTGGAACATGATGGTTACTTGAGAGCCACTGTCCAGCACAGCAGTAGTAGATACTCCATTTACTTTCACTGTCATCTCCATGGAGGGACCCACCACTTTGGACCACTTCGGTGGCACTGACATTGGTGTCGATCTGGAATTGGCCTTGGTAGCATAACTTTTTCGAGCAGCTCCCCCTGGTGGCCAGTTGTTGCTTCATCGAACCTTAGCCAGTAACCTGGCAGTAACTCTCCTCAAATTTTCTGGTAAACGGCAGGAGACCCAGGTATGTCCATCCTCTCCACACTGGTAGCAAAAAATAGGCTCTCTAGAATCTCGGGGGGTACATGGGCCATCTCTCGGTTTAGGTACCATAGGAGCATTTAGAAGCTCTTCTTGGGCTGGGGCTCCTCATCCCTGATCCTCTGGGCCTCCACCAGGATGGAGATTGGATGGGTTTCACAGCAAGTCCCCCACTATAGCTTTCAACTCCCGCACTTCTTCCAGTAAACTCCCCTAGGTCTGGGTTCCGGGGAGACAACATGCACTCCCACTCCACTTTTAGTCTCTGGGGCCTGATACAGATCAGGTTCTCTGGCTACCTCAGTCAACTCTTTAATCAACTCTCTCAGCTGCTGGGCCTCATCTGAGTCACTCCTCTCTGGAGTCTGGCAAGTGTTCACAACCCCAGCATAGGGCTCCCAGCCCTCCTCATCAGTCTCAATCTAACAAATTTCTTTCATCAGGTGGCAGTACTCGGGAGGGTTTGCCCTTCTATCTTGCAACTTGAGCTTTAATATCATTACACTAGAAAACCTGTCTGACTTTAGAATGTGGTCCAATCTGACCTGGTTCAGCTCCTTTGCAGGCACTCCCCCTTTCCTGTGGGCCCTTTGCAGAGCCCTCTTGATCCTGGTAACCAAAGCAGACAGCTTCTCATTTTTCCACTGCTTAGCTGACTTGAACTTCCATAACAAGTCATCCCCCAATTCAGTACTGCTAAACACTCTTTCTAGTGCAGAGAGCTATTCTGCCGCAGTAGCCTCTTGACTAGTCGCTCACAAAAAATGGATGGCCTCCAGTGCAGGGCCTCTCAAACTCTTCATTAATCGCTTCCTCTTTTCCACCTCTGAACACTGCCATTCCTGCACTAAAGGGGTTGCATAGTCCACCCATGTTTCTAGATCATCCTCCCCCATAGGCACTGGGACAGTGCCTGAGAAAAGCCTGAGCTTTCAGTAGGAGTCCAGCTGTATCAGAGGAATTATGATGGGGAGGCAGCTACTGGGGAGCTCTTGGGGGACACTGGGGACGTGGCTGGGGAATGCATGGGCATGTGTTCCTCTAACAGGTCTAACATCTTTATAAGCTCTTGAGCAGTTTGCCCTTCAGATGCTAACAATTTGAGCAGCTTTTCCTTAAACCCATCTATACTGGGGGACCCATCCGGGGTGGTCGGACCACTATGCAAATGAATGACCCTCCACCCCTTCTGGGTACCTTCAGGCAAAATAACAGGAGGTACCTTCTCTGGACCTTTTGGGGAACTACATGAGAGCAAGACTGTCATAGTATGTTCAAACAAGTCAGCATCTCTCCCCCTTACTTCAACCTTGCCCAAACCCTTAACGTGCTCCACAGTGGATATACTATCAGTGTTATTGGTCCCTAATGGTACATCCAACAACAGGATAGCCTGTCGGGGGTCTAACCCCTCAGCTTCACTCCACCCCATCATTCGGTGCACTAACAGTTTATGGGGCAATCTTTAGCATAGGCGTAGTAATCTCCTCCATTTTCTCTCCCAAACTGAACATATTGGGGTAATTTCCTCACGTGGCCACTAGAGGACACTAATCCCAGCGGTGCCTCCAAGATGTAACCCCTAGGTGGCACTGCCCCAAGGGCTACTACCCCTGCCTGCTTGGCTACCAACAGGTTAAGGGGCCTGAGTTTTGAAATGAGGGCCTCCACCCAAAGGTCAGGGTTGGTTTTGGTTAAGCTAACCAGGCCACAGCCCTCTGGGACACTGTGACCCACCTCTTTTCCCACTAGTGGCCCACACAATACATAATATGCACATTCCCCACACCCCAGATATGCTTTGTGCATACACTTATATTTGGCACTTATCCCTAGGACTGGTTCCTTCAGCTTGACTCTGGGGACCCCCTGTAAAATAAGGTGATGCAGTACAAGAGCAACAATGCTATACCTTCAACATAAACTGACACCACAGTCAATGGAAACTGCAGAAACAACAGATCTGATTTATTTAGGGGACTATAACAAGGAAGGGGGACAATCAGGTTAATTTGCTAAATCACACTATGAATCCCACTGCAGTGCATGCAATTAGAGTCTCATTATGTCACACTCTATGGGTACCCAGGATGGAGGGAAAGGCTAGCCAAGACCATTGCCCTGGGTAGGCCGGCGTCATAGCTGGTTGGGGCCCCATGGTGGAATAATAACATGCACACACACAATTTGTAATCCGGAGTCGGAGGGCTCAGTCCATGAAAACAACACAACCAAATAATTAGATGACACACTTCTGATTTAAAGATATGTTGCAGGGAGCTACCCTGTTTACTACTCATGATACCCAAGGCTGAGAACAGGATGGATGATGCTTGTTCTGGATTGCCAGAAGGAGCAGGGTAACCAGACAAGGCCCTCGTGGCAGAGTCCAACTGCGTTGAGCAGCAGGCGGATTCATTTTGACTTGAGCTGGATACAGCTTCCAGCCCTCAGCACACAACTCAGCTCAGGGGAAAACCAGATCACAACTCCCCTCCAGTTCATAGCACATTTATATGTAAAGGAAATTACTATACCAGGCAGGCTGTTCCTCGATCCCGATCGCAAAATCACTGCTAGAACCAGGGAGCGCAACGGCAGCTAGCCTTCCTGACAGGCCTATCGCATTTAGCAAAATCTTCGGTCTTCTACAGGGTGAGCCTGGTTATAAAGCAGCAGCTTAATTCAGTTCTGCACACCGGATTCAGTCTGATAAAACAAGCACTCTTCTCTTCTCAGGGCAGAAAACAGCAAGCAGGATGGAATTCAGGCCTTCCACGGTTCTTCCGTGCTTACTACTGCGCAACACGACAGCTTGAATTAGACAAGCTCCTTCTCTGTCAGCTTCCAACTCGAATCTGGCTTGCCAACAGACAGCTCAGGGGAATTCCTTTAGATCCAAAAGGTTCGATTGGCTGGTTCAACTGTCAGTCACAACACACTCACCCTGTTGGTGTTAAAAGGTGCCAATAGTCCAAAACTACAATTCCCAGAGTCTGACACCTCACAGTCCCACTTTAAAAGGCTCCATCTTAGAGTCCTCACACACTGATTGATCCAATTTGGCAGTTCCAGACCAAAATGGTGGAGCTACACTGAACAGTCCTTGCTGCAAGAAAGGCAGGTTAGAACAAACTACATTTTCATTACTACTCTGTAGATTACCAGCAATGAGTTACATCTTTCAGTAGGGCTCCCTCTGCACATTTAGCGATGGCAAAAATGGAGTGATTATTCAGCAGCCTGGGCGGGACTCAGGCATAGAAACACACAGTCCCCCCCCCATTCAATAAAGAGACAGTACATGGAGGCTTTAAAAGCACTGACTGCGACACCATTTAAAATGGTTTTAATGCCAAACACCACCCAGACTGTGAACAATTAGGCAAGCTCTGTGAAGACTTTTGGGAACCCCCATTTGTAGGGGGGTTAAATAAATAATTCTGATATACTGTTAATGCAGCTTATTGGTGAAATGGAATAAACAGAAACTGAACAGCATAGTGTGCATATCGCCTCACAACAGGATTGATCCATGATGCAAGATGTTTTCTATGCTTAGAGCTCATACTCATTTTAGGCCTAAGAGTAAATGGTGTGCCCCTACTAGACATCCAGCAGTAGACATTTTTTGAAAAAATGTTTAAAAGAGACATGACCAAACTATGGAAGGAGCCTGTACCTTGACTATATACCAACATGTTTGCAGTAGAGCTTGCTGCTCTGAAGGAAATTCAAAATATTTATTTAAGAGATTTACCAGGCAGGCATACTGAGCGGGGGACTGCTCGTTTCAAGATGCACATACAGGAATAAAACAAAGTACAAGTAGTTACAAAGCTGGAATCATATTTGATTCAACAGCTGTTACAAGGTTTAGTCCTAGGAATAGAGTATAGACAGGCAGAGAACATACAGGTACACAGTCATTTTGCTGGGAGTTTATAATGGCAGAGTACATTTAGATGCACCTTGGTTGTAGATCTGGGTTGTTGGTAGCAGTTGCATATGTCAGAGAAATGGTCATGGAGGAGCGGTTTAAGGAGTCTTGAGGCAGAGGTGAGCCTGATACCAGCAGGAAGATCATTCCAAAGTTTGGGCAAAAGATATTTGAAGGTGGATTGGCCCTTTAATGTGCACATGAATGGGACTTGCACAAGCCTGGAGGCGGAGCATCTGAGAGAGTAGGCTGGGGAGGTTTGTTCCGATAAGGCAGAGCTGAGGTGGGGGGGTGGGAATTTGTCTAGAATTTAGCTATGACATTTGTGCAGTGTATCTGTCGATGGGACTCGAGCGAGTGTAGTGCTATGGAGCTGTATAGATCTCAGTGATGGGTCATGGGGGGCATTCCAGGATGAAGCGACAGAAGGAGTGAAAGAGGGTATCCAGGCTGGCCAAGGTGGATGAGGGTGTTGAGCCGTAAACCACGTCACCGTAGTCAAAGATAGGGAGAATCATTTTATGCACTATTTCCCTCCAGACTGTGGAGGGAAAGCACCCTTTATTTCGATAAAGTGTGCCCAGTTTGGGGGTGCAGTTTTTTGTGTAGCGAGTCAATGTGAGCGGAGAAATCAAGGTGTTGATCAAGCCATATTCCCAGGTATCTAAAGGAGGTGCAAGACTCCAAGGGGGACCCGTCCAGGGTATGGAAGGCAGGGGGAGCAGCTAGGCGGGAGAGTCGAGATTGCATGCCAAAGGTTAGGAAGACAGTTTTCTTTGAATTTAGTACTAGTTAATTGGTGGACCTGAGCCAGTTCTGGATGGCATCAAAATCCTGTTGGACAGCAGTAGACGCGTCCCCAGTGGAGGGGCCAGAGGCATACAATACGGTGTCGTCCACATACATTTGTATGGCTGAGTTTGAGCAGGTCAGTGGGAGGTCATTTAAAAATATGGAAAATAGTAAGGGGGCCCAGGACAGAGCCTTGGGGGACCCTCATGGTGACTGGGAGTGAGGGGGATACTTGTGTGCCAATTTTTACTGATTGTTGTTTGCCAGTCAGGTAGGCCTGGAACCAACTAGTGGCAAGGCTGGAGAGGCCTGTGTCATTTAGTTTTTCAAGTAGCTTGGGGTGGGAGATGGTGTCGAAGGCCTTGGCCAGATCTATGAAAATAGCCAAGGTGATATGCCCCTTGTCCATCCCTGAGGCGATGTCATTTGAGAGTCTTAAGAGTGCGGTGATGGTGGAGTGTGATTTACGAAACCCTGACTGATAAGTGGTGAAGAAGTAGGTAGAGTCGAGAAATTGAGTGAGTTGGGCAAGGGCTAGGTGTTCCTGAAGTTTGGCCAGCATTGGGAGAAGGGAGATGGGGTGGTAATTTCCAGGCACAGATGGATCACCTCCCTCCGGTAGAGGGATAACAACTGCCTGCTTTCAAGCAGCTGGAATTTGAGCAAGGGAAAATGAGAGGTTTAGGAGGTCAGCTAGTGGGGCAGCAATGGCGGGGGCTGATAAGTGGAAAAGTTTGGCATCCAGGCCTAATGGGCATTTGCCTTTGTTGGGGTCTAGAGAACATACAGTAGGGCATGGAGTACTTCTGCCATGAAGACTGGGTGGAATGAGAAAGTGGTGATGGGGGGGGAATGCTGGGGTTGCAATGTGGAACTGGGTGTGGGTGGGGTGATTGGGTGGTTTGTGAGGACAGATGAAGCGCAGTTGGTAAAGAAGGTGTTGAAAGTAGTGGCAACTTCGCTAGGGTCTGAGACAGTGTTGCCGAGGATGGATAGGGTTGGGGTAGGCGGCTGGGCTGGGGGAGTAAGAAGGGTTTTGGTGGTTTCCAGAAGTTAGATGGGTGGCTAAGGTTGGAGGAGAGAGACAAATTGTGTTAAAAGAGCAGACAAGAGAGGTATAATTATGGTTCAGGATACCCATAAATACATGACTGAGATTCTGCAGCAACTGGTAGATACTGACTGTTATAAATGATTCTCATTTGATCCAGCCTGGTTCTTTAAGTCGGAATCAGATGTGATGATAGATAAAGGTTATGGAGATGGACACTTTACAGGACATGAATGTAGATTTCTGAAAGTGGCCCACCCTGTTATTCCCACCACGTATACCCTGCCCATAGTGCACAAGTCTGTGGGGGACCCTCCTCAGCGACCCATTGTTTCTAGTACTGGGTTGCACAGTAAGGTTCCCTCACAGTTTGTGGATTATTTCCTGAAACAGATGGTCCCTAAAATGAATAGCTATATACGGGACACTATGAATGTAATTGAAAAATTGGATGCGATTCCCTGGTGGGAAAAGTTTTGTTGCCATACTATAGATATATAGAGGATAATGTATGATCCTTGATTAATAACCACGCTGTAAACACTTTGAGAGGTTGCCATGACATCATTGTAAACCTCGAGAGTGCAGCTTGAGAGGTTTTCAGATGTCATGGCAACCTCAAGAAGTGTTTTCAGCGTGGTTGTTAACCAAAGACCATACATTATATTTTATAGTGTATGGGCTACCAAGATTGTGTAATCACAAATTGAATTACTTTGCTGAATTACTTTACAGGACATTGATTGTTGTGAACATTCCATTTTGTTATACCATTGATATAACATACTTCATGAAGTGTTAACAACTGAGTGATGTCATAACAATGGGATAGAGACGTTAAACCGAGGTCCCATCTGCCTGGATTGGTGGTAGTTCAGGTGGATGTTAAAGATCCCATGGCACTTATCGAAAAGAAAAGGGGAATTTCCCTGGCGTCCTGGCCAAATTTCCTTCTTTCATTAAAAATACCACCAACAGCTTAATCTGGTTCATGGTCAGTTGGCATTTATTTGTATCCCCCTCCCCCGGGACATGCCTGAAAATAGGCAGGATTTGTCTAGTGCACTTACCCGGTAAACAAAAACTAAATAAATAAAATAAATAAATAACAAGGCTGTAATCTGCTTCGTTTCAGTTAATAATAAGGGCTCCCCTTACATTATATAGAGGATAATGGTTGAGAATCGGGTGATAACCACACTGTAATCACCTTGAGTGGTTAAAATTCTAACAGTGGCATAACAAAGTGGCATAACAAAGCTGTGTGACTGCTGTTTATGGTGGTTAATAAGCGCTTACCATACATTATAACCTCATTATGCACTTGTACTGATCATCAACATGGTATTAGTACCACAAGGGACTTTCTAGCCACGGATGCAGATTTGAGGTTTTTGGCTCCTCAAAAATTTATTTTGGAATTATTGGAATTTGTTTTATATCATAACTATTTTTCATTTGATCATCGGTTTTATTTACAGGTACAGGGAACAGGAATGGGGCATCTCTAGCCCTCTCATCTGCTAACCTTTTTTGAGCATGGTGGGAGAAAAACATTGTGTTCGGGGACTCTAACCCACACTGCCAAGGTCTGCTATAGCCTAGAGGTTAGAGTAATGAGCTGTGAACGAACCTGGTACCATCCAGCAGACCAGACCTGGATCTGATATTCACAACCTCCACTTGCATACTGTGTGACTCTGAGCAAGTCATTTAACCGCCCAGTGCTCCCAGGTCACCCCTGAAAACCGGCACTTGTGCCTAGTGGGCCTTAACCGGTGACCAAAGACTAAAATAAATAAAATAAACCAGACGTATTATTCATTGGCATCATTTTATCAATGATATTATATGTGTCTGGGGTGGGTTTTGAATACTATTCTTCCCTTTACTGAATGGTTACTTTTATTTAATTTTATTTAAATTTTATTTATTTATTTAATTAGTATTTTGGAAAGACCTTTGAGCGTGACCTCTTTTACAAAGGTTCCACGTCAGGGTGGACAATAAGACAATACACATGTTCAGTGGTTATTGAGGCCTGATCACTAGGCATTAAAGAGTGATTACATGACAATTACACAAATAGGAGAAAAAACAGAGCAGTTGTAATCGAATACTAAGCTATTTCTAATTGGTTGCCTTAGGTAGCACACCCCTGGAAACCTCCAAATCTGTTGATAGACTATGGCAGAGTAACTGCATAGGGTTTAACGCTATCCCAGATGGTGAGAACTGGGTGACAGTGAAACAAGGCGGACTGGGTTTGAACTCCACAGAGAGCGAGAGGTGGGGTATAGTGAAACGGGGAGAATGGGGGAGCAGCTCAGAGGGCTTTGTCGAGTATGGTGTGTGTGTGGGGGTGGTTGGGAGGGGCAGTACTAAGTGAGTTTAAAGAGGACTGATAGCTTACTTAAGCCCTTGGCTAGGCTGGAATGGAGGCAGTGTTCTCTAGGTGCCCTGCTGGGTGCTACCTTGGGGGTAGGCTTGTCTATCAAGTGGGGCCTGAGAAGCAGGTGCATTTTGAGCTAGACATTAGGTGCTGTTTGAGGACTGCTTTGAATTGAGACAGGCTGTTGTTTGTTTGTAATTTCAATGGAAGTTCATTTATCCAGAGGGGGGCCCAATATGAGAAAGCATGCTGCCCTAGTGAGATTCAGCGGAATGGTATGGACAGTGCTCCATTCTTCCTCCATCTGGTGATGTGTGTTGAGAGAGAAGCCTCGAGCAGGTTTCCTATACAGGGCGGGGTTTTTCTGAGGAGTGACTTCTTTCCCAGGAGGCAAGTTTGGTATTTGATCCTGTCTTTTAGGTTAAGCCAGTTTGTACGCTCATACAGGGTGCAAGTATGAGTGTAGTGATCTGCATAAAGGGTGAGGTGGCATGCCTTATTGAGTGCAATTTGGACCCCTTTGAGTACTGTATCAGTAGCAGCTCCATAGACCACCAGCCCGTAGTCTATCATGGAGAGTATGGAGCTGGAGACTGAGATTCTGAGTGCTTCCGGGGTGAGGGATTTCTTATGCCTATAGAGGACCCCAATCTTTGTGTTTACCACTCTGACAAGGGAGTCTATGTGGTGTGCATAAGTGAGAGAGTCATCAATGGTGACTCCAAGGTACTTCAATAAGTGCACCCGCTCAATTTGCTCACCAGCCTTATTGGTGATTACGAGGGGAGCATGCTTGTGTTTGTTGCAGGGGCTGGATTGTAGCATAGCCTTGGTTTTCTTGTAATTTAGTAGCAGCTTTTGCCTACTGAACCAGTCCTCGAGTTTATTGAAAGAGTTCCATAGTTCTGTTTGTAGGGCAACCTGAGAGGTGCTACTGCTCAGCAGCACAGCATCATCCGCGTACAGAATAAGTTTGGTGTCACAGGCTGTGGGTAGGTCATTTACAATGAGGCTGAAAATCATGGGCCCTAGAATTGATCCTTGAGGGACTCCTAGGAGTACATCTCTGGAGCTGGACAACGTCTACCCAATTTTGACTCGCTGGCTCTTGTGTGTTAGGTAGTCATTGAACCAATTCACGGCGTTAGGTGCCACACCCAATCTTTGGGAGCTGGAGTACTAGTAGAAGGTGGTTGACGGTGTTTCCAAGGCTTTAGTGAGGCTAATGAAGATGGACCCCACTGATTTGCCTTCATCCAGGGCCTTAGTAGATAGTCAGTGTATTCCAGCAGTGCCTTGGTGGTACTGTGTTTTTGCCTGAAACCATGTTGGTTTGGGCAGAGCAGATTGTGCTTATTGAGGTATTCTGTGAGTTGACTTGCCACAATTTTTTCCAAAGCTTTGGATAGTGGGGAGAGGATAGATATTGGCCTGTAGTTTGACACCAGCACCTTGTCACCATTCTTATGCACTGGAGTTACCAGGGCTTGCTTCCATACCTCTGGAAATTGAGCTAGGGCCAAGGATTTATTAAATAGCATTGTTATGGACATGATAAGAACATCAAGGGTGAGAGATAGTAACTTCATGTCTAGCCCGTCACTCCCCAATCTGGTTTTGCCTAGAACTTTCCTGACCATTGCTAGGGCCTCCTTCACCATCACCTTCTTAAAGTAGAAGGCTGGGTGGTTAGTTATGAGCAGGTTGGCACAACCTTGGCCCTCCACAGGCAGAAGATAGTCTGGAGGCAGCACTGAGGGCAGGTCTGTAAAGGCCTGGTTAAAGGCATCAGCAATGGATAGTGGATCTGAGGAGGATGAGTTATTAATGTTGAGCATCTTAGGGTGCTGCTTTTGATCTTTACCAAGGATGTTCTTGATGTCCCAAAACCTCTTTCCATCTCCCTATGCGTTGTTAAGCTTGGTCTTATGGAAATTGGCTTTTGTGAGCCTGATAAGTTTGGTGCACCGATTTCTAGCCATTTTATAGCACTGTAAGTCGTGTTTGCTGCCTGAGTTTAAGGCTTTTTCCCAGAGGCAATCCCTCTCCTTTAGGAGGGAGAGGAGCTTGCCATCAATCCAGCTGTTAACCTCCACCCAAATTTTCCGTTTTGCACTGGTGCATAGATATCACAGATGGAATTGAAGCCCTCAGTGAAAAAACTAAGGGCCTGGTCCCGTGAAGGTGCCTTGTTGATGGGGGACCAGTTGTAGGCAGACAGGGCCAATTTGAGGGATTCAAGTTTGCCTTTCAGAACCCTGCTCTCGATGAGGCGGGGTGGGCTATTGGCAAGTTTAGTAGTCCATATAAAGGAGATTGGGGAGTGGTCACTCAGCACATCCAGGAGAACCCTGAGTTCAGAGAATCAAGTCAGTGAGCTAGCTAAGACCCAGTCAATGAGGGTGCTGGCACCAGCCTTGTAGTTCTGCCTGGTGGGGTGAGTTACGAGTTGTGGGAGATTGGGGGAGGTGATTAGGTCTCTGGAGGGTGTTGCCTTCTTACATAACCAGTTAATATTAAAGTCATCAGTCAAGATGAGTTCTGAGCCCTTTCTGAGTGTGCTAATTTCTTCCAAAACAAGAGGAAGGCCTTCCTTAGCTTTTTGGGTGGGCAGGTAGGTTGTGGTGATGGTAAGGGTCTTGCCTTTTAGGCCGACTTGTATTTTTACCACTAGTAGCTCATAATCCTCCACAACTTTGGAGATGGGGAGGACGGAGCAACTCAGTGAGTTTCTGGCATATAGGAGGCAGCCACCATCTTTCCTGCCTATTCTATCAAGTCAAAATGCTTGGAATCCTTCAATGGCCACCTCACCATCTTTGATCCTGCCCAACAGCCAGGTTTCAGTTAGGAAGAGTATGTCAGGTGCATGGATGGTCATCCAAGCCTGGAGCTGGTCGAATTTGGCAGTTAGGCTGCAGATGTTTAGTGATGCTATCTTTAGGCCATTCACTGTATGGACCCCCCTGCTCCTCAGGGTTGTTGGTCCAGGGTTTAGGTGAACACTGCCAGGCAGTAGCAGTAGTAGAAAGATAACCTTTCTGGCAGATAGGGTGATGCTCATCTTCCCTCATGTCTTCCATCACCTGCGCTTCAGGTGGGGCAGGTGTCTACATGCCTGTGTTAAATTAGGGGGAAAGCTAACTGTTAAGGTTACAGTTTGGGAGGTTGGCTTGGCGATAATTGTGTATGGGAGGTGCGGGAGGATAAAGAGCCTGTCATTACCAGAAGTGTAGTGGCCATGTTAATGCTTTTCTTCCAGCTTGCACCCAGTGAGGATTCAGAGTGGGGAGGTAGGGGTCTGAATTCATATATGGTACCAGCAATGTCAAAAGAGGTAGTGAGGAGGAATAGTAGGAGGTGGTTGCACCCCATGGTAGTTTGTTTGGTGTTGCTGGCCTGCTTAACTGCTAGCTGGTTTATAGTTGAAAGGGTATATGGTTGAATTAGGGTGAGGTCCCTAACAATAAGGCAGGTAGAGCAGTAATTGAGAGGAGTTAGATGGAGTGGCTGGAGATAAAAGTTGAGAGCAAATGTGTGATCCTGTGGGTGAGACTGCTTTAAAAAGGGGTGGTGAGAAAGTGGGTCAAGTCAGGTATTGAAGACAGGGAGGTCAATAGCATGAAAATGTGCAGCAGTGGAGTGACCAATCAGCTGCTAGGCTGAGGAAAGGGACGGAGTTAGGGTCTACTTAATACTGTGAGGGGGGGGTGGGAGAAAAAGTTCAGTCCAGAACACGGCACAGAAAGAGATTTCCCTGAGATCAGGAAATGCCAGGTGTTGGAAAATCAGCCAAGGAGCAAAGCTGCCAATCAGTGCCTGGCTCCTCCACTGGGTGTCCAGTCAAAACAGCGGCATTCAAAACCACAAGTTTTGGAGGTCCGGTGCGTACCTGAATTTGTCCAGGGATCAGTCGGGTGGTCTGTTTGCTGTGGCCTGCTTGGAGAGAGCCAGGGCCACAGGAGCAGCTTGGGAAGCCCACAGATGGGCTGTCTGCTACATTCTAATAATTTTAATATCAAGTGTACACAACAGAGTGACAGGGATTCTATTGAATTCCTGGACATCAGACTGAAAAGGGGTTTGAATAACTTGGTGGAGGTGTAATCCTTTCTGAAACTTATTTCAGGAAATACACTGTAAGAGCAGAAACTGTCCATCCAAGATTTCTGGTGGACAGCATCCCTTATGGACAATTCCTTAGATTGGGGAGGAACTCTACCTCAGAGAAGAAGTATAAACAGGAAACTGGGATATGTCCATCAGATTTAAGAAGAGGGGGATACTCAAGGGAAGGAACTGAGAAAGCTTATAAAAAGCGAGTGATAAAATCAGCAGGTCTTTTAGTGCCCAGATCCTGGAAAGAAACAAGGGAAGATGATAGAATTAACTTTGTAACAGATTGGCACTCAGATTCTCATAAAATTAGGGACATTGGCCAGGATATTCAAAGCAGTTGCGCATAGCACCAAGTTGCACCGGCGCAAGTGCGGACTTGCGCCAAAGAGTGATATTCAGTGGGAGCCATTGCACAGCACAATCCTCATTGTGCCAATGTGCAACTATAATGAGTGCATGTGCAAGAGCAGGGGGCATGCCCATGAATATTCGTCGCAGTGCGATATTGAACCGTGGAACCATGGCACAAGTGTGGAGCAAAACCTGTATGCGTGGAGCAGACTTGAGCCAATAAATAATGGGTGCAAGCACACAGACAGCACTTGCGCCAGGTGAGAGGGAGAGAGAGAGTGGCAAGAGACATTGGACAGACAGACAAACAGAGCAAGAGAGACAGAGAGACAGAGAGACTGTCACAGGCAGCCACAGGGGTAGAGGGACAGAGGTGGCAGTTGGAGAGTGAGTCAGGGGCTGAGAGAGTGAGAGGGACAGGCAGGCACAGTGCCACGCAGTGCACCAGGGTGGCATACAGCCCATAGCTGCCAACCACCCAGGGGGAGACAGGACATCAGGGGCCATGGATAGTGTGCCCCTCCTAATGGAGGCCATAATGAGGGGTGTGAGGGGGCAGGAGGAACAGCGACGTGGCCGTGGAAGGGCCCGTCGGTGGTACGGCCAGAACAGGTGGTACCATGCCCACACCACCTTTAAGAACTACACAGATACGGAGATTGTGGGATGATCCAGCCTGAACAGGGCCATTCTGAGGCAGCTCTGTGAGCTGTGCAGTGAGGAGATGCAGGCACCCACAAGACGGAGCAACGCAATGTTTGTGGAGACAAAAGTGACACCTGTCATATGCCTGCTCACCACGGGCACCTTCCAGAGACCAACAGGGAATACCACAGACATAGCCCAGTCGGTCAAGTCACGCCTCCTCATACAGTTCCTCAATGCTCTGCTGCCACATGCTTTGGAATGCATCCACTTCCCCAGAACACAGACGGAGTGTACAGCAACCATGCAGGACTTCCACAGGGTAGCACGCATGCCTGGCATGCTTGAGGCCATTGACTGCACCGCAGTTGGCATCCACAAGCCACCTGGCCCTGAGGGTGTGGCCTATATGAATAGGAAAGGGGTCCTAGGTGTGAACTGCCAGGTGGTGTGCGATGCCAAGGGGTGCATCACCAATGTCTGTGCCACTCACTCTGGGAGTGCACATGATGCATTCATCTGGCACAGCTCTGCTCTGTGCCACAGGTTTGAGCATGGGGACATCCCACGGGCCACCTAATGGGTGAGTATGGCATGGGCAAGGGTGTCGGGCAGAGCAGGCCATGGGATGGGAGGGCAGGGTGGGAGTGCTGGTGAGGGGGCCAGGGACAGGCAAGGGGCACAGCAGAGGACACAGGGTAACCATGTAATTATCCACACAGAAGACAGCGCCTATCCACTGAGGCCCTGGCTGATCACCCCCTATCAGCACCGATTGTCCCCAGCAGAGGAACTCTACAATGAGGCACACGCCAGCACATGAAACATCATTGAGCATGCATTTGGGATGCTGAAGGCACGGTTCCATTGCCTAGACAGGTCTGGTGGTGCTCTACAGTACAGCCCCTTGAAAGCCTATGGGGTATTCCTGGCCTGCTGCATACTGCACAACATGGCCATTAACCGTGGGATAGCTGTCAAGGCTGATGAGGGAGACAGTAGTGGGGACGCTGAGGGCAATGGGCTGGAGGGTGGTGGACAGACCCCCCGGGAGGAGGGATCCCCAGCTGCAAAGGATGGCACAGCAGCATTGAGACACCATCACACAGGAGCACTATGGTGCATGCAGGTAGGTGGTGCCAAACCCATGCACTGACCACACACACAGGTACAGAACACAGGCAGGGGCATGCATGGCAATCGGCATGCACACACAGAGGTGTGGTGCAGAGGTAGGGGAGTCAGTGGCACACATCCACACACAACTGCACACAGCAGCAAACAGCAACACACACATGCACCCACATGCCCAGGAGCTGGCTAGTGGCAGGGATCAGATGCATTGCACCGGTGCACAGGTGCAATCGGTGCAGAACTGCCCTCATCATGCCCACGCCACATGGGCCAGTGGCTGGGCAGGCATGCAAACAGGCAGCATGCGGTGCAATACACAGGCACCACACCAGTGGTATGCACACACACACACACACACCACCCATGTGTGCACAGGGCAGAGGCTGCAGACTGCTGTCAGGGTGGCACGCACATCAGGGCCACTGTGCAGAACCATTGCCACTGCAGCCAGGGGGGCAGCCACACCGGGACTGATCAGCAGGCACAGGCTGCTCATCGGCCACAGGGGGTGTTTGCATCAGCCCCACAGGGGTTGTACTGTGGGACCACGACCAGGTCCATGCAGGGGTATGAAGATGCCCAAACAGGCCCGCCCCAGGCATGCCTGGGATGCCAACAGCAGAGCCCAGTGTCAACAGGGAGGGTGTTGCCCGACACCGGGATCGTGGGATGGACAGTGTACTACGTGGTGTCCATGGTGGCTGGCCATGCCCTGTAGCAGCCAGCAGTGCAGGACCATCCATGATCGCATTGGCTATGCAATTCTGGGATGCAGTCGGGTCCTCCTGCAACCACTGTATAGCTGCCAGGAACTGCACAGTGCCCCACTTGCGCTGCTCAGCTGAGTGGTGCACCTCCACATACAGTGCATGCACCCCAGTGGCAAGCAGCTTCTGTTGTTCCACGGAGGCCCGCAGCAAACATGTGTGCTCTGCCAATGGGTTGGCGCCCAGGGGAACCTGGGTGGGGCACCGACCCTCCTGCAGTGAACGACCACGCTGCACAGCTCCCCACCCAGGTGGACACTGCACAGTAGGGTCCCCATGGGGTAAGTCCCTATCAGGTGCCCCTGAAGCAGACCCCGCATCTGGCTGCCCTGTGGCCCCTGCTGCCATTGCCCATCCGGCAGCTGAAGACTGCCCAGCGCCAGTGCGGCCACACCACTACCACCACATGGCACTGCTGTGGCAATGCACACAGCAGCACCCGTAGTGGTGGCGGACAGCTGTCCCACTGCTGTCAGGCCACTGGGTGCACTGCCTGTGATGGTATCTGGTATGGGCGTCTCCCCCACAACACCACCCATGCTGTCCAGGATTATGGTCAGGTCGTCATTGGCGATGGACCCCACCCTGATCTGTGTCTCCATGCAGAGGACACTGAGACTAGCATCCTCTAGAAACACATCCAGGACCTCGTCCTACCCCATGTGCAGGACATCCGACTGGACAGTGGTGGTGTGCTGCAGCCGATCAGGCCCCTAGATGCCCATGGAGGTGGATGGCTGGTCCTCCTGGGCTGGGCCTGCCTCCATGGCTGCTGCTGGTAACCCATCCTCTGCATGTAGGTGTGCTGGTGCTGAAAGAGAAGACAGATGTGTCAGTTATGCAAGGCCCCCATTCCCCCCAAGGCCCTCTACCCCCCAACACAGCCACTGCATGCTGTGCATGCCTGACATACGTACCATACAGTGATGGTATGCCACCCATCTTGAATCCTCCACCTGGCTCACCCTCCACAGTGCTGCAGCACATGGTGGCTGTCACCAACTCCTGCACCGTGAGCTGTGGCACATCAGCAGGCCCCCCTCCAGTGGCTTTCCAGGCTGCACGAATGACTGCCACCTTCTCTTTGATGCGCTGCTTATCAGTGTCCACCTTCTTGTGGCACTCCTGCACTGACTGCTGGTGGCTGCCCTGCTGGTTGACACATGCTGCCACCTCCTCCCAGGCCCCAGCCCTGGCCTGTGGTGTGCCCGTGGCACCACTCAACAGTGGCTCCCTGTTGAGGTAGGCCTCAAATAGGGCCTCTGGCTTTGTGAAATTGGGCCTGCATTTGCAAGCATGCCCATGCTCCTCACCCTCCTCACATTCCGACATGTTGCTACCTGTGGACATGAACAGCACAGTGTGTCAGTGTGAGCAGCACCCTACTCCGTCCCCCCTGCTGTGCTGGCTAGGCTCAGTGTGCCCCAGTAGCATGCAAAACTTACCTCAGATGGTTGCAATACTGGTTCATGGCCTGTGCCAGTCTGTGGTGCTTTTATAGCGCAATGCATGCAAATAAGCATTGGGGCAATGGTAATGACATACTAATTTCCCCAGTGCACCATGCATTGGCTGATTAGCTCATTAGCATGCAGTGGTTGAATATCATGAACTTGCTCCATGCCCAATGAGATTGCTCTGGAGCAAGTCACAGCGCAATGCCCAGGCATGTGCACTGCGCAGGTCCGCAGTGCACAAGCGCCGGTCAGTGTGCTCCTGCCTATTATGCACTGTGCGCCCACTATGCAATAGGGACCATGGCACATGGCACTCCATGCCTGCTATTGTGCACCGGCGCACTGTGCAGCGGCCGACCCCGACCCCTTGTCACTCCCCTGCCACGTGCCAGTCTGGCCATATCCATGTCGCGCATCTCCCGCATTGCAAAATGGGTGGACATAGCACATGTATCCACGAAGCACGCATTTGGTGCACGTTGAGCAGATGTGCACCTCCAGCTGCCATTGTGCTTCCTCACATTGCGATTGGCACTATGGTGCAACGTGGTGTTCGGTGGGCAAGAAATTGGTCACAGGTGGAGCTTGTGAATCTGGTGGCATGTGTACAGCCACACGCCCCACAGCTATTTTGCTAGTTGCCCCTGCAGAAAAGTGCTGATGTCTGGCAGGGGATTGCTGCTAGACTGCAGCAATGCACTGGGGTGGCTAAGACTTGGGAGCAATGCCATCGCAGGTGTGAGGACCTTGTGTGGTGGGACCCAGAGCGCCTTCAATGGCTGCGGTCACAAGTCCAGTGATGGGCCATGACACAGCCAGGTAAGTCAGCCCATTCTGCATGTGTTCCCTAGTGCTGTACTGTGGTGTTGGCTAGGCTGCTTGGTATGCCCTGCAGAGGGGTACCCTGTCATCATGCGCATTGTGGAGTGGCATTACCAGCCGCAGCTTGCATTGTGATACAGCCATGCAGGACGTGTCGGGCAGGGGCACACCCTGTGCACAGGGGTAGGGGTGGTGGGCACATGCTGTGGATGATTCCTGATGTGTACCTATCTTTGTTCCATTCCCATGACCTGAGGATCGCTGCTGTGCGAGGGCAGCAGGAGTGGCAGGAGCAGCGCAGCAGGCTGCAGCAGGCCACAGAGGTGGTGCGGGAGCAGGACCGGCATCAGCAGGGCTGCAGAGAGCAGGTAGGCACTGTTTTGGTCCTTTACAGGGGGATCAGTGGGGGAGTGGGTGCAGGCATGGCCACCTGTGCTGTGTGCCATGGCAGCTGTGTGTGTCGCACTGTGCGTGGCACATGCCACAGTGGAGCAGCCATTGCACACTTGTGCCAGCTGTTGGTGGGGGATTGTGCACCCGGCTGACACTGGTGTTGCTGTGGTGCTGCTGGTGCACTGTGCCATGGGACTGTCATTGCACAGCTGGGTGGCCATTGGGCTATGGTGACCCACCCCCCTGTGGGTGGCCGAGGCGGCCACTCCAGGGGTGTGTGTGTTCCCACTGCCCATTGTGCACAGTGGGTGGGCATGGTACCGTGGGACATTGCACTGATCACCTGTCCTGTCCCTTGTCATAGGTGTCCAGCAGAGGAGACGGATGTCATTGTACTGCAGGATGCTCTGCCAGTTGATACTGATAACGTCCACCACCATGGAGGTGGTCATGCAAGTGCACTGACTGTTGCTGGCAGACCAGAGGTGGAGAGGGTGCCAAGGAGTGGCAGGGCATGGCTGCCATTAGTTTATGCCCCAAGCATTCCCTTGTTTCCCCTGCTGTACCTCCCCCATCTGTCCCCCTTCCCACTGTACAGTCCCTGTTCCCTGTCCCCTTCCCTTGCTTTCCTACCCTTTCCCACACTCTTGTTCATGTAAATAGTTTTCTTGTTAAATATATATTTTTTGACATACCTGCCTGTGCTGGTGTCTGCTTTGCAGGTGGTGTGAGGAGCCATGCTGCAGTGGCGCAGTGTATGTCCATGTGGTGTGTGTGTTGTGCATCTGTGGTTCACTGCTGTGTGCTGTGGTGTGTCCCACTGTGGTGGTGTCCTGCCCCTTGGTCGGTGGCTGTGCCTTGGGGTGCCCATGGGGCAGCTGTCAGGGGTGTGTGGCATGTGTGTGCTTGGCTGCATGGTCCAGGGTGTGGCTTGCTGGTGTCTGGGAGGGTGGGGGCACGGCCTGTGGCCTGTGGGGGGACTCCATTGGTAGCCCTCCATTGGCCATTGGTGCCACCTGTTGCTTGCTATCTGTGCCACTGTTGTGTTCTAGGGTGGGGTGTCTTGGTGCCTCTGTGTGCCCTTCTGGTGGTGGCCACCTGTGGCCTGACACTGTGCTTCCCTGGCACTGTCCCTGGGTCTGTTCCTGTGCTGTCCCCCCCTCTGTTGCTCTGCTGCTCTGCTCCCCCAAGTTGCCTGGGGCATCTCTTTCTGTGCCATGACGTAGGTCTGTTTGCACCATGGCGTAAGTCTGTTTGCACCATGGTGCACCTCTGTTTGTACCATGGTGCATCTGTGCCATATTCAGTCGGGTTGCGCTGGTGCAGTTTGGCATGCGCAACCTCTGAATATGGCACTCGTTGCACCATGGTGCATCAGATTTGCACTGCACCAGATATGTGTAAGCTTTTGGCACATTCCTGAATATCTGGCCCATTATCTAGAAAAGATGGGAGATATTAACATCTGTCCCAGAATCGTGCACAAAGATTGGTCCAAAACTAAGAATGTCCTACCACAGAAGTGCACATATATTGCAGACCTAATCGCTAAAAGTCATTATAGTGACAAAATGAACAATATGAATCTTCCAAAAGCGTTTCAGAAATGTCACAGCTGCAACATTTGCAAGTATGCAGTTAAAGGGCAACCCTTCACTCACCCAGTTACAAAGTAGGTGTTCTTTTTGAATTATTATGCAAATTGTAAGATAACATATGTTGTCTATACAGCTTGGTGTAACTGTGGATTAGTGTATGTTGGGAGAACTCAGAGACAACTGAGAAACTGAATTTAAGAATTAATTATTATAACTAATGGTGACACTCAGAATGGACTTGGATGGCACTATAAATATAAACATGGTTCACTGAACAGATCAAGGCAGCAATCAGAGCCAAATGAGAAGTGTATCACAAACATAAACAAAGCCAGAATGACATTGACCGGGACGTCTACATTCAGAAAAACAGAGAGGCCAAAAAGGCTGTAAGGCTAGCAAAAGCATTGACTGAACTACAGATTGCTGCAGGTGTCAAAAATTGCAGCAAACAATTCTTTCAGTACATTTGTGAGAAGAGAAAGAAAGGGGGAGGAGTGGCTAAACTCTCTGAGGGAGGCAGGATCATTGAAGACAATGGACAAAAGACCATCATCCTTAATAACTTCTTTTGTACAAGTGATGGCCATAATTCATGAACTAGAGCCTGGATATTGGGACTCACTGAGTCATGGCTTATAGGGAGTATAGATGATAATGAAATTATCATTCCAGGATAGCAACATTTTAGATCAGACAGGGAAAGGGGGGGGGTGTAATCTTATATATAAAACATACTCTGGGTCATGCTAAAACTTTGTTGAAAGGTAGCACAAACAGCACAGAATACATGGTGGCTAACTTAATGACTCTTAAGATGGAAATTGGGGTAGTGTATTCCAATCCCCACTAAACACTAAATTAGATAAATTAGAAGTAGTACTAAACAAAATTCATGATAGCATAGGGGAAATACTACTTGTTTTGATGGGAGACAAGAATTCAGATTGGTACAAACCTAGGGGAAGAAATGTAAAAGAACTTATATCAATATACTAGATTCACCACTACTTCAACTGAAGGAGCTGTACTGGATCTTAGTTTTACTTCCCCTCAGATTGAAGTAAAGGAATCTGATATTTTACCACCCTATCTTGGAGGTCACAGTCCGGTCTGGATAAAGATAGGTTGGGATCACCTTTCCCAAAAACAAAGTAACATAAATTGGGTTAGGGATATGCGACATTTCTCAGCAGATAAATTTAAACTTGACATACAGAAAGAAAGATGAGATAAGTGTAAACTAATCCCTGATCTTGAAACAACAGTAGAATATTTTTGGGGTACATTTAAAAATATATGTGACTTGCATGCCCCTAGATGTAAACATCGCAAAAGAAGAACTAAAGTTCCTTGGATAAATGAAAAAATATTAAAAACGATTAGAATAAAAAATAGACTTTGGCATATAGCCAAAAAAACAAAGCAGTTAAAAGGACTGGGAAAACTTTAAACAAAAGAGAAACGCATACAAGGAACAAATAAAACAAGCAAAAGGCAAATATTAAAAGCATAAACTTGAAAATAATAATGACTCCAGAAGATTTTGGCAAACTGTGAACCAATTAACCAGTCCTAATAAAGAGGGAACTCAAAGGATTCTTCAGCTAGCTCTCGAAGGAAAACTGATGAGAGATCTGAAAGAACTATCAAACATGCTAAATGAATACTTTGTAAACTTGCCCAACCTAGAGACCATTGACTGCCCAAATAATCAGGAAATAATAAATACAGAACTTAACACAGTTGATTCACCACTCCCTTTCATTTTAAGTTCTTGGGCATTTCTGAAGTAAGGAAGGGTTTAAGAAAAATTAACATACACAATACCCTTGGGCTGGATGGAGTGGAGGGAAAATTTATACAACTGGCAGCCGATTACATAGCACCTATAGTTACTTATATATTTAATTGGAGTTTATGTTCAGGTTCATTTCCAGAAATGTGGGAACAAAGAAAGGTAGTCCCAATTTTCAAGGAGGGAGACGTTCAAGACCCAGGAAACTATAGACCGATAACATTATTGTCAATACTGCCTAAATGTCTAGAGAAGCATGTTCAATCACAATTAAGAGAATATCTAGAAAAACATAGTTTACTGACACCATATCAGTGTCATGTGTACAGTAGGAGATTGCAGTCCTGATTAGTCGGCGACTGGCTGTTCCAGGGTGTGGAGGGATGTGCCAGTCGCCAGCACGGGTCAAGTGTGGATGTGTGTGGGGAGGGATTGTGCCATTACTGGATAAAGCATTGTATTGTGCATTTTTAAGTGAAGTGTTGCAGGGGTGCCCATCTTTGTGTGATGTTTGGGTTTTGGGGATCAGGGCTTGGAGGGGGCATGCACTACTTGGACTGGGGTATGTTTTATATACTGTATATGGCCATCGGGGACTGGGACATGGGGGCCACATGTGATACTGGGACTTTTTTTTTTAATATATATATATATATATATATAGTCATCAGGGATTGGGGCTTGGGGGCCACATGCAATACTGGGACTGGGGGTTTATATATATGGCTATCAGGGCCTGAGGGCATGCACTTCTTGGACTGGGGTGTTTTCATATATATATATATATATATATATATATGGGAGATGAATAGTAGGTAATGGGCACAGTGCATGGGACAGGTGGGAGATTCAGTACACTATGGAAAGGGGGGAAACATAGACATGAATGGGCACAAAGCTCGGGATGGGGTGGGGGGACCCTGCACCATGAAAATCAGGGGTCTATTTTAACCATAGACAATGGGACATGGGGCTGGAGGGGGTGCAGGCTGGTCCAGTGCAACTTGCCAGGTGCAGCCATGCAAAATGCATGCAAATGGGGCCATAATGGGCATACAAATGGCCCGTTTGTGCCTTACATGCCTGATGGCCCCATTTGCATATGCAAGCTGAATATCAGGAATTTGGGAACAGTGCATCTGGGGATGCGCCAAGCATCCCCATTCCCTGTATTCAGCCCATTTCCCGGGATGCACTGGCGCATTGTCGGCCACCCCCATTTGTGCCAGCTGCACAGGTTGCTATATTTTGACAGAATGCACAATCCGGTTGGATCGCGCATCCTGTTTGAATATAGCATTTTTTGCGCCGGACCATTTATTTGGGTGGTGCAACTAGATGCGCTGCGCATCCCCATCCATCTGAATATCCTGGACACTTTTCTTCATTTAGTCACATTTTCCCATGCTGCATGATATTAACATGAGGATTTTTTTATATGGATTTTATATGCGTATGTATGTGGGGATGTTTACCTTTATTTTTACTTTTTTCCCCATCTTCCCTTTCCCCTTTCTCTCCCGCTTTACTAATCTGTTTTTTCTTTCCTTTTTTTTCTTCTGGAAGCTTCTGGGTTAGATTATTTATCATCGTGATGCGAATAAATTAATTTCTAATTTATTGTCATTATACGTTCCTGAGAGCCCTCTTTGTATTCATTCCCTCTCCCTTCTTTATTAAATATCTCCCTATATTTAGAAGCTCCAGGGTTAGACTATTATTACTTTTATCTGTAACTGCAATTCCCTGAGTGCTCCTATGGGAAACTTGTTTTTGCAGCCAGTAAGTCAGTTAACAGATGCCCCAATTTTAATTTTATCAAATTTCTTGGTGATTTTAAGTAGAAAGATTTTTGTGATTTTTTTTTTGCTCCTCTGCTCCCCCTGGTCAGCCCCTCTTTCGGGCCTCCTTGATCCTTCCATCTGCCCGCCATCTCCAACGCCGATCTCTTACCTCATATTGTGACCCCCTGGAGGTAGCCCGGTGTATCCCTTCACCAGGTGGGTCCCTCTCCTCCGAGAGGGAAGGCACCGGTTGGGGCCATCCAGCGCACTGCGGCAATCGGCTCCAGGTGTTGCTGAGGCGGGTCGATCGTGAAGCCTGACAGCAGCGGGAGGCCAGAGATCATCATCCGGCTTAGCCAGGGAGTTGTTTCCTGGTTTTCTCCCCTTGAGAGTGATGTGCCACATGACGTCAAGGTGAATGCCGACGTCCATCATTCCTCCAGCAATTAGAGCCCTCATGTCCTGCAGTGCTTCTGGCCTCTTCCAGGGGCCAGCAGGTGCCCAGCTCACATCCCCACTCTCCCCCCAAAGAAGGCAAGCTGTTTGTGGATGCTCCACCCTTCTCCCCCGGCCAGCCCTCCAACGACCCAAGTCCGTTTCCAAACCCAGGTCACCGTAGTCGCAAGCGGAAATCCAACCACTGCCCCGACGGGCCGGCTCCTCTGTGATTTTTTAATAAAGCACTGGTTATTATTTAGATTCACTGACATTCATTGATATGAGATATTGTTATATAAGGGGTCTCTAAATTTCCACAAAACTGCATGTTATTTCACAAATATTAACGAGTTGCACTTTAAAAATAGTATTGATTGAGTGGCACAGCACCCCTCCGATGATGGTGAATGAATGTGCATGGGGAAGTTTTTCCTTGATGCATGTGTTTTGAAATAATAAAGAATTTGTCTGCTATGACCTCTTGGTGAGTGTGCTGGATTTTTTCTTTTTTCATGTTCTGAGCTCTGTCTGGGGGCACTGTTAGGAGCTCACTCTGTCTGCTCGTCTTTTGTTTTTGAACTGTGCATTTACCCTGTTGTCTATGAACTGCCAATTGAACTGTGCATTTGTCCTTCTGCCTAACGAATGACCACATGAACTGTTATACATTAATGCTAACTGAACTACCTAGTCTGTGGTTGCTTGATGACTACTGAACTGTTTCTTCTATGTGGTAACTTACTGCACCAAACTGCCAAAGATTTGCTAGCCCCTGGCCACTGAACTTCAGAGACTGTATCTTTTCTCATATTGCAAATAAACAGCCAGACTGGTGCTGGGCCTGACTGTAAAGGAACTGCTTAGCCTTCATCTTTGTGGAGTGCCAAGTGGGCAGCCATTCTAGCTAGAGTTAAGGAACAGTTAAGACAGACCCTAATCTATTGATCTTTACTGCATCCCTTCACCAATAAGGAAAGTGAAGTAAGACTAGGAGCCACCCCAGCTTGATAGCTGAGGGCTCCAATGTACAGTGAGGTTGGGGATTTTCTTGTTTCAGGTACAACAAAAGCCGCAAGACCAACAATGATGAAATCTCAAGAAACCTGGATTACAGATCTTGCACGTGTTCTGGTTACCCTAGTCATCAATCTGCCATGACCTCCTACCGATGTCCAGAGGGTCTGGTGAAGAGAGAAACCCCCTTTTTCCTTGTTGATCAGTGGTCTGCCATGACCTTCTACTGATATCAAAATTCAAAGTGCATCCAGCCTGGTGGTCTTTCATGACCTTTCCCGGGCTATTGAATCTTACATTTCAGATATAGAGCCTCCTCTGTTGGTCCACTCCTTGAAAATAATGTGTTCCTTGTTCTTCCGGAAAGTGTATGCTTCATTCTACTTTGGTGCATTCATTCCTGGAAGCCCCTTTCTTGGTGATCCCTTTTGCTTAACCAGTCAACTAACAGGCTTTCTTTACAGCTGCAATGAAGGTTAACCCGACAGTACTTGAACAATCCCTGGCCAGTGCTATAGAGTTTAGAATCTTTTGATACTGCTATAGAATTTAGAATTCTTCGCTACTACCATACAGTATAGCAGCCTCATAGAGTTAGTTGTTTATACAGCATCTCCAGTGAGCCAGTTGGAGGAATCTAACAATCTAGTCATGACCCTGGCATTTTTCCATAAAGAAAACCTTTTGCTGCACCTGAACTCATGCCTGCCTGTCCTTGCAAGACAGACAGCCCTCAGGACTGAGAAGAGCAGAAATGAAGCCATAGCCCCTTGTCGGTGGCAAAAGGTTGTGCACAACACAGCTTCTTCCTGGGTGCTACTTTTTCAGTGGCATACACCCAGACAAATGTTTTGTAACCATGTGGTGGAATACCGGAAACATGACTGAAGGTCAGTATTTCATTCCATAGAATAACATTTTGAACATATGAACATGTCACCAGATAAGGGCCTTACAGTTTATCTAGTCTGCTTGAGTGTGCAGTTTCACTGCGTTTACAGAAAGAACTGCTGCCCCTTCCCCATGCCCCCCCAAATACCCTCCACTCACACCCCCACCAGTAGCTTTCCCCATTATCCTGTCCTATCCTGTTTTGAAACTGTCCACTGTTTTTAGTGATACCACCTCTCTGGCAACTCATTCCACTTGGCCACCACCCTCTTGGTGAAAACGTGCCTCTTCATCTCCCTCCTGAACCTTCCCCCTATCAGCTTTAGACTATGCCTCCTGATGGTCTTGTTCCCAATAAGGCTGAAGAGGACCTCAGTGCTCACCTTGTTTATATATTTAAGATATTTGAAGGTCTCAGTCTTGTCTCCCCTCTCCCTTCTGTTGTCATAAGAGTACTTGTTGAGCCCCCTGAGTCATTCCCCATAGATGTTGCCTTGCTGGTTTTGGATCATCTTGGTTGCCCTTCTCTGGACTGTTTCCAGCATGTTAATATCCTTTTTAAGTATAGGGCACCAATACTGCACACTGTACTCAAGGTGAGGCCTCACCAGAGACCTGTACAGTGGAAGAATGACCCCTGTCTTCCTGCAAGTAATTCCCCTGGCTATGCAGCCCAGCATCCAAATTGCTTTGGCTGCTGTTCTCTTGTAGTGTTCTGAGTGCTTTAGATCAGTTGTGATAAGTACTCCCAGGTTCATTTCCTTCTCTTACCTGGCACTTGCACATCATCCAACCAGTATTTGGTCCCAGGGTTCTTTGCCCCCAAGTGCATAACCCTACACTTTGACCACTTCTCTAGCCTAGTCAGGTCCTCCCTGAGTTCTTGTCTTCCCTCCTCCGTGCCCACCCTCCCACAGAGCTTTGTGTTGTCTGTGAACAGGCAGGTCTTATTGGTATCCTGTGATAATAGTGACTGAATATGGGCGACTGTCAAAATGGCGACTCATATTCGGAGCTATTACAATGGGCGACCCACAAGGGGAGCAATGCACTGCAACCATGTGGGCAGGGGAGGGTGACCAGAAAGGGAGGATAGTGAGGGGAATGAGAGGGATAGGGAAGAGGGTTATTAGCCTGTAGTGTGCCTGCTGCAGCTGTCAGCCATATGATGTGGTGGTGTGGGAGGCTAGCTCCAGCACAGCAGGTACTGGGTTCGGGGTGGGAGACCGTGAGGGAAAGAATTTTGCCACTGCCTGTGGCTGCGGGACTTAATTTTTTTTTTAAATGTGGACTGAACCCCCTCCCTGAAATGCACCCCCTGGAGTTGAGAATCTAAAATCAGGGGGGTGCGGTGGGCAAAGCCTCCCACAAGAGGGGGCATGGGGGGGTGCAGTTCCCCCTCAAAAACACTTATTTTTTTGCCGGATGTCGGGTTGCTGGTATGTATATATCAATGATTTGCTTTTTGGCGATGTACACTTGCCATAATAATGATCGTGTGCGCTATTATGACATAGAACTGGTCTTACCCTTGATCTCTGCTGTGATGTCAGATACATAGACGTTAAACAACACTGTACTGAGCACTAAGGCTTGTGGTACCCCACTGGTCACAGGCCAACTTCTGAGAATTCTCCCGATTACCACCTTTTGGCTTCTGTCCTGCAGCCAGTTTCCTACCCATCCAATAAGCTTAGTCCCTACCCCCCCAGTCTTCCAGTTTCCTGACCAGTCTCGCATGAGGGACAGAGTCGAAGGCCTTACTGAAGTCCAAATACAGGACATCAACTGCTTGGCTCTTGTCCACTGTCCTGATGACCCAGTCAAAGAAGCCAATTTGGTTAGTCTGGCAGGACCTTCCCAACACAAATCCATGCTGCATCACATCCTGGAGCCTATTATTCTCCAAAAGACTTACCAATCTCTCCAGAAAGGTCTCCATCAGCTTTCTCACTGTTGAGGTCATGCTGACTGACCTGTAGTTGCCTGGATCATCCCTTGGTCCATTTTTATGGAGAGACCCCACGTGTGCAGTTCTTTAGCCCTGGGGACACGTTCCTCAACTCCAGAGAAGTGTTAAACAGGTTTGCCAGGGGACCCGCCACAACCTCCACCTGTTCCCTTAGGACTCTTGGGTGCACACCATCGGGCCCTGGGGCTGTATCCACCTTCAGGGCCCTTAAGTACTTTATCAATTTGTATTCCACCATCTGTGACTTCTCCTCCAGCCCCACCCCCCTGCTCCCTTGTGGCACTGGTCCATCCTTCTCCCTGGTGAAGACTGAACCAAGTACTTGTTAAGCACCTCTGCTTTCTCTTCACTATCCTCTGCCACCACCTTCCTTTTTTAATTTGACAGTCTCATCGTTTATGGTCCTCATTTCCCTTATATAGTGGAAAAAGGTCTTCTCACCTGCTTTTACCCCCTGAGCTAGCTGTATTTCCCTTGTAGCTAACTGCTCTGCTCACCTCCCTTGATTTAGCAGAGTAATCTTCCTTATCCTCCTCTTTCTGGGTCTGTTTGTATTTCTGGAAGGCTGCCCTTTTGTTCCTTACTTCTTTTTCCACCTCTTTGTAGAACCAGCTAGGTTTATTGGCCTTAGATTTCTTACTTTTGCTTTTGACACACACACACTAGTGGCATCCATCAGTCCCTCCTTTATGATGGCCATTTTTGTTCCACTTCCATTCCCATTCCCGTTCTGATCCTAGCAAAGTGTCCTACTAGAATTTCTCCCATCTTACCAAAGTCAGCCCTCTTGTAGTCCAAAACCCTTGTCTTGGTCCTGCCATCCCTCTACCAGGGTCCAGGTGGAACCACACTGTGTGGTGGTCACTAAGTGCAAGCGGTGCTTCCACTTTCACATCCTCAGGATGTGCTCATTTGGACAGGACCAGGTCCAGCACAGCTCTCTCCCTAGTGGGATCCATGGCACCCTGTGTCAGGAAGCCTCTCTGGAATGCATCCAGCAGTACTTGCTCCCTAGTGCAGGAGGTAGCTGAGATCTTCTAGGCTACTCCAGCTAGTTTGAAATCCCCCACTATTACTACCTCCCCCTTCCTGGACATTTCCCTGATTTTGGTCCCTAGTACACAGTCAAGCTCCTTATCCTGGGAAGGTGGCCTGTATGCCATCTCCTTTCTTAGTTTCCTCCACTCGGTGGATTGTACCTGCAGCCACAATGCTTCAGTCTTGTCCTCCACTTCTTGCCCTCTGGTACAAGTTATCCCCTCCTTCACATACAGCGCCACTCACCCTCTTCAGTCCCCCTATCCTTCCTATACATTATATACCCTGGAACTGTGAGCAGTCATGGCTTAGTGTGGCCCATATCTCTGTGATAGCAGCTATGTTCACTTTTCCTTTGCCATCAGTGACTGCAATTCTACCATCTTGTTTCATAGACTTCTGGCATTCAGAAACACCACCCTCACGTTTACTGTGACTCGAGCTCCCCCTTACTCCTGACCTGCCTCACTGCACCCCCATCACTCCCTCCTCCCTCCCTTCCTCCACCCCTCTCATCTATCTCCTCCCACTACTGTACTGATTTGGGCGAGGCCTATTAGCCTCCCCTGCCAGGTGACTAGGGGTGCTGTGCACCCTGTTCTTCCCATGTCAGTTTAAATAAGGGTTTCTTCCCATGAATTCTTCCAGCTTACCCTTCAAGACCCTTGTGCCCTTCTTACTTACATGTATCCTGTCTGGTGCATACAGGTCATTGTTATCCCATGTCCCTTGCCAGCCAATTACATATCCGTACCCTTCCTCCCTGCACCACCCTCTAAGTCATCCATTGAATTCCCCAGTTCTTATCTTCCTTGCTGTACCAGCTCCCGGGACTGGAAACACCTCCAGGAATGCTACCAACCTCTCAGCCTCACTGTACATTCTACCCACCCACTGAACTTCTCTTGCATGACCCCTACCTCACATCTTGCAAGGTCATTTGTACCCAGGTGCACTATAATGTAAAGTTTCCCTCCTCCCTGGCCCACATGTTGTGCCACTAGAGATCCCACTCTCACTGCCATTATCCCTGGCATACACACTACCCTCTTTACAGCTTGCCCTTGAATATTTCCCTCCCTGTCTCACTTGTTTCACTACTGAACCCCCCAAGTTCACCTCCCTCTCCCCTCCATCCTGGCCCCACCCATCTCTCTGCCCACACTGCTGCCCACTCTCACCTTCATCCTGTATTCCCCCCCGCATTCTGCACTAGCTATCCCAATCCCTGACCCTCTTCCTGAACCTGTATCCCCCTTGGCGTGCCCTCCATCTTTCCCTTTTACTCCACCCTGGCCTGCCCTCTACCCCCTCCCTGGCCTGTCCCCCTGTCCTCCCTTGTCCACCTCCCTTTCCCTTTCATGGCAGTCAGTCTTTCAGTTATTTGTTTAGTGAGCCTTTAATGCTTCCACTATGACTCTTTTGGCAGCTTGCATCTGAAAAGTGCACTGTACTTCAAATAAATTGAGCTGAAGTCTGTGGTATGAGCTTACTCACTATTACAGCATGTCCAAGGAAACAGCCCTCCAGTCATTTCCAGGCAGGCATTTTCCTCACAATCTTACAAAAGCACTGCTCACTACTCAATCTCGAGAGCTTTTTCCTTGTCATTCTGAATTCTAAAGATTGCTTCCTATCACTGACCAAGAAGTTGGAAAGATATGTCATATGTAGTATACTGAAATAAAAGAAGCATTTGTCAATGCCGAATGTTTGCGTGGTTGTATTTGCTGTGTAGCTGTTAGGCATAGATAGCGCAGAGGGTAAACTTAACAAATGAGTAATACCAGTTATGGTAGTGAAATTGTCATGACTGGGAAATAAAGAATTTGAAACATGATTTGGTTGGTTTCTTAGATTTTGACCTCGACCCAACCCTGATCCTACATGTAATTCTCCCCACCTACCCCCCCCCCCAACTGGCCTCCATCTCCCTCTTCCTCTGAACACCCCCCAAAAAATCCCTTTTGGACAGGTTTTGTAATTGTAAAATACAACACAGCCCAACATCACAGTGATGTCCTCTCTGTTCTGTGATAAATATAATGAATGATGATAATGAATGAATGACGTGTTTGAATATAACCTCAGCCAATCAGGTTTTACTATAGTTAAGTACATCATTCATTCATTCCAATACTCACCATTGAGCAGAGAGTACATATGTGCAAAATAGTTCTTGTCTGCGCAGGTAACTGATATGGCATCCAGTCAGACTTTTAGAAACAATGAGAAAAAAGGAGCTAGTACAAGGTAAAAATAGAAGCAAGAATAGAGACAGACTTGCAGAGATGTACAAGAGCTACAGGACATGCAGAGATAGTAAGTGGGAACCATGTGATCCCAGCTTCAAATCCCGCCACAGCCACTTGCTCAGGGATAGGCTTAGTTCCCCCCAACCAGCCCTATTCTGCCTGGCAGCCCTCCCAGCCCTGACACCGATCGTCTCTGGGATGTACATCCCACTGCCGTTCAGTGCCCCATGGCCCCCCCCCCATGGTAGGGCCTACCAGGTAATCAATGTGTGACAGCAGGCAGCCCAGTGGATGGTGCAGAGCCTGCAAAGGAGTGAAGCATCATTCTGCATGGCCTCTGTGTTTTTCTGCCATTTTTCTCCCCACCCTCGGGCACCCCATGGGCATGTACTAAGTGGACGCATGCATGGCATGCATCCCAGTCGGAAGGTGCCCCTTCCCTTATGGCTACAGTCAAAACAAATCAGATGCTGGGCTGCATAGTCAGGGGAATCACCAGTAGGAAGGCGGATGTCATTTAGCCGCTGTATAGGTCTCTAGTGAGACTCACCTAAGTACGGTATGCAGTTTTGGTGCCCTTCTCTCAAGAAGGATATCAACTTCCTGGAAATGGTTCAGAGAAGGGCAACCAGGATGGTCCAGTGCCAGCAAAGCAACAGCTATGAGGAGAGGCTCAAGGAGCTTAACATTTACTCTCTTGAGGACAGAAGGGAGAAAGGGAGAGTGGGGACATGATTGAGACCTTCAGGTACCTAAAGGGCATAAATAGGGTGAGCACCAAGGGCCTCTTTAGCCTTAGTGGAAACAAGACCACTAGGGGAAACAGCCTAAAGCTGGTGAGGGGGTGGTTCAGGAGGGAGATCAGGAGTTACTTTTTCACTAAGAGGGTGGTGGTTAAATGGAATGAGCTGCCGGAGGAGGTGGTATCCCTAAAAGCAATTGACAGCTTCAAGAGAGGTTGCGATAGGGTGAGGGGGAAAGTTGCATGTATAGGTGATGGGGTATTTGACAGGGCTTAAGGGAGATACTGGGGGGCAGTTTCCTCTGTAATCACAGTGGGGACTACACATTTGAGCAGACTAGATAGACTGTAAAGCCTTTATCTGCTGGCATATTCTTATATTTGCATGTCTTAATTTTCATACTTTTAGCAGTTTTCAACTTTTTAATAATTTTAAACTGCTAAACCGATCATTACCAAATGATTCAGATCCAGAAATGCTGGCCCCTAAAATGTACATGCCAAATTTCAGGCCATGCCACCCAGGGATGTCTGCATTATTAGGGTACAAAAGCAGGGTTTGAAATAGAAAGGAATATTTAACCATGTGAACATACAAATTTACCAGCAGAAGAAAGCCATACAGTCTATCAAGTCCGCTCATTGCAGAACCCATGTACTTAACATTGAGCTCCTCCCAATCTGCACCCCTTAATTCCCACATGACTTTTTGCAGCCCCCTGCTGAAACCCCCCCCCCAACCATTTTCTGGTTGACAACCTCCTCTGTGAGCTTATTCCACCCTATCACCATTCTCTGTGAAGAAGTGTCCCCTGACCTCCTTCTTGAACCTTGGCCCCCCGATGAAGCCATTAGGCGCTATGTAGGGGTGTTTTGCATGCATGAAGGTACCTATGCTCCTTAAATAAATATTTATTCATTTTGTAAAATACAGCTCCATATGTGTGCACCATTTTCTATTTATTACAGGTGGACATTACACCCACTGCTTTGTAGCTGTGCCCAATCATGTTCTTCTTCACATTGAGTCTAAAAACATTCCCAGGTTCAACCTTGTTTATACCCCTGAGGTACCTGAAGATTTCTATCAAGTCACCCCCTCCCTTCTCTCCTCCAGCAAGTATATGCTTAGATTTGTCAGCCTTTCCTCATACTGGAGATTGTGTTGACCCTGAAACATCTTTGTAGCCCTGCTCTTTACTGCCTCCAGTTGGTCTATGCCCTGTTTTAGGTAGGGATTCCAGCACCGCACACAGTACTCCAGCACCACAGACCTGTACAGCAGCAGGATCACCTCCTTCCTTCTGCTGGTGAATCCCTTAGCTATGCAACCCAGCATCCTGTTTGCCTCAGCCACTGCTTTTTTACATTGCATAGAGGGCTTCACGTTGCTAGTTATAGCTATCCCAGGTCCTTTTCCTCCTCTGATACTGTAACCTTCATAGCCCCTGTCTATATTCGTCCCTCAGATTCTTGCAACCAGTGTGCATGACCTTGCACTTTTTAACATTGAACACAGTTGCCAGATGCCAGACCACATCTCTAGCTTCCCTAGGATCTCTGAGACCCCTGACTACCTCCTCCATGTCCACCCTCCCACAGAGTGTGATGACATCCACAAAGTGGCAGAGTTGCTCTTTATGCCATCCCCAATGTCATTTATGAACACAATGAACAGCATTAGTCTGAGCACCATCTCCTGTGGGACCTCTCTAATGACTTCCCTCATCCCTGAAAGTTCCCCCTCTCACCACCACACTTTGCACCCCCTCCAACCATCCACCTGGTCAGTTTGATACTTGCTCCTAGGTCCTCCAACTTTTTGACCAGTCTCTTAGGGGGGACCAAGTCAAAGGCTTTACTAAACTCCAAATACAGTAAGCCTACTGCCTGACCCTTGTCCACCACCTTCATAACCCAGTCAAAGACTGTGTCTCATGCCTCACTACGCCACTAGCTGTGCATTTATCCAGAATAAACCACACCCCGTTATGTATTATTGCTTACTTTTGAGTAGCAAAGCCACGAGTGAGGTATCTTAATATCAGGGGCCTTAAATGAAGATAAATATGATATCTTCAGTCAGTCCATGTCATGTTCGGTTTATAGAACTTCTGTGCTTCTGTAGTACTCATAAAAAAATGTCTGCTTGTTTCAGCTATGTATTGTTTCCACAGTGTATTTTTAGATGTAGTCCCAGAGTAACCCCATATTGTAACCCAGTAGGCAGTTTGGTCATCTTGCCAATCTTTTCATAACAGCTTAAAATAAACTTCAAAATGGAACAAAATGCCATAGCTAAAAGCTTCCATATGGAGAATGCCTGCAGCAAAGAACAGCATCAGCTGTTCAAGTAAAAATGACGTCTCTGTTAGTATCAGTCTGCTGAATGAGTACCTGTTCATTTGTGCAACCGTGTTCTGCCAATCTCCTTCAGGCGAACTTGAAACCATGTTGTCTCCAGCGTTCCTATTTTGTGCGTTTCTATTTTGCAGGTATTTTCATCCGCTTGTCCACTCCACTCAGTTGTAAAGTGAAAGCTGCATCAATCCATGGGCTTGCAACCAATGCATGCATTATACACAGCATGCATGCTTGGGTTATGCCAATCATACAGCTGCGCAGCTATTTGAAAAAACAGCACGGTTGCACTGAAACAGTATCAAACACTTAAGTAAATCTGTTTTTTTTTTCAACTAAAGCAGGAACCTAAGTGTTCAATATGTAAACTGGCAATGAAGGTAGCTGATTATCCCAAAAGTGTCACTGATAAAAAACAAATGGCAGATCTCAGAGCTGCACAGTAGCAGTGAGAGGGTTCCATGTCATAATAGCGATCACAAAACAGCGATTGCTATTATGGCAAGTGTATATCGGCGAAAAGCAAATCAGCGATATACACTTCAAGGTGACCCAACATCTGGAACATTAAAAAGTGTTTTTGTGGGGGGGAGGCTGCACCCCCCAATTAAGATTCTTAACTCCAGGGGGGTGCATGTCAGGGAGGGGGCAAAATCCAGATTTCCCCAAAAATTTAACCCCGCAGCTGCAGGCAGCGGCAAAATGTACTTGCTCCTGGTCCCAGCCCCGAACCCAGTACCTGCTATGCCAGAGCTAGCCACCCACACTACCACACTACATGGCTAGCTTGGCAGAAGCAGTTGCACCAGTCCACTAAAACCCTTTCCCTGTCCCTCCCCTTCCCCTCGCTATTAACCCCTTTCAGCTGCCCTTTCCCACAGTCGCATTCCCATAAAGTTGCTAGTTTGCAGGGTAGCCCAGAATGATAGCACTGAAAATGAGTTGCTGTTTTTGTAGTCACTCATTTTCGGTCACTGTCATCACTGGATACCCTGTGAGAGCTGTGCAGTTCAGCTGAAGACTTTCACTTTCAGCCTGTGCAGTCAAGGTCAGCTGACTTGCAACCCATCCTTGTCCCAAAAATTCGTACACCATCAGGTGGTTGTGCCTTTGCTGTTTGTGCCCCTAGATTCTGGAATACCCTACCTGCAACCATCAGATGTACCCCCACCCATCCAATCATTAAGAGCTCCATCTGGTTGCACCTGAAGTCTGCCTCAGCCTGTAACTGTTCCAAGGCTGCTTGATATCCCCTACCCCTGCCTGGACCCTGTTGTGCACCCTCCACTTCCCTGGTTCCCCTACAACCTCTGAGCTCTAGTAAGGGGAATTATCTACCCTGCATGCCCGTTACCTCAGCACTTGCCATCCTCAAAATGGGACAAATTGCACTTGTATTATTTCTACGACATGTAACTACTGTTTGCTTGCTCTTACCCTTGATGTATATGCTTATCTGTTCATCCTGTACCTGTTTATTTGTATCACCCTGCTCATTGCTTGTATTTCACATTGTTGTAATTCCCTCACACTGTTCTATAAGACATGCTCTTGTAATCTCCTGGGTCATACCTGAAAACAGGCATTCCTTGTCTAGTGTGCTTACCCGGTAAACAAAAGCTAATAAATCAGTAAATTATTTTATGTATGACACATAGTAACAGTCAAAAATACCAGAATGACATAAAGGAACAAAGGAAGATAATAATATTGTTCACAGTAGCCCAAGATATCACTTTTAGCTGGGTGTTTATCCTCAAGGATATTTTATGTTGTATAAATATATTTATAAAATGAGTGAGAAAAATCAGTAAAAATAATATCTCCTGGTTGAATGAAAGATACCACAGGACCATGCATTATCCCACAATGACTGCATACCCACTCTTCTTTCTATTTTTCGCCCCCCCCCCCGAAAAAAAAAAACTATTTTGGCCATTTTGTTAGATAGAAAATCCACTACAGGACATGCGGTTGTGCTCTGATATATGCACCCCTTGGGTGGTTGCACACACTCAGCATGCGGTCTCATGCCTTACAGCACACACAGGCATGCATATATCAGAGCACGACTGCATGCCCTGTAGTGGATTATCTGTTACATATATAAAACATATATGTGTATATGTTGAAAAACTACATTAACGCTTCTGTTAGTGGTTTTAAAACATCAAAAGTAAGAAAGTCCTATGCTAGAGATTTTTTGAACCCTAACTGGCCCCAACCCTGTGTACCACCCATGTGAACTCCACCAAACTGAATGTGAAAGCACAATCCAGATCCCAATCCTGAAGACCTTGTATGAACCAAGTTAATCTCCTCACTTTTTGAAAAAGAGTCGTAACTTGGTTGGTGCAAGGTCCTTTGTTCCTGAGCGAAACAAGACATGTAGGATCCTATGGGCCCTGCAGGAAACAAGACTTGACTCCTACTATGCTTCATGCAGGGACTGCAAACAATATGGGCAGAACCCTCCAGGCCCTGTGCAAAACAGGACCTAGCTTCAAACTTGCGTCATGTGAAACAGTACTCAGGGTCCTTCAGGACTGGAATGTGAATTGTGCTTTGAATTAATGTAGGTGGAGTTGACAGGGGGTGCATGGAGATTGTTGTTAGGGTTAAAAAGATCCCTAACTTTGGATTTCCTTATTCAGATCTTAAAGTAAGTCCTAACCTGCTTTGTGCAATGCCAACAGGAGCAGTGTCATAACTCTGTGGTTGTCTTTGAGATTCTGACCCAAAATTTTCAACATGGTCTTTTATTTTTACCCCATCTCATGAACATAACAAGTGTTGTATGTGCCCTGAGTGTCAGCCAGGACTGTGTCCTGGGGAGGGAATAGAAAAGTGAGAAAATTGTGTTGGCTGGGCAGATGAAGCCCTGCTTATGCCCCGCATCCATTTCCTGACTACTGAATGGACTCCCAGGCTTCACCTCCACTGTGGGTGGCTGGATTGCAAGGGGGAGGAACCTACCATGGTGCTGAAGACAGATCCAACCTCAGGAGGCAAGACAAGGGGGCAATGCAGTAGTGTACCACAGGTGGCCCATTGAGACCTTGTGGATCAGGTAAGAGGAGCCTCAAAGGACGGAAGGTGGTGCTGGTAGCAGACAGAACGAGGTCCTAGTCAGAAGGTCAGGGGGCATTAAGAAAATTGAAAAGAATTAACAATAGTCTCTAGCATCTTACATGCTATGAATATCAGACCCACTGGCTTACCATTCCCCAGTTCATTGTTTCTTCTACTCTTACAATACAGGCACCACATGCACTGTCCATTGGCACTGCACGTTTCACCAATGAACAGTTAAAGAGGTCCATTAAATGGTACAGCTAGCACCTCTCCCATTTCCTTTAGCACTTTTGCATGTAAGTTGTCTGGGTCCATTGCTTTATCCACATTGATACTTTATTAATCTATCTTCTGTTATTGTCTCACTTATTACCCAGTACCCATCTCCCTTTTGACTTTTCATCTACAATCTGTGAGTGGACTTTTTTCCTCCTCACTGCTAACATCATATCCTTATTGTACCACAGTGGCCTTATTTACCTCTTATTTATTATCAGTTACCTTAATACAGAGTCATGCTGCTTCCATTAACCTGTGCTTAATTTCATTCCTTTTACTATCCCCCCTCCAACTGCTTCTGTCACCCGCGGTCATTTTTCCTGGGCTATTTTACTCATCCTAGCAAAGTCTGCTTTTGAAAACCTGGTACTTTTGTTTGTTAATGATCTCCCTCTGCATGGGGTCCTTCCCAAAAGCTTGGAAGTGCACCATCTTCACAAATCTTGTTCCAAGCATCTAGTATCCAACTACCATCCCATCTCCCTCCTTGCCCCTCTCTCCAAAAGTTTAGAGAAAGTGGTCCACAGACAAACCTCAGAATTCCTCTCCAAATACAACCTGCTCACAGAGGCCCAGCATGGGTTCCGCTCTCAACACAATACCATAACTGCCCTCATCAAGTTCACCCACTCCATAGACAAAGTTAACAACAAAGACCTCTACACCGGTACTGCATTCGTAGACCTCACCAAAGCCTTCGACCTTGTTGATCATGAAGTCCTCCTCCGTACCCTGGCTGGCCTCCATTTCCCACCTGAGGTCTGCCTCTGGTTCAAGGATTACCTAACGGGCTGATCCCATCACACCATTATTGGCAGTGTCCTCTCTGAAGCCTGCCCCATCAAATATGGCGTCCCCTAAGGGTCCATCCTCTTCTCTTCTCTCTGGTCGTTAACTCCCTGCCTGACATTTGCACCACCTCTGAACTCATTCTCTATGCTGATGATGCAGTCCTTTTCTTTAAGGACAAAAACCCCAACTCTCTCATTAACAAACTCCAATTTGATTTCAGCAGACTTCACACCTGGTTCATGTCCAAAGGTCTTGCACTCAACTCCAAGAAAACTAAATTCATGGTTTTCTCCAGCCCCCAAAACCCCTTGACTTTGACCTCTCCCTCTATGAGGACCTTGGTAACGCCACTGAAAGAGTCAGTGAATTCAAATACCTTGGCTTACTCCTGGATAGCCACCTCAATTTTTGATGCTCACATTAGCCTCACAATCAAAAAAGCCCACCAATGACTCGGTATCCTCCACAGAACCAAGCATGTCCTTAACAGATAATCCAAATCCCTCTTAGTCTCCAGCTTCCTCCTTCCTGTCTTTGACTATGGTTCAATTGTCTCCCTTCCCCGCCTCTCCATCAAAAATTTCTCCAGACTTCGAAGCTCCTACTACAAGGCTATCCTCTTTGCCTCTGGTCTCCCTAAACTCACACACCACTGTGACCTTTGTAAGCTCACCAGTCGGCCCTCCCTTGAGGCTCGCCTCAACTGCAAGATGGCCACCTTCTTCTTCAGACTGTCCCCTTGGACTGCTCCCTGATTACCTCACTTCTGTCTTCCAGACAGCCACAACTACCAGGACCACTAGACTGTCCTCCACTCTCTCTTTCACTGTTCCTTTCTGCTGGTTTACTGAAGGCCAGAAAACACTCTCTTTTATGGGACCCAAGCTCTTCAACTCTCTCCCTCTGGAACTAAAACTCTGTCCCTCCATAAATGCCTTCAACACAATATCAGGAGACATTTCTCTCCCACCTGCACCTGCTCGCAGCCCTAATCTGGCTCCCATTCTGCATTTTTTCCCCTCATTCTCTGATTATCCACCTCAGACACTTACCATCTCTTTCTAGCACTTGTAGTATTGTTAATCCACCTAGGCTAGTTTTTAGATTGCACTTAAACTTTTTGGTTTCCCACTGTTATAGTATATTATTGTTAAACCCTCACTGGATGCTTAATGTCACCTTGTATTTGTTAATTCACCAAGGCTAGTTCATGGTTTGCCCTTTAGTCTATATTACCCTAAATTTATGTACCATTTTATTAACCCTTGCTGTTAGTTAAATGTTTAAGCCTAAGTCATGTCTCATGATTGTTGTATGTGACTGGACGCTTGTGTAAACAGGCAGCAATGCTCACATGCCTTTACAGTATACCAGCATTATTTCAAACCATACTGTCAGGGACCACTGAATCCCTGAGGTTCACAAACCCTGACATTCTGTATGCTATTATTCTACATGCCTCTGTGCTATACTGCCTCCAATATTTGCAATTGCTTTTAATGTCTGATTAACCCTGGCAATGTATCTCTTACACTGCACTGTCATATTCCCTGTAATTTGTAACTGACAATGTATTCTTATACTTCTTTGTTTGTCATGTTCCCTGTAATTTGTAATTCAGTGTTGCACTGCACATTCATGAATAACTTATGTATTTATGCTTGTATGTTTTGTACGTATGACTCTAGATCCTTTGAAAATAGGCCCTTGCCTAATGGGTTTTTGTGCAATAAAAATGAAACTATTCCAGTTAGTGAGCACAAGATCCAGAATATCCTTTCCCTGGTAGGTCCACTTACCATCTGTATTAGGAATGCTCTTGCATTGCCTCCACCAACATCTGGTTTCTTATACTTGTTTCTGCTGGGACACCTCAGTCCACATCAGACATTTTTAAGCAGCACCCCATTTATTGAACTACCCCCTTTTCTGAAATCATTTTGCTTCTTTCTGCCACATCTTTGTGCATTTCCTCTTTTTGAGTGGACAGTTGATGTATTACACCTTCCCTGATTACTCTTCCCACTATTGCAACTAATTGGACCCATAATATTTCCATTACTGTGTCCCTGTGATCTTTTCTTTTCTATGTTGTGTGTATGTCCTCCTTCACATACAGTGCAACACCTCCCACTTTCTCTTGTTCTCTATCCTTCCTAAATAATGAATACCAAGGAATTGACAACTCCCAGTCATAATACCATGTGGCCCATTTTTCCGTTACTGCCACCAAATCTACTTGAGATTCTGCCACTAATGCTTATGATACACTTAAGCAATATACCGCAAGATGGTGTGGGTGATGGCAGGATTTACCCACGCCTGGTGTGATGGTATGCTCACCAGGCCGTTGGCCGAGTGAGGAAACCACACCAGGCATGGGTAAATAATGCCATCACCCACACCCTCTCATGGTATATTGAGATTATAAAATGTAATAAAGTAGGAGAGAGAAGTTTTTATTTTCTATTTTGAGTTTTGCGCTTTCTGGTTGCCTGAGAAAACAATATGGTGGCCAGCAGCTTTGAAGTTTGTTACCGGTGATTGGCTGGCACTTCTTCCCATGGATCATGGCACGATTTACACATTGTAAATCATGCCAGACAGTCAATCAGGATGCAGTATTTTCAGAGCCATTGTATAATTATGTATTTTTCCAGGCTCCTTACAATCATGCACACCACTTGGGAGACCGAGTGAGAGGGATGGTATTGATGACAGAGACCTGAGAAAACTAGATGAGTGGTCAAGAATATGGCAGCTGGGTTTCATTGCAAAAAAGTGCAAAATAATGCACTTAGGGCACAGAAACCCAGGGGCAGAGTACAGCATGGGTGGAGTACTGATGACTGGCAAGCAGGAAAGAGACCTGGGAGTAATTATATTGAATGACCTAAAGGCGGACAGGTGTTGTGACAAGGCAGTAGGGAGGGCTAGTGGGATGCTGGGGTGCATAGAGAGGGGTATCACCTGCAGAAAGATGGAGGTGGTATTCCCTCTCTACAGATTGCTGGTTAGACCCCACCTAGAGTACCGTGTCCAGTTCTGGAGACCACATCTCTGGAAGGACATAGACTGAGTGAAGATAGTACAGAGGAGGGCAACTAAAATGGTGCAATGTCTGCATCAAAAGCCGTATAAAGAGAGACTAATGGATCTGAATATGTACACCCTGGAACAAGGGAGTGGGGGGGGGGATAACATAGATCTTTAAATACCTCGCAGGGGTAAATACGGTACAGGAGGGAAATATTTTTCAGACAAAAAGGTGCTCAAGAACAAGGGGACATCCAATGAATCTGGAGGAGGGCAGATTCAAGAGAGATGTGTGGAAGTACTTCTTCACAGAAAGTGTGATGGATTCTTGAACAGCCTTCCAGCAGAGATGGCGGGGGGAAAAATAGTGGTGGGGTTCACGAATGCATGGGATAAGCACAAGGGAATCATAGTGGAAAGGAAAAGGGGAGGGAAAAATGCTGCAGAGTGGGCACGATTTGCTGTAATAGTGTAGGTAGGCAGAAATGGGCAGACTGGATGGGCCAAGCTGTCCTTCTCTGCCATCAAATTCTCTGTTTCTACTGAATCTATAGATGCTTGTCTGATGTTAGAGGCCTTAATTCAAAGGACGTTATATACCCAGATTGCAGAGGAGAAAACAAATGTACCATTGTGAGGCCTCCAACTGAAATGACTCTGGCATTGGTAGTGAGGGATGGACATCTTGGCCAAGACAAGCTGCTGGAGACAGATGATGTCAGAGAAGGTCACAGAGGAGTACTTCCTGAACAGAGGGTAAGGCTGGAGGCTGGGTATTGCCACCTTGGAATTGTAGGGCTTGGTTTGGACTTGCAACCAGGATAGTGTCAGCACAAACACGTTTGGGATAAAGTGGGCCCCTCTGGAAGGTGGCAAAACAAAGGTAAAATAGCTAACAAATTCCCTAGATAAAAACATACAGCAATAGTGGTGTGGACCTGGACATAAAAGCTTAGAGGACAGCACATCAATATTTAATGTAAGATTCACAGTTAGCTGGCTGAGTGTATCCCTTTAACCTTATTTTTTTTTTTTTTAAACTAAGGAGTACTTAAGTATTAATTTTAATGAAAAGAAATGATAAATGCACCTGAAGCTAAAAGAGACAAATACTGTGAGTACATACATCACCTTCAAAATAGGTTTGTATATACAAGACCTTATGTGGTTTGGGACCTGACTACATAAAAGAGCTCCTGAGTCCGTACTCTCCTATTCACCCCTACACTCCGCCGAGGCTGGTTTGTTGGTTGTACCACCCTTCCATCTAAAGAGATCAGTAGATAGAGCCTTTGGGATGGCTGCACCACTGTTGTGGAATTCTCTTCCACCAAATATAAAGGCTGCCAGCACAGTGAAGGCCTTTAAAGCCTCCTTTTAAAACATATTTATTTGAAAAATGTTTTAATATTTTGTGACTGTTTGTATTTGCTGGGATGTTTTATCGCTTTTTATTATTATGTTTGTTAAGTGCTCTGAGCCCCTGGATAGGGCGCTATATAAATAAAATTTGCCTTGCCTTGCCTAGTAGCTGTTCACAATATCATTACAGTTTATTTTATTTAAACAAGGTGCCATTAGTGGACAAAAGTGAACACTACTGAAGAGATCCATAAACACACTGTATCTATGCTGGCAGCAGACGTACTATGTCACATCTGATGTTTCACCCAAAGACTATTGGGCTTCATCAGAAATGATGTGACTGTAGTACCAGGCCCTTTTAAGCTTGCATCTTGAAGGCACAGCAACTCCAATACACCACCGATAAATGCACAGACTCCCTAAAAAAATCAACACAAAGCTCTTGGTATCACTGGGGACCATTGTGTAGTACATATTATTAGTGGCTTGCTGGTCCAACCTTTGCTTCAAAATCGACTTTGGCCAGGCATTATTTTGTTCTTGGTCCTGCCAGTCATAGCCTCTGTTCAGCCTATAGTCAGTTTCATCTCATAGGAACTTTTTGTGCTTTGCCACTTTAATTTGTTTATCATAACAGGCAAATTTCTCATTAAATAATTTTGCATAGTTGTCCATTTCATATTTTTATTTATTTATTTGTTTGCTTGTTTACCTGGTAGGTGTGTTGATCCAAAGTACTGTTTTCAGACACAACCCGGGCCATAGAGATGGCACATGGGTAATATAGACAAAGGGAAAATACAATAGAATTCAAAATACATTAGTTTAGAATAGTGCAAGAATATGTAACAGAGTCTAACACATTTGGGATACATTAGCACAACAGTTGAAAATACAATTGGAAAAGTGCAAGGGTACAATAACAGAAGCACAATGCATGTAAAGTGCAAGGGTACAATAACAGAAGTTCAATGCATGTAAAGTGCAAGGGTACAATAACAGAAGTACAATGCATGTAAAGTGCAAGGCTAGAATAACAGAAGTACAATGCATGTAAAGTGCAAGGCTAGAATAACAGAAGTACAATGCAAGTAAAGTGCAAGGCTAGAATAACAGAAGTACAATGCATGTAAAGTGCAAGGGTACAATAACAGAAATACAATGCATGTAAAGTGCAAGGGTACAATAACAGAAGTACAGTGCATGTAAAGTGCAAGGCTAGAATAACAGAAGTACAATGCACGTAAAGTGCAAGGGTACAATATCCAAAGTACAATGCATGTAAAGTGCAAGGGTACAATAACAGAAGAACAATGCATGTAAAGTGCAAGGGTACAATAACAGAAGTACAATGCATGTAAAGTGCAAGGCTAGAATAACAGAAGTACAATGCATGTAAAGTGCAAGGGTACAATAACAGAAGTTCAATGCATGTGAAGTGCAAGGCTAGAATAACAGAAGTACAATGCATGTAAAGTGCAAGGGTACAATATCAGAAATACAATGCATGTAAAGTGCAAAGTTGAGTAACAACAAGTTACAGGCAAGTACTGTATGCTTATGATTATTCCTTTGTTGCCTGGGACAGCTCAGACAAAGGACAGCTCAGACAGTTCGGTTCAGTTCTTTTGTGGTTAGAGAGTTCAAAGCCTCCTCCTTGCTTTTAATATCTTCTGCAACCTCCTCCTGCACAGACACAGCTCTTTCCAAAATCAATTTCATAAAGTGTGGTGCAACCTCTTCCATGATCTCATGCCAGCCTTTATGAGTTCCTGATCTTTGGTCCCATAGGCAGTTTTTTTTTAAATCCTCAGCCCCCTCAGGATCTGCTTGACTTCCAAATATGCCTCCAATGTAACACGATCCCAATACATATGTCTCCCCCTTTAAAACAAACGTTTCTAGTTGTTTGATTGCACTCCAAGCGTCAGTCACTGTATTTTCAGTTGCAGTGTTCAGTTCTCAGGAGAGCAAGGGATTGCCTTTCTGAGCTTCAAGAAAGACAGTGTGACAAAGCCAACTCAGACCACACCGTTGACTCGTCCATCGTCCACTCCACCAGATGCCATTTTGCATCCATTGATTGCCTCATTTGAAATTAAGACAACCGAAAAAAGTCATAAAATATTGGCATGTATTTCCGTGATAGCCTCTAATATTACTATGCATCAGTGATTAACAGAAGCAAACATAGGTGAGGGAATGGTGAATATGATTAGAATATTTTGAAACCATTACTTTGAATAATCATGTTTTTTTCCTGTTTTCTAGATGAGCTCTCATATAGACGGAGGACTTCTGAAACTGTGCACATATGCAATCATTTTTTTGTAAAGCTAGGTGCAACTAATTACTAAACAAATGAATTCAGGGCAGCTTTTCTTAGCTTACACTATGTGCATTAGGAAACGTTAAGTGTGTGCCTGGTTATCAGTAGCTATATAATTTTATTTTATTTACAAGAAGATTTTTGTTTGCATGTATGTAACAAGCAGTTTTGCGCATTTCACAATGGAGACTGCTCACTGTTTATTTATATATTAGTCATTTATTTGTATAATGAATTTATAAGTGCTGCATTGGCGTTGCTGTGCCTGTAAGATGCAAGCTTAAAGGAAGACTGTTACTACAGTCACTCTCTCTCTGACGAAGCCCAACAGCCTTTGTGCGAAACATCAGGCATCACATAGTATGTTTGTTGGAAGCACAGATATTGTGTATTATTGAATCTGTGGGTGTTTTTCACTTTTTTCCATTAACGGCACCTTGTTTAAATAAAATGTTTTTTTATTTTATTCATTTGGTAACTGGGGAAGGCCCACTAGGCACACATGCCTGTTTGCTCAGAGTCACATAGTATCCAAGTGGAGGTTGTGGGACTCAAACCCAGGTCTGCTAGATATACCAAGCTCATTCCTCTAACCTCTAGGCTATACTGCCAGCTGTAGCTGTAAGGTGTTGTGACCAGCTACTTGTCTTTGTCTCCTTTAGCTTTGGGTGCATTTTTCCTTTCTTTGCATTGCTTCATTTATGTTTATGCACCTTATTGTTACCTGGTGCACCCACCGCCCCTCGTGAATGAGGAACTGTTTTTCCCCAAGTATTTATTTTAGAAGATACAGTGCTCCCTTTTTTATCCACCAACCTCCATACATCCTACATTGTGGTGGATAAAAGAGGGTGGCAGATAGTGGAGGGTGGCTGTTAAAAAAGGGAGATAGCATTTTTGGAAAATGGGACAGGAGCTCACACTGGTGTCAAGCGATGGTGGCAGAAAAGGGGGGAAGGAGGGAGCACTGTATTTGTTAGGTGGCATACTTAATCCTACTTCTAACAATTTAGTTGGCTTCATTTAACTACAACCATATATTTTAAGCTTCCATTTCTCAGACTTTGAACAAAAATGGAAAAAGCCATAGAAGGCAAGTATTTTAAAGCACTTTAAATACAGCATAGAAGAGATCACACGATGAACAGCACAAATATGATAAATATAAAAGCCTGCAGCCTACAATATGAAAAAGAGTCTGTGAAAGCAACAGATGGAGAATTTACTAAGTCTGCGATAAGTAGGTGTCAACCTGTTTTTCCATTTTCAATTTAAAACAAAGGTTTTACATTTTTTTCACTAAAGCAGCTCATGTTTAGAAGCATTAAATAAACTGTCCTTTATTTCAGCTTAAGAATGGAATCATTCTGAATTCTGTTCTACTGAGGCAGGTAACAACCCTTTGATATAACTTCAGGCATGTTTACACTGTGTTCCTGAAGCAGTACAGTCACCATGTTTGTAACACAACACTGCAGCTGTTTTGTCCAGGTCCATTTATGAGAGCTGTGGTACGCAATGGGCGCTATGACTCCTCCTTCTGCCCCACCAACCCCTGACCACAGCACTCTCTGATGCGTCTTTTTTATTTAGAAATAGTCCCACTCTCTCTCCCTCTGCACACTCCCTCACACCAACCACTGATTCAAGTTCCATGTGCATTATTAAAACAGAAAATACCCCTCCCTCCCAGCCACTCTCTCCCTCTGCACACTCCCTCCCAAATTCATCACCTCTTGACTGCTGCAGGTGGAGATGAAAGGGCATATCCAGAAATGGACTGAAAATGCCTGCAGTGTTTCTACTCCCTGCCACTGCAGCTACACTGGAGCTCCTCAGCACCACTCCAGTCCTATCCATAGTAATCCACTGGGAGAAGATCAGCAGCTCTGCACCACTCACTGCAGTGCAGACACAGTAGGAACAGTAAATGCAAACAAGTGTTGCATCTGATGGACTTTGGAGCAGGAGGCAAACTCAAAGTACAACAGTTTTTTTATCCCCACAGACTCCAAACATGCACTATCTGAAAAAAGAAGGAATTTTCCCCTTTCAAATGAACCAAAAATGGAGTGGCCTTTCTCTGCTGCTCCTTTTACATACTTAAGCCTCTGTGTTGAAAACAGGCCATTCTGCAGGGCTGTGATGGGTGGCTGTCCAAAAATGTACTTATGCATTACAACTCATTTTCTAATCCCCAAGGCATGAAAGCAACTCTCTAGCATGGTTGTGGTAGGCTTGCATAGGTGCAATGGGCAGCACCATCGATGGGAATCAGACTTGGGCAGAACAGAGCTACAAATATCCAAGTAAATTACAGAGTGTTGAACCCATAAGCTGCCACTACCCCTTAACTTTCCATTTTGTCAGAAAATGTAACTAAAAACAGTGATCATACATGGATAAATGTTTAAGTCTAAAAAAACAATTTTTATTTAAAAAATGAAGGGAGGTCATAACAATTTCCCCGTCTCCCCAGCAGGACTATATACAGTACATGGATGAGATGTTTTTCTCACATAACTAGTTAGCAGTTGTTTCTCTGTGTACCTATCAATCAAACTATCAATTAAAAGTATATAACACACTAATTAAACAGTTAAAAGCATATACCACAGCAATCAAAAGTATATATGGGTTTGTGTCAAGGAGGTCTTACCAGATCAACCTGATAGTATTCTTTAAACTGGTAATTAGTACAGGAGATACGAGGCAAGCAGTGGATTTACTAGACTACTTCAGCTTCAGCAAGGCATTTGACTCTAAACTACACAGAAGCTTGCTGAAGAAACTAGAGGATCATGCTGCAGTGAAGGACATAGATGGGTGGGAAGCTGGCTTGGGGTAATCATCAAAGGGTAGTGGTAACTGGAGTCAAATTTTGGGGCGAGGCAGGACACCAGTGGGGTGCCACAGGGATCAGACCTAGATCAAGTTCTTTTTAATATGTTAATCAATGACAAAAGAGAAGGAGTTCTGATCTCAAGTGTCTTTGTCAGCACTTTCCAACGTGGTTAAGGCTGATCCTCTTATTTCTGGTTTTTCTTGCTCTCCTGCCTCCAGGGTTATTAATAAATGTAAGCCAAAACCTGTTCATATGGCTGAGGTTCTTGATCTAGTTTTAAGTTATGTCTCTTTGCAGATGACGCTAAACTCTGTGGTACAGTAGCTGGCGAGGAGGAAGTGAAGGGGTTGCAGAGGGACCTGCAAATGCTGGACAGATGGTCCAAGGTTTGGCAGTTGAAATTCAATACAGAACCCCAAAGATGGGAGAAACTCTACTCCTTTCTGAAGACTGTTTATTTACTATTTCTCAGTACATATCCAAAAATAGGACAGTGACATTTTGTGGCTCCTCACCACATTATCCTGGAGCACTGGTCACTGTACTATTTATTTCTTGAGGACTACAGCGTCCCTCAGTCCTGGGGAGTTTGCATGGTTACACAGCCACTTCCTCTGCTTGCTAGGAGCTCAGGGGACTGTATTTAGCCCTGGGAGAACAGCAGGTTTGGCAAACATCTGATCTGAACTGATACAAACTCTAACATGCACTGCAGGCTACTGAATCTCTCACTGCTGCAGCCCTGTTATCATGGCAGCTGCTGGGGATTCTGAGATCTTTGATTACAGCAAATGTCAGCTTAGAAATCTACAGAATCAGCCTGCTACAATCTATTATACTGCAGTAAGAAGTAAGTTAAAATAATGTTTTTGTATACAAAGTGCAAACTGGGATCAGCCCCTCAAGTGGGTGTGGGACTCTTAGTGCTGACTGTTCCTTTATAATGGTTTTAAGCAAGTCTGGGACAGAGCATCAGGCTTAGTAGTTACTCGGTGGGGGGGTAGGAGTAAGGCAGGGAACACGGGAGCAGGTAGTGTGGACAAAAACCTCATATAGACTACATGTCTTCATATAGGTTAGGGTATTGCAGGCAAACAGGATGGACCAATGTACTTTTTTTGCCATCATTATCTATGTTTCTATATACTGCAGTACATAAATAAAACCCTGTGCTACTCCATGAATTACAAGTACAATAGCTGCCATTTATACATAGAAACATAGAATTTGACGGCAGATAAGGACCGCTTGGCCCACCCAGTCTGCCCATTTCCCTACCTAATGGATAAGCTGCAGATCCTAGTTAACCAGCAGCCTACTTCTTCCTACCCCCCGGCCCCTAAAATTGCCTTATGACTGTCCCATGCATGCTTGAATTCCACCACTGTTTTTGACTCCACAACCTCCTCCGGAAGGCCGTTCCATGCATCCACAACCCTCTCTGTGAAAAATACTTCCAAATTACCTCTGAGCTGCCCCTCTATCTTCAAATTGTGCCCACTTGTTCTTGCACACCTTTTTTTGAAAGATGCTACCTCTTGACTTTGTTGATTTCCTTGAGGTACTTGAAAGTTTCTATCATGTCCCCACTCTCCTCCTTCCTCGAGGCTATACATATTAAGCTCCTGTCTCTTCATGTCTTCCGTGTAGACCCCTGCACCATTTTAGTTGCCTCCTCTGGACAGTTTCCATCTTGTCTATGTCTTTGTGGAGACTGGGTCTCCAGAACTGCACGCAGTGCTCCAGATGGGGTCTCACCAGCTGTCTGTACAGAGGGATAATAACTTCCTGTTTTCTACTGGTGATGCCTCTCCCTATACTAACATACTAAAATGCCAGCAGAATAGGCCTAACGGTCTTTCGTGTCTGCTCGTTTGGTCAGCCCCCACCCTGGGTGCTGACCTTGCTGTCCCCCTCGCCTTCTCTGGCTTTTCTCTTCCCAGTTCCAGTTATTTTTGCTGCATTGGATTTTGCTTCCAGAACCCTTCCCCTGTACCTGTCCCATCCCCTCTTGAACCCCTCCACTGTCTCTGCCTCCACCAGCCCCCTAGGCAGTGCATTCCATGGCTCCACCACCCTCTCAGTGAAGTAGCACCTCTTCCTTTCTCCCCTGAATCTTCCCCCCTCCAGCTTCCACCCATGCCCTCTTCCTCCTTCCTTCGAAGCACCCTGACTGTTCCTCCCCTATTTACCCTCTTCATGTACCTGAAGACCTCTATCATGTCCCCCCGGTCCCTTCTCTCTTCCAATGTGTACATATTTAGCTCTTCGAGCCTCTCCTCATAGGTCCTGTCCCCAAGCCCCAAATCATTTTGTTGCCCTCCTGGACCCTCTCCAGGAGGTTAATGTCCCTCTTATGTGGCTCCAAAACTGCACGCAGTACTCAAGGTGTGGCCTCACCAAGCAGTTATACAGAGGGAGTATCACTTCCTCCTTCTGGAGGTGATCCCCAGCGATGCATCCCAGCATCCTGTTGGCCTTGGCTGCTGCCCTCCACAAGTCTCAGAGTTGTTCATCTTGACATCCACCACCACCCCAGGTCCCTCTCAGCCATCGAGACTTGTAGCATTTCCCCAGGGTGTACACTTGGCCTGGGTTTCTGGCCCCAGGTGGAGTACCTTTCATTCCTGCATTGAACCCTCAGCTTCCACTTTCTAGACCATCTTTCCAGAGCCTCCAGGTCCCCTGTAGGCCACCTCCCTCCCCATCCACCACCGCCTCCAGTTTTGAGTCATCTGCAAACAGACTCATCTCACTCCTGATTCCTGTCCTTATGTCAGATACATGGGTTGAACAGAAGGGGCCCAGGACTGATCCTGTGGGACCCCACTAATGACCCTCCTTGGGGATGAGACTATCCCACCAACACGACCTTCTGGGTCCTGTCCTGGAGCCAATTGCTCATCCATCTGATCATCTGTTCCCCACCCCATTTCTCCCAGCTTATCCAACAGGCCCACGTGAGGAACAGAGTCAAATGCCTTGCTGAAGTCTAGAAAGAGGACATCCACTGGTCTACCCAGGTCCAAGGCACTTGTCACCCAGTCATAGAACTCCACCAGGTTTGTCTGACACGATTTCCGGATGAATCCATGCTGTTCATCGTCCAGGCACCCTGACTTATCCAGGTCCCCCCATGCCTCTCTCCTTGACAATGCCCTCCATCACCTTGCCCACCACCAATGTCAGGCTGACAGGCCTGTAGTTCCCTGCCACCTCCCTTGATCCCCTTGTGGATAGGCACTATATGCGCCCACCTTCCAGTCTTGGGACACCCACCCTGTCCTCAGAGAGATGGTGAAAGCTCTGCCAGGGGTTTCGCCAGGACATCTGCAAGTTTCTTCAGCACCTGGGATGTAATTTATCCAGCCCCAGTGCTTCCTCCGTCTTAAGGAGCTGAGGGCTTCCTCACTCTCTCTGCTGTGATTTCCACCTCCGTACCTCTTCTCCCTGCTTAGCCCTCCCCCACCTACCAGTGATGCCTCCCTCTCCCCAGACCCGCCGATCGGTAAGGTCCCCTCCTCAGTATCTCTGTCTCCTCCCATGTATGATGCAGCACCCCATTTTTCCTGGTGAAAACTGAGGTGAAGTACTCATTTAGTACCTCAGCCTGCTCCCCAGGTCTTGTGCCCATCTCTCCCTGATTTAATCCTGCTAATCTGCCCCTCACCCTTCGCCTTTCACCAATGTATCTAAAGAACCCTTGTTCCCTCTCCCACTTCCCGGCCAGGTTCTGCTCCTTCCTTGCCTTAGCTGCCCTCACCACTCTAGTGGCCCTTCTAGCCATCAACTCATACTCCCCTCGATCCCTTTCACTTCTTGAGCACTTGAATTGCTTATAGGCTGCTTTCTTTCCCTGCACCACCTCCTGGATCTCCCTGGTCCACCAACAGGGTTTTTGGGCCCTACTGCATTTTCGTCTTACTCTTGCACAGGTGCTGGTAGCATCCTGCACCCCTCTCCTGATGATTTCCCACCTACTATCAGCATCCATGTCTGACCCAATCCCATCCAAATGCTCCTTAAGGATCCTTCCCATTTCCTTAAAATCCGCCCCCCTGAAGTCGGTTACTTCCGTCTCTTGCAGCCTTCTACCCCTCCTAGGTCCAGGCAGAACCAGACCGTGGCATGGTCACTCCCGCCAATGGGTCCCTTACCTCCAGGCTCTCCAATCAGGTCACTGTCTGCCAGGACCACATCCAGTACCCATGCCTCCCTGGTCGGTTCCTCACCTGCTGAGTTAGGAATGCGCCTTGAAGACATCCAACAACCTCTGTTCCCTGGTCACAGAGGATGTCATAGTCTCCCAGTCTGTTCCTGGCATGTTTAAGTCCCCAACACCACCACCACTGCTCTCTGCCCAGTCTGCAGTGTCTCCTAACATCTGCCACCAGACTGTCCTCCAGCTCCTCCAGAGGGCAGGGGTCTATACCCACTCCTATTTTTACTCTCTTGCCCCCTTGTTATCAAGGTGACCCAAATCACCTCCACGGTTCCCTCCGCCTCCTCTACTCCCCTATGCCAATGCAGTTTTGACTATCATTGCTACCCCTCCTCCCCTTCCCTCCCCCCTGTCCTTCCTGAACATAGTGTAACCCTCCAGGTTCAGGTCCCAGTCATGTCTTGCAGTGGCCCAAGTCTCAGTGATTGCTGCCACATCCACTGCTTCCTCAGTTAGCATCGCCTGGAGCTCAAGCATTTTATTGCCCAAGCTCCTGGCATTTAGCAGGACTACCTTCCACCCTTTCCCTATAGTTCCATTTCCCCTGCTCGTGTTCCCATGGGGATTCTGTTTTCCCCTGGTCTGCACTTTGCCAGTTGGCCTTTTCCTGAAATCCTCCTGGTCCCCAGGGGGGTGGAGACAGAGTCCCTCCTTTATCGGCACCCCCTTGACAGCCTTTTTTCCCATCCCACCCGCTTTCACAAGTTTAAACCCCACTTTTTACCAATGAACCCCTCTATTTTCAACTTAAGGATTCCCCTCCCCTCCAAATTGAGATGTAGTCTATCTCTAGCATACAGCTCCTTATCCTCCCAGGTCTCCCCCCAATCCCCCATCAACCCATACCCTCTGGCCTCACACCACCTCTAAGCCACTGGTTTATCTCCTAATTTTCCTTTTGTGTTCCCCACTAGCCCTTGGCACTGGCAGGATTTCTGAGAAGGAAACTGTGCATCCTATGTCATGACAGACCCTGGCTGAGCTCCATGAATCTTGCCTGTATCTCTAGCTCGCTATTTCCCTCAATGTCATTTGTACCCAGGTGGACCAGTATGTCTGGGGAACCCCACAATCCTTTGCCAGCTGATATCCTCGTGCTTAGCTCCTGTGGCACCTAGTCCAGGGAAGCATCTTGTTCTAACTGGCCAGGCTTCTCCTCCCTATCCCATTTGATACCCCTGATCATAGAATCCTCAGCAGAGCACTCTGACCACCTTTTCCTCCATTCCCCCTTCCATGTCCCTCATCCTTTCTACAGGCCCCTCCACCCAGCTGGCTCCTTGTTCCTCCTCTATCTGGGTGCCACATGCCACCCCCTCCATATTTACCATGGCCACCCCTCCCTCCAGTCCTATGCCTCTCCTCCTCCTGAGTATCCTTCTGTACCTTGCTAATTCCCCCCTCACTGCTCGCAACTGGTCCTTCTCCCCCATCTGCTAAACTAGCCTGGCTCATCCTCCCTTCCTTCCTGTCTCCATTTAGTTCCTCCTTGCTCGTCGTGCTCCCCTGGCCTAAACCCTCAGCTCCCTTTACTGAATCCTCCTTGTACTTCTGGTCCTTCTCCTTACCTTTCCTCCCAACTGGTCCTTCTCCTTGCGCTTTCCTCCCTCTTCCCCTGCTCCTTCTGCTCTGATTCACTGCTCCCCCATTCTCCTGCATTCCAGGTCCCCTGTTCTTCCTGCTATCTGGCCCTCTGCCTCCTGCCTCCCACTCCCACTCCCTTTCCGTCTCTAACCACCTCTGTCGTGGCTACATCACCCCCCTCATCCTTGAGCAGAAGAAGAGAATTGAAGCGGTTACTGAGTGTAAGTCTGATCCACCTCCCCGCCTTGCTTCCTTCTGTCCAGCCCTGGCCATCTGCCTACTTCCCTGAGAATGTTGTCCCTCTGTCCCCCCTTTGTGAGGGTCCCCAGGTACCTGCCTGCTTCCTTGGTAGTGTCCTTTTGGACCCCCTCTGCCAGGGTCCCTATGTGACCCCTGAATATTCTTCTGCACTCCTTTCCCTATGCCCCCACCCCCAGTGCTTGGTGCAACCCTGTGGGAGATTCCCAGCCCCCTTCCCCAACCATACCACCCCCCTTTCCCCAGCTTTCTCCTAATCCCCTCAACCTCCTCCATGCTGTGCTAGCTGGTAGCACACTGGGCAACCACCGAACTTCCAAGCCCAGTCCAGTATCATGGCTGCTCCACACCCTGTGCACCCCACCACCCTCCCAAAGATGCCGGCCCTAATGATGTGTGGTTCCATCCCTCCAAATAGGTTTCCTTGGGTGAGCCACCAGGTTCCCCCAGTCCAAGATACCCCTACTGCCTAATCAGGTCACCCACTAATCTTAGAGACAGTCCCACTGTACACCAGTAACCCTGTTACTAGGTGCAGTACAACACATTGAACTTATAAGGGAAATGAACAACTGCCTAAGCTCCTCTCTCCCAGCCTTTAAATCCAACCCCCAGTGGCTAGAACTACATGAGCTGCACTTGCAGCCTTTTCCTCCAATTGCAGGACAGGTGTTCCCTATAAATTGCAGACTTCTGGGGAGGGAGGGTGGGGAGGGCGGTCTCCTGGGCAGACACCTGACTCGAGAGAGTGTATCAGCCCTGTGTCTCCCCTCCAAGCCCAGCAGCCAAAGAACCAGGCCCAAGCAAATCCCACCAAATAGGTTTTAAATCAGAAGAAAAAGGCCTCTACCAGTGCAGCATGTTACACAGTGAAACATCCACAAAATGAGCCCCACTTACAGCCACCAAATCAGTTTACAAACATCCAGCAGCCCCCAAAATAATACCCTGCTAGCCCGTTAGAAGGAAGAAAGAAAAGAACTAACCTACCAAGTAAAATCCACAAGAACCCTGTGAAAACAACAGCAGCAGCTACTGTCCTGGAACACAACTGATCCTGTTCCCTTCCAGTTCTTTCTTTCTATGCATTCCAATATCCCCCCAGCCCTCCTTGCTGCCCTCTCACATTGCTTGCCCACCTTTAGGTCATCTGATATGACTACCCACATGTCCCTTTCCATTTTTGTTGTTGTTAGTATCTCACCCCCCATTGTGTACTCTTCCCCTGGGTTTTTGTTTCCTAGGTGCATTACCTTGCGCTTCTTAGCATTGAATCTAAGCTGCCATACATTTGACCATTCCTCTAACCATTCCTCTACCAGATATTTTTTTTCCATGTGGGTGTTTTTACTACCTGACAGACTGAGAGGCTGCATCAGCTCATCCCACAGTCACTGGCCATCCCTGAGTCTCCCACGGACTCTGAGACTGGGCAGGCCTTTGGTGCTTGGGGAGGTCTTCATTGAGCCCAACCTCTGTTGTTTTCCATCTAATTTTCTCCCCTTATGTCCCTGGAGCCCCAGTGCAATGATGTGCATGTGCGTGGAGGTGCACACATGTGCCTTTGCCTGAATGGTTCTGCTCCCTCCACCTGGCCTAATGCCTAGCTCCCCAGATGCCCACACTACCACCATGCCTCCACATGGTGGCAGTCAAAGGCTGGGCAGCCTAACCTCCCAAATCCGGGAGAGGAGAGCTGTCTGGTGGCCTCTCAATCCTCACCCAGCCCTCACCCCCCCCCGTCAACCTCCAGAAACATGGGCTCAAGCCTGAACATGGGTCACCAGTGTGGCAGGAGGTAAGGTGCCAGCAACTACGCACTGGGAATGAAACCAGACATGTTTTAACCGGACAATATGTTATAGCCGACAAATCTGCTTTCTCTGATTCAGATGCAGTGAATTCAATAGAGACATAGAAACACAGAAATTAACAGCAGATAAGGACTGCTGGGCCCACTCAGTCTGCCCATGTTCCCTACCTACTGCAAAAACCACAGACCCGCCTTGATCTCTGGCTTTACCTTCTCGTTCCTATTGCTAGGGTTCCCCTATGCCTGTCCCATGCATTTTTTGAATTCCCCTACTGTGTTTGCCCCCACCACTTCTGCTGGGAGTCTATGCCATGCACCCACCACCCTTTCCATGAAGAAATACTTCCTAATGTTACCCCTTAGTCTACCCTTTTCCAACTTCATGTCATGCCCCCTCGTTCCTGAAAATCTCCTTTTCTTTTTTTTTAAATTTGATTTTTATTAAAAGTTTTGGACACTCAAGTACATAGCATCTTCTTAGTTTTCTTACAAATTTCAGCAAATCATCTTATACATTATATCTTTCAGGTTTGGAGAGAGATATCATGACATTATGTTATACAAATATTAATCCAGATTATATTCTGACCTTTGTCTATTTTAGATTAAAAATTTGAAAGAGACCTTTGTTCCATTTATAACCTCCAAAGAACATCAACAGTTTTTCCTTTAAAGGACTTCTATACTTTCTTGTTTGTCCTATATGTGTCCCTCTCTCACCCCCTTCTGTCTATGAGCTAGATCAAGGTACAAAGTCTGGGTCTAACTCTGATTGCCGGAGCGCCCACTTCATCCACCTAGACATGATTGTCCGGGTCTGATTTTTTTAAAGAGGCAGTTAGACTCTCCATTTGGTAGATATTTTTCATGACTGCTCGCCAGTCTTCAATGGAAGGCACTACTGGGGTTATCCATTTTCTAGTTATAGATTTCTTTGCTGCCAGTAAGTATACCGGGAGCAAAGTTTTGGTCCATGAAGGGGAGTGATCAGGATAAATAGCCAGTAAAACAAGTTCAGCCATTAGCTCTATGGGTTCCACAAGCAGACTGACAGCTCCGTTTGTGGGGGTGATCCAGAAAGGCATGAGGCAAGGACATTGCCACAGCTTGTGGGCTAGATCTGCTAGGGGGTAGCCACATCTTCTCCAACAAACTCCATATCAGTCAGGGAGATATTTGGACAGAACAGCCGGAGAGTGAAAAAATCTAGATCTGCATTTCCATGCAAATACTCTCCACCTGGGAGAGGAGGTTATCTTAATCACTCGAAGCGCCATCTCGGACCAAATAATTATTGGAATCTCTAGGCCAAAGTCTCTGTTCCAACCCTCGAGTATGGATTGTGTTGATTCTTTGACCATCTCTCTGAGGGCCCTGTACAGGGATCCAATGAGACGGTCCCTAGTATTTCCCTGCACAAAATCTATGAATATTTTTAGAAGAGGAGGTATTGGGGAGGGAATCCTGGCCTGTATTGTTTGATTTCTGAGGATGTGATTTCTGATCTGGAAATACCTGAAAAGGTTGGTTCTCTGGAGATTGTATTTATCTGAAAGGGTGTCAAAAGGGGGAACCCCCTCTTGTCCCAGAAATTGGAATACGTGAGATAAACCCTGATGCCTCCATCTGGAGAATGTAAGGTCGGTTTGAGAAGAGAGAAATAATTTGTCTTCTGATATTAGTTTGCAATACTCATAAGTAGGTCTGAGGTCATTTTGCTTTCTAGTCTGTAGCCACAGCTTCAATGTGCTGGCTGTTATAGTAGTGAAGTCTTTTAATGGTGGGGTCTTTTCATCTGAGGAAAATAATATTTTTCTTATATTGTGCATATCATTTAAATGGAATTCTAAGGTTTTCCATGGAGATTTATAGATGTCAGCTAGCTAGAGAAGAAGAGTTTGAAGGAAGGCCACTTTGGCATATAGCTTAAGATTGGGGAGGTTTGTTCCACCTTGAACCAGGGATACTTTTAATATGGATAGGCGTATTCTTGGGTGTTGATTTCCCCAGATAAAGGTGGATATCATTTTGGCCCAGGATTTGAAGTAGTATGGAGAAGGGTAAAAAGGGAATGTTCTGAAATAAGTATAGAAGGCGTGGTAGGATGTTCATGCATATGGTTTCAGTTCGTTGAAAGAATGTTAAGGGGAGTTTTTGCCATTTATTTAGGTCTGCTTGAATGGAGACTGACAGGGGTTCATAGTTAACTAGTTCTAAAACATTAAAGGTGTGGGGAATGTCAATACCTAAGTATTTCATTTTGGTTGCTCTCCATTTGAGCAGGTATATTTGTCGTAGGGGTTTAGGAGGTATGAAGTTGAATATCAGGACTTTTATTTCAGTAATATTGAGTTTAAAACCAGCTACTTTTTCAAATTGTTCAAGTATATTCCAGACTTCGGGAATTGAATTGGCTGGGGAAATTAAGGACAATAGGACATCATCTGCGAACATTCTAACTTTATACTCTTGTTGGCCCAAGGGTATTCTCTCTACTCCTGAGGCCATCTGGAAGGCCTCTGCAAGGGGTTCCATGTAAAGGGCAAAAAGAAGAGGGAGAGTGGACAGCCCTGATGAGTGCCCCTCTGCAGGAAGAATGGGGAGGACACTCCACCATTTATTCGGACATACGCCTTAGGAGAAGCATAAAAATTCCTCAACCAGGACAAGAATGATTCTGGGAATTGGAATTCTGACAGGGCGTCCCATAAAAAAGACCAGGACACCCTGTCAAAAGCTTTCTCTGCATCAAGACTGAGAAAAACAGATGGGATTTTACAATTTTGGATGTATTCCATTAGTATAAGGGTTTTGCAGGTATTGTCCATTGTACTCTTGTGTTTAATGAAGCCCGCCTGATCAGGGTGTATTATCTGGGGTAGAATACTCTCCAACCTTGGTGCCCAGATGGCTGTGTAGATTTTATAGTCTGTGTTTAGAATACAGATTGGGCGATAGGAATTTGGGTCTGTGATGTCCTTATTTGGTTTGGGAATCGCTGCTAGAATGGCATCGTCCAGGATGTGGCGGGTTGGGGAGAACCTCCCTCCACCACCTCCCTGCATAAGGAAAGCAGTTTAGGGGCTAATTGTTTCTGAAATGTTTGGTACCATTCGGACAGAAGACTGTCAGGACCTGGACAACGTCCTGAAGAAAGGGCTTTGATAGCAGTTTGGACCTCCTCTGCCCTGATTGGGGTCTGTAGTGTTGTGATCTATGATTCTGTTATTTTAGGAAGAGCTAGATTTTTTAAGAAGTTTTTCCTCATTTCAGGGGGTAGCTGCTTCACCTTGTGTATGTAATTTTTGGTAGAATTCTGAAAAAACTTGTCTAATTTCAAGTTCTTTATGGGTTATCTGGCCTGTCCTGGGATTTTTGATTTTAAGTATTGTTGCTGTTCGTTTATGAGCCTCAAATGTTGTGCCAATCTGCGAGCCCCCTCTGACCCACCCTTGTAATTAGTTTGTTTTAGATATAGTAAAGATTGTTGGATTTTGTTGTGGATTATTTTTTGTAGCACTGCCTTGGTATCTTGAACTTTGATTTAGAGTTCCTTGTCTCCGTCTCTATAAAGTAAATGGTAGTTTTGAAGACGATTTGTGAGTTCTTGGTATGTAGAATCCAGTTCTCTTTTTTTTGTGGCGAAGGCTATGGTTTCCCCTCTGAGGGTTGCTTTTAGAGAGTCCCATAAGATTGTTTCTGATATGTTGGGGGAGGAATTTTCGTTAAGAAATTGGGGATTCTCTGTTTAACAGATTTTAGGAATTCTTTATCTTTTAGGAGAAGGGGATAAAGTCGCCACAAGTTTTGTCTGGACCTTTTCCCAATGTCTAATTTTAATAAGAGAGGGTGGTGATCTGATAATATTTTGGGGCCTATTACAACATCTAATACTGTGCAGAAGTGTTCACAGGTGGTTAAAAATAGTCTAACCTAGAGTAAGAATGAAATCTATTTGAGTAGAATGTGTAACCTGGGGAAGATGGGAACAGTTTGCGCCAGACGTCAGTTATTCCAAAGTTGTCTAGGAGGTTCCTGAAGTGCTTAACTGTACTTGTTTGTCTATGTAGATGTGGAGTGGAGGTATCTAGGCTATGAGATAATGTCATATTAAGGTTGCCACCTATGATTAATTGGCCTTGAAGAATTTTGAGTACTTTAGAAATAAATGATTTAATTATTGATGTTTTAGTCTGTGGGGGCAAGTATACACTGACCAGTGTTATGGCCTGGGCGTAAAGTTTCTCCTGCAAAATAACAAATCGACCTTAACCATCTATATGGGTGTTATGACTTTCTAGAGGGGTGGTTGAGAGGACCAAGATCGCAGCTCCCCTTTTTTGCCCACTGGGGTGGGAAAAGCATAGACCAAGTATCTTTGTCCCCATCTCAATTTCTGATGTTCTGAATTTGAGAGATGGGTCTCTTGAAGCAGATAAAGATCTGCCCTCTGTTTGTTAAGATGCTGCATTAGGTGAGATCGTTTGATTGGGTTATGTAACCTGTTGATGTTTTGGGAGAATACTTTCACTGGTTGCATTATCATAATAGGTTTATATTTATGTTCTCTTTGTTTGCTTTTTATAGGGTGACTAAATCTGGGTCAATCTGGATCACTCCCCGATGGAACAAGAAACACGACCTGGGGATCCACTGTGTTCCCCCTCAACCTGGCATCCCGTAGGATCTGATGAAGTTAACAAGGCATCGAGAGAGGGAATCACTTGGAGATCTGCCCTGAGGTGTAATAACTTGCTGTTGCTGTCTTGTTAAAAATAAAGATCTACTAGATGCTATTGAACTCTGACTTGTGCATTTTTTTCTTATTTCTCCTCCCCCAAAATATACATAATACAACCCTTTTTCATTAGATTTAGAAAAAGAACAAAAACTAAATGCCACTAAAGGGCAAGAACATTTCTGAATCATTATTATCAGTATCATAACTATATTCAATTTGACTCCCACTATAGAGGGGCTTGTGGCAAGTGACATCTGAATACTCCCAATCAGACACCTGGGAGGTGTAGGGAAGGAAGCAAGGGACCTGGGGCCTCCCGTCAGGACAATTGTCCATTGAAGGAGCATCAAGACCCTCAGTAGCGCTAGGACCTAGAATGAGTGCTAACCTCTAGTTGGTAGCCACATGGTTGATATGGGACCTTAACATCTAAGGCTCCCCGCTATGCTCTACATATAGAAGTAAAACCCATTAGTCAAACTTGATGTCCTGGAGAGGGTCCCTCTGCCCTCAGATCCCTTTCCCTGTTTTGAAAATTTCATCAACTCAGATCACTCCACTAGGGAGAGATCTTGTTCCATGAGTAAGGGACTCACAATATCAATATATTATTGGTCTATTTGGTCTCGGGGGAAGGATCTCCATCATTGGCATCCCATATAAATGGCCAGCAATAAGCCAATGTCAAAGTCTAAGACTGGGATGTAGGGTGGGGGATTTATTTTTAATTTCCCTTCCATTGTTCCAGTTTGGAACAACTGGGGCTATGAAGTTGGGCTTTCCAGCTTTTTACCAGGGTTATTCCTCCCTCCTCCCCATCTATTCTTTTCCATTGTAGTTCTCCAATTCCAAGGGTTGGATATGGGAAGGGGAAGGGCATGAGTCAGGCATAAATCAGAAGGGGCCTGGAGAAGAGGCCGAGTCCTCAAGCAATGTCTAGAGCTGAAAGGCCCATGTTACCCTCCCCCCCGCTTGAAGTGAGTCTGTCTTCAGGCTGTAAGAGGGATCCAAAGCAATGTTTAATATTGTTGGTGGTGATCATGATTCAATTAAATTAATCAGGAAGCCAGAATCTCGAAATGGACCTCCCACAACAACTTTTCCCTGAATGTCTCCCCTCATCGGTCCCCTTCCCTTCCCCCATCCATTAGATCCCAAATGGGTCGGAGGCCCATCCAGAGGAGATGGTTAGGTATATTAACTCTACCCCAAAGTCAACAGGTGAGAGGTCCAGGGGGTTCTGGATTTCTCTTGAGGCAGAAAAAGGCATTTTCAAGAACCAGACAGCAAGGTTTCAGTGCAATGGTAAAGCTGGCACCAACTCAGGAGTATTCAGGCCCATGATTAGCACATCAGAGTCTGCTTTTGCGATGTAGTTCTTCTTGTTTCTAGGCTTAGTGTTGAAGCATCCTTCATCGGGTTTGGGTTCCACCCTCATCTTCGACGCCTTCCCCCCAGGAAAGGCGGGCCATCCCCGGTGGCCAAGACCAGGGGATAGGAGGAGGAACAACTGGCATGGGGTGGGGAATGGAGTGGAGAGAAGAACACCCCCCCAGGCGCCTCACGGCACAAGGCATGACTCAATCCCAGATGACCGTCCGGCCATGATTAATCCCGCCATCGAAAGGCCAATGAAACCATGGATAGCAATTCTATAGTTCATGGGGTTAATTAACATGCCCCATAGATTGCCTGGGTCAGAAGGGAAAGGAAGTACCCGGTTCAAAGACCACCTCAAGTGGGAATCCCCCCACCATCCCCAACTACTCACTAGGGGAGATTAAGACGCAAGAATCAGAGAAAGCATGGACTGTACCTTTCAGTTGAGCAAGGTGGGATTTTGAAATTGGTGTAATTTACTCAAGATTTCTGTAGTTGTGAATTGCAGCTTTTGTTTGTCTAAGTCCATCTGGCCAGGCTGAGCTGGGTGAGGTTTGGAGATTTCTAGGGTCTTTTCTTTAATTATGCCCCTGGATGTGAGATCTTCCACCACTTCAGGGGCTGAGGTATATGTCTTTGGGCCAGAAGGAAGGATCACTACTAGTTTACATAGATACATAGATACATAGGCAGTGTCGGCAGATAAGGGCCTATGGCCCACCCAGTCTGCCCATTTGAGCTTGTAAGTTCGGTTTATGTTTTCCTAGAAGTCTGTTGACCCTTACCCCTGACCTCCAGAATTCCTTTATGTCTATCCCATGCATTCTTAAATCCTGTGATTGTTTCAGCCCCCATCACTTCCTCTGGCAGGGTGTTCCACTTGTCCACCACCCGCTCTGTGAAGAAATTCTTCCTCATGTTTCCTCTGAATCGCTCCTCCCTCCAACTTTTCCCATGCCTCTAGTCCTGGTACATCTTTTTTCGCTTAAAAATAATGTATTCCTGCACCCTGTTCCTCCCTGTGAGATACTTGTATGTCTCTATCATATCCCTCTCCCTCCTCTCCTCCAGGGAGTACATGTTCAGTTCCTTCAACCTGTCTTCATAGGACTTGTGATGCAATCCATGCACCATCTTTGTTGCCCTCCTCTGAACCTTCTCTACCCTGTCTATGTCCTTACGTAGGTATGGTCTCCAGAACTGCACACTGTACTCCAGGTGGGGCCTCACTAGTGTCTTATATAGCGGAATTATGAAAGTTTGGTCGGATAGGGCATTTTAAATTTTATATTTTGTGCCCATAGGTGAGTAAATAGGGAAGTGTATTCCCATCTCGAACATTGAGTGCAGGGCGCATAATCATTATCAAAGAGTAGTCAATGTGGCCTTAGCATAGTACGTTTTTTCTGCCATGCTTTTTTCAGCAGCTGCTCCTTGACTTGGTAGTTCTGGAAATATATGATGAAGGAGTGAAGTCTGGCATCAGGGTGCGATGGCTTAGGGTCCAGAGCTCGGTGGGCTCAATCCAAATTGACCTTGTATTCAGGTTCCAGATCTAGTATCAGGTGGAGGAGGTAGTCTGAATAGGCCAGAGGATCACTCCCTTCCTCATCTTCAGGTAGGCCATAAATTCTAATATTCTTTTGGCAGCCCCTGTTTTCCATATCTTCCTGACAAAGGGACATCAGAAGCTGTTCTGATGCCAGGGATTTAAGGGTATCTTCTAAGGTATCAATTCTGGAGGTATTGGAAGAGATCTGTTGGTCAGCCTCAGCCATGCGGGATTTTAGACTTCCAATATCAGAGCATAGGTCTTTGATTGAATCCCTCTTCTCTCCTCAGAACTCCATGGTGGCCTGAAAGATAGCCTCTCCGGAGTAGGGATCAGAGGCTTTTTGGTTGGCTTTTTTTTGGGATTAGCTTTTTTTTGAGTGGACCAGGTGAGCGGCCTAGTGGAGTGGTCCGAGTCCCGAGCCTACCGGTCATCCGTCTCCTCCAAGTTGGTGAGAGGCTGGTATCGGTTCCATTGGTTTTTGGACATTGCAGGTGGGCAATTGCCATTGCAGTGTGTCTAGATGTGCATAGCTGTTAAAATTCAGGTTTGATTTATATAAAATATGTGTTCCACAGTTGGATTAAATTGGATTTTGCAGGAGGTCTTGTTGGTCTGATGTTTACCCTTCCATAGCGGAACCGGAAGTCCCTGAACATCTCCTTTTCTGAAAGATGCTATCTTCTGGTACCCTATTTATGCACTTTAGATATTTGTAGGTTTCTATCATATCTCTCCTGTCTCTCCTCTCCTCCACAGTATACATATTGAGGTCTCTCAGTCTCTCCTCACATGTCCTTTGGTGCAGGCCCTGCACCATCTTTGTTGCCCTTCTTTGAAGTGCCTCAACCCTGTCTATGTTCTTACAGAGATGTGGCTCCAAAACTGGACACAGTACTTCAAATGAGGACTCACCAATGATCTGTACAGTGGCATCTCCACCTTTCGTCTGCTGGTGATACCTCTCCCTATGCACCCCAGCATCCCACTGTCTCTTCCCACAGCCTTGGTACATTGTTTGGCTGCCTTTAGGTCATCAGATATGGTTACCCCCAAATCCCTTTCCTGTTTGAGGGCCATCAGTATCTCCCCAATAATGTAGTCTTCCCCTGGGTTCTTGCGCCCCAAATACATGATTTTGCAATTTTTCACATTGAATCTCAGCTGCTACACTCTAGATCATTCCTCCAGTTTACCTAGGTCCTTCCTTATTTTTTTCCACTCTTCCCGGAATGTTCACCCTGTTGCATATCTTAGTGTCATCTGCAAGGAGGCACGCCGTCACTTCCAGCCCCTCCGTAATGTCACTTATGAAGACACTGAACAGAACTGGCCCCAGAACTGATCCCTGAGGCACCCCACTGGTCACCCTCCTTTCCTCAAATTGAGCACCATTTACCACCACCCTCTGTCTTCTGTCACTCAACCAGTTCCTAACCCAGTTTACCACCTTGTGACCCACTCCCAGGCTACCAAGTTTGCTCACAAGTCTTCTATATGGAATGGTATCAAAGGCCTTACTGAAATCCAGATAGGCCACATCCACCACTCCCCCCGATACACTTCCCTAATGACCCAGTCAAAGAAATTAATCAGATTTGTTTGACATGATCTTTCTGCTGTGAATCCATGCTGTCTTGGATCCTGTGCTCCTCTGGATTCTAGGTGTTCCACAATCCTTTCTTTAAGTAGTGATTCCATAATTTTTCCCACTATTGAGGTGAGGCTGACTGGTCTATAGTTTCCAGCCTCCTCTCTAGTCCCACTTTTGTGAAGAAGGACCACATCTGCCCTCCTCCAGTCCACTGGAATCACTCCTGTATCGAATGACTTGTTGAACAGGGCTGCCAGTGGTGCTGCCAGCAGCTCCCGTAGTTCCCTTAATATTCTAGTATGTATCCCATCTGGTTTGTTTCATTGCTTGTCCACTTTCAGTTTTGTGAGTTCTTTTAGGACTCTCTCTTCTGTAAATGGATTGGTGTCCACCTCCCTCCCATATTTGTTCATGTTACCTAACTGTAGTCCCTCACCTTCTCCTTCCTCTGTGAATACAGAACAAAAATATTTGTTCAGTAGTGATGCTTTTTTTCACAATTGGACCACAAATGATTACAGTGGACATGCAAGATGGTTTTAGCAGACAACAATAAATAATTCTGACAGGTGATCACAGATGTTGGCTTGATAATGCCACTATATTTAGGGCACATTCACTCACCTGATGTTTGCTCACTTTTGCTGCAACCATGCCTCCAAAATGCAGTGTATTTTCCCTGGCCTTCAAGGTAAAATTAATGAAAGAAGTAACATTTCTGCCCAAACCAAACCTCCGAGATGTATCAGTTCACTCTGCTCTACTGAAGTCAACACTTGCTGACCTCTTAAAAGCTAAAGAGGCTACATTTTCCAAATGGCATTCTAACCAGAATCCCAATACAAAATAGAAGCATGAGGAGAAAGATGTGGACATTGAGGTAAGCATTCCTCTGTTGGCTCTCTAATTCCAGAGGATGCAAGGCAATGATAAGCAGACCACTGCTGCAAGAAAAGGCTAAGCACCTGGCTGAGGCTATGGGTCATGAGTTCTCCCCAACTGACAGCTGGTGACACTGGTGCAAATGCCTTAACAACATTGACTTCAAAAAAATCCCATGGAAGAAGCTAAATGCAGATGTCAGTGCAACACAATCCTGGTTGTGTGATGTGCTCTCACAGTTGTTAGATGGGTATGACCCCCTAACATATTCCAGTGTGATGAAACAGGTGTGTTTTTCTGTTGTGTTGTATCTGGCACCTTCATATTAACAAACTGTGAGGCAAAATAAAGACTTTCAATCATGTACTGTTTTTTTTTTTACTTTCTTTATGCTCCTGTCCTGGGTGGCCCTCTATCTCACCCACCAACAGCTCCATCCCCCACTTGCAGTGCACCTCCTACTTCCACCATGGCTTACCCCCATGGTGGGGTGGTGGGGATCCCTCAGCCCCCTGAGCACAGGTCCAGTGCTGGAGGTGCCTGATAATCACAGGAGTGGCACCTGCAGGGGTCAGCATCATCCAGCCATGCCCCAGACACTTTTCTCCTCCTTGGTTTACTCCCACCCTCCCGGAGGTGGAGCAATGTGGGGTGTTGGCAATGGTGGAACCGTGCTCACATCCACACACAGCATGCCAGCTGACTGCTCCACCCCATCCCCTATGTATGGAATCCAGGCGTTCTGATACCCAGTTACCGCTAGGTGTCATAGATGTGCCTGTCTCTGTGTCCCTCCCTCCTTGGGAGAGGAGAGCTGTGCTCTGGATGCTCAATCCTCTTCCATCCTGGCAGACCCCTGGTGACCTGCTCGCACCATGAACACAGGTTACTGGCATGGTAGGAGGTAAGGCATGATGCCTCAGCACTCTGCGCCACTGGGCCGGCTGTACTGTTGTAACATGGATGTATCAGAGAAGCGTGACTTCCTGCTTGTTGGTATATTGGCCAAGCCAAGATTCTTTAATGAAGTGTGACATCTGCTGGTTCTGCACCACAGCAATAAGACTGCCAGGATGACAGGTGACATTTTGACAGACTGGGTATGGTCTTGGGATAAGCGACTCCACAGCAGCAAAATCATACTGCCGCTGCACAGTTTTTCTGGCCATCATGCAATTCCTAGCTTACTAAAGATTATTTTCACCCCCCCCAGCATCACATCAATCCACTTGACATGGGGGTGATTTACACCTTTAAGCAACATTATGTGAAGTATACAAGAAGTCAGGTCCAATCTGTGCCAGACTCTGAAGCAGAACTTACTGCCATTGCCTAAGTTAAACAAAATCTCTGTTTTGGATGCAGTGTGGTGGATAAAACTGTCCTTGGGATGAGGTTTCACTAGAAATGATAACACACTGCTTCCAGAGTTCAGGATTCATGCCACCTTTCTTTGATCCAGAAAGACCCAACCTGAAAGAGAGACACCACTCTAAGAAATACAATCCCAACAACAGGACTGTCAAAGGCAGAGTTTGTTGAACTCTGTCAACTTGGTGACCAAGACCAAGCACCAGTCCATGAGGATGCCATCCAGTGTGTGGCAGATTCCATAAACTTTCTGCTACAGAGCATGGACAATGAGAAAGAAGAGGAGGACAATTCTCTGGAGCTGCCCCCAGTCATACCAGCCACATTTTGTGGCCCCCTATTCACACTCCAGAGAACAATGGAGCAACACCAACATATTGAACCAAATGGGGCACTGGTGAGTGAAACTGAGAGATGATGGCAGATGTATGCTGTAAGACAAACCCAGCAAGCCCACATTACTGATTTTTTTTAAACCAGCAGTTAATAGCTCTAATACTGTGCTTCACTGTAATGTATTTTCATTCATTTTTTTAAACAGGTGCTGTAGTGATCAATGAAGATGTCCACTATAAGCTGCCTGTTCTGTGCATACCAAATCAATTAACCAATTAACACACTTACCAAACCAATTACAACAATTTCCACACTAATTAAAAACTAAAACAAAAAAGGATGCCTTGCACACCAGCGTATAACAAAAAAAGTTAGCTTTTATTAAAGTGCTAACACATATGAGGGAAACCAGAAGACCAGTTACCTAACAGGATGCTTAGAACTCGCCATGCTCATTCGATGTTTATGGCATCTTCTTCAGGGGGGCAGAATGGTGGAAGTCCTTTTGGAATGACTCCTGGACTTATTGTCCTTCCCTGGGAAAGGATATGCTTGGAAGAGGAGAATATTCCAGAAAAGAAGCAAATACTGTACATGTATACATGGCCTTAACCAAGAGGCAGTCCTCTCTGAGCTAAATACCCATGCTTTTAACAATGCTTACTGTATACAGTAATGGATTGTCAGTAAAATCATTTATTGGAAAGTAAATTGAGAGTACACTCTCCTTCACAATTGCGTCCAACAATTAACATTAAAATACATACGATACAAACAAGTTGTAATAACAAGAGCGAGCATACATTACTCTTAAAAGTCAGTCAAAACAATCACACTTAAAGGTTATGAAATTAATAAGATGATTCTTAAAACACAAGATTGATATCAATGTCATCAATTTAAATTTCTTCTGAATATTCACCCGTGTGCGGGGTACAGCAACTGCTAATGTATTACTACCATATTTAGTCCTGAACCTGGGTATGGAAAACTGTGGAAGGTCAGTAGACCTTCAAGCATGCTTATTTGGTTGCTTAAAACGCAACAAATTTAACAAGGATGGAGGGAGTATCTTTAACACAAATTTATAGGCATAGATATCCCAATGGTTTTGTCATCGGGCTGCCAGAGATTGTCATCCAACTGTGGAATATAATCTACAATGGTGGGTTTTCCACAGCATTCCCATGACAAAGCTTAGGGCACTGTGATACAAAGGATCTAACATTTTTAATATAGTGTCTGTAGTCTACATGCAAATACAGTCACCATAATCAATCTGTGACATGAACAGAGAATTTACCAACTGCTTGCGGATAGCAAAACTAAAACAGGCCCTATTTCTACAAAAGAAAGACAACAACTTTTTAAATTTAGTAGATAGCATTTGTATGTGCAAATCAAATTTCATAGATTCATCTAATAAGATGCCCAGGTACTTATATAATGATGTCCTACATAGTTTTATCCCATTCAAAGCTTTGATACTTAAAGTGTGGTGTTCCTCCCTTGTCCTTCCTGAGAACAAAATCCACTGGGTTTTTTGTTGCATTTAATAATAGGCGTAGGTTGATAAGTGTATGCTGAATGTTATCAAAATCATTTTGAGGAGTTTTAACAGTCACACTAGGGTTCTTGTTTTTAGTGTATAAAATGGTATCATCAGCATAAAGAAAAATATCTGTATTAACAGAAGTACTGTTAGGCAATTCATTTACGTAAATAAGAAATAAGAGGGGCCCAGGACAGATCTTTGAGGAACCCCCTTATTTACTGTTACAAAATCAGAACTCTTATACTTTAACACACTGTAATCTGGAGGACAAGTAGGAGGAGAACCAAAATAAAGAGCCCATTCCTAGACCTGAAGCCTTTAACCTAGATAACATGATATTGTAATTGACTGAATCAAATGCTTTAGAAAGATAAAAAATAGCCAGAACTGAATTATCCTGGTCAAATGCTGATAAGATGTCATCTGTGACCCTAGAGGTGACATAGGTAGTGTTATGGCCTTTACGGAACCTAGCCTGATAGTCAGTCAGTATCTTATGTTTCACAAAAAATTTAGATAGTTTCTTGTGTACCAATTTTCCAGTATTTTAGAAATACGGTAGGTGAGAGAATAGATATAGGGCGATAACACCCTAGGTCTGTTTTGTCACCCTCATTTAAATACCGGAATAATACAAGCAGTTTTCCAGTCAGCAGGTACTTAGGACGTTTTTAATGAAAAATTTAACAAATATGTCAGATGTTTCACTAACACTGGGTCTCCAATCTTATAGAAATTAGGGTCTATATTGTCCTGACCAGCTCCCTTTTTTCATCTAATTTCCCTAACTCGATCAATATATTCCACTTACTTATGTCATTAAAAGTAAATAAGGGCCTATTAAAATAATGACCAAAACTCATATCTAGCGTGCTGCCAGGCTTACTTGGAAATGTTTTGTTGAATATATTTTCTACTTCCTTAAAATGCATGTTAAAAGCTTTGACCTGCTCTAGCCGTTTAGCAAGTCCTTTTAATTTAGTGTTTTTGACAATTTTATTTATTTATTTTATTTATTGAATTTTGATGACCGGGTAGGCCCACTGGGCCCATAGAGGTCCCTTTTTCAGGGGCGACCCGGGTGCAACAACAACATACAGGTAACAGTTCAGTACAGACTGGAGAGTGGAATAATATTTTAAAAGTAGGAGTGCATATCTTTGCAGACGCAAAAGAATGGAGAGCGTGAAGGTAACAAATAATGAGCACGTTAAGCCTTAAACATCCTAAATAGTAGGTTAGATACCAGGTCCGCAGGAGGTAGTGGGCAGCATCTGTAGACCTAGGGTTAGCTGAAATGTACACAGGGTTGGAAGGGGGACAAGTTAGGGACCTAAGTGCACCCCTTCTAAGAGAAGAGGACCAGATGTCCTGCCAGGATGGCAGTTAGGAGGTCAAGTGAGCTGCTCAAGAGGCTGAGCTAGGTCAGGTACTATGGCATAGACATATGCTCCTATTGAGCAGTTGTCCCTTCAGCAGCGACCGGAAGCTAGAAACAGTCTCCGCCTCCCGGACCTCCAAGGGGAGGTTGTTCCAGGTGGAAGGGGCGGTGTACGCAAAGGACCTAGACCCGGCTTTGGTCCTAATCTTAGGGACCTCGAGGAGAGATTGGCCTGATGAGCGCAGGCACCATGGGTTGGGTTTTGCCCTGACAAGCCCAACCAGGCTAGGGGGAGGAGAGGAACCAAATATCTTGTATGTAAGGCAGAGGGAAGGGTAAGCTAGACGAGCATCTAGCGACGGCCACCTGAGCCTGGATTGGGCCTCGCAGTGGTGAGTCATAGGGTGAGACAAGGTGGCAAAGCGGACGATCTTATTGTACAGAGTCTGCAGCCTTCCTAATTCCATCATGGCCACACCCTGGAGGATCGGGGCCCCGAATGTGATCTTTGGGAGGAGTACGCTTGTGGCAATGGCTGCCCTGGCTTCAGGAATGATTTGGTCCTTTAGTCTATAGAGGATGCCTAATTTCACATGAATGGATTTTGTGATTTGATCTACGTGATTCTTTAGGGAAAAACAATGATACCTTATTAACCTTACCCTGCATTTGCCTTATTCCATCCCATATTTTTCTGTTGTTGCTAGACACATTTTTAAACTGTTGATTGTAAAACCTACTTTTTTCTTCCCTAATTTCATGGGTACATCTATTTTTATGTGTTTGGTAGTTCTGCATGCCCTGGTTCCTTGGACATCTTGCTTTCCTCCAAAGATGATCTTTCTCAGTTAATAATTGTTTTAGATGTCCATTGAACCAAGGTGCAGGAGATGACCAGATTCTTTTTTTTAGTTAAGGGGGCATGTCTATCTACTTCACCCAAGAGGGACTTTTTAAAATACTCCAATACTATGTGAATATCCGGGCAATAGTAAGTTAAAGACCAGTTCACCTTAAGTAAATCTAAAAGAAATGCCTGTTTGCAAAATTTAGAGAAGTTCCTAGATATAACAATACGTGGAGAGTTTGGTGTTTTAAATTGATGTCGAACACATTTTACTTAGCAATGATCACTAATGTCTGCATTAAAGACTGAAAAAACAAATCTATTGGATACAGTGATCAAAATTAAGTCCAGCAAAGTATCTTTATTATTAGAAGTTTAATTTAGACACGTTGGAGTATCAATAATCTGAGTGAGATTCAAAGCAGTAGACTGATTTAATAAGAGTATTGGCCTCAGCATATCCAGTTCAGGTCACCCATCACTATAAGTTCTTGATGAATAAAAGGAGCAAGCATAGTAACAAATAGTTGTAGAGCTTCTGGGGCAGCTGAGGGAGGCCTGTAGCATGCTACAAAATTAAAACTAAAATCTTGAGATCCTCTAATTTTTACTATAATAATATCCGATTTCGTAGTGATGGACTTAGCCAATTGAACTGGTCCAGAAAAGTTATTTTTCCAGTAAACTGCCACCCACCACCCTTAGTCGAACAGTCCTGCCTATACATGTTGTAACCATCTACTGTATGTGGACCTCTGAGTCTATTATTTTTTTATTTAACCAAGTTTTTGACAGGACAAATATGTCAGGGTTGGAACTCTGCATCCATGTGTGGATATAATCCATTTTAGGCATTAAACTCCTCACATTAAGATGCACAAGTCCCAAACCCGAGCGCTCACTAAATTCCTGTAGGCAAAAGTGGTTATTACTTATGGTAGGCCTTGGGTTGGAGTGGATATCGCTAGAAGAAAGTAACATTAGTAGGATAAAATGTCTCAGAAAAGGCAAAAACAGCTTTTTAGATTTAGATTGCTTAAGAAATCTTCTCCCTCAGTATCAAAACATCCTGTCTGCTACTTCTTGTTTATTTACTTATTATCTCTTTCAGACTATATTTATAATCTTGATGTAAAAAAGACTCATCACTGTGATATTTAAGAGAGAGGAATTCCTGATTAGCTTTATTATAAAATCTCATTTATTACATACTTGTGCAACTGACACCCTTCATATCTATATTTTTTATAAACAGTTAAAGTAAGAAAAAAGTGAATGTGGTTTTTGTGGCTTAGATGTATCTGTTTAATAAGTTTTGAAAGCTGTATAAATAGTTTGGAGAGTCAGAATAGGATAGGTAGGCCTGCTGCTGACTGCGCTGTATGATGTACAGAGCCATTGGCTGTCATGAGTTTCAACCAGACTATGTATATGCAGTTGAGGATATAGTGGTTCATTAATCTGTGTCTGGACATCTGCTGTTGTAGACCAATGGAGGTGCTTAAGGTGTTAGCAGATTCTATTACTTGCATCAGAATGTATACAGTATATGATCTATAGGGAAAATCCAGATCCCAGTCCCAGATACAAAATTCTTTTAAAATTAGGTTTTGAAGTAGATGTTATAGTGCCAAAAGGTACATTTCCATTTCCTGTTCAGATCTCTGTTAATTAGATTTTTTTTTAGCTTTACTGCTCTTGAGTTTTTTTTTCTTGCGACAGTGGTACAGAAGGAAAGCTTCCAGAGTTCTAGAATGGCAGAGATAAGATAATCCGAGATCTCTCATTGGAGAATATCTTCTGTTACATGGGAGCATTCTTTATTTATCATTCTGAGCTGTACTTTAGAAATATATAATGCAGTGTAGTGTATAATCCCCTTGTAAACATTTAGGGCTGGATTTTCAAGCCAGCTGAAAATTGTGCATGGGCAGCAAACCCTGTGTGCGGGGGGGGGGGCTTCCCTTGCACACCCACAGGTTTTGCCGCATGCACTGCATTTTCATATGCAGAGCTGGTTTGCCACCAGCTCCATAATGTATGGTAGCTTGCAGCTGTTTTCCATTTGCAGCTGTATGAAAATACTACAGCTGGTAGGACAAGGCCTAACATGTGTCACAGCTCTGCCTGTCACCCATGCACAACACAGGCTGACAATAGGAATGTCTGCAAATCTTGCAGTAATTTTTTTATTTGCACAGGTGGGTTATGACATGGGATTTAGTCCTTGGGCCATCTTCGGCCCTTTGAAAATTTGGCCCCAGAGCTTTACTTTCTAATACCTGTTAAAATAATAAGATGTGATGTCATAACTTTGTTCAAGTGCTAATGCCACTGCAGTATGAATCAATATGCAGGGTAATAACTATGTCTAACAATCATAAACACAGCAGGGCCTTATAGCCAAGAGGATTTCTCCCATGCTGTGTCTATGGCTAAAATCTTTTCAAAATTGAGTCCTAGTTCAGCTGCAAATGAGGTGTTTATGAATAATGGGATACTGATCAGGGATGGTACTTTGGTCACCTTACAAATTTTACTTTTTCATTAAATTATCCCAACCTGGTATCTTTTGAGCCAGTAATGACTATTTTTTATAAACTATCTCCTCTAATTCTTTAGGTTTCTAAACTGCCCCTGAGACTGATATTACAGACTATAAACTGTGACACAAAGATATTGCAGTTTTACTGATAAAAGAAAAGAGTTACTGAGATGAATATTTTTTAATATGAAGTATTCCAATAGAATAATAGAACTTAATATTAATATGGCTTTCTGACTGGTTAAGGGCATCCAGTTTTATTATAATAATGCTGTCATTTTAGTTGATTCCACATAAATGAATTTAATTGTAAATCCTTAAGTTGAACACCACTTTTTGATGACTGTATGCTATATTGTAGTATATTGTTCTATGACTTGTAGCAAGCGCTACCCTGGCTCAGTCACTAAGTTTTAATTACATGTCTTATGAGTTCCTATATTTTCTATGGGTGTTCTAAGGATCAGTGAGGCTAGGGTAATGAGCAGAAGAGCAGAGATGCCCATGACGAGCTCCTATCTATTTTTAAAAGTCTGCTTTGTGTCGCTGTAACCCACAGATGTTGACAGTGAATTCCATGGCTTAATAACCCTTTGTGAAAAATGGTAAGCCATTTTAGTTGATGCAAAACCATTTCTTTGTAATTGTAAGAGATGTCCCCTGGTATTGATGTTTATTTCTTTGAAGTCTAAACCCATTTCTGACATGAGGTGTTGGTCTCTAATCACCTCCCTAGATAACATAAGGTCACCATGCATCCTTCTCATGTTACTGGTGTGTGACCTATAGAAATCAACAGAATCCAATGCCAACACCCCTACCCATAGCTGCTCATCCCCCACCCATAGCTGTCTGATGACTATGTATGACTTAATCGAATCTTCCCAATATTTGTTCTCGTCTTCACTTTTGGGGCTCAATTTTCAAAGTCTCGACAATGCCACAAGCCGCTGGTGCACCGATCATGTGGCTCACAAGGCTTGCCGCATTCTCCTGGCTGGCAATTGGGATTTTCAGAGCCAAATGTCTCAAGTTAGACCAACTTTTCTGTGGTCTAACTTGTGACATTCAAGGGACACTTTTTATGGGGCTTGTGCTAAATACTTGGTACAAGCTCACATAAACTGAGGAAACTGTAGCAATTGCACCGGACAATATAAAATCAGGTGCAGTTGTGGCAAAGGAGTTTGAAGCTGCTGCACCAAAAAATGGCTTAGATGCAGGGTTTGATGCGCGCTTTGCATCCTCCTTTTAAAATCAAGCCCTTATTGTTTTATCCTGTGTTGTAACTTATTGGTTAAGCTGTGATACTCCTGCACTTTATTGTGTTGTACTACATGTAAATTTTATACATGCCTCCTCTGCCCTGTGCCTCTTTTTGTATAATCCTGCAGTAATCTCCCAGATTGTGCCTGAAAATAAGCAAAAGAGCCTGTAATCATTTAAAATTTAAAATTTATTTTTACTTTTTTAATTTTTACTTTCTGATTCACTGTTTTTCATTATTACCTGAGTTTTTAAATATAAATAATCCCAGTCATCAATGGCAAACTGCACAGCTAGCATATTAATCTTTATCTTGCTCTCCTTTTTTAACATTAAACTTTTTATTGAAAATGTCATCAAATACAAATCAGTACATAATCATGTCATAAATAATACATCAGTGTTGAAGATCATCTACAATAAACAATAACTAGAGCTGTGAAAAATTAAACTTTCACTGGCAGAATTTTGGCAAAAGCTGGAATTTTGCTTTTGTAAAATTTCATAATGCACTTTGGTAGCTTTTGTGGAAGTTCCAATTTAGAACTTAGAATGGTGGAATAAATGTATGAACTGCAGATTAGTGTGCTAAATTATGGAAAGAAATTTCACAGAACTGTCAATGACTGTGGTCAATTCTGTAGAATTTCTTTTTGCAGTTTAATACTTTAATCTGCCATTCATACATTCATTCTGCAGTTCAGTGAGTCACTGAACTGCGGAATGAATGTATGAATTGTGGATTATTGTATTAAACTGCAGAAAGAAATTCTGCAGAACTGATCACTGAACTGCACAATAATTACATGTTTTGTGGATTAATGTATTACACTGTGGAATGGAATTTCTCAGAACTGTCATTCCATAATTCATGTGTATTATTCTGCAATTCAACCAGAAAATTCCATGGAACAAGGCAAAAAAAAATTTCCAAACACATTCAGAAAATTCTGATTTCACCAAAGGCGGAAGTGCGGAGAACTTCTGCAAAAGTGGAATTCTCAACTTCCACCCAGCTCTGACAATAACCTAACATACTGAACTACACAAGCACACACAGTAACAGCAAAAAAACAAAACAAAAAAAAAAACCAGAAATACAGAGCACAAGCATTTCATTATTGAGATATAGGTGAAAATTAATGGAGCAAACAATAAATAAACAGTCAGTCTATGAGTCTATGAACATCACTCTTCCCTAGACTAGGGAATCTGCAAGGTGAAGAGCCTAGGGCCTGCAACATCTTGGGTTAAAGGGGAAGGGAGGGTGCCTCATCAGCTTTAGCAGGTGTCTTTAGTGGTAGTAACAGGAGTACCTGCCTGGTGAGTTAAGAAATGGGTCCAGACATCATGGTAAAGTTCCAGTTTACCAAGGGTCAGATTTGAGAGTCACTCAAATGAGGCCAGTTGCCCCACTGCCTGAAGCCACTCATTGTACTGTATGTGGGTATCTCTGGGGTTCTCCATCACCAGAGGAGACGGCACCTGGCTGCATTAGTGGCAGCAATGACCCATTTGGCTGAGAGATCGGACTTTGGAATGCACTGGGGGACTATCCCTAGTAGCACTATGAGGACGCCAAAGGCAATAAGCTGTGGGCAAAGCTTATGACAGTAGTGTCAGATTGAGTTCCAAAAGTTTACAATTAGGAGACACAACCACAAAATATGGGACAGTGAGCCCTCTTGTTTGTTACAGCACCAGCAGAGGTCTGACTGCTAGGCCCATATATTTTTCACCATTTGGGTGTTCTATACCAATAGTATAGAATCGTCAGTTGAATTAATTGGGCTGTAGTGTACCTGCAACAAGTGTTGGTTCAGTACCAGGCTATGTGCCATTGGTGGTCAGGAATGGGTGACAGGAGCTCTTCTTGCCACTGAACCTGGGCCAGTGCCATGGGCCATGGAGCTCTGTCCCTATGTGCTCTATATATATATGGTACCAGCCACTCCTCTAGGTAACTTGAGCCAAGCTTCTATGGAATGTACTACATATGTATTTGAGTGTTTTCTAAGCATTGGGGAGAGCAGAGACCTCATTTGAAGATAAAACCAGAAATCCTGTTTTGGAGGAAATTAGTTGATTGGAAAGGGCAATAAAAGAGTGCAGGTAAGACTGGCCTTCTGGACATAAATCCTGTACTGTCAGGATGCCCTTGGCTTTCCATTGTTCCCCTGCTTTGGTTTTCTCTCAATACAAAATGTCTCATTGTTCCATAGAGGGGTATGGGGCAGTGGGGGGGGAGGGAGCTAGGGAGGTGAATGCAGGAGTAAATTTGCTTTCAGTATTTCAGGGAAATGGAAATAGTAGGGTGCTTAACTGCTGGCTTCTTTTTGTTGAAGTATAGCACTAACCTAAGGTTCAGAGCTGAAAGCAACTAATCCTCCATAGACACTCCTAAGGAAGGGGGTTACAGATGAGGGCAGAAACCATTTAATTGTCTGGGCTTGAAAGAAGGCCTTATGGTAGTCTGCGAAGTCTGGAAGGCCCCATCCTCACCCAGACCAATGCTGTCTCAGCATGGATCCACTAAAATGAGGAGGTCATCCTTCAAACAGGAAGTTCCCCACTACAAAATCTATTTTAGAGAACCAGAGCGAGGGAACCTCTATAGGAAGGTGGGAAAGGATATGGAACAGTCTTGGTGCTACTGCCATAGTAAGAGCAGTTATTTTGTCTGTTAGGGATATATTCAGTAGCGTCCATCAAGCAAACCCTATTTTCAAGGTGTTCAGGAGGAGGAAAAAGTTGACTCTACATACTGTAGATATAATGTGCTAGACGTGATGCTCCTCATGATCCCTGATTCACACCATTGCCATGACACCCCTGACCAGGGGTGTAGCCAGAAATTTCCGTTTTGTACACACAAACTCCAAAGTTGCACCCCCCCATTAAAAAAAATGTACACATCCTCTCCAAATGGTACCCCCCCTTCCAAACAAGTCTGATTGTTGCCAGATGATTCCTCTAATCTCTAAAGAGATTATACATGTATCTGTCTCCTAAACAACAGAAGTTTAAACAGAGACACTCCTCAGTGGCCTACACTAACCCAAATGCTACAGATTAGAATGAAAATGTTAACAGAAAGGCATATGGTTTGTGACAGGCACTCAACAAAACTGTACACAAATGTGTACAGTGAGTATGTCTGCCTACACCCTTGCCCCTGACAAAATCTGGTGGGTACAGGTGTCATTCAGAGGGAAGACCTCTGATTTGCTATGATTAATGCAGAGCCCGTATATGTCAGAAAAATGTTCCGGTAGGGATTGGAGTGGGGTAATGGACCTCTGAACATCAGCCAGGAGGATCAAGATATCATCTGCATAAAGCAGTGCCTTGTGGTCCAGCTGTAATACCCTGAAGCTATGGGTTTTCTCTGATGCTACATGTCAGTGGCTCAATAGCCAGCAGAAACAGCACGGGGAAGGGGAAACATTGCCTGGAGCCCACTGGGGGTAGAAAGGCCTCTGAAAGAGTGCTGTTAGTCAGTACTCTGGCTGGGGGAGTGGGGGTTGTTATACAGTACCTTCCACTTAATGGGGATGAGGTTAAAGGGGATAGTCACTTTACTGGGATGATTACTTGGGCACTGATTTTCAACAATGTTAATTAATAGTGTAAATACAAAAAAATGTAAGTACGTATTGGAGATGCAGTGCAAGTCCACAACCTGCCAGCTATTATGAAACAAAAAGAAAAAAAGGACTTGCACTCAAGAGTTTTTGAATTTTAAGCAAATGGTGCTAAGTTTTATTTGAGCAGGGTGCCCAGCAGACCAAGGATGCTAGAGCTTTGCTTTGCTTGGCACCCTGCTCGAATAAAACGTAGCACCATTAATTAATGGTGTGCATTGGCTTTATTAATTGGGATGCCGTGCTACTTCTTGCGACCCATTAACACATGTTAACACCCTCTCATGGCTGTATTAAATAGTGGCTGTATTAAATAGCAGCTGTTAGTGGGTGCTCAGCACTCTGCATTAGTGTATGATCTGAGCTGGAAGGAACAATGGCTGCTAGCAAGAGAACGGACCTACCACTGTCACAGAAGCGTAAAGTAATTGAGGCTCTGCAGGAGCCTATTGCTTCAGTGTCCTCAGTTGCTAAAACCTTTGGCATCTCCAAAAATCAGGTTTGCAGAATACGTCTCAACAGAGAAAAAATTATTGACTTGCAGGTGAACTGCAACCCTAATCGGAAGCGAAAACTGGAAGGAAAGGGCACAGAAGTGGAGGATGCCTTGCACACATGGTTTAATCATGTAGTTAATAAAGGCACCCATCTCTCTGTGTTAAAGAAAAAAGTGAATGAATTGGCTGCTCATTTACAGCATGATTCGTTTGAAGCCACTGATGGGTGGTTATCATGGTGGAAGAGCAGGCATAACATAGTTAGCAAAAAGTAACATGGAGAGTGTTCCAATGCAGATTTGGAGTCAGCTTCAGAATGTCTGCAAAATTTTCTCCCGTCTTTCATGTCTGAATATCCTCCGGTAAACATCTTCAGCACTAATGAGACAGGGTTGTTTTACTGAGGTTATCCAGAGGACTAATACACAAGGACATAGATTTAATTGGAAGTAAAAAAATCAAAAGACCGGTTCTCTCTTTTGTGTTGCACTAACCTAGTAGGCACAGAGAAGCAGCCACTGTTAGTGATTGGTAAGAGCAAGAGACTGCGGTGCCTCCCTAAGTGGGTGTGGATGCTGACGATAAAACTCCAGTCCCAGTCAGTAACTCAGAGGCGCAGTTATATGTCACTGCTCTGCATGACTGGTGCCTGCATAACAAAAGAATCATGGAGTGGGAGCAACTTATTAACCCTGAAGAGCTTATTTTTAAACAAACTGCAGCTTACGTAAAGCAGAAGCAAATCATCGACTTCTTCAAGATGCTGTGACATACCACTGAAGGAGTTAAGTCTTTTACAATACCTTTCCATTTTAACTTCAAGCTGAATAAAGTATATTTTAATGCAGCCTTCAACAACAAACAAACTCATAAAAAAGCTGAAATAACTATTGTACTGTTAACAACACACACACTAACATATGTTTCCCTTTCAGTATGCTTTCCAGTTGCTGCAGTTAAGGTAATGTATATTTGTTGCTGAAAGTACATCTTCCATTAATCGGGAAGGCAGCTTAAATGGGACAAAAAGCCTGCCATGAGGGCATCCTGTTTAAGCAGATTTTACTGTATAGGGTTTTAACTGCTTTCAGAAAAAAGTGGCCAAAACCCAGCAACACTAGGACTTCAAAGACTTCACGTCATTTGACAGAGCCAAAGGTTTTCACAAATTCAAATATTAAGGCTGCTGCCAGAGAAGGGAGGGATCCAGGTGCGAGCTGCAGGTTAAGCAAGGATGGATCGAAGATGGTCAGTACCCAACCCTCTCTTACAAACCATACAAGGCTTGGGTGGATGAGGAAAGGGAGGATAGGGTTTAGTTTTGCTGCTAAAACATTGGCCAGTATTTTCACGCCTGCATCCATTAGAGAAATGAGACGGTAACTTCCTGGAAGTGATGAATCTTTTCCTTTTTTGGGGAGGACTATCTCACTGATGGTTGGGGAAAGGTGGCCCATCACAAGGGCTTCCTGAAATGTGCTCAACAGGAGAGGTGAGAACACTTCATCTGCAGACTGATAAAGGTTGACAGGGAGACCATCACCCCAGGGACTTGCATTTATTCATAATTAACATGGCACAGCTGACCTCTTCCAGGGTGAGTGGGGCCTCCAGGACAGCTTTTTGGTCAGAAGATAAGGAGGGGAGCCTCAGGGACCCTAGGACATTCTTGGTACTTTCTTGTGGGGAGAAGGATGAACAGCAGTGTTTGGCATAAAAGTTAGGCATGTCTCTGTTGAAGTCTTTAGGGGAGGTCATCATTCACCCACTATTGTTTTTCAGACCTGCGATGTACAACTCCACTTGCATCTAGCTCAACCTGTAGAAAAGCACCTTGGTAGCCTGGGAATGGGTTGCAGTGCACTCACCCAACCCTGGTGCCTTTGCAAGAGTTTGCTCAAAAGTTTAGCAAAATGAAGAAGCACTCATGAACCAAAGGATGCAGATCATTCTATTTTATTCAAGCATCTTGCTCAATAAACATAGCGAGGCATGACATGCAGGACTATGAAAAAAGGACCCCAGCACTTCAAAGCATAACCAGACCCTTTGGCACATTACTAGTTCTTTGCCCCCTTCCCAGTATCTGTGGTGCATGTGGAACAGGGCAAGTTCCACTTTCCTGGAGTATAAAAGATATAGCTGAGAGCAGAGGTGGATTACTTTGGAGGGGTCAGACTGCAGGTCAGCTCTGAGTACAGCTTCTGCAGTTTTGAGTTAGGTCTCTAGTTCATTAACTGTGGCTTCTCTGTCCTTGCACCTTTTGGTGACATACACTATAATGCATCAGGTAGGTAGGTAGACATTTATTGATCAACATTTAATCTTTACAATGAAAAACATTACATCAATAAATAGACATCATTAAAATCATGTACCGTTTCCTCTAAAATCAGTAATTACAACCTCCAGTGTGCTGGTTTCCAAGAAATCATAATTTTGTAGCTTGTAGAAATCTGTACAGCAAATATACTGTAAGATATTGACCTTAGTAGAATTAAACAAATAAGAAATTAACTCTTCGGAGGAGACACCAAGGGTGCTAAGTATTGGAGCCAGGCCATTTTTTCCTTTTACGTTCATATTGTGGGCAATGTAATACAGTATGCTTCAGATCATTATCATACCCATGTATACATAAACATTTCAGACTTAAAACCTCCTTCTTTCTCTGATCATGTAGGATATAATTTGCCTTATAAAGTTCCAACTGAAACCTTGTTATGATCCTTCTTTCTTCTGGTTTGATAGAATTTTTAAGTACAGCTCTAACTTATGATGTTTTTTAATTATTTTAAACCATCTATAATGATGAAGACTTTTTATTTTTTCTTGCTCTTGGGAAATTGCAACTGCTCTGACCCCTGATTTAACTTTGAATACTATTTCTTCTTGAGGGAGGGCATAAATTTCATACAGGAGATTTCCTAAACCATACGGAAACATATTCTCTTTAATTATCTAATTGTACTTGAAGTAAAATTCCTTTGATGGTATTGAATTTGTTTTTCCAGACACATTCTGGGCTATCTATTGTCTGGGAAAAGAACAAGGTTTAAGGTGAAAATAATCCTTCTCTCTGCTGCCATAGTTGCCAATGAAAATTGCCCCAGCTCTTTCCTCAGTATCTCTGCAGGCACTGATTGTTGCACTTTCAATAAATAACAATGCATTTTATTAATCTCTGTTTCTAATATTTTTATATTTGCAGGGGTCCAAATTTCCACTCCAGAGAGTATGCTCGACTTTATTTTGGTATTTATTACATTTACCAATCCTTCTATTGATGTTTGCTCCAGTTTCTGAGCCATTGTTTTAATATGTAATGTCCATGATGTACTGTAAATAGACGTAGTAAGAGGTAGTTTTAATCTTCTTCGTATCTAAATAATGAGTATTAGACTTTTAAGCTTTATTACCAAATATGACTAAATTTGTTTTCTTTAAGTTAATTATCAATTGGTCTTTTTTACAGAGCTCCCCAAAATATGCAAACTTCCTTTGGAGACCTAAAAAGGAAGTGGAAATGAGGACTATATCGACCGCATATGCTAAATATGGGACGTTTTGTGTTAAAATATTTGGAGAATGAAAATCTGGGTTATCCAGTTCTTTTCAGATTGAATTTATATATAGATTAAACAGTAAAGGAGCTAACAAGCAGCCCTGATGGACTCCTAGGTTAGTCTAAATATTGGATGTTATATTTCCTTGCTGGTCATATTTTATTTTAAGCCATGTGTCACTGTATAATATTATCAATACCTCTAAGTTGTCAGGATCCACTTTATAATTTTTAAGTTTTTCCCAAAGAATTTTCTTACTAATTGTATCAAATGCAGTTTTCAAATCTACAAAATGGCAATAAAGCTTTGATTTTTTAATTGTTATGTATTTCCAAATAAGATGTTATAATACAAAGCAATACTGGATAGTTGAGCATTTTGCCCAAAATCCATTTTGACAGTCTGCTAGGATGTCATTCTGTTCAACCCACAATTGTAACCTATTAAGGAGTATTCTACAGAAAATTTTCTGAGATGCATCTAATAAAATAATTGGGCGGTACATAGTAGGGTCTGATGTGTCTCCTTTTTTAAAGATTGGGCACACTAAACTTCCCTTCCAGGACTTGGGGAATGTCCCCCATTGTATGCAATAGTTATACAGCTCATACTGGATTGGTAACCACCAGTCCTTAAATGGTTTAAATATATCTGCTAAAATGGCATCTGACCCTGGAGCTTTATTGGATGATATCCTTTCTATTGCTACTTTAAATTTCTTCTTGTGTAATATACAATGATTTTGGGAATGATTGATTTTGGATGATTTCAACATAGCTCCATCTCTCAACTTCTACTAAAGAAAAATATAAATGTTTAAAATGTTGCTCCCATGTCATTGGGGTTATAGCTGCTTCAATAGCATTAGATATTTAATCATATCCTTTACTCACCGGTGTCCAGAATTGTTTGATATCTTTCTTAAGTATGGACTTTCTTAATTTCTCCCACATTCCTTGTTGAAATGTTAACCTTTCTTTTCCTAATATTTTCTTATATTGTTTCCTTGCCTCATTTAAGGTTTTATTTGTTACCTTTATACACTTATTGTCATACTGTCAGACCAGATTGTTCATCCCCCTCTTAGTGTTCTGACATTTGGAATTAAAGCACGTTTGGATACTTTTTTTTATTGATAACTTGAAAAAGAATGGTCTAATATAGTGACAGATTTTTCCCAAAATATAGCAGGGTCACTTTCCATCTCTGTATTCAAAATTTTACTTTTTAAACCGTCCACATACCCTGCATTCAGTATTTCAGCAAAGTGGGATACCGTTGAATTTTGCCATCTGATTCATTTGGAATTTATCACTTCTATATCATGTTGCTGTGGACCAGCCCTTACACCCATGGTTATATTATCCAAATACCATCTTGTATGAACTGGTAAATGGGAAGATTCCACCTAGGAACTAATTCCAAATCTTGCACCTTATCAAGTGCCTCCAAATTTCCCCAAACCAAATCAATCACTGGTGACCTGAGAGGGCCCAAATAAGTAGAATTCACATTCCTATCTCCTCTGGTTTGTCCATTGATTAAACAGAAACCAGAATTTACCATTATTTCACTAAATTTTTTCCCATTTGTATTGTTAACTCTATCTCTCAAGTCACGTTTAAAACCTAAATTCCTATTAATTATGCTGATGCCACTAGCCATAACTTCATCTATTTCCATTTTGTCCATGAATCTAGCATTACAATCCCCAACAAAATTATTACTGATGTTTCATTCTTTTCTAATTACCTAGTGTTGTTTAGAAATATTTCCAAAACACTTTTTTGGACTTTAATGGGGCTATATAAATATTAACTAACATTATTTGTGTATTTCCTTTAACCAACTTCAAGACTTGACAATTGTATAATTCTATCTTTATAGGTGTAACATTTAAATTTAATGATGTTTTCACAAATATTGTCAAGTCAGCCTTGGCTCTACTATTTTTCTTTTGCTTAACTTCCAGCAACATATAGCAGGAGAAACCAGGGAATAGTGGAGCACTCTATTTTACTAGCCAAGTTTCTTGAAAACATAATATATCTGATTTCATTGCAAAAGCATGAAAATCATCATCAGCTACTCTTCCTAATAAGCCCTCTATATTCCAAGTTACTATAGCTATTTCTGCAATGTTGGACCTCTGCTCTTCCTCTAAGTCTGAATTCAGTCATCCAACAGTTATGTTAGAAAGTGGACCAAATGTATTTGAGATGCTTGGCCTGGTCTGTTTCCCAGCTCAGCACTGTTAATATGTTTCTTCTTATACCCAGCCAGGGTCTCAGTATTAGTTATGTAAATTAAGTGGGAATCAAGAACATGTGATGCTTGCAAAACCACTTGTGCTAACTTACTTGACTGAAAAGTAATATCAGTCTGGGGAAAACTAGACATAGCCTGATGAACATGAATATATCTGATAGTGCTTCTGTTAATGTTCATTCCCAAAGCACAAGAAAGAAATATACCAATCTCTTTTTTAAAGTTTCTCTTGAATATCCTTTGGAGATTTCACAACCAAAAAGGGACAGTGTTTTATTTTCCCACTCTTTTTCCCTTGTAGAGTTATATTTGGTAATTACATCTATTACATTTAATACCCCCAAAATTATTCCTTGTTCCTTCACAATTCTCATTATCCCCATTGTAAGGAAATGGTACAAGCTGAGGTGGTAGCACATAAATTCCTTTGACATACATTTCTTTCTCCAGGTCCCACATTTTCTGTGCCCAGTCTTGTTGAGTGCTTTATATGAGCACACAGTCCTTGTACTCTAAATGTGGAGGTGTTGTTATATATATATATATGGGCTGGATATTCAAACTGCACTATTTTGTGGTGCAAGCCCTTGCGCTGCACAAAATAGTTGTGCAGGGGTGTGGCCGAGGCGATATTCAAAGGAGTTGTGCTATTGAGCAGCTCCTTTAATATCACCCCTCAGCCACAGCCACTGTGCATGGTGCAGTGGAACTTGCGCCACTGCAAGTGGTCAGAATGGAGCATTCAAGTTGCAGTGGCACAAGTACCATTGCGCCATGCGCAAATTTCCGATATTCAAAAGGTGACATGCAAATGGGGCCATAATTCATGCAAGGCACAGGGGGGGCCATTTGCATCTATTTATGGCCCCATTTGCATGCTATTAGCATGCAAGTGCACCGATCCCCAAGGACTTGCACCTGGTGCCCTGCCAGGCAGCAGCCATCGGGGACCAATGCCCCCTGCAGCCCGATCGTGGGCAAAGTGTAAAAATACCCCACCCCCTGACTGGCCGATCACGGGCAAAGCATAAATCCCCCTCCCCACCATAGCCCGATTGCAGGCAAAGTTTAAATAACCCCCCACCAGCCCGATCTCAGGCAGCAAAGTGTCCCCCAGAACATATCCCTGGTGGTCTAGTGGACCACTAAGCCTGATTGCAGGCTAAAAAGTTTAAACCCCCAGAACATATCACTGGTGGTCAGTGGACGCTAAACCCGATCGCTGGGCTGAAAAGTTTAACCCCAGAACATATCCCTGGTGGTCCAGTGGACTGCTAAGCCCAATGACGGGCTGAAAAAGTTTAAACTCCCCCAGGAACATATTCCTGGTGGTCCAGTGAACCGCTAAGCCCAATCGCGGCTGAATAAGTTTAAACCCCACCCCCAGGAACATATCCCTGGTGGTCCAGTGGACTGCTAAGCCCAATCATGGGCTGCATAATGTGGTGACACCCCCAAGACCATATCCCTGGTGATCTAGTGTCCCCACCCCACCCACCATGAAGCCACCCCACCCCTCCCCGGCGCCAGCGGGCGGCATCCACCACCTACCGCTTCACTGCCCCACTGACTGACTGCCCAGTAGGACTGCACACCCATTGGTGCAGAGCAAGAGCCAATGGGCATGCAGCCCATACCGTACAAGCACGGTCAGATATGTGAATGAATGAATTCATTCCATATCTGACTGCCTTGTACTGGCGGGAATGCATGCCCATTGGCTCTTGCTTGCACCAATGGCATGCAGCCCTACCGGGCAGTCAGTCAGCAGGCGGCGGCAGGTGGGTGATGGATGCTGCCCCTGCCGGCTGCCGGGGAGCGGGTGGTGGGGCTTCATGGGTGGGTGGGGTGGGGACACTAGATCACCAGAGATATGGTCTTGGGGTGTCACCACATTATGCAGCCCGTGATCGGTCTTAGCGGTCCACTGACCTACCAGGGATATGTTCTGGGGGACACTTTGCTGTCTGTGATCAGGCTGGTGGGGGGTTTATTTAAGCTTTTGCCCACCATCGGGCCTGGCCAGGGGAGGGGATTTTATGCTTTGCCTGCGATCGGGCCAGTCGGGGTGGGGGGATTTTTACACTTTTGCCTGTGATTGGGCTGTGGGGCACAGAGGTTGAGGGCCAGCCACAGGTGGCAGCTGCTGTGTTGCACCCTGCAATGCAGCAGCTCACCTGTGGGTGGCCCTCAACTTACTCCTTTTTGGCTCAAAGTTGTGCAGGCGCAGGTTGGAGTTGCGCCTGCAGCAACTCTGCACAGCCTGATGAATATTGGCTGTGCAGTTTATGCATGGTTCCTCCCTCCAGTTCGCATGCATTCATTTGCATTGCACTGTTGCTCAGCTTGCCTTGGGTGCAACTGCCTCCTGCTGAATATCGCAGAATGGCGTAATTTTGGACTTATGCAGGTGTAAAACCTATTGCGTATAGTAACCCTTTTGAATATCCCATATATATATATATATATATATATATATATATATATATATATATATATATCCTTGACCTAATCAGGGATGTAGAGTAACTTTTAACCCACTCATTTAACTTGGATGGTGACTCTTCCCCAAGTCAATGTATCCCATATATTTAAATTAAAAATTCCTTACTAGAGGAAGTTATTTTTGAGGGTTGTCTTTCTATATGACAATTCCTCCCATTATCTAAATTTCTGGGCTCCAAAATTTGGGACCTCTGAAGGTACCCCTTGGTCTCCCCTCTGAATAGAGTCTGATCTTCTATACATTTCCCACTTGTTAAATTCTCCACATTTCTGACAGTCATCCATAATTTCAGTAGCCCTTGAATTTCCAGTTTTCCCATTTAATACAACAACAGCATAACTCCTCTTACTAGACCTATCTTGATTTATAAAACTATCTCCCAACAGCACCCTTGGATTTTTGTTTTCCTTCTTTGAATGTTTTTCCTTCTTAGTTGGTTCCTTCTTCTCATTGGGTCTCAATTTTTGTTTTCCTTTCTTTTTACTTATGTGTAGTTTCCCTAATTTGTTGTCATTGCTTCCTACTGCACTAAGTTCAGGAATAATTTCCATTCCTTTCTGAAAAGATGGTGGTAAACGGACCTGAATTGCTTATGTGTTTTAGAGTCCTGGGAATCCTTCCCTGGAGTCTCTTCTGAAACTGAGTCTGAAGTTAGTTTCCTTGGTTTGGCTACTGAATCCAGGATTGCTCTATTATATGCAACATCTCATCTGAGATTTTCTGGTTCTTGTTTGAAGGCCCACATATTTTCTAGGATTACTATATTTGCATAATACTGATTTTTGATAATCTCTAGTATTTGAGGTGAGAGTGAAGAACTTGAAATAAAATCCCCTTTGTCAGTGAAATATTCTTTATCATATTTTATTCTACCTTTTCTAGTTAAGGCTTCTAATGTATTTGTTGAATCTTTCGATGTAAAGGGGGCTGGAGAGAATCTTAATTCTGGTGGTCTTGATAAGGAATCCATTTCCTCCTGGCTTGAAACTAACTGCTTTAGGCCTTGTAAGGTCTGATCTAATTTCTTTAGAATGTGTGGTAAATTTTATTTGTGTTAACTTTACTAAAATTAGATAAGGAAGGCATAGCATCTAAGCTGAATTGGGGATAACGTTATTAGTTATACTTTTATTACCTTTAAAGTTGTGATCTGTTATATCTCCTTCCTTCTGCTTACTTAGGTTTTTATCCTTTACCTTTCTTGCTATTTTTGGAGTAGAAAAAGGATCTGAATCATAATAAGAATCAGAATTTATTTCATATGAACCTTCTAATTTAGTTGCTCTTTCTGACCAGCTGCTAATACAATAACTATCAGCTAAAGTCAATTCATCCTGACAACTTTTTTGTTTTTTTTTTATATATCCAGCTTAATCGTGTTGGGTTTAATTCCCTCTATTTCATTTGGTGGGCTAATTACTATAGCCTTCTCAACCAATGTTATAGGTGATAAGCTGTCAGGCATTCTTATCTCTAAATTCTTTTTAGAGTAGGATATTATTTTAGAATGTTTTATAACATTAGGCTCATCTGCTGCTTTAACTTGTTGCAGTGATATGATTTATCCTGAGATTTGTCTATGATTTCATTTGACATTTCTCTTCCTATTTTCCTTGTTTTGTTCCTGGGCCTTATCTCTTTTGGAGAGCATGACAGTCCACTTCTAGTATTAACCATTTCCCTAGGGTAGTTGTCACTCCAAAAGTTTTAAACTACCAACAGCAACCACAAATAAAGACCCTGCCTACGACTGAAAAAAAATGTGCAGTAAATAATTAACTACTAATGTCTTCACTGGTGCAAACCAGTGGACTAACAGACTAGTGGTTTAAACAATTAGGTAATCAGATGCTTAGGCTGTTAGGCAATTGAACATGTGCAAAATAGAAAATTAGCAGCTGTATCTTCTCCAGTACAAACTAGCATGTCAACAATTTATATAATTGGGCAATTAAGCAATCAGACACTTAATCAATTAAATAGTTAGTTATGCAGTTAAGCAGTCAGCAATATACAAAACATGTATAGGAACCAAAACTGTAAACATATTCTTAAGTCACTTGTATAAAAGGTATGGTCTAAAACATCAAAATTCAAAAAAGGTTCAGTGGATTCAAAGAAGGTCCAGATGAATCTAAAAAGTTTGTGGTTCTTCAGCAGAACTGTCCTTCTTGTACTCTGTTTGATTTCTTAATTACTAAAATTTCTGTATTGTGACAGTTTATACAATCAGTCCAGAATATAGTAGACAAAAAGACTGATGTTTGCACAGAAGAATTCAAACCAATTGTACTTATCGCCACCACAATTGTCCTTAAAATCCTTCTGTAAACCTTTAACTGTAGATTTAAATATAGATTCCAAATTCCAATGGTTTAACTCCCATATGTTAGGGGTAGGAACAGAGACAAATATTGGTATAATCTTCCCCTTTGTTGCATAAATCTGTACCACTGTGAGAAAAATAATTACAATAAGTTTATCAAAATACCTTCATACACTAACCCTACTATCTTTGTCCTAATTATTCCAATTGGCAGTTTGTCAGCTGTTTATTTAATATCCACAGTCGAAATTTAAATAGAATAAAAATAAAAATTCAACCTGCTACTTCAGCCCATTACTTCGAGTTCAACTTCACTACTTCTGAATGATTGAACCTGGATTTAAGTATTGAAAGTATTAAAATTGGTCCCACTGTTTAAAATTTTACTTTGCTATGCCTTAGTCATTCTAATGACCTTACCCCTCTAGAAAACTCTCCACATGTACTCCTTTAAACTTATAATAAACATATATAATTTATAACCTTAAGTTATCGATTATCAGCAATATTATATTTACTTACTGATTATTGTGGATTGTGAAATTTCAGTGACTATGGAAATGCTAAGTTAATCTTGGCAATGTGGAAGATTTCCAGTCAGGGGACCCCTCAACATGACTCAGTTTCTCAGCTTCTCAATCACAATCAATGCCTGTCTCGAGACTTGAAAAAGCTAATTTCGCCAAATAAGATAGACGCTGTACACAAAAAACTTAAACAAATATCGCTTTTGAAGTGAGCCCAAGCAAGTTCATCATATCATATCATATCATATCATATCATATCATATCATATCATATCAATCATCGTTATTTATAAAAGATGCCTTTCCGAACCAAGGCGCCTGTACAATAAAAAAATATAAAATAATTATCCGAAAGGGAATAAAACACAGAAAATACAATAGCAGCTTCAATGGTAAGCAAATGCTTAACAATAAACTTAACTTTAAACTTCTTACATTCTAGCAGATCGCTAACACACGATGTTCTTAGGCCTAAAGTATCATAAAATGCTTGATTTGACTGGCTGACTAGTGTAGCTATATTTGCCAACTAGGTCTTACTTGCAGGCTCTCATTTAACAGTAGTTTGTAACTGTATTAAGGCTACTTTTGTTCAGCATTTTATTTGGAGTCTGCTTCTTCTCACAGGTCTGTGCCTCTCCTGTTTAGAATGCTGCACAAGCACTACTTATAGCAGTCATAGACTACATCACCTACATTGCCAACATCAACTGAAACCTCCAATGGCAATCTATTAACATATAATTAACCTAAATTTGCATATGCTGAATGTACAATTAGTTGGGTCCAGCTCAAATTCTAACTATAAATTATAAATCTACTCTTATAAAATATCTTCCAAACAAGATCAAAATATCAAAGATGTTTTGTTAAAATACCATATACTATATGGGAAAAGGTTTGCCATAATGAGCTCAGCCGAACTCTCTCCTGTGGAATTCACCCCGTGAACTCCCAACCTCCAGAGTAAGTAAAATATCCAATTCACAATATAAAATATCTAATTCACAGAGTCTCAGTATTCTGATAAAAACCAAGCAAAGGAAGAAATAAACTGTTTGTTCAATCATTGTTTACCCCTTCCAATCTTTTGACATTCCCCACGTCCTCAGTGCCTCTTAACTTTTGCTGTCTCGAATGGCCCCTATGCCACAGCCACTGTCCTGCTCCAATTTTGGGGAAAATCCTCGGCTCCACCGACTGTGGGCCTTCCTCCTGTGGCAAGACAAAGGCACAAAGAGACATGGCTAAACCAGCTAGAAGGATCACATAAAGTTCATCTGGTAAGGAAACACTCACACAGGCAACAGTGGCATACCTGATAAAAATATAAAACTTGCCAAATTTCCCTGCTTCTCTGTCTTCCTCCTCAAGGCAGAGAGCATGTAGTAGTCCTCCAGCAAACAGCTCCTCCCTACAACAGACTGATTTGCTTTGTCCTCAGTGCCCAGTCAACTGTCTTTCCTACACTGTAATGTGCTCCCTAAGGTAGGCCTTCACAGTTTCCCAGAGTTTAGAGTGGTTCCTGTATCTTCAATCATAGGCAGAGCAGAAATTTAGAGTCCAAGAGGAGTAGGGGTCCAGTCTGCATGATGAGAATTCAGGGTGGCAGGCCCCAGAGAATGTTTATGGCTACTGGAGCATGGTCAGAAATCAGGATGGGGTGTATAGTGAGACTAAGAATAGCCTGGGTAATGGGGGAGAGAAGAGACAAAAATCTAGGTGGCTAAAAGACTGGTGAACCTGGGCATAATATGTGTAGACTATATCTTCATTGAGGAACTCTCTTGCAGCAGACCATACCAATAGGAATATTCCAGCCACAGGTGTCATTTCCAGCTGGAGGATTTTGTCAGCAGTTGACCTGGTACCACCAACAATGACACCTTGAGTTGTGTCCTGTTATGTATAAAAGGGGTTGATCCCAGATGCTCTTATGTTCTTTTCCCACTGTGACCTGCATGCTACAGGTCCTGTGTTCAGAGTATAGCTTCAGTTGAGGAAGAAAAGTTCATGTCTTCAGCGTGGCATTTTCCAGTTTTGTCGTACCTTTTCCCCATGTTATCTTCAGATGATTTATTTTGAAAGTGTGCCTGTGGCCAGAAGATTGCTACAGAGGACCTTCATGAAGTTTATGTCAGGTGCTTGGCCAAGCTCACAATACCTGTGCTTGTGCCCTGTGTAAGCACTTTAATAAAGTGACAGAGGTGAAGACTCCAGTAGCTTAGAGAACACCTTATGGAGCAGAAAGTTGTCCTCCTGGAGTGGGAACATCATTCTAAGATGCCCTGTGAGTCTTCATTGTCTCCTCCAGTTCCCACTATTCTGGTAAGGAATTCTCATCAATGGAGACAGCTGATACCAAGGAGAAACACATACACTTCCATAGGAGTAAGCAATCTTCCCATGTTTTCTCCCGATCAATGACCTCTCTGCCTACTACTACAATTCCTCAGGCAGTACTCAATACGAGAGCTGTTTTATCAGCTCTGTTAGAGGCTGTGGCTATGTCACCTACCACCCCATTGATGACCTCTAGCCCTTCTTCCACCCATTTGTCGATGAGATCCTCATCGACAACCTTCCAGGGTGTGATTAAACTGCAGCTTCTACTGCTGCTGCCTCCATCACAGGGCTCTCACTATCGCCCCTTGACGAACCCCTCTGGGGCATCGATGGCCCAAATACTGGGGTAGACCAAGATATTAGGAGCACTCTAATGCTCTCATCAATGGCCTGTCCATCGATGGTCAGGGGTGCATTTTTGCCGCCCTCATTGATGACTAGGTTGGTGCCAAAACCTTCTCCAGTTTCTTCCATCATACCTATACAGTCTGTCCATCTGTGACCACTTCTTTCCCTAAACTGGCTATGGTGACTGTTCAAGCACTGGTCAATACTATTCTTGACCTGACTAAGGGTAATCTTCCCTTTCACACAGGAGTTACTTCTGCCACTATTTTAGTACCTTCTAGATGCACTTTTACCTCTAGAATGGCCATTCCTTCTCCAGCATCACCAGGTCCTTCACAGGACATTGAAATGGAGGATTCATATTTGCAGGAGCAAGAACAGGAAGATCAGATGGAGTATATTGGTCAAGAGAATTTTCCCCTTTCTCTGGTTCCTCTGCTCTCCAGTAGCTGAGGAGCCTACTCCTGGTCTTCCGTGTTCTTCTCCAGATGATCCGAGTTTTTTGGAAATCATTTAGCAACTCCAGAAAACCTTTGGACTCCAGGAGACAGAACAACATGCCTCTAGGCACAAACTGGCCAGCTATTTAGGTCTGCCAGACAGTCCATCACTGTCCACACCTCCCTTATTAGATGCCTATGAAGTGCAATTTTGACTGCATGGCAGTAACTTTTTACTATACCCGCTGCACCCAGGAAGGCTGACAGAACTTATCAGGCTTTCGCAGAACATCCATACTTTACTTTTCTGCCACAAGCAGATTCTGTGGTCATTAATGCAGCCCATGACAGATTGGTCAGACCAATGCATCTCGGTGCCCAACCTCCAGATAAGGAGTCCTGGAAGCTTGATGAGATGGGGAAGTGAATGTTCTCATCTTCCACAATGGTACTAACAATTCTGGACTATATATGGGGTCACCTCCTTAAATATCAAGAGGAGTTGTGGAAGGCAGCACTGTCTTCTGTACAAGCCCTTCCTGACACCAGCCCTAAGGAACAGCTTGTCACCATGTTGAAGACTAACTCTGCAGTGGGTCACCATCCTTTACATGCAGCATATGATGCCATTGACTCTACAGCCCGGGCTTCTGTGGCCAGAATCTGTCTTAGACTTCATTTTTGGCTCTGTGTATCAGGTTTTGCTCTGGATGCACAGTATTCTATTTTAAATGCACCTTTTAAAGGTGATAAGCTTTTTGGTTCTCAGACCCAGGATATCCTGACATCCCTACAGACTTTGGATCATACTCTACAATCTCGATGCTCCCTATACCACACCCAATCAAAACCCTATTATAAAGGGAATTTTCATAGACCTGCCAACAGACAGAGGTCTGCTGCCAAACAACCCAACATGTGAAAAGCTCAAGTCTCTTTGCCCAGCCCCCATCCTAACCCCAAAGCATCCCATTACAGCCCCTTAGTCCCCCCAGCAGGGACAGCCTACAGCCTGAGGATCCCCCCGAACCTGTGGGATTTCGGGCCCATCCCACAGTGATAGGGGGCAAATTCTCCCTGTACTTACAGGGTTGGCAAGGTATAACAACAGATGCGTGGGTGCTCCAACTGATTCAGTCAGGATACACTCTGGAACTGACAGCTGTGACACCCATTATGCCCCCAAGGGCCTCTTATTACCCTCCCAATCATGAATAAGTACTGGCAGTAGAGATACAAGCCCTTGTACTAAAAAGCACAATAGAACCAGTCCTTCTTATTCAAAAGGGCACATGATTTTACTCCCATTTCTTTCTAGTCCCAAAATGGATGGGAGATCTGCAACCAATTCTAGATCTCAGAAAACTAAATCTCTTTATAGAGTACACAAAATTCAGGATGGTCAATCTTCAAACATTCCTACCCCTTCTAAACAAGGGAGACTGGCTTTGTTCACTAGATATGAAGGATTCATACCTGCACATAATGATCCACCCCACAAACAGGCAGTATTTCTGCTTCTGTTTCCAAAACAAACATTACCAGTTCAGAGCCCTGCCTTTTGGTTTGGCCTCTGCACCACGAGTATTCACGAAGTGCCTTGCAGTGGTGGCAGCTGCCTTCAGGAGAACAGGCCACTACGTCTTTCCTTACCTCGACGTTTGGCTTCTCAAGGTCTTGTCAAAACAATAGTTGGCAACCACACTATCCCAAACTTTGCAGATGTTTTCCTCTCTGGGAATAACCATCAACATACCAAAATCCAAATTGGATTACACTTAGTGTCTTCAGTACATTGAGGCCATCCTGGATACATCCATGGGTTGGACAAACTGATCGCTCTGGTCTAGGATCAGCTTCAGCAGGTACATTTCTCTCCGGGAATACTTGAGGGTACTAGGACATATGACAGTAGCCATTCTGACTGTGCCCCATGCCCGGTTGCACATGCCAGTATTACAGTGGACCCTAAGAGTGCAATGGGACCAAAGAACAAATGATTTTGAAGCACAAGTCATGCTCTCCACCCTTGTACTCCTCAACCTTCAGTGGTGGCTGTCCCAGGACAACCTCTTATGTGGTGTCCTGTTTCAGGTCCTCATCCCTCACCACACCCTGACTACCAATGCCTCCTCCCAAGATTGGGGAGCCCATCTAGATGATCTTCAAACCCAAGGGGTGTGGAATCCAAGGGAAGCATGTCTCCACATCAATATTTTAGAGATGAGAGCAGTACTATATGTCCTGCAGGCGTTCAAGGACCTACTACTAACAGGTAGTCTCTAGATTCATATGGACAACTTCATGGTTGTCCATTATTTGAAAAAATAAGGAGGGACACATTCCTACCCATTGTGCTGAGAGGCAATGAGAGTGTGGTATTGCGCAATCAGTTGCCAGTGTCAGTGGCTCAATAGGTAGCACACTCACCTCTGAGGCTGGGAGATCAGAGGGCTGTGGGTTCAGTTCCCACATCTGGTACTTGGATTAATATCCCAGTACTGCCACTGTAGTGCAGCATGAGAGGGGTGCTACACTTCTGAGGTGCTGTCTTTTGGATGAGATGTTAAACCGAGGTCCCATCTGCCTGGGTTGGTGGTAGTTCAGGTGGATGTTAAAGATCCCATGGCACTTATCGAAAAGAGTAGGGGACATTTTTATACAAGATTAAAAAACAAAGCTGAAAAGATAACATGAATGCAATACAACTCATATCAATCACCTCATAGTGCTCATTTCATAACATTCCATCAAACATAATCCCATAATGAAAACAGCTGTGGTATCATAAGACAAAACCCATCACCAAGATAAGTAATAAAAGGGAAAAAAAATCCTTATTACAGAAACATCTTAATTTGAACACTCTATTGAAAAGCTGAAAGAAAAAAAAAAAAGAAATTAGTACAATCATTAACCTACCCACCCAACATTCTTTCATAGTCTAGAACCCACATCCTGCCCTAACGTACGATATTCATAATCATAAATTCTTTCAAGTTCTCCCTGTATGTTAAAAAATACATCTTGCTGTGGAACCACTTTACCTTGCAGGGACCTTAGACATTTTGCCTGCCAAAGGGACCACTTCAAACAAGCCAGGAGTACATAAACTGCGCTTTTTGTCCATTTTGACCATGAAGCTGGAATTTGACCTAAAACCAAAATATCATATGTCATATGTAGAAATAGAGTTTCTCCCCACCAACCAGCTAACTGATTCCAAAACCCCTGAACATGTACACAGTCAAAAAACACATGCTGCACAGATTCTACCTGGTCATTACAAAGTAGTTCCCCTCATCCTCTATCATCCAGTTGTTTGTGCTTTTGATTTCCCTTTACATTCAATTTCTGATGCCCACATAACCATATAAAATCTTGCATCTTAAGAGGGATCCGTGGTTCCGCCATACTTTCTAACAACAGCATGGTATTTACCATAGGAGGAGCTTGAAATAAGGGCTCCTCCTTATTCCATTTATCCAGAATAACTTTATAAAAATGTTTTTCTCCTCTCCCAAGAACCAAGCAAGATTGATTTTCCATGTCCTAATATATCTTAATGTACCCTGGAAGTACCTTCTCTGAGGGATGCCATTTTCCTCTACCCCATGCTGCCAAAAAGGGGGTTCCCCACAACCGCATACACACCAATCCCATACCCTCGGATTCTAGAACTAAAGGGTGAATGGAGCTAAAGAAAAAATTCCCCAAAAGATATACCAATGGTTGAATCATATTCAGACCCCCCGCTTTCCAAGCCCTATAGGTATGTACTCTCTTAACAGGATTTAACCTACTGTCCCATAAAAAAAGAAAAAAGGGGCCCATAACTTTTGTATGCATATTAAATGAAAACGGAAACACATGTGAGACATATAAAAAATGGGAGCTATATATGCTAAATGCACCCTTTTTTTCCTGGTCATCTTCCAGGCAAGCCAAGACATAACTTTAAGCTTAGCCAAGTCATACACCATACTCCAGTTATTACTTTCTGAATCCCTAGAGCCAAAGAACAAGCCCAAAATGTTAACTTCATCTTTTGTCATGGAAATTGGAAATTCCTCCACCATCTTTGCAGCTCCCAGAACCAAAACTTTACTTTTTCCTACATTAATTTTAATCCCCGTGGTATCATAAACTTCCTGCAGTGTATGTAAAATCCGTTTACCAGATTCTAAATCAACTATGGTAAAAACACAATCATCAGCATAAGCAGTTACTTTCTGAAAAACAATCCCACTCTTGTTTGTAATAGCCCTAATATCTGTAGCAGATTCAGTGCTCCTTAATAAGGGGTCTAACCCAAATACATATAACAAAGGGCTCATAAGACATCCCTGTCTAACACCATTTTTTAAATAAATAGGTTTACCGAGATTTCCATTCACCAATGGAGTGACCTGAACTTCAGTATATAAAGTCCTCAGTAAAGTTAAGAAGGGCTCTGGAACTCCATAGTGTTGCAACACCACCCAAATATAGACTTTCATGGCAGATAAGGACCATTTGGCCCACCCAGTCTGCCCATTTCCCTACCTACTGGATAAGCTGCAGATTCTAGTTAACCAACAGCCTACTTCCTGCAACCCCCCACTATAATTGCCTTATGTCTGTCCCATGCATGTTTGAATTCCCCCACTGTTTTAGACCCAATGACCTCCTCAGGAAGGCGGTTCCATGTATCCACCACTCTCTGTGTGTATATATATATATATATATATATATATATATATATATATATATATATATTTCCTGTCACACTGTGTCAAATGCAGTCTCCTGATCAATAGTCATCAGATAACCATCTAAATTCATTTCTAAACCTTTCTCTACTATTTCTCTAATAAATGTCAAATTTTGAACAATATTTCTTCCTGGGACTGCACAAGCCTGTACAGAATGAATAACTTTTTGTGCAATCTTGGCTAGACAAATAGTCAGGATCTTAGTTAAAATTTTGTAATCTGAATTTAATAAACTCAAGGGCCTCCAATTCTTAATTTCCTGTGGATCCCCCTTTTTTTATATAAAAAAGTCATTATTCTATCCTTCATGCTAGGCACTAACCTATTTTATTCCCAAATAGCCCCATAAATAAGATGCAACCAAGGAGCTAGGATATCAGAAAAATATTTATAAAAGTCATTAGGAATTCCATTATTTCCAGGGGTAGTCCTTGGGGTCATTTTTGAAATTGCCTCCCTTATTTCTATTTCTGTAATTGGTTTTATTAGAAATATAGAAACATAGAATTTGACGGCAGATAAGGACCGCTTGGCCCACCCAGTCTGCCCATTTCCCTACTTGATGGATAAGCTGTAGATTCTAGTTAATCAACAGTTTACTTCCTCCTGCCCCCCACTAGAATTGCCTTATGCCTGTCCCATGCATTCTTGAATTCTCCCACTGTTCCTGACTCCACAGCCTCCTCAGGAAGGATGTTCCATGCATCCACAACTCTCTCTGTGAAAAAATACTTTCTAGTATTACCTCTGAGTCATCCCCCCTCTATCTTCAAATTGTGCCAGCTTGTTCTTGCACATCTCTTCTTCTGAAAGATACTACCCTCTTGTACCTTGTTAATTCCCTTGAGATACTTGAAAGTTTCTATCATGTCCCCCCCTCTCCCTCCTTTCCTCAAGAGTATACATATTAAGCTGCTTTAGTCTCTCCTCGTATGTCTTCTGGTGCAGACCTAGAATTAGATTAGATCATTTACCTCCTCCTTATTCAACTGTGGTATTTCCTGTTTTTTTACAAATGGGTTAGGTTGTCCTACTCTATCCTTCTGAAATGCAGCCATTATATGTTTTTGAACTAAGAACATAAGCCCACTATTATGTGTCACTAAATTTCCCTGTTCATCTTTTAAAGCAGTCATTACCAAACTCTGAACCCCGTGCAAGTCCAAATCATAAGGGTTCACCATCTCTTTTGATCCCCTAGTCTAATATTTTTGTTGTTGTGCTGCCCTCTTTGCAGACTCTTTCAAATACAGACACATTTGCTCTTTAATAGATTGTAACTGTACCTGTACATTATTTATCTTATCGGTGCCTCGAGTCAATACTTGTATGTATTTTGCTCTAAGCCCTAAATATTGTATATATTTCCCTTTAGCTTTTACTCTGGTGAGATTTATATAAAGATTTTTTGGGTCCTTCTTGGTGTCTTCCCATCAATTTATAGGACTATCATAGAGAATACAAATATCCACTCTTAACTTAAAATACTCTCTTACTGAAGCCTGCATTAAAGCCTCCTGCATAACAGTAATGTTCATTTTCCAATAACCCCTCCCCATAGGAAGCTTCTGTTCTATTCCTAAGCGTAGTCTAACAGCCGAATGGTCAGATGTTTCCAAAGGGATAACTACCACTTCCTGACCAGTAACACGGGCAGGCACAAACCAGAAATCTATCCTTGTGGACAAGTTTCCTTTATAAAAAGTGCATTTGGGAACTGGTGTCAAAACTTTATAAACATCACATAAATTATTGGCCCGTAAGATTTTAAGTAAGGTATTTGTATCACTGTAAATCTTTGTTGTGGCCCTCTCCCAATCTTTATGAGAGAGCCCACAATTAAAATCCCCTCCCCACAGTACTAACTTAGAGGTGTGCAGGCAAGGTTCTACTCCCCTAAAGAGAGAGGACCTATCTGCTTTAGCTTGAGGAGCATATATATTTATAAGTCTATACGTCACCTTCTCTAAAACCACATCCATTGTCATAGGCCTCCCTGGCTAAATGTCAAAAACTTGTAAGACACTGACAGTCAAACCTGAAAATAAAAAACCTAATCCTGAACGTTTCCTCTCCCAGCGACCAAAAGGAGACACCCCATCTCCGGTCCGTTTGAGCCTCCTTTATTTCTGGCAAAGAATGCAGTCTAGTACCCTGCAGCAGAATCACCTGCCCGCCCCCTTCTCTAAGGCTAGCATAAGTAATTTGTCTTTTTTCAAATGACTTAATGCTGTTCACATTAATTGTGAGTAGAGAAATAACTGTATTCATGGAAGACAAAAGATAAAGAAGGAAAAAATGAATAACCGAAAATAATAAACAGGCCATCATGGTCATTTCTTCTTTTTACACTTCCTAGGTTTCGGCTTATCCACAGGTCTTACGTCAGTGCCAACATCAGCCCGTGAAGAAGCAACTGAGGATAAGTCTGAATCAATACCTACTTCTTCACCACTCTGTTTAAACAACAAAGCGTATGAATTGTGTACTGGGATACCTTCCGGCTCCTTAGAAGTTACTTGGGAGTCCATAAGGGGTTTCCCTGCCTTTGATCTAGTCACCTTATGGAACATTGTTTCCTGCTGTACAGTAGGAGGGGGCATCGAATTCTCCTCCACCCTAATTTCCACAGCCTGTTCTGCTTCAGCCAAATCAGTCTGCACCCCATTCTCAATGTTGGCCTGGGGAAGGGGTCACCTAAATCCTCATTTTCTACAAAAGCAGCTTCACCCCCTTGTTCCTACAATACCAGGCCCCACTTCTACCCCTGCAGACCGGGACTCAGGCAGTACCCCATCCAGAACTACCTCCGCTGTAGAGGAGTTTTCACACCGTCTAGACAGTCTTTGGGGTTGAGGACCTATATCCGGAGTAGATTTTAACAATTCTAACATACGCATTTTTTCTTTTTGTGCAGTAGTGACATAAGCATCCCACTCAGCTCGAATTGACAAATCCCTGCTATTGGGAGAAGCCCACAAACAAGTACGAAAAGTATGCCCCATTCATCACACAAATTGCATCTTAAAGGTTGTTGACATTGTGCCCCAAAATACCCCATCTCCCCACACAGGCAACACTTCTGCTTATCACAGACACTACTCAAATGTCCAATATCCCCACACTTAAAACGTGCCGTAGGTTGTCCTGGGTAAAAAATCACCCCATGGTCTCGACCTAAAAAAAAACAATTAGGTAAATGTTTTGTTAGACCATTTTCTAAATTTAACACAACTTAATATTTCCAGCCACCAGTCCAAAGTTGTTCGTCATCTAATATAGGTTCTGGATAGCCCTTAACAGTACACTGCTGTTGTAACCAATAGGTAATGTCCGCTACATTCACCCTTTCATTTCTAAACAACACAGTAATTTTTTTCGTTAAAGGTTTCGTCAGGGGGATTGCCAAAAATGGTTTCCATAGAGGAGAAAGTTTCAAAAGCTGATATTGTTTCCAAAACCTTTCAAGACCTGCCGGATGTTTAAAGCTAATATCAAATATAGAATCCCCAGGTACATGTATAAGGGCATATATTTTGTATGCATAATACTTCATGCTATCTTTAAGCAAGGCCAGTCCTACAAAATGTCTGTCAGGAACATCAGAAATATCTCCCCTGTATTTTAAACGTACTGCATTTCTTCTTACAGCTGGTTCTGATAGGAGCCCCCTCTCAGACAGAAATAGTTGTTCTCGCACCTTATCATGCCATATATTTGCAGGGGCCTGCAAGGGTGTATCTGGGCTTTTCTGTAATTCGGGAGGAATATCCTGATTCAAAGGAACAGAGACAGCCAACTCTTCCCCAGCTATTAATACAGGGGAATCATTTTCTAAATGTTTAATTTCTTCCAGTAAGAGATGAGGTTCATCTGGCAGAGGGCCAGTAATTTGCTCTGAAGGAGATTGCTGCCCTGGCTGTAAAATAGAGCCATCGCTCATCTCAGGAATAGGGGCTGAAATACTGGGGGGACAGCAGGAAACAGAACTTAAAGCAGCTTCATTTTTTAGATTAGCATCCCACCCCATACCAGATTTATTTTTTACCCTTCCTGCTACTTGCAAAGCAGTTGAGACCCAATTGGATGCACAAGACACAGGCCCCAAGGGAGTAACAGCAGGATCTCCTTGAACAAGACTAATCGATTTTTCCTGTATTTGGGAACTCAGTCTCCTGCCCTTCCCCACTCCTTCTTTACTATTAAGTTTTGTTGCACCACCTGAGAAAAGTCCTATGGTGAAGACCACTGGGGGTAACGGGTTAGTCTCTTCTCTAACTTTTGGTAGTAAATCCAACCCTGTACTGTTCAGGTTTTGATTCTCAGAGCATGGGGGAATCAAAATGTCCCTGGGTGTACTCTCTTCTTCATGCATCTCCCCCTCCTTCGGAGAAACATCTACCAATTCAGTAAATTCACTTACTGGAGAGCCAGGGGAGACCTCATCTGTGGAAACTGTAGGCAGATTCTCTGCTTCTCTCACACTCACTGCAGCCGATGTAGTCTCCGTATTCACTTCCTCGATATCCGGTTCCTGTGTTACAGATTGATCCTCCTGCAATCTGAGTTCCTCCTGTAACTTGCTCCGTGTATCCAAAATAATCCATTCCATTGATTCTAGCTTTAAACGGATATCAGCTGCCTTCTTAGCAAGGACAGCCTTCCGATCTGTTGGCTGCATTTCGGTTCCCGACTCCGTCGAACTCCGTAAGTCAGAATTTGAACCCTCCATACTGTACTGTGGTGCTTCCAGTGTGTCTTCCGAAACAGAATCCAAGTCCATTTTGGTCTCCATCATAAGGGAGGCCGAGGAGGAGACCTGCTCCTCAGCCACCCACACGTCTTGTTCCTCCAAAAGCTCAAGCACTTCTGAGCACCGTCTCATATCCACACAGTGCCCTCTTGCAAAAAGAGTAGGGGAATTCTGTGGGAAAAGGGAATAATATTCAAAAACAATATTAACTGTACATACATAAGAGTAATCAATTACCAAACAGTGTCAATCATTGCCTCAATAACTAAGATTGTTTGTGCAGCATATACTTATAATACCCATATTACAATCTAATATCCTGTACTGAATTAGGAAGTCATATAACTATCTGTTTATAATCAAGTGCTCATTAATATGCAATCACATGCTCTCTATAGCCACTTCAGCTGTTTAGCCGTAAGCTGCCTTGAGTCCTTCTCATATACCTGTTTAATCACTTCTGTTACTGGTAGCAATAACACATCATATGGAACATTTTGCTGTTGCATTACCCATTTGCACCTGGATTGCCATACATAGTATTTTAAGACTGCAAATAACACCTATAACATTTCTTTAGAAAACAATTGCCAACTTGATGTCCTAGCAACGTAAATCAGCTCTTGATAAGTAAGGGTTTTAAACTGTGGCATCTCCCATTGATCAACCAGAAAACTCCAAAACTGTTGTACATAGAAGAAGAAGAAGAATCAGCATTTATATAGCGCTTTTCATACACAGTATCCCAAAGCGCTTTACAAGCAATGCTAGACTGGTAGTGAAGTGACTGAATGTGTGGTGGCAGCCATATCGCACATCATCACCTACACACAGCCTGGATAATTGCATAAACTGGTTTATGGGAAGGGGAATGTTGGCCAGGACACCGGGAATGTTCCCTGCTCTTTGAGAAGAGTGCCCTGGGTTCTTTTACTTTCACCTGGACACCCACCAGGACAACACCAGGATGGGCAGAAGGGACCTCAGTTTAACATCTCATCCGAAGTACAGCACACCCCAGCAGTACAGCACCCCCCTAATATTGCACTCGGATGCCAGCGATTTTTAGGTGCAAGCCCAATCCCGGTGTGGGACAAGAACCCACGACCTTCTGATCCAGAGACAGATGTGCTACCAACTGAGCCACGCTGACAAATGTTCCTGAGTTTCCAAAATCTGGTTGCAAGTATGTCTTAAACAATACCTTTCTTGGACTGCCTTATGTTTATTATTATTTTTAACATTTAACTTTCCATGTAGGGTCAACCACACTAAGTCCCAAACACACACCGGTAACCTAACATTGGACAATGGAAAAAAAACTGTTACTGATTATTTTGTACAGTACAATACACCAGTATAAGAGGTTCCAAGCATTGCGACTGTACAATAGCTTTATAAACTTCTACCCACTTAGTCAGTGACATAATGCCATGTTCCACTTTCCAAGTGATTAGCTGCTGGAACATTTCTTTAACTACCTGAGGAACCACTTCTATCCTGGAAAACATTCTATTATTTCTGTTTTCCCAGGCTCTCAAACCGGGACTAATCCATTCATCTAATAAACCATGCCAACTCTTATTATGCAGTTGATTGACTTCCAGGACATTATAATAAAGAAAAACACTAAAATAAAATGCTATGGGATGAAGCATATCTAAACCTCCATCTTTTATACTCCTGTATGTGATATTCCTCTTTACTGGATTCAATCTACTGCCCCACAATGCTCTAAAATATAGACTATACAATATAGTATACAAAACTTTTGGTGGTGGATAAATATAACTCACATACAAAAAAATAGGCACTATCAAAATCTTCAATAACAGTATTCTTTTTTGCTTGGACAAACGCTCTTGAACTCATTTTAGTAGTAATCCTTCTGCTTTCTGCAACTTCTTTTCCCAGTTACTAACTTCTGGATTTTCATCACCAAATTGAAGCCCTAATATAGTGACTGGATCCATTGACACTGTTATTCCTGCATACTTAGCTATCCTATGGGTACTATCACCAAACTGATATCCGAAACACTTGTCCATATTAATACTAGATCCAGAGGCCTCTGAAAAATCTTTAAGCTGCTGTACTATTACTGCTTCATTGGTACATTCGTGCATTATAAGGACTACGTCATCTGCATAAGCCAGTACTTTCAATGGGGGAAGGGAATCTACTAGAGGTATTCCTGTTATCCGTGAATCGCTAAGAGTCTTTCTCAAGAAAGGATCTATACCAAAAACATAAACAATGGGCTCATTGGGCAACTCTGTTTTACTCCCCTTTCCAAATTAATCCTATCCCCTTTCCAACCATATACCTTTGGCACTACTGTAGCTCTATAATAAAGTTTCTCGGTCCAAGAAATTTACACTGCTGATATCCCATATTGTTCTAAAACTAAGAATAAATATTCCTGTGAAATAGAATCAAAAGTCTTACATTGATCCAGGCTGCTCACTAAACCAGAAATACTCTTTTTTTGGCTCCTATAAAACAATTCCCTAAGCTGAATCAAATTATCCTGTATTCCTCGCTGGGGTATGGCACAGCCCTGTTTAGTACTAATAATTGTTTTTACACATTGTGATAATCTATTAGATAAAATTTTACTTAAAAATGTAATGTCAGAATTCAGTAAACAGATAGGTCTCCAGTTATGTAACTTTGTCCTATCATCCTTTTTATGCAGTAAGATCAAATCAGCTTCCACCAACCATTCTGGTATTACTGGTAATCTCAGTAAGGTATTAAATAAATCTCTTCATACTGGAGCCAAAATATCACAGAAAATGTTGTAAAATTCTACAGGAAGCCCATCTGGTCCTGGAGTACTATTATTCTTAGCTGTTTTTATAACAGCCTTCACTTCCTCAACTGTAATTGAAGCCACCAGCTGTTCTACTTGGTCTTGAAAAACAACTCGGGTTTCCAACTGCTTCACATAATACTCCATGTTACATGTCTGAGGTTTAAACCCAAAAGTATCTTTAATACATTCAGCTACAATATACAATATAGATGCTTTATCATGATAGAACCTCCCATTTGTATCTGTCAACCCTTCCAGATATATATTTTTACAGATGCCCTGATTATCTTTAAAAGGGTTAAACATCTGTTTTTTACCAACTGTGCCAAACCTCAACTCTTGTTTTAGGGTTTTAACCCTATCATACTGAAACTTATACATACCATTCTTAGCCTGTTGAATTTGTGAGCTACAATTCTGGCCAGTAGTGTCAGATAAAGAAATTAACCTATGAAACTGCTTCCTATGCTGTAAATATTGAAAATAATTATCTCTACTTCTCTTCCCTGCTGTTTTCTGAAAAAAAAAACTTTAATTTCTGACTTTGAATCCCTCCACCATTCAACTAAGGAATCATACATGCACTGCACTGAAAATCTAGCATCCCATAATGTCTTACAATCTGCAAGCATATGTGCTTGCTCTAACAATGAGACGTTCAATGTCCAAGAGGGTTTGTCATGAGGAAGACACTCATCCCAATGACACTCTACATATACAGCAGAATGATCAGAAAAGGCCAGATCTATAATGTCTGACTGAGTAACCTGTACTGATTTAGAAACCCAAATATAATCAATTTTGGTCCGTAATAATCCTTTTCTGAAAATAAATCCACCAGTAGCATGAAACAATCTGTAAGAATCCACCAAATTTGCAGTAGTTACTATTTGTTGTAAAGTGTTAGAATCACAAAATAATTTGTTTGTTTGCAGACCTCTATCCTTCCTTTGTATACTACAATTAAAATCCCCTTCCCAAATAATCATTCGTGCTGTACATAAGAAGTGCTGGATTTTCCTAAAAAGGTCCACCCTTAATGCTTTGCTTTGTGGAGCATATATATTAATCAAACGTAATCTCTGTGGTTTATAAGAAACATCCAGAATCATGGCTCTACCAGGTTCCAAATCAACTAGTCTAGAAACTCTCAAGTCAGGATTAGCAAACAAAATACCTAAACCATCACATTTATCAGGCCCTAGTGACCAAAATGTGACTCCCAGCCTCCAAGAAGAGTTATATTGTGCTATATCTTCAAATGTTTTAATCCTAGTATCTTGTAAAAGGATAATATCAGACTGTAATCGCTGTAACTCATACAGAACTAAATCCCTTCTTATCCCATTTTTTATGCTATTAACATTTAAAGTTAAGACTCGAAAGTCGCCCATAAGGTACAAGAAAAGACAGAGAAGAGAAAAAAATATTCTCCGTTTCACCGCTGTGAGTGGGTCATCCATTTATGTTTCCCAGAACCCCCATCTTCCATCCCCGAAGAGGTTCCCTTTGAGGAGGTAACCGAGGAGGAGTCTGATGCTGAATCCTTATCCTCCCCCTCTGTACCCAGGACTCTTTTTGCAGACGTAACACATTATATTTATTGGTCTGTAAAATTTTCTTCTTAGTTACGACTTTTCTTTCTTTTCCTTTTGGGCCTGGGATCCCACTTTTTTCTCTCTGTCTTTTCTTGTAAGATACTGCCTGAAAAGTTTTATCAGACTCTAACATGGAGGGGGGCATTGCTGAATGTTCCGAGACAGATGCTTCCCCACTTATCAATGGTACATCAGGGTCAACCTCTATATCAACAACCATAGCCTCAGACTGTGAGCTGTCCTCCGCAATCATAACTGTCTGGTGCTCCTGATGTTCCCCCTGCACATTAAGATCTACCACCACCTGTGCTTCCTGTTCCTGTGCTTCTACACTGCCTTCCGCATTGTCAGAAACAATAACATTTTGCTGAATATCCTGTAACTCTGACTCTGTCTGGTGCACTGGCCTACTTTCAAGAGGTCCCTGTGCCTTTAAGATCTCTTGCATCCTTGTTTCAGAAGCTTTAGCACAGCCCTTTTTTTGGGGCCTGTGAAATAAGAGCATCATGTGAATGTTCATCTACCGAGTTGAGGGAGGCCCATGGACATTTAACATATGAGTGGCCCTTTTCATCACATAAATTGCACCGAAACAAATTATTACAAGTTGCAACCAGGTGACCAGTTTCCAAACAATGAGTACACTTCATCATGTCACAAGCATTGCTAAGATGCAACCTAGATCCACACCTATGATAAGATCTAGGCTGACCCGGGTAAAACAGAGAACCTCTATCCCTACCCAGGAAAAAGCAGCCTGGCAAATGGGCAATGCCAGTATTAGTCATAAACAATTTACATTTAATTTTCCAAGCTCTGGTCCAGAATTGTTCTGAATCAATAATTGGTACTGGATGTTCTAATACTTCACAGCGCTTTTTTAACCAAAACAATATATCAGCCAATTCCACTCCTTCATTCTTAAACAAAATTGTGATAGTGCATACAGCTGGTTTAGTTGGTGGGATAGCCAGAAAAGGGGCCCATAGTGGGGTATCCTTTACTGAATTATATTTAACCCAAAACCTTTCCAAAGCTTCCACAATTCTGAAACTAACATCATAATTGTATTCATCAGTATGTATCAAAGCAAAGACCTCTGATGCATAAAACTTCAAGGAATCCTTTAGCAAGTGTCTCCCCACATATACCCTATCAGGAGGGTCCGACAATCCCCCTTTGTAAAGTAGTCGGACTGCATTCTGTCAAGGGGCAGATTCCCTGAAAGCGGGTTTGAATAAATTAGCCATCCATAACACAGGCTTAAAAAAATTTTCTTTAGCAGGATCTTATAAATTATCAACTCCCAAACCCACAGCCAGCATTCCTCCCACCTTAGAAGGGGCAGACTTTTTCTTTCCCTGGTCGATACTGTGATCAGGGGTATTTCCATGACCTTGACCCCGTACTAAACTGTCCTGAGGTAATTACGTCCCCACTGAAATCCCTAGTCCCTTATTGTTCGGAAAAGAAGGAACTTCAAAGTCCTTCTCCTGCTGCTCATCATCAGGACCCACAGTTTTATTTGAGGTTTTTTTGAATAACTTTGCCCATGACAGTGATTACCAAATCAGCATAACCTTCTACCGTTTCATCCACTGGGTCAGGAGACCAGCCATTCCCAGTAGAAATCCAGCTTGAGGCCCGCAATACTGGCTCCGTATTCCTATCTCGCTTTAGTGAGTCCTCACTTTTCCCTGGTGTTTTACCCAGTTTTTGAACCATTCCCAACGATTTACCAACTTTATTCATACCTCCCCGTTGAGCTCAAGAGATTGGTTCCTCTGTTGGCTGCACAACATCTCCGGTGGACACCTGCACATCGGGGCGACTTCCCCAGGCTTACATCTGGGAATCTGAACTTCTCCATGTTCACAAACAGCACCTCCGCATTCAGCGTATGCAGGCGCCACATTCAAAATGCGCTGACTAGAAGTCGCCATACCGCCCAGCTCTGCAACAGAAATCAGAGCACTCCATTGTTCCTGATCGCATGACAGACCGGAAAGTAAAACAGAGTCCTGCGGAAGGCAGGATGAGCTCTCTGATGTAGACATCATGGGCGAATAAGTAATCTCAGATCCAGTTTGGGTCTCTAGCAATGCTGAGGCTGGGGAGGAGACCCACTCCCCTACCTCCCTAACATCCTCCTCCATCGACATCCAAGGAGTCACTCACAATCAGTAACAGACAGCAACTTCCCCTACCAGTGAGTAGGGGAACTTCCCCAGTGTCCTGGCCAAATTTCCCTCATTCACTAAAAATACCACCAACAGCTTAATCTGGTTCAAGGTCAGTTGGCATTCATCTGTGTCCCCCTCCCCCGGGTTGTGCCTGAAAATAGGCAAGATTTGTCTAGTGCACTTACCCGGTCAATAAAAACTAAATAAATAAAAAATAAATAATCCAGAACAGGGTACACTTAACAGCAGTACATGTCCCTGGTAACAAGAACACTCTATCAGGCACACTCAGCAGATCCAGGTACAGAAACACAAATGAAAGCTCCACCAGGAGGTGGTGGGTGGTATCTTCCTCCAGTGGGGCCAACCCAATCTAGATCTTTTTGCGTCTCCGCACAATGCCAAACTGCTTAACTATTGTTCGCTATAGCCAGGTCCTGGAACTGTGTGGCTGGATGTATTATCTCATTCTTGGACAGGCAAATTTCTTTGCACCTTTCCTCCCTTCCCTCCCATACAGAGGGTTCTACTCAAACTAATCTGAGACCAGGCATCCATGATTCTCATTGCACCTCTGTGGCTGAGACAAATCTGGTTTCCACTGTCACAACAACTAATTATTCAGGAACCTCTTCCACTTCCCATTTGTATCATCCTGCTCACTCAGGCTCAGGGATCCCTTTTACATCCCAATCCTCACTCTCTGAATCTGCATGCTTGACTTATGCAGACATAGTCCTTTCCAGGTTCCAAGTCTCCCCTCTTGTAGTGGAGGTGTTACAAGCAGCCCATAAGCCTTCCACCAGGGCAGTCTACTCCATGAAGTGGAAATGTTTTACTACGTGAGCAGCGGACAAAAGGTAGGACCCATACACATGTCCGCCTCAACACATCCTAGACTATCTAATCTCTCTATCAGATAGTGGACTAAAATACTCTTTAGTGAAAGTACACTTATTGGCCATATATGCCTTTCACATCCCTGTAAATCACAAACCTTTGACCTAATTATCAGTCATGAAGACCTTCCTGAAAAGTATTCTCCACCTCAAACTCCCTATATGGGACCCCATACCTCCATGGGACTTGAATTTTGTTCTAGAAAAACTTACTTTGCCTCTTTGAGCCTGCAGCCATATATGAACTACAGTACATCTACTAGAAAACTCTTTTTTTAGCTGCAATCACATCAGTGAGATGTGTGTCACAATTACAAGCACTTATGTGCAAAGAACCCTACCTGAATTTCCACAAGGATAGGGTGTCGATATGTACCAGTCCTAATTTTCTCCCAAAAGTGAGGTGAGAATTTACTTTAAATTAAGTTATAAACTTACCTGTGTACTTTGCAGAGCCTGCTATTCCAGGAGAAGGTTTGCTCCATACATTGGACGTACATAGAATTTTGCGTTACTACCTTCTTTGTACCAAAGCACAGTGCAAGTCATCACAACTTTTTGTTTCTTTCACCCCAGGTAAAGCGGACAATTCTGTTTCTAAGCAGTGCCTGTCCACATGGTTGGCCAGCTGCATTACTCTGTTATAAAAAATATAATAAGCCACTCCCGGGCATGGTGAAACCTCACTCCATGTGGGGCATGGCAGCCTCAGATACATGCTTTAGAGGCATTTCAGCAACCAAAATTTGTGAAGCAGCAACATGGACAATGGTTCATACCTTTACCAAGCATTACAGTTTGGACACTGCATCCAAAAGAAGGACCAATTTTGGCTGGGTGGTCCTACAAGGCCTACTGTCTGGATTCTTTAATTTGTGTAACCACTGTCCCACTTTTCTCCCCAACTGCTGGGTACTCATTCCTATTAGTGTGACCTGCTGTAAGAGATTTCCACAATGAAGATAATACAATTACATAAGAACTTACTGTAACAGTAGATTTTCGAGAGAATCTCTTGCAGCAGGTCATGCTGCCCCTCTCTCTGACTCCCTTGCTTCCCGCTCTAGGAGGGAGGCTTACTTCTGCTCTCTGCAAAACATCAGGGTACTCCTACTTCCTCCTCGGTTAACTTTGGAGGTCTCTTGAATCATATAATCATATATGGTTGTTGAGGGGGAAAGAATCAAGGAGCATCTGAGACCACCCTCTTTTATACGTACCAGGACACAACATGTGGTGTCATTGTGGGCGGTCCCAGGTCGACTGCTGACAAAATCCTCCGGCTGGAAATGACACAAGCAGCTGGAATATTCCTATTGGTGTGACCTGCTGCAAGAGATTCTCTCAAAGATCTACTGTTACAGTAAGTTCTTATGCAACTGTACTTCCCCACCTACTGATTCTTGAACCAGCTTGTTTGCCTCGTGTGAGACTAATTTAATCTCTTGGTGGAATGCCACTCATGCCTTTAATTTCTTTAAATGGTTGAGGATCTTCCTCTTAATGGGGAAATTAAGTACCCATACATTCCACACAATGAAAGTGATGTCAGCCATCATGAGCGAGCTGAGGGGACACAGTGACTGTACAAGGGGTCAGAATCCAAGGGTCTCCCCTCCTGGAGAGTGGCAATCCTACATATAATATGCATGTAGAACAAAACAGCATCAACAACAATATGGTAAGAAGAGGAACCAAGAAGTAGGTTTAGCTGCCTGACTGTTGTGGGATTTAATGGATAGACTGCGGTGTGCTCTGCCACTACCCTCATGGGGAGGAAGTGATCAAAATGCAGGAGCAGCTAAAACCTTTGGAACCGCACACCTTTGATCCATGAACTCCCTGTACAAAAGAGGGTCCAAGTGGAAAGTTCTGGTTCAGGTGTTTATGTACCCCCACAACCTGAAGTCAAGAAAAAATTCGGTAAGGTTTAGGAGGTACTTACCTTCTCTAGACGACAGTAGAAAAAAACAGCTTAACATTAAATCTACTAATCTAACTGGTTAGTCTAATAGGAACCACATGTAATCAAAAAATTTAGAATATTTCAGGAGCTTTCCATTCTAACCTTAACAGACGGGAGCCCTTTCTATTTCTTCTATATAACCACCATGCTGGCTTACTGGTGAACGTCATGGTGGTGAAGTTGCAGAGAAATAACTTAGCAGTGTGCTTAATAATACAACACCAAGGACTAGCAGCTCTATTGGGGTTAGTGCCTCCAAGTGTTTAGGGATTTCTGATACTGTGACAAGAATGGACCCCATTCTTTAGCCAGAGCATGTTCAAAACTCAAAAATTAGTACTGTATTAGTCTTTGATGTTTGCTGTGAGCGCTCTTCTCAGCACATGCAACATCCCCAAGATGGCTTCCTTTTGAAGTTCATAAGGTATCAAAAGTATTGGTAACATATTTAAGTGTGCCTGAAAGTTCTTTTTGATTAGTCCAGTTGCTCCAAGCACTATTGGAACAATTTGTGTGTCCTTATTCCACATCAGTTTGGTTTCTGACTGCATATCTTGGTATTTCACGATTTTGTGTCTCTCTGTATGCAGGACACTGTAGTTACTAGGGGTGGCTATTTCAATCAGCAATGCTGCCTTTGTTCTCTTTTCTTGCATTACAATATTGGGTTTTCTCACTTCCACTTTCTTGGCTGTTGGTATTGGGTGTTACCATGTGATCATTACTTCTTCATTCTCTGTGATTCTTTGTCGGTCATGTTTCCAGTGCCTCTCTGCTAACTGTATGTTATAGTATTTGCACAGCTTCCAGTGGATCAATCTTGCTACATTGTTGTGTCTTTCGGTATACAGGACTTCTGCCATGAGTACTTTGCGTCCAGCCAAGAGATGCACAACTGTTTCTAATTCTCTACTACAGAACCTACACTTGTCTGTTTCTCCTGTTTTTTTCTATGGATTTTGTGAACCATCTTGTGTGTAGTCCACTATCTTGGGCTGCCATTATCAGTCTCTCATCTCGTGATCTAAATTCTCCTTTTTTTAACCACTCATGGGTCAGGGCTTGATCGACCTGTGGTTGTTCCAGTAGCTCCCTGTATTTTCCACTATAATTATGGGCTTTCCAGTTGATTTTTCTTTTCTGTTGGTCTTTGTCCTTATACTCCTTTTTCTTGATTATTTGCACTTTCTGTTGCTGACTGTTCCTTATCTACTTGTGGACTGACATCAATCTCTGCTACCCTCCTGAAGGCTTCTCCTAATTTGATGAGTGAAGTCATCTTAGGCTTATTTCCTTCATGACGCAAGACCTTGACTATATTTGGGTCCAAGGATGTCAGTAGGTATGTATGTAGCTCCACTATCGTGGATCTATATGTGTAATCAATCTCAATGAGGCCCATACCTCCCTAAGACCTTGGGATGTATAATCTTGGCATGCACTGGTTTTTGTATATTAACTGGTGAGCATGAAACATTTTTCTTGTTTTTATATCTAGCTGGTTCGACACTTTCTGTAGCCAGTCTATCACACCAAAGCTGCATGATATCACTGGAAGGGTGAGTTGGTTTATAGCTTGCACTTTATTTTGTGTTGTCAAAGCAGTTTTCAGAATGAGCTTCAACCTTCTGAAATATTCCTTGCTTATTTTTACTCTAATTTGTTCATGTTGTGCTGTTGCTACTTCATCTATTCCCAGGTATTTATACACTTCCTCTTGCTCAAGTTCTTTTATGTCACAAACCTCTGCCAGATTCATGTTTTCTTTATGAGTTAACTTTCCTGCTACAAATGTTGCTTTGGCACATTTGTCTAGGACAAACGTCATCTGTATGTCATCAGAAAAAGGTCTTAACAATTTGTAGTTGTTCTTTCAAATGTTTGTTGGATGAACTATAAAGTTTTAGGTCATCTACAAATAGAAGGTGAGATGTTGGCTGTTGATTGTTTTATTTTCTGGGGTTCAAGCTGTATCCATAGCCTAGATTGTTGATTAAGCTACTCAAGGGGTTGAGGGCAAGGCAAAACAGAAGTAGTGACAGGGAGTCACCTTGAAATATCCCTCGTTGGATGCTTATTTTGGGATGGTAATTTGACCTTTCTCATGATTTAATTGCAGGGTGGTTTGCCACTTTCTTGTTGTTGTGATGAAATTTATCAATGCGGGATATATCCTGTAGATCGTAAACACTCAGTGATCCAGGAGTGTGGGATGCTGTCAAATGTTTTTTTTGTAGACGATCTATGCTACACTAAGGTTTCAGCATTTTTTGCAGCTCTCCATTATGGCTTTGTTCAACAGGAGATGGTCCTTTGTACCATATGATTTTCTTATATTGCCTTACTGGTGAATGTCATGGTGGTGAAGCTGCAGAGAAATAACTTAGCAGTGTGCTTAATAATACAGCAATAAGGACTAGCAGCTCTATAAGAGTCAAAAGGCAGATGCTCCATCAGTTCATGGCCCCCATGGCTTGGGTGATCATCAGATCCTCACCACCACATGTCCCTGATACATATCTCTCAACTTCCTACCTCATAAATCAGGGAAAAGACTTCAAAAAAAAAATCAGGGACACATCTTAAACATTGGTGATATCTACCCAGGAAGCTGGTAGAATAAAGGGCATTGTGTAAAACACATTTTCTTAGGAACAGGTATGTAAATCTAATACTTGACATTATTTTGTGCTTAGAATCCCTTCTGTTCAGTCACAGAAACACAAATTTTAGGACAGACAGAGGGAAAATGTCAAGGCAAAAATCAGGGATGTCCCTGAAAATCAGGGATAATTGAGAGATATACCCTGATACAGGGAGAGCTTGTCTGGGTAAGCATTGGGACTCCGCTGTCACAGTAGTAAGAACAGCATGAGTCAGTAAGTAGTCCCAGGTATCATGGTGATTGCTCCCCCCTGAGCAATCATCCCAGAAAGTATAACAAAAATAGCATTAAACTGTGAGGAGAACAATCACAAGGTCTATTTGAGTTCAAAAGTTGTAAACCTTAAAAAGGGAAAAAGGTAGGATTAGTACATAGAGACATAATCCTGTGTATCTGAACAAGAGGGAAACCAATGCAAATGGTTACAGTCTCACATGTGAGCTTGTAGTGACCCTTCTAAGAGGGCAGAGTCTAGGTTCAATACTCAATTAGTCTCAAGGTTCAACTCATCCAGAGAGATTCAGGTTAAGGGTTAGCCAATCTAAGAACAAAGTTCAGTCTAAAATGAGCCGACCCACTTACCCATCACCCTATATCATGCTGCATGTGAGCAGGAGCCTATCTTCCAGATTTTTCAAGGGTGCATACCGGTTGGTTGAAGTTAAATTCCCAGAGCTATCTGATGAGTGCTCTCATTCTTTGCTCCTACTCTGTCTGCAAGCTATTGGTGGGTGCAGCAGTTCTTGGCAGAGATCCTTGTTTTTCTTTCTCCTTTCATCTCTACCATGATGGCAGTAGGTTGGCTGCCATCCTTCATTGTTGGGGTCCTATGGTGAAAGTGTTGGGCCCTCCACTGTCACTTGAGAACTCTGAAAGCCACAGAAGGGGTTGTGTCCATCTGGTGAGTGTCTCAGGGTGCAGCCATTGTTGGGATTTTGGTTCCAGGCCAGGAACACAGAATTAAATCCTCGGCAGCAACTGGCATGTCAAAGGAGTGAAATACCCCATTCCTGGAAATGTCGAGAATGGCTGGGTACTGCAGACTGTAAGGCATTCCAATCTTTTGTTGGGCCTTTCTTGCTGTTGTATAGGTTTTCCTTCTCTCAGTTAGAGTAGTGGAGAATTCCAGGATGCTCTGGATATTGGTGCCCTTCCAGACCAATAGATTGTGCTCCTTTGTCAGCTGCAAAACCCTATCTTTTATAGAGAATCAAAAAATTTGACCAACATAAGTTGCAGCTTCTGTCCAGGCTTAGAGATTAGTGTGAGCATTCAGTCTCCAATGGGGTGGGCCACTGGTGTTTGAGAATGATAGGTAGGACATTTTGCAGAAAAGAATAAGTATCCTGTCCTTTCATTCCCTCAGGGAACCCTATGATCTGCAAATTCCTCTGTCTGCCTTGGTTTTCAAGGTCCTTGATTTTGTCATAAAGCAAGCAAGTCATACAGTCCTGGTCCCTGAGGTGTACCACTATGTGATCAGAGTAGGCCTCTTGCTCTGCAGCTTGCAGTTCTGTATGCAAAGCCCTCTGTGAAAGGGAAACGATGACTTCTGCAGATCTCTGTGTGACCATTTTAATGTCACTCATCTCTGACAGCAGTTGAGTGAACATCATTCATATTTATTTCTATTAATTTAATTTGTTAACCGGGTAAGAGCACTGGACCAAGGGTCATTTTTCAGGCTTGACCAGGAAAGGTCATATAATGCAAGACATACAAGACATATGATAAACATTCAATATGATAAACATTCAATAACAATTACAAATACATAGATCAAGCAAATATAACTTTAGATGCTTTTTAAAAACTTGTATCGAGCAACTAACATGTATAGAGTCAGGCAAGCTGTTCCAAAAACGGAGAGCAGCTGCAGTAAATGCACACAGTTTTACAAAGACTTTCATTAAGTACAACCCCATTTGTTGCCCTCAAACTAGGTAACAAATCCCTAACAAGTAGAAGATCAGAGAGAGGAGAAGACATAGAATAAAAACATTTTTAAAAATCAAACAATCAAAAAAATACTGTATACATTGAATTGGGGATAACCAATCAAGCTGGGAATATAACTGACAGTGGTGAGTATGTACAGGAGCCAATAAAACAAAATGGCAAATATTATTATAAACAACAGAAAGATTGTGTACCTCTGTAGAACAGATCAAAGAAAAGGTTGGATACATAATCAGAAATGGGGCACTAGAGAACCAATAATTATAGCTTTACAAAATTCAAAACACATTTTTTCAACTTATACAAACCTCCAGTTTTTGATTAATATTACAATATAAACAGATCTGATGTGATCAGAAAAAGAAAGCAAAGGATCCAAAATAACACCAAGGTATTTGAATTGGGATACTTGCTCAATTAAGTTACCTTTATTATCATATAACTCAAGTAAGGGACAATTAACCAACTTAGTACGTAAACCAAAAATCATAGATTTTATTTCTTTACAGTTAAAAAAAACTAGATTTTCAGAAAACCAAATATGAACAAAAGAAAACTCTGACTGAAGATCTTTAGCCAATTTAAGTTGTTCTTCGGCTGAAGAGAAAAGTATAGGATCATCGGCATAAAGCAAACATTGACAATTTTTGATAACAGAAGGAAGAAAATTAATAAATAAAGTAAAGAAAAGTGGCACCAAAACTGACCCCTGAGGTAAACCCATCAATTTTATTCAAGCTAGATAACACTGAAGAAACTGACACAAACTGAGATTGATCTGTAAGATAATCTTCAATCCAAGAAGCAACATTAGATGAAAAACCCAAAGATTTTAACCTAAAACAAAGCATTTTATGATCAATAAGATCAAAAGTCTTGGTCAGGTCCACACACATGGCCCCAGTGAGGAGACCATTCTCTAGACCATTGAGAACTGAGTTTGTGAACCTGACCAAGGCTGTCCCAGTCCCATAACCCTTTCGAAAGCCATGCTTCTGTGGACAAAAAAAGTATATTTTTCCAGGTAATCATTCATTTCTTCAGCTACAATTTTTTCCAGACGTTTACTAATTGGGTTCAATATTGAAACAGGCTGAAAATCATCAATACAGGCAGCATGGCTTTTCTTGGGAACAGGTACAACCCTAGCACATTTCCAGGCCAAGGGAAATTGTTGAGAAATAAGTGAATTGTTGAGAAATAAGAAATCTGCACTACTGCAAGCCATCAACACTCTGGGGTGAAGACCCCACAAGGGGTAGTTATGAGCACACCAGCTCAAGTCTGGCCTATAATTCTCAGATCTATAATTGAGAGGTAGAAGAGGTGGAGGTAGGGAGAAAGCCAGCATACAAGAGAAGGTAGAGGAAGGTGGTAGGGAAGGAAGGACAGTGGGACAGGTAGGAGGGAAGTGGATGACTTAGAGGGAGGGAGTTTGGATGGAGGGGGATGGGGTTTGTGAAGAGGGGGTGGGGCAGGCAATTAGGTAGTTAGGACTGAGGATAGTAATGGGGTGAGAGGAGGGGGAAGGCAGTAGGATACAAGAAGTGGAGAATTCAGTTGCAAGTACAGGTATGGGAGGTGAAGTTAAGCAGTAGGGAGGATAGAGAGAGGGGGAGGAGGCAGAGCAGATAGGGTGGGAGAGTGTGTTCCAGAGCATAGGGAGTTGGTAGGAGAAAGCAGTCTGGCTGGCTGAGGAGGTCCTAGTGGGGAGTGCAAGGAAGTGGAAGTGGGAACTGTGAAGGGAATATGAGTTGGGGGGGCAGGGAGAGGGAAGAGGAGAGGTAGGTAGGGAGGGAGCCAAACTAATATTTGGCAATAGAAGAAGAGCAGTGTGCCAAGCGTCTGGCTTCAAGGGAAGAAAAGCAGAGGGCCATACAGAGAGTGCAGTGATGAGTGCGGGGTGGGCAGTCTAGACTCAAAATGACAGAATGAGTGAAAGAGAGGGTCCAGTCTGGTGAGGCTGTATTTGGGGGGCAGCGCTGTAAACTGTATCACCACAGTCGAAAATAGGGAGTATCATTTTCTGAACAAGAGCTCTATGGGGCAGCAGAGGGATGCAACCACGGTGGTGGTACAGTGCTTCTAATTTAGGGTATAATTCTTTTTGTATGGCATCAATGTGTTCAGAAAATTCGAGGTGATTGTCAAGCCAGACCCTGAGGTACTTGAAGAATAGTACATCCTCAATGGTGGACCTGTCCAGGGTGCAGAAGGTGGGTTGACTACCAATCCTGGAGAGCTTTTGCCTTGTGCCAAAGGTCATTGAGACCATTTTTTTGGTGTTAAGAGCCAGTTGATTTGAGCATTCATATTTAGTATGAACAGGAGACTCAGTTGAGACAAGCTCATTTCCAGTGAGGTCTGTCTCACATACAAATGTTAAAAACATTTCCACAAAATACATAAAATAAAGTCACATATTAATTTATGAACAGGAGGAGAACAGTGAATTCTTATAACTAAAAAGAAACCCATATGGATTTATATATTAGTAATATGTACATATACAATATATAAATATACAGGTAAGGGAAGTATTAAAACATCTACACAGTAGATATAATCTCTAATACATTGAGATCAAAGTCATTATAGTAATTTATTTATTTTTTTAGTTTTTGTTGACCAGGTAAGTACACTAGACAAATCCTGCCTATTTTCAGGCATGACCCGGGAGAGGGGGATACAGATGAATGCCTCTGACTGACTCACCCGAGATCTCTACCCCCTTGGCTGAATCTCATTCTTTGCATGGACCTTCAGCGCAACAGTATGCAACTCTTCTTCACTGAAAGCATAGCTGTTTGAATGCAGCTCATGAAATTGACAAGGAACTGCTTGCTCTTGGTAAGGGCTCTGCACTGATGATTCATGATGCTGCACAGCACCCGTAGTCCCAGGAAGTAGCTCCGGGGGTTTCCCCTGACATCAACCCCCAGCTGTCATGGCATTGGATACAGAGACTTCTCAGTTGGCTGGCACTGAAAACAGTACTGATACCGTGTGCCTACAGCCATCTACTGAGAATTTGGCTGTTCCTGAAGCTCGTCAGGACAAAACCAGAAAAACAAGACTTGGAGTGGGCCGCCGGGTGGTGGACAGACCCGGGATACTGAAACAGATGGGCACTGTTTCTTTAGACTCTTTTTCATTTCGAGGCAGGGTAAAAGAACAATCCTGGAGTAATCTAGTCGAGGACTCTTTTCCTTTGGATAAACGTCCTTTGGATTCTTTGCATAATACAAACTGGATGCCTGCTGCTGCTCTGAAAGCAGTGGGATGGATTAAGAACCAGCCTGGATGCTGGTCGCCAGATCCAAAAGACCCTGCCTACCAAAAGATGTGCACCACCGCTTCTTCTACAGTGGCCATCATCAGACTTTCCACAAAGGGCCCCACCGCACCCTGGGGTAATGACTCTCTTGATTTTTCTAATTCTACTTTTTCTATTGAGAATACTGAGGCATTGCTTAAGCAAACCGAAGGGCCTAACCTTTCTGATGAGATTAGATTAGGTCCTAGTCCCAAGGCCTTGGAACCAGATCAAGAGGGGGCTTCCATGGCTCCCTTGTTTAAATTAGCTGACCTTTTTCATTCCAGTGGAGAACCTGCTCCTTGGAGGAATGCAGTCTGGCTATTGTACAAGGGTGGACTAAAAGATCCTCTGACTAGATTATTCATAGCAAAGAATTTATTAAAAACTGCTATGAAGTTTTTTTCCTCAGAGATCTTTGCGTTGATTCCTCTGGGGAATGGGAACTTTGATATTAGTTTTAAAAATGTGTCTAGTCTTGATAGGTTCTGGGCTCAATATCAAACACAAAAAATAACGCTGTTTGGATTCCTTTTCAGGCTGTTCCCTTCACTAAACCTTTGATTAGAACTATTACTGTAATGATTAAGAACGAAGGTGTTAATGTGGAGGATATCCTTTTCTGGTTACGTCAGAAATGTGAAATTCTAGGGAGGCCTACTCCTACCATAGACAGTGAGCAAATCTGGGATGGGGGTTGGAAAATTAAAGTAAAACTTCTTTCTACCAACTCAGGCTCAGTACATCTGCCTAGTATATTTTTTTAAGGAGGGATAGGGGCTCTATTTTTTATGTTTGTCAACCTCACTCATGTTTTAAATGTGGGTCTAGACTGCACCTTAGCTCGGCCTGCGACACCTCTAGATGTACACACTGTCTGGAGTATGGGCACCTGGCTTCCATATGTCTCAATTTATTTAAATGTAATTTATGCGAACAGACTGGACATGCCTATGGACGTTGCCCTTGGGCATCACATAACCGGGAAGATTGCCCCTCTCATGAAGGGCTTATTAACCAAGCTCAACGTGCTCTGGCAAAACAGGTTGCATCTGATGTACCTGTTCACCAGATGACATTGCCAGAAGAGGTTCCTCCTGACTCACTGTCAGCTGCTCCCCTGGATACCTCTACTGTGGGTCTCCCTGCCAGAACAGTTCCATCTGACCAGGTGGAATTACAGCAGGATCAGACAATAGAGGGTGAAAGTTTACCTGTTGAGTCTGACATGCCTTCTCCTCCCCCTCCCTCAACTGAACTTGCTTTTAAAACTGTGCAACCCAGGAAGCGTAATAGACATGGAAAGACAATGACAATGGTTAAAACTGTCTCTAAAACACTCCCTACACAAGATCAGCTGTAGTTAGGAAATTCCTTTGCTCCCTTAGAGAATGATATTGGGGGGGATTCTGGGGAGGACACTGACACTTCTTCCATCATTTCTACTCCTGATACTGACTGTAACCATGAGGATTCCATTGCTAAACTAACTAGAAGAAGACAACTAGGTAAACCCCCTTAGGGTTTTGCAATTTGGGTTCTATTTTCCTTTTTTTTTCTTTATGCGTTCATTAACTGTAACCACTTTAAATGTTAAGGGGCTGAAAAGTATGAAAAACACGTGGGGGCTTTTTTAACTCTAAGGTACTTACGTTCAGACATTATCTGGTTACAGGATACTCGTCTAAAAACCCATATAAACCTTAGGCATGCAACCAGGTGTTGGACAATGGACCCCTCTTTTTGGTCCACTGGGGATGAAACGTGATGGAATTGGTATCCTTTTTTCTAACCCTGCATTACAGGTTTCTAGATTAGTGGATGTTCACCCTGGGAGGGCTCTCTGTTTAGATATTTCCCTTTTTTCAGAGCGGTTTCAGGTAATTGCGGTTTATGCTCCTCAAACCAAAGCCCAGAGGGTAGCTTTATTTCAGGAAGTCCAGCCTTTATTGCATACCTCACGTTTAGTCATTTGGTTAGGTGATTTTAACTGCGGTCTAGTTCAGGCAGATAGGGGCCTACACACTCAGAAGTTATTCTGTGATTCTCTAGCCTTGAGGAAAATAGTTGAGAATGCCCATTTAATAGATGCCTAGCGGGTCATTTATCCTACGGGGGGCTTTACCTATTTTCAAGGTACACTCAAGACCAGAATTGACTTTATTTTTTTATCTCAGGTTATAAGACTTTTACATGTAACTGTTCATCTTATTGAATTTTCCGATCATAATGTTTTGACTGCATCTCTTACTTGGGAAGGTGCTCCACGTTGTAAAAAAAAATAAATAGAGACTGAATGAATCTTTATTAGAAGATTCTAAAATTAGTCGGTTATGGATCAGAGACTGGACCGCTAGGCTTTCAGTTTCAGAGTGTTATGACTCTATACTGACGTGGTGGGAGGATACCAAAAAAGGCTGGAAGCATCTTTTCCAGCAACAGGTTCATCATAAAGCTAATCAGGATTATTTGGCTTATTTAAAACTTAGGCACCAATTGCAACATTTAATCTCTTTAGCAGAAACTACCTCTATGGATTACAGTGCATTAATTTCTAATATTAAGACACAGATGGTTAAACTACAATATGATAGGGGTAAATCTTTAATGCAGGAATTAAGATTCGGCACAAAAATGACTTCCAGGTCCTTAGACCCATTTAAGGACAGCAAGGACAGAACTGACTCTAGGTTACTTACTTCACTGACCGATTCAGCAGGTAATATTGAGAGTGATCCCTCTCACCTTCTACAAGTTGTAAACCAATATGTGGAGGGAATGTTTACAGCTACACCCATCCCATCAGACACGGACATCCCCAGGTGTTTGGCTAATTTACCTTTACCTGGCTTGTCTGATCATAATAAAAAAGTCCTGGAAGCTGATATTGTTTTAGAGGAAGTAGAAGAGGCTATTAAGGGTTTGGCCTCCCAAACAGCCCCTAGATCAGACGGTATTAGTGCGGGTTTATATAAAACTTTTTTAGCTGAGTTAAGTCCTGTGTTAGTTCTGTTGTTCAATCATATTTTGCATACCGAAGACTATGTCCCCTCTATGAATGAAGCCATACTAATATTTTTATATAAAAAAGGCGATAGAACTAATTTAGGGAATTGGCATCCCCTAAGTCTTTTGAATACAGACTTAAAGACTTTAAGTAAAATATTGCTAGCTAGGCTTTCCACAGTTACTCTGTTACTTCTTAGCACTGTTCAAACATGTGCTGTTCCTGGGAGAAGACAGCAAGATAATCTCATTTGGATACGAGACATTTTTTCTCAGGGGGACTCGGGCCTATTACAGGGATTGACACTTAGCCTTGATCAGGAAAAGGCTTTTGATCAAGTGGAACATGCCTTTCTATTCTCTGTTTTGGCAGCCTTTGGAATTCCAGACAGATTTATAGACTGGATAACTTCAATGTATCATAAAGCTGTTATTATACCCAATGTTAATGGGTGGTATGGGCAGCGGATTGGTGTAGGTAGGGGTGTAAGGCAGGGTTACCCCTTGAGTCCTATACTTTACGCATTCACAATATATATTTTTATCAGATTATTACAGTCAAATCAGGATTTGCAGGGTGTAGAAATCTCTCCGACTGCACCACAACATAAAGTATCAGCATATGCTGATGATTTGGTTTTGCTACTGGATTCTCAGTTTTCCCCCTCAGTTTTATTAGAGACTATTGAATTTTATTCTCGTCTCTCAGGTTCTAAAATTACTTATGATAAAAGTAGGGGTGTGGTTATTGGGTCTACTCCTGTGCCACCCTCAGGTACGATAGCAGGTATCCCCATATCCAGAGATCCTATTGCTATCCTGGGGGTATTGTTTGGACCTGGGGATATGGCTAACAGGAACTGGGAAAAAGTCCTCATTAGGGGTGACCAACTAGTAGGAAGTTGGAAGGGACAGCAGATTTATAAGAAAAAAAGGGTTTTACTTATTAGGACCATTCTTACCCTGATTTTCTTATATGTCAGTTATATTTTCCCGACACCTTTACATCTTAGAACTAGGTTGCTTAGTATCTATTTTCAAGCATTTGGGGGGTTCCGGTTAAATCCTATTAAGAGAGAATTGACTTATCTCCCTATTTCGGAAGGGGAGTACATATGCTTCAGCCAGTGGCTTTCTTTTTTAGCATTTTTCTGCTCTTTAATTTGGGTTCCGTACTACGGCCAGGTGAAGTGTTTTGGAGACCCTTGGTAGAGCAGTGACTACTACCATGCGTGTTGTGTTGGCAAAATAGACAATCTAGACTACTGACTAGACTCACTGACTTGCCATCCTTTGTGATTGCCTTAATGAAACAAATAATTAAATGGGGCATTACCCCTCATCATTTGCAGACATTAGACAGGAAAAAGCTTTATATTTATATCCTACCCACTGACCGAACGGTGGAAGTTGTGTTTCCTGATTGCCCTGATTCTAGGAAAACCCAGATTTTGAGACATCTAACAAATAAAAGACTTCCTCCGTATGCTTGGGATAGTGTTTGGCTGAGTAATTATGGGAGATTGGGAGTTAAGGGTAGCAGTAAACACAAACAAATGTCAGAACGATTCTGCCCCAGACCTGGGTGTAGTTCACTTTTAGAAACTCAAAAACATTTATATTTGGAATGTGAATATATTAAACCATTTTGGAATTTTCTAGCTGATCACTGGAATGAAGTGGATTTTCAAAGTACTGATTACCCTTCTCTAATGTTTGGCCCAATGGGCGATACCTTTGTACGTTATAATAGTGACATTATTTATGTTATATTTTGTATTATAAGATTTTTTATTTGGCAATCTCGCTGTATGTGGATAATGCAGCAGAAGACTATTTCATATGAGGCTTTGTTTTTCAATATTTGTACGGCCCTGCATAGGCTTATGACTTATGATTTAGCTTTAGGTTCACCTGCTCAAGCTGCATCTCTATGGACTAATTGTGCTACTTGGTGCACCTAATGTTTTTTCTGTATTTTTTTGTTGTTGTCATTTATATGATTTACTGACTGTTGAATTTTGATTTGTGTGTAATGCAGTCCTATTTTTCAATAAAATTCCCCTACTCTTTTCGATAAGTGCCATGGGATCTTTAACATCCACCTGAACTACTACCAATCCAGGCAGATGGGACCTCGGTTTAACGTCTCATCCAAAAGATGGCACCTCAGACGTGCAGCATCCCTCTCATGCTGCACTACGGTGTCAGTACTGGGATAGTAACCCAAGTGCCAGATGTGGGAACTGAACCCACAGCCCTCTGATCTCCCAGCCTCAGAGGCGAGTGTGCTACCTACTGAGCCACTGACACAGCAAGTACTAATACATAGAAATGTTATGCTACTCATATATAATACCCTCTACTGAGATATCATCCAGTATCTAAATTTGAACATACCGACTTACCTTTCACCTTTTCAAACACCCATTTTTATGATTGCATGGGTGGAGCCCTGCAGTCATTTTGGGATCACATCACTGTAGGAGAAAAGCAGCAATGATCGCTGTCTTCTTCTACAGTGATACGATCTGTCATCCACAGCGTTGCAGTCCCTGATGTCTTTTCCTCCGTGGACTCAGCTTCCCTCTGTGGCGGTCGGGCCCTCCTCCCCATGCATTACTTTCCACAACTGCGGAACTGATGTGGCAGCTCTGACTCAAACTGCACATGCACAAGTGTTGTGCATGTGCAGATCTGTTGGAGCTGCCATCTTGTGCATGGCATGTGGCTGTAATGCATGGCAGTGATTCCAGTGTGGTGAGAGCTTGGAACTTTTACTTGCTCTTGTCGTATAATTGTTCTGGGCAGCCGTATGGGCTCTGACCAGAGTTTGTTTTATTTGACACATCCTAATTTTGCCCTTTGAGGATCTTGAAGTTGGTGGAACATTATTTCAAAAATTTGGGCCCATACTAAAAAAGTGAGACCTACCTACTTCAAGATTACTTTTAAGGGGTTGGAAGTCTACCCTGTCCCTTGATCTAAGACAGTTTTTAATGTTTCTCTTTTTCTTTAAAGAAAATAACAAGGTACAAGCTCCTTGTTGCACCTGTGCATAAAGGTAAGAATATGATATTGCCTACGCTCTCTTAGATTCATCCAATCCAGTTCTTCATATGAGTCACATCTATGCATCCTGTTGGGGGTGCTGAGGATGAATCAGACAAACCTGTTGTACATCACATCCAGTTTTGCCAGCTCCATCTCTGATGCTCCAGCAAACAACATGTCCCCACAGTCAAAGACTGACAAAACAATGCTTTCTTACTTTCTTATTCATACAGTATTTAATTTTGTATAGGGCACCCAGACAGCACCCTAAATTTTTTACCAAGTTATCTATATGGGAATTCTATCTAATTTTTCATCTAACCACACTACCAAATATATATAACTCTGTACTTGCTGTAGTACAGTATGATCGTGTGTGGTTTTTTTTCTCTTTATGCTCCCTTCTCTCTACCGTACTCCCCTTCTTTGGGAGTCTCCAGTGGCCTTGTCCATCTCCACTCCTCTAACCAGTGACCAGTGCAGTCCATTCCCCCATGGAGCCTTGGTTGTAACCCCCAGGCGGGTACGGGGTGGGGACCTTACACCCTGACATGTCTGTATTTCATCTGGGATGCTGGTGCTGGCACCGGTAGGGGCATTGGAGATCAGGGCTGGGAGATCCATCTACTGGGAGCACTGTGGGGTGTTTTCTGGTTTTTGGTGCCATCCCCACTGAAACCTTAGAGCGCATAAGGGGCCAAGGCGGGGCGTACCAGCGTGCAGTTACTCTGGCTCCCAGCCTACATCCTCCCTTCCCACTGAGTGTCCCAGGTGCACCGCCACCTGTGGTCACCCAGGTGGCAGTAGAGTAGCAGGACAGGTGACCCACCCCTTCCCAGAGAAGGAGAGTGGCCGATGGGTGCTCGATCCCTCTCCCCCCGACCGGCCCTCCAGTTACCTGAGTCCATTCCCGAACCTGGTTCACTGGCACCGTGAGCAGTAACCCTACCACTGTGCTGGTGGGTTGGCCTGATCATGTGTTTTACTTTTCAGTTTAAAGCATGAGAGTCCATAACTTTATCCCAATTAAAAAACATAATGTGCTGGGGTTTTTTTGCGTTTAAAGCTAACCTAGACTGAAGAAAAAATTAGTAAGTTATTAAATGCCTCTTGCAGCAAAGTCTCAACTTGAGCTACTGATTATCCTATCGAATATATTACAATATCATTTGCATATAGATGATATTTAGCATGCAAATTTGTTATTGAAACTTTATTTATATAAATATTAAAGAGAACTGGCCCCATGATTGAGCCTTGGGGTACTCCAGATACTAAGGCCCTGTTCAGACTATGAAGCTTAAAACGGTTTAAGGAACATAAGCCATTTTAAGCCACTGTAGCTCAGTTCGCATCTGCACCTAACTCGGTATTTCATCTGTTTTTAAAAATTGTGCTTAAACCCTGATAAGATCTAGGCTTAAACACTGTTTTAAAAATGTTACCAGAGTTAGTTCAGTTTTACCGATAGAGCGGATGGTCAGGCATTGTTCTCCTCCATGCAGCACAGTCTCAACGCATGGAATCAGTTTAGTTTAACCCCGAGTTTAACACGGTTGGGAGGCAGTAGTGCAGATGCTGAAAACCATTTTTAAAAATGGTTTACAAAACATTTGCAGTAGTGCGGATACTACAGCATGGTAAGTTTTAATCTGTTTTTTAAAACGTTTTAATATACTGTGCTGTAGTTTGAACAGGGCCTCAGGGGGTCAAACCAGATTTGAATTCCCTTTTGGCAATAAGCCGTTGTCTTCCTTTCAGGTAGGATTCAAACCAAACCACAGCACTCTCAGCCATTGCCACACTTTTCAGTCTAGACGGGAAGATGTCATGGTCCAAGATTCAAAAGCCTTTGACAGGTCTACAAAAATAGCACCAACAGACATCTTCCTGTTCAGAGCCATCTGAACATCCTCTGTCACTTTTATTAGGGCTGAAATAGTGCTGTGGAGCTGTCTGATGCCTGACTGAAATTTATTTATCTTATTTACCTTTTTTACATATCTTTTAAACTGGTCACAAAACAATTTTCAAAAACGTTTGCAATAATGGGCAATAAGGATATTTCTGACCAGATTTAAAGATAGGAATGTCCTGTGGATTTTTCCAAACTTGTGGATAATCACATGTATTAATGGATAAATTAAGAAAATCTGCTAAACGTGAAGCACTTATTGGGGCTGCACATTTAAACAGTTTTGTTGGAATTACAGAAAGGCAACCTGCCTTCCTAGAGTTAATTTTCAAAATTTTATCACAGACTTCATCTCTTGTAATAGGTTCAAATCCATATTTCTCAGATTGTAAAATATCAATATTTTCTTCTGCTGGGAACAGTGCTGAGGCCTGCCCTAAAGCTTCTGTTCCCATCTCAATAAAATAATTGTTGAACCTTTCAGCTGCCATGTTGTTTAATGGAACATGCAGTCCCTCCACTACAAAAGAATTAGATATTTCTATATTTTTGGCCTTGTAAATAGTGGTGAGCTAAGTAGCTGAAATTCGCTTCATGAAACAATTCGCGGAGTAGTGGGGAATCCGCAAAGTGCTCCGCAATGCGATGCGGAGTACTTCGCGTCATAATGAGGAATGCAAATTCATTCATTTCAATGCACTTCATGTCACTCCACCTTCCCCAACCAGTTCTGTGCTTATTTTTAGGTGAAGTACATTGATTCCAATGTACTTCACATCACTTTGCCTAGTTGTTGGGCTCCAAGGCGGATTTTGCTTTGATTCATGGAATTGCAGGTCACTTGGACTCTAGATTGTTCTGCACAGCCTCAGTTCTGTGTAGTGTGTGTAGTGGTAGCTGGAGACAGTTTTCTCTCATAGCTATGCGATTCAAACCCTCTAAACGCTGTTTAAAATGCCTTTTTGAGCCATTTTCTTTTCTCAAAATTTAGTACATCGATTGTAGGAAACCCTCCTGTGCTCATATCATCGAGTGTTTATTGTTTGTGTGTGGATTTTGAATGCTAACTTAGAGCCTTCAGTCTGTGTACTGACAGACACTGACTTGAAGTGTGCTTTGGGGGAAGGGCATATCTGTGGTGGAGGTAGATTAAATGGGAGAAAAAGGCAGTTTTTCTGTTTTGGTTATATTTTTCTTGTATAACTGTGTTAATGTGCACACAGTAATAGTTTAATAGATTTTTTACATTTTTTTGCTGATTGTTGTGGTACAACAGTGCATAATTTTAGTGTGTTTAAAAGATTTGGTTATATTAATGAAGTTTTCAATTTGCTGCGCATTACTTGTAGTGTGTGTGAGTGTGTGTGAGCGACATGTGCCATCAAATCAGACACATTTTATTGTGCCACACAATAATTCCAGCAGTGTGAACCTGCTATCCACTGCACCTGCGTGATTGTTTTGTACTGCTTTATGACATCTTTACTGGTAGTGGACTGTTACTGCAGTGCCCTGCCTCCCTCCACCCCAATTGGCAAAAGGTATTCTTTTCCAGATTTGGATTTGTGACTTGTGAGCACTGGTTAAGTGTTGTTGTGCCTTTGCGTCCACATCTCTTGCATGCACAGCGCAATCTTAATCTGTCTGGGCGTTAGCATCTCTTTAGGGCCCAATCTCCATCTGTAACTTAAGTAACAGTTGTTTGTTTGACTTCCCTTCAGAGTACTGGTGTGGGGCATATCTCTGCGTGAGCATTGTACTCATTGATGTGCATTTTTAAGTCAGGGCGATCATCACGAATCACTCACGATACAAATCATGTTCCCCATCTTCACGGTCATGATTCACAAATCACAAAACTGTACTTTTTTGTAGTTAGTTGCATGTAAGCCTGTTTCATAGTATCTCGTGTCTCGGTTTCAATCACCATTGTACTCAATGATATGAGTTTTCAAATCAGGTAGTTTTGTGTGGTATAGGTCAGGGAAGTACAGCCGTAGGTATTTGCATTCCCGTACAGTTTATTATCATTGGTCATGTCACACCAGCCACTCATCATGACTCTGACTCTGAGACAAATCACGTTCTTCATCTTCATGGTCACAATTCATGATCACAAATCACAAAACTGTAAGTTTTTTTTGTAGTTAGTTACATGTAATCCTATTTCATAGTATCTCGGGTCTCGGCTTCAATCACCATTGTACTCATTGATATGAGTTTTCAAATTGGGTAGTTTTGTCTGGTACAGGTCAGGGAAGTACAGCCATAGGTATTCGTGTACCCGTGCAGTTTACTCTCATTGGTCATGTCACACTAGACACTCATCATGAGGCAAATCACGTTCTTCACGAATCACAGCAGTAACATTTTTTTTTCAGTGCTGATACTACGCTGAAGACCTGCAAAGAGGACCAAAACATTGATAAATCTTTTTTAACTTCTTTTAAATAATGCCCCCACCCCCAAAAAAAATACGTATCTTCATTGGCTTGACAGGATTCCAATGCAAACATTCTTCATCAAGCCAAGAAATGCACACCCCAAGTTTGACTATATGACCTGTGATTCAAAAAAAAAAAAAGGCAATGATTACATGTACTGTATATATAGTAACAACAAAATAAATGTATATATATATATATATATATATATATATATATAATACAAAATCACACATGCCCCCACAATGCAAAGCATCATGAGCTGCATATGCAAATCACCACAGAATGTTATGCTGGTCCAACTTTAAGCAGAATTGCATGGTGCCGAAAGGCCTCTCACACAGTTTGCAAAGGGTGCTAACAGAAGACATAGACACGTGTTTCGTCCTACCAGGACTCCAATGCCCTTTGGGGTAACCCTTGCCTCAGTGTTTACACGCAGAGGTTCTTTGTCTTTTAAATAGTTTTTTATTTTAATGGGTTCACCACAATATATCCAAGGCACACTGCCTTAAGGGTAGCTGGTCCATTCCACTGGGGTGTCAAACAGGCGAGGCATACTGATGAGTCCTGGTAGGACCGAAACACGTGTCTATGTCTTCTGTTAGCACCCTTTGCAAACTGTGTGAGAGCCTTTCGGCACCATGCAATTCTGTAAAGTTGGACCAGCATAACATTCTGTGGTGATTTGCATATGCAGCTCATGATGCTTTGCATTGTGGGGGCATGTGTAATTTTGTATTTTCTTGAAATTTGGCTTCCCAGCCAAATGCCCTTTGGGGTAACCCTTGCCTCAGTGTTTGCGCACAGAGGTTCTTTGTCTTTTATATATATATATATATATATATATATATATATATATATATATGGATGTGACATTTAAGGTCAGGTTCTGTGGAAAACCATGATGGTGCCAGGTACATTAACTTACCAAGGGTAGTATTAGTGTACACACAGAGGGCATCCTTCCTGTTGGGGGTCAGTGCAGCAGACATTGGGCAACCAACAGCATTATCACATCATCATCATGGACGGTTAACTCAATGGTCGGGTCATCCTTCTAGCACATCATTTGGCAAGACACTGTGCATCAACCCCAGTCGGGTCAAGAAGCATTACATGAAATTCCAGCAACAGCAGCAGGAACATACTGTAGTTCTTATTGGAGTGTGTGCATGCATGACTGAGTGTGGCATGAATTAATGCAGACTTTTCTTTCCATTTTGTGCTCTCATTTCTCTTCATCTGGAGTCGGTAATTTTCTGGACATAAGACAGCAGCATTTTGGGGATGCACATTAATTCTGGGGACTGTGTGAGCACTGCATGCCTGACTGAGTGTGCCATTAATTCAGGGAGACTTTCCATTTGTTATCATGCCCTCATTTCTCTTTGTCTGGACTGGGGAATTTTCTGGACACAAGTCAGTAGCATTTGGGGGCTGCACATTAATTCTGAGGACTGTGTGTGAGCACTGCACACCTGACTGAGTACGCCTTTAATTAATTCCCTTCCTTGTTATATTCCAACTTCATGTCTATTTCCAAAAATAAATAATTTTAATGGTCTCAGTAATACTTCCTTTCTGTCATGGAGTGTTTGTTAAAAAGCAGGACTGAGCAGTGCAATAATACTCTGCTAAACAGCATGGGCTGGGTATTCAAAGGGGTTGCACCTGGCCAACCGAGTTGCGATGGCGCAACCCCGCAATGTGCCCAGGGGCGATATTCAAAAGGGTGACTTGCGCAGCGCTAGTCCCGATGCACTGGAGTACATTGGTAATGTATGCAGTGCATCTGAAGGGGGCATGCCAATGCATATGTGGCACATGCCGATATTCAGCCCAGAATGTGCAGTGCATCTGCTGGCACAAGCCTCAGGTGTGTCGCATACTGGGGCACAAAGTTGAGCCTGCAAATTTCAGTTGAAATGTCGGCCACCCACAGGTGGGCTGCTGTACTGCAGGGTGCAACACAGCAGCCACCTGCTGTGGGTGGCCACCTGCCCAGCAAGAACACCATCCTCAAGCACCCATATGGTCCTGATAGTCTAGTGGTCCCCCCACCCTTCCCATATCACTGATCAACATGTACTGAATAGTACAATACTCCCTGGTAGTCTAGTGGTAACCCCCTCCCTCCTTGTCCCATGAGCACCATAATTGTCAAAAGGCATTGTTTCTGGTGATCTAGTGGTACCCCTCTCCCCTCCTGATGCACGACTCTCCAGAGCCCTGTGGTGTAGTAAAACCCTGGTGGTCCAGTGGCACCCTCCACCCTCACAGGAACCCCTGCAGACACAGCCTCCCTGTCATTGGCAGGCAGCAATAACCCACTCACATACTGCCTGGCAGGTCTCCGAATGACAGCGTACAGAAGAAGCTGTAAGCCCTTTGGTCCACTGTTGACAAATAGGCATACAGCTGCTACTTTACACTGTCATTCAGCGGGCAGCTAGGTGGTATGCGGGTGGGTTGATGCCACCGGCCGATAATGTGGGGGCTGTGCATGCAGAGGTTACTGTGAGGGTGGGGGGGTGCAACTGGACCACCAGGGTTTTACTACACTACGGGGCTCTGGTGAGTGGTGCATTAGGAGGGGAGGGTGGTACCACTAGGTCACTAGGGACAATCCCTTTTGACAATTATGGTGATCATAGATACAGGGAGGGAGGGAGGTTACCACAAGACTACCAGGAAGTATTGTACTATCCAGTACATGCTGATTGGTGCTACAGAAAGGAACGGGGTTACCACTAGACCACCAGGGATTCATGACAGGTTGAATGTGGCTATGCAGGGCACCAGCCGCATTTTGCCGGGATGCCCTGCACAACGCATGCAAATGAGGCCCTAATGACATGCAAATGGCCCCATTTGTGCCTTACATACATTACGGCCCCGTTTGCATGCCCATGTCTGAATATTGTGGGTAGTGCACCCAGCGCAATTACGGTTGTGCTGCAGCATTCCCGGTCCTCCCTGTCTGGGGAATGAGCTGGCATCTTGTACTTGCGCTATCCACATTCTGGGCTATATTCAACGGTGATGCACCATGGCTTATCACCTTTGAATATCACACTGTCCTGGCCCTGGTGCAGCTCAGTTCCACTGCCACTTGTGCCACTGCCTGGTACAGTCTGAATATCTCCTCCCATTTCTGCAGTGCACTGTCCTGTATGAACACTGTCCAGCTTCTTGCAAACATATATATGATGACTTGTTCCACTGTTTATGGTATAAAGAATAAAGATAAGAATATATAGCATATATTTTATTTGTACCATCATCAACAGTGGACAGAGTCATATAATATGCTTTTAGAGGGCTTGGTGGGCAGTGTGCACCTCAGTCACAGTGCACACATTAGGTTTAGCAGATCATAGCACTGCTCATTCCTACTTTTCAACAAACCCTGCCCTACAGAAACAAAATATTGCTGAGGCAGCCAAAATATTTCATGGTGTACAGACATTATAAAGTCAGAATATATAACAGGTTCAGTCTACTAACACCACTCTGCGTTAACACTGGGGCTGGGTCGTGTGCTAGTGTAGAGCAGCTTGCTGCAAAACTGCCACTGCCAGTTTAAACCAGAAAGCCAGCACTCCAGACCAAAAAATGCAAAGAAGAAATATTCACTGCTGCGACTTTCTTGACAGAAAAACAAGACACACAAAACTGACCCCTGTGGTTCAGCGCTTAGGCCTTCATTATGGGGCCCCCAAAAGAAGGCCTAACCACCAAAACACAAGGGTCATTTCTGTGCTTTGTTTTGCCATCAATACATTTACAGTACCAGACTGTGAACATGCTGTTTATGATCAGCGCTTACATTTTCTCTTGAAGTCAAAGTGACATTCATATCATTACAATGACTTTCAGAATTAAGTTAGCTCTCCCCATCTTTTAGGAGAGATTTGAATTGGCTTTCCCTAGTACACACCAAGCTGATGATCTACAAATCGCCCTTTTTTATCCGAGCGTCTGTTGACTCCAATTCACCAGTATTGCTTATGTAATGTTCAGAACTGTTGTCAGCAATTGTCAAAATATACTTTCCACTATGGAAGAGCCAATGTTTTGTTTGAGGGGATATACTTCACACTATAGAAGGGCAAATGTTTTGTTTGAGGAGCCCTTTTTATGGAATAGTACTGAGTCAGAATTCAGAAGATGTGCTAGCCTAGCTTAGCTTTTTAAGAATGCTGTTAAAACAAATATGTTAAATGCTCAGTCTCTTTGTTATCTGATATACTGTTTGATGTTCTTGTCTGTTTACCATAATTTGGGACATTCTGTAAATGTGGCCTTGTATCTCATGGAATTTAGCTTACAAATTGTCAACTTTTAACAAATAAGTAAATTACAGCAGCAAGTCCTGCAGTGTGTTTTTACCAAAAAAGGACGCTGCACACACAAACAACTCTGTTCAACTGCTTTATTAAATACAAAAACTTATTATTGTTAAGAAGTGCACATGTATGCAGTAACAGATGAAACAAGCATTTGTCAATACCGAATGTTGATTGCGTTGCTCCGTTGAGCTCGCTCATTGCCCCTGTGTCACTCGCTCATTCTGTTTCTCCCGGTGCTGCAGGCTGCTCTTTTGTACTGGGCTCCTGCCTGCGTTGGCATGTTTTTCTGCCCAAAAAAGAAATCTGCAGCTGTCCCGACAGAGCTCTGTTGAGGTGGGTCACTCCTCCTCTCTCACTCGCTCATTCTGTTTCTGCTGGTGCTGCAGGCTGCCCTTTTGTACTGGGCTCCCGCCTCTGTTGGCGGCTTCTTCTGCCCACAAAGAAATCTGCAGCACTCCTGACACAGGTCTGTTGAGCTAGCTCACTCCATCTCTCGCTCATTCTGTTTCTGCTGGTGCTGCAGGCTGGCCTTTTGTACTGGGCTCCTGCCTGCATTGCCGCCTTTCTCTGCCCACAAAGCAATGGGCAGCAGTCACGATAGAGGTCTGTTGAGCTTGCTCACTCCCTCTCTCTCTCTCACTTGCTTGTAATGTTTCTCCTGGTGCTGCTGGCTGCCCTTTTGTACTGGGCTTCTGCCTGCGTTGGCACCTTTTTCTGCCAACAAAGAAATCTGCAGCTGTCCTGACACAGCTCCGTTGAGCTCGCTCACTGCCCCTGTGTCACTTGCTCATTCTGTTTCTCCCGGTGCTGTAGGCTGCTCTTTTGTACTGGGCTTCTGCCTGCATTGGCACATTTTGCTGCCCACAAATAAATCTGCAGCTGTCCCGACAGAGCTCTGTTGAGGTGGGTCACTTCCACTCTCTCACTCACTCATTCTGTTTCTGGTGGCGCTGCAGGCTGCCCTTTTGTACAGGGCTCCTGCCTCTGTTGGTGGCTTTTTCTGCCCACAAAGAAATCTGCAGCAATCCTGACACAAGTCCATTGAGGTAGCTCACTCCCCCCTCTCACTCCTTCGTTACGTTTCTGCCGGCGCTGCAGGCTGGCCTTTTGTACTAGGCTCCTGCCTGCATTGCCGCCTTTTTCTGCCACAAAGAAATCCACAGCAGTCACGATATAGTTCCGTTGAGCTCACTCACTCCCCCTCTTTCACTCACTCGTTCCATTTCTGTCGGCGCTGCAGGCTGCCCTTTTGTACTGGGTTCCTGTCTGCATTACTGCCTTCTTCTGGCCACAAAGAAATCTGCAGCAGTCACGATAGAGCTCCGTTAAGCTCATTCACTCACTCCCCCTCTCTCACTCATTCGTTCTGTTTCTTCCGCCACTGCAAGCTACCCTTTTGTACTGGACCCCGGCGTGCATCGCTGCCTTTTTCTGCCCACAAAGAAATCCACAGCAGTCCCAACAGAGCTCCGTTGAGCTCACTCACTCCTCCTTCCTCACTCGCTCATTCTGTGTCTCCTGCTACTGTAGGCTGCCCTTTTGTACTGAGTTCCTGCCTGTGTTGCCAGCTTTGTCTGCCCACAAAGACATGTGCAGCAGTCCCGAAACAGCTCTGTTGGGGTCGCTCACTCCCGCTGTCTCACTCGCTCATCACGTTTCTGCCGGGGCTGCAGGCTGGCCTTTGGTACTGGGCTCCTGCCTATGTTGCCACCTTTTCCTGCCCACTAAGAAATCCACAGCAGTCATGATAGACCTCTGTTGAGCTTACTCACTCACCCCTCTCACTCACTCTTGTATTTCTCCCAGCGCTGCAGGTTGCCCTTTTGTACTGGGCTCCTGCCTGTGTTGGCACCTTTTCCTGCCCACAAAGAAATCTTCAGCTGTCCCGACAGAGCTCCGTCGAGGTCACTCACTTCCCCTGTCTCACTCACTCATTCTGTTTCTCCTGGCACTGCAGGCTGCCCTTTTGTACTGGGCTTCAGCCTCTGTTGGCATATTTTTCTGCCCACAAAGAAATCTGCAGCAGTCCCGACAGAGCTCCGTTGGCCTCACTCACTCCCCCTGTCTCACTCACTTGTTTCTGCCATCGCTGCAGGCTGCCCTTTCGTACTGGGATCCTGCCTGCATTGCCACCCTTTTCTGCCCACAAAAAAATCTGCAGCAAACATAGAAACATAGAAACATAGAATTTGATGGCAGATAAGGACCACTTGGCCCACCTAGTCTGCCCATTTCCCTACCTACTGGATAAGCTGCATATCCTAGTTAACCAGCAGCCTACTTCTTCCTACCCCCACCCCCTAGAATGGCCTTATGACTGTCCCATGCATGCTTGAATTCCACCACTGTTTTTGACTCCACAGTCTCCTCCGGAAGGCCATTCCATGCATCCACAACCCTCTCTGTGAAAAATACTTCCTTAAATTACCTCTGAGCCACCCCCATCTTCAAATTGTGCCCTTGTTCTTGCACATCTCTTTTTTGAAAGATGCTACCCTCTTGGACTTTGTTGATTCCCTGAGGTACTTGAACATTTCTATCATGTCCCCCTCTCCCTCCTTTCCTTGAGGCTATACATATTAAGCTCCTTTAGTCTCTCTTCAGATGTCTTCCGTGCAGACCCTGCACCATTTTAGTTGCCCTCCTCTGACAGCTTCCATCTTGTCTATGTCTTTGAGATTGGGTCTCCAGAACTGCACGCAGTACTCGAGATGGGGTCTCACCAGCTGTCTGTACAGAGGGATAATAACTTCCTGTTTTCTACTGGTGATGCCTCTCCCTATGCATCCCAGTATCCCCCAGGCCTCCTTGCTGCCCTCTCACATTGCTTGCCAACCTTTAAGTCATCTGATATGACTACCCCCAGGTCCCTTTCCATTTTTGTTGTTGTTAGTATCTTACCCCCCATTGTGTACTCTTCTCCTGGGTTTTTGTTTCCCAGGTGCATTACCTTGCACTTCTTAGCATTGAATCTAAGCTGCCATACATTTGACCATTCCTCTAACCTTGCCAAGTCCCTTCTCATCCTTTCCACCCCATCCTGTGCATCAACTCTGTTGCAGATCTTTGTGTCATCTGCAAAGAGACATACTTTTCCTTCTAGTCCCTCTGCAATGTCGCTTACAAAGACATTGAAGAGGGCTGGTCCTAATACTGAACCCTGAGGTACCCCACTAGTAATCCCCCTTTCTTCTGAGTGGACTCCATTTACTATTACTCTCTGTGTCCTATTCTCCAGCCAATTCTTTACCCAGGCTGTCATCTTTGGACCCACTCCCAGGCTGGCTAACTTGTATATTAATCTTTGTGTGGGACTGTGTCAAATGCCTGCTAAAGTCTAGGTAGGCCATGTCCACAGCCGCTCCCTGATCTACTACTTTGGTCACCCAGTCAAAGAAATCTATCAGATTCGTCTGGCATGACCTTCCCACTATGAATCCATGCTGCCTAGGGTCCTGTGCCCCTCTGGCCTCTAGATACTCGACAATTCTTTCCTTCAGAAGTGATTCCATCATTATCCCTATCACTGAGGTTAAACTAACAGGTCTGTAGTTTCCTGCTTCTGCCTTGTTCCCACTTTTGTGAAGGGGAATCACATCTGCCCTCCTCCAGTCCTCGGGTACCACCCCATTCTCCCATGATTTGTTAAAGAGGGTAGTCAGTGGTGTCACTAGTTCTACCCTTAGTTGTTTTAGAATTCTAGGATGAATCCCATCAGGCCCCATTGCTTTTTCCACCTTCAGTTTTAAGAGTTCTTTCATAACCCTTTCGTCTGTAAATGGGCTGGTATCAACTTCTGTATCCAGAGTGTTTCTACTGTTTGTTTTAGGTACCTCCCTCTTCATTTGTAAATACTGAGCAAAAATATTTGTTTAGTATCTCTGCCTTTTCACAGTCTTCCTCTGCCCACCCTCCCTCCCTTTATTAAGCTTCACTATCCCTCCTTAGTCTTCCTTCACTCCCTGATGTACCTATAAAAGGTTTTATCCCCTTTCTTAACTGAGTTGGCTATCTTTTCCTCGGTTTGGGCCTTTGCTGCTCTGACTGCCTTCCCAGCCTCCTTTTGCCTTAACTGATACAGTTCTCTGTCCTGCTCCTTCTGCGATTCCTTGTACTTCTTGAATGCTTTCTTTTTCTCTTGAACCTTCACCGTCACTTCCTTTGAGAACCATAGTGGTTTCTTACATCTATTTGTTTTGTTTATTTGCTTCACACAAAGGCTCGTTACCTCTGTGATGGCAATTTTTATTATTCCCCATTGTTCTTCCACCCCTCCTTCCTGCCCATTTGCTAGTGCATTCCTTAGGCACTCACCCATTTTGGCAAAGTCAGCCCTCCTAAAGTCCAGTACTTTTGCCTTTGTATGGCTTGACTCTATTGCTGTGTTTATTGTGAACCATACTGTTCGATGGTCGCTAGTTCCCAGATGGCTACCCACTTCTACATCTGTGATCCTCTCTACATCTCCATTTGAGAGAACCAGGTCTAAGATTGCTCCTTCTCAATGGGCTCCAATACTAGTTGTCTAAGGCATGCCCCTGTAGGGCATCTAGAATAATCCCACTCTTGCGGCTGCTGCAACTGCACTCCATTAACATCTGGCATATTCAGATCACCCATCAGCAATATCTCCCTTTTTCTGCCATTCTAAGTATACTTTCTATCATTTTCTTGTCCATTTCCTCCCCGAGAGGGAGTCTGTATACAACCCCTGTGCAGATTTGTTGCCATTGCCGTCTCCAAATTTAGCCACAGTGCTTCTTCTCCTCCTGTTTACCCTTTTGTTCTGTTGCTTTTATTCCTTTCCTTATGTAAAGAGCTACTCCTCCTCCTCCTCTTTAACCTCCTGTCCCTCCTGTAGATAGTGTATCCTGGTATGTTTACGTCCCAGTCATGGTTTTGTGTGTACCATGTTTCTGTGACTGCCATGATATCCAGATGTTCCTCCTCCATCAAGGCCACTAATTCAGGAAGCTTGTTACCCAGACTACGGGCATTGGTACTCATTAATCTCCATTTTTTGATGGCTTTACCTTCTGTTGCAGCATCCCCCACTGACCTTTCTACCTCGGTCTTTTTCTCATTTAGTGCCCTGTTTTGTAGGGAGAGGCTGGGATTTTCCTGCTGCTCATCAGTGCCTATAAAGCTCCATTGAGCTTGCTCACTCACTCCCCCCTGTCACTTACTCATTCTGTTTTTCCCACCGCTGCAGGCGGCCCTTTTGTACTGGGCCCCTGCATGCATTGCTGCCTTTTTCTGCCCACAAAGAAATCTGCAGCAGTCCCAACAGAGCTCTGTTGAGCTCACTCACTCCCACTCCCGCACTCGCTCGTTCTGTGTCTCCTGGTGCTACAGGCTGCCCTTTTGTACTGGGCTCTTGCCTGCGTTGTCACCTTTTCCTGCCCACAAAGAAATCCGCAGCAGTCCTGACAGAGCTCAGTTGAGCTTGGTCACTCCCCCCCCCAGTCGCTCGTGCTAATCTGTCAAAACACTGATTTCCGACGACTGCGGGGTATTCGTGCTGGAGCTGCAGAGCATATTCGGCCAGGATGTGAAAAATGACAGCTGTACTGTTCATAAGGAGGTGCAGAACAATGGCAATGTTAAAAATCTGGAGTGAAAATATTATAAATTCGTGAAGTTACAAGCATGCGTGCAAACTGTGCAATGCACGCTCGTAACACAGTCATTTTATTGAGTTTCATCACAAAATGTTCAACATAGGCATTTTAGGACCTCTGTTCATGAACAGTGTCAGTGTGATTTTCTTAATATGTTCCGAACACTGATTTTCCACAGCAACCGCTCTACTGTGCGCCGGAAGAGCGAAAACACATTTTGGCCAGGATGTGAAAATGACAGCTGCACTGTTCATAAGGAGGCATGGCAAAATGGCAATGTTGAAAATCTGGAGTAAAAATATTATAAATTCGTGAGGTTATAAGCATGCGTGAAAACTGCGCAACGCACGCTCGTAACACAGTCATTTCATGGAGTATCATCACCAAATTTTCAACATAGGCATTTTAGGACCTCTGCTCATGAACAGTGCCACTGTAATTTTCTTAATCTGTCCTGAACAGTGATTTCCCACAGCGACTGCGCTATTCTGTACCGGAAGTGCGAAAACACATTTCAGCCAGGATGTGGAAAATGACAGCTGTACTGTTCACAAGGAGGTCTGAAAAAATGCTAATGTTGAAAATCTGGCATGAAAATATTGCAAATTCACAAAGTTACGGGCATGCGTAACAACTGCGCAGTGCACGCTTGTAAAACAGTCATTTTTTGGATTTTTCCCACCAAATTTGCAGTATAGGCTTTTTGAGAGCCCACCTCATGAACACTCACACTGTCATTTCATTAAATGGTCCCAAAAGGAGATTCTGCGCACTGACAGCGAAATCACCTTTCAGGGCCGAATAACGCCATGACAGTGACAGAATTCATGAGGAGGGGTCCCAAAAACCCTATGTTGAAAATTTGGTGCTGCAGAACCATTTTTTCTTGGCAGAAGACACCAGGAGAAAGGACTGCTGTGTGACTGGACTTCTCTGCTGGGACTATATTGCCCTCCTTCCCTTCCCTGCACTCCCCCACCCAAAGCTAGTTCTATTTTTATAGGCACAGGATTTGACTGACAACAGAAACTTCCTGTTTGGGAGCAGGAAGTGAGTGATCACAGAACCACCAAAGACCCACCATCCTAGAAGGGCAGGAGTAGCTCTCCAGCCCCCTCTAGCTGCTGGAGGTCTGCCTCTGAGCAAGTAAGTGGTCCACTGAGAAATACAGGATATTCTTGTCTCAGAACAGGACAATCAGGAGCTTAAAGGGCACACAGGCAGAAAGTAAGGAGAGAGAGAGAGAAAAAAAACAGAGGAATGAGTAAGGATTCAAAACAGTTAAGGGGAGAGAAATAATACATGATTGGAGTGGTGCAGTGCAGTGCAGTGGCTGTGGAGCAGCAGTCTTCCGGGAGACGTTCTGGAGGATGCGATGTTGTCCCATCTGCAGGCACCTCTCTGGGCTAAGGGATGAGGTTGCTCATCTCCAGGCTGAGTTGACCAGGATTTGTGGGACCTCCTCTTCCATCCAGGGACCACCAGTGCCACTGCTGTTGCCTCAGAGGTTGCCAAGAAAGAGGAGCAGTTGGACCACAGTGGGCTCAGGGAGGGTGAGGGTGGTGGAACAGAGGCACATCCCTCCAGTTGTACCTCTCCACAATTCCTATGCCATTCTGGCAAAGTGTGGTTCCTCTACGGAGGCACCTGCAGTGGAGACCAAGGAGGATGCTGGGAACCTCCACAAAGGAGACCCACAGGAGGGTGGCAGGGGACCCTGCAGGGGAAGGAAACAACTCCTGGTGGGGACTCATTGTTAGGAAGGTAGAACTGTGGGAGGAAGGGAGAGGGAGGTAAGTGCCTGCCTGGCGCCATGGCTTGAGGGACAGGGAGTGAATCCTCAGGATTGCCAAGCAGCTGCACAGGGAGGAGTTGGATGTCATTGTCCACCTAGGGACAAATGACCTGGCTAAGAAAGGGATTAGAGAAGTGCAGGAAGAGTTTGTGGAATTGGGGAGGGCCTTAGTCAAGTAGCATGCACGGTAACCTTCTCAGAGGTGCTGCCCATCTATGGCATAGAGAGGTTAGGTGTTCGCATCATAGATTCAATCAGTGGTTGAAAAACTGGTGGGAGCTCTCAGGATTTGGTTTCATTAGACTGGGGTCCACCTGGAGTGATGTGCCTATACTGGCATGATGAGCTGCATCTGTCCGGGATGGGAACCAGGATCCTAGGTGATAGGTTTAAATGTTTCATTGGCAAGCTTTTAAACTAGCCAAGGGGGGAGGCACTGGAAAGGAGCAGGGAAATCCTAGCCCCCCCCAAATAATCATGGTAGTAAGTGTGGCAAATACCAGCATAGAGGTGTCGATAGGGAGAAGGGCAGGGGTAAATGGAGAAAGTGACAAAGGCAAGAAGGACAGGGGTGGGGCAAAAGGGAGTAAGGCCATCAGGAAATGGAGGGTAATGAGTACCAATGCCCGTAGTCTGGGCAACAAGCTCCCTGAGCTGGTGGCCTTGATGGAAGAGGGATGCCTGGATATCATAGCAGTCACAGAAACATGGTACACAGAGAACCATGACTGGGATGTTAACATACCAGGCACATAACCTACAGGAGAGACAGGCAGGGAGAAGAGGGGAGGAGTAGCTCTCATGTAAAGGAAGGATAAAAGCAACTGAACAAAAGAGTAAACAGGGAGGAGAGGAGGCACTGCGGGTCACCTTGGAGACTGGAATGGGCACCACAATCCACACAGGGGTTGTGTACAGACCCCCATGTCAGGGGGAGGGAATGGACAAGGATATGATAGAAGGCATTCTTAGAATGGCAGAGAAAGGGGAGATACTGTTGATGGGAGACCTGAATATGCCAGATGTTAATGCTGCAGCCACATCCAAGAGCAGGGCCATTCTTGATGCCCTACAGGTGGCAGGCATTAGACAGCTAGTTTCAGAACCCACTCGTGAGGGAGCAATCTTAGACCTCGTACTCTCAAACGGGGGCAGTGAGAGGATCTCAGATCTAGAAGTGGGTTGCCATCTGGAGACAAGTGACCATCAAACAGTGTGGTTCACGTTAAACTCAGCTACAGAGTCAAGCCATACAAAAGTCAGGGTACTGGACTTTAGGAGAGCTGACTTTGGCAAGATGGGAGAGTGCCTCAGAAAAGCACCAGCAAACAGGCTAGAAGGAGGTGTGGAGCAACAATGGGGAATCATCAAAACTGCCATCACAGAGACAACAAGCCTTTGTGTGAAGCAAATAAACAAATCAAAATGAAAGAAACAGCCACTATGGTTCTCAAAAGAGGTGGCTGTGAAAGTCAGGAAGAAAAAGATAGAATTCCGGAAGTATAAGGAAACACAGAAGAAGCAGGACAGAGAGCTGTACCAGTTAAGGCAGAAGGAAGCAGGGAAGGAAGTCAGAATAGCAAAGGCCCAAACTGAGGAAAAGATAGCCAACTCGGTTAAGAAGGGGGATAAAACCTTTATAGGTACATCAGCAAGCGAGAAAGACAAAGGGAGGGATAGTGAGGCTGAATAGAATGAACGGTGGGTGGGCAGAGGGGACAGTGAAAGCAGGATACTGAACTGAATATTTCTGCTCAGTATTCACAAAAGAGGAGGGGAAGTGCTAATCCAATTAACAGAAGCACTTTGATAGGGGGTCGATCCCAGTCCTTTCACAGAAGAAAGGGTTCTGCAAGAACTCTAAAACTGAAGGTGGACAAAGCAATGGGTCCTGATGGAATTCACCCCAGAATTCTAAAAGAATTAAGGGAGGAACTAGTGAAACCACTGGCTACTCTTTTAATAAATCATGGGAGGATGGTGTGGTACCCGAGGACTGGAGGAAGGCGGTGTGATTCCACTTCAAAAGTGGGACCAAGACAGAGGCAGGAAACTACAGACCTGTCAGTCTGACCTCTGTGGTAGGGAAAGTGATGGAGTCACTTCTGAAGGAAAGAATAGTTGAGTGCCTAGAGGCCAGTGGAGCACAGGACCCAAGGCAGCATGGATTCACAGCGGGAAGGTCATGTCAGACCTAATCTAATAGATTTCTTTGACTGGGTGACCAAAGTAGTAGACCAGGAGGGGCTGTGGATATGGCCTACCTAGACTTTAGCAAGGCATTTGACACAGTCCCACACAAAGATTAATAGTCAAATTAACCAGCCTGGGAGTGGGTCCCAGGGTGGTAGCCTGGTAAAACATTGGCTGCACAACAGGACACAGACGGTAATTGTAAATGGAGTCCACTCTGAAGAAAGAGAGGTTACTAGTAGGGTAATCAAAAGAGGTTCAGATTGGGTCCAGTCCTTTCAATGTCTTCATCAGTGACATTGCAGAGGGACTGAAGGGAAAGTATGGCCTTTTGCAGATGGCACAAAGATCTGCAACAGGGTTGATACACAAGGAGGCGGAAAGGATGAAAAGGGACTTGGCAAGGTTGGAGGAATGGCTGGAAGTATGGCAGCTAGGATTCAATGCAAAGAAGTGCAAAATAATGCACCTGGGAAACAAGAACCCAGGGAAGAATACACAATGGTGGGGAGGTAGTAACAACAACAAAAAGGAAAGGGACCTGGGGTAATCATATCAGATGACCTTAAGGTTAGCAAGCAATGGGAGAAGGCAGTAGGAGGCTGGGAGTATACTGGATGTATAGGGAGAGGCATCAGCAGCAGAAAACAGGAATTTGTTATCCTCTGTACAGACAGTTGGTGAGACCCCATCTGGAGTACTGTGTCCAGTTCTGGAGGCCCCATCTCTGCAAGGACATAGACAAGATAGAGGTAGTCCAGAGGAGGGCAACTAAAATGGTGCAGGGTCTGCAAGAGAAGCCAAGGAGGAGAGACTAAAGGAGCTTAATATGTATACCCTTGAGGAAAGAAGGGAGAGGGGACATGATAGAAACTTTTAAATACCTCAGTGGAATCAACAAAGTCCAAGAGGGTAGCATCTTTCAGAAAAAGAGACGTGCAAGAACAAGGGGACACAATTTAAAGATAGAAGGGGGGCGGTTCAGGGCAATGTGAGGAAGTATTATTTCACAGAGAGGGTAGTGGATGCATGGAACAGCCTTCCTGAGGAGGTAGTGGGGTCTAAAACTGTGGGAGAATTCAAGAATGCATGGGACAGACATAAGGCAATTCTTGTGGGGGGTAGAAAGAAATAGGCTATTGGTTAACTAGGATCTACGGCCTATCCTGTCGGTAGGGAAATGGGCAGACTAGATGGGCCAAGCGGTCCTTATCTGCCGTCAAAGTCTATGTTTCTATGTTTCTATGTTAAAATTCCAAAAAATGCCTGAGATATGCATCAAAGTTGAAAAAAAACTATTTATTCCATTATACAGCTTACCGGCATTTCCTCAGTTTGTGGTCGGCTTTGAAGAGTGCAGATGTGTTCCTGGTTCACCCCAAGACTCGCCACTGGACTCCAGAGGTAAGTATGGGATGAGTGGGCGGTGGGTGCACAGTGGTAAGCACAGGTTGTGGAGGGGGAGGGAGCCCACCGACGGACCGCTCTTCTTTACAGGTTAAAAAGAATGACATGGCGGGACCATTTTTAATTTTACAGGGGCATGTGGCACACTGGGGTGGGTTCCTAGTGTACTTAGCGGAGTCTTCTGTTTCGGGGCAGCTATAGCGATAGGGATTGGGCACCCCTGTCGGCACACAAGAAAAAGGGGTGTTACATTATGCCAACGGGGATTGTTCACCCCCATGAGCACATAACAAAAGGGGGGAGCTGACATTATGCTGACGGGGATTGGGCACCCAGTCGGCAGACAACATAAGCGGGGGGAGTTATATAATGCCGACGGGGAGTGGTCTTCCCCATCGACAACATAAGCCTTATGGCACTGAAGCCAACGGGGATTGGGGTCACCATCAGCAAACAAACACGGTGGGCACATGCTTCGAGGATTGGTCACCGGGGGTTATTATTGTTTGTGAACACAGTGGCAAGCCACCGCCATGTTCAGAAACAATATCAGTGTTTCAAAGTTCCACCCTGCTATGACAGGTCACTCCCACATTGCAGCAAATGGCTGACGCTGCAATGATGAGGCGATCCGATTGTAGCAGCTAAAACGTTAGGAAGTTGTGGCACGCTGGCTGAACTAGAGTCAGCAGCAGCGTGCCATGGCATTGGGGGAAGCAGGCCAAGCTTTTACAGGCTGTGGGGGCATTGGCCACAACAGTGCCGCACCTCCACAACCTGCTTCTGGAGAAAGCTGCCACAATATGTTTCTTGCGCATGTGCGCAGTCAACATAAAAAGTGACTAGTGATGACAATTAATTTAACAGCATAGATAGATCAATGGACTGAACAAGGTAAAGCGAAGAAAACTTAGTGCTCTGTACATACTGCACCCAAGTGACAGTGTTACAGATAATACAGAAAATAGGTGTATAGCCTGTAGTGATACCTGACTGGCCCCACAAGGAACTGAACCCACCAAGAATCCTGCAGAGTCCGCAACATAGCGAGATGTTCTACCTCTTCGTCAGGGGGCAAAGCAATGTATCTAGCAGGGCCTGACTTCTGATAACCTTAGCCACTGGAAAGTTCCAATTTGGTGCTGTAGATTGAGATTCTCCCCCACCACCTCTCCCTTTGCAGCCCCTTTCTCAGTTTCTTCCTCTAATTCCCTAGCCCCCTTGTTCCCCTGTGCTGGCAATCTATACACTGCCTCATGTGCAACTTTTTTCCTGATGTTATGAGCTGTATCCACAGCAATTCTGTCTCCCCATTCCTTCCACTAATGGACCCATCCTCTACCACCTCTGTGCCTTCTTTGACATAGAATGCTACCATAGAAACATAGAAACTGAGGCAGGTATGGGCCGCAAGACCCATCCAGTCTGCTGTTTTTCATTTTGCTGCTTTCACTGCAGATCCTTCTAAGTCTACGGCACTTTCTCTTCCACCACTTTCCTATTACTTATGATTCCTTTGTGCCTATCCCAGGTTTTTTTAATATCACCACTATTTTTGCCCCAACTACCTCCATTGGAAGCCCATTCCTGGCATCCGCCACCCTTTCTGTGAAGAAGTATTTCCTCACATCTCTTCTGAATCTACCTCCCTCCAGCTTCATATCATGACCCCTTGTTCTAGAGCACCCTTTCCTCTGAAAAATACCTCCCACCTGTACCTTATTCACCCCATGAGGTATTTAAGTCTCAATTATATCCCATCTCTCCCTTCTCTCCTCCAGGGTGTTCATGTTTAGTTCCTTTAGTCTCTTCTCGTAGGACTTTTGATGCAGACCCTGAACCATCTTGGTAGTCCTCTTCTGGACCGTCTCTACTCTGTCTGACTTTCCTGAGATGTGGTCTCCAAAACTGGACACAGTACTCCAGGTGGGGTTTTACCAATGACCTAGAGTATATACAGGCAGCACCACTTCCCTCTTCCTATTGGTGATACTCTGCCTATACACCTCAGCATCCCACTAGCTCTTCTGATTGCTTTGTTACATTATCTGGCCACCTTCAGGTCATCTGATATGATTACCCCCTGGTCCCTTTTCTTCTTGGTTGTTACAGGTATCTCTCCCCCATTTTGTACTGTGCCCCTGGATTTCTGTGATCCAAGTGCATTATTTTGCACTTTTCTGCATTAAACCTTAGCTGCCAAACTTTTGACCACTCCTCCAGCCATTTTAAATCTCTTTCCATCCTTTGCACACATATCCCTGGAGTGTCCACTCTGTTACAGATTTTGATGTCATCCACAAAGAGGCATATCTTCCCTTCCAGTTCCTCTGGCATGCCACTAATGAAGATATTAAAGAGGACTGACGCAGTACTGAACCCTGAGGTACCCTGCTGGTCACTCTCCAGTCCTCGGAGTGAACTCAATTTACCACCACCCTTTGCCTTCTATCCCCTAACCAGTTTCTTACCTAGGTTACCACTTTAGTGCCCATTCCCATGCTACCCAACTTGTTTACCAGCTTCCTATGTGGAACGGTGTCAAAGGCCCCTGCTGAAGTCCAGGAAGGCCATGTGCACCGCCCCTTCCTGATACAACACCTTCATTACCAAGTCAAATAAAGCTGTTAGAGTTGCTTGACACAACTTCCCCTCTGTGAAGCTATGCTGCCTTGTGTCCTGCAGTCCATTGGATTCCAGGTGTTCCACAATTCTTTCCATTAATAGTGTTTCCATAAATTTCCCTACTACAGAAGTCAGGCTGACAGGCCTATAATTTCCTGTCTTCTTGTTACCACTTTTGTGAAGTTGGACTATGTCTGCTCTTCTCCAGTCCTCCGGGACCTTGCTTATCTCCAGCAAACTGTTAAACAAGTCTGCCAGGGGTACAGCTAGCACCTCCCTGAGTCTCTTCAGCACTATTGGATGCACCCAAATTGGCTCCATGTCTTTGTCCACCCTCAGATTAGTGAGTGCTTTCCCGACCCTCTCTTCAGAAAAAGGGCTGGTGTCCTCTTCCCTCCTCTGCAAGTTCTTGGGGCTTATTTGTGGTCCCTTCCCTTCCCCTTCTACTGTGAACACTGAGCAAAACTATTTAAGATGTTTGCCTTTTCTTGGTCCTCCTCTGTAGAGCCCCCACTCTGCTTTTTTACCCATACAATCCCTTCCTTTGTCTTCCTTTTCTCACTTGTATACCTGAAAAATGTCTTGTCCTCCTTTGATACCATCTGGACTCTTGTTTCCTCAGGTTGCTCCTTTGCACTCCTTATTGCTTTGCCAGCCTCCCTCTGTTTCCCCAGATACACATCACTGTCCTTCTCTTGCTAGAAACATAGAAACATAGACTTTGACGGCAGACAAGGACCGCTTGGCCCATCTAGTCTGCCCATTTCCCTACCTACAGGATAGGCAGCAGATCCTAGTTAACCAACAGCCTATTTCTTCCTACCCCTCACAAGAATTGCCTTATATTTGTCCCATACATTCTTGAATTCTCCCTCAGTTTTAGACCCCACAACCTCCTCAGGAAGACTGTTCCATGCATCCACTACCCTCTCTGTAAAGTAATACTTCCTCACATTGCTCCTGAACCGCCCTTCTTCTATCTTTAAATTGTGTCCCCTTGTTCTTGCACGTCTCTTTTTCTGAAAGATGCTACCCTCTTGGACTTTGTTGATTCCACTGAGGTACTTAAAAGTTTCTATCATGTCCCCCCTCTAGGTCTCCTTATATCTTCTGAATGCCATTGTGTTTGCCCTTATCTTTTCTGCCACTTCTCTTGAGAATCATAATAGTCTCCTACTGCTGTTTTTGCTTACTTGCTTGATGTTCAGGTTTGTTGTCTTTACTATGCCATTTTTTAATCTGGCCCATTTCTCCAACCCACCCAGGACATTTTCCTCACCAGGTCCTCTTGGAAATATTCCCCCATCTTTATAAAGTCAGTCCTTCTGAAATCCAAGACCCTTGTCCTTGTGTGGTTGGATTCTGCTGCTGTTCTTACATTAAATCACACTGTGCAATGGTCACTGGTCCCCAGATGACTTCCCACCCTAATGTCCGCTACACTGTCCCTGTTAATAAGCACCAGGTCCAGTATTGCCCAACTCTGAGTTGGTTCACTGACAAATTTCCTGAGGAATGCCCCCTGCAGGGAGGCCAGGATGTCTCTACATAGAAACATAGAAACATAGAGTTTGACGGCAGATAAGGACCACTTGGCCCACCCAGTCTGCCCATTTCCCTGCCTACTAGATAAGCTGCAGATTCTAGTTAACCAACAGCCTACTTCCTGCAACTCCCACTATAATTGCCTTATGTCTGCCCCATGCATGTTTGAATTCCCCACTGTTTTAAGACCCCACAACCTCTCCAGGAAGGTGGTTCCATGCGCCCACCACTCTCTCCATGAAAAAGAATTTCACATTACCCCCTGAGCCGCCCCCCTCTAACTTTAAATTGTGCCCTCTTGTTCTTACACATCTCTTTTTCTGAAAGATGCTACCCTCCTGGACTTTGTTGATTCCCTTGAGGTACTTAAAAAGTTTCTATCATGTCCCCCCTATCCCTCCTTTCATCAAGGGTATACATATTAACCTCTCTCAGTCTCTCTTCATATGGTTTCTGATGTAGACCCTGCACCATTTTAGTTCCCTCTTCTGGACTGCTTCCATCCTGTCTATGTCCTTGCATAGATGAGGTCTCCAAAACTGCATGCAGTACTCCAGATGGGGTCTCACCAACTGTCTGTACAGAGGGATAACCACTTCCCTTTTTCTACTTGTGACGCCCCTCCCTATGCATCCCAGTATCCCCCCTTGCTCTCCTTACTGACTTCTCACATTGCTTACCCACCTTTACGTCATCTGATATGACTACACCCAGACCCCTTTCCATTATTGTTGTCATTAGTGCTTCCCCTGCTATTGTGTACTCTTCTTCTGGATTTTTATTTCCCATGTACATTATTTTGCATTTCTTTGCATTGAATCTAAGTTGCCATATGTCTGACCATTCCTCCAACCTTGCCAAGTCCCTTCTCATCCTTTCTACCCCCCCTTGTGTATCAACTCTGTTACAGATATTTGTGTCATCTGCAAAGAGGCATACCTTTCCTTCCAGACCCTCTGCAATGTCACCTGTAAAGACGTTAAAGAGGGCTGGACCCAGTACTGAGCCCTGAGGTACTCCACTAGTAACCCCCTTTTCTTCAGAATGTGTTCCATTCACTATCACCTTCTGTGTCCTGTTGTGCAGCCAGTTTGCTACCCAGGCTACCACCCTGGGACCCACTCCCAGGCTGGCTAACTTGATTATTAATCTTTTGTGGGTGACTGTGTTAAATGCCTTGCTAAAGTCTAGGTAGGCCATATCCACAGCCCCTCCCTGGTGTATTACTTTGGTCACCCAGTCAAAGAAATCAATTAGATTCATCTGACATGACCTTCCTGCTGTGAATCCATGCTGCTTTGCCTCCTGTGCCCCGCTGGCCTCTAGGTACTGAACAATTCTTTCTTTCAGAAGTGATTCCATCATCTTCCCCACCAGTGAGGTCAAACTAACAGATCTGTAGTTTCCTGCTTCTGCCTTGCTCCCACTTTTGTGAAGGGGAATCACATCTGCCCTCCTCCAGTCCTCAGGTACCACCCCATCTTCCCATGATTTTTTAAAAAGTGCGGTTAGTGGTGTCACTAGGTCCTCCCTTAGCTCTTTTAGGATTCTAGGGTGAATCCCATCAGGCCCCATTGCTTTGTCCACCTTGAGTTTTAGGAGTTCTTTCAGGACTCTTTCTGTTGTAAATGGACCAAGGCCAACCTCTCACCCAGAGTGCTTCTACGTTTGGCTTTGGTAACTCCTCCTCTTCTTCTTTTGTGAATACTGAGCAAAAGTAATCTTTCAGTATCTCTGCCTTTTCATTGTCTCCCTCTGCCAACCTCCCCTCTCCTTTATTAATCTTCACTATCCCTCCCTTAACCTTTCTATGCTCCCTAATGTACCTATAAAAGGTTTCATCCCCCTTCTTAACTGAGTTGGCTATCTTTTCCTCGGTTTGGGCCTTTGCTTTTCTGACTGCCTTCCCCACTTCTTTCTGCTTTAATTGATACAGTTCCCTGTCGTGCTCTGTCTGTGATTCCTTATACTTTCTGAATGCAACCTTTTTCTCCTTAACCTTCCCTGACACCTCTTTTGAGAACCATAGTGTTTTTTTATTCTGCTTTGTTTTCTTTATTTGTTTCACACAAAGGCTTGTTGCCTCCATGATGGCAGTTTTGATTTTTCTTCATTGTTCTTCCACCCCTCCTTTCTGGCCATTTGCTAAAGCATTCCTCAGGTATTCACCCATTATGCCAAAGTCTACCCTTCTAAAGTCCAGTATCCTTGTCTTTGTATGGCTTGTCTCCATGGTTGTGTTTATTGTGAAGCACACTGTACAGTGGTCACTTGTTCCCAGATGTCTACTGACGTCTAAATTTGTGATCCTCTCTCCATTTGAGAGTACCAGGTCTAATATTGCTCCCTCCCGAGTGGGTTCCACCACTAGCTGTCTAAGGCATGCTCCCTGTAGGGCATCGAGAATGCCCCTGCTCTTGGATGTGGCTGCAGTCCACGTCGCCCAGTTAACATCTGGCATATTCAGATCTCCCATCAACAGTATCTCCCCTTTTTCAGCCATTTTGAGAATGCCCTCTATTATTTTCTTGTCCATTTCCTCCCCTTCTAGCTGATGCTGCAGCAGGGAGGCTCCACTCTACATCTGGCAGATTAAAGTCCCCCACCAGTAACACCTCCCCCTTCTTAGCCATTTGCCTATGTCTACCAATATTTCTTTGTCTAAGACATCCCCCTGTGTTCAAGTCCTGTGTCTCACTCCTCTCTGAATGGTGGCTCAGTTTCATGACTTGAGATTGACCCAAAACACCTTGACCCCCCCATGAATTCCCTGTACCTCCACTGCTTTTATGTTTTCCTTGATATAAAGCACCACTCCCCTACCTTTCCTTCCTACCCTGTCTCTTCTAAACATTATGTAGCCAGGTATGACCATTTTCCGGTCATGGTTGTTAGTCTTTTGGATGAGACTTTAAACCAAGGTCCCATCTGCCTGGATTGGTGGTAGTCCAGGTGGATATTAAAGATCCCATGGCACTTATCGAAAAGAGTAGGGGAATTTCCCCGGCGTTCTGGCCAAATTTAACTCATTCACTAAAAACACTACCAACAGCTTAATCTGGTTCAAGGTCAGTTGGTATTCATCTGTATCCCCCTTCCCAGGGTCGTGCCTGAAAATAGGCAGGATTTGTCTAGTGCACTTACCCGGTCAACAAAAACTAAATAAAAAATAAATAAATAGTGCACTATGTTTTGGTGATGGCTATAATATTCAGGCCTGCCTCTGCCATAGAGGCCTCCAGGTATGGTAAGTTATTTCCTAGACTTCTAGCACTGGCACACATGGCTGTCTCTCTTGTGCCTTCCCAGTTTTGCTAGCTATTTCCCCTTCCTCTCCAATTTATATTGCCCAATTCTCTTTCTCCCTTTCTCCCACACTAATCCCTTGCTACCCTGATTGTCTTTCATTCCGGTAAAAATCTTTTCTCTCAGGATTTCTCTACCCTCCATCACAGCCTGTGGGGGGCAGTTGCTGCCTACCCCTTGCCTTCCACTATCCCCCTCAGCTAGTTTAAATGTCCGGCCAAGTAACATTTAAACTACCCCACCTTTTTCCTTACCCTGTCTCTCCTATACATGGTATACCCTGTTACTCACAGGTCCCAGTCATTATTCCTGGTGGCCCATATTTCTGTAATGGAATGAGTTGTAATCCCACATACCCACCATTAGTGGGAGCTTACTAATTTTGTTTCCTAGGTTCTTGGCATTTAGACAGACTGCCTTCCAGCTTGTGCTAGCTTATAGAACAGTCTGCTGGCTGAGGTGGTGGGTATCAAAACCATTAATGTTATGAAGCATGGCTGGGACTGAATAAAGGGCTAAGTAATTACTTGGGGGGTGGTGTTAGTAAGACAGGGAACATGTGGTGGGTAGTGCAGACAAAACCCATATAGACAACAGGTCTCAGGGTAATGGTGGGTATTATGGGTAGACTAGAAGAACCAATGATCATTATGTTGGCATGCCGCAGGCTTGCCAACATATTGGGAGAGTGCAGATTTGGGGGCCCGGCCACTGTTGGGCGAATTCAGGGCATGCATCAGTAGGTGCGTCCCTCATTCCCCAATCAGCCTGCATGCCGGCGCCACACCATGCATATATAATAGTGCGAGCACATCTAAGCAAAGCTCCACTGCAATCCGAGCAAAGCTCATCATACGCAGCGGACCTTTTGCGTGCATGCTAGCTGCCATTATCAGCATGGTCGGCGAGCGGCTTAACCCCTCCTCATTTTACTGTGCTGATGGGGGAGCCCACTCCCCATCAGCATAGCCCCCCAATCTGGAATGCCAAGGGGGGTGCCCAATCCCCCTTGGCTGGCGCCACCCCGCTGTGGTTCTACACCAATGGGGGAGCCCACTCCCCGTCGGCATAATGTCTCCTCCAATTGTTGAATGCTGAGGGTGCCCAATCCCTCAGCTTGTGCACCCCCCACCACTGTCTTTGTTTACAACGGGGTGCCTAACCGCGGCATTATTCCTCTGCTGTGGTCAAGAGGGTGCCCAATCCTCTGTCGGCTACTGACTCCTCCCAAAAATAGGGTGGCATGCTGATACCACCCAGCATGCCAAATGCCCTGCAACAAGAAAACTGTCCCACGATGGTTTTCTGTTTGTTTGTTGTTTTTTTTGTTGCCTGTAAAACTAGAAACGGTCCCTCGTAGTGTCGATGCCCTCCTCCCCCACCTCACCCATCCACTGCACACCCTGCCTCCCTCACCCCAATACTTACCTCTGGAGTCGGCGCGATGATCTTCATTGGACTGGGAACCGTCTGCACTCTTCAAAGCCGACCGAACTGAGAAATGCAGTAAAGCTGTATAATGGGATAGATGGGTTTTTCAACTTTGATGCATATCTCAGGCATTTCTTGGAATTTTGGCACCAAATGTTCAACATGGGGTTTTTGGGGCCCCTCCTCATGAATTCTGTCACTGTCATGGCATTAATCGGCCTCGAAAGGTGATTTCGCAGTCACTGTGCAAAATCACCTTTCGGGGCCCATTAATGAAATGACAGTGGCAGTGTTCATGAGGTGCCCTCTTAAAAAGCCTAAGTTCCAAATTTGATGGAAAAAATCCAACAAATGCCTGTTTTACGAGCGTGTGTTGTACAGTTGCTATGCAGGCTCGTAACTTCACGCATTCACAATATTTTACTGCCGGATTTTCAGCATTGTCATTTTTGTACACTTCCTTGTGAACAGTACAGCTGTCATTTTCCACATCCTGCCCAAAATGTGTTTCCGCACTTCCGGTGCACAATAGTGCAGTCGCTGTGGGAAATCAGTGTTTGGGCCAGATTATGAAAATGACAGTGACACAGTTCATGACCAGAGGACCTAAAATGCATATGTTGAAAATTTGGTGATGATACTCCATAAAATAACTGTGTTACAAGCGTGCGTTGGCAGATTGCAAGCACGCTCGTACTGTCGTGCATTTGTGATATTTTCAGTCTGGATTTTCACCATTGCCATTTTTCCACACCTCTTGATGAACAGTACAGCCGTCATTTCACATATCCTGCCCAAAATGTGTTTTTGCACTTCCGGCGCAGAATAGTGTAGTCGCTGTGCGAAATCACTTCTTGGGACACTTTGAGGAAATAACAGTGACACTGTACATCAATAGAGGTGCTAAAATGCCTATGTTGAAAATTTGGTGCCGAACGCCCATAAATGGCAGTGTTGCAAGCGTGCATTGCATATTTCCCACGCACTGTAGTAGCTTCTCAAATTTGGTATATTTACATGCCACATTTTCAACACTGGCATTTTTTTACACCTCCTTATGAACTGTACAGCTCTCATTTTTCACATCCTGCCCGACATGTTTTCCTGCACTGCATTACACTACCAAACACCCAAAGGGACACCCTAATGCTTGTCACTCTCTGCAGGGTGGGGGTGGGTTGGCATCAGTTCAATACTTCACTGCCATTCCTATGATGCATCTGTCTAACTCTTGCACTACCAATGCCAATGTCAGCAAGCCAATATCCGGCATTGACAAATGCTTGCTTTCTACAGTCACAGTCTATGTTTTTATGTGTCTATACCCTTACCTTTCACGTCAGCTCCCCTTCCTTTGTTCTCCCATTCCCTCCTTAACTTCCCAGTTTCCCTATTCCCTGCTGGCATTCTAATTTCCTTAGCACCCTTTCCTAATCTATTATGGATTTCTGGTGTGCTACTTTCATCCTCACTGCTTCTAGCCTCCATGTCCTGGGGAATCCTCTCTAGGTTCCCCTTTGCTCTCCATCCACCTAACAATTCTGAGGAAAAATCAGTGACATTCCTGAAAATCTGGCATAGTTGAGAGGTAAGGGTGTGCTGATGGTGTGTGTGACCTAAATGAGTAAAATCTAAATAATTCAGTGTCTTCTCCTCACCTCATCTCTTCCAAAAATACCCGCTCACAAGCGCCTGCAATCCTTTAAAAAATGCTTTCTTTTTTTTACTTATTTTTGTTCATCACTCTATGGTTTTTAAAAGTGTGTGTTGGTATCTAATGTCAGTGGAAATGTGAATAGGTCCATACACCAAGGCAAGATGAACACCATAGTTTGTACCCACCTTAACATTGTAGTAGTTATCCTGTTCATCTGAGCTGGAATCTCACTGCTATTCTTTCTCTTTTATGTAAGACACCGCTCAAGCTTCCCAATATTTGCTTTTATATAGAGTGTATCCTGTTTTATTATAATAAGCCTGCCATTTCCACTGATTCATATAAAGAGATTTCATTTAAAAGTCTCAAGTTGATCCACCATTTTGTACTGGCTGCATACTATAATTTAAACATACTGTAATTCATGATGCAGCAAGGGCTAAATAAGATCTTAAATAAATAGATTTCATTTTAAAGACTAAAGGCAATCTTTTGTTTGTTTTTGCTTTTTTGCTGACTACGTGCTATATTGTAAGCATACTATGCTTGCAATTTAGGGAACATATCAGCTGCTCTACGCCACAAAAAAATGCAAAGAAATACCCAGTGGATCCATAAAAGGAATGGTAAACTGCTAGAACTAATGCTTTTCTTCCAAAATAAAATTATATGTAGTACAGTAATACATTTTGTGCTATACAAATTCAAATTCTCAGCAACTGTAGCTCATTGTGCTTCCCACTTTTAACAGCAGCCCCACCTATTCAGAGAAGGAGTGGTTAAGCTGGCTTGCTGTGGAGAAGATCTCTGTAAGTTTTGCTATTGTTTTTTAAACTACAGGAGAGAAGAGTTAGTTAATTCTACTTGCTGTTGAGAGAGTTAATGTGTAGAGGATTTTTGTAAGTTTTGATATTATTTTACTTTTTTTAATTTAGCTTAAAGTGGAATTTAGCTTAAAGGTTTCCGTGGCTGGATCGACTGTAAATGCCCTTCCACCCACCCTTCCCACCAGCCATTCTTAAATACTGAAATACCATTGGGAGTTGGGTTTGAAGACTGTGAGGGAGGAGCTTGGGGAGCTGCAAACTGACCTGAGCCCTCAGAGCAGATCAGGAAGGAGGAAACCAGGAACAGCCATATGAGTTAATTCTTAAAGATATATAAATATATATAACTTATGAGTAGGTCTATAGTCCTTATGAGTAGGATTGTGGTTTCCAGTTAGTACTGTAGTTGGCTGTCTTATGCTGCATGCAAGGGCATCTGGGATTAAAATTTCTGTTAGAGGCTGGGCTAGGACTAGTTAATTCTACTTGTTGTAGGCAGAGTTAGTGTGGAGGGGCTGTATAGGTAGTGTGAACCATAGGTAGGATTGTAGGGTGCAATGGTTGTGGGGCAGCAATGTGAATGAACATACTGTGGAGGCTGGGAGGGTGCCCAAAATGCCACAGACTAAGAAGGCTTGAGGAAGACGTTCAGTGGCTTGGCAGGGAGCTGGGGAGGTTGAGGGATGAGGGGAGGATTGCATCAATAGGTGGACTGACATCTGAGAGTATTGTGGGGGCATCACAGAGAAGGAACAGTGGGTCAAGTGAGGAATCAGAGGGAGGGGCAAACTAGACAGGAAGCCAGCTGATGAAGGGTGGACTCTTGTAGGACCTAGAAAAAGAGGAGCAGCAGAAGGGAGGAGAAAACACATAATAAGGCAACGGGGTAGGGAACATGTTTGCTTTACTAGCAACACATGGGAAAGAGGATGTAGGAGGAGATTGCACAAGGGATAGCACTCACAAAGAAGAGGGAGTGACGGGCATTACTAGTGGTGAGATTGAGCATGGCGTGGCAGGGGGAAGGATAATACTCAGAGAGGTGAGGAGGGAGATGGAGAGGGAGGTTGGCAGTCAAACAGGAGGAGAGGGAAGGGTCTCAATTGAGAGGAGCAGGGGGAAGACAATGCACATGGTAAAAGCACCATCTTGAGTGGCCCGAGAAATGAGAACCAGGATGGGGGCTGGTGACTGGCACAAGGAAAGAGGGGGGTGTACTGGTGTTGGGGGACTCCATACTCAAGGAGATCAGATGGGGCAGCAAAGGGGAGAGGCACAGTTGGATATGGGTGGAGTCCATACCAGGATTAAAGGCAGACAAGGCAGGACAGGCAATCCTAAGGTGCATAAGGAGGGGTAGGTGGAAACCACACATTCTGGTGCATGTGGGGACAAATGACCTAGCAGGGGAAATGATGAAGTTAACAAGGGAGAGGACTGAGGAAGTGGGAAGGTTGTGTGAGGAGACTGGGGAGTCTGTGGCCTTCTCCAAGGTGCTCCCAGTACCCTGCAAAAGCACAGTGAGAAAGGAGAGGATTAGGGAGTTGAACACATGGTTGGTAGTATAGTGTCGACCTAAGCGGTATGGGGTTGTGGGCTGCTGGGGCAGTACCAGGGATAATAACAAACTGTTTGCAATAGATAGGCTGCACCTGAGTGGGGAGGGGAAGGTGGTATTAAAGCAAAGACTGGGGAGGTATATTGCAACAAAGGTGGATTTAAACTAGATGGGGGGTGGTAAGTGGACAACAGGTAGGCAGGGATCCGATAGAGGTGGAGTCTGGCCTACCCCAGGCTAGCGAGGAAGGACTCGGGGTGGCCAAAAAGGAGGGAGAAGGAGGGAGACAGAGGCCAGTGAATGGAAGGGCAGGATGGAGGGTGGTCTCATTGAATGCAAGAAGCTTAGGAACAAATCAGCTGAGCTACAGGCACTCTAAGCAGTGTGGGGGTAGATATTGCAGCTGTCATAGAAACATGGGCAACTGAGCACCAGGACTGGGATCTGGCAATCCAAGGATACAAATTATACAGGAAGGACTGTAAGGAGGGGAAGGGGGTGGGTGGCAGTCTATGTGAGGAATGGGATCAAATACACAAGGGACAAGGGGGAAGAAAGGAGAACAGAGGCAATCTGGCTGCAGCTCCTAGACTCAAGGGGTAGGAAACTGAGGCTTGGGGTGGTATACAGGCTGCTGTCTCAGTCTGAGGAGCTTGACAGAGAATTTGCAGGACAAATCCGAAAGGTATGTAGAAAAGGGAAGGTGGTCATCGTGGGGGATTTCAACTTGCCGGGGTTGACTGGAGCATTCCAGTCGCCTCCAGTGCTATGGAGCAAGTGTTCCTGGACGCGATCCAGGTGGGCCTCCTGACACAGTTGGTTAGTGTACCTACTAGGCTAAAGAATACTTTAGATCTGGTATTGTTGAATGGGAGGAAGAAAGGGAAATAAAGGTGGATAACCCATTAGCCGACAATGATCACCAAACAGTGTGGTTTAATATCACGATGTGTGGGGAGCTAGAGAAATCAGTTACTTAGGTGGTAAACTTGAGGAGGGCGGACTTTAGGAGGATGCACAAAGTGCTGAAAGGGAAACTGGAGGGCATAAAGCAGGAGATGGACGCAGAGCAGAAAAGGGATATTAATAAACAGGGGATTACAAAGAAAACAGAAGCCTCCACCAAGACACAGAGTAAGAGGAGCATAGCAAGATAACCATGCTGGTTGAACAGTGAGGTTGTAGAGGTGGTGAGAAGAGTGGTGCACCAGAGGTGTAGAAGGACGGAGAAGGAAGTGGACAGGGAGGAATATGCAAGATGGTCCAGGGAGGTGACCAGAAAAGTGAGAGAAGCCAAGGCCCAGAGGGAGCCGAGATTAGCGCTGGGAATTAATGGGGAGGGGGACTTTTTCAGATACATCAAGGAGAAAAGGAAGTGCAAGGAGACAATAGTGAGGATAAAAAGGGGTGGGGAGTGGGCAGAAATGGGGAGGAGCAGGCAGAAGCACTGAATGAATACTTTTGTTCAGTGTTCATGGAATAAAAGAGGGGACCGCTACCATCATGGGCAGGGAAGGTGGGGCCAGGGGTAGAGGAGGTGACAGATGGAAGAATTGAGGCAAGTAGAGTCCTAGAGGGACTGAGGGCTCTGAAGGCAGACAAGGCACTGGGTCCAGATGGTATCCACCCATGATGCTGAGAGAGATGGTGGAGGTGTTGGTGGAGCCACTGGCATATCTGTACAGCACCTCACTGGAGTCGGGATGTGTGGTAATTATCGTCCGGTAAGTCTCACCTCCACAGTGTGCAAACTTATGGAAAGGATACTAAAGGAAAGACTGGTGTTGTACCTGGAGGACAATGGCCTCCAGGAAGTGAGGCAGCATGGGTTCATTTCAGGGAAGTCTTGTCAAATCAACTTGATACAATATTATGACTGGGTGACAGGTGAGCTGGATAAGGGTCATGTGGTGGATGTTCTTTTCTTGGACTTCAGCAAGGCCTCCGATTCAGTGCCTCATAGGCAGCTTGGGGGGAAGCTAACTGGTATAGGAGCAAAAATGATAAACTGGATTACAAGCTGGCTGAGTGGGAGGCTGCAACAGGTGGTGGTGAGAGGGGAGCTCTCAACTCCAAGGCCAGTGAAGAGTGAGATGCCACAGGGCTCTGTGCTGGGGCCAGTATTATTTGGGCTCTTCATATTAGACATGGCACATGAGGTGGTGAGCAAGGTAAGTCTGTTCACTGATGACACCAAAATCGGAGTAGTAGTGGATGGAGGGGAGGGATGGAAGCAGCTGCAGGGGGACCTAAGTAAGCTAGAGGAGTGGTCAGAGATGTGGCAGCTGGGGTTCAATGCAAAGAAGTGTAAGGTTATGCACTTTTGGGTGAATAACCCAAGGAGAGAATACTGGCTGGGGGGAGGTTAAGCTGTGCAATGCTGAGGAGGAGAAGGGCCTAGGGGTAATGATAACATGGACCATGGACAACACTGCCCAGTGCAGGAGAGCAGCTGTAAAAGCAAACAAAATGCTGGGGTGCATAGCGAGGGTTTTTTCGACCAGGCAGAGAGGTGATCTTGCCCCACTACAGGTCACTGGTAAGGCCGCACTTAAAGTATTGTGTGCAGTTTTGGAGGCCACACTGGAGGGGGTGAAGAGGAGGGCAACAAAGATGATATGTGGAATGGAGGGGAGAGACTATGAGAGTAGGCTGGGAGACCTGAATATGTACACTCTGGAGGATAGAAGGGACAGGGGGGACATGATAGAGACATTCAAGTATCTGAAGGGAATCAATAAGGATGGGGCAGATGGGGTCTTTAAGCTAAGGAGAGGGAGGGACACCAGGGGGCATGGGCTAAGAAAAGAGGGGGGAAGATTTAGGAGAAAAATGAGGAGACACTATTTCACAGAGAGGGTGGTAGCAAAATGGAATGCACTACCAGAATGGGTGGTATCATGTGAATTTGTGAACAGCTTCAAAAGGGCATGGGACAGGGAACAGGGGAGAGTGAGGGTGGGGAGGCAGTGGGATAACAAAGGGGAGGGGGGTGGGGCAGCTGCAAACTAGGGGTGTTAGCTGCACACTCAAGCGGACTTAGACCAGATGGTCTCTTTCTGCTGGCACATTCACACGTTCATATACCAACTCCTTTGCAATATTCTTCTGAAGCTCTTCAAAAGACTTGGTAATAAGTTATCTGTGGTTCTGGTAAGTGTTATTCATTGCTTTTCAGTTGGCTGTTTGATTTCTTAAAGCGGTATGCTTTGGTAAACTGGAAAACATTTAATCATATATATCTTTTTAAGCAGTGGTCATTCTTAGATTCTTCAACATTATATGTTTAATTAATTTAACTTGTTACTGCAACAGCCTTTAATTATAGCTTTGTAATTAGTGTTATACTGTAATAAAGGTGAAAGTCCCAAAGCAGTTTGCAAGATTCTCCTCTTTCCCGATGTATGCTCTATCCATATCTTGGCTATATTCAGTCAATGTATACACAGGTTTCTTACATTTACTAGGAAGTGCATCTCTGAACAGCTGAGATCCATTGTTGCACCCTTGTAAGGGTCTGGGTGTTTTTATAACTTCAACTGTTGGCCTAATGCACTACGTTGATAGTGCTGGCTTGTGTCTTCTTGATCTTGGATTATCACAAGTCAGGCCAAAGAGGTAATGCTAAGTGTCTGCCTCCACTAAGGATGCCTCCTGCTGCCATAGGGTGAGTGGGTGGATCCTGCTGTTACATGACTGCCCCCTTGTGGCCTTGTGGCCCAAGTAGAAAATGTTGCATGGGCAGCAATATATGGCTTCAGACTAGTAGGGAATCCTGCCACTAGTGTGACACAGGATGCTGGCATAGGTGGCATTATATATATCTAGTCCTGTGTTGTCAAGCGTCAGAGTGTGATGAGCTGGCCTGCTCCCAACCAACTTCAAATTGGCCAGAAAGGTCTCTTGTCTTTGTCCATGCCTCAATGGGGTGGGACACAGAGAACAAAATAGGTAGAAACAACCGTGGTGCTTAGGTGGATGATGTTGTGCTGTCCCTGCCCAGTAGTGGTGTCAAAACCACTGGGTTCCATGCCACCCCACCCCTCTTTGGGAAAGTTCTGGCAAAAATTCCGGCGAAAATTCCTACAGTCAGTTTGTCCTACCCAGTGGGTCATTCCAGGACAGTACACAAGGAGACAATTTAAAACAAGCATTTGTCAATGCCGAATGTTGTCACGCAGGCATTGGCGTTGGTAGTGCTGTGCGGGAAAACATTTTGGGCAGGATGTGAAAAACGACAGCTGTACAGTTCATAAGGAGGTGTAAAAAAATGCCATTGTTGAAAATGTGGCATGTAAATATACCAAATTTGCAAAGTTACAAGGATGCATTGGAAATGTGCAACGAACGCTTGGAACACAGTCAATTTATGGGCGTTCGGCACCAAATTTTCAACATAGGCATTTTAGCACCTCTGCTCATGTACAGTGTCACTGTTACTTCCTCAGATTGTACCAAAAAGTGATTTTGCACAGTGACCATGCTATTATGTGCCGGAAGTGTGAAAACACATTTTGGGCAGGATATGTGAAATGACAGCTGTACTGTTCATCAAGAGGTGTGGAAAAATGACAACGGGGAAAATCCAGAGTGAAAATATTACAAATGCATGACGTTACGAGCGTGCATGCAATCTGCCAACGCACGCTCATAAGACAGTCATTTTATGGAATATCGTCACCAAATTTTCAACATAGGCATTTTAGGACCTCTGCTCATGAACTGTGTCACTGTCATTTTCATAATCTGGACAGAACACTGATTTCCCACAGCGACCGTGCTATTGAGCGCCAGAAGTGCGGAAGCACATTTTGGGCAGGATGTGGAAAATGACAGCTGTACTTTTTATTCACAAGGAGGTGTACAAAAATGACAATGTTGAAAATCTGGCATGAAAATATTGGGAATTCACGAAATTCGAGCCCTGCGTGGCAACTGTACCTGCTGCTGCAACGTAAAACAGTCATTTTTGGATTTTTTCCACCAAATTTGCAACATAGGCTTTTTGAGAGGCCACCTCATGAGCACTGGCACTGTCATTTCGTTACTCGGTCCCGAAAGGTGATTCCATGCAGTGACTGCGAAATCACCTTTCGAGGCCAATTACCACCATGACAGTGATAGAATTCATGAGGAGGGGTCCCAAAAACCCCATGTTGAAAATTTGGTGCCAAAATTCCAAAAAATGTCTGAAATGTGCAGCAAAGTTTGAAAACCCCTATTCATTCCATTATACAGCTTACCGGCATTTTTTCAGTTCGTGGTCGGCTTTGAAGAGTGTAGACGTGTTCCCGGTACACCAAAGATCATCGTGCCAGAGTCCAGAGGTAAGTATGGGGTAAGGGGTGTGGGAGGCAGGTGGTACAGTGGGTGGGTGCGGTTGTGGGAGAGGGGCCTGGGAGATCCGAGGGACCATTTCCTTCTTTACAGGGGGGAAAGAAAATAAAAGACATCGGGGGACCATTTTCATTTTTAATAGGTGCTTTGGCATGCTGGGGTGGGCTCCCAGTGTGCCACCTGTATGTGTGTGGGGGTAGGTGGGTACTTTAGCCGACGAGGGATTGAGCACCCCCATCGGCAAACAAGGAAAAGGAGGGGAGCTGCAGGAGCCGAGGGGGATTGGGCAACCCCTCGGCTATCAAAACGGAAGGGGGACCACATTATGCCGATGGAGAGTGGGCTCCCCCATCAGAAAAATTCAAGGGGAGGGAGGGATGCATGCTGAGGGGGATTGGGCACCCTCACCAGCAAAGAGAAACTGTTGGGGGCACATGATGCCGAGGGGATTGGGCACCCTCGGCAATCAAAAAGGGGTGTACATGCTGCCGATGGGGATTGCACCCCATCGCACACAATAAAGGAAGGGGGGGTTGACAGGCAACAGCAGCAGTCACTGCCGCCATGTTGCCTGCACGTAGGAAGAGGCATGCTGTGGTCACACTGCATGAGAGCTTCACTCTTATTGCAGTGGACCTTTTGATAGATCTCTTCACCTCATTAGCCAGGCAGGGTGTTGGACCCTGGCATCTACTGGTGCGTGCCCTGCATTCACCCAACAGCGACCATGCCTCCAAATCTCCACTGCCGCAAGATGTTGGCTGCGCAAGTGCACCAACAGAAAAAGGGGGGGAAGGGAGGGACTCTGAAGTTTTTGGAGGTTCCTGTGTCCATGCCTTTCCTCTCAAGGAGAGGGTAGCTGTCCTCATTCAGTAGTGTACTGTTTGCCACTGGAGACATGCAGTGGTATCATTTGGGTGCATCTACGTGGCCTGACAAGGTATTTAATCAATGACTGAACAGTAATGAACAATAACTGAACAATAATGAACTCACTGTTGACCAGAGGGGGCATGAAAGACCTTGGGGAAAATGTTCTTTGGTGCTCCAGAATGCATGTGGGGGAGAGGGGGATAAGTGCCCGGGGTGTCTGCATACTCTAGTTACAATGTCTGGTTTATTGACATTAGATCAGGAGGGGATACCCTCCCAGGGGATGCCTGGATATAGAGATATATCATATACAGGTGGGGGGGGGAGACAAAGTGTTGGAGTTGGAGGCTCAACATATCACTTCTAAATCACTCAGACTTTCAACAGATGATTGAAGAAGAGATTTGGAGTTATTAAGCCATAAATGCCAAAATGTACCATCCATGGCAGCCTGGTGGGATAGCCTTAAGGTGGTTTTAACAGGACAAATCACAAGTTTCACTTCTAGGCACAAAATGTAAGCATAAAAGAAACAGACAGCTTTAGAAGAACAGTTGTTCAACTTGGAAGCCACAGGAGAGACATCTGAGTGTTATGAGTGGCATCCATATTTACTACTGTAAGTCATTAATTGGAGGATAGTCTCTCAAGGCAAGTTTTACACTATTTGGGCAACTTGATTTTACATGAGCATGGCTCTTGAGATGTTTAGTGGGCAGGGTTGTGGGGAGGCTATGTAATCAACCCTTCCACCATCTGACAGACACTGCTGCTTTATATAAAATAAATCATGATAACGAACTCACTGCTGACCAGAGGGGGCATGAAAGGCCTTGGGGAAAATGTTCTTTGGTGCTCCAGAAAGCATGTGGGGGAAGGGAGATGAGTGCCCGGGCTGTCCACATACTCCAGTTACAATGTCAGGTTTATTGACATTAGATTAGGAGGGGATACCCTCCCAGGGGATGGCTGGATACAGAGATATATCATATACAGGTGGGGGAAAGACTACGTGTTCCATGGGAAGGGTGTTTCCCCAGGGGCTAGGGAGAGGGGGAATATTATCTGTAATAGTAGAAGAATTGACTAGGTGTTCCAAGAGTCACTGGAATAAAGGGATTTGTAGGTGGCTCAGTAAGCACAAAGTGCATAGTGTGCCCTCTTTGGTCATCCTGAGAGGTGCTGCCCTGCTGGATAGCAATATCCAAACCATGACAGGGATTCTGATGATCACTAATGAAGTAGCTGGGCTACTGTTTAGGCCCCTGTTTCTAAGTATGTTAGTTATTGTTGATTTGTTAACTGTCTTTGGCATGGCTGCTCGTCCTACAGGCCTGCTGTATGGGGGGGGGAAGTGGTGTTGGTCACCTCATGCTGAATCTTACAGTAATAACATATAATGTGAAATGCATAAACAGCCCAGTAAAGAGGTCTCAGCTTCTCCAAGAATTAAAAGGGAAAAACACCATGCTTGTCCTCCTACAGGAGAGGCCTCTGACAGACGCTGAGCATGCCAAACTTAAGAGAGCTTGAGTAGGACAAGTCTATGCAGCGTCATGCGAGGCTCATACACACAGAAAGGGAGTGGCCAGTCTGGTCCACAAAAACTGCCTCCTGGAAGTCTCACATGTGCTGTGAGATCCAGAGGGAAAATATGTAGATAAGTCAGCCAGGATGAAGCGCAGTGTCACAGTTTTACTACATGACAAAATGGATTAACTCCCACTGAAATTCCATTGTTTACTGGAGTAACTCTACTGCAGAATTCTGCAGCACTGTGCTTCATCCTGGGTGACTTCACTATATGTATCTGTGATACGTATGAATATGCCCCTTTCACAGTGCTGAATCTCTACACCCCAAACTTGGAAAGGGGAAACAGAGAGTTCCTTAAATATGTTATTGAAATGTTCTCCTGATCCAGGGATAGAGTTGATGGAAGTCTAGAGACTCATACACCTGTGTATGCGGGACTGTACCTTTAGATCCTATTCTCACCAAGTCTACTCATGTGTAGACTTTTTCCTGATCTCCATTGTGGCTATATGCAGTGAATCATTGCAACATAGGGAAGACCACTCTACTAGATCATGCTCCGGTAAATTTTTATTTACTGATTACCTTAGATTAAAGTGTTGGAGTTGGAAGCTCAATGTATCACTTCTAAAACACTCAGATGATTGAAGAGGAGATTTAGAGTTATGAGGCCATAAACACCAAAATGTACCATCCATGGCAGCCTGGTGGGATGGTCTTAAGGGGATTTTAACAGGACAAATCATAAGTTTCACTTCTAGGCACAAAACGTAAGCACAAAAGAAACAGATAGCTATAGAAGAACAGTTGATCAACTTGGAAGCCTAACATAAGATCACATTAAATGCTGAGGTTAAGAAGTGGTTGGAGAGGTGCCAGGTTCAACTCAGCCAACTCCTAGAAGCTAAAATTGAGGGTGGCCTTAGGCACATTAAAACAGAGATAGTATGGGCAGGATTTTTAAAACAACGAGAATGCCGCAAGCCCCAGGTGCGCCAAACATAGGGCACACAGTGTTTGTGGAATTTCCGGGCCAGCAAGCGAGATTTCCTATCCCATGCACTGATTGCCACATGTTAGACTAACTTTTGTGGTTTAGCTTGCAGTGATCCTGAGGGCCTCTTTTATGATGCTTGCACCAGATATTTGGTGCAAGCTGCCATAAATAGTAGAAACTGACTTTGCAAAAATGGGGGAGTGTCTCAAGGAAGCCCTGGCAGGGAAAGAAGAATGGGGGATGTAGAGAAACAATGGGCTAACCTTAAGGGAGCCATAGCAGAGGCAACAAGCCTTTGTGTTAGGCAAGTAAGCAAAACAAAGAGCAAGAAAAAAACACTATGGTTCTCAAGGGATGTGGCCAGGAAGGTAAGCAAGAAAAGACTAGCTTTCAGAAGGTACAAGGAAACACAGAGGGGGGATGACAGGGAACTGTGTATGCTTCAGGTTCATGGGAGGGACCCTCCACAGACTGGTGCAGAACACGGCAGCCCAGTTGCTGACGGGCCTGTCTAGGTCCAGTCATGTAATCCCGGTCCTGCATGCTCTGCACAGGCTGCCTGTCTGGTGGAGGGTCTTTTTCAAGGTGGGCTTGCTCACCTATAAGACCCTATACAGACTGGGTCCTGGCTACCTGTCGGAGCTCCCGACACCTGCTACCTCTGCTCACTCCCTCTGCTTCTCTTTGATGGGCCTCCTGGATGTTCCCAGGCTTTTGCTCAAAACATTGGGTGACCATGCTTTTAGTGTCACTGGGCCTACCCTGTGGAACTCGTTTCTATCTGCAGTCCAGGAGGCCTCCTCAATCGGGGTTTTCAAGCTGAGGCTGAAGGCCCACCTCTTTAGCCTGGCTTTTACAGACTAATTATTCCAGACCAACTGTTTGGATTATCAGAAATTTATTTTAAAGCTGTAATTCTGAAATTTATTTATTCTGGAATTTTAGTGTGCTTTTATTTATTGTTTTATCTTTTGATATGTATTGTTTGGTGCCCACAGCTTCAGGGAATGGGTGCCCCGTAAATAAAATTTGCCTTGATTTTCCTTGCCTTGTACTGGAAAAGCAGAGGGAGGTGGGGAAAGCAGTCTGGAGCGCAAAGGCACAAACTGAAGGAAAAAATAGCCCAGGCAATTAAGAAAGGAGACAAAACCCTTTTTAGGTACATTAGTGATAGAAAGAAGACCAGGGGTGGGACTGTGAGGTTAAAAAGGGAGGACAGGGGTGTGTGCAGAGGGGGACCTAGAAAAAGCAACAATCCTGAACAAGTATTTTTGTTCAGTTGTCACAGAAGAAGGAGAAGGACCACTATTGGGGGACAGGAGCACCAATGGGATTGAGGTGGACACCAGCCCATTTACAGAGGAAAGAGTCCTAAAGGAACTCAAGAATCTGAAAGGGGGCAAGGCTATGGAGCCAGATGGGATACATCCCAGAATAGTAAAAATACTTAAAGAGGTGCTGGCAGCACCACTAACAGGCCTATTGAACAAATTGATAGAGACAGGGTGGTTCTAGGGGAATGGAGGAGGGCAAATATAGTCCCTCTCCACAAAAGTGGAAGCAGGAAGGAGACTAGTAATTACATGCCAGTCAGCCTGACCTCAGTGGTGGGGACATTAATAGAATCACTGCTAAAGGAAAATATTGTGATATTTCTTGACTACAACGGAGCACAGGATCCAAGGCAGCATGGATTCACAGTGGGAAGGTCTTGTCAAACAAATCTGATAGATTTCTTTGACTGGGTGACCAGGGAAGTAGACAGGAGAGTGGCGGAGGATGTCGCCTACCTAGATTTCAGCAAGGCCTTCATCACCGTCCCACACAGGACATAGATAAATAAGTTGGACAGCCTGCTAGTGGGCCTCAGGGTGGTAAGCTGGATCAGAAACTGGTTGAGTGACAGGACACAGAGGGTGGTGGTAAATGGCACTCAATCCGAGGGGAGGGTGGCCACTGGGATCTGTGCTGGGGCCAGTCCACTTTAATGTCTTCATAAGGGACATTGCAGAGGGGCTAGAGGGGAATGTATGCCTCTTTGCAGATGACACTAAGATCCACAACAGGGTCAACACTCCAGGGGGCTTGGGAAAAATTAGAAAGGACCGAAATGTGCTTGAGGAGTAGTAGAGAGTGTGGCAGCTAAGATTCAATGCAAAGAAATGCAAACTCATGCACTTGGGGCACAGAAATCAATGGGAGGAGTACAAGATGGGGGGAGAGGTACTGACGGCCACCAGTTAAGAAATTGACCTGGGGGTAATCATATCTGATGACCTAAAGGTAACCAAACAATGTAAGAAAGCTGTGGGGAGAGCCAGTGTGATGCTAGGGTGAATAGGGAGAAGTATCACCAGCAGAAAAAAGGAGGTGGTTATGCCACTGTACAAATCTCTAGAATCTCATCTGGAGTACTGTGTCTAGTTCTGGAGGTCGCATAACCAGAAGGATGTAGACAAAATAGAGGCACAGAGGTACAGAGAAGGGCAACATAAATGGTGCAAAGACTGCACCAAAAGTCATAAGAAGAAAGACTAGAGCACCTCAATATGTATTCCCTGGAGGAGAGGAGAGAGAGGGGGGATATGATGGAGACATTCCAGTACATCAGGGGTATAAACAAGGTACAGAAGAGTAGCATCTTTCAGAGAAGAAGGTGTACAAGAACAAGGGGGCATGATATGAGGCTAGAGGGGGGTAGGCTCAGGGGCAATGCGAGGAAGTACTTTTTCACAGAAAGAGTAGTGGATGCTTGGAGCAGCCTCCTTGTGGAGGTGGTGGGGGCAATAACAGTAGGGGAATTCAAGGGTGCATGGGATAGACATAAGATTACTCTAGCAATAGGGAAGAGAGGGCAAGCTGCAGATCAACTAGGGTATGTGGTAATGCATTAGGTAGGAAAAAGGGGCCGACTAGGTGGGCCACACAGCCCTTATCTGTGGTCACCTTCTGTTTATCTGTGTTGCAACTGCATTCAAGATTGTAAAATTGGGTACAGTTGTGGCAAATGGGTTTGGTGCACCGCCAGAACCTAAGTGTCATGGCACAGGGCTTGTCACAAGCCCTGCACTGAAAATCCTGCCCTATGAGTTTGGACAATAGGTGGGCAAGCTGGTGGCCTGGCAGCTGTGTAAAGAGGCTGCCAGCTGCACAGTGCTACACATAAGGCGACCAGGTTCGCGAAAGTGTGAAACAGACCACGCGGCAATCCTGTGACACTTTGCGGCTTTCTGCAAAGAGCTTTACAGTCAAGAGCAGATTCCTGACTTCCAACATAAGTTGGAGGAATACTTCCAGAGGGTACAAGTACCCACGCTCTTAGAGGAGCAGCAGGAGGCCATGTCGGACCCTATCAGTCTAGTTGAGATATCTAGAGTTGTCTTTAAACTCAAGGCTGGCAAAACCCCTTGCCCCAATGAATTTGACATGGAGTTTTATAAAATATTTCATGAAAAATTGTCACTGCTGCTGTTTGGGGTCTGTCAGGACATACAGGAGGGTGAAAGGGCTCCACCATCATGGCAATATGTACAGATAACAGTGATACCAAAGCCAGATAAAGATGCTACCTTGTGTAGCTCTTATTGTCCCATTTCACTTTTGAATGTTGATCTAAAAATATTTACATCCACACTGGCCACTCGATTCCAGGGCTGTGTGGGGTCCCTAGCTCACTAGGACCAAACAGGTTTTATCAGCAGAAGACTAATACATGACAATATCAGGCTCCTCCTCAACATTATAGTTATGGCTCAGCAAGGCAAAGAGTTGGCCTTGGCAGTCTTTATGGATGCTGTGGAGCTGTTTGACTGGATGAAATGGGGATTCCTCTACAGAACTTTGGCAGAGATGGGAATGGGAGGTACATTCCTTATCTGTGTGCAGGAACTACAGTATATGCCTCCCCACATGCAACAGTTAAAGTAAACAGTGTGGCTTCAGAGAGATTCTACCTCACTGAAGGCACCAGGCAGGGGTGTTCTCTATCTTCCCTGCTCTTTGCCCTGTGACTTGAGCCGCTAGCACAAGTGGTTTGCGGGAATCCAAGGATTACTAGTATACAAGGAAATGACAACGTGCATAAGGTCTCACTTCATGCTGATGATACCCTTTTCTTTTTGACCCAGCCAGATAGATCCATGCCTGACTTACTCGCTGAGCTTGAGGCCTGCAGAATTATCTCAGGATACAAAATTAACTGTTTCAAATCTGAAACTTTGCAACTCAGAGGTACTTGCCCCCCCCCCAGCTGCATGAGTCAATTCCCTTCCAGTGGATACAGCACAACACTGTCATGTACATGAGAATCTGAGTATCTCCCAAGTGTAGCTCTATTTAAATTGAATTATGGAAAGCTAGAGGGGGAGATTGCTGCTGAAATTGCCCATTGGAGTCTTCTTCCGCTGAGGGAGCAGGCCTTGTGGCCACTCTGAAGAGGAACATCCTGCCTTGATATGTCTTCCTTTTCCAGGCACTCCCTGGAAAAGAAAAGAAAATATGCTAGAGGACCCTACTGACCTCTTTATGGGCAGGCCATGGGCACCAGATACGGAGGATGGTACTGACACCCCCTCGGGAGAGAGGAGGGTTAGCAATGCTGGACATATGCCTATATTACCTGACTGCACAGTTGGCTCTGGTGATGTCATGGACAAAGCAGAACTTAGACTCAGGTTGGCTGGACCTGAAAGCAGATCTGGGACTTCCCATACCCCTGTTTACAATGCCACATGTCCGCCTCACTCCAACCCTGCTGACATCTATTAAAAATCCCTTGATAAGGCACAACCAAAAATCTTCCTCAAAATTAGATCTGTCACAAACACATAATTCCCTAATCAGATTCAAACAATTTATACAAAATGGAACGTGCCACCCTTTCGTAGAGTTGCAGCAAAAATTCAACCTGCCAAGACAAGATTTTTTTTCCATTTCTTACAAGTCCGTCACTACCTTCAAACAGGTGGGAGACTTGCCCTATAAATAGAGACCTTATAGTGCTCAAAGACTTTCTATACTGGGCCACCATGCTGTTTAGTAAAAGAGGCAATATAGCCTTTGCATATAAAATATTATAGGGCCACAAACAACCAGAATTCCAAGCAGCTAGGGAGGCCTGGAAACTCGAAACCCAGATCCAGATCAGTGAAGTGGACTGGAAGTCCATTTGGGACATGGGGTGGCATACCATAGCTTCCCCCATTTGGAAGGAGTTCAGCTGGAAATGTCTTATACATTTTTTCCATGCCCCATCCATAACAAAACACTTCATAACTGGAGGTTCAGACCTCTGTTGGAGAGAGTGTGGTCAGATGGGCACTCACTACCATGTCTTTTGGAGCTGCCCCTGCTAGTGCAATTTTGGACTCAGATTCATGAAGCCATCAAGGGCAACTAGGGTCTTCATCTTCCCTTGATGTTTGAGCACCTGTTCCTCAGTAAAAGAATTCCTGATACTGGCTGTCAACCACAGTAGGGACTTTTTAGTACCTTCTGCCTGGCTGCTATAAAAGAAATTACATTAAACTGGTGTACAAACTCTGTACTGACAATTGAGACAAGGAGGTCAAAAATGAGGGAACTCTAAACTGTGGAAGGTATCACTGCAACATTAAGGCTTATGCAAGAAAAATACACAGAGCTGTGGCATAGATGGGATATCTGTGACTTGCTGGGGGAGTGGGGCGCACCTCAAGCAGGAGGGGACCAACCCCAAGTTGGTGTCAACTTGAACCTCCTGATTTGATGAGGGGGCACCTAAGTAGTCAGGCTGAGGTGTGCTTTCATGGGGGGCTAAGATGGCACATCAGGTGGCAGAGAAAAGAAAACCTCTGGTAAGACACAACCAGGTAACCTGGGGGGGGGCCTTTTCTTCCCCACTTTATAGTTTTTTGCGATATTTTAACATAAGAGTATATGTGAGAAACTTTAGGGTACTGGGGAGATGGGCAGCCATGCCTTTTTTCTCTGTTTATGTTGTTATTTTGAATTTGGTTCACAGCTTTTTGAACTACTAGTTGTTCCAGTGACTCTGCACAAAGGCATCACCTTGGTTCACCTCTGGACCTGAAGTAGACAAGATGGCTAAAACTGTAGTAGCATGGTCTTTAACTATATATTATAGTGGTGCGGCGGTAGCACCACTATAGTTAGGATTGAGTAGCATGTTTAATGTTAAACCTCAAATTTTGCACTTTAATAACTTTGCAACCGATCAATGGATTTACACATTTGGCATGCACTGTCCCGTGGGGCACAGTATATATGTTGATGTGGCAAGTTTCGTTCTAGTTGGATATGCAGCTTCTGAGATCCGGATAGTGCAAAAATCTTAAAAATCACCACTTTTTGGGGGCGCTGTGGAGCACTCAACATGGCGGCAGCTTGTTTTTAGGCTCCTGATTTGGCTTTTTTTAGATCTTAACTTATAGCGATATTCGGATATTGCAAAAGTTTCTGAGCACTTTGGGCTGCGTTGGAAAAGCTGGAGACAGAGACATGAGCTGTAAGAAAGACAATAGGCAAGCAATGCCAAAGCTAGATGTGTTTTTCTCCTCACCGAAAGGCCCAAGAGAAACTGGAGCTGGATCACCCACCACATCAGCAAGCGAAGCTCTGAATCCCCAACTGATGGCTATGCTTCAGAAAATACAAGCGACAGGGGATGAGACGAACCACCGTATGGCAGCAGTGGAAGCTCGTTTCACCGAATTAGACACTAAGGTGCAGACAAATGTTTCTGGCATCAGCGAACTCCAGGCAGAAGGCGAGCGGCAACAGGAAAGAAATGTGACGTTTGTGAAAGACCTCACTTTTCTCAGGGCTAAAGTAGAGGCCTTAGAGAATGTGCAGCGACAGCCTAACGTGCGTATTGTAGGCTTTCCTCCCAGATTTGCCAGTGCTACTGAAATCCTTACAACAGTCTCCAGAATGATTTTTATCGATCTGGCCTTATTACCTGAGGGTTCCGGGGTCACAGTAATCAAGGCTTTTGCAATTCCTATGCAGACAAGATAGAAGGACCCTGTGAATGCTCGACTGCTAACCGCTATTGTCACACTCTCAAGCCCTAAGGCATGGATCCCTCTACTCAGAAATGCCAGGCAGAGAGGCGATATTGTATGGGAGGGCAGTAAAGTTGCATTTTTTCTAGACGTCTTGTCCCAGTCGCAGAATCAGAAGAAGGCACTCCAGCTTACAAAAAAACAGCTCCTTGAAAACAGATTTGCAGCTCAGTTGATGTTTCCTGCAAGACTTCAGGTTCGCCACGCTGGTAAGACTCACGTTTTATCAGACCCAGTCGTGGCAGCGGCCTTTGCTTCTAAGCTCATTGCAGCCCAGATGGCTTCGGCTGAAAAAGTGGGGGACTCTGACAAGGAAAACGATACTAATGACTGAGCCTAGTGAGGCTTTCTAATGGACTCAGCTTTATAACCCAGAGGTGGGATTGAGGTGGGAACTCGGACTTCCTATGGTTGAGATTTTGAGGGAGCTACAGTATTATATATTTTCCTCCTTTTTTACCTGTATCCACTCTTTTAATTACCTCTGTTTTTGTGTTAGCCATGTTGGTTGTTAAACTTCAAAACTCTGAGGAATAAACTCTTGCTTATAAAGGGATTTGTTATAGCTTGTGGGAAATACCCCACTTAATTTGTGAGCTGTAAAGTACAATCCTAAATTATTATATGTCTCCCTACCAGTCAACAAGCCTGACCTTAATGGTGGGGGTGCGAAGCAACTTAATTGAGCCAAGGCTATCTGGTGTAATTTAACACTATTATACTATCCCTTATTAAGATGTTCTGCCCTCCATATACATATTTTAGTATCCTGCTAGGAGCGTAAATATTGGTAAATATTCTGCAAAGCACAGATTAAGTGAGCGTGTTCACTCCTACAATATTATCCAGCTATAATATTTGTATTCTTCGAATATATGGTTGTCCAGACTCAATTAAAGGAATATATTCTATATTTAAAATGCATGCTGGACCACTTATCCTGTACTTTAAAGAGTTGTACAACTGAAATTGAATGCTGTATTATTCCATGTAGTATGGTAGCTATTCTGTATTTGTATGAAAACCAATAAACATAAAGTTAAAATAAAAAAATAAAAATCACCACTTTTTGCAGTTTTTTACACATCACCTTGTGCCCAGATATTGTGGAAATTCGGTGTGTTTTTTTTTATGGTAGAAGCAGCTTGGGTGACAAAACTGCCATGCTTTGTTTGGTGAAAAAATATTAATCTATATGGCCCACAGCCTGTCTGCTCTTGGTTCCTAATTTCAGTGGCCTTCCAAAATAATTTTCCCCTAGCTATTCACTCCTCTATTATAACTTCCTCCAATCCTCCCTATATCTTCCCCCCAGTTTTTATCCTTAAGTTGTCTGTCACCCGGAACTGTTTCCATAACTTGTAAATATATCCTCGTTCTCCTACACCTTATGATGAAGCCTCTCCGGCTGATGTATTCTCCCTCCCCATGTAAGTCTTCCTGTCTATTATGTATGTCTTAGCCTGTGTTACATAACTGTTTTTCTTTACTACCCCTCACTGTCTTGCTTCTAATTGTATTTTTGCATACATTGTATAATGTCAGCTTGATGTCTTGTTACCTTACTTGCCTAAGTTTTACATTGTATGTGTAGTTTACTTCGTATTTAATTATTGCTGCTTAACAGCAATCACTTATGTTTACACTGTTTGTCTAACACTGACGTGGAACCTATGTAACTAGCTTGTTCTCAAATGGTGTTAAGCCGAGATCACAAGAAAATAAAAATAAATAAAAGTTATTCAGTTTTTAACTTCCCATTATTTTCTATGGGAAGATAACTTTTCAGGATAGATGTAAAAAGTTCAACAAAGGATTTGATCTCACGAAAAAGGATTCTGCCTCATGAGACCCATTCCTTTTTTGTGAGAATAAAATCATTTTTCATGAGAGAAAATTCCTTTTTCACAAGCCAACATCTTCTTTTCTGTTTTTTTTTATTTGAAAACCCACAAAAATGACATCCTGGAGAGAGAGAGAGACCAACACACCTGGCTGGCTGATTGGGATCCCCTTAGTTGTAATCTACACTTCACAGTTGCAGACATGTCCTGGACATTTTTTTTTCCTTTATGAATCCTTTTTCTTGACCACATGATACAAAAAAAAATCCTTTTTCATTTCATGAGTCACAAAAAAAGGATCCTTTATCATGAATTTTTATTGCCGTCCCCCATTCTGTATGTATTTGCCTGGTGTCTAGTGGCACCCTCCACCCCTATTAGGCTATAAGGGTGACTTCCTAGTAGCAAAAAGTATTCCAGACATATCCAGAATTCTAGACAACACCAAATAATTCTGGACCCAGGAGAAAACAAACCTTAGTCAAACCAAATCTACACTGTGACCACTAAGAACAAAATCTGATTATGGGCAAGAAATCATTCTTTCAGGATTGCCATAAGCAGTCTCATTGCTGAACTGTCCAAATGGTCAGGCAAGCCCCCTTTTATTTGGTAGGTACCACACTGAACAAAACAGCCAAATATATGACATGCAACTACTCTACTGTCCAATCACTAAAACAGCAGTGTAATAATAACTATATCTTCAAACATATTGTCAATGTGCAGACTTGCAGGGAACAAGTGAAACTGCCATTCATATGAACTAATCAATTCTACAGACAACTGTATTCACACAAAAACACTGTGACCATGTCATTATAGTCTCCACTACACTGAAAAAAAATCATTAAAAACAAAGGGCTTGATTTTACACGGTGGACGCAAGGCTGACATTGAGCTCTGCATCCACCACAAAGTTCAATGCAGTTGTGTCAAAGCCCCTTGGATGCAGGTTGGTCTGATTTTAGAAGGGCTGGTGCAGTTGTAATACTTCACCCACTTTATGGCACCATGCGCCACAGGTTTGGCGCAAGTGCTGTGATCCAAGATGCAAAGTAAGACCAGGGAGTACCTGGTCTAACTCCCCTGTGTCCCACATTCTGGACTTGTGATGAGCATTTGGGGCACACATCTTTGAAAATCGCACTTGTCACATTGTTGGACACAAGTCGCAACTTGCGTCCAACACCCTACCGTAAGTCCACTGCCCAGCCATATCACTTTTTAAAATTGGGCCTAAAGACTCTACACTGAAATAGAAATAATTAGAGTCTGGACTAGTTTCCAAATTGATCCATTACAATTAAGACTTACAGTACACTAAGTCAGATCTGGTGGCTGCATCAGATGTCTCCTCATAGTCCTCGCCAGGCACCAGCTCTCACTCTCCTGGGAATGCACAGTACATACATTTCTAATGGGACTGATTAGAGCTATGTCTGCAGAAGACATTACAATTCAGCTCTTTGCCACTCATACAAGAGACAAAAGAGGAGAAAGCAACCAAGTATTGTTTTTTTTCTGCAGCCTTCTGTAGAATTATTTCAAATAACTGTAACTTTCATACACTGTCATCAGATCCATTCCCTATTTATAGTGTGACTAAATACATGGAAATTTCTAGTAGTGTTTTAAGGTGACTTTTTTTTTTGCTTTTTAACAGGTAATCACCTTTTATACATTGTTCATGCTCCTTAAATCAGAGGTCTAAATATTGTGGCCGCATGTAATTCTGATCTCTCTTCCCCCATCATAAAGTGCACTATGTAATCTTACAAGCTCATTTAATTTTCTCATAACATTAATGTCCCTGGTGTCTAGTGGCTCCTCCCCCACTCTCTGATTCCTGTAAGCACCTAAAAAAAGGAAACCACATCACAATGTCTTTTTTAATGGTTTTTTACCTGTTAAAAAAGTCCATTGCCGATCACACCTGCACCCCTACCCAACCTCCCACTGTACACCCACCTCCCCACAACCCCTTGACACCCCTACACACCCTCACTCACCTAAAGTGGTCCCAGGTTCAAGATGCACTCTCCTCATCAAAAACACATCTTGCTGCTGGAACCGGTGTCTGCAATATGAGAAAGTAAGGTAAATGCTGTTCAATGTATTTCAATAAGAAGGGTTAAACATTTATGCATAACTCAGAGTTTTTTGAGATTCTGACACCAAATTTTCAAAATAGCTTTTTGAGGACCCCACCTCATAAACAATATGACTGTGTTATGCAACTCCTGCCTGAAAGGGGATTTTGCAGTTACTTGGCGAATTCACCTTTCAGACAGGATTTGCGTAATGACAGTCATATTCTTCATGAGGGGGTCTCCAAAAGGCCATGTTAAAAATTTTGGGTCAAAATGTAAAAAAAAATGTATGTTATGACCATTTGTCGCAATTTTGCTACACATGCTCCTAACTTTGTACATTTTTAATATTTTGACACCAAATTTTCAACATTTGATTTGATTTGATTTATTTATTCTGGTTAGTCCATGGGCCATATAACCCCTTTGCATGGTCGACCAGAGACTTGTTATTACACCACAAAATGTATGTCACAGCTGTTATTTTTCAAACCCTGGCTGAAATGTGCTTGCGCGCACCAGTGATGCAGAATGGCAGTGCAGTTAGGCAGAATTACATTTTGGTGGGGATTTGAATATTTTCTGTACTTGGTACATCAGGTGGGATAATAACATGGCTATGCTGACAATTTCACCACTCTTGTCCTATAAGAGGAGCTTTCACAGCTATGTACATTTACGCATCTATGGAGGAGTCAGAGTACAGGGCTCAGAGGGCCCTGCACTCTCACAAGCAAATTAAAATATGATTATAGTATCTCAAAAAGTAAGGCAATAAATTGTGAAAAAATCATTAATGCATCAGTTAGGGTTAAAGTGACAAAAGTAAGGAAATGTGACATTACGGTTTCCAACCCTAACACCCTATCCTTGCCCTGCACAGACAAAGAGGCTTTGGGGTTGGTATTGAGGTTATTATCTCAAACACTCATCCCATTCTCCTATATTGTACCCACCCAGCTTATTTTCTAATGGAATGGGATGAGCATTAGGACTGAAAACTCCAATGCCACCCCCTGAAGCCTCCTGGTCTGTGTAGGATGGGGATGAGGTGTTAGGGTTGGAAACATTGACAACACATTTTCCTACTTTTGTTGCTTTAACCCTAACTAATGCATTAATAATTTGTTTTGAAATATACAGTATATATATAAATATATATATATATACACACACACACACACACATATATTTTTTTTATTGCAAAAAACTTTGTTAATGCATCAGTTAGGGTTGATGTCACAGTGACAAAAGTTTGGAAATTCGATGTTAGGGTTAACCCACCACCACCCCAACCCCAGCTTCCCATCCTCAACACACCAACAGATATTGAGGTGTGCCATGGTGTCATCAGTCCTAACTCTCACCCCCATTCCATGTGTAAGCAAGCAGACATGCTGCAGTATAGGAAAATGGGGTGAGAGTCAAGACTGACAACCCCATGGCACACCGCGATGTCTGTTGGTGTGTAGAGGATGGGGAGTGGGGTGGGGTGGAAGGGGGGTTAATCCTAACATCAAATTTCCAAACTTTTGTCACTGTGACTTTAACCCTAACTGATGCATTAATGAAGTTTTTTGCAATGAATTTCCTTACTTTTTGGAAAAGTGTAATGTAACCAGTAAATGTTATATGTTGGTGGGAGCACGGGGCCCACCAAACTACCCATTTGTGCATGACGCTATGCGTTTGGGGAAGCACAGGCCCTCCGGACCCTGCGCTCCCACTTACACATAACTACAGAGCCATACAGCAGCCCTATAAGGCAAGGAACACTTGTAACACTAATTTACCAATATCTCAGCAACTGTAGCAGCTATGAAAAAAATTCCAGTGCCATTGTAATCATGACAGCGAGACTGCCACATGAGATAAAGAGTTGACTAAATCCGTATCTCACATTGTTTCTGAGATATGAGCACTGAAAGCACTGTGGGCACTGCAATGTTATCCTATGGGAAAAATCACAACTTCATTATGGCATATCTGTGGAACTGATGACATTTATTTATGCCTAAACAGCATAATTTTCTATCTGTGGGACACCCCCTTGACACCCTGCAAATTTCAAGCCAAAAGAATAAACCATTTATTTACAGTGTAATGTACCTGGTAACTGGTATGTGCTGGTGGAAGGCCCATTTGTGCATAACGATATGTGTCTGTGGGAGTGCGGGCACTCTGGGCCCGTGCTCCCACTTACACATAAGTATGAAGCCATACAGCAGTGCCATAGTACTCCAAAGGAACCCTTGTAACACATTTTTGCCAATATCTCCGTAACCGCAGCAAATAGGAACAAAATTCCACTGCAGGTATAATCTATGACTTCCAAACTTGCTTTTTATTTTAACTTAGATCACCTGTAGGTGATCTAAGCTATGGGTATTCACAGCACTCCTATCTCTATAATGGGAATGGTGTCTCACATAGAAAAATTTTGTCGCGGTTACTTTTTTTTATCACGATTATTGTTGCAGCAGCAAAAAATGTTGCCGCAACCACAAAACAGAAGAATGGTGGAAAAAGTTTGAACAACATATTTCCAGACCACCTGGTGATAAATTAATGCCAGGGTCATGTTCCTCGGGGCCTGAGTAGGTAAACACAACTGTTGGTGTTTACCAAAGAGCATTATTTTTTGAGTTACAATATGTTTTGCCTCTCGCTAACTGAAAACGAGATGGCAGCAACATGAAAACAAATTCAGGGAGTACGACAACAAAAATGTAATCGTGAATGTTTTTGCAATGCACATATAAATTTTCTCATAGGCTATAATGAGACATGAAAAACTTGAATAACTTTTGAATGGATTAATATTTTTTCACCAAATCTTCAAAAGGCACCCGTTCAACCCAGGCCACATATAGACAAGCAAATCTGAATCTACTCAGAGGCATTCTTCAGTCGATTATGCTTGACTGAAAAATGCTCAAAAGTTGACTATTTTTCATGTTTTGGATGCTCTATGGTTCCGCAACCATACATCTTACTGGAATACAACTTTCTAGATCCAGAGATACAATCAGCACTTGTTTATCCTGCTCTCATGTATCTGTTTCTCTCATTTATCCATCTTTGACTGCATGATTTTTTTATTTCCCATTTTGTTTACACTCATTCATCCATCCCTCGCATTATCCGTTTCCATTGCCCATCCTGCCTGTTGTCTCCTATGTGGATCTCAATGTTTACTGTCAGATAACTGACCCTTTTCATCCCCAGTAGAGTACTGTACAGCAAACTACAGACCAAAGCAGGCAAGGCAGTCACAAACCAAAGCAGCCACAGACCTAAGCAGTCACAGCAGCCATAGATCAAACTGCAGACCGAAGCATCCAGTTTCCACTTAACAGCTAATATTTTTCAAGTCAAACTACCTCTGGCTGGAAGCTGCAATACTGAACAAAGGATTTGCAAGAAAGCGAGTTGGCTCACAACAGAGGTAGGTGAACCTTACAATTGTCTTTGGTTTGTAGCAGATATTCTGCAGGTGGAGGCTACTTCTAACTGAAAGGTGAAATAAGGAACTTAAAATTATCAGGAAAAGACAGTCTTTGTTACAATTCTTAAGATTTTCAGTGCAGGAAGAGTTTAAACCTTGGGCTAAGAATTTGTCATAAATCCTGAAATAAGTGCAGGTACAGGTTGTGTATTTGACCCAGACAAGTTCCCTAGGGAGTGGAAACTGTTTTTTGTGTTTATCTGTGTGTGCCTTAAAAGGAAATTCCAGACTTTAACAGGAAGTGCTTACATCATAGCTACTTATCAGCCAATAGCTTTGGTAACAGACCTGAGAACAATAGTATTATAAGCAAGTGTTTTATAGCAAACTCATCAGAACAGCTAATATTTTTCAAGTCAAACTACCTCTGGCTGGAAGCTGCAATACTGAACATAGGATTTGCAAGAAAGCTAGTTGTGCTCACAACAGAGGGAGGTGAACCTTACAATTATCTTTGGTTTGTAGCAGATATTCTGCAGGTGGAGGCTACTTCTAACTGAAAGGTGAAATAAGGAACTTAGAATTATCAGGAAAAGACAATCTTTGTTACAATTCTTAGGATTTTCAGTGCAGGAAGAGTTTAAACCTTGGGCTAAGAATTTGTCATAAATCCTGAAACAAGTGCAGGTACAGGTTGTGTATTTGACCCAGACAACTAGACTTGGTTTGCTGGCCAAGGCACCTAGCTTCACCTGAGCTCTTTCCTTCTAAGACTGCTTGAAAGACAGAGTAAAGAAACTTACCAGAGCAAGGGAAAAGGATTAAGACTTATTGTGGCTAAACAGATTTACTGTGTGGTGGTGTTTTTATTTTTTACTCACAGGGATTGCTACGGTTTGTTGCTAACATTTCATTGCTTTATTTTTCTCTGTAGCAAAGTGTTTCTTACAGCATATATCTTCTCTGAAATTATTACAGGTGGTGCTTTACAAGTTTTACAGTTTTATCTAACATTAGGATAAGCTTTCAGGGTTACTGCATTTGTTGTTGACTGATTGTTTCTGCTCTTACCTCCTTGTTCTTTCATCCGTGGTTGTTCTTTTTCTGCAGGGGAAGGGCCCAACCACCCACCCCATCCCCAACCACCCCACACTACACTCCTTTTATAGGGTACCACAGTTGTGACATTTCCTGTGGCAGAGCAGGAAGGGGTGGATCAGTGGGGCCTCCACAAGGTGAGCTCATTTACAGGGGCACTAGTAATTTAACTTGTTATAACAAGTTAAACAAAACACAATCAAACCATTACTTGCATTTTTTTTCCTTTTTTTCCTTCTAATTACTCTGACTAGGTTATAAACCCAGCAACTTATCTGGAATGGATATCATTAACTGCAGGTACTGTGGAACAATTTTCAGAAGGACAGTCTTACAGGATTTAGGACACTGTCCTACATGCTGGGCCTTTGGAGATCTTAGGGCTCAGCTCCGGGCAGCATGGGCAGAGATTTCACACCTCAAATTTCATATTCAAGAGGAAATACATTACAAGAACCACCTGCCATTTCCCCAGCATCCAACAGAAAAACCTAGGCCGCAGAGGGTAGTTGGACCAGGAGGTTGGCAGGTGGTTAGAAGGGGCAAATCGGGTGCCCCATCACTCTCTGCTCTCCAACATATTACCTCCAAAAACCATACAAACACTACAAACAGGTACCTGCCTCTATCTCTGAAATCAAACAAAGAGGCAGAAGACACTGCAGAGCAGGACACTGCAGCACAGGAGCTAGCACAACAAAACTCACCCAAATCAGGAACCAAAACAAAAAAATCAAAAAGGAAATCCAAAAAACTTCTGATCATAGGAGACTCCATGATTTGGGGAGTTGATACCCATCTCCAGCCAGGGGTAATGGTCAGATGTCTCCCAGGTACATCAGTATGGAGAGACACTGACCGCATTGCTAAAATTGTTCACAAAGCAGGAGAAAACATTGATGCCCTAGTGCACATAAGGACTAATGATCTTGCCAGCCGGTCAGTTGTGGAGACCAAGGAACACCTGACCAGGCTGGGTGACAAACTATCACCTATTTTATCTGGCATCTCCTTCTCTGAGATCCTGCCAGTCTGGGAGAGGGGAGGGGAGTAGATGGACAGAAGGTCAGAGAAGGGGAGATAGAGGAGCTAAACATGTGGCTCAAGGGCTGGTGCCAGGAAAAAGGACACAGATTTGTAGGGAACTGGCAACGGTTCTGGGAGTTAAAGTTCTTTAAATTTGATGGACTGCATCTCACTAAGGAGGGAGTCAGTGCATTGGGGCAGAAGTTTGATGTCTTTGCAGAAAATTTAAACTAGCAAATGGGGAGAGGGATAAAGCACCCCATACGTCGAATGGGAAGAACACCCCTCCCCCCTCAGCTAGTGGTCAAACAGGGATTCAGCATGTTTGCAGTTCATTTGCATCACCAGGTAAGAAAAAAGGTTTGTCTCCCCATACGACGCACAGGGGTAATGCCAAACCTCAGCCAACAACTAACACACCAAAATCTGCCCAATAGAAAATCATGTACACAAATGCTCACAGCCTGGGAAATAAGATCCCAGACCTGCAGGCAATAATGTCAGAGGCTAAACTGGACATAGTAGCATTAGTGAGACGTGGTTTACCAGTAACCACACTTGGGAGACTTCAGTACCTGGCTATGTATTGTTCAGAAGAGACCAAAGTGTGAGGGGAGGAGTGGCCTGTATGTCAATGAACATATCAAAGCTACAGAAATTCAGAATACACATAAGGAGCCAGAAGAACTGTGGGTCACCCTGAAACAGGAAACGGGACAGCCATAAGAACTGGGGTTGTTCACAGGCCCCCAGACCAGGGGGAGGACATAGACACATTACTGTTAGAAGATATACAAAACATGACAGCTAAAGTGGAGGTTCTGATAATGGGAGACTTCAACATGCCAGATACAGATTGGTCAATACCAGCAGGAACATCTGCCAGAACTAGACACATAGTGGATTTCCTGCAGGGGGAGGGCCTAAAACAACTGGTACAGCAACCCACAAGAGACAGGGCTATCCTAGATCTAGTACTGACTAACAAGGAAGGGATCACAGATCTCCAGGTAGAAGGTCACCTGGGGGCCAGTGACCATCACATTGTATGGTTCAATTTGGCTACTACATCTAAATCATCCCATTCCAAGGCAAAAATATGGGACTTCAGAGGAGCTGACTTTGATAAGATGCCAACAGAGTTAAGCTAGCCCTGGCAAAAAGAAACACAGGTGAGGGGGTACAGGCAAAGTGGGCAAGCATTAAGGATGCAGTACTTGAAGCAACATCCCATTGTGTTAGAAAAGGAAGAGCAAAAGAAGAAGGAAATCACTTTGGTTCTCAAATACAGTAGCAGAAAAGGTCAGAGCCAAAAGGCTGGCCTTCAGGAAATATAAGGGAACACAGCGGGATGAAGATAGGGAGGCATACCAAACTGCCCTAAGGGAAGCAGGGAAGGCAGTAAGGCAGGCAAAGTCCCAAACTGAGGAACACTAGCATGAACAGTAAAGAAGAGACAAGACTTTCTATAGATACATTAGTGAAAGGAGAAAGTCCAGAGGGGATTCTATGCTTAATGGAGAAAGGGAGCATGTGAGGAGGAGGACCCTGTAAAGGCATCTATCCTAAATAGATACTTTTGCTCAGTATTTACTGAAGAGAAGGTAGGGCAGGGCCCACAGCTCAGTATCATGGACACAGCAGGGGAGGGAGGTGAGCACTACTCCCTTCACAAAAAAAAGGGTCCTACAAGAGCTTGCTAAGCTCAGGGTGGATAAGACAATGGGACCTGATGGCATACATCCCAGGGTACTTAAGGAGCTAAAGGTGGAACTAGCAGAGCCATTAGCAGAACTGTTTAGTGAGTCTCTGAGCACAGGAGAGGTTCCAGAAGACTGGAGAAGGGCTCATGTGATCCCGCTCCACAAGAGTGGTAGCAGGGAGGAGGCGGTGAACTACAGACCAGTCAGTCTTACCTCAGTAGTGGGCAAGATTATGGAGGCACTCCTTAAGGAAAGGATAGTACAACACCTGGAATCCATAGGGGCACAGCATGGGTTTACAAAAGGAAGGTCCTGTCAAACTAATCTCATAGATTTCTTTGACTGGGTAACCAGAGTGGTGGACCAAGGGGGAGCAGTTGATGTTGCCTACCTTGACTTCAGCAAAGCTTTTGACACTGTTCCACATAGAAGATTGATAAGTAAGCTGGGTAGGCTCGGGGTGGGTCAGAAGTTGGTCAACTGGGTGACAAACTGGTTGACGGGCATAAAACAGAGAGTAGTGGTAAATGGTATACAGGCAGAAGAGATGCAAGTCACAAGTGGGGTACCTCAGGGATCAGTCCTGGGGCCAATCCTCTTCAACATCTTCATTAGTGACCTTGCAGATGGACTAGAGGGTAAGGTTTGTCTGTTTGCAGATGACACCAAGATCTGCAACAGAGTAGATGATCCAGATGGGGTGGGCAGAATGAGAAGAGATCTGGATAAACTAGCAAAATGGTCAGAAGAGTGACAACTGGGATTTAATGCAAAGAAGTGCAAAATCATGCACATAGGGAAGAGAAACCCTGAAGCCACCTATAGGCTGGGATGGGAGTTGTTAGCAGTCGCAAAGGAAGAAAGAGACTTGGGCATCATCATCACTGATGACCTGAAATCATCCAAGCAGACCTCTAAAGCAGTAGGTAAGGCTAGGGGGGTGTTAGGGTGTATTAGTAGGGGTATCACAAGTCGTAAGAGGAAGGCAATAATCCCTCTTTACAAGACACTGGTTAGGCCCCATCTGGAGTACTGCGTGCAGTATTGGAGGCCACATCTTCACAAGGACATTAACCAAACTGAGGCAGTCCAGAGAAGGGCAACCAAAATGGTGCAGGGACTGCATCAGAAGACATATGAGGACAGAGTAACAGAGCTCAATATGTATACCCTTGAGCAAAGGAGGGAGAGAGGTGATATGAACGAGGCATTCAAACACCTTAAGGGCATTAACAAGGTGAAAGAGTCTAACATGTTTAAATATAAGAAAAATAGCAGGACAAGAGGACACAGCATGAGATTAGAGGGGCCATTAAGGGGAAATGGAGGAAATTCTTTTTCACAGAAAGGGTGGTGGATGCATGGAATGGCTTACCACAAGAAGTGGTGGCTATGAATACAGTGCAGGGCTTCAAACAGGCATGGGATAGGCATAAGGGAGCAATACAAATAACTATGAATAGATAGGCCACTGACAGAGCAAAGGCCGATGGCACATTTATAAGGTAGAAAAAGAAATGGGCAGACTGGATGGGCCTTGCAGTCCTTATCTGCCAACAACTTCTATGTTTCTATGCCCTAGGGAGTGGAAACTGTTTTTTGTGTTTATCTGTGTGTGCCTTAAAAGGAAATTCCAGACTTTAGCAGGAAGTGCTTACATCATAGCTACTTATCAGCCAATAGCTTTGGTAACAGACCTGAGAACAATAGTATTATAAGCAAATGTTTTATAGCAAATTCATCAGAACAGCTAATATTTTTCAAGTCAAACTACCTCTGGCTGGAAGCTGCAATACTGAATATAGGATTTTCAAGAAAGCGAGTTGTGCTCACAACAGAGGGAGGTGAACCGTACAATTGTCTTTGGTTTGTAGCAGATATTCTGCAGGTGGAGGCTACTTCTAACTGAACAGTGAAATAAGGAACTTAGAATTATCAGGAAAAGACAGTCTTTGTTACAATTCTTAAGATTTTCAGTGCAGGAAGAGTTTAAAGCACAGCTGACTTATTTTGGGGTTGACTGCATTCAAGCACAAACCACCAGGCTGTTTTGGGGCTGGGGAGGTTTTACCTGTGTCTGACTTGGATGTCTGGATTTTTCTCTGTTTGATTAACAGGGTATTTTCTCTGTCAAATTGTTGTGTAGGGTATCTTGCTGACAGGAAGGCACTTATCACAGCGGTGGGTCAGAGCTCTTAGCTGATTGTTTTGTGAGGGCACAATTTAGGCCCAACCCTTCCCACCCCTCACCCCACCCACCCTGGAAATAGTTCCTTTATACCTGGGGTTCTGACATCATTTCTCAAGAGTGCAAGGTGCATATCACTGTCATAGCCTCTCTAGCACACTGCACTGACAATGTAAGCATACACATCATATAATATATATATTTCTATATAACAAACCAATCACACACAAAAAATAGATAAACATGTGGGAGAAAAGAATGTAATGGCTGTGGGGCAGCAGTCTCCGGGAGTCTTTCTGGAGGCTGAGATGCCCTATTTGCAGACAACTCTCTGCCCTGAGGGAGGAAGTTGCCCATCTTCAGGCCACACTGGACAGTAGTAAGGAACCTTTCCCAGGCCACACTGGACAGTAGAAGGGAACCTCCCCATCCAGGGAGCACCAGAGCCACCACCACTACCTCAGAGGTTGCGAAGAAAGCACAGCAGTTCGACCACAGTGGGCTCAGGGAGGGTGAGGATGGTGGAACAGAGGCACACCCAGTCAGTTGTTCCACTCCACAATCCATACACCATTCTGGGGGGGGCATAGCTCCCCTATGGATGAACCCGCAGAGGAGACTAAGGAGGCTAAGAACAACTGTCACAAGGGAGGCCCACAGGAAGGAGGCAGAGGACACCACAAGAAAAGGAAGCAGCTCCAGGTGGGGGACTCAATTATTAGGGGGATAAAACTGGGGGGAGCAGGGAAAACTGGAGTAAGGTGCCTGTCTGGTGCCATGGCTTGGAGAGAGAGGAAGCGCATCCTTAGGATCACGAGAACAGTTGTACAGGAGTCTGAGCTGGATGTCATTGTCCACCTAGGGACAAATTACTTGGCTCAACATGAGATTAGAGCAGTGCAGAAGGACTTTGTAGAATTTGGGAGGGGCCTAAGACAAGTAGCACACACAGTATCCTTATCAGAGGTGCTGCCTGTCAGTGGCATGAGTGAGGCGAGGGTACTTTGCACCATGTAGTTTAAAGAATGGTTGAAAAAATGGTGTGAAGAACAGGGGTTTGGCTTCACTGGGGACTGGGGTTCCACCTGGAGGGACACCAGCCTATACTGGCATTATGGTCTGCATCTGTCCAGGAAGGGAACAAGTCTTTTGAGCAATCAGTTTAAATGCTTCATTGGCAAGCTTTTAAACTAGTCAAGGGGGGGGGCACTGATAAGCAGCAGGAAAATCCCAGCCTCTCCCTACAAAACAGGGCACTAAATGAGAAAAAGACTGAGGTAGAAAGGTCAGTGGGGATGCTGCAACAGAAGGTAAAGCCATCAAAAATGGAGAGCAATGAGTACCAATGCCGTAGTCTGAGTAACAAGCTCCTGAATTAGTGGCCTTGATGGAGGAGGAACATCTGATATCATGGCAGTCACAGAAACATGGTACACACAAAACCATGACTGGGACGAAACATACCAGGATACACTATCTACAGGAGGGACAGGGAGGGTAAAAGAGGAGGAGGAGTAGCTCTTTACATAAGGGAAGGAATCAAAGCAACAGAACAAAAGGGAAAACAGGGAGGAGAAGAAGCACTGTGGGTAAATTTGGAGACCAGCAATGGAATCACAATCTGCACAGGGGTTGTATACAGACCCCCTTCTCAGGGGGAGGAAATGGACAAGAAAATGATAGAAAGTATACTTAGAATGGCAGAAAAAGGGGAGATATTGCTGATGGGTGATCTGAATATGCCAGATGTTAACTGGAGTGCAGTTGCAGCAGCCAATTCGAAGAGTGGGGTTATTCTAGATGCCCTACAGGGGGCATGCCTTAGACAACTAGTATTGGAGCCCACTCGAGAGGGAGCAATCTTAGACCTGGTTCTCTCAAATGGAGATGAAGAGAGGATCACAGATGTAGAAGTGGGTAGCCATCTGGGAACTAGCGACCATCGAACAGTATGGTTCACAATAAACACAGCAATAGAGTCAAGTCATACAAAGGCAAAAGTACTGGACTTAAGGAGGGCTGACTTTGCCAAAATGGGTGAGTGCCTAAGGAATGCACTAGCAAATGGGCAGGAAGGAGGGGTGGAAGAACAATGGGGAATAATAAAAACTGCCATCACAGAGGTAACAAGCCTTTGTGTGAAGCAAATAAACAAAACGAAACGATGTAAGAAACCACTGTGGTTCTCAAAGGAAGTGGCAGTGAAGGTTCAAGAGAAAAAGAAAGCATTCAGGAAGTACAAGGAATCACAGAAGGAGCAGGACAGAGAACTGTATCAGTTAAAGCAAAAGGAAGCTGGAAAGGCAGTCAGAACAGCAAAGGCCCAAACCGAGGAAAAGACAGCCAACTCAGTTAAGAAGGGGGATAAAACCTTTTATAGGTACATCAGGGAGCAAAGGAAGACCAAGGGAGGGATAGTGAGGCTTAATAAAGGGGAGGGAGGGTGGGCAGAGGGTGACTTTGAAAAGACAGAGATACTAAACAAATATTTTTGCTCGGTATTTACAAAGGAAAAGGGGGAGGTACCTAAAACAAACAGTAGAAACACTCTGGATACAGAAGTTGATACCAGCCCATTTACAGAAGAAAGGGTTCTGAAAGAACTCTTAAAACTGAAAGTGGACAAAGCAAAGGGGCTGATGGGATTCATCCCAGAATTCTAAAAGAACTAAGGGTAGAACTAGTGACACCACTGACTACCCTCTTTAACAAATCATGGGAGGATGGGGTGGTACCTGAGGGCTGGAGGAGGGCAGATGTGATTCCCCTTCACAAAAGTGGGAGCAAGGCAGAAGCAGGAAACTACAGACCTGTTAGTTTATCCTCAGTGGTAGGGAAAATGATGGAATCACTTCTGAAGGAAAGAATTGTTGAGTATTTAGAGGCCAGAGGGGCACAGGACCCAAGGCAGCATGGATTCACAGCGGGAAGGTCATGCCAGACAAATCTGATAGATTTCTTTGACTGGGTGACCAAAGTAGTCGATCAGGGAGGGGCTGTGGACATGGCCTACCTAGACTTTAGCAAGGCATTTAACACAGTCCCATACAAAAGATTAATATACAAGTTAGCCAGCCTGGGAGTGGGTGTCAAGATGACAGCCTGGGTAAAGAATTGACTGGAGAATAGGACACAGAGAGTAATAGTAAATGGAGTCCACTCTGAAGAAAGGGGGGTTACTAGTGGGGTACTGCAGGGTTCAGCATTAGGACCGCTCCTCTTCAATGTCTTTATAAGCGACATTGCAGAGGGACTAGAAGGAAAAGTATGTCTCTGTAGATGACACAAAGATCTGCAATAGAGTTGATGCACAAAGTGGGGTGGAAAGGATGAGAAGGGACTTGGCAAGGTTAGAGGAATGGTCAAATGTATGGCAGCTTAGATTCAATGCTAAGAAGTGCAAGGTAATGCACCTGGGAAACAAAAACCCAAGGGAAAAGTACACAAAGGGGGGGGTGAGATACTAACAACAACAAAAATGGAAAGAGACCTGGGGGTAGTCATATCAGATGACCTAAAGGTGGGCAAGCAATGTGAGAGGGCAGCAAGGAGGGCTGGGGGGATACTGGGATGCATAGGGAGAGGCATCATCAGTAGAAAACAGGAAACATAGAAACATAGAATTTGACGGCAGATAAGGACCGCTTGGCCCACCCAGTCTGCCCATTTCCCTACCTACTGGATAAGCTGCAGATCCCAGCCAACCAGCGGCCTACTTCTTCTTACCCCCAACCCCCAGAATTGCCTTATGACTGTCCCATGCATGCTTGAATTCCACCACTGATTTTGACTCCACAACCTCCTCCGGAAGGCCGTTCCATGCATCCACAACCCTCTCTGTGAAAAATACTTTTAAATTACCTCTGAGTCGCCCTCTATCTTCAAATTGTGCCTCTTGTTCTTGCACATCTCTTTTTGAAAGATGCTACCCTCTTGACTTTGTTGATCTCCTTGAGGTACTTGGAAAGTTTCTATCATGTCCCTCTCCCTCCTTTCTCCGAGGCTATACATATTAAGCACCTTAAGTCTCTCTTCATATGTCTTCCGTGCAGACCCTGCACCATTTTAGTTGCCCTCCTCTGAGCCAGCCTCGTCCTGTCTATGTCTTTGCAGAGACTGGGTCCAGAATTGCACGCAGTACTCCAGATGGGGTCTCACCAGCTGTATGTACAGAGGGATAATAACTTCCTGTTTTCTACTGGTGATGCCTCTCCCTATGCATCCCAGTATCCCCCCAGCCCTCCTTGCTGCCCTCTCACATTGCTTGCCCACCTTTAGGTCATCTGATATGACTACCCCCAGGTCCCTTTCTATTTTTGTTGTTGTTAGTATCTCACCCCCCATTGTGTACTCTTCCCCTGGGTTTTTGTTTCCCAGGAGCATTACCTTGCACTTCTTAGCATTGAATCTAAGCTGCCATACATTTGGCCATTCCTCTAACCTTGCCAAGTTATTATCCCTCTGTACAGACAGCTGGTGAGACCCCATCTTTAGTACTGCGTGCAGTTCTGGAGACCCAATCTCTGCAAAGACATAGACAGGATGGAAGCTGTCCAGAGGAGGGCAACTAAAATGGTGCAGGGTCTGCACTGGAAGACATATGAAGAGAGACCTAAGGAGCTTAATATGTATAGCCTCGAGGAAAGGAGGGAGAGGGGGGACATGATAGAAACTTTCAAGTACCTCAAGGGAATCAACAAAGTCCAAGAGGGTAGCATCTTTCAAAAAAAGAGGTGTGCAAGAACAACGGGGCACAATTTGAAGATGGGGGCAGCTCAGAGGTAATTTAAGGAAGTATTTTTTCACAGAGAGGGTTGTGGATGCATGGAACGGCCTTCCGGAGGAGGTTGTGGAGTCAAAAACAGTGGTGGAATTCAAGCATGCATGGGACAGTCATAAGGCAATTCTAGGGGGTGGGGCAGGAAGAAGTAGGCTGCTGGTTAACTAGGATCTGCAGCTTATCCATTAGGTCGGGAAATGGGCAGACTGGGTGGGCCAAGTGGTCCTTATCTGCCGACAAATTCTATGTTTCTATGTTTCTATGTTTCTATAACCATTTCTCTCAGATATCTGTCACCTGACCTGAGAATGGAAGGCAACGGATATCTGAGTGCTGACTGTATATGGTCGGAGGCTGTGCATGCAAACTTTCAGACAAATCGGACAAACTTTTGCAAAGATATTAAAGTGCAAACTCTGGAGTTTAACATAGAAGTGACCGTGGAACCCTAACTATATCTGCCCTACCAGGCAGGTATTTATATATATATATATATATATATGTTTGTAATCCTGAAATAATGTGACCAAACTGTAAATTGAACTCAGGACCACGGAATACTGTTCCGATATGCCAGCGCCCTGGATTCAATTCCTTGTTCAGTCACATTTTCTTTCTCATTACAATTTTTGTTTTCTTTATACATTATTTATTAAAAATAACTGGGGAGCATTTTCTCCCATATGGATACCGTGTTGTAATTCACTGTTACAACCCATGGCTTAAAACAGTGAACACGCATTGGGTTTCCATTGCTCCACGCACGTGCCTGTCTCTGCTCTCTCTCCACTGAGAGGGTGCCGATGCCGGATACTTGCCTTGCTACTGCTGACTGGACACTGCTCACTCAGTGGTAAGTGAATAATTGAAAAACAACAACTTGCCACTCAGCTCTAATCTTCACTTGGCTAAACTTTAAGGAAAAAAAAAGGTTTCAGTAGCCGCTTGGCCGCAGACAGTGTTCATCCACAGCGGATTGCAGCTGTTTTATTTTATTTAATTGCTGTGGAAAGAAAATGCTTCCCAGCAATTATATAAAATAAAACATGGAGTGGGATGGGCAGAATGAGAAGAGACCTGGATAAACTGGCAACATGGTTGGAACAGTGGCAACTGGGGTTTAATGCAAGGAAGTGCAACATCATGCACATGGGGAAGAGAAACCCTGAAGCCACCTATAGGTTGAGAGTGGAGTTGCTGGCAATCACAAGGGAAGAAAGAGACTTGGCATTATCATCACAAATGATTTCAAATTATCCAAGCAGTCCACTAAAGCAGTAGGTAAGGCTAGAGGGATGTTGGGATGTATTAGTAGGTGTATCAAAAGTCATAAGAGGGAGATAATACTCCCTCTTTACAAGACACTGGTTAGGTCCCATCTGGAGTACTGTATGCAGTACTGGAGGCCGCACCTGCACAAGGACATTAACAAAATGGAGGCAGACCAGAGAAGGGCAACCAAAATGGTGCAGGGACTGCATCAGAAAACATATGAGGACAGATTAACGGAGCTCAATATATATATACCCTAGAGCAATGGAGGGAGAGAGGTGATATGATCGAAACATTCAAACACCTTAAGGGCATTGACAAGGTGAAAGTTTAACACATTTCAATATAAGGAAAATAGCAGGATAAGAGGACACAGCATGAGATTAGAGGGAGGCTGATTAAGGGGTAATGTGAGTAAGTTCTTTTTCACAGAAAGGGTGGTGGATACATGGAACGGCCTACCTCAGGAAATGGTGGCTATGAATACAGTGCAGGGCTTCAAACAGGCATGGGATAGGCATAAGGGAGCAATGCAGATGAGTATGGCTAGACAGGCCATTGACAGAGTAAAGACCTATGGATAATGGCACATTCATAAGGTAGAAAAAATTGGCAGACTGGATGGGCCTTGAGGTCCTTATCTGCCATCAACTTCTATGTTTCTATGTGTGCTTAACTCGAGATTTTACACACTCTGCTTAGTGTTGGATGCTTAAATAAACCCCTTGAGCTTCACTCTCAGAGTTTATGTAGCATCCAACACCTCTGAGTGTTTGTAAAATCTTTTAAACACACCACCCCATGCATTATTCTGTAGTTTTATGCTAGCAATAACCCACAGCAGGACACACATTTCAAGAGAATTAATGTAAGCCCCTAATGAACTGGAAGGCACAAAGCCAATGGTCGAGTGACTTTCAGCACACCTGGAATGTGCACTAATTCTCAAAAACCCATGCCCTGGAGTGGGTTATTGCACTTATACAATGGAAAAGCTTTTTTCCAAGAAAAAGGTTTTATTTTCATTTAGATTGTTGCTAGGTAGAAAATGAGAGTTTAGTAACAAAGGCCAAGTGGCTCTGAATGAACCCAGGGAATGCATTTAATTTGAAAACATTTATGTCCAGTTTTAGGTTTTTTGCATTTTAAAAAGTGGTGACAAAGTTGTTGTTATTTTTTTCTTTTTTTTATTTTAATGCAAAAGGGTTTCATTTTCATTTAGTTATGTTGTTGCTTGGTAGATATGCGCAGGTTAGTCACAAACTGTTTGTAAACCAAAGGTTAATGAATGGTCAGGCGATGTGTTTAGACCAATGAAGTTGCCAGGATTCTGAAGGATTCTAAGGCCCATTTTATAAATAAATGAAACCACTACTTGCACCTATAGACAGGGCCTAGGTATGTCTGTTTGCTGACAGGGGGCACAGATAGAGATGAGTGTGGTCTGACACAGGAAAAGATAACTCCCCCCCTTCAGACACATACAAGCACGCCTCCAAATTACACACACACACACACACACACACATACACCCTACCACAGCACCACGCACTGGCAGACCTGCTGTTTGTCCACAGGTGCTACTGCAGACCACAAGAATTACAGCAGTGTTGAGGGCCAGGCAAGTCATGGGAGTGGGACCAAACACAGGAAGGGATAACACCTACATACAGATACAACAGCAACCTGGTTCAGTTCGGATTCATTTGATCTGCCATTTGATTTTATATGCATGGCAAAAGAGTTCTATTTCATAAATGAAAAATGTACTCATAATAAATCAATAAATATAATTGAGTATTCAATAATATCTATCAAGGGAAATTTTTCACAAGTAAATTGTGCAAAAGTTGGACAAAAAGAAGCACAATATTATTATTAATTTAGCAGGCTATCTTTAAAAAGATAGGTAAAGTGCAGCACTGGTTATCCATTAGCTTATACCATGCAGTATGTAAACCTGATATAGGTTCGGGTCTGGTTATCTACATTCCAATAATTTAAAGCAGGCAATCTCTAAGAAAAATGGGCACTGATTTGGTGCTTAAAATGAGCAACCAGTGCTGTAATTTACATTCTTGGAACATACCACAGATGTAATAAAAGTAAATATTTCTACTACGCTGGATAAATCTACTTGGTTATCAGAATTGAAGTGACATTTTGATAATTCACCTGCTGGAAGATATAATTTCTCCATAGTAGAGTCTAACAATTTATCTTTTTTATTTTATACAGAGTTCTAAATAGTATTACATGTTTAATGTCATCAATTTCTCCAGTATCACAATGGTAGAGAGGTGAATATGTTCCTTTTCTTATTTTGGTTAAAATATAGCTTATTTCCTTTATACAGTTCTAATCTAAGGTGAGCTAATGTTCCTAGTTCCTTAGGATTTGAATGTATTGAAAGGTTTGAGTCTGCTGAAATATTACTTAAAGGGGAACAGTAAACATTAAATTTCACCACTCGTGAGTTCATAGAGGTTAAAACCTACAGTTAGAAATATATGTGAACATTTTTCAGTTAGCCCATGGCATCATGGAGTGAAAAGTGCACAAATATGTTATTTTAGCTGATGAAATATGCAGTCTCTTAACTAAAACAATAACTACCTCCACGATGTCTGCAATGAAAGCAATAAATAACAGCAGACCCAGTACAGATTCTTGTATGATCCCACTAATGACTCTTCTTGGTGTTGAAAGCTCCCTCCTACTACCACCTGCTGTTGCTTGTTACTCAGCCAGTTTCCAATCCACTTCACCATCTTTACCCCCACCCCCAAGTTCCTTGGCTTGCCCAGCAGTCTCCCATGTAGCACAGAGTCAAATGCCTTGCTGAAGTCCCAGGTACAAGACATCAACCAGCTGACCACCGTCCAAAGACCTTGTCACCCAATCAAATAATTCAGCCAGGTTAGTTTGACAAGATCTCCCCTTGACAAATCCATGTTGCCAGGCATCATGAAGGCCATTTACTTCCAGGAACACCTCCAGTCTTTACTTCAAGATGGTCTCCAATAGTTTCCCCACTACTGACATCAGGCTGACCATCTTGTAATTTCCCAGCTCACCCCAGGACCACTTTTATGGAGGGGCACAACATGTGCCATTCTCCAGTCCAGTGGTACACATCCTGATAGGAGGGAGGAACTGAATAATTCCTTCTGAGGTGCTGCCAGGACATTTGCAGTTCCTTCAGGACTCTGTGGTGGATCTCGTCCAGAAACATGCTTGACCTTGTGCTGACAAACAGGGAGTACATTCATGATTTGGAGGTGGGGGATCCCCTGGCAGGGAGTGACTACTACACAGTGTGGTTCTCATTTAACATGGGTAAGGTGGCCATCAGAACCACAATAAAGGTGTTGGACATCAGGCAAGCAGACTTTACCAGAATGAGGGACATTCTAAGGAGCTACTTCACCAACATCCATCCACACATCCTCTAGGACCAGAAATGGGAAATTGTCAAGCGGGGACTAACGGAGGCAACTGCTCATGTATAAAGACACAAAGTAAAAAGACCAGATCCAGGAAGCCAAGCTGGCTAAGCAAAGAGGTGGTAGGGATGGTGAAGGAAAAAATAGCTGCATTCAGAAGGTATAAGAGAACCAAAAGAGAGGAGGATAGAGAGGAGTACATGAAGAAATCAAGGGAGGTGAGCAGATCAGTTGGGGTAGCCAAGGCAACAAGGGAACTGAGTCTGGCTCAGGGGATCAAAAGAGGAGAAAAGGATTTCTTCAAGTACATAAGGGAGAGAAAAAGCTGAAAGGATCAGATTTTTAGGATCAAGAAAGATGGTGGGTGGGCAGAAAATTAATTGCCCTAAAGCACCCCTGAAAATTATCCAAATCCACTCCTTCCAGTCTCTAGACCTATCCTCCCTCCATGCTGACCTGCAGTCTACTGACTGATCACCAATCTCTAATGCCACTGACATTAACACAGTCCTTGATTGCTTCCATTCCAAATTCATACACATATGGGATCAGCATGTTCCCCTATGCAAAACCAGGGTCAGAGGTTCCCACCTCCCCTGGATCTCTGCTGAACTTATGGCTTGTCAGCATGCTCGGGACCTGGCATGGAAATCATATAAGATCAGTTCTCCTGCTGGTCTACACAGATATCACACCCTGAAGAATTCATGTATCAGGGCTACTACTGTAGGTTAGCCAAAGCTGAGTTTTTCTCTTCATCTTTCCAGAAGAACTTGAGTCACCCCCCGAAGTTCTGGAAAGTTATCCATGCCCTATTCCCCTCCCAACCCAGTCCGCCCCCCCCCATACTACATTTAGGTGCCTCCACAGCCTCTGACCCTCCAGCTGTGTCTACAGCCTTCAACACTTATGCTTCTCCCCTCCTGCCCTCTCTTCCTCCTTCTACCTCCCACTCCCTCCCCTTCCTCTTCTCTTCCTTTCTTCTTTTCTTCTGTTTCCGCATCCTCCTCCTCCACTCTGAAAGGCCTTCTGGCCCTCAACCCCCCATAAAGCAGCAGCCCTGATGGGCTTGACCCTAAGCTCCTTTACCTCTCTTCCCATGCCATTAGTTCTCCTATTGCCTCCCTACTAAGTCTCTCCTTCTCTCTGGCCTCTGTTCCATTATCTTGGAAGCATGCTACTGTCATCCCCCTCCATAAAGGTGGTGACCCCTCCTCTCCTGGTAGCTTCTGACTTATATCCCTCCTCTCTACCCTCTCCAAACTCCAAGAACACATAGTGCTATCCCAACTCTCTCCTTTCCTTCACTCCTCTTCCTTTTTCACCCCTTTCCAATCCAGCTTTCAAAAATTCTATTCCACCTCATCCTCCCTATTCTGACTAACAGATTCCATCCATACAGCAATAGATCAGCATCTTCTCACTGCTACTATTTTTGTTGACTTAGCAAAAGCGTTTGACACCATCTCTCACCCACTCCTACTCCACAAACTCAGCTCAGCTGGTCTTTCATCCCCTGTCACCCACTCGTTCAGCTCCTACCTCACAGGTAAATCTCTATCTGTGAGGCTAGGAGGAGCCATATCCCCTCCCTTCCCCTCCCCATTACCACTGGAGTCCCCCAAGACTCCGTACTTGGTCCACTTTTATGCTCCATATTTCTAAATGACATTTCTACTGCCTGCTCGTGCATGTCCATACTCATCTTTGCAGATGACACTGCCCTATTTGCCCTATTTGCCTCTGGTTCATCACCAGCTGAGCTAGTATCCAAACTCCAACCAGATTTTGACTCAGTCCAGAAATGGTTTTAGTCAAATCAGTTATCCCAAAATGCCAAAAAAGTTGGTCTCTATGTGTTCTGGCACTAGACTTAGGCTCTCTAAATTCTCGGCCCTCCCTTCCTTCCTTCCACTCCCTAGAAGGCATTCCAAATGACAATGTACCTACCTTCGAATACCTTGGCATCTGACTTGACTGTCACCTCCATTTCTCCCAGCATATAGACGCCATTCATGAAAAGCTCCACCCTAAACTTGGTGCCCTCTATAGGCACAAGAACTGTATCCCACTCCCTGCCTGCCAAGACATCCTTACCAAGATGATTCTCCCCATCTTTGACTATGGCGATATTGTCTATGGTGCTGCCCAAAAAATCCATCCTGGCCAGACTGGACCCACTCTTCCACTCCTTCTGCTGCTTTGCTCTTTTTTTTAATAATCTTTTTATCAAAATTTTATAAACAAATAACAGTACATTCAGGCACAACAAAAATAAAAGCTGCACTTTCAGTACTACAGTCAGAGCTCAAACAGAGACTTAAAGGAAAACTGCATGTTAAAATCAGAAAAATGTATGTATTACTACCAGTTTTGAGTTCTCACTTCATCCCAATGTTTTGTTTCTGCCTAGGCTGTGAGAGGAGTTTATTCTAATTTTTCCCTGGGTGTTTTATGATCTTTGGGGGCTGCCATTCAGGTTTTTTTTTTTATTGCATCTTCTCCAAGTTAGTCTTCCCAGAGTGCTCTTTGATTTGATGTCTAATAGCCCCTACAGCAGGCCTGTGTCTTATTACAGTGTCTTGTTTAGCCACAGCAGAGAAAGAACACTGCAGGCAGGATTCACACTGCTAGTCTCTGTGTAAGTATGATATTTTTTTTCTAAATATTGGTACCTTATCCAGCTGTGTTCTGCTTAGGAAGAGAGAGAGAGTGTGTGTGTCACAGTGGATCTTGAAGTACTATTAGCCCAGCTTTCGACAGATCTAAATGTATGCAGTATAATAAATTGAGTGGTGTGCATGCAAGCATTGTAGTTCAGACACACACAAATGCAATAAAATGGTTTTGCTGTAAAGTTTGTTTAGCTGGGTTGAAAATAGGGGTTTCATTGGTGGTGTGAGTAGAATTTGTAATTTTTGGTGGGCTGGTGACTCAAATTGACATCTCAGCCTGTCTCATTACATTCCAGTTCCCACTAATAACATATGGATCCTGTACAATGTAAAATGCCATTGCACAATATACTACAGAAAGTTACATGTTTAGTCACACACACACACACACACACACACACACACACACACACACACACACACACACACACACATATACACACACACTCCTAAGCAGAACACAGCTGGATAAGGTACCAATATTTAGGAAACTTATCATACTTACCCAGAGCCTAGCAATGTAAATCCTGGCTGCAGTGTTCTTTCTCTGCTGTGGCTATAAGACACTGTAACAAGACATTGGCCTGCTGTAGGTGCTATGAGACATCAAACCAAAGGGTACTCTGGGAAGACTATCCTGGACAAGATGCAACAAAACACACCTGAATGGCAGCCCCCAGAGATAATAAAAATCCCAGAGAAAGCAGGGGAAAGTTGGAAAAAAATCCTCTCGCAGCCTAGGCAGAAACAAAACACTGGGATGAAGTAAGAACTCAAAACTGGTAGTAATACACACATTTTCCTGTTTTTAACATGGAGTTTTCCTTTAAAGCATACAAATTATCAAGTACATCATGAAAGTCCAATCAGATGACTGCTAGGACTGATATCCAAGACTGCCTGCCCCCTGGCACAACAAGAGAGTCCCAGGATGTAGACAGTCAGGATGAAGCAGAGTAGACATTAATACCTGAAGTACACATGAACATAGCTAACCTTATTTCATCCAGGATAAATAATGCCCAATCAACACTAAACTAATATAAACTAAACTGGGTTGAAACTAAAACTTGTGCTGCCAGCCACACAGGCCCAACACCCACAGAGAGGAAACCTATATAGCATTCAGGTGCACAACACACTTTTGTAGCTCACCACAGTTAGGACTGAAGATGCAACTTGTCTCATCCCCACCTTGCTGCTTTGCTCTTAACTGTTCTACCCGTACCCATCACTGTTCGCTTTACTCTGCTCTTTCCCTCCCTTCCCTGGAGGATTGCTGTCTGTCCCACTGTGCCTCCTTCACTTCCAAACTCTGGCTATCCTCCCTACCCCCCATCTGAACTCCCTACTCTCTCTCCTTCCACCCCCTCTTCCTATTCCCTATGAAACTCTGGATATTGCCTACCCTAACTCCCATTCCAAAAAACTCTTGCTGGTCAATCAGCCTTCTCCTTCCACTTTCCTAAACTCTGGAATTCTCTCCCATTAAACATTCACTCAGCCTCTTCTAAACCCTCTGTAATCTCTCTTCTCTGCTCCCACACCTCTCCTTCCTGCCACTGTCCTTAAACATATGCTACGCCTCCCCCTTGCCCCAGGGTCCTAATTACTGTGACTGTATTTTGCATTTATTGCATTCACCTACCTGTACATTGTATGAACTCTGTACCCTTTTTACTTATCTTATTGTTACTGTCAAGGATATGCTCTGTTCGTCTCCTAAAAAAGGATTAATGTCCCAGTCGTCATTCAATCCACTGGGAATGCATACTCAAGTTTGAAAAGGAGTCTACTTTCTAACTGCTGCAATTTTTGTTTCCTATCCCCTCCTCTTGGAAGAGTAGGAACATGGTCAAGTCCCATAAAATTAAAGTTTTTCAAATCAGAGGCGTAGACCTCCTGTCAATGTTTGCCAACCAGGGTTGTGCTGTTAGGGTTTGAGAGGGAACATACATGTTCCTGAACATGCTCTTTAAGGGAGTGTGTGGTCATTCCTATGCCTTGTTTTGGGTAGGGGCACCACAGATAATAGATCACGTAGTAGGTGCAGCACATTATAAAATGCTTTATTTCATGACATATCTGATTTGAGGGACTTGTACATCTAATGCCTTGGGATATGTAACTAACTACAGATGTTACATTGGCCACATCTGTGGAAGCCAATTGGAGGCTCTCCCACTGTACAATCCTGTTTTTCTGTTGCTGGAGATGACTATGAACCACCAACTCCTTAATGCTAGTACCCTTTCTATGTACAGTGTGAAAACCCTTTTCAACCACATTCTCCAAGTCCTCATCTATTGCTAAAATAGGCCAATATCTTTTAAGTGCTCCTGAGATTTTTGGCGTCACTGAATTGAATTCAGTGACAAAGTTCACACATTGGTCTGGATTGGTTTGACAGTTTTTGGGGATCAGAGATTGGCTCTCTTTTTCCCTTGCTTTGTTGCAGGCTTCATTAAGCACTGCATCACCATACCCTCTTGTACAAAACCTTTCTTTTAATTCTGGTGCTTGTTTATCAAAGGCGTCTATGTCAGAATAGTTCCTGCATATTTGCAAGAACTGTCCAAAGGGAATGCTGTTAATGAGATGTTTAGGGTGGCAACTGTCTGCCCTGAGCAAGGTATTTCCTGCTGTGGGTTTACAATATCCTTCTTTAAGGATGTTACCATTCTGTGAGCCTGTTAAAGACAACCTAGGAAGGAGCTGTACTCTTTGTTGGTGGTTGCTGTGAATTTCAAATTTAGGTCATTATCATTAAGGAAGTATACAAATTGTACTACTTCTCCTTCTGTGTCCTGCCAGATGCAAAGGATGTCATCAATGAAGTGACTTTAGTATTTGATCTTATCAAAACAGGGGTTGCTTCTAGGGTCCTATACCACTACATCTTTCCACCATGCCAAGAAGATGTTGACATATGACTGGGCCAGTGCTGACCCCATAGCTGTTCCACGTGTTTGCAAATAAAAATTTGAATTGAAACAAAAATAGTTAGCAGTGAGTGTCAATTCCAGGGCCTCAAGGACAAACTCTGAGTCAAGTTTATCATCTGTGCCCAACTTATCCATATAGTAAGTAAGCAAGTTTATTATTCGCCACAAATAGTCATTGCAATTAAAAGTACAAAATAAATACACTCATATAATATAAAATGACAACAATCTACAGTTTCCCAATACATATACAGATCTCCCAGCAATAGTTACATTATTCTTAAAGGCGAAGTTCCCAAATATTGCACTTAATAGTTCCACTTCTATGAACAAAAGTTCTGGCATATTTCAGTTTTAATTCATTTTTGAGTTTACCTTGCTGATCCTCATATAGTAGTTAGCCAGTTTATAGACTGACCACTCATCTTGCGTATGTATGAAGATGTTTAATAATGTATCCTTATCTAATGTTGTACTATATTTTAAGACAGGGCCCAACCAGTATGCTTGTTCTTTAGCATACCAGAAGCACTCCCATGTAACATGATTAAGATTTTCAACACTTCCTCTTGGACAGAATAGTCCCATTATTTATTTTTTTATCTCTCACTCAGAGGATGTTGCTATCAAAACTTTCAAATTTCTATTTGATGAATGCTCTTCATAAAGGAGGATCATATAAAATTTCACAGCATTTAGTCCCAGATGATGTTGGATGCTGGTGTATAGTGACGTCACATCAGTAGTGAGCCACATGAAGCCAGCATCCCACTTCAGGTGCTTAAGGACTGCCAGGACTGCCATATAATCCCTTAGATATGGTGGGACACTTTGCAAAAAAGCATCCACAGGTGTGGCAAATGCAACACCTGTAGGTACACATAGAAACATAAAATTTGATGGCAGATAAGGATCGCTTGGCCCACCTAGTCTGCCCATTTCCCCACCTAACGGATAAGCTGCAGATCCTAGTTAACCAACAGCCTACTTCTTCCTACCCCCCACTAGAACTGCCTTATGTCTGTCCCATGCATTCTTGAATTCCCCCACTGTTTTTGACTCTACAACCTTCTCAGGAAAGCTGTTCCATGTATCTACAACCCTCTCTGTGAAGAAATACTTCCTCACATTACCTCTGAACCATCCCCCCTCTATCTTCAGATTGTGCCTCCATGTTCTTGCACATCTCTTTTTCTGAAAGATGCTACCCTCTTGGACTTTGTTGATTCCCTTGAGGTATTTGAAAGTTTCTATCATGTCCCCCCTTCCCCTTTTCTTCAAGGCTATACATCTTAAGCTCTTTTAATCTTTCTTTATATGTCTTCTGCACATCCCAAGGCATTAGATGCACAAGTCCCTCAAATCAGATATACCATGATATAAAGCATTTCATAATGTGCCACACCCACTATGTAATATATGCTCTGTGGTGCCCCTGCCCCAAACTATACATAGGAATGATCACACACTCCCTTAAGGAGCATGTTCAGGAACATATATGTTCCATCTCAAACCTTGACAGCACAACCCCAGTTGGCAAACATTGGTAGGAGGTCCACGCATCTGATTTAAAAATGTTTTATTTCATGGGGGTTGACCATGGGCCCCATTTTCAGAGCCAGCCAGCTGTGCACACAAACAGGTGTGGGGCCCCCAAAAAATAGGGCCGGACAGCTCTGGCATCATATTCAAACAGGTAGTGTGATCCGAACTGATTGCACTATTTATTTGAATATTGGACTCTTTTAGTGCAGTGCACAGCAAGCAGTTGCCATGTTTTGTACCATGCTGCCAGAGTCCTGAACTGAAGATCGCCCAAAGGGGTCAAGCGCGATGCACATCGGTTAGCACTGTGGCCCCTATGGGCAATATTTAGCCCAAACATGCAGATGAGCCCATTGGACATGCATGGTGGTAAGGGGCTATTTGCACACTCATTATGAGCTTATCAGCATGAGAGGGCAGCAGCCGAGTGCGCCAGGCCAGGCCCTCCCCCAAAGTTCCAATCCCTGTTCAGGTGAATAGACAAACATTAGTGGTCCAGCAGCCCCTCCCCAGCCCCAATCCCCTGGTATATGGAAATAATGAAGTCCTGATGATCTAGTGGTTCCTCCCTCCTCCCCATTACCTGATCACCTTTCGAGTATGAGTAACACAATCTCTGGTAGTCTAATGGTCCCTCTCCTCTCCCCATTCCTCGATCACCATTCTTGGTATAAATAACACAATTCCTGGTTGTCTAGCGGTTCCTCCCCATCCCCATTCCCGAATCACTGTTTATGGTATGAATAACACAATCCCTGGTAGTCTAGTGGTCCCTCCCCCCCTCTCCATTCCCCAATCACCGTTCCTGGTATGAATAACACAATCCCAGGTAGTCAAGTGATCCCTCACCCCTCCCTGCTCTCTGATCACTGTTCCCAATATGAATATCACAATCCATGTTAGTCTAGTGGTCCCTTCCCATTCTCTGATCACTGCTCCCAGTATGAATAACACAATCCCTGGTAGCCTAGTGGTTCCTCCCCCCTTCCTCATTCCCCGATCACCATCCCCGGTTAAGACAATAAACTCCCTGGTAGTCTAGTGGCCCCCACCCCTCAACCCAGCAAGTAGTGACCCACAACCCCACTCCCCCCAACCTGACCCATGCTGGCAACTGTCACAGCCCTTCTCACAATGCCACGGCTGCCACAACAGTCACTGACTGAACTGTGAAAGAGTGTGTACAATTGACAGTATGTGCCTATGGATTGCCACATGGATCTGGCAGTTGTACTAGCTGTAGGCTTGGGCTCTCTGGTCACCTTATTCCTGACTTGGACTTTATCAAGGGCTCCATAGAACACCCAATCCACATGCTTCTCCTCCAGAATATCCCAAATCCTCTCTGACACATAGGGATAAACCTCATGGGGGTACTCCTTGCAGATTTGTCTGTGGACACACCTTTCTGTTTGGGACCACTTCAGAATGCTTCAGACACTGATCCTTGGAGCCTTTCCATCCACCAATCAAGTACCATTCCTGTTCTTGAGGTTTAAAGGATCATCAAGTCTAAGGTCATCCATCTGCTGGTGGAGATGCTGACATAGCTGAGGGAGACAGTGGCCCCAATCAGGAATGGACAGCTTGGGCCTACAGAATGCTTTGAGAATAATCCTCTCTACATTCTGGTCCTCAAAGGACAGTGGAGTAACAAGTCTCCCTGGACCATGGACTGGGAGGTCCCCCCAAAACTTCCCGTCCAAATCAGTGCTGGACATCTCTTCCTCCAAAATCATGTCCAGGGCTTCCACTTTCTGTGACGCAGTTCTTTTTCCTGAAGCAGGCATGGACATTGCAGGCATGGGGGAAGGCTTAGGCTCCATGGGCCCAATGGAATCCAAGTTATTTTTCATGCCCTCTCCCTCTGCCACAGGGATACACAGAGGCCTTAGGAAGAGAGGGGATGGGCAGACGTCTATGCACACTCTCCACCAGGGATTCTTCAGGCATACAGTACCTCTCCATTCCACCAGTAGCAGACTTCACTTCATCCCAGTCTTCCAGGCTAGCAGGGGTAGTGGAGGTACTCAGGGGCATCAAAGGTCAGTTAGCCAACCTATGGATCAAGGTATCCCAGAGGATGTGCTATATTTAGATTTTTCCAAGGCCTTTGACTCCGTGTCTCACACAGAGTTAATGAAAACACTGTCCGATATGGCAATAGATAACAACTTATTAAGATGGATAGGCTCTTGGCTGGTAAATCAGAGGCAGAGGGTAAATGTGAAAGGGTATCTATCAAGCTGGGCAAAGGTCAAGAATGGGATCCCACAGGGATTGTTCCTCAGGCCATTATTATTCAATATGTTTGTGACATCTCTAAACTGCAGCAGTCATGTATGAGTGAGCAAGTTCCCAGATGATGTTAAAATAGGGTCACTTATTAATTCCATGGAAGATGCTAAAAAATGTCAACAGGAAACAGATTGGCTAGCAACATGGGCAGGAGACAAAAAGACTCTCCTTTAATGCAGACAAATGGATGACAATGTATTTTGTGGCACGAAATATCAGTGCCGAAGACAGACTAAATAGAGTTGAACTGAAAGTAACAGAAGAACAGATAGATCTGGGAGTATTTATTAACAGAAATTGAAATTTGACAGACAGTACAGGAAGGTGATAAGTAAGGGTAACAGGTTGCTTGGCTGTATAGCTAGAAACATAAGGAGCCGAGATCAAGAGATGGTGATACCATTGTATGGAGCCTTGGTGAGGCCACATACAAGTACTATGTGCAATTTTGGGCCCTGAGTAGTAAACTGTATAATAAGAAACTGGAGGTACTGCAGAGAAAAACAACCAGGGTGGTAAGGGGAGTGAGGGAGAAGGATTACAATGAGAGGCTGTGTGAGCTAGGCATGTACTCACTTCAATACAGAAGACTGAAAGAGGACCTTTGTCTGGTCTATAGAGCCTATAAGAACGATGATCTGTGGGAGTGCTTGGGCCTGGTCAAAAGGCAAACTAACAGGGACATTAGAGACCATGAACGGACGCTGAGGGGGGAGAATTATAAAAGGAATTCAAGAGGTCATTGGTTCAATCAAAGAGTGGTGGCGGAATGAAACTGTTTGCCAGAGGAATTGGTGAGGAGTTCAAACATTGCTCAGTTTAAAAAACAATTAGATAGTTATGAAAGCCTGGGGAAGGCTAGGATTTGCTAATTAAAGAGACAAGTCAAAATGGCTAACTGCTGCTGATTTGAAAACACCTATGAAACCTATGAAACGCACGCACCATCTTCAGGGAGTGAGGTACTTGGCAAGCTTGATTATGTGGCCCCTCCATGAACACAGTTAAGACAGAGGGGCAAGCGAGTCACTCCAATCCCTTAATAGTTACACACAGCAGAGCGGTCCAGAGTTGAAGCCTTTTCCATGGTCACTCACAATCACACCAACAGCGAAGCTGACACAATCGCTGTTTGTCCCAGCTCCTTAGGGGCCTCCACCATACTGCCAGTCTTTAAAATGCTGAGGGGATACTAAGGCTAGTAATGTCTCATGGCTTTCAATCTTACCATGCCATAGGTACTAAATAAATGGTGCTTGCCAGGGATCTCCTACAATGCCACATGTTCCCTCCTTCCCAGCAGTCCAAAGGAATTGGACAATCATACCTGCACTGAGTCCTTTGCATAACATTGCCTAAGCGCAGGATCCTTCTAAGATCATGCCACTGAGGAAATGGCATAAAACAATCTTGGGCAAGATGGCGGAACTCAGAAGCTAGAAAACCACTAAATTAGTCAAAGCACAGTTTCCACACTCTACTGAGCCCAAGAAATAACTCCATGTATGCAATTGCACCCCAACAAATATATCCCAGACGAGCCCCTATGTTGAAAGCCCCCTTCCACGTCTAGGGGTACCTGATGTTTAAAAGGGGAGGGGGGCCTGGCAACATAGACAGCAGTCCTGAAATCTCAGCTGGAAAAAATTTACCTAGGTTCAGTCTTTATGCATGATTGAAGATCAGGTTGGGGGGGGTGTAGCAACCATGGGACAAATGCAGCTAGATGGGGCAACTAGGTGGTTATGGCAGAAGCAGCAACTCCTTAATTCAATATACAGTCTCCTTGCTGGATTCTCTCTGCCTTTCAACAATCCCTCTAATCAGCAACACCTGGGGAGGCACCCCCCTTGCTTGTTCATGTTGCATTCCCTGCATGTCCTCATCCTCAGCCAAGGTGTTAACCTCTTGTTTCCCAGGGTAGTGTTTACACTGTAACATACCTCCCCTTTTGTGCGAAGGCACAGTTCGTCAGCCCCTGACCATTCCCCTCCCGGGACAGGAATTCCGCGTTTCCTTTCTGGGTCCCGGCCCGGTGGTGCACCGTAAAGGAAAATGGCTGAAGGGCCAAGTACCACCTGGTGTTTCAATAGTTGTCATCCTTCATCACCTGTAGCAACCTCAGAGGGGCATGATCTATGACCAGGACAACCTGATGGCCATGCAGGCATCCACAGCCCATTTGACTGCGAGACACTCTTTCTCTATCACAGCATAGTTTTTCTCCAGGGAAAGAGCTTCCGACTGAGGTAGAGGATAGGATGTTCCTCCCCCTCAAACTCCTGGGAGAGCACGGCTCCTAGCATGACTTCAGAGGCATCTGTCTGCAGGACAAAGCTCCTGTTGAAGTCAGGACAGTGTAACACTGGCTCTCTGCACAGTGTCACTTTGAGTTGTGTGAAGGCCTGGTCACACTCCTCTGACCATTGGACCTTACTGGGGGCAGATATCTGGGTGAGATCTGTAAGGGGGCTGGCAAGGGTGGAGAAGTGTGGTATGAATCTGTGGTAATACCCTGCCAATCCTAAGAAGGCCCTCACCTGGGTTTTTGTAGTGAGTACTGGGCACTTGGCTATAGCTTGGACCTTACTGACAAAGTGTCTCACCTGTCCATTGCCTAAACAGTACCCTAAGTACTTTGTTTCAGCTTTGGCCAAAGCATACTTCACTAGATTGGCCATCAGCCCAGCTTCTCATAAGGACTGTTGTACGGCTGCCTCCGTGGATACATGGGACTCCCAATCAGTGCTTTGAATCACCAGGTCATCTAGGTAAGCAGCTGCATAGTGGGCATGGGGTCACAGCAAGTGATTCATGAGCCTTTGAAAGGTTGCTGGTGCCCCATGTAAGCCAAAAGGCATGGCACGGAACTGTATAGTCCAAATGGGGTAGCAAATGCTGTCTTTTCTCCTAGACTCCGGGGACAAAGGGATTTGCCAGTACCCTTTCGTTAGGTCCAAAGTTGTGATGTAGTTGGCTTCCCCTGGTCTATCTAACAGTTCATCTACCTGGGGCATGGGGTAGGCATCGAACTTCGAGATGGCATTGACCCTGCGAAAATCAATACAGAAGCGGGTAGCCCCACCTTGTTTTAGTATTAACACTATGGGGCTACACTAATCACAGCTGGATTTCTCAATCACCTCCAACTCTAGCATGTCCTGTAACTCCTTCTTAACAGTGTCTCATACGGTTTCTGGCAAGAGATACGGTCACTGCCACACCTTCTCCCCTGGCTCTGTTTCTATATGATGAGCTATCATATGAGTTGTCCCCGGGAGGAAGGAGAAAACATCCAAAAACTGGCTTACCAGCTCTACTAGTTGCTGTTTCTGTTTGTGAGACAGCTGTTCTCCCATTGGGACTTGTATTCCCAGATTCTCATCTGACACTTGGGGTCCCAGATCCACTATGTCTGGTTCAGGGGAACTCAGTAGGCTACCCTCTGGTTCCAGAATTTCAGTAAATTGACAAGGTAGAGCTGGGTCTCTTTTCACCTCTCCGGCTGGCAAAGTTCATAGTCAACTGGGCCCACCCTCCGGATAACTTCATAAGGCCCTTTCCATTTGCCTAGAAGCTTATCCTGGCTGCTTGGCAACAAAATTAATACCTGATCCCCTGGTTTATATTCCCTCAACCAGGCTCCCTGATTATAGTAGTACTCTTGTCTTTGTTGAGCCTTCACCAAATTCTCTCAGGCAAATTTCCCCACCCAATCTAATCTTTCCCTCAATTGCAGGACATATTGCACAGCATTTTCAGTCTTGGGGTCAGGTTTCTCCCACATCTCCTTTACTATATCAAGAACACCTTGTGGGCAACACCCATAGAGGAGTCCAAAAGGAGCAAACCCTGTAGAAGCTTGAGGGACCTCCCGCATTGAGAACATCAGTAAGGGAAGTAACTTGTCCCAGTCCCTGACCTCAGTGGTTATGAACTTTTGAAGCATCATTTTAGGGGTTTTGTTGAATCGCTCCACGAGGCCATCCATCTGGGGATAGTAGATAGAGGTCCTTATGGAGCTGATTCCCAATAAAGTACAAACCTCCTGAGTCAGGTAGGACATGACGTTAGTGCCCTGCTCAGTCAACATTTCCTTCGGTATTCCCATATGACTAAAGACCTTTAATAGTTCCCCAGCTAAAATTTTGGCTGAAATGGTTCATAACGGGATAGCCTCGGGGTACCAGGTAGCATAGTCTACAATCACTAGAATGTATTGGTACCCCCCTGCACTTTTTTCAGGGGGTCCCACTATATCAACCCCAATCTGGTGAAATGGTGGCTCCATAACAGGTAAGGGCACTAAAGGGGCCCTTGGACTGTTCTTTGGAGCTACTAAGTGGCACTCGAGGCAAGATGCACAATAATCTTTAACATGTTGATAGATGCCCAGCCAAAAGAATCGGGGTAACAGTCGGGCTAGTGTATTCTCTACCCCACAGTGCCCTGCCACAGGAATAGAGTGGGTGAGGTGTAGTAATTCCCCCTGAAAGACTTGAGGGATTAGCAACTGATGCCGGGTATCCCTCGTCTGGGCCTCCTTACTAACTTGATACAGGATACCCCCTTGTAACTCAAAATGAGGATAGCGTGCTGCCTGATCCTCATCTACCACCTCCTCTTCCCTGACAGCTAACTGGGTGTATACCCAGCTGAGTATACCATTGGTCCATTGTTCTTTGGCAATGTTTGGGCAGTGCTTTAACACATCTTGCTCTGATAAGGATGGCCCTCTGGGACTTTGGTTAGCTGGGTCAGTGTTAGGATCGGGCTGTGGGTCTGGACCCACTTTTGCCTTCGCTTCACCTCCCTCATGTGCACCTGCCCCTTTGGGACCCCTCTTCTTTGATGCCCTACGTTCTTACTTAGATTTGTGGGTTCTTATCTGGGAGTTAAATATCCCTGGGTCCAGAAAGGGAAAAACTTTTCCCAGCTGCAGGTGACTGGCCACCCTCCCTTCACGACCCTGAGACTGGATAATTACCAAAGATAAGTCTGCTTTCCATAAGTCATCAAACCATTTCCAATGTCTCCCCAGTAACACCGGATAGGGTAACCCCGTGGCAACCCCCACCTTTATAGTCTCTGTTCGCCCCCCCCCAGAGTAAGTGTAACCATAGCACCAGGGTAAGCCTTTATATCCCCATGCACGCATTGGATAGGGATGGGGTTCTGGTCCTGCCAGCATTGGGGGTTCACAAGAGCCACCCTGACTAGGGTCTTGCAGCTTCCTGAGTCCACCAGAGCCTCCATCTCTATCCCTTCAACCTCGACAGGGACCACAAAATCTCGTGATTCAGAGCCCCCACTGTACCTTGAATACACATCTGTAAATGTGTAGTCTATGAAGGTACAGTCCATGTGTGGGCAGTTCATCACAAAGTGACCCTTCTGTCCACATGAGAAACATGTCCCTGTGTCTCAGCTTTGGGGTGAGCCTCCTGGTTTAGGCAGCAGGCCCTCAGGAAATGTCTCCCTTGGCTGCTGGGTTGTCATCTTTCTCAGAGTCTTACCCTTATCTGGCCCATAACCCCCCCTCTCTACATGCCCAAGGTCCCTTCACAGTTCCAGCCGATATTCCTTCAGTCTGGCTCCCAGGATGACTCCCCATCTTCCCAGGTGGCCTTGTAAGCTGGGTCAAGGGGATGGGAAGAGAGTTCAGCATCTAACACTTGTTCTGAGATCTGCATGCCTTCTGCTAGCATGGTGATCTTCTGTTTGCGGACCCAGCTCTGAATTCCTGGAGGCAGGATGTTCAGAAATCGTTCCAAGATGATTAACTCGGCCACCTCAGGGCCACTGTGTCTTTTGGGTTTTAGCCAATGCCAACATAGGTCCTGCAATTGTCCCACTGCTCTAGGCCATGCACCTGCTGCAAATTTAAAGCTCCGGAACCTCCATCTGTAACTTTCTGAGTTGATGCCTAGGCGGTCCAGGATTGCTGCTTTCACCTCAGTGTACTCCCCAGCTGTGGTACTGTCCATAGCTCAATAGGCCGCTTGGGCTTCCCTGGTTAGGCAGGGGAAAAGGTGGACAGCCCATTGGGGTCTGGGCCATCCAACAGCTTCCAGCACTCACTCGAACATTACCAGGAAGGCCTCAGGATCATCTTCAGACATAATTTTGGTTAACATGGCATTCATCCTAGGAACCCCTGGCCCCAAGATAGTTGGACCAGCCTCACCATTAGGATCTCATTGTGGCTGTTGCACCAGGGACTGCAGGAGCTGCTGTTGTTATTGCCCCAGCTGTATAATAAACTGCTGTTGTGCCTCTTGTTGGGCTTGCTGTGCTTGTTGGACCAACTGTTGTGCTTCCTGCTGCTGCTTAGCCAGCTGGGTGAGAACGTGTTGTTGCTGACCCTGCTGTGCCTGTTGCGCCTGCTGTTGCACCTCCTGCTGCTGCTGAGCCAGCTGGGTGAAAACCTGTTGTTGTTGTTCAGTGAGGAACTTCAGCAGTTTCTCCATATCCATTTTTCCAGAATGTAACTAGTCCTGCTCACTCCAGCAGGGGTTCAAACCCCACTTATGACACCGCCTGTGACCAGCTGGCCTATGGTAGATAGAGAGGCAACACACTGGGTTTAAAGTTCACAGAAGAAAATGTACTTTTATTGCTCCAAGTGTAAGTTATTGCTCCAGAAAAGCATAATCAGTCAGTTCAACTTCTCCAGCCTGGTAAGGTAATATAAATGTTAACACAAAAAAGTTCTTTCAGGTTGACTTGACAAAAGGAATCTTTGAACCACCTATGTAGGCCAGCAGTTTTTTAATATGCAGTCTCTAACAAAACAAACGGTTTGTGGTCCAACAGTTTTGAATGCACAGTCTCAAATAAAACAAAAAAAGATTTTCCCTTTTAGCCTTATTTGCAGGTTGTTATCAGCAGTACATTCCACTCACTGTTTTTGGCCCAGCTGGCTAGGCTGATCCTTTTCCTCAGGACTATATGCTCTAGAAATGGTCTCTTTCTCAGCAGCAGGTTTCAACTTCTTCCCAAAGGCTCTCTCCAACAATTAACCATTCTTCTCGGCTTTCTGCTCTGGTTCCCATTCCACCCTCCATCTTGCACGGTTCTCTGCCTAGGAGTATCTCCTCCCTGCAGCAGTTTCCAGCTTCCAGCTTACTCCTTGCTGAAGTCTCTCTACCTTTCAACAATCCCTCTAATCAGCAACAGCTGGGGAGGCCCTTCCTTGCCTGTTTATGTTGCATTCCCTGCATTTCCTCATCCTCATCCTCAGCCAAGGTGTTAACCTCTTGTTTCCCAGGGTAGTGTTTACACTGTCACACTCCTCGATGAAGATAGAACAGTTACTCACTGTAACAGTATATATTTATTTATTTCATTGTTCAGAAAAAAACTTTGAGTGAAAGCTCTTGTGCAAAGGTTCCATGTCAAGTACATGGTATATGATAAACAGTACAACAGAAGGGGAATTGCTCCCTCTGCAATTCACACTTCATGGGAAGTAGTGTACACAGTAAGAACAACTCAGGGAACATTTAAACAAACAGTGCAATGGTAATGCAAACAGAGAGACATAATGTGGAATATTAGTACAGAATAACAAGTAACAAGCTACTGAAGCTGCTGCTAAAAACCTTAAACAGAGTATGACTATGAACTTATGAGGGAACACAGAGACAAGCGCCTCAGCAGCCCATGGTACAGGCTTTGTCCTGGTAACAGGGATGGGGACTGTAAAAAGCCAACTTGGGGGGCTATAAGGGTGGGTGGGATTCAGCTAGTACCAGACATGTCTTCCAGTAGGACAGTAAGTGCTAAATCAGAGCAGAGTGCATGCCTGTAGAGGAGAGATCCAAGCCAGGCCCACCTGGTTAAAGGGGCAGTTAGTGTGGAAGGCAGGTGAGGAAACTCTTCCTACTTCTAAGGCTAGCTATGATCTCAAAGAGAATGTCCTCCACGGGGCCACAGTGCACCCACCCTCCTTTCCCTTCTTTGATGTATAAGCTGGTAGGATTGCCCACTGCCTTGTCAAAAGGTGTTCATAAGTGCCCTATGCATACTTAATTTCCAGTCACATGCTTCTCCTTGTGTGCCTGTTACTGATTTGATCTCCTGGTTCCTCTGAACAAATCTCCTGAGGGAAACTGAGGAGCTATGGGCTGCCCATGTTTTATAGGTATTGATGCTGTACATCATCATTGCCCACCCTTAGCTAGCAAAAGTTTCCCAGTAGTCCTGATGGTGATGGCATACAGTTCCAAAGGTGTGGCCCAATGGAGGAGATTCTCTTGAAGATCTACTGTTATGATGAATAACTTCTGTCTCCGCCTAATCTGATTCCACAGACCATAACTGGTCTGTGCCCCTTCTTCCTCCCTGCCTATGTACTAATATTCCCCTATGTCTATATCATGCATTCTTGAAGCCACCCACTGTTTTCACCTCCACCACTTCCAATGGCCGCCTGTTCCAGGCATCTACAACTCTTTCAGTGAAGTACTACTTTCTCATACCCCTCTTAAACTTCCCCCAGCATCCATGTATCCCTACCCACTGCTTTGTCACATTGCCTTGCCACTTTGACATCATCAGTCATGATAACCTCAAGGTTCCTTTTCTGATTAGTGACTAGCAGTACCTCCCCTGCATCCTACACTCCATGTCTAGGTTTCTACACCCTAGGTGCATGACTTTGCACTTTTTGGCACTGAACCTCAATTGTCATGCTCTTGACTACTCCTCGATTTACCAGGATCCCTGTGCATTTTCTCCACCCCTCCTGAGTTTCCACCCTAGTATAGATTTTGGTATCATCTGCAAAAACCATACCATCTCTTTCAGTTCATCTGCAGTGTCACTTATGAAGACACTGAAGAGGACTGGAACCAGTACTGAGCCCTGCAGCACTCCACTAGTTATTCTCCTATTATTTGAGTGAGTGCCATTAACTATCACCCTCTGTAACCTATCCGTTAACCAGTTTTTAACCCAATTCATAACTCTGGCTCCCACACCTAGGCTGCTCAATTTGTTTATTAGTCTGCTGTGCAGCAGAATGCTGAAGGACTTGCCAAAGTCCAGATATGCCATGTCAGCTGTCCTACCATGATCTATTTCCCTGTTCACCCATTTACAGAAATCATATTCATCTGGCATCACCCTCCTCTCTGTGAATCCATGCTGCTGGTGACCTTGCAGCCCACTGGAGATTTTAAGATACTCTACCAGCCATTCCTTTATCAGAGTTTCCATTAACTTCCCCATCACTGAAGTAAGACTAACCGACCTATAGTTGCTAGCCTCCTCCTTACTTTTATGTAGAGGGACCTCATCTACTCTTCTCCAATCCTCTCAAGCCATGCCTGTTTCTAGTGAACTGTTTAATTAGGCTGTCAGTTGGGCAGATAGTGCCTCCGTGAGTTCCTTTAATACCCTTGGGTGTTTCCCATCTGGTCCCATAGCCTTGTCCACCTTCAGAGCTACGAATCACTTCAGTATTCTTTGTTCTGAAAATAGACTTGTGCACCCCTTCCCTTTGCTCCTGCTGCTCCCTGTTGGTCTGCCCCCTTCCTCCACTATGAAGACTGAGCAGAAATACTTGTTTAGGATAGCAGGGTTTTTCTTGATCCTCTTCTGCACAGTCTCCCCTGCCCCCTCCTATTCCTCACTATCCCTCCACTTCCTTTCCTCTTCTTACTTATGTATCTGAAGAAAGTCTTATCCCCTTTGACTATCCTTTCCTCCATCTGTGCCTTTGTTTCCCTCACTGCCTTTCCTGCTTCCCTCTGTTTTACTTGGTATATCTCCCTGTCTTCTTCACTCTGTGTTTCCTTGTACCTCCCAAATCCCATCCTTTTTTCCTTCACCACCTTGGCCACTTCCCTACAGAAATAGTCTCTTTTTCCTTCTGCTTTTTCTCACTTCCTTCACATAGATGCTGGTTGGTTTAGTTACGTCCTTCCTCATTTTGCCCTACTGTGTCTCTACCCTTTCCTTGTTTCCCCATGAGTCAGTTTCTGAGACAGTCTCACATTTCTTTAAAATCTGCCCTCCTATAGTCCAGGACCCTTGTCCTTCTTTAGTTTTCTCTGCTCCTATCTTTATGTTAAACCACATTCTATGGTAATTATTACTGGTATAGGGGACTGCCGACTGTGACTTCTCTTTTTTTTTTTTTTATTTAGTTGTTTAACCAGGTATAGCACACTAAGCTGAAAGCTTTTTTTACAGGAGCGACCTTCTGCAATGCTGTCCCTATTTGTAAGCACCAAGTCCAGCACCATTCCATCCCTAGCTGGCTCTTTGACTTACTGCCTAAGAAAAGCCCCTTGTATGGAGTCAAGGATGGCCCTGCTCCTTGCCAAAGGCACAGCTGGAAGGCTTCACTCCACATCTGACAGACTGATGTCACCAACTAGCTGAACCTCTCTTAACCTGTCATTCTGATGATGGCTTCCCCAAGTACTTTACCTGGAGTGTTTCACTTGAGACAGCCCTCTCCTTCTTAGCTGATTTTAAGTAAGACTTCATTTTCTAATATTTCTTAGGGAAACTCCCTTTTTAATGTTATTTAAGTATCTAAAACTTGAGTGACAGGAATGATAAACACAGCCTGGTGTTACAAGGCAGCCATAATGCCCATATTCATTCTCAGTGCATTAGAGTATATAATCACAAACTATTTTTTACCTTTGATTGTATATTATATTTGCAGGTATGTGGAACAGCAATCAGGGTAGTGGTTGTCCCCACTTGTGCAAATGCATTTATGGGGTGGTGGGAACAAAAATGGTCTATGACACTAGGACAGCCCCATTCAGCCAATATATACACTCATGGATCCAATACGTAAATTATATTTTATGGTCTGGTGGGGTACACAATTAGAGGTGAAAAGATTTGTGAAATGTCTCATTTCTAGCACAGTGAGTCTGAAATTCATCTCACAGTTCCATACAAGAGATTAGTTTCCTGAATATGACACTCATCATAGCAGATACTCATATTGGGGTTAAAACTTCTGTTTACAGAAAACCTACTGAAGCCATTACTTTGTTGCATGCAATGCGTGCTCATCCAAGAAAATTCATCAGGCTATCTCTTCCTAGAATCGATTTTCTCCATAGAGTTATATACTTTGGTTTGAGGGATGGTGGTGCTGGGTTCCCAAATGAACCAGAACTTTGGACACTGGCAGTAAGGAGCATGCACCCCCATGAACTTGCCGTCTGCACACGCCCACTGGTATACAGTGGCACCAGCCCCTGCCACCTCAGTTCCTTTTTTCCCCATCATTGAAGAGCAGCATCTCTCACATTACTTGTTGGGGATCAGAACTTCCAATTTGCATTAATTATTGCATTCTTGTCTAGCTCGTCATCTACTACTATTCAATATCATCTAGTGTTTGTTACTGTTACAATTTGTTTGAAAATAATTATTGCATTCTTTTCTAGCTCATCATCTACTACTATTCAATATCATCTAGTGTTTGTTACTGCTACAATTTGTTTGAAAATAAAAGTTTCCTCACAACCCTATCACCTCCAGTGACAATCAATGACAGTTTAATGAGGTGGGGTATCTGAACAGGCATGTAGTTCAGGAAAGAATGTAGTGTCCAACCACCATTTTTCTCTGGCTGAGTGTCCTGGTGCCTGGCAGTTGTATGCCCTGCAGGAAGGGCAGTCCTCCCAAAGTTGAAAAAAGAAATGGTTCAGGCCCCAGTCATGCTTAGCATGGGGTGCTACAGACTGTTTGACCTCGACCTGCTCTTCTCATAGAAAGCACAAAGAAAAGAGAAGACATAGGTCGAGGTTGGGCACTCACAACTCAGCACCAAGGCATTCATCAAAAGTGGGAACAGGGTCTTCACCGTCATATCCATTAATGACATTAGATTTCCTAAGGTCTACTGGCCTAACTCAGTTGCCTCTGAACTTATCGCTGTGTACTAAAAACCTTCAGATAAGCAGTTTGGTCACTTGGCTGTTTTTATAGAGCAATGAGTTCAGCACATTCTAGGATCAGTGGTACTGTTGGGCTGGCCACAGTCCTGGTGACCTCATTGTTTGCTAGAATCATTGCTGGTACTGTCATCAGTGCCATCAACTTTAGTGGTGTTGACTCTGGTGATCATGCCAGGGTCTTCAGTGTCCATCCTCAGGGTCACTGTCAGCAGTAACCCTGCTCTCTGCACTGGAGTTGATGTAATTCTTGGTGCTGACATCATTGTCAGTGCCCCATTCTGCACCATTCCCAATGTCATTTCCAATTCTGCACCTTTAACCAGGGTCAACATCAGTGCCAGTGCTGGCCTTGGTGCCAATGCCAGCATTGGACCCTTTGGTTCTGTCTGTTGTGCCACTGTCTCCAACTTCTCCTGATGGCGATGAGTACAAGCGAGACATCCATCTGGATCTGGACACCAACAAAGATGATCTCATGATCCCAGTAGAGATGTTTTGCACATTAAAACCCACACAGAGCCTTGGACAATTCCATAATCTAGTTTTATGAGAAGGAAGATATCGGCCAGGATACTGGAGAAATTTCTTCTTCTTGCAAAAAGTGCCACGGGTTTTTTTTCTTCCACCTGACAAATTTAACAAGGCCCCAGGTCAAGAGTGATTAGTGGTGGACATGTTTAATTATCATGAAGACTGGTGGATTCCTCTATTGCATTACATGTTTAACTATATCTATGCAACCAGTGAAGGAGCTCACACTGGGATGGTAGTGCTCCTGGCAAAAGTAAACAATATTCAGCTTCAAAGTTGGGCAGTCACCACCTCAATTGAAAGGGCACCAGTCGCCACTTCTTTTCACAACATTTTACTAAAACAAAAAAAACACCAGCTATGCCTTCCTGATGTGTTTCAGATTACTACATACTTTATCAAAGGCTGAGGCATTGGTGCAACAAGTAGCCATTATATACACTTAGTCAAATGACATCATGACACAAACTACAATCTCATTGGTTAAAAAATATTTCTAAATCACATACACCCCTATGTTTAACTATATGTTACAGTATTCCACCCGTCCCTCTTCATGGGCAGGTAATATTATTTATGCTATACATACAAAAGGGCCTTTAAATGATTTATTATATAGCCTCATGTATCTGAATGTGTTGGGATACATTGCAATTGTTTAGATAAATGGGGTTTCAGATAAATGAGTGCACTTTACAGTAAAGTCTATTAAGTGGGGAGACACAACATAGTTTTGGATAATTGACAGCTTAGGTTAATTGAGGTTTGGATAACTGGGGTTTTATTGTAATGATGTATCATCCAATCAATTTGATTGATAATTCACAAACAATCTTTTCACAGGTAGTATTGGATAAACTACAGAACTGTGTAGATGAAAATCACATTAGAGATGAACTCCAAAGTAGTTTTAGGAAATCATGTTCTACAATCCAGCATCGTGGTACAGTACTTTCACATCTGGCATGTAAACAGAGTGGGGGAAAAAAAGGAGGGGGAGTAGCTTTATACATAAGGGAGGCAATTCAAGCCACTAAGGTAAAAGGGGTACAGGAAGAGGTGAAAGCAGTGTGACACACTAGAAGCAGATAAGAACACTGCCATACATGCCATAGTGAGCTATAGAGCCCCGGCACAAGGGGAGGAACGGGACAGGGCATTGATGGAGGATATAAACAGGATGGCAGCTAGGGGGAGGTACAGCTTATGGGTGACTTCAATTTGCCAGATATAAATTGGAGCATCAATACTGCAGCTATGACAAGGGGTAGGGACATCCCGGATGCCCTGTAGGGGGCATGCCTTAGACAGTTAATGGAGGAATTCACCAGAGAGAAAGTGATACTGGACCTAGTGCTTACAGATGGGGAAAAAGTTACAGATGTAGGGGTAGGTGACCACTTTGGGTCCATCAACCACTGTACGGTGTGGTTCAAAGTAAGAACAGTAGAAGAAGCAAGCCACACGAAGGTAAGGGTTTTAGATTTCAAGAGGGCTGACTTTGTGAAGATGAGAGAACGTCTCAGAGAAGCCACGGTGGGTAGAGACGCAGAGGGGTGAGTAGAGTAGCAGTGAGCATACCTCAAAGGGGCTATAGCTGAAGTAACAAGCTTGTGAATTAGGAAAGTAAGTAAGGCAAAGAAAAGGAGAAAACCACTGTGATTCACAAGGGAGGTGGATGAAAAAGTAAAGGGAAAAAAGTTTAGCATTTAGACGGTACAAGAGTACTCAGAGTGAGGAAGACAGGAAAAAACAGAGATAGGCAAGGAAGATAGTCAGAAGAACAAAAGCACCAACAAAGGAGACAATAGCACAAGCTGTAAAAAGAGGGGATAAGACTTTTTTATAGGTACATTAGTGAAAGGAAAAAATCCAGGGGGGGATCATGAGGCTAAAAGGCAAAGGGGGTGGTGCTGAAGAAGACACAGAAAAAGCAGAAATCCTGAACACATCTTTTTGCCCTGTTTTTACAAAGCAGAGGGAGGGAGAGGAGCCACAGTTAGGTGTTAGAGGCAAAAAGGGAGGAGGAGTAGACAGCAGTCCATTTACAGAGGAGAGAATCCTCAAGAAACTATCAAAGCTGAAGGGGAAAAAGGCTATGGGACCAGATGGGATATATCCCAGAATATTGAAAGAACTTGGGAGAGCTGGCAGCACTACTGGTGGCCCTGTTTAACAAATCGCTGGAAACAAGTTACGTCCTGGAAGACTGAAGAAGGGCGATTGTGGTCCCTATCCACAAAAGTGGGAGCAGGGAAGAGGCGGTTGACTATAAACCGGTCAGGCTGACCTCAGTGGTAGGGAAACTATTGGAGTCATTGCCAAGAGAAAGGATTGTGGCATATCTTGAGGACAGTGGGATGCAGTATCCGAGACAGCATGGATTCACTTCAGGTCAGTCTTGTCAAACAAATCTGCTATGTTTCTCTGACTGGGTGACAAAGGAGCTGGAACAGGGAGGGGTGGTGGATGTGGCCTACCTTGACTTCAGCAAGGCCTTTGATACCATCCCATGCAAGTTTGATAGCCTGGGAGTGGGATCCAAGGTAGCAAACTGGATCAAAAACTGGTTGAGTGAAAGGATGCAGATAGTGGTAAATGGGGCCCAATTCAATGAAAGGGAAGTGTCCAGTGGGGTACCACAGGGTTCAGTACTGCGGTCAGTTCTCTTTAATGTCTTCATAAGCAACATTTCAGAGGGGCTAAAGGGGAAAGTGTGCCTCTTCACAGCTGACACAAAAATCTGCAACAGAGTGGACACTCCTAAGGGGGAAGAAAAATGAAAAGGACCTAGGCAGGCTCAAGAAATGGTCGAGGGTGTGACAGCTAAGTTTCAATATCAAAAAATGTAAAATCATGCATTTGGGACACAGAAATCCAGGTGAGGAATACATGACGGAAGGGCAGGTTCTGGCAACCATGGATCAAGAAAGGGACCTAGGGTAATCATAACTGATGACCTAAAGAGGTCCAGGTAATGTGAGAAGGCAGTAGGGAGAGCCAGTAGGATGTTAGGTTGCATAGGGAGGGGTATCAGTAGTAGAAAGAAAGAGGTGGTGATGCCACTTTACAGACAATTAGTGAGACCGCATCTGGAACACTGTGTACAATTCTAGAGGTCATATCTCAAGAAGGATGTAGAAAGAATACAGATGGTTCAGAGAAGGTCTACAAAGATGGCACAAGGATTGCATCAGATGGTTTCACCCTCGGAATGCACCTGTCGGAGTGCACCCATCATTAGGGTGCCAGGATTTAATTTTGCCGATCACCCTATATGCGAGGGGCTGTGCTTCCTGCACCCCCCCATGTGGGGGACTGTGCCCCCACTCCCCTCTGAACTAAATATTTCAACTCCAAGGGGGGCAGATCTCAGGAAGTGACAGAGAATTTCAAAGTTTGGTGCCCTAATGACAGGCGCATAGATGGCCAGAAAGGGCATCAGGTGACATATGAGGAGAGAGTGAGGGACCTCAACATGTATTCGCTGGAGAAGAGAAAGGGGAGATATGATAGAAACTTTCAAATACCTCAAGGGCATTAACAAAGTACAAGGGAGTAGCCTCTTCCAGATAAAACGGGGTTCGAGAACAAGAGGCCATGATATGAAGTTGGAGAGAGGCAGGCTCAAGAGTAACGTAAGGAAGCACTTCTTCACGGAGAGGGTGGTGGAAAAGTGGAACTGCCTACTTGCAGAGGTAGTGGAGGTGAAGACAGTAGGGGAATTCATTAGGGCATGGGACAAACACAAAGGAACACTATCAGCAAAGAAGTAGGGGGAAGCTGCAGCCCAAATGATGTCTGAGATACTATCAATAGGTAGAAGACAAGGGCAGACTTGGTGGGGCAGGCAGTCCTTATCTGTCATCAGATTCTATGTTTCTATGTTAAAATAAAGAAAGGAAAGTTAATTTTTTTTTATAGATTTGAAAATAGCTTTCGACAGTATAAGCCGCAAGACACTTTGTAATACTCATTATAGTCTACATGTCCACAGGTTCTTACTGGACATTATAATAAGATTACATGAAAAAACTTTGTCAAAAGTACAGTATAAATCAAATGGACATTTAGCAGAATTTTAACACATTTAGGAGTTTGTCAAGGCTGTATAATAACCCTTTTGCTATCTAATGGCATCACAAAACAACGTTATGACTCTGATTTTCACTCTCAGAAAGCACTGCATAAAATTGTCTTGTTGCAGTATTATGCTATTGTGGCTGCCAGAGTGTGCACTGGGACTGTAATGCTCAGAAACCAACAAATTAGCACATCTATAAGGTTTCAAGCACACTCAGCCTTAAAAGAGGGATGCTGGAACAGTTGTCAGTCCATTTCAAATTCCATATAATAGGTACAACACAGAAGTTGCCCCACCTGACATATTTCGGATAGAAAGTCATGGCTTATTTCCACCTCTCTTTTAAGTCTTCAATGAAAACTGAACACATTTTCCGCTCTTTGTGATAATAAATTTATTGTGCTAAATCAAAATAAGGCTCAGCTGGTATCAAGGACAACAAACTGCAGACTGTTAAAGCTTATGACTACCTGGGCCTCAGGTTTGCAAATAATTTGAAATCTAATCTTAAATTATCTTAAATTAAAATTCATAAAATCTATTACTGAAATCAAATGCTTTATGAGAAATTTTGGAGGGCAATCAGTTCAAGTATCATTAATGGTGATTAATGCAATAATTTAAACTGCCATTGCTTATGCTGTAGAATTATGGGATGTCTCCAAAATACTGCCACTGAAAATCATTTTGAACAAGTTATATAAGTACTTGCTAAACATTCCATCATATGTCCCAAGATATATTCTTTCTGCTGAATTGGGTCAATATTCAACTGAAACAAAGGCAACCTAACAAATAGTTATTTTTGCTATGGTTCTCCAACTTATGTCGAGTGTTAGACTTCCAAGAGCCTGTATAGAAGAACAAATATAATATTCTAATAAGGGTTTTACTTTTCCCTTTTCACAATTCATAAAAAAAAATAAATAAGAAATATCCATTGGGTCTGGGCTCAGTTCTAACTGATGCCTTCAGATTTCAAAGAGCAGACTTGGTGGATCAAATTAAGCAGAGGTGCAGAATAGTAACCACAACTATAGAGATGGAAAAAATTATGGATTCTAAAATTCATATCATAGAAGTTGACATAGAAACATAGAAGTTGACGGCAGATAAGGACCGCAAGGCCCATCCAGTCTGCCCATTTCTTTTTCTACCTTATAAATGTGCCATCGGCCTTTGCTCTGTCAGTGACCTATCTATTCATAGTCATTTGTATTGCTCCCTTATGCCTATCCCATGCCTGTTTGAAGCCCTGCACTGTATTCATAGCCACCACTTCTTGTGTAAGCCATTCCATGCATCTACCACCCTTTCTGTGAAAAGAATTTCTCACATTTCCCCTTAATCGGCCTCCCTCTAATCTCATGCTGTGTCCTCTTGCCCTGCTATTTTTCTTACATTTAAACATGTTAGACTCTTTCACCTTGTTTATGCCCTTAAGGTGTTTAAATGTCTCGATCATATCACCTCTCTCCCTCCTTTGCTCAAGGGTATACATATTGAGCTCCGTTAATCTGTCCTCATATGTCTTCTGATGCAGTCCCTGCACCATTTTGGTTGCCCTTCTCTGGACTGCCTCAATTTGGTTAAAGTCCTTGTGAAGGTGTGCATCCAATACTGCACGCAGTACTCCAGATGGGGCCTAACCAATGTGTTGTACAGAGGGATTATTACCTCCCTCTTACGACTTGTGATACCCCTACTAATACACCCTAACACCCCCCTAGCCTTACCTACTGCTTTAGAGGTCTGCTTGGATGATTTTAGGTCATCAGTGATGATGATGCCCAAGTCTCTTTCTTCCTTTGTGACTGCTAGCAACTCCCTCCCAGCCTATAAGTGGCTTCAGGGTTTCTCTTCCTATGTGCATGATTTTGCACTTCTTTGCATTAAATCCCAGTTGCCACTCTTCTGACCATTCTGCTAGTTTATCCAGATCTCTTCTCATTCTGCCCACCCCATCTGGATCATCTACTCTGTTGCAGATCTTGGTGTCATCTGCAAACAGACAAGCCTTACCTTCTAGTCCATCTCATGAGGTCACTAATGAAGATGTTGAATAGGACTGGCCCCAGGACTGATCCCTGAGGTACCCCACTTGTGACTTGCATCTCTTCTGACTGTATACCATTTACCACCACTCTCTGTTTTCTGCCAGTCAACCAATTTGCCACCCAGTTGACCAACTTCTGACCCACCCCGAGCCTACCATATCTTCTACAAACATAATGAAAACTCATTTGGCAGATAGTTTTGTTTATCTGTGGTTAGTGATAGGAGAGCCAGAAACAGATTTTCTAGATTTAGAATGGAAATATTTAGAAATAGTACCTATTGAGGTCATATATACTCTTTTGTGCATTTAGTCAAGTTTAAGGCTGCAGTCTATGTGAGTGATTCAGCTGCATGATGTCACTGCTGATGTCAGTGATAGGGCATTTAGATCCTGGCAGAGAATTTCAGCCCGACCTTGAGAAGTCTAATGGGATGCTGGAGTGCATAAGGAGGGGTATCACCAGCAGAAAGAGGGAGGTGGTGTTGCCTCTGTATACAATGCTGTTAAGTCCTCACTTAGAATACTTTATCCATTTCTGGAGACCACATCTATGGAAGGGCATAGACAGAATGGAGGCGGTCCAGAGGAGGGCAGTTATAGTGATGCAGGGTCTGCATCAGAAATCCAAAGAGAGAGTAAAGGATCTCTGTATGTACACCCTGGATAAGAGGAGGGGGTGAATATGATAGAGACCTTTAAATACCTCATGGGAGTAAATAAGGTACAGGAGGGAAGTATTTTTCAGATGAAAAGGTGTTCAAGAGCAAAGGGACATGCTATGAAGTTCGAGATAATTATTCAGGAGAGATATGAGGAGGTACTTCTTCACAGATAGAGTGGTGGATTCCTGTTGCAGCCTTTCAATGTAGGTGATGGGGCACAAACAGTGGGGGTCATGAGGGCATCCATTAAATAGCCCTCCCCCAACCCAAAATGAATCTCAGTGCACACCGGAGATCCTGGTTGTGAGGGCATCCATTGAATAGCCCTCCCCCACCCCTAAAACAAATCTCAGGTATGGAGCCCTACTGTGTGCCGCGGACAAAGGAGAGCTGCTCCTAGCAGTAGCGTTTGGCGCCTTTTCAAGATTTCAAACCTAATAATATTTTATTGTCGGCCCAACAGTGAAGATAGTTTTTTCTTTGATGCTTTCTACTTTTTTTTTTTTTTTTTTAAGAGTCTTTAGTCTGTACTGCCTAGTCACCTTAATGGACTCTTGAAGATTTTAGGCAATTTATTGATTTCTTAAATGACCTTAAGTGTGTCTCTGCTAAATACAAATTAGCTGTTTGTTTTGCTAGTTTAGTTAGGAATCCCCATCTGGAAATGTAATTAATGTAACTGTTACCAGGAAGTTTTAAAGTCTAAGTAAAGATCCTGTCCTGTAATTCAACGCTTGAAATGTGAATGTCCATAGTCTAAGCAGCTTCTCAATTTGGTTTAAAAAAAAAAAATAGTGACGTACACTATATCTAGTGAGTGGACATGAATATCCTATCTTTCTCTTCTTCCACGGTGCACACCGGAGATCCTGGTCATGAGGGCATCAGTTGAATAGCCCTCCCCACCTCTGAAACGAATCTCAAGTACGGAGCCCTGCTGCATGCCGCAGACAAAGGAGAGCTGCTCCTAGCAGTAGCTGGCTCCACTTTGTGACTGCTCCCCCCCTGCCCCAATACCCTCCCTTCCTCCCTCCCTTAGCTAGTGTTTCTTTTATAGTGTAGCATCTCGCGATACCTGGAGTACATCGCGTTAGTTTTTTTTAAGTCCCTAGTTTCCCATCTGCTCCTTATTCTCTCTTGACACTAGAGGTCGCCATAACTCCTATCTTTCGTGCTGTCTCCAACACTGCTCCCAGTTCTTGTTGATACTGTCTGCTTTCTTTCATTCATCTCTCCACCTTTGCCCTTTGCGCACCTATTTTTCTTCCCTTTGCATTCTGGCTGGCTCCCTCTTCCTATTCTGTCCCCTTGTTTTTACTGCTATTTTATTATGGCTTCCACGTCATTACTCACCCTTCTCTCTGCCATGTTTGCGCTATTGACACTCTCAACTATCACCTTTCCTGCTATGTTTACTACCCCTCCTTGTGTATGCTGTCCTTATAACTTCTGTTACTCCAACCTTCTAGCTGACACCTTTCCTACTCCTCTTCCTCCATCTGGGCTTATTGTCAAGCAACTGGGGTTAATAATTAGACTTATCCATCTGAGGTTCACCTTATCTGCTGGTAGTGCAGTAGGGGCATTATTGCTTCACTCTGGATATTTTCGCTAGCCCTTACTCTTGTGGGGGATGTTGAGACTAATCCTGGCCCCGCACAGGCATCTAATCTCTCAAAGTATCTCCTTGTGCACTGTCTGTCCCAAACAGATGGTCTCACCTTTGCTCACATTAACACCAGGAGCCTACTTGCCAATCTCCCTGACCTTGAGGCATGGATCACAGTGAATAGCCCTGATATCTTAGCCATCTCTGAAACATGGCTTAAGCCCACTATTACTGATTCACAGTGCTCCTTTCATGGATATAATATGCTTTGTATGGATCGCATGGGTGCTAAATGTGGCAGTGGCCTTGCGCTCTACCATAAATCTCACCTGAATGTCACCCTGTTGTATGACCCCCGCTGACTAACTGTGACGTCCTTCATTCCCCCTTCTGCTTGGGGTGTTAAAATCCATATTTTCTGTATATATATATATATATATATATATATGATATGACATGGCCCGACTGAAGATATCATATTTATCTTCCGCGAGGCCAATGATATCATATCTCACGGTGGCGAGCCGCAGTGAGATGAATTTCATTCAGCTAGAAGATAAAATGATATCTCAGTCGGCCATGTCATATTCTCGTTTATACAAACAAATGTTTGGGGCCACATACAATAGAAAGTCCTATGTATGGTATATGCCTAACAGATGAGATGTTACTTGAAAAAACTGTGGTTGATCCTGCCAGTTTAAAGTTTTGTGTATATCTTAATTTTTAAGTTGTTGATCTTGCCATTATTTTTAAAAATAAAATTTTTGTGTATATCTGAGTGATCCCATGTTGTTGGCACTGAAAATATTTTTGCCTTCTGAATGGGGAATGACCGAGTTTATAGTAAGAATAGATTATCCTTAGGATGATATCGACTGCCCATCTTCGAATTGCACGCTTTTTTCCATTTATGCAGTTGCACAGAGTGAGAGTGAGCTGAAGAACAGCAGAAAGAATGAGAGCCAGCTGCTGCAGTCCGCTTTTCTGCTGTTCTTGTTGCCGACTGCTCACCTCTGCAACTCACAGTACTGTCGGCAGCTTCTGCACAAAACTGAAGTAACTATAGGGAAAACAATTTTGAGTAGATGTTTGACGACCGACTGGTGTCGTAAATCACTGGGAGTTCATTCTATTTCTTTTTATATGCTCAGTCACGCTTAAATTTTAAGAGGGAAAGTGAAAGTGTTATTTTCAATTACTGGAACACGGAGTGGCAGGATCAACCAGATACGCTACAGAGTTATTTGTTAAAAATATTTGTTGGTCTAGTAAATGCCAGGTGTGGTATGCAGTGGGGAAACAGGGCTAGGCTGTAGAGAGGTAGGACTGCAATGGAAAGTGTAGTTTCACTTTTGTTTGATGACATATAGGAACACAGCTGACATTCCATGACGTATAGGAACATGGAGATATCACTATGACGATAGGAACATGGAGATATCAATGATATCTTCACTGGTGCCTGAGATACAAGTTTTTATCTGTACATTTATCCCCAAACATGTGTTGTATAATATATATATATATATATATATATATATATGTATATATCCCCCAGGAACTCTAGGCTGGGGCTCAGTGAGTTCATAGAATATTTGCCATCAGTTACTGGGAAGAGTGACATACTCTGTCTTGGGGATTTTAACCTTGACTGGGCCTGACCTAGCTCCTCTCACCTATCCTCCATGATAAGCAAGGCCAACCTCTCACAGCTTATTCAGGATCCCACTAGGATCTCCCACAGTGGTGCCTGCACCACCGTCCTAGACTGGATCCTTACTAATAGGAAGCAGTTCATTATCTTGGCAGAAGTACTCCCAGACAACATAAGTGATCACTATCCAGTTTACTGTCTATGGGATACCTCTTCCCCCTCCTTCCCATCTAAAGTGGTAACTTTCTCCAATCTGTCTAACATTAATAGTGCTGCCGTCACACATGATCTTGTACTAGTGAACTGGTCTCCCCTCTACTCATCTGATGACATAAACTTCGCTACAGGCTATTTCAACTCTACCCTACTCTCGCTTCAAAATAAACACATCCTGGTCACCACATAAAGGGTAAAAGGGAAGGTTACCAAATGGCTTAAGCACCCCCTGCTCCACCTTCTAAAACTCAGGGATAAACTGTGGTCTACATGGAAGGCCTGTCATCTACTTACTGACTTTGATGCCTATAGAGCTTTACGGAACACCTGCAAAATGGAGATATGCCTGACAAAAAGTTCTTATTACAGGAATCTCGTTACGTCCTCTGCCTCCAACCCAAAATGGTATTGGTCCCAAATCAAGGAAATACTTAGAAACAACAAGCCTCAGACACCCACAGATATGTTTATGAAGGATACCCACTGTAACCATTCGCTCACCACTGCCAATGCCTTTAATTCCCTCTTTTTCTCACTACCTTCTCCTTCCCCCTCTGGGCCCTAAAAAGCCTGGCCTGTTGCTTCCGCCAGAACCCCACTCCCTCTACCCTGAAGCTGGCCCCAGTCACATACCATGAAGTTCTAAAGCTACTTAAATCCATTCCAGCCACTGGTAGCCTGGGCCCGGATGGTATTCATCCTGGGATTCTTAGGCAGTTCGCGGCCTTGCTTGCTGTGCCCATTACTTGGCTTTTCAACCTCTCTATCAGCACTGCTTCTATTCCCCTGGTCTGGAAATCGGCTAGAACAATTCCCATTCTTAAAAAGGGTGATGATTAACAACTATTTAACTACCACCCCATCTCACTTCTCCCCACTCTCAACAAGCTACTAGAGAAACTTGTCCAATGACAGGTCTCTCAGTACCTTACCAAGTTCAAACTTCAATTCCTGTTTCAGCATGGCTTCAGGGCTGGGTACAGCATCACCACTGCCCTGACCCAACTTACCAGTGATGTCAAAGACAATATGGATAAGGGCCGACTTACAGGTATGGTTTTAATTGACCTTTCTAAAGCATTTGATATGGTCCACCACCCGCTTTTGCTGATGAAGCTACAAACTTTAGGTGCATCAGACTCTACCCTGTCCTGGTTTGGCAGTTACCTGAACAACTGCACTCAGGCTGTTGCCTTCCATAAGGCTCTCTCCTCCCCCATTCCTATCACTCATGGTGTCCTGCAGGGCTCCATACTCAGTCCTCTCCTCTTTTCCCTTTTCCTTAATGATGTTCCCAGTCCTTCTCTTCACAGTTGCATGCTTATGTATGCTGATGATTTTGTGCTTTATTACTCATCAAAATCCATTGACAACATTAACCTCAAACTCTCTCATGACTTTCAACCCCTTCAATCATGGCTCTCGGATAACCAGCAAATCCTAAACATATGTAAAACTCAGGCCATGCTTTTTGGTTCCACAAAAAAAGTGCCCTCTGAGGCCCCTAAGCTCCTTGTCCACTGCAGTGATGGTACTGCGGTCACTAACACCTCTACTTTCAAATACAGTACCTAGGGGTTACGCTCGACCCAGCTCTTGACTTTTCTGCTCATGTTAATGAGGTTTGTCAGTTGGTCAATGCAAAAATAGGAGCGGCCTATCGTGTACACCACTCTCTCACACCATCAGCCAGACTATCAGTAGCCAGAGGAGTACTTCTCCCTCAGCTCCTTTACGCTCTCCTGGTTCTTTACCCAGCCAATACTAGTGTGCTGTGCAAATGGGACACCTCCTATAATAATATCTGTAGGTTTGCCTTATCAGCCCCTTGCCTTACTAATCACTGCTTACTCTACTCTAGCTTGAATTGGCTGTCACCTAAAGACCTCCAGGCTTATTCCCTAGGGTGTCTTATTGACTCCCTTGCTCATCTACCTAATCCGGACTCTCTGGTTGACTTGCTTACTCCGGTCTTATAATCCCACACCCTTAGGTCCTCATCCATCCTTATGCTCTCAGTACGTCCCTGTGTTACCAAAATTGGTGAACAGGCATTCTCCAATTTTGCTCCTAAGTTCTGGAACTCACTCCCCTTGCAGGTTTAAAACTCCACCTCCCACCTTGCTTTTAAGCGTTTGCTGTTCTCTCACCTCTACTCCCTTGGGAGCTGCAAATGCATGTAGATGAAACTGTCATTAGGTCTCCTTGCTGTGTTGCGGTCTGTTTTACTCACCTCATGGTATTTTATTTGTAGTGTTTTTATTGTGAACTAAATGGGCTAAAGACAGAAAATGTGTGCACTTATCCACTAGCCTTTTCTCACCTCTTACTGTGCCTGTATAATTTGTTCTACTTGTCCTAGTCCGAGATGTATCTCAACCTGTATTGCATTGTTGCACTATGTTGTTGATATGATTTTGTACAATTGTCTTACCTGAAACATAGAAACATAGAATTTGATGGCAGATAAGGACCGCTTGGCCCACCCAGTCTGCCCATTTTCCTACCTAACAGATAAGCTGCAGATCCTAGTTAACCAACAGCTTACTTCCTCTTACCCACCACTAGGACTGCCTTATGCCTGTCCCATGCATTCTTGAAGTCCCCCACTGTTCTTGACTCCACGACCTCCTCAGGAGGCTGTTCCATGCATCCACAACCTCAGTGAAAAATACTTCCTCACATTACCCCTGAGCCATCCCTCTATCTTCAAATTGTGCCCCTTGTTCTTGCACATCTCTTTTTCTGGAAGATGCTACCCTCTTGGACTTTGTTAATTCCTTGAGGTACTTGAAAGTTTCTATCATGTCCCTCTCTCCTCCTTTCCTCAAGGGTATACATATTAAGCTCTTTAGTCTTTCTTCAGATGTCTTCTGGTGCAGACCCTGCACCATTTTGGTTGCCCTCCTCTGGACAGCCTCCACTCTGTCTATGTCTTTGCGGAGATGGGGTCTCCAGAACTGCACACAGTACTCCAGATGGGGTCTCACTAACTGTCTGTACAGAGGGATAACAACTTCCTGTTTTCTACTATTGATGCCTCTTCCTATGCATCCCAGAATCCCCCCAGCCTTCCTTACTGCCTTCTCACATTGCTTGCCTGCCTTTAGGTCATCTGATATAATTTCCTCCAGGTCCCTTTCTATTTTTACTGTTGTCAGTATCTCACCCCCCATTGTGTATGCTTCCCCTGGGTTTTTGTTTCCCATGTGCATTACCTTGCACTTCTTTGCATTGAATCTGAGCTGCCATACATTTGACCATTCCTCCAACCTTGCCAAGTTCCTTCTCATCCTTTCCACTCCATCTTGTGTATCAACTCTGTTGCAGACCTTTGTGTCATCTGCAAAGAGACATACTTTTCCTTCCAGTTCCTCTGCAATGTCACTTATAAAGACATTAAAAAGGACCAGTCCCAGTACTGAACCCTGCGGTACCCCGCTAGTAACCCTCCTTTTTTCACTGTGTACTCCATTTACTACTACCCTTTGCGTCCTGTTGTCTAGCTAATTTTTTATCCAGGCTACCACCTTGGGACCCACTCCAAGGCTGGCTATCTTGTGTATTAATCTTTGGTGTGGGACTGTATCAAATGCCTTGCTAAAATCTAGGTAGGCCATGTCCACAGCCCCTCTCTGGTCTACTACTTTGGTCACCCAGTCAAAGAAATCTATTAGATTCATCTGACATGACCTTCCCATCATGAATCCATGCTGCCTAGGGTCCTGTGCCCCACTGGTGTCTAGGTACTCAACAATTCTTTCCTTCAGAAGTGATTCCATCATTTTCCCTACCACTGAGGTTAAACTAACTGGTCTGTAGTTTCCTGCCTCTGTCCTGCTCCCACTTTTGTGAAGAGGAATCACATCTGCCCTCCTCCAGTCCTCCAGTACCACACCATCCTCCCATGATTTGTTAAAGAGAGTAGTCAGTGGTGTCACTAGTTCTACCCTTAGTTCTTTTAGAATTCTTGGATGAATCCCATCAGGCCCCATTACTTTGTCCACCTTCAATTTTATTAGTTCTTTCAGAACCCTTTCTTCTGTAAATGGACTGGTATCGACCCCCGTCTTCAGAGTGTTTCTTTTGTTTGGTTTAGGTAACTCCCCCTCCTCTTCCTTTGTGAATACTGAGCAGAAATATTCGTTCAGCATTCCTGCTTTTTCACTGTCACCCTCTACCCACATTCCCTTCCCTTTATTAAGCTTCAGTATCACTCCTTTGGTCTTTCTTCGCTCCCTAATGTACCTATAAAAGGTCTTATACCCCTTCTTAACAGAATTGGCTATCCTTTCTTCAGTTTGGGCCTTTGCTATTCTAATTGCCTTCCCAGCCTCTTTCTGCTTTAACTGATAAAGTTCTCTATCCTGCTCCTTCTGTGTTTCCTTATATTTCCTGAATGCTGTCCTTTTCTCCTTAACCTTCCCTGCCACCTCTTTTGTGAACCATAGTGTTTTTCCTTCGTTGTGTTTTATTGATTTGCTTTACACAAAGGCCTGTTGCCTCTGTGATGGCTGTTTTGATCACTCCCCATTGTTCCTCCACCCCTCCTTCTTGCCTGTTTGCTAGTGCTTTTCTGAGGCACTCTCTCATTTTCCCAAAGTCAGCCCTCCTAAAGTCTAGTACTCTTGCTTTTGTATGGCTTGATTGTATGGTTGTGTTTATCGTGAACCACACTGTTTGGTGGTCACTTGTTCCCAGATGGCTACCCACTTCTAAATCTGAGATTCTTTCTCCATCCCCATTTGAAAGTACCAGGCCTAAGATTGCTCCCTCCCGAGTGGGTTCCAATACTAGCTGTCTGAGGCATGCCCCCTGTAGGGCATCAAGAATGACCCTGCTCTTGGATGTGCCTGCAGCAAAGGTGCTCCAGTTAACATCTGGCATATTCGAGTCCCCCATCAACAATATCTCCCCTTTTTCTGCCATTCTAAGAAAGCTTTATCATTTCCTTGTCCATTCCCTCCCCTGAGATGGGGGTCTGTAACCCATCATGTGGATTGTGGTGCCATTTCCTGTCTCCAGGGTGACCCAAAGTGCCTCATCTGCTCCTGTTTACTCTTTAGTTCTGTTGCTTTGATCCCTCCTTTACCTAGAGAGCTACTCCTCCTCCTCTTTTACCCTCCCTGTCCCTCCTGTAGATTGTGTATCCTGGTATGTTGACATCCCAGCCATGGTTCTCTGTGAACCATGTTTCTGTGACTGCCACAATATCCAGGCAACCCTCTTCCATCAAGGCCACTAGTTCAGGGAGCTTGTTACACAGACTAATGGCATTGGTACTCATCACCCTCCACTTTTTGATAGCCTTACCCCTTTTAGCCCCATTTCTGTCCTTACTGCCTTTGCCTTTTTTACATTTAAATCTGTTCTGCTCCTTAATAACTTCTGTACCTTGGTGTTTACCTCACTAATCACCATGTTTTGTGGGGGGAGGCTCATATTTCCCTGCTCCTTTTCAGTGTCTCCCCCCTTGGCTAGTTTAAATGCTTGCCAATGAAGCATTTAAACCTCTCACCTAGGATCCTGGTTCCCCCCCGGACAGATGCAGACCATCACACCAGTAGAGGTCTGCATCCCTCCAGGTGGCTCCCCAGTCCCCAATGAAGCCAAAACCCTGAGCTCCACACCAGTTTTTCAACCACCCATTGAATTCCCTGGTGAGAAGTGCCCTAGCATCTCCCTTGCCATAGACAGGCAGCACCTCCAAGAAGGTTACCGTATGCACTACTTGTCTAAGGCCCCTTCCGAACTCTACAAACTCCTCTTGCACTGCTCTGATCCCGTTCCTAGCCTGGTCATTTGTCCCTAGGTGGACAATGACATCTAGCTCCCTCCCTCGTGAAGCTCCTCCCACGATCCTGAGGATTCGCTTCCTGTCCCTCCAAGCCATGGTGCCAGGAAGGCACCTTACCTCCTTCTCCACTTCCTCCCCCATTTCTACCCCCTAATGATTGAGTCCCCCACCAGGAGTTGTTTCCTTCCCCTGTGGGGTCCCATGCCACCCTCCTGTGGGTCTCCTTTGTGAAGGTTCCCAGCATCCTCCTTGGTCTCCACTGCAGATGCCTCCATTGAGGAACCAATATCCACCAGAAGAGTGAATGAATTGTGGAGAGGTACAGCTGGAGGAATGCAACTCTGTTCCACCACCCTCTCCCTCCTTGAGCCCACCCTGGTCCAGCCTCTCCTCTCCTCTCCTCTTTCTTGGCAACCTCTGAGGTAGTAGCATTAGCCCTGGTGGTCCCTGGGTGGGGGAGGAGGTTTCATGAATCCTAGCCAGGTCAGCCTAGAGACAGGCAACCTCCTCTCTCAGACCAGAGAGGTGCCTGCAAATAGGGCAGCATTGCAGCCTCCAGAATGTCTCCCGGAACACTGCCACCCCACAGCCATTGCACTGCACTACTCCTAACATGTCTTATTTTGTGTCCTCTCTACTGTTTCTCTGGATGCTTATTCTCTCCTCTCCTTACAACTCTCACCCTTCCTGTTCTGGGACAGCAACTTCCTTTCTTCTTCAGTAGCCTCCTTCTTCCTTGCTCAATATCAGACCACCAGCAGCTAGGGGGGGAGAGTGAGCTACTTTTTTTACTTTAGGGTTGACAAAACCAATGTTTCTCTATGATCCTTTCCTTCCTACTGCCAAACAGGAAGTTCCTGTTGACAGTCAAATCCAGTGGCTATAAAAGTAGAACTGGCTTTGGGTGGGTGGGTGGGTGGAGGGTGTATTCTGTCTTGTACTCTCATGGGTTGTGCCTGAAAATAGGCAGGATTGTTGCCTAGCACACTTACCCGGTTACCAAAAGCTAATAAATAAATAAGAATGCATGGGATACTCAAAAAGGAATCATAGTGAAGAGAGAGGGGGAGGGAGAAAGAGCTTTAGATCAAGCACAATCTGCAGTAATAATGCAGGTAGGGAAAATGGGAAGACTGGTGGGCCAAGCAGTCCTTATCTGCCATCAAATTCTATGCTTCTATGTTACACGAGCCTGGGTTTGATCCCTGTATTGCAGTTTTTTTTTCCTCACTATTAGTTTTGTTGTATAAGAGAAACTATTAGATGTCATTACAGATGTAGTGAAGGGTTTCAGCAGAGGCATGCTGGGAGACAGTATAGCATAGTGGTTAACAGCAGTGAGATGTAGACCTTAATAATTGGGTATGAATCCCACAGTCACCACTTGTATACTGTGTGACCATGAGCAAGTCACTTAACTTCCCTGTGCTCTTCGGATGCAACTTGAAACAAGCCTTGGCTTAGTTTGTCTTTCCAGACCAAAAAAGGAAAAAATGAAACAGACTTTTAAATACCAGAACTTAGTTCTACAGTATGCTGAGGTCAATTAAATTGTCCCAGCTGAGGCTTGTCTCTAGATTTGAATATAATTCAGCTCACCCATTTTGAAGGTTGGGACATAATCTCTCCACCACAGGAACTGCAACTTGCTTACCAGTAGCTAAGTGACACACTGAATATGTGTTTGCTTAGCAGACAAAAGGGTCAGTGGTTCAAATCCTGGCAGGAATTTACACAATTTTTTTGTTAGATGGATACTCACTTGGGAGGCAATTTATGGTGGTGTGGAGTTGAAGCAGTAAATTATATGAGAACTAGAGAAGTAAATTTAGCTAAGAACAATTGGTGTGGGTAAATCACCTGCTGGGATTAGATTCCTCACTCATCTGTTTTGCAGGCTGTGACATAACCTCTACAGGTAATTCACGTACCTGCAGCTCAGTGGCACACTGAATATGTGCTTGCTTAATAAACAAAATATCAGTGGTTTAAATTCAAGTAGGCATAGTCTGAATCCTAGCAAGAACTTCAACATTTTTTCCAACTTTTTTTGTGTAACAGAAACTCACTTGAGTTGCAATTCACAATGGTGTGGAGTGGATTGGTAAATTATGTGAGAAGAAAATGTAGCTAAAAACCAAAATCTGTAAAGGTAAATAATCTGCTTGGATTAGATTCCCAGTCACCTGTTTTGTAGATGTGATGTAACCTCTACATTACTGGAACTTCAACTTGCTTGCTTGTAGCTCAGTGATACATTGAATGTAAGTTTGCTTAGCAGGCAACTGATCAGTGGTTTAAATTCAAGTAGACATAGTTTGAATCATGACAAGGACTTCAACATATTTTTCAACTTTATTTGTAAAATAGACTCTCTTCAGTAGCAATTCTTGGTGGTGTGGAACTGAATAGTAAATTATATGAGAAGTACATTTAACTAAGAACAACAATTTGTGAAGGTAAATAGCCTGTTGTCATTAGATCCTCAGTTACCTGTTTTGCAGGTGTGACATAACCTGTACATCATGGGAACTACAACTCACTTAAAGGAGATAGGAAATGATGTTTATATAGTTAACTGCTCTTCCATCTTCCTTTCCACGCCAGTTATGTTTTGTGCTGTGCTTTGACCAAATCTTGATAAATAAATCATGTAGATTTGAAGTGCTATTAGGTATACAATAGAGTTTCACTCTTCACACAAGCTACTGCTCTTTCTTTTCCTATTTCTAAGACATTACATGACTTTTTTTTGCAATTGTTTAACCAGGAGTGGCACACTAAGCTGAAAACTTGTTTACAGGTGCTACCTGGGAGCACAGGAAAGTTAAGTGGCTTGCTTAAGCTCACACAGTATGCAAGTGGGAGCTGTGGGATTCAAACCCAAGTCTCCAGATTTTCAGCTCAGAGCCTTAAACCACTGCGCCATACTGCCTCCCAATAACAACATTCCATGCTATTCATCTGAATGGCCTGTAATGGTGTTATTGATGTCATAGAATGTTCAAGCAGTATGAAAAGAGAATGAAGCAACTGCTGAGGAGAGAAGGACTCAGGGTAATTACAAAGGCAACCAAATTAGATCATTATTTTAACAAAAAAGGTCAAAAACTTATCTGAATATTGGATAGACACTAAAAGGACAACAGGAGAGCATGTAGAGGTGTAAAAACTGTTTATCATCACCTTTAGCAGCAGCTCAGTGGCATACTGAATCAGTGTTTGCTTAGAAGTCAAAGGATCAGTGGTTCAAATCCTGGCAGTAACTTATACATGGGTAAGTTCATGAAATGGGGGTACCAATGTGCCCAATACTTTGTATGTTGATTAAAAAAAATTAACAACAGTCACCACAGTCAGGATAAGTACATTTTAAAGGTAGCCACAAGTACAGATACATTTCATAGTTTGAGAAACCTAGGTGCACCCATTTTATTTTTATTCCATGTCCAGCTCCAAAATGTCACAGATTTCCCCCTAGCAAAATGTGACATGCAAAACCACAGTACATTCCATTGCTTCTATAAAGACTTTATTTTAGTTGCACTTCAGTAAAATTATGTTACAAACTGCCTTGGGCGTGGTCTATTGTTAATGAAAACATGTTCAACCTATTTTTTCAATGCATACAAAATGTATGGTTCACTCAAGTTTTGTGTGGTGCAGGTAACTGTAGTGTCCAAGCAAATTGCATTTTTTACATGCTTCTAAATGTTCAGCAAAAGCATCCAGCTTTTTTTGAGTGGGTGATTTTTTGGGGGGATTGGGTCTTAAATGTACTGCAGGACACTGGTGAGAGAGGGGTGCAGGCAATGCTTTTTTTGACTTAAACAGTTGTGTGGTGTCCACTGTTGCAAGTGAAATGCTTGGTGTCCCTGTTGCATGTGCAACACTGAATAGCTTTTCTCTTATGTCTGATATGGAGTTATCCTACATCATAGTCTCTTTTTCACTATTGGGTCATAGTGTCTTGAAATGCTTAATAAAATAAATTAAAAATTAAAGTAACATTTTTTTCAAGTTAAACACCTGTTCTGTCACTCTTGCACATGCAATATTTGGTATCCCCATTGCACGTGCAACACTGAAGGTACTTTTCTCTCAAGTATGATATGGAGTTAGTCCACAACATAGTCCCTTTTTCTCTCTTGGGTCATAGTGTCTTGAAATACTTAGTAAAATAAAGTAAAAAGAAAAGTAATTTTTTTTCATGTTAAACATGAGTTGTGTCCACTGTTGCACATGCAACATTTGGTGTCCCCATTGCATGTGCAACACTGAAGGTGATTTTTCTCAAATCCCTGTTAGGGAGTTATCTCATAATCTCGTATCTTTTTGACTCTTCAGTCACAGTGTCTTGACAAGCTTATTAAAATTGATCTATTGTGGATTAGAAAAATTCACCCTCATGTCAAACTTTAGTAACCCCTTTTCATGAATTTACCCACATCTTTTTTAAGCTGGAAACTCACTTGAGTGGCAATTCATGGTGGTGTGGAGCTGGAAAGGTAAATTACATGAGAAGGAAATTTAGCTAAGAATAACAATTTGTGCAGGTAAATCACCTGCTTGGATTAGATTCCCAGTCACCTGTTTTGCAGGTTGTGACATAATCACTACACTATAGGAAATGCAACTCACTTACCTGCAGCTCAGTGATACATTGAATGTGTGCTTGCTTAGCAGGCAAATAATCCATGGTTTAAATTCAGGTAGACATAGTTTGAATCATGGCAGAGACAAACATATTTTTCAACTTTATTTGTAAGACTGAAACTCAGTTGAGTAGGGATTGATGGTGGTGTTGATTAGAATAGTAAATTATGTAAGAAATAAATTTAGCTCAGAACAACAATTTGTGATTTGGCACAGGAGATATGAGAGTAATTGACTGAGCACCATAAGACAGTCTTCCTTGGACTGTAAATTGTACAGCTTCTGTTTTACCCTGAACAGCAGTACTGATCTACAGTGAATCTATACATAGGTATTCTCTTGTGTTTCACTGGCTCTGCAGTGAAGCATTGAGGGACATTGGAGGACTCCAGCCTGAGCCTCCATACTGATACAATACCAGCACTAACAGATGGAGTTTTAGCTTCTGTAGCCACTTGTAGCGGTAATAGACTGCAGTGAGTATCAGGCACACTACAGAATTGCACATTTAATATTCCAAAGCCCCCAGTTAGAACATCTTGAAACCAGAAATGACATCATCACAGACTACCACGTTTGACGGCATCTACAGACAACACTTCTAAAAACACCCCTGGTGCATGGGATGCAATATTGATTGACTGAGCACCACAAAACAGCATTATGTGGCCCGTGCACTCTGCAACTTGTGTTTTTATCCTGAGCAGTAGCACCTATCTATAGTGGGTTTACAAACTGGTATTCTTTTGTGTTTCACTGGCTCTGCAGTGAAGCACTGTGGGATGTTGGAGGTCTCTGGATTGAGCCTCCATACTGATACAGTACTAGCCCTAAAAGAGGGAGTTTTAGCCATTTTTAGCAGCTAGTAGCAATCACAGACTGCGGTGGATATAAGGCAGACTACAGAACTGCACATTTGGTACTCCAGATCCCTGGTTTAGAAATCATTAAATTGGATGTGACATCATTGCTGACTTCTGGTTTCACTAGTATATATTTATATAGACAGTGTCTCAAGAACATTGGCAAGCATGTGGTGGAGGGGATGCTGGCAGAGACAAGCGTGTCTGCTGGTGTCAGCCAGGACGGACCAGGCACCAGGCCAAGAACTCTAGATCAGAACAATCAGACTTGCAAGAAACACTCGGGCAGGATGTTTGTTCCATTAAAAATAGATACAATGCTAACTCTGGATGGGGAACTTCGGAGTAAGTATACAAACTGTACTGTAACATGTATTTGATAAGCACTAAAAAAGGAGCACTTTCACATGCAAAAAAATGAATAACAAATGCGAAAATATTATGGAATATGCTAGACATAAAAAATGGCTGAAAAAACTAGAGGACAATCTGGAAAAAAATGGACCAAGAAATCAGACAAAAACCAAAACAAAAACAAAAAAATCAACCATAATTATTAAATGGGGCTAAAGAAATAATTAACACTGAGGGACCAAACTTTAATAATAGTGAATTAGACACAGTGAACCTGGGAAAGAGGAAAAGAATGAAAAATGAGGCACAGCAAGTTCAAGAATGGTATATAGTAAGAGGGTCCAAAAGGCACAAAAGAGGAAAAAAATGCAGATATGCACATTCAGGCTTTTTTTTTATTATAGCTATGTGTTTCCCATTGCCTCCTCCACCAACTGGCAAGGGGGACACATAGGTATTTTTACAGGTTTGTTCCCTTGCCCACCTCCAAAGCACTAGCACATGGCCGTGTGAGAGTATGGAGGCATGTACACACCCTGTGGCACCAGCTCAGCTCCTTCAGCCTCCCGTAACTGTTTGCCACCTCCTGTCTGCCTTCGCTACCCACTAGACCTCCACCCAGTGGGAGCAGAACTACGGTGGGCACCAACCCACCCTCACCACCCTCAGGAGAGGAGAGCTGCCCATCGGCATGCTTGATCCTGCTCTGCTCCCCCCCCCACACCGGCACCCCGACGACCTGAGGTCATTGTCAAACCTAGGTTGCCAGTGTAGCATGAGGTAAGGCATCCAGCGCCTCAACCCTCTGCACAACCAGACTGGGTCACACCTTATTAGCTTTGAAATGGAGAATAGATTAAATGTTCTGTGGAACACTGAGGGAGAAACTAGTCATGAAATCAATGATGGTGATAAGGAGATAGAAGTGATCAAAAAAATGTAGCTGAAACAATAATGGTCAGAGACTCTATCCTTAGACTTACAGATATTACTACAGTACATGCAAAGCAAACAAAGAACATACTCAGGATCTCTGTCCCACTGGGGCAAATGTCCAAGACATCACAACGAGAGTGGAAAACTGGTCAAACCATGTCCAACCCCCTCCTCATGGTGTTCCATGTAGGGATTAATAATATTAGTAAAACACCCAAACATCAAATACAGAATGATTTTAGCAAATTAGGCAAGATCATAAAGAAGCATAGCTGTAAAACAGTATTTTCAGAAATTATGCCAGTACCAAAGGTGTATTAAAATATAACAAATAAAATGTGGAATATAAACTAGCAGACGGCAGTATAACACAATGGGTTAAGGCTCTGAACTGCAGATCTGGAGACCTGGGTTTGAATCCCACAGCCACCTAGGTGCATACTGTGTCATCCTGAGCAAGTCACTTAACTTCCTTGTGCTCCCAGGTTGCATCTGGAAACAATCTTCAGCTTAGTGTGCTACTCCTGGTTAAATATTGTTCCCTTTCCCTTCCCTTTCCCTAAAAGTGTGGGCAGCATGGGAACAATGTAGGTACATCAAGAACTGGGCTACCTCTGAGGGCAGAAATTATTTTCACTTTAAAGATGGTTGCTCTTAAATAAAAAAAAAAAGTGTGGCAATACTGGGTAATAGACTGAAAACTGGAACCAAGTTAAATTTCAACTGATGTGCAAGGGGGGAGGTTGAGAACTACTACTGACTCATTACTTGTTACCCAAAATGAAAATAAAAATGGAGCCAGCAATGAAGCCAATAGGAACAACATCAAGATACTGAAAATACTTAAATGTCAGATCGTTAAACAGCGAAGAGAATTATGAACTCATATCTATAACAGAAACATGGTAGAATAAGACTAAAACATAGGACTGTGAATCAATGGAGTATGCCTTATGTAGCACTAATAGACAACATAGGATGGGAGTAGAGTGGCCCTATATGTAAACAACTGGCTTAAAAGCATGAAGGTTGAAAAACCTGATTCAACAAAAGAAAAGCAGCTAGAAACCATATTAGTAGAGTTAAAGGAGAAGACTACTGTATATTTCTGATTTGGATATGTCTGATGTATTTACTATGTTCGCTTGAGCACATGCGCAAGAAACGTTTTGTCACAGTACGACTTTTTGGAGGTGTGTGACCCTCCTGTGCAATCCAATGCTCCATGTAGCAGGCATGATCCTACCCCGCCAATGGATGTGCAAGCTGTCTATGACAGCAGTTCAGCTGCCCTGGTCTTCAGTTCTAAGAAAACGTCCGCTGCAATCAGCGTAGACTGCAACGTGTATGCATTTAGCATATTTACGTCACCCTTTCTCTCTGCTTGAAATCCCTCCCAGCTTGCAATCACACCAAACATACTTTTGCCCCACTATGTAGAGACACTAAATAAAAGATCAATTAAATAAAATGTAAAGCAGGTCCGGCAACTTAATCTGCCAAAAAAAATATTTCTGTCACCACACTGAGCCTCTTCCTAAAAGTAAATAAACTACTGTTCAACAAATCAGCTAAACTATAGAGTGGCGGATTTGTCACGAGGAAGTGGGGTAGGGGAGAGGACAGTACTGATCAGAACAAACACCAGCTACTGCAGTCAGAACGGTGCAGCTTCTTCCTCCTCCTCCTCACAGGTGACTCAGTGGTTTGCTGGAGCCGAAGATTTCGGCTACGCTGGCTCTCTCCCTCGCTCTGTCGCAGCAGTCATTCCTCAGTCACTGCAGCTCTCATGCCCCTCCCATTAGACCCTCCCACCCACCGTCAGTCCCATGCCACCACACCACCCTTCTCCATAGCAGCAGCAAGCAGCAACAGCTATTCCATCCCTCTGTGCTAGATAACAGCATGGGGACTTCTGCAGCCGGCTACCGCAGCACACATACACACACTTACATGCCACACAGGTGGAGAAGCTGCAGCACAAGTGGCGCCTGTTGAGCTCCTCTCTGATTTTCGGGTGGGGGGTTTCCTCTTTCGCTCTGCTCTTGTCTGTCATGACAAAACATAGAAGTCAGGCATGACCGGCTGCCCGAGGAAGGGTTCGAGCAATTGAAGCTGAAAAGCAGACCGAAAGATGCGTCCCAGACCCTCACACGACTAGGTGTTATCTTCTCCACCACTGTCCAACAGGATTACACTGCTCATGCTTGGTTCACCTCCCACACCCTCCCACTGCCTACTGTCCACCCCGTTCCCTCCGTTCCCTGTCCCAGCACCCGGAGTAAAAGTAAACCCTCCCGCTCCCTCCCACTGCCTGCTGTCTGCCCCACTCCCTCCGTTCCCCATCCCGGCACCCGGAGTAAAAGAAAACCCTCCCACTCCCTCCCACTGCTTGCTGTCTCCCCACTCCTCATCCCAGCATCTGGAGTAAAAGTAAACCCTCCCACTGCCACCCACTGCCTGCTGTCTGCCCCGCTACCCATCCCAGCAGCTGGAGTAAAAGTAAACCCTCCCACTCCCTCCCACTTCCTGCTATCTGCCCCGCTCCCCGTCCTGGCACCCAGAGTAAAATACACCCTCCCACTGCCTGCTGTCCACCCCACTCCCTCCGTTCCCCATCCTGACACCTGGAGTAAAAGTACACCCTCCCACTGCCTGCTGTCTGCCCCGCTCTCTGGGTTCCCCATCCTGGCAGCCAGAGTAAAAGTACACCCTCCCGCTCCCTCCCACTGCCTGCTGTCTGCCCCGCTCTCTCAGTTTCCCATCCCAGCAGCCAGAGTAAAAGTACACCCTCCCACTGCCTGCTGTCCGCCCCGCTCTCTCGGTTCCCTGTCCCGGCAGCCGGAGTAAAAGTACACCCTCCCGCTCCCTCCCACTGCCTGTTATCCACCCTGCTCACTCCGTTCCCCGTCCCAACACCTGGAGTAAAAGTACACCCTTCCGCTCCCTCCCACTGCCTGCTGTCTGCCCCGCTCCCTCTGTTCTTCATCCCAGCAGCCGGAGTAAAAGTACACCCTCCCACTCCCTCCCACTGCCTGCTATCTGCCCCACTCCCTCTGTTCTCCATCCCAGCAGCCAGAGTAAATGTAAACCCTCCCACTCCCTCCCACTGTCTGCTGTACGCCCCACTCCCTCTGTTCCCCATCCCGGCATCCTGAGTAAATGTAAACCCTCCCACTGCCTGCTGTCCACCCCACTCCCTCCTTTCCCATCCCAGCATCCGGAGTAAATGTAAACCCTCCCACTCCCTCCCACTGCCTGCCATCCGCCCCGTTCCTCTGTTCCCCATCCTGGCACTCAGAGTAAAAGTACACCCTCCCGCTCCCTCCCACTGTCTGCTGTCTGCCCCGCTCCCTCTGTTCTCCATCCCAGCAGCCGGAGTAAAAGTACACCCTCCCGCTCCCTCCCACTGCCTGCTGTCTGCCCCGCTCTCTCAGTTTCCCATCCCAGCAGCCAGAGTAAAAGTACACCCTCCCACTGCCTGCTGTCCGCCCCACTCTCTCGGTTCCCCATCCCGGCAGCCAGAGTAAAAGTGCACACTCCTGCTCCCTCCCACTGCCTGTTGTCCACCCTGCTCACTCCCTTCCCCGTCCCAACACCTGGAGTAAAAGTACACCCTTCTGCTCCCTCCCACTGCCTGCTGTCTGCCCCGCTCACTCTGTTCTCCATCCCAGCAGCCGGAGTAAAAGTACACCCTCCCGCTCCCTCCCACTGCCTGCTATCTGCCCCACTCCCTCTGTTCTCCATCCCAGCAGCCAGAGTAAAAGTACATCCTCTCGCTTCCTCCCACTGCCTGCAGTCCACCTCACTCCCTCCGTTCCCTGTCCTGGCAGCCAGAGTAAGTGTAAACTCTCTCTCTCCCTCCCACTTCCTGCTGTCCACCCCGCTCCCTCCGTTCCCCATCCCGGGAGCCGGAGTAAATGTAAACCCTCCTGCTCCCTCCCACTGCCTGCTGTACGCCCCACTCCATCTGTTCCCCATCCCAGCATCCGGAGTAAATGTAAACCCTCCCACTACCTGCTGTCCACCCCACTCCCTCCGTTCCCATCCCAGCATCCGGAGTAAATGTAAACCCTCCCACTCCCTCCCACTGCCTGCTGTCTGCCCCGCTCCTCCGTTCCCCATCCTGGCACTCAGAGTAAAAGTACACCCTCCCGCTCCCTCCCACTGCCTGCTGTCCACCCCACTCCCTCCGTCTCCGTCCCAGCAGCCGGAGTAAAAGTACACCCTCCCGCTCCCTCCCACTGCCTGCTGTCCATCTCACTCCCTCCATTCCCTGTCCTGGCAGCCAGAGTAAGTGTAAACTCTCTCGCTCCCTCCCAATTCCTGCTGTCCACCCCGCTCCCTCCGTTCCCCGTTCCCGCAGCCGGAGTAAATGTAAACCCTCCCGCTCCCTCCCACTGCCTGCTGTCCGCCCCACTCCCTCTGTTCCCTGTCCTGGCAGCCGGAGTAAAAGTAAACCCTTCTGCTCCCTCCCACTGCCTGCTGTCCACCCCGCTCCCTCCATTCCCATCCCAGCATCCGGAGTAAATGTAAACCCTCCCACTCCCTCCCACTGTCTGCCATCCGCCCCGCTCCTCCGTTCCCCATCCTGGCACTCAGAGTAAAATACACCCTCCCGCTCCCTCCCACTGCCTGCTGTTCACCCCACTCCCTCCATTCCCCGTCCTGGCAGCCGGAGTAAAAGTACACCCTCCCACTCCCTCTCACTGCCTGCTGTCTGCCCCGCTCCCTCCGTTCCCCATCCCAGCAGCCGGAGTAAATGTAACCCTCCCACTCCCTCCCGTTGCCTGCTGTCCACCCCACTCCCTCCATTCCCCGTCCCAGCAGCCAGAGTAAAAGTAAAACCCCCTGCTCCCTCCCACTGCCTGCTGTTCGCCCTGCTCCCTCCGTTCCCCGTCCTGGCAGCCGGAGTAAATGTAAACCCTCCCACTCTCTCGCACTGCCTCTTTTCTGCCCCGCTCCCTCCGGTCCCCGTCCCAGCAGCCAGAGTAAAAGTGAACCCTCCCACTCCCTCCCACTGCCTGCTGTCTGCCCTGCTCCCTCCATTCTCTGTCCTGGCACCCGGAGCAAATGTAAACCTTCCTGCTCCCTTCCACTGCCTGCTGTCCACCCGCTACCTCCATTCCCCGTCCCGGCATCCGGAGTAAATGTAAACCCTCCTGCTCCCTCCCACTACCTGCTGCCCACTCCGCTCCCGGTCCCAGCACATATGGTGAATTTACAGGGGGGAGGCTCCTCCATGATGCAGCTTCTAAGTTGGCAGCAAGCCTGCGAGTGGTAAAGACCCCAGAACTGCAGATCGGTGGTTCCCCAGTGAGCAAGTTGCTAAGCCAGTTGCCTCGCTCTCAGTGTTCCTGCACCGCTTGTAGTGTTTGCTGTGAGTTTTACTTTACAATTAATGTTTTATGGGCTTCATACCCATACTCAATGAATGAAACTTAAGTTTATTTACCTCATAGTGTGTAATATCGAGCTGTCTTTATTCCGGACTCCTAGGTTGGTATGGCGGTAGTTAGACCTAGTGAAGGCGGGCTGGAGGAGGTGCGACTGACATGTTGGAAACTGTTTTGGAGGATGCTTACTCTGGGGAAATAGGGGAGATTTGCTCGGAAGAAGTAAAACTCATGAGCCTTAGAGATACCTGTGAAGCCGATAGTTCTTATAGACTCTGAGGTTTGGAGCATGGAACTAAATTTGGAAACTCTCGCATCACCTTTAATTGAACATGTTTTTATTTTTCATTTCAGGTAGACTGTAGAAACAGCTGATTTAGTGATAGGTAGTGGCTGCCTTACAGATGAATTTTTAGGGGTTCATTTAGTTCATTGTATAGTGATGCTGCAATATTGTTTTAGTGTTTCAATGTGCCACATGTGTAAACTATGGAACCAGAAACATAATTGCATAAGGCTGAAAACTATTAATGATTATTACACAGAACTCTCGTGGAGTCTGACTTGCTAGCAGTTATATTATTTATATTAATCCCTTGAAGTTTACCTTTTTTAGTGAACTTCAGTGTATTGTGATTCTAGAGAGATAGAGTCCTAGGCCCTACTGACTTCCGACTTAACGAGAGGTGAGCCATGCCTTGGATTCATGTGTTGGGATTTTTAACCCTGTAAAATCTCTTTTTTAGAGATGCTGTTTTGTGATAAGATAATCTTTCTCAAGAGGTTTTGCCTGGCTTTTTAAGTGTTTTTTAAAGAGTTCAGCATGTAATTGGAGCCTTCTGGTCTCTAGCTGTAAATCACTGTTCTACCAAATGGATTTCTAAATGAAAATAACTGTACACTGCTTTATATTTATTTTGATGTGAGGTGATCCAGGGAAAATTGTGGTCTTTGCCCTGCGGACCCTCATGATGGTGAAATATTAACAGTAGGCAACATACTGTAGACTTAAAAAGCCCTATGAGGATTAGTATTTTAGGAGAAAAGCTGATTAATAATTCTTTGCCATTTTATTCTTTTTTTTTTTTTTAGGCTGTATATTTGGGATGTTGTAGTATGTCTTTGTATGTCATGTATTTATAGTAAGGCATGCTTTAGCATACAGTACCTATCTGGATTTAACCTAAGGAATTTCAAACTTTTGTTCATCATCTACGACAAATCCTTCCATTCCTTAGCTATGTGGGATCTGTTATCAATTACTTCTGATGGAGTGAGATTGAAGATATTTTCAACCTCTGGGCGAGTCTGTATGTTACAGCTCACAGGTTTGCTTTCTAAGTTATCTCACTATGGGCTGATTTGGCCCTCGGATGGGGATTTATCAGTGCTTAAGTTGGCCTCTTCATAATGGTGGTTTCTGAAGCAGTCGGCCAGTTTGGAATAGGTGGCTTTGGAAATTTTTTTACTACTACGGTGATCTCTCTCTCTCGCTCTCTCTTTCTCACCTCTTTCTCTCTCTATCTCTGTCTCTCTCTCTCTCCCTCTCTCTCTCTCTCTCTCTCTCCCCATCATGTTGCTAGGGGACTGAGAGAGAGAGAGAGAGAGAGAGAGAGAGAGAGAACCAGAGAGCAGTTCAATGCATTTCTTTCTGAATGGACCTGAAGTTTACAATAGAGATTATCTTACTGTTCCCTTCCCTATTAGGTCAGTGATGCACACTTAACAAATGAATAGCAGTTGAGGATTTCACAGTTTATGGTAGCAAATGTTTTTTTTCCTGTGTGTTTTTTTTTTGCAGTGGCATGACAGACTGCAAATAACAGCTTTGCTACATCACAGTTAACTGACTCAATTACAGTAAATGCCCAGACCCCCATAGCAGTCTAGCTGTTCCACTACTTGCAAACTACTATGCTCAGAGCAGCACATTTGGGTACATGCTAAATAATGACCTAGAACCACAATGGGTTTCATCTGATAAATAGACTTGGTATTTAACTACCAGGGTCCTGACATTTATAAAGTTCATATTTGGGGAAATTGTTTGACCAGAAAAGGCACACCAAACCAGAACTTGGTTCCAGATGCAACCTGACAGCACAAGGAAGTTAAGTGACTTGCTCAAGGTCACACAGTATGCAAGAAGGAGCTAATGGAATTCAAACCAACCTCTCCAGGTTTGCAGCTCACTGCCCTTAACCACTATGTTATAATGCCTCCTATTTCATTTGGACCTTCAAAGTGACCATTGTGAGAACTGTGCAAACAACTCATATTAGGCATGCTTTATATTCTTTAATTTTCTACTATGCCATGGTTTTCTAATTTTAATAGACAAAAAGAGTCAAGACATGAAAATTACAATGATGTCATTTTTGCATTACTCTAAAACGCAGTAGGATACCTGCAGTTTACCAGTGGCAGAAACAGTCCGTTAGCTTTACCAGCTCTTCATATGTTCATGCATACACACATTGTGTATTCACAATAATGAGGCTGAGAAACATATAAGCCACAATATAGTCTGAGAATATGATGTGTTGCTAATTGCCTTACTTACCTCTACTGTCACGATGTCCTGTGCGAACACGTCTGTCCTACTAACGTTGCACCACTCCACACTGTCATTGTATATCTCCTTCAATACATTGTTTAATACATATAAAATACATTAAACAACACCATAGCAGTACATGGCAGCACTTCTGTGATTGTCATGTCTTTCTGACTTACTAATGCTATTCATGTTTTGCACTAGGCTAAGACAGATAGAACCCCTGCTGTGTTTCAAATGCAGACCTCAAGAGATCCAACAGGAGATAGACACACTGTAGCCATAGACTGCCTGTCTGATAGCATGTCATAAAACATACAAAGTATCACTTTCTGCTGCTTTTCAATGCTACAAAGTGCTCTATAGCAATAACAATTCTACATATAAGACACATCAAAGTACAGCACTGTTCTCAAACCCTATTTACAAACTTAGAAATCCAGAAAGAGAAAAGGAAAGCTGCTACCCTAAATCACAGGGCTGCTCAACCACAAAAAAAAAACAGTTTCAGCTTCACTGCTCTTTATTAATAAATACTACTGCCAACTGTGTTATTGGTAAGCAAATTCATGGGTGGTCAAATGGTAGGGAAAAAAAGAGAAAAAAACCTTTCCATAGCACTTTAAATAATGCAAAAATGATTTATTTCCCACAACTTAACTACAAATTGCAATAAAGTGTTTACACCAATTCAATGTATTACAAAAGTACGGTCTCCTACCATACATATGCCCTGCCTGAGTCCAGGCACCTAGGCACTATCCACACTACTAAACCCTGCGCTTCGCCGCTGTGGCTTCCTGAGGGGGTGCTATTCCATATCCCCTTCATTCTTCAGTACTCAAACTGCACATGCAACATAATTACAAAATCCTAAAATTTAACAACTACCTTAATCACTTAAATGCAGCTAAATTTATCAACAAAGTGGCCATTACAGCTACTGTTTCATTTATGTGTTAAACATTTCTATTGCAAATAAATTTAACATTGCTCGAAGTTCTAAAATAATAGACTGTTCACATTAAATGTATTCACAGCATATGCAATTCAAGAACCTATGCCCTGCCATATGTATGATTCCATTGTTGCACACTTTAGGTTTACAATCTGTATACAACAATATATATATATGTGTAACAAGACATCCCATTCAATATAGCCTCTTACAAAAATGCAGTACCATGCCATATCAATCCATTAAACAAGCAGTTATGTTAATTCTATTGTTCCTAATTCTAAAACAAATACTGAACTCCAAATTCACAATATCATAGTATAACTGCTACTCAATTCCATTTAATTTACTAACATTCACCACTGAATGGTCTCGCCCTTAACAGAGTCAGATTGCACTCATTATTGACACTATACTCGCTAAAACGAGTCACATGCAAATCTTATCCAATTCATTTGCAGCCCATAATTAAGGCTTCAAATTCATATTTATTGAGCTTGACAGCAAAAGAAAAAACTAAGCACAAGGATAGCCAGAAGTAATACATGATGAAAATAAAGCTATTGATCCAATGTTCAGTATTCCTTGCATTTTAAATGTCATGCTTCAGTTCTACATTAAATTGTATGTGATTGATTGAAAAGAAAAAACAAAAATCCCCCAATTCTTTAACCAGGAGAGACACACTAAGCTGAAAACTTGTTTCCAGGTCTGACCTGGGAGCACAGGGAAGTTAAGTGACTTGCTCAGGGTCACACAGTATGCAAGTGGGGGCTCTGGGATTCAAATCCAGGTCTCCAAATTTGCAGCTCAGAGCCTTAAACCACTGTGCTATACTGCATCCAATGTGAACTATTTATTTGTGTATTTGGCGATTTACTTAATTCTCCAGCAATTTTAGCATTATCTAACACTATGCCTTGAATAGTAACAGAGCAACACTACACCCTAGCAACTTTGCACTTTGATGACAGATTGATAAATATAACTTTGAAGCCTTAATTATAGGCTGAAAATAAACTGGATAAAATTTGCACGTGATTCATTTTAGCAAGTAAATACTGTCAATAATGAGTGCAGTCTGACTGTGTAATGGGTGAGCTCATTCACTGACGCACATTACTAAATTGAATTGAGTGGCACTTATACTACTATACTCTGAACTTGGAGTTCAGTTTTCACATGCAGGTATTGGAGGGAATGGATTGACAACTGATCTCTTACTATACCTGCACACTAAAGCAGACTTAGATAGGCCAGATGATCTGCTTCTGCTGACACATACATATGTCTGTATGTACACCATATACTGCAATAAATATGGCTATATGGTATAACTTCATTCTTAACATTACTATCTTTATCATACCTCTGCATTCCTATGCTTTCTATGGCAAGCCCTACTCTACAAAACCGTCCCTTTTTCCCCTCATAAGTACCCTTCCCACCCTCCGCCCCCTCAGTTGTTACTGTCTCCCTGCACCTATGAACACCTGAAACTGTCTGCCATCACTGTTACAGCCCATGACACTAAGGCACACACACCCCAACACCCTCACTCATTGCACGGTGGCAAGGTGGGGAGGCGGTTGACATTACTACAATATCTCACTGCCATTCCTATTATGCATCTGTCACTCCTGCACTACCAATGCCAATACCAGCAAGCAAACATTCGGCATTGGCAAATGCTTGTACTTCTTTGTCACTGATTTTTTAAGCCATGTCCAAGTGCCAAATCCCACTGCAAATACCTGCAAGCGAACGTTCGGCATTGTCAAATGCTTGTTATACATTACATCAGTTACTGTACATATGTCAATAAGAGATCAGTCATTTCTGCTGTTGCAACACATATCTAGAGTTTGAGGCTCTGACACAACATAGTAAAATGTCAAGCAAGCCTCCATTTACATGCAAATGGGTCACTTGTAATACAGCCCCTCCCATTCCCTGATGTCACTGCAGCAACAGTGCAGAAGAACACATAAGGGTATCAGTGCTGTCTATCCTGATTTTAGTTTAAGTTTGCAATGGCTTAAGACAGTTCTGTCATGCAACTCACACAAGGAGTAATACTTGTAGCCTTAATACTGCATGTGTAGAGCAAATAATACATCTAATAGTATTTAATTCACATGAAACATAATCTGTTCTATGTACTGCTTATTTCTCTCTGTGAGACAGTTGCAACATGTTATAGAGTGCAGTAGAAAGAATGAGTCAATCAGACAATCAAATAGTCAGTCTAGCAGTCAGTGAGTCACTCAGCATTGCACCAGGTGAACACCCTTGAGAAGATTCATTTACAAGGTAGGCCTGAGCAGTTTCCCAAAGGATCACACAAGTCTGAATTCCTCCTTTGCACAAATTATACACCCCCCTTTCAGCAGCCTGAAAGTGGAGAGCTAGATCACTTACTTTATAAAGTGTATTGTTTTACATTTCAAATGCTCCTTAAATCTGGGTTTCTGACTGTAAATACCAAGACAGAATGTATATGACATGGGAGCAATTAGCTAAGCAAATACAGAGCACTACAAACACTGAGACTGATTAGTTTCTTTTCCTACAACAGCTGAAGTGTAGCATGTGATTTGTGAGGGACATCCTACTTCAAATGCTGGCATTACAATGGGGGACTATCACAGCTTGTTTTCAGTACCTTCAAAGTGAAGTGATGTAGCTCTCACATCAATGCTAATGATTTATAATGGGAATGGGGGCTGTTTTAAAATCATGGACCTGAGGGGTCATCACAGTTCCCAAGTAGGTTAGGGGAACTTGTTAAGGGTTAGAGAGTAAGGGACTTTTGGTAGGATTTGAACCAGAGTTTCCCACTTCTTGTGCCTGTGCTTTAACCACTAGATTACCATTCTTCCATATGCTGCAGCTGATGTTGTCCTGGTAACCTATTCCTAGTTATAGCTTGAACTCTTTATTGCCTTACAGCAGCCATCCAATCACTGACTGCCTAGTTACAAAGGGAAAGGGGCATTTTTGCAAGATTGTGTCTCACTGCTGGTGGCAATCAAAACAGAGAATGCTAACACACACAGAACATAATACAACAGCTATATAATACCACTTAAGACTCTTGTTGTACCCAGAGTCATTTATTGGATAAATTGTTTTTGCTAACAGAAACATTAACACAACACATACAGGCACTTTCTTAAAGGCATACTGTATATACATGTCAAATCAAACTGAAGGTGGACAAAGGAATGGGGCCTGATGGGATTCATCCCAGAATTCTAAAAGAACTAAGGGTAGAACTAGTGACACCACTGACTACCCTCTTTAACAAATCATGGGAGGATGGGGTGGTACCCGAGGACTGGAGGAGGGCAGATGTGATTCCCCTTCACAAAAGTGGGAGCAAGGCAGCAGCAGGAAACTACAGACCTGTTAGTTTAATCTCAGTGATAGGGAAGCTGATGGAATCACTTCTGAAGGAAAGAATTGTCGAGTATCTAGAGGCCAGAGGGGCACAGGACCCAAGGCAGCATGGATTCATAGTGGGAAGGTCAAGCCAGATGAATCTAATAGATTTCTTTGACTGGGTGACCAAAGTAGTAGATCAGGGAAGGGCTGTGGACATGGCCTACCTAGACTTTAGCAAGGCATTTGACACAGTCCCACACAAAAGATTAATATACACATTAGCCAGCCTGGGAGTGGGTCCCAAGATGACAGCCTGGGTAAAGAATTGACTGGAGAATAGGACACAGAGAGTAACAGTAAATGGGAGTCCCACTCTGAAGAAAGTGGGGTTACTAGTGGGGTGCACTTGAGGTTCAGTATTAGGACGGTCCTCTTCAATGTCTTTATAAGTGACATTGCAGAGGGACTGGAAGGAAAAGTATGTCTCTTTGCAGATGACACAAAGATCTGCAACAGAGTTGATGCACAAGGTGGGGTGGAAAGGAAGAGAAGGACTTGGCAAGGTTAGAGGAATGGTCAAATGTATGGCAGCTTAGATTCAATGCTAAGAAGTGCAAGGTAATGCACCTGGGAAACAAAAACCCAGGGGAAGAGTACACAATGGGGGGTGAGATGCTAACAACAACAAAAATGGAAAGGGACCTGGGGGTAGTCATATCAAATGACCTAAAAGTGGGCAAGCAATGTGAGAGGGCAGCAAGGAGGGCTTGGGGCATACTGGGATGCATAGGGAGAGGCATCACCAGTAGAAAACAGGAAGTTATTATCCCTCTGTACAGACAGCTGGTCAGACCCCATCTGAAGTACTGCGTGCAGGTCTGGAGCCCCAATCTCCGCAAAGACATAGACAGGATGGAAGCTGTCCAGAGGAGGGCAACTAAAATGGTGCAGGGTCTGCACCGGAAGACTTATGAAGAGCGACTAAAGGAGCTTAATATGCATAGCCTCAAGGAAAGGAGGGAGAGGGGGGACATGATAGAAACTTTCAAGTACCTTAAGGGAACCAATAAAGTCCAAGAGGGTAGCATCTTTCACAAAAAGAGGTGTGCAAGAACAAGGGGGCACAATTTAAAGATAGAGGGGGAGGTGGCTCCGAGGTAATTTAAGAAAGTATTTTTTCACAGAGAGGGTTGTGGATGCATGGAACAGCCTTTCGGAGGAGGTTGTGGAGTCAAAAACAGTGGTGGAATTCAAGCATGCATGGGACAGTCATAAGGCCATTCTAGGGGGTGGGGATAGGAAGAAGTAGGCTGCTGGTTAACTAGGACCTGCAGCTTATCCAGTAGGTAGGGAAATGGACTGACTAGGTGGGCCAAGCGGTCCTTATCTGCCGTCAAATTCTATGTTTCTATGTTAATCAGTGCTGCATCACACTCATATGGTCTTAGTCCCTATTAGACCTGCACTTCAGGATGTGCACAACACTTAAAGGGTCCCTCCATTACTCAAGTGGGGAACCAAACACTGTGGGTTCTGTTTACTGGTGGAACAGCATTTAATGCAGCACCATTATCTGTTGCTCTGATGACATCATTCTCCAGCAGCATTGATGGTAAAATGGAGGACAAACACATTGATAACTTCTGGAGGCTGTATATTTTTATATATAATCTAGATTTGGACAGCAATAGGACTGCTAACAACTGGAGCAGGCACACAACAGTTACACATAAGGAGTTGGGAAAATATGGGTGTGAAACTATGGGAGACTTCCCCTCTAATGAGAAAGATAAATCAACTATAGTGGGTACTTGCTATAGGCCAACCAGAAAAAGTAATAAGGAATACACTAATGATTGCTTTGAGGAAATAAAACAATGGTGCGACACCAAAAATAATATAATAATATTAGGTGAGTAACATTAACCGGAAAGGAATGACAACTAAGTGTGCAATGGAATCCAAGCTATTGGATATAATTGCCAACTACAGGCTAATACAGTTGGTAGATGAACCAACCACAGTAATCAAAATCCTTGATTTATTATTAATGAATATAAAAGATAAATAGATCTACTTTACTTTGACTTCAGCAAGGCTTTTGATTCTGTGTCTTATAGATGCCTGCTGAGGATGTTAGAGGACCTGTAGGTAGGTAGCTAGGGATGCAGTTAGTGGGTAGAAAACTGGCTAAAAGGGAGGCAGCAGCAGGTTGTGGTAAACAGCATCAAATCAGAGGAGAAATAGGTCACAAGTAGGGTACCACAGGGGTCTGTCCTGGGCCCAGTCCTTTTTTAACATATCCATCAGTGACATCAAATAAGGGGTCCAAGGCAGGGTAAGACTCTTTACAGATGACACTAAACTCTGCGGAAAGGTGGATAGTGTCAAGGGAATTAAAGGGTGCCCTGCAAAGGTTAGAGAAGTGACCAAATGTCTGGCAGCCGAACTTCTATGCCAAAAGGTGCAAGGTGATGCACCTAGGAAAAAAGAACCCAAGGACAGAATACTAGATGAGAGGGGTTAAACTTAGCACCACAGCTGAAAAAACAGGACCTAGAAGCCATCATCAGTGACACCCTTAAACAGACTAGCCAATACAACAAGGCTTGTAGTAAGGCAAACAAGATGCTGGGGTGTATTGGCAAGAGTATTAATAGCAAAAAGAAAGAAGTGATACTCCACCTCTGTAGAGCCATGGTGAGGCCACACCTTGAGTACTGTGCCCAGGTTTGCAGCTCTCATCTTAGAAAGGACAAAGATAGGTTGAAGGTGGTACAGCGTAGGGTGGCAAAGTTGATACAGGGTCAGCTGGGAAGTCCTACAAGGAATGCCTTAGGGCACTGAATATGTACTCACAGGAGACAAGAAGGGAGTGGGATATGATAGAAACCTTCAAATTCCTGAAAGGAATAAACAAAGTTTGCTAAGAGGAATTATTTAGCAGGAACACCAGTTCGACAACACAAGTGCACAACTGGAAGATGACAGGAGGAATGTTCACAAGGGATGTGAGAAAGTACTATTTTACTGAAAGGGTGGTGGAACCATGGAACAGCTTGCCAGCCTGGGGGGGGGGGGAACTGCAGTCATGGAGGACTTCAAACGGGCTTGGGACAGAGCAAAAGGAATAGTGCACAATTGTAGAGACCAAAATGGGGAAAGGAGAAGGAAGACTGATGTGGAGGGTTAGAACCCTGTATCGACACTAGGTCATAGGATCATATAGGACCCAGTGAGCAGACTTGATGGACCATTGATCTTTTTCTGCCATCGCTATCTATATTTCTATGTTTCTACTGTATGTAAATCTAATAAATGTATAGTTCAGAAGTCACTTGGATCCAGTGACCACGCCAGAATAAATATGTTTCAATTATAAAGTCAACAAAATCATAAATAAAAATTAATTATACAATTATAAATTGGGAAAATTTTGCAGAAATTAGTAACCATCTAGAACACAGGAATGGGGAGGTGGAATTTGCAAACAAAACATTGAATGAGAAGTGAAATTTACTCAAAGACAAGTTATATTTGGAGCAGATATGGGTTCCTATTAGAAGTAAATACAACCAAGTTATAAGGCCGAAATAGGTGAACAAATAGATCCAATGACTATTAGCTAAGAAGACGCAGTTAAATGTAACCTTAAACAGGGATAATAATTATTTATTTATTTTTTATTTATTTTATTTAAACAGCAGTTTGGAAAACCTTTGAGCCATAGGCTCATTTACAAAGGTACCTTGTCACAGTAAGACAAACCAAAATACACAGTATAGCAGTACAACACATAGGTATAACAGTAAATTAAGACATAGATACAAACAAGCTGGTACAGGTAGGATGGATGCAAACAATACCAGAGTTATGTTGTCCTTAGCAGCTTAGTAATAAGCTTTGTCTAAGTATTGAGTACGGCTTTGACTAGCGGCAGTTACAGCATCGGGTGTTAATAAGGTGGTTATGTAAGGACGCTTTTGAAGCACGATATAGTTGGAGCTTCGGAGATGGAGGGGGCAGTGTGTTGAACCAGGAGGGGCCCTAAAGCTGAAGGCTCTTTGGCAGTGAGAGGTCCTAGCTCTAGGGATAACAAGAGAGGTTTTCCCAGAGGTCCGAGTATGAACTAGTGGACAGAGCGCGATGGTGGTGGTCAATCCTGGTGGGGAAAGCCCAAGGAGGATCTTTTGTAAGGGTACAGGTAAGATATTTGAGACGCTTGCTAGATAAGTACCAGCGCTTTAGCATACAGTAGACAGGTGTGTGTCATCCTAGGTGCTCCAGTAATTAACCTGCAGGCCTTATTCAGAGTAGTGCGAATTTTATGGAGTGCGGTCTGATCAGCAGCACCATACACGGCAGTCCATAGTCCACTAGGGACAGGATAGAGGAGGTGACTGTAGTCAAGAGGCTCCAGGGGAGGCAGTGTTTATACCGGCAAGATGCCCAATCGGATTAGTGGCAGTGGCTAGGGGCCGAATGTGTCCATGGAAGGAGAGGGAGGGGTCAAAATGGATCCCTAGGTATTTATAGCAGCAAACTTGTTCGAGTGGAATGAGGACCCAGAGTGAATGAGGAGTTTGAAGTTGCAGGACTTGTTTTGGGGATGAGAGAAGAACATGGTTTTTGTTTTTTAAGATTTATCACCAATCTATGTTCCTTGAACCAGCCCTCGCTTCAGTGAAGGACTTCTGCAGCGAGTCCTGGAGGGCAATAGGGTTACTGACTTGAGGCAAAGATGACTGCATCAGCGCATAACAGAATGGTCCCCGAGCAAGAGTGTGGAAGGTGTTAAGGTAAAGGAGAATAGTAAGGGCCCAGAATGGAGCCCTGGGAACCCCAGAAAAGATGGGACAGATGTCTGAGTAGGTCCCATTAATTTTACACGCTGTGAGCGGTCAGACAGATAACTGGTGCACCAGGAGATAGGCCCAGCAGCAAAACCAGAGAGACTAAGGGCATCAAGAAGGAGGGGGTGGGAGACAGTGTCGAAAGCTTTCGAGAGGTCAATGAAGACAGCACCAGCCAGAGAACCAGTGTCTAAGGAGGAGTGGAGAAAGTTGGAGAACTCTAGGAGGGCTGTGTTGGTACTGTGGCCCGCTCGGAAGCCATGCTGCTCAGGACAAAGGACATTGTAGGTGGAGAGGTAAATTAAACAAATCCTAATAAATACAAAAATATTGTCAAAAGATGTAAACATAAAATTAGGAAAAACAAAAGGAGGTTTGAAAAGTATCTAGTAACAAACTCAAAAAATGTTAAGAAATTCCATGGGTGGTTCCATGTCAAAACGGTGATCGCTGAAGGGCCATTTGGGCAGGTGTACATCACCGAAATGTTAGGTGTGTGTGTAAAACTTAGAAAAAAAAAATACGATGGCTGAAAAGAAAAGTCCTGTCCCAGACACAAAACAGGCATCCTCCTGACCCCAGCCAACCACCCTCCCCACCATGCCATGGGGCCAGTTCGGCAGTCACCCCCTGCAGTGCTCCTCACATACCCTCCCTCCCTCCCTCCCCTTCTGCCCATTGGCAGTGTGCTGCTTTCCCTGCCCTCCCTGACCTATCCCTCTTCCTGTCACCCTCCTCACCCTCCCTCCTTGTTGATCACTACCCTGCCGGGTAGCCCTATCCACAGGCACGAGATTGAGTCACTGTTTTTGCGGTCACTCAATCTCAGTCACCCACTTCACTGGAAACCTCCATGGGTACATAAACTTGTTGAACAGAAATACATCAAAAGTAAGACCGTTAATATATGAAAATCAGACACTGGTCACAGACTGTGAAATGGCAAATGAATTAAACAAATACTTTGGGCTGGCCTGCTGACACATCAATAGTGCTACTGCTTGCAATGCCCCAGGTTCAGGAATGAGCCCAGAGTGTCAGAGGGCTAGCCAGAAGGAGGCAGGATAAGGGACTGTCAGGACAGCTCTCCTCCTCTGAGGGGGATTAGTGGTAGAGACCAGCGTAAGTCTGACTCCCATCAGAGGCTAGGAGCACAGTGCCAGCTCAGGACCATGTTGATGAGGCGGAAATGATGGCAGATGTCTGTAGGGCACATGCAGAAATGCATGGAACCCGTGCTGATGTCATTGCATGTCTGCGTCTCCAGGGGCAAATGTAAGGCTGAAAATCCCTTGCCTCAGCTACACAGTGAAGCTCTCACCCTCCCTCCCTCTAAATAATGGCACCTGCACAATCCTCAGGCAGAATCAAAAAGGGTCTTGGTTACTCTTTTAGGAGCCCCTCTGTAGGGCTAAGCTACGGGGCATCTGTTCAGGGCTGCTGGGAGATACCAGGTGGGGGGAATGTGAGGGGTTGATATGGGGTAAATCCCCAATTGAAGCAAAGAGATAAAAAAAGTAAAAAAAAAAAAAACTTTAAAACTGTATTCAGTTTAGATGGTAATCAAAATTCCATATAAGTACAAGCATGGAAAAATGAAAATCAGGCGGAGAACTTATTCACTGAGTCCAGAGTCCATGAAGAACTCAAAAAACTAAATACCCACTAGTCCCTAGGGAGATAATTTGAGTCCACCCTGTGAAGGGGTGTGGGACAGTACAGAGGAGATTCAATTTTACACAGAGTTGCGTGATGTTTATTTACTAGCAAACAACAACAAAAAATAAACAAAAACTTTCTTCAAAAATAAAACAAAATACAAATGCTGAATCACAGCAGTACTACAGGAATAATCTGAGTTTTCAGGATTTCCCCAGTCAAGCAATCAGCTGTATTCAGAAGACATGAAGACTCACATGTCTTCCCTCCATACATGTCAGCATCCTTCTGATCAATTAATCTGATCTATATCATAGGTACTATATACCCTACCCCAGAAGATCATGTGATCTGCCGCTCTTTTTAGAAACAAATAATTTTATTACAGCAGTCTTTCTATTTATACAGTACAATACTAGGATATACACAGAAAAAAAACAGTGAGTTCAACCTTATTTACAGTAATATGGATTCATTTGCTTCTTATTAAAAAAAAAATAATGAATTTTCATTCAGACTGAGCTGCTCCTTTTTGTGATGTCATAGCTTTCCCTAGGATATATTAATATTGATATCAGTGCTCGCAGTCCTCTTAAGAAGCCCCACAGGGAAACCAGGTACATAGCTCCTAATTCCTTCTCCAAGTAATTAAAGAAAATAAGACAGTTGCAGCATATCACAAAACAGAAGGTATAAAATGTGTCCATTCGGAGTATACGATCCTTCTTTTAACCAGGGCATTTTATTTCTTTGACTTTAGCTGGTTTTAGTATATCTTTTTAACAGGAGTCATTTTCAGATTTATTTAACATAAAATATGATATGTCTTTTACACAGAGGGCGGGATATTCAGAATGCACCAGGCAGGGGCACAAGTCTGGGCGCAGCGCAATTGGGATGTACCAGGGCATGGTCTGGACGATTTTCAACAGTGCTGTGCCATGGCTCAGCACCATTGAATATGGCATTGTTGCCACCTGCATTGCGCAGGGCGCAGTGGCACTGCGCCAGCACAAGTGGCAAGTGAGGAGCAGGGGGATGCGCCAGCGCAAATGTGGGTGCGCTAGGCACAAGAACCACGATATTCAGTGCTGTGTATGCAAATGGATCCATTATGCATGCAAGGCACAAATAGGGCCATTTGCATGTCATTATGGCCCCATTTGCATGCAGGTGCATTGATTCCCAGCGCTTGCGCCTGGCACCCTGCTAGGCTGCAGCCATCGGGGACCGATGCCCCCTGCCCCTCGGCGACAACGCACTCCACCACCCTAATTGTGGGCTTTGTAAAGTTAAAACCTCCCTGGTCATCCAGTGGATCCTACCCCATCACCCGATCGCGGGCTGAAATAAACAAAATTAATCCCTGGTGGTCCAGTGGACCTGCTCCCAAGCTGGATTGCGGGCTGTATAAAAATAATTACTCCCTGGTGGTCCAGTGAACCTGCTCCCAAGCCCAGTCATGAGCTGTGTAAAAATAAGTACTCCCTGGTGGTCCAGCGGTACTCCCCCTCCCCACCCGCCTGCTCTGACCCACTATCCCGCTCCCCTCCAGTCAGCAGCAGGTGGCAGCTCCCCACCCGCAATCTGCCTGGCCACCCGCCAACTGACAGCATACGGTACAGCTGTACGCCCATTGGTCCACTGCATGGGCCAGTGGGCATGCAGACCGTACTGTACTACACAGTCCCGGAATGTGAATCACATTCCAGGACTGTGTAGTACAGTACGGTCTGCACTCCCATTGGCTCACGCAGTGGACCAATGAGCATACAGCCATACTGTATGCTGTCAGTTGGTAGGCAGCCGGGCAGCTTATGGGTGGGGAATTGCCACCCACCGCTGACCGGGGGGGAGCGGGGTGGTGGGTCTGAGTGGGCAGGTGGGGAGGGGAGGTACTGCTGGACCACCAGGGAGTACTTATTTTTACACAGCCTGCGATCGGGCTTGGGAGCAGGTCCACTGGACCACCAGGGATTATTTATATTTATTTAAGCCCATGTTCGAGCTGGAGAGTGGGTCCACTGGACCACCAGGGATTAGTTTCATTTATTTTAGCCCACGATCAGGTGTTGGGGCAAGGTCCACTGGACCACCAGGGCTAATATGTGTATCTGCTCGCGATCAGGCAAGGGGGGGCATGACGCCAGGCCTCTGTCTGGGGAGGTCGGGTGGCCAACCACAGCAGGCAGCTGCTGTGTTGCACCCAGCAATACAGTGGCTGGCCTGTGGGTGTCCCCCGATTTGTTCCTTTTTTTTGTGCACATCTTTGCACCCCCCCCCATGCAGCACAAGGTGGGTGTGTGCCTGCATATGAGCAGCACATCCCGGGCTGAACATCAGGATGTGCCGCATATGCATGGGCATGCCCCCCGCACTTGCACTGCATACATTACTGGTGCACCCTGGCGCATCGAGATTTGTGCAGCGCAACATCCCCCTTTGAATATCATGCCGGGACGCATCAGTGGGTTGCGCATGGTGCAACTCTGTTGTGCCAAGTGCAACCCCTTTGAATATCTCACCCAGAGTATTTAGTTGTTTTTATGCTTAAATTTATTTCTTTCAAGTGCTGTACACTTCTCCCACTCAAAAATAATTATAGCACTGCGCTACAGAATGCTGTTTATTTATTTATTTATTTAGGAAATAGGAATTACAACCCTTTGAGTCATAGACTCGTTTCCAAAGGCTCCACGTCAGAATAAAACATAGACATTCATACAGTACATACATAGAATAAATGTGGGTGAGCAATCATACAGAGTATAAGTACAATGAACACAGGTTAATGCCTATACATTTAGCAGTGTTGGGGAAAGCAAGGGAGCAAGAGTGTATTCTTGAGTGTGACACTGCTCTATAATATTATTTCCTTGTGTCCAACTACTTGGGACAGTTCTGGGTGACTAAAGAAAGGAAAAGGGAGGATTGTTTCTAAAAAATGCAACACTTTCTTTTTCGGGATCTCCGGAGCAACATCCTCAGTTTCAGTATATGCTCCGAGAACACCAGGAGTCAGGGGCACCAGATCACCTTTTTTCTCTTCAGCTTTCCTTTATAAAACAGATAGAGATTTCACTCTATTACCATTGTAACTAGGTTTTTATTTCTAGTTTGTTATTGAGGTGTCTCTAGAAAAAAAACGGGGCTGCTCCTGTCATGGAGCAAAACTGCTTCAGACAGTAAAGCACCCATTGTTAATGATAGCTCCAAACAGAGCTACAAGTTAAGTCATGACACACAATGGGAAAAATGGCAGGGTTTCTCATTTTATTCATATCAACACTAAGGCTTCTGTAACAACGTTACTAACATGGTCATTTTCTATTGGTCAATGAACTTTGCAAGCCTTTCTTTGGGCTGTATGCCTATACATAATTTACAAAATGACAACGAATTACAGTATATGCACACTGGCACTTTATGGCTCTTCTAATCTTGCTTGCCATAACTTCCTGGAAGAACGTTAGAAAGGAAAAAAGGAAAAAACTGTGGTAATAGTAAGTTAGAGTGGGGGAGGTGGGGCTCAACAGGTGGCAAACCTGATAGAGCTACAAGGAAAATTAGGATAGTTCTCAAAGGACAGTAAAATTTGTAGTGATGTTGCAACAGTCTTTTGAAAAGAGATAGTGCAGGGTCCTCCCAGGTTTGTCAGAGTCCTACCCTATCGCACATTCCCCTCACATAAGAGGGAAGCAGTATATCAGACTGCTTGCCACCTTATGTTTCCTTGGAAGGAACAGAACTCCAACCCACCCCCTTCAGGAGCTCCACTTCAGGGTGCCTAAAATAAAACTTCATAATAATGATGCTGCGCATCTGAACAAGAACATATATCATGCATCATACCCTGAGGTTACTCTTATGTGATATCTGTCATTACACTCTATACAGGATTCCTAAGGTTAGTTGATTTATCATGTTACATTGCACTAACATCAATTCCTGCTCCGTACCTTGATAGGAAATCAACATTCTTGTGTTCTGACCCTTCTCTATGAAGGATAGAAAATCGGTATGGTTGCAAGGCTAAGTACCATCTCATAATCCGGGGATTTTTCTCCTTCATCAAGTTTAACCAGCAGCGAGGATTATAATCAGTCAGTACTGTAAACTCGATACCCCACAGATAATATTTTAATGATTCAATAGCCCACTTTAGGGCCAAACATTCTTTCTCAATGGTGGAGTATTTTTGCTCCCATTCATACAATTTTCTACTGATGAAGATGATGGGGTGTCCCTCTCCATCTACCGTCTGGGATAGTACAGCCCCTATGCCAGTTTCTGAGGTGTCAGTCTATACTTCGAAATGTTGATGAAAATCTGGACTTTTCAAAACTGTGGGAATATAAAGGATAGTCTTTATGTGCCTAAAAGCTTCATCACCCGTAGAGGTCCATTGCACCTTGTTAGGACACTTTTGTTTTGGTAAGGTCTGTCATAGGACTAGCTATTGTGGCAAAATTCGGTATAAACCCTCTGTAGTAACTGGCCAGACCTAAGAAAGACCTTATGTGCATTTTTGTGAGTGGAATGAGACTGTTCGGTACTGCCTCCACCTCACTAACATCTAGTTTTACCTGTCCAGTTCCTATGATAAAACCTAAATATCTTGTTTCAGTCTTGGCTACTGTACATTTTTCAGGGTTAATAGTTAAACCTGTCTCTGAAATTGGCTAGAGTACAGTGGACAAATGTTGAATATGGGATTCCAAATCTGGACTGTAAAGTAAATGACTACGTCATCTAAATAATGACGGTTCAAAATTTGATCCATAAATCGTTGAAATGTTGAGGGGGCACAGTGTAGTCCAAAAAGCATAGTGACAAAGTGGCATAACCCAGTATGGGTGCTACAGGCTGTTTTATCCTCGGATCCTTGTGCTAAGTGTATCTGCCAATATCCCTTTGTGAGGTCTTAGGTGGTGATGTAATCGGCATTACCAAGTTTGTCAATTATGTCATCTTTCTGAGGCATAGGGTAGCCATCGAATAAAGACACTGCATTCAATTTTCTGAAATCAAGGCATAATCAATTTCCACCCTTCCTTCTTGTCCGCCACCACTATAGGTGCAGACCATGCACTCTTGGAAGATACAATAATACCTATCTGCTCCATCTTTTTCACTTCTTGTATAACCTCACACCTACCTTTTTCTGGGGATTTGTGAGGCCTTTGATAAATGGCTTTTCCTGTGTTGCAGTGATGGCATGTGCTATCCCTTTATCTCTGCCAAGAATGTTAGTGAAAGTGTTCCTAAATTGCTATAACACCCCCTCAGGGTGGATCTGTAGTTCCCTTAACTGTCCTGGTTTTTCTAATCTTTTATAGGCTGTCTCCAGCTCAGTCTCCGTCTCTTCAGTGTGAATAAAAAATGAGGGGACAGGCTTTTCATTCCATCTCCTTAAAAGATTGACGTGGCAAATTTTCTTGCATGGTCTCTTTTCTGGCTAGTTTATCTCATTGTTAACAAACCCTGTCTGTCTGAAAATAGTGTAAGGCCCTTGCCATTTCATGAGTTGTTTGTTCTTTGTAGATGGTAGTAGTAACAACACTTTGTCTCCTGACTGAAATGTTTTATTACTCAGTCCTTGATCATATCTCACTTTTTGTTTGGCCTGTTTTTGACTACTGTTCTGATGAGCTAGATCAACATATTTTAACAGACGTTTGCGTAACTGTGTCATATAATCAAGAAAATTCATGTGGCCTACACTCTTTCCTTCTTCCCAGTGTTCTTTAATTACATCCAGTGGCCCCCTAGGGTTTATCCCATATAACAAAGCAAATAGGGAAAATCCTGTGGATGCTAGTGGCACTTCTTGATATGCAAATAATAGGTATGGCAAGTACTTATCCCAGTCCCTGCCTTCCTCTTTGACAAATTTCCATAGCATTCTTTTTAATGTCTGGTTAAATGTCTCAATGAGGCCACCTGTTTGGGGATAGTAGGGAGAGGTACACATTGCCACCACGCCTAACAGATGGTACAATTCTTTCAGCATCAGTGCATTAAAATTACTTCCTTGATCTGTCAAGATCTCTTGAGGTATACCCATCCTACTGAACACTTTTTCAAGTTCTTCTGCTATTTTAGGAGCTGTAACAGTTCTCATAGGTATGGCTTCAGGATACCTAGTGGTGCAATCGCATATTACCAAGATGTACCAATTCCCTTTAGAATTTTTCTCTAATGGACTTATTACATTCATAGCCACTCTCTCAAAAGGATTTGTCACAATAGGGATTGGTTGTAGGGGTTCTCTGTCCCTTTTACCTATGTGTGCCACTTTTTGTCATTCTGTGCATGAACAACAATAATCTGAAATCTGTTCGTGTACAGTAAGCCAATAGAACCAGGTTAACAAGTGGTTAAGGGTTCAGTCTCTTCCTGCATGGCCTGCCAAGGGAATGTCATGGGCTAAATACATTATTTGCATACGGAATTTTTCAGGTAACAGTAACTGAACCACTATCCCCTGTTTTGGGGTTCACACATTCTCTAAATAACAACCCATTTTTCAATATATATTGGGGGAACCATTCTCAGTTCACATGTCCACCTGTAAAAATAAAGGATTTGTGATTTGTCAGTTTTCTGCTCAGTTTCTAGATCACACCCTTTTAAAATGTTCCAAAGTCTGGTTGTACATCAGAGTGGGTGTTTATCCACTCTCTCTTCAATTTTCTTTTTTTTTAAGTTTGTTCTTCATCTTTTTCCAGGGTTACCAAAAGGGATCCTTCTCAAAAGGAAACATAGTTTGTAATTGTTCTTGTTTGGCTTGGGTTCTTGTTGTTATGGCAACAACTGGTAGTTGGTATTGTGGATTTTTAATAAATTTGTCAAAATCCGTGTGATTATGTCCAATAATCGCTAGCAGTGGTAGTTGAGGTACAAGACCCGCTGTCATTTCATGTGTATTTTCCTGTACAGTCATTCTTATAGAAGCAGTTGGATACCAATGTATGTCTCCATGGATGCAAACAACTATCATGTGAGTCTCTCTGGGTTTGTAGGATTCCGCCATGTCTGTACGAACCAAAATCTAGCGACTTCCTGAATCTCTCTTTAGACCCAATTTCCACAAAGGTTGTGTGTTGTCCCCAGTTAGCTAATGCTAGGCATGCTTGTTTTATTTGGACAATTCCTGGCAATGTACCCCCATCCCTGGCAACTATGGCATACAGTGTCTGATGGAAATGTATTTCCCCCTTGTTCTGCCTTTCAGTCTTGTTTTACAATAGTTGGAGTTTGATTATAAGTCTGAAAAGAGTAGGATTCTTACAGGATAACTGGATAGGTATTTGTCCCCTGAAATCCTCTGATTTTAGTGGGTCAATCTGCTAAGTAGTCCTCTGCCAAGGTGATGGCTCTTTCTGCTGTATCCGGTTTATGTTCTTTTACCCAGATTTGCACATCTTGTGGTAAGATCTTTACAAATTGTTCAGTGATCACCATCTAACATACTAACATACTAAGAAGCCAGCAAAGTAGGCCGTCTGGTCTACCGAGTCTGCTCAGTGATCAGTGCCCGTACAGTGCACTGACAAGGCCCCCCCACCCAACAGGGTCCACCACTCCCATCCCCCGGGGGGTACTGAGATGCAGCCTCCCCTATACCTATCCCAATCCCACCATCTCTTGAACCCCTCCACAATTTCAACCAATTCCAGTTCCATGGGCAGCGCATTCCAGGGATCCACCACCATCTCAGTGAAATTACATCTCCTTGTCTACCTCCTTAGTCTCCCCCTGACCAGCCTCATCGTGTATCTACTGGTGGTCCCCACTTCCCTCAGCTGAAGCACCCCTTCCTGGCTTACCATATTTATCCCCTTGAGATATTTAAAGACCTCAATCATGTCCCCTCTATTCCTCCTGTCCTTCAGAGAGTACAGGTCAAGCTCCTCAAGTCTTTCCCCATAGGGTTTGTCCCTATCATCTTGGTCGCCCACCTCTGGACCCTCTCCAGAAGAGCAATGTCCCTCTTTATGTAAGGATGCCAAAACTGCACACGGTACTCAAGGTGCAATATAACCAGGCAATTGAACAGTGGAAGGAGTACCTCCTGGCTCTTTGAGATAATCTCCCTGGCTATGCACCCAGCATTTTATTTGTCTGGGCCACAGCCCTCCTACACTGCTCTGAGTTGTTCATTTTGGCATCCACCACCACCCTGAGGTCCTTCTCACCTCTCGAGACCTGCAGTATTTCACCACCCAAAGTATATACATGAGCTGGAGTTCTGGCCCCCAGGAGCAGGACCCTGCACTTCCCAGTATTAAACTTCAACTTACAGGCATGCAACCACCCCTCCAGAGTCTCTAGGTCCCTCTGGAGGGCCAACCCCACTTCCTCCCCATCCACCACCACCCCCAGCTTTGAGTCATCAGCAAATAGGCCCATCTCACTCCTGATACTCCTTCTAATGTCCAAGATAAAAACGTGGAACAGGAGTGGGCCCAGCACTGATCCCTGAGGGACCCCACTAATAACTCCCCTGGGAGACGAGACCTCACCCTGGACCATCACCTTCTGAAAAGGACCTGCTAGCCAGTTTCCTATCCACCTGACCATCCATGCCCCCACCCCCATTCCAACAGCCCAGAATGTGGCACCGAATCAAACGTCCTGCTGAAGTCCAGAAAGAGGGCATCCACTGGCCTGCCCAGAAAGAGTGCCCTCGTCACCCAATCATAGAACTCCAACAGGTTGGTCTCTCATTATCTGCCCTTAACAAAGCCATGCTGTCAATCATCTAGGTGGCCCCATGCCCTCAGAAACCCCTCCAGCCTCTCTTTTAAAATGCCCTCCATCATCTTGCCCACCACCAATGTCAGGCTTACCAGCCTGTAATTTCCTGGCTCCTCCCACGTGCCGCCCTTATGTATTGGCACAATGTGGACCATCCTCCAGTCATGTGGCACCCTGCCTGACTGGAGAGAGGAATTGAAGAGGTCCATCAAGGGTGCGGCCAGGGTATCAGCCATCTCCTTAAGCACCCTGGGATGGATACCATCTGGCCTCGATGCCTTCTCTGCTCTTAGAGCCTTGAGAGCTTTCCTCACCCTCCCAATGGGGATCTCAATGTCCATGCCCCCCATCTGTTGATCCCTCACCCCCCCATGCAGCACCACCCCACCATCCCCCCAGTGAAGACCGTGGCAAAACATCATTTAATACCTCAGCCTGCTCCCCTGTTTCTTCAGCCCTTCCACCCCCTGGCCTCAGTCTTCCCATCTGTCCCTTCCCTTTTCTTCTTTCTGTGATATACCTGAAGAACCCTTTTTCACCCCTTCTAATCCCGAGCCAACCGCCTCTCCACCCCCACGTGAGCTGACCTCACCAGTCTGATGACCTTCCTGGCCATTAAGTCATACTACCCCTTGTCTACAACCCCACCTTTGTACTTGCTATAGGCGGCCTTCTTTTCCCTTACCACCTCCTGGATCTCTCTAGTCCACCAGCTCGACCTCTTGGCTCAGTCTCACTTCCTTCTCTCTCCTTCATGCATGCCTTGGTAGCCTCCAGGAGACCCTTTTTAATAACCTCCCATTGTCTCTTAGTGTCCATACCCATTCTGATTCCATCTAGGTAACCCCTGATGATCTGCTCCATACCCTTGAAGTCCGCACCTCTAAAGTCAACTACATTCATTTTCAAGCGACCTCCCCAGCCCCCCCGAGGACCAGGGAAAACCAGACCGTGGCATGATCACTCCCTGCCAGTAGGTCCCCAACCTCAAGGTCCCTGATGAGCTCCCTGTCTGACAGGACCACATCCAGGATGCAACCCTCCCTCTTTGGGTTGGCTACCAGCTGGGCAAGAAACGCATCCTGGAAGACATCCAGCAGTCACTACTCCCTGGCTAAGGAGGATGCCATAATACCCCAGTCTGCTCCTGGCATATTTAGATCCCCCAGCACTTTTGTATTCCCCCCAACCACAATGGTTCCTAAGGTTCACCAATAGGCCCACCTCCAGGTCTTCCACCTGCCCAGGTGGCCTATATACCACCCACAACTTCACCCTCCTGCTTCCTGGAGCCTGCTGGCTGACCCATAGTACCTCCACCCACCCCCCGCTTCCTCAGCCTTGCATACTTCTATGCCATCCTTGATGAAAAAAGCGCCCCCACCACCCTATCCCTTCTGATCATGGTGTATCCCACCAGGTTTAGGTCTCAGTCATGCTCTGTGGTTGCTCAGGTTTCAGTGACAGCCACCACATCCACACACCCCTCCAGCAGCAGTGCTTGAAGCTTGGCATCTTGTTACACCACCTGGTGTTAATCAGGGCCACCCTCCAACTTGCCCCTACCCTCTCCCCTGCCCTGAGGGCCCCCAGTCTGCAGCCTGATAGGGCTCCCTCTTGCCCTGTCAGGTGCACCTGGTCTGTACACCCCCCCACCATAGGGAGATGGCCAGGGCCATCCTGGTTGGGCCTGCCAGGAGGCCCCCACCTTCCCCCACTCATAAGTTTAAACCCCACATAGAGTGAATGAATCCTTCCAATCTATGCTTGAAGACCTCTTTCCCCCTTGCGCTGAGGTGGAGCGTGTCCCTCGCATAGGGTTCCTTGTCCTCCCATGTTGTAAAGACATAGACAGAGTGGAGGCTGTTCAGAGGAGGGCAACCAAAATGGTGCAGGGTCTGCACCAGAAGACATACAAGGAGAGGCTAAAGCAGCTTGATATGTATACCCTTGAGGAAAGGAGGGAGAAGGGGGGGAAATGATAGAAACTTTCAAGTATCTCAAGGGAATTAAGAAAGTGCAAGAGGGTAGTATCTTACAGAAGAAGAGATGTGCAAGAACAAGGGGGCACCATTTGAAGATAGAGGGGGGACTGCTCAGAGGTAATGTTAGAAAGTATTTTTTCACAGAGAGGGTTGTGGATGGCTGAAACAGCCTTCATGAGGAGGTTGTGGAGTCAGGAACAGTGGGAGAATTCAAGAATGCATGGGACAGGCATAAGGCAATTCTAGTGGGGGGGTAGGAGGAAGTAAGCTGTTGATTAACTAGAATCTGCAGCTTATCCATCAGGTAGGGAAATGGACAGACTAGGTGGACCAAGCAGTCCTTATCTGCCATCAAATTCTATTTTTCTGTGTTTCTATGTATCCCAGTCTCTCACCCATAACTCTTGGCCTTGCACCATTCCCTCAGCCATATGTTCACCTCCCTTACCTTCTGCTTGTTCTCCACACTGGCCCTGGGTACCGGTAAGATCTCCGAGAAGGAGACCAAGCACCTAGTGTCCTGACACACCCTGAGTAGCTTACAAAACCTAGCCTGAATCTCCATCACACTGTTCCCCTCTATATCACTTGTACCCAGGTGCACTAATATATCAGGGGTCCCCCCACACTCTTTTGCCAGAGCATAGACCAGATGCTTGGCCTTGTACACTATCATGCCTGATATACTCTTGCTCATAACACCACTGGTCATCCCCTCCCCCCACCCTCCTCACCCGATCCCCCTAACCATGGAATCTCCCAACAGAGCACCCCTACCACCTCCTCTTTCCTAGGCCCCCACATCCTGGCTGCCCCCGTCCCCCACCCCATCAGCTTTACAACTCCCCCTCACCTGTGTACCTATTTCCATCCTGTCCCCACCTCCAGCTCTTTCTTCTCAATGACCTGGCCCCGAGAGCCACTACCCCTGACCCCCTCTGGCTCCATGCCTGACTCTGTACTATCCCTCATGACAAGGGGACCCCTCTGCCCCCTGGAACCTGCACTAGCCCCCTTCCCACACCCTTCCCCCTCTGTCTCTCCTTGTATTACCCTGACCCCGTTCTCCCCATCCCTTCTTGATCCCTCTCGTCCTTTCCTGGCCCACCCTCCTTGTGTCTCCCCTATTTTTCTGTCCCCAACTCCTCCCTCACCCCTGGAGTCCTGACTCCTAACCCTCCCCCCTCCACCTTCCAGTGCTGTCATATCCCCATTCCCCAACTACCCCTGCTGAGTCTCCTTGCACTGGAGTATCTCTGCCGCTCCTATCTGCTTGGTTCCTGCCACTTTCAGTTTACCTGCCCCCTCTGGAGCCTCCTCTGTCCCAGAAAACATCTCCTCCTCCTCCTCCTCCTCATCTGACTGTACCAGGGGCGCAAATCTATTGTCATGCTTCAAACCTAATATCCTGACCTCACCGGCCGGTCTCCCCCCCATCAGTCTCCCTTTTCCTATAACTCTGCCCTGGTCCCCCAGCCACTTTCCAGGTCCCCTGGTCTTTTGTCTGCCCCCCATGCCCACTGGTGTTCCCCTCCATCCCGTGGGGCCCACCCCACCACTACCCTTATTGGTAGCGCAGTCCCTTGTGCCCATACCATTTCTCTCCAGGTGGTTTCTTCCTCATTTGGGCATCATCCCTGAACCCACTCCCCCACACCATTCATACCCAGTTTGCCCTCCCCCTGGCCTACCCCCACAGTTGGGTCATCATCCACTTCACCCCTCCGCCTTCCCCAATGCCCACCTTAACCACTTGACCTCCTCCCTGAGATGTGCCAACTGTTGACACATCAGCCTGAAAGTGGACAGCTAGATCACTTACTTTATAAAGTGTTATTGTTTTACATTTCAAATGCTCCTTAAATCTGGGTTTCTGACTGGAAATACCAAGACACAGAATGCATATGACATGGGAGAAATGAGCTAAGCAAATACAGAGCACTAAAAACACTGAGACTGATTTGTTTCTTAACCTACAACAGCTGAAGTGTAGCATCTGATTTGTGAGGGACATCCTACTTCAAATGCTGGTATTACGGGGGGGGGGGGGTCTGCCACAGCTTGTCTTCAGTACCTTCAAAGTGAAGTGCTGTAGCTCTCACATCACTGCTAATGATTTATAATGGGAATGGGGGCACTTTTAAAATCATGGACCTGTGGGGCCATCATAGTTCCCAAGTAGGTTAGGGGAACTTGTTAAGGGTTATAGAGTAAGTGACTTTAGTAGGATTTGAACCAGAGTTTCCCAGTTCTTGTGCATGTGCTTTAGCCACTAGATTATCCTTCTTCCATATGCTGCAGCTGATGTTGCCCTGGTAACCTATTCCTTGTTATAGCTTGAACTCTTTATTGCCTTACAGCAGCCATCCAATCATTGACTGCCTACTTACAAAGGGAAAGGGGCATTTTTGCAAGATTGTGTCTCACTACTGGTGTCAGTCAAAACAGAGAATGCTAACACACACAGAACATAATACAACAGCTATATAATACCACTTAAAACTATTTTTGTACCCAGAGTCATTTATTGGGTAAACTGTTTTTGCTAACAGAAACATTAATACAACACATACAGGCACTTCCTTATAGGAATACTGTATATACATGTCAAATCAGTGCTGCATTACACTCACATGGTCCTAGTTCCTATTAGACCTGCACTTCAGGATGTGCACAACACTTAAAGGGTTCCTCCATTACTCAAGTGGGGAACCAAACATTGTGGGTTCTGTTTACTGGTGGAACAGTATGTAGTGCAGCACCATTATTTGTTGCTCTGGTGACATCAACCTCCAGCAGCATTGATGGTAAAATGGAGGACAAACACATTGATAACATCTGGGGGCTGTATATTTTTATTTATAATCTAGATTTGGACAGCAGCAGGACGGGCAACTGGAGGAGGCACACAACAGTTACACATAAGTAGCTGGGAAAATATGGGTGTGAAACTATGGGAGACTTTCCCTTTAAGACGAGCATATGTTTCTCGTGGCATGTCTCGTGATTGCATTTTTAAAACTCGCAATCCAATCTTTTTCTATATGTCTCAGAATTAACATCATACCTTCATAACATTTCTTTTTTCACCCAGTCATAGTCCTCAGCATCTCTGCTTCCCATATGACTATATACCAGTTGGGCTTGTCCTGTCAAATAAGGGGCCAATTGAACGACCCACTGCTCCTTGAGCCATGAACGGAACCTAGCAATTCTTTCGAATGTCATAAGATAGGCTTCAGTGTCATCTGTCTCAGAGATTTTAGTCAATTTAATGTCCTTTGGAGCATTACCAGTTCTATGGGAATGTCCAATACTCAACGTTTGTATGACCCTCATGGTATCAGCCCACTTTGCAACCTGCTTCTGGTGATCAATCTCCCTTTGTTTAACCATTTCCAATTGCTTCACACATAACCATCTTAGCAGTTCACTTACATCTTCAGTTGGTGTATCTGTGATGTCTTCTCCAGTTTCCAGCATACTGTTATCAAACTCAGGCTTCGTCTTATTTCATGCTCCTATGTCAATGCCAGGAAGAGGCTTTTCTCCCAGCTTTTCCACTATGGCTCTAGTTAGCACCCTTTGGATCCTGATTTTCAGTAGCTCTTCTTGTTGCCTCGGTACATCTGTCCATCTGGATATCCACTGGAAACATCCCCTTGCCCAGTCTAGATGTTCCAGTAAAATCCCACTGCTAACACCAAGTCTGTGGAGAGGTGTGGAAATGACAGATGGACAGTGCACAGGAGATTCAATTTTACACACAGTTTATTTACAAGCAAACAAAAAAAAAAACTTTCGTCAAAAAAAAAAAATGCTGAATCACAGCAGGAATAATCTCAGTTTTCAGGATTTCCCCAGTTAAGCAATCAGTTGTATTCAGAAGACATGAAGGCTCACATGTCTTCCCTCCGTACAGGTCAGTATTCTTCCAACCAACGAATCTGATCTACTTCATAGGTACTAGCCTTATATACCCTCCTCCAGAAGATCTTGTGATTTATGACAGCAGTCTTTTTATTTATACAGTACTAGGATATACACAGAAAAGAAAATAGTGAGTTCAACCTTATTTAATATGGATTAATTTGCTTCTTATTAAAAAAAAAAAAGAATTTTCATTCAGACTGGGCTGCTCCTTTTTGTGATGTCATAGCTTTCCCTAAGGTATAATAATATTGATATCGGGGCTCGCAGTCCTCTAAAGAAGCCCCACAGGGAACCAGGCACATGGCTCCTAATGTTATTTCCTTCTTCAAGTAATTAAAGAAAATGAGACAGTTGCAGCATATCACAAAACAAAAGGTATAAAATGTGTCCATTCAGAGTATACTGTCCTTTTAACCAGGGTATTGTATTTGTTTGACTAACTGGTTTTAGTATAATAGCTTTTTAACAGGAGGCATTTCAGATTTATTTCACATAAAATATGATATGTCTTTTACACAGAGGTCCAGATATTCAGACTGTGCCAGGCAGCAGCACAAGCCTGGGCGCAGTGCAACTGGGATGCACCGGGGCCAGGACCAGGTGATATTCAACAGTGATGCGCCATGGCGCAGCACCATTGAATATGACAAGGTTGGTGCACATACTGTGCATGGTGCGGTGGCACTGCACTGGTGCAAGCCACAGATAGGGAGCACGGGTATGCGCCAGAGCAAGTGCAGTTAGGCACATCACCCGCGATATTCAGCCAGGAGCATGCAAATGAGACCATAATATATGCAAGGTGCAAATGGGGTCATCTGCATGTCATTACAGCCCCATTTGCATGCCTTGTGCAGGGCAGTGCAGCCCAGCGACTTGCACCTGGTACCCTGCACAGCATGACGTGTGCAGTGGGGATCCTGGGGCATCCCCCGCGCCATAGCCGTAATCGCAAGGTATATGTTGAAAGATATATTCCTGGTAGTCTAGTGGCCCCGCTGAGTCCCCAATAATTAAAAGACATGACCATCCCTGGTGGTCTAGTGGTCCCCCCTCCCACCTGAGGCTCTGATTCCCCAATCTATGTCATTATAATCGTCCCTGGTAGTCTAGTGGAACCCCCCCCGCCCGTTGCCATGATGGCAGTAAAACTCCATAATGAAGTGCCCTGGTAATCCAGTGGAACCCCCACCCTCCACCCACACAGAACCCCTTGCCCCCCACCACTCTCCCCACAGTCATCGAGCAGCAGCATCCCACCTGCATACTGCCCGGCCGCCCGCCAAATGACAGGTACAGTATGGGCTGTAAGTTCTTTGGTCCCCAGTTTGGACCAATGAGCTTGCAGGGCATATTATACTAGACAGTCCCAAATATGTGAATGAAGTCATCTGCGCTGCATAGGATTACACTGCACCCCAGCACATCGGGATTTGCGCTGCATCTGGCAGCCCTTTCAATATCCCTCCGGGGCGCAATGCGGGGTTGCACCAGGTGCAACCCCTTTGAATATCCGGGCCAGAGTATTTAGTTGTTTTTATGCTTAAATTTATTTCTTTCAAGTGCTGTACATGTCTCCTCATTCAAAAATAATTGCAATAGTGTGCCACAGAATGCTGTTGGGGAAAGCGAGGGAGTGAGCAGACTTTCCCAAATGTAAAACTGCTCTATAATATTATATCCTTATGTGCAACTTCTCTGGGCAGTTCTGGGTGACTAAAGAAAGGAAAAGGGAGTTTTCTTTCTAAAAACTGCAACACTTTCTTTTTCGGGAGCTCCGGGGCAACAGCCTCAGTTTCAGAATATGTTCTGGGAACACCGTGGGTCACGGACACCTGTAGTGCCCCAAAGTTGGGGGCATAACAGAAATAAAGAAAAGGCACCCCAGGGAACCCATGTGTAGGCAGAGAAAGGGCAGTGTGTTAGGGTCCCCCGGCAGTATGTTCCCCACAAAAGCAGCTGCTGTATAAAATAAGAAAATGTTTTGTTTCCTTGTTGCCTGCTCCTTCACAGGACCCCCCCCCCCCCGAGCAGGCAGCACAAGCTGGTAGCTAGTGGCAGATGCTCGGGTCTCGAGAAGTGGAACCCTGAGCACTTTTGAAAAAGATCCAGCCATTTGTGGGCAGTTGGGGCTGAGACAGAGAGGGGTGAGGATGTGGTGAGCAACAGAGACATAGAAAAGTAAACTTACTGGTGCTGTAAATGGTTCTGCTGGCTCTTCTACATGCCTGCACCTGCCTCCTGTCCCCAGCTCCATGAAGCAGCATCCAACGGTTGTTGTCTGCAGTGTCATCAGGTCCCTGATCAAGAAGAGGAGTGGCATCCATGGTGAGGGCTCTGTTCTGCTCCATTTTTTATTTTTAAAAAATGAAGGTAAAGTTAGGTCCTCTGCGGCAGCATACAGAAAAGTCTCATTTCCACTTCGGGGTCGGCCTTCGAGAAGCCTCGCAAGGCCAGGTCCATCCACCTGAATGCCTGCTGAAAAAAAAAGAGAAGCCCTCCCACTGCCAACAATTCTTCCACCTCCCGCAGCAGCTTCCTTCACCCCAGGCCGGGGCGGTGAGTCGGTGGCGGCAGCAGTGCCAAGGCGCTGATCGCCTGAAGGTCATTTAAAAATAAAAAAAAGACATTGTTTAAAAGTGCTCAGAGCACTGTAAGAACAGCTGAGAGCTGAGAGAGGGCAGGCCAAAGGGTCATAATTAGATAATTAAATATTCTGGGTGTGGCGATACCCAGGGGAAGGGCCTGGCCTAAAGGTCATTGGGAAAGAAGATAAATATTCATGAGAAGGGTGGCTCAGAGGTGAGGTGGCCCAGCTGGATGGACATAAAAGCCCTGCCGAGGCCCAAATAAGAATTAAAGGAGCAATGCCTGGGGAGGATGTTAAAAGGGCAATGACCGCCCTGCAGTTTGGGGAATAGTTCCACCAGTTAAAGGGGCAACATAGACCCTCAGTTTAAAAGGGTCCAGCAAGTAAGGCCCAGAGTACAGAGGGCCCAGCTACAAATATCCCATGGATTAAAGGGGCAATCAGGCCCACAACAAATACAGGGGCCCAGAAGAATAGGCCCAAAGTTAAAGGGGTAACATCAGGTCCACTAAAGATTTGAGGGGCAGCAAAGGACCTAAGTAATTAAAGGAGACCAGCAGAGCAAGCCCCAGCAGAAAGGCCCATAGTAGACAGAGGGGCCCAGTGGTAAAGAGGGCAAGAAAGACCCAGTGGAAAGAAAGCTCAAGGGATGGAAGGGCATTTATCCTGAAGTGTGCCAGGGGTAGACAGGTCTTAGTACCATAAGTAACCCGCAAGTGTATGCTATAGTCAAGGGTCAGTAAGAAAAGGGTGCTTAGCACACAACTGCCGTCTAGTGACTTTCATATGATGAAACTGTATATTGACTAGTATCTGAAATGTTGTCTTGATTGCAAAGTACCAAGACTGTATTGTACTGGGATTATGGTTATTTGCCCCTGCAATTAACAATTGCCCTGGGATTCTGGTTATTTGCCACTGCTATGAACAATTGCCCTAAACTTTGGTAATTTTCCCCTGTTCCTGGCAAATTGACCCTGCCATGAACAGTTGCCTGGATTCTAGCAATTGGTTCTGCTCCTGGCACATTTCCCTAGCAACAGTCAAACACCCTGGTGCAGTGAAAAGTGTATTCACCAGTGTTCATAGTTCCAACTGACTGTGCATGGACTCAATCTTCTGCCGCAACACACCTGGTGGAGTTGTTTACAGCTGATTCTTCACTGAAGCAGTCTCCAGCCAGCAAAGAACTTCACAGCAACATCCCTCCCTGTCATCCGCCATTGGTCGAAACTGACGCCACCCTCTGTGATTCACGACCACCTATTCCTGGTTTCCTTGTGATTTGGCCAGCCTGGAAGTGGAATGTCCTGGAAGAAGCCTCGTCCGCCACTCCCAGTTGTTCGACGATATTCGAGTCCAACGTGGCCAGTGTGTGTGTCCGGGTCCGCCGGTTTGTTGTTTTTCTGGTTCTGGACAGTACAGGGCTCTGATCTTCATCCTGCATCCTACTCTTCCTGTTTGTCACACCTTGCTTGCACTGTGTTGTTCTCTAGGATTCAGCTTGATCTTGGTGGTCCTCCTGTGGCTCTTTTGCCAAAAAGAAGTTTCAATGTGCCTTCGTCCTTGGCAATCCTTGCAAGTGGATTCAATGCCAAGCACTTGTTCCTTCATCCTTGGCACCCTGGTTGAGGGTTTGGGCCAGAGAAACTGCAACAGATCTTCACCCTTGGCAATCCTTTCAAGTGGATTCAATGCCAAGTCTTTGTTCCTTTATCCTTGACAGACCTGGTTGAGGGTTTGTGCCAGGGAAGAGTTCGGCATCTTGTGCTAAAGTATTCTGGAAGCCTTAGAGAGTGGGTTGGCTGAAGAACCAAGGTCTGTATAAAAATCTCCCACAACCCCTCCAACCTCTCCTAGGTGTAGCTTGGTACCAAGTAGGAACCCCGTTTCCCCCTTTTGCCCCATTGCTTCTTCACTCTTCAGTAGTGTACACAAAGACGGAAGGAAAAAGTTGGACTTCTGTTAACAGCACTAGACTTTTAGTGATGTGTTTTCCATTTAGCACCTCAGAGTTGGGATACAGTGCTCATATAGCCTGTATAACAATTATATAGCATGTAGAGCTGTTTATAGAGTTTTAGAACCATAGTACATTTTAGAGTTTGCATTATATAGTTCTATGTTATTTGTTACTGCCTAGATATCCACAATGCTATCCATGCTCCCTGTTGTTTTTGTTGTATTTTCTTGTATGACAATGTCCTCCTTCTCCTCCTGTCAAATAAACATCTTTGCTTCATCCTACCTCTGTTTACAACTCCTGCCTCTCCTTGTCAGGTGATTCCATCCACACAACCCCATTCGAACCTTCAGTGGCCCCTCGCCATCCCACCTGCTGAGGATGCCACTGGTACTGCTGGTAGCGAGACAGTTACATCCACCACTCAGAACGAAGAACCCCAAGGTCTACCAGTACAGCACCGTTACACACCAGAACATATTTTTTCTCTTCAGCTCTCCTTTATAAAAGAGAGAGATTTCACTCTACTATCATTGTAACTAGTTTTTTATTCCTAGTTTGTTATCAAGGTGTCTCTAAAAAAAAAAAAAATTGAATGAGAGAAAAATGGCGAAGCTCCTGTCACGGAGCAAAACTGTTTCAGACAGAAAAGTACCCATTCTTAATGATAGCTCCAAACAGAGCTACAAGTTAAATCATGCCACATAATGGGAAAAAATGGCAGGGGTTTCTCATTTTATTCATATCAACACTAAGGCTTCTGTAACAGCTTTACTAACATGGTCATTTTCTATTGGTTAATGAACTTTGCAAGCCTTACTGTTGGCTATATGCCTATACGTAATTTTCTAAATGACAATGAATTATATGCACACTTTCACTTTATGGCACTTCTAATCTTGCTTGCCATAACTTCCTGGAAGGACATTAGAAAGGAAAAAAGAAAAAGAAAACACAGTGATAGTAGTAAGTTAGAATTGGGGAGGTGGGGTCTACAGGTGGCCAACCTGATAGAGCTACAGAGAAAATCTGGATAATTTTGAAAGGACAAGAGAGATTGTAGTGCTGTTACAACAGTCTTTTGAAAATTGATGACAGTGCAGGGCCCTTCCAGGTTCAATAGGGTTATACCCTATCACACACGCCTACTAAAAAATCTGACAGTTTATGTTTATAAACCTGTAAGTAATATGTATAGGATCTCCTACAAGAGAGGTCCCTACTGATTAGAAAGACACAGTTGTGATTCCAATCTTTAAAAAAGGCTGGAAGTCACTGTCCTCCAACTACAGGCCTATTAGACTAATGCCGGTCTTTGGCAAAATCATGGCAACAATAATAAAACAACATATTACCGAATCAATTAACAATAAGAATCTGACTGACCAATTCTAACATGGTTTTACAAAGAACAGATGTGGTGTAACCAACCTAATAGCATTCTATGAACCAATAAGAGAATTACTGGATATCAACATACCAAGTGAGGTCAGACTTCTTGACTTCAGCAAAGCTTTCAATAAGGTGCCATATAGCAAACTGATCGATAAAAAAGCAAAATGGGGCTTCATTCAAGAATAGTTGGTTGAGTACAGAACTGGCTGAGGGATAGGTGTCATAAAGTAAGAACAGGTGACATATTATCAAATTAGGGTCAGTAGTGGAGTGCCGCAAGGATCAGATCTCAACCCAGTACTTTTTACACTGTTTATTGGAGATATGCATATAAGAATTAGTAGTAATGTAACAAAGTTTGTAGATGACACCAAGTTGGGAAGTCCATCAATGTCTGAGTCAGATGCAAATAGAAGACAGAAAGATCTTAAAAGGAACTGTCCACTTGCAAATGTCCCACAGCATACTGTAGGACAGCCCCTGATTATTTTTTCTACCTAAAATAAAACTGGTACCTTCTGGCATGTTTTAGTGTTTTAAGTTTATCTGGTTGATCCTGCTGTCCCACCCATCAGCATTTTGTGATGAGCGCTGTCTGGGGCACATCCCAGAGCTTCCCGCAGCTGACGTCAGAGCTGAGGTTCAGCTGCAGGAGTGTGTAAAGGTTTTATCAATGTATGGAGCTATTATCAGCTCCAGTTTGGTCACTCGCATTCCCCATGTCAGACTGAAACCAAGTATAGCTGGACAGTCTACAGTATACTTGGTTTCGGTGTGACATGGGGAATGTGAACTGGGGATCAGCCACTGGAGATACACAGAAACATAGGAACATAAAATTTGATGGCATATAAGGAACACTTGGCCCACCCAGTCTGCCCATTTCCCTACCTAATGGATAAGCTTCAGATCCTACTGTAGTTAACCAGCAGCCTACTTCTTCCTACCCCCACCCCCTAGAATTGACTTATGACTGTCCCATGCATTCTTATTTATTTAGCTTTTGTTTACCGGGTAAGTACACTAGACAAATAGTATGCCTATTTTCAGGAATGACCCAGGAGAGCACAAAACATACAGTATACATACATGGCAACATTGGAGAAACAGCATGATACAGTAAAAAACAGCTATAACAACGCTTGTATAAGGGCAGAGATACTGCCACACATAGTACAAATTGTTACAGGACATAGATAGACATTAGAATCACTGAATACATATTTCATGAAACCATCATGGACTCAAGGTGGACAATAGTGGACTGCAGAGTATTACATTACAGAGACTAGGAGCAGTCACATCTTGTCGTTTGTTTTGAAGTGGGACCACAGGGAGGGCGAAGGTCCCATGGGAAGGGGCAGAAGCGAACAGAGTCTGGAATGGGTTCCAGAGCCTAGGCACAAGAGCGGCAAAGTCACGATCCCCATAGCGGTCCAGTGGGGGAACTTTACACAACTGTGGTCTGTGACCTGAGCTGGTAGGGATGGTGTCCAGTTTTGGAGAATCGCCAGTCCCGACGGTATGCCCGTGGCAAGCACTTTCCTGGTGAAGTTTCCTACACAAAGGATCAGGAATTCCGCAGGGGGGAGCCAGTTGAGTTCGTCATAGAGCTCACATCGTTAGGTGAGTTTGGGAGCAGCAAGTGCAAACCAACAGATATCATTATATGCCATGTTCCACCGATTAAGATGGATTTGAGGTGACCTGGCAAAGAGGTGGTATCCATAACTAAGGGAGGGGAGAAGCACTCCCCTCTCAAGTGCCAGCCTCGCTCCCGGAGTCAGGTTGTATTTGGCCCTGTAGGCAAGGTCAAGCTTACACCTGGTGGCTCTGCAGATGTTTTGGATATGGCTTCCCATGTCAAGTTGTGGGTCGAGGGTGACCCCAAGATATTTAATTGAGCTCGCTGTTGGCAACAGGGGGCCTCCATCACAAGCTATTTTGAGCATAGCTGATGGGGCTTTTAACTTGGCCGTGGAACCAAAGAGCATGGCCTGAGTTTTGTTAGGATTCAATACCAGTCTATGGTTGGTAATCCAGTTCTTGAATTCCACCACTGATTTTGACTCCACAACCTCCTCAGGAAGGCCGTTCCATGCATCCACAACCCTCTCTGTGAAAAAAATACTTCCTTACATTACCTCTCAGCCGCCGCTCCATCTTCAAATTGTGGTCCCTTGTTCTTGCACACCTCTTTTTCTGAAACATGCTACCCTCTTGGACTTTGTTGATTCCCTTAAGGTACTTGAAAGTTTCTATCATGTCCCCCCCCTCCCTCCTTTCCTCGAGGCTATACATACTGTGTTAAGCTCCTTAAGTCTCTCTTCATATATCTTCTGGTGCAGACCCTGCATCATTTTAGTTGCCCTCCTCTGGACTGCCTCCATCCTGTCTATGTTTTTGCGGAGATTGGGTCTCCAGAACTGCACGCAGTACTCCAGATAGAGTCTCACCAGCTGTCTGTACAGAGGGATAACAACTTCCTGTTTTCTACTCGTGATGCCTCTCCCTATGCATCCCAGTATCCCCCCAGCCCTCCTTACTGCCCTCTCACATTGCTTGCCCACCTTTAGGTCATCTGATATGACTACCCCCAGGTTCCTTTCCATTTGTGTTGTTGTTAGTATCTCACCCTCATTGTGTACTCTTCCCCTGGGTTTTTGTTTCCCAGGTGCATTACTTTGCACTTCTTAGCATTGAATCTAAGCTGCCATACATTTGACCATTCCTCCAACCCTGCCAAGTCCCTTCTCATCCTTTCCTCCCCACCTTGTGTATCAACTCTGTTGCAGATCATTGTGTTGTCTGCAAAGAGACATACTTTTCCTTCCAGTCCCACTGCAATGTAGCTTAAAAAGACATTGAAGAGGACTGGTCCTAGTACTGAACCCTGCGGTACCCCACTACTAACCCCCCATTCTTCAGAGTGGACTCTGTTTACTCTTACCCTCTGTGTCCTGTTCTCCAGCCAGTTCTTTACCCAGGCTACCTTCTTGGGACCCACTCCCAGGCTGGCTAACTTGCATATTATTCTTATCTTTTGTGTGGGACTGTGTCAAATGCCTTGCTAAAGTCTAGGTAGCTCATGTCCACAGCCCCTTTCTGATCTACTACTTTGGTCACCCAGTCAAAGAAATCTATTAGATTCATCTGACATGACCTTCCCGCTATGAATCCATGCTACCTTGGGTCCTGTACTCCTCGGGCCTCTAGGTACTCAACAATTCTTTCCTTCAGAAGTGATTCCATCATTTTCCCTATCACTGAGGTTAAACTAACAGGTCTGTAGTTTCTTGCTTCTGCCCTGCTCCCACTTTTGTGAAGTGGAAAAACATCTGCCCTCCTCCAGTTCTCAGGTACCACCCCATCCTCCCATGATTTGTTAAACAGGGTAGTCAGTGGTGTCACTAGTTCTACCCTTAGTTCTTGTAGAATTATGGGATGAATCCCATTAGGCCCCATTGCTTTGTCCACCTTGAGTTTTAAGAGTTCTTTCAGAACCCTTTCTTCCAAATATGGGCTGGTATCAACCCCGGTATCCAGAGTGTATCTACTGTTTGGTTTAGGTACCTCCCTCTCTTCATTTGTGAATACTAAGCTCAAATATTTGTTTAGTATCTCTGCCTTTTCACAGTCACCCTCTGCCCACCCCCAACCCCCTTTATTAAGCCTCACTATCCCTCCCTTGGTCTTTCTTCGCTCCCTGATGTACCTATAAAAGGTGTTATCCCCCTTCTTAACTGAGTTGGCTATCTTTCCTTGGTTTGGGCCTTTGCTGTTCTGACTGCCTTCCCAGCTTCCTTTTGCTTTAACTGATACAATTCCCTGTCCTGCTTCTTCTGTGATTCCTTGTACTTCCTGAATGCTTTCTTTTTCTCTCTAACCTTCCTTGCCACCTCCTTTGAGAACCATAGTGGTTTCTTACATCATTTTGTTTTGTTTATTTGCTTCACACAAAGGCTTGTTGCATCTGTTATGGCAGTTTTGTTTATTCCCCATTGTTCTTCCACCCCTCCTTCCTGCCCATTTGCTAATGCATTCCTTAGGCACTCACCCATTTTGGCAGAGTCAGCCCTCCTAAAGTCCAGTACCTTTGCTTTTGTATGGCTTGGCTCTACTGCTGTTTATCTTGAACCATACTGTTAGATGGTCACTAGTTCCCAGATGGCTACCCACTTCTACATCTGTGATCCTCTCTCCATCTTCACTTGAGAGTACCAGGTCTAAGATTGCTCCCTCTTGAGTGGGTTCCAATACTAGTTGTCTAAGGCATGCCACCTGTAGGGCATCTAGAATAACCCACTCCTAGAAGTGGCTGCTGTAAATGCACTCCAGTTAACATCTGGCATATTCAGATCCCTCATCAGCAATATCTCCCCTTTTTCTGCAATTCTAAGGATAGTTTCTATAATTTCCTTGCCCTTTTTCTCCACCTGAGATGAGGATCTGTATACAACCCCTGTGTGGATTGTGGTACTATTGCCTGTCTTCAAATTGACCCACAGTGCTTCCTCTCCTCCCTGTTTACCCTTTTGTTCTGTTGCTTTGATTCCTTCCCTTATGTAGAGAGCTACTCCTCCTTTTCCTCCTCTTTTACCCTCCCTGTCCCTCCTGTAGATAGTGTATCCTGGTATGTTTATGTCCTAGTCATGGTACTGTGTGTACCACGCTTCTGTGACTGCCACGATATCCAGATGTTCCTCCTCCATCAAGACCTCTAATTCAGGAAACTTGTTACCCAGGCTATGGGCATTGGTACTCATTGCTCTACATTTTTTGATGGCTTTACCTCTTGTAGCAACATCCCTGTCCTCATTGACTTTGCTTCCTCCATTTACCCCTGTCCTGCTCCCTACTGACCTTTCTACCTTGGTCTTTACCTCATTTAATATCCTGTTTTGTATGGGGAGGCTGGGAATTCCCTGCTGCTTATCAGTGCCTCCCCCCTTGACTAGTTTAAAAGTTTGCCAATGAAGCATTTAAACCAATCTCTCAGAAGACTTGTTCCCTTCCTGGACAGATGCAGACCATCCTGCCAGTATAGGCTGGTATCCCTCCAAGTGGAACCTCAGTCCCCAATGAAGCCAAACCCTTGTGCTCCACATCATTTTTTCAACCATTCATTGAATCACATGGTGCAAAGTACCCTCACCTCACCCATGCCCATAGACAGGCAGCACCTCTGAGAAGGATACTGTGTGTGCTACTTGCCTTAGACTCCTCCCCAATGCCACAAATTCCTCATGCACTGCTCTGATCTCATGCTGAGCCAAGTCATTCATCCCTAGGTAGACAATGACAACCAGCTCAGTCTCCCGTGCAGCTGTTCTCGCGATCCTGAGGATGCGCTTCCTATCCCTCCAAGCCATGACACCAGGCAGGCACCTTACTTCAGTTTTCCCTGTTCCCCCCAGTTCTATCCCCCTAGTAATTGAGTTCCCCACCAGGAGCTGCTTCCTTTCCCTGTGGTGTCCTCTGCCTCCTTTCAGTGGGCCTCCCTTGTGACAGTTGTCTGCAACCTCCTTAGGTTCTAGGATGTGCCCAAAGTGATGCTTATCACAAGATGCCAGCAAGAGGGATGGCAGGCTCAACCAGATAAATGCAAAATACTAAAACATGCAAGTGGGTAACAGTTTTATTTTAGGCAGAAAGTCTAATTGGGGCTGCCTCACACTATGGCAATTTTTTTGCCACATGGACATTTCCTTTTAATAAAATTCAAAACCTGGCACGATATTGGGGTATGCATTTCAATGAGAATAAATGCATAGTTGTGCTTTTTGGGAAAACATAACCCAAGGAACAATTTTTGTTTCAGCAGTAGCATACTCAAAAATGTAAAAGAAGAAAAGGATGTAGGTGTCATAATTCAATCAGACTTATCTTTTCCAAGTAATATTAAAATTAACAGTAGAAAAGGACTAAGAATTCTAGGGAACATCAAAAGGAATTTCAATAGCAGGCATGAAAATGTAATCATACCATTGTTCCGATCATTAGCCAGGCTATATATGGACTTCTTCTCTTAGTTTTGGTCACCTTCACTGAGAGGGGAGATTAAAAAAACATAAAAATTGTACAAAAAAATTATGAAATGTATCCAATGGAAAGGGGAAACTGGACTACTAGACTAGACTAAAATCCCTGGGGTTACATAGTTTGGAAAGAATGAGAACCAGGGGAGATTTCATGTTATATTATATTAATATAATATATTATAAACATCTATGTACAGAACTAGGATTCATACCCAAAGAATGTGGACATAGTGCTAGGGAACATAGAAAACAGTTACAAGGGAGAAATTATATAACCAAAGCCAGAGGTTCTTATTATACTCAAAGGGCAGGGAGTAACTGGAACCCACTACCTGAAGAAATAACAAATGTTAAAAATGTCAATCTTTAAAACAACTATTAGATGTTATCATGGATAAATGGACACACTGAACAACTGTGTAGTGAGGGAATTGTCTAGAAGGACCATTTTAGGTCTATCCCTATTCCTAAAATCAGTAGTAACCTTAGTAGTAGGGTAAGTCACCTGCTGAGATCCCCAGTCTCCTGTTTTGTAAGTGTGTCATAACCTCTATATCATGACATCTGCAGCTGTCTTCTCAGCAGCTCAGTGGCATTCCAAATGTTTGTTTGATGTGCAGGCAAAGGATCAGTGGTTCAAATCCTGTCACGAACGTAAGCAATTTTTAGATGGAAACTCACCTGAGAGGCAATTCATGGTGATGTGGAGTTGGAACAGTAAATCATATAAGTAAATTTAGATAAAAACAATTTGTGAAGATAAATTGCCTTCTGGGATTAGCATCCCAGTTTCCTATTTTGCAGATGTAACACAACCTCTACAGCACAGGAACTGCAACTCACTTATCTGTAGTTCAGTAAAACACTGAATGTGAGTTTGCTTAGCAGGAAAAGGGTCAGTGGCTAAAATCTGAGCAAGGACTTAAGCATTTTTTTCTCAATTTTTTTTTGTTAGACCACAACTCACTTGCGTGGTGATTCCTGGCAATACAGTGTTGGAATAGTAAACTATTTAAGTACATTCAGCTAAGAACAATTTGTGAAGGCAACTCTCCTGCTAAGATTAGATCCCAAGTTGCCTGCTTTGCAGGCTCTGACATAACCTCTACATCATAATAACAGCACCTCATTTACCAGCAGCTCAGTGGCATACTGAATGTGTGTTTGCTTAGCAGTCAACAGATCAGTGTTTTAAATCCAGGTAGGAACTTAAACATTTTCTTAATATGGGAACTCACTTGAGTGGTGATTCATGGTGGTGTGGAGATGGACTAGTAAATTATATGAGAAGTAAATTTAGCTAAGAATAACAATTTATAAAGGCAAAGATTCCCAGTCACCTGTTTTGCAGGTTGTGACATAATCTCTACCCCACAGGAAATGCAACTCACTTACCTGCAGCTCAGAAATACACTGAACGTGAATTTGCTTAGCAGAGGCAAAAAAAAAAAAAAAACAGTGATTCAAGTACAAGTAGACACAGTCTGAATGTTAACAGGATCTTACATTTTTTTCAAATTTTCTTTGTAAGATGGAAACTCACTTGAGCGGTGATTCATGGTTGTTTGGAATTGGACTAGTAAATCATATAAGAAGTAAATTTAGCTAAAAACATCAATTTGTGAAGGTATATGGTCTGTTGGGATAAGATTCCTAGTTTCCTGTTTTGCAGGTTGTGACATACCTGCATACCACAGGAACTACAACTCACTCACTTGCAGCTCAGTGGACACTGAATGTGTGCTTGCTTAATAAGCAAAGGGTCAGAGGTTTAAATTAGGTAGATACATCCTGAATCCTGGCAGGGACTTAAACATTATTTCCTAAGATGGCAACTCAATTTATTGGCAATTCCTGGTGTTGTGGAGTTGGAATAGTAAATTATATGAGAAGTAAATTCAGTTAAGAACAACAATTTGGTAAAGTGCCTCCTGGGATTAGATCCCCAGCTGCCTGTTTACCATGTTGTCACTTAACCTCTATTCCACAGGAACTGCAATTCCCATACCTGCAGCTCAGTGGCACACCGAATGTGTGTTTGCTAAGCATGCAAAGTATTAGTGGTTTGAATACAGGTAAGCACACAGTAAATTGTATTTAATATGGAATTATTATACACCTTACAGACCTTATTTGGCACCTTTGTCTCCATTTTGTAACCGTAGAGTGGGCAAAGTGGATAAAACAAAGTATGTTTATTTATTTAGTTTTTGTTGATGAGGTAAGTGCACTAGACAAATCCTGCCTATTTTCAGGCATGACCCGGGGGAAGGGGATACAGATGAATGCCAACTGACCTTGAACCTGATTAAGCTGTTTCTCTTTTGTCCATTTTACAAAAAAACCAAATAGCTCAGGGATATCTTGGAAGATATGTATGGATTCCCTTCAAATTTAGTAGTGTCAAGTTTTTTTTCAAATAACATAATTTTCTTGATAATGCTACAATATCTGCTTTTTTGCTGCCTTTAAATCTTGATTAGTGTTCATTTGTTGGACACTTGTATTTAACAATTATGTATAAACCTGAAATTTTTCTTCTGATTAACAAGAATAATTGCTGATATACAATATATATCACTAGCATTAACAAGAATGATAGCACTCATTGTAAAGCAAAGTTACAACTTCTGTATTCTTGTAGAACAAATGTAACCACACATTGAATTGTAACAAGCACAATAACCCCCAGTTCCTTCTCTTTATAATCAGTGAATTGAAAATGTTGAATCAAACCCTACTATGTATAGTTGTGCATATGGTATGTGTGTGTAGTTGATATTTGTATTTAATTGTATTTATAATGTGTGTTTACAGTGTCATAAAAGCCTTGAAAGCTGAATGACTAAATGAAGAAACTAAAACTTACACCAGACACCCACTAGGAGAGCACCATAGATGGGCAGAAGAGACACCTCTTTAATGTCTCAGCTAAAGAAAGACACACCCCAACAGTATAGCATCCCCTATTACTGCACTCAGTGTCAGCATTTACGGTAAGAGCCCAATCCCAGTTAAGGAGTAGAACCCATGACCTTCTGGCACAGAGGTGGATGTGCAACCAACTTGGTGGAGCTGTCCTCAGCTTTGCAGGTAATGTGTGAAACCTTCCTTGACCTGTAATTCACCACTGCCTTCACATCTCTCAAGTCTTTAAATCTTCCCAGTCCTACCTCTGAAATACTGTCCACGTTCCTTAATTTCCCTTTCCCACTTCTCACAAGTTCTAATCCATATGTATCCTTCAACATCCTGTGTATTAAAATCATCCATGGGTTTGCTCCACCTAACCTTTCTTACTTAAACAGTCATACTTCCCTTCTCCACCACTTCCAGTTTATCTGGGTCAGGTCTCCACATAGTTCTTGCCATCAGTCATATTCCTGTTTGTGGCAGGGCTTTCAGCTACAGTACTTTTTCCCACCACCTGCAAGAGGGTTGCAACTAATAGTTACCTTACTGCTTCCCTTACCCTATTTAAATATAATATCCTTTCTCTGTGGCCTATGGTCCTTAATGTGTAGCAGCTTCTTCCAACTATTCTTCTATTTAATGCCTCAACCCCACTACTCTCATGTTCTAATCCACAAATATCCTTCAATATCATCTCTCTGCCTTAAAATCATTCATGGGTTTGTTCTGCCTAACTTTTCTAATCTCATCACCCAATTGATCCCTTATCTACCCCTTCCAGTTCCTCTGGTTCAGGTCTCCTCACAGTTCTTGCCATTAGCCATATCAGTATTGGCAGAAGGGCTTTCAGCTACTATACTTTGTCCCCACCACCTGCAATGGCTTGCAACCAGTATTTATCTCACTGCTGCCCATACCCTATTTAAATATCATATCCTTTCTCTGATTGAGGGCCCATAATCTATACCAACTCCTTCCAACTATTCTCCTATTTGAATTTATATAACCTGCTTCTGCTGCTATGAAACATTTTTGTTATATGTTGACAGCGTAATTTACTGATCCTGTCCTTTATGCTGTGAAGGATTTCTTTGGATACATTTTGTATGTAAGATTTGGTGCACAGTAGAATTAGAGTATGTTGTATTGTATTGCACCTTGGGTTTGGGATTTGGAAAAAGACTGTGACTATGATGAAGTGACAGAAAGGAGTGAAACATAACACAATAAATTCTGTTTCATACTAACGAGACCCAATGATCAGCATCATTATTGCTTTAACCTCCTCAAAGAGCACATCTCAGCCAGAAATTGAAAAGCAAGATGGACTTGCAGTTTGAGTACACATCAGAACAGTCATCTTTCTTTATATAGGCAACCATAACAAACTAGCATATAAATACGTAACTATTTGTGATATTATCATGTGGAGGATTAGATGTGAAATCCTATCATAGTTATGAATCCCAAATGTACAGTCCCCAGTACAGCATCACAATACTTCAGCTAAGCTTTCACTGTAATTCTCCACTGAAGGTGTATGATTGCATTATTTCAGAAACTGTACAACACATACCCCAACAATATAATCAGTTCATCTTTGGAGCAATTGTTATCATCTTATAGGTTTCATAGCGTTTTGACTATCTGCTCAGATGCCACTGTGTTAACAAAAAATAGTCTAGTCACATACATAATGGCTTTATAAATGAGATTCCATTACAAGAGGCTCACAAAAAGAAAAGAATCACAAGCAAAATGTAATTTACTCTTTACAGTATTATAATGTCAAGAAATATCCATCTAGTTTCTTTAAAATATATAAACATTATGAGTGTTTTCAAACCACCAGTGACATTATCAGATGATAAATATCATTTTTAAGCCCTGAAACATTCTAGAATGTTCTTAATATTCCATTTCAACTGTCTTCTGTCATTGGTTCTATTATACTGAAATGTATTCTTTTAACATTCTATCTGAGTGAGACATCTTGTGATTTAAGTGCCCTTTTAAGCTTAATAAAGTAGTAAATGAAAAGTGTAAAATGACTCAAGTCATTTCAGCAACATGCTTTATAGAAGATCAACACCAATTTTGCTGCTACAAAATAATATGGAATCAAAGACATGAGTTTATAGTTAAAATGAAGACATGCAGCTTAGCCCAAAAATGTTTGTACTTCTCTTGACGTGGAACATAGAAACATAGAATTTGATGGCAGATAAGGACCGCTTGGCCCACCTAGTTTGCCCATTTTCCTACCTAACAGATAAGCTGCAGATCCTAGTTAACCAACAGCTTAATTCCTCCTACCCCCCACTAGGACTGCTTTATGTCTGTCAAATGCATTCTTGAATTCCCCCACTGTTCTTGACTCCACGACCTCCTCAGCGAGGCTGTTCCATGCATCCACAACCCTCTCTGTGAAAAAATACTTCCTCACATTACCTCTGAGCCGCCCCCCCCTCTTATCTTCAAATTGTGACCCCTTGTTCTTGCACATCTCTTTTTCTGAAAGATGCTACCCTCTTGGACTTTGTTGATTCCCTTGAGGTACTTGAAAGTTTCTATCATGTCCCCTCTCTCCCTTCTTTCCTCAAAGGTATACATACTAAGCTCCTTTAGTCTTTCTTCGTATGTCTTCTGGTGCAGACCCTGCACCATTTTGGTTGCCCTCCTCTGGACAGCCTCCACTCTGTCTATGTCTTTGTGGAGATGGGGTCTCCAGAACTGCACACAGTACTCCAGATGGGGTCTCACTTTATAAAAGAACCTTGGCTCAAAGGTATTTGTAATCCTGGACTTTCAATAAACAATAAATAAATAAACAACAAAAATAAATTCTGCTATTGGGTGTAACGATACACAAACCTGACTAGCTGTCGACATTGGTTACTGGTGGCATTATCAACCCATAATGCACTGGTAAAAATGAGTCTCTCCACCCTGAGCCTGTTTACATTTATTAACACATTGCAAATCTCTATGCCAAGGAACTCAAACTATTATTTGTAGTACTCCCCACACACACACCCAAATACACACACTTTAAACACAAGTTAAAAAATCACTACCATGTCAAGTCATGATTTTTCTTCCCATCCCAAACACAAAACTACAAACACAGTGGAGTCCGCCAAGATGCAGTGTCACAGATTCCTGCATGACATAAGGGATAATGGCAGCGCTAAGGCCTGAGGTTCAATGTGGGGGAATAGCTCCTCCCACATCCCTAACAAAGGCCAGCCTCCATGGTAGTTCCCCACTTAGCACATTGCTAGACTCCTTGCCCTTCACTTGCACTGGGCTCCTGCGTGGCTCGTGGGCTGTGCCTCCTTCTCCTTCAGCCTGCTCCTTTGTTGCTTTCCTCTCCCTCTGTCCCTCCTGTGCTCTTCTGTTTTTACTTTTCCTCTTTCTCCGTTGTCTCCTTTGTGCCCCCATTCCCTTGCTAGTTCCCCTTTTGTTTGGCTTTTGTTTCTGCGTCCCCATCTGTTACTTTCCTCCCCTTCTGTGTCCCACGTTGCTTCCCCAACCCGCTCCCCTGCTCTGCATCACTTTTGCTTCTTGGTCTGTTCTCCCTCAATTTTTCCTTCATCTCCTGGGTCCCTGGCCTTGGGGGATGCCTGCCATGGCATCTGGAGCTTTGTGCATGGTTTCTTCCCTGATCTCTCTCCACCATTTTGCTGATTGTCCCTCTCTTCCCCTGCCGCTGCTCTGGTGTGTTGCCTACCTGCGTCCCGCTGTACCTATGTGCTTCTCCATGTCCCTGTCAGATGCTTCTTGCTTTGGTTTTGTCTTCCTATTGCCCGGGGGGGTTTCCCCTCTACTTTTTTTGCCAGGCCTGCCTTCTTGCCATTGTTATCAACCCCACAGGAATTGCTGCTCAGGTAGGCGACCGGTCTCCTGGTATTGGTCTCCATTTCCACTGGGTGTGCTCTCCACTGGCTGCTACGGTGGGCTGCGCTCACTCTTCCTTCCTCTTGCCCTCCTCCTCAATACTGAAGGCTCCCAAATTCCTTTGGTTGCCTTCTGTCATCCTGACTCATTTCTCCTGGCTCGAACATCTTGCCTCCCTTTGTGTGCTTCCCCGGCCTGCTTTGTGCACATTCATTCCCTCCTCTGCTGTGTCCTGAGGTGTGCTGCTTTCCATTGTTTACCCCTGCTGGGCTTCTCCCAGCTGTTCCTTGTCTCTTTTGCTCTGGAGCCCTGCCTGCCTGTGCTACCCCGGATCCTGTATCCCCCTATGCCCTCTGTATAGGGGCTGGCACCCTTCCTCTGCCTGCTCCTGCCCCTCCACCTGACTCCCTGCATTTGTCTTTTGCTCCCCCATTCAAGCCTCCCCCTACTTAGCTAACAAAAAAAAATTCCCCACTTCCCCCCTTCCTCTTGCCCTTTGTACCCTCTGTCCTTTGGCTTCCAGGCCCCTACCCCCCCTCCCCCCTTCTCTCTCTTTGTTGTTTCCATCACCTTTCATCCCTCGCTCTTGTCCTCGTCCCTTACTCCCCATTGTTTTCTTTTGGGCTTCTCATTTCTTACTCTGGCACTCTGTCTCTGGCTCCATTCCCTTTCTACCTCAACTGTCCAGAGCCACCCCTGACCCTACTCTGGCACCTCCAGTTCTTCAGAATTCCTTCACTCTTCCAGCTCCTGCAGTCACCCTTCCATAATGATTTATATCCGACCTCCATATTACTCATGCATTGCCTCTCCCTAGCCCCAGCATACTATATCTGCTCAACCTATTATCCCTATGTCACTTTGTTCTCCCCAGTCCTTCATACCCTTCCAGCATGCCCAATCACCACAACATTCATGCCCACTCCCTTTTCCATGTCCCTCATAGTAGTTCCCTCAGTTCCGCTTCATTTGGTGCTCCTTCTTCTATATAATTTCATATTGCTTGGCGTTATCTGTTCTATGTCACTAATGTCTTTTGTCTGCTCATGTTTCCCAATATACCTCCAGCTTGTCCTTTACTAGGGCCTCACCAGTGAAGGAGCCTCTTCTGGGAGTTCCTTCCCTTCCAATATTGCAGTTGCTGTTTGGTCTCATCATGCTCAGCTCTTGGCTTCGCTGTTATTCCCACGTCGGGGGACTGCGGTGTCATAGCGGGACATTGTAGATCCAATTAGCAGGAGCATGCTTAATGTAAACTAAACGATATTGCCCTGCTCTCTTCCTACATGCTTTCAGTCATTCTTGCATAAATTATTAACCTCACAGCCCACATGGCATTCAGATGTTCATTACATTCCATTACCATGCTGCATGCTCCTCACTGGATTGCCCTAATTCCACCTTAATGGCATTTATCGTACTTGTCCTCCTCCCGTCCTCTAACTTCTCACACAATACTGTCCCCTTCCTCCTTCTTTTGTTTGTCTACCTCTTACTACTCAGTTGTGAGCTGCCCTTTCCTTGCTCAGCCCATACCAGCAGTCCAACAACCTCTTCCCTAACTCTGCCTACTGAAGCATAGCAGTGCAGGTAGGCTCCTCCTGTCTACTGGGGATGAGAGCCTGTTTCCTCTACCTTCAGTCTTGACCAGTTATACTCCCAGTTGACTTTCCACAGTCTCCATCTCTAAACTCTGCCTGGTGTGGGTTCAAGTGAAGGTGAGCTCACCCCGACTACCAGAGATGGGAGCCTGGGTCTTCAATCTACTGTTTCAACCAACTGCATTCCATACCTGATATCTGGTTGCTGCATTCCCTTTGGGAATGGGACCACTATACCCCATTTGCCTTCAATCTACTGTTTCAAAGAACTGCATTCTATGCCTGATACCCAGTTGCTGCATTCCCTTTGGGAATCGAATCATTATACCCCATTTGCCTTCACTATCCTACCTCACTGGACTATAGCCTTCACTTTCATGGACTCTATTTATTTGTCCCCACCTTGGTCTCCTCATGTTCTGGAATTGAACCCTGCCAGCTTGTTCAGTCCCCACCTCTACTCAGTCCATCAGAGTCCTGGACTTCCTTTCTGCTTGTCTTCCACCTCCTCCTGTGTTCCCAGGCATCATTGTTGTGGCTTGCCTTCTGGCTCAACCTCATCCAATATTCAGTCCTTCAGCTCCATGCTGCCATCTCCTCCCTCATTGCTACGCCGGATGTCTATGTTTCCCTAATTGCCTTCCTCTTGGACATGTCTGCCTGCATTCCCCTTGATTACTGCTGGATATGTGCTGTTTGCTCCTCTTCATGGATGTGTGTCAGAAGCCTTCTACAAGTTTTCCCCTGCTGCTCTCCTTATCCCATGCAATGGTCTTTCAGCTACGCTTCCAGTGTTTTCCCTATCTGCAATTCCAGTTCTCCATCTCCTTTGGAGGTGGGAACCCATTCTCCATCACTGCTGTACTTTTCCTGCCAGCAATTTCAGTTTTCCATATCCTTCTGAGGTGGGAACTCATTCCCAATCACTGCAGCACCTTGCTACAAACTGTTCCAGTTCACCATCTCCTTCAGATATGGGACCCTTGCACCTCAATTTTGCACCTTGTACCTGGATTCGGTTCTTGGTTTGACATAGATCTCCCACCGAAGCCTGATTCAGTTTTTTCTGTATTCTATTCTGGTATGCTGTGGCGCTTGCCCCAGTCCTGTTCCTTCCCTGTACCTGCCAATGTCTGTACTGCTCAGCCTCAGCCATCTTCTCCAGCTCCATCCTTCAGTTGGTGGACTTCTGCTTGGGCTTTTCCCATTTACCCCTGGAATGCTGCGTTTTTTCCTCACTGCCCTTGCAGCACGGGGCTCCTGCATGTTTGCTGTGTCTCTTTTTGGGCATTCCTACAACTATTGACATCCAGTATCCCTGTCTGATCAACTACTCCTACCCATTCATCTGCCTCATGCTCCTACCTCATTCATCATAACAGCTCCCTTCTTACGCTCTACGGAGTACCTGTTCTCACCTGATTAAACCTTCTTCCAGCAACATCCTTTGAACAGCATGCACTATAGACTCTTATGTCACTATAGAATCATTAGTACTTCCCAACAACCTCCCCACAACCTATTTGTGGAATCCCATTTGACTGGACTATAGAAGATTTCATCACTCAACCAACTCTGCAGGATGCTACCCTATATATTCTGTTAATTCAAGCAGTATGGGCATCACTACTTCCCATGTCTTCTTAGGATCCAAGATTTAGTGGAGTCTCCTTCATGCCTATCTTCTTACCTGGAAACGTGACCCTAATTACTGCCGAGGTGTACCACTTCCATAATAACTATCACTGTTAAGGGTAATGGGAACTGCAGTATACCTCAGAGCGGTACTGACATCAATAGTTAAACCTTCTCCTCATAGTCATCTCCTAAAAGAGCTGACTGTTTGACCACGTTATTTGCCTTGTATTCCCTGAATAGCCATTGGATGTTCCTAAGACCTTCTTCAGCTAACATCCCAGAACATGTATCATTGGATATCTGGTGCCTAGCTGCCTTGCTAAAGTCACTCCATTCTAGCCACCATTCCCTGGCCCCTAGATGTCACCATGATTCATAAAGTTATCTACATCTCTTCATCATGTTACCCTAAATCATGACAGCTACCCATCCAGTGGTCCTTCTAACTCATCCATCAGGATGTACCTCCCATACTCCCTCCAGTGAATGCATCACCGAGAGCAGGCTTCCACTGATTCCTCAGTCTGTGCATCCACAACCAACCTAGCTGTCTCACTATCCCAGTTATGCCCCACAACAGTCCTGCATCTGACTAAGCATGCTTGGCATCCACTGCATTCTATGCTTGCTCTCAACTTCCCTTTGCCACATCACTCCATAGACTTATGCAAAGACCCATTCTCAAGCTCCCCTCAGCATTCCGACATTGGATGCTCCAGTACTGCAGAGCCACCATATCCACTTAAGTTCCTACCATGGGCAATTAAGCCACAGCAATTCCCATATCCCACACTTCCCACTTGCAGTCCTTCCTCAATATGAGCCTGTGCAAATCTCATTATATTAACAATAACTCTAGTCAACCCCTTGAATTCATTGTACTGAACCTTCCAATTATTCCCATCGATATCCAGTTACCATCTCTACAGCATATATCACCCTTTATTAATTGGTTTAAAATCTTACACGTTAACCCTTCCTAACAGGTACCTAAAGCTTCTGTCCGAATCCTTCATCATCTTCAGAGATGCCTACACAGCGACATATCACGTATTGCTGAACTTCAAGCTTTGAGACTCTAATCTGGATGTTAAAGCCTCTACAAAGACTGATAGATTACTTTAAGAATGTCATAACCCTTCATACTTCCCACAGTTTAGAGTATGGCAGCTCATTTAATCAACTTATGCTCTTCAAGCTCGCATCGACTCTGCAACCCCATTGAATATCAACAAATATCACTTTAGAATCCTGGACCATGTTCACCCCTTTTTCAGCTGGACTTAATCCATATTTGGGATCTGGACACTCCTTCAGAATGGACCTGCCTCTTCAGCCTCAGAATCAAACTTCCAGAATGCATCATTCAACAGACTCTGAAGATGGAACATCTCTACATACAGTTCACCTTACTTAGAAATTAGAATATGATTGTAAGAACCTAGGATCATCTCCTCTTAGTTTGCCCGGAGGACAGGCAGGTCAGTAGCCATGGGTCCTCAGAGGTTTCCTCCACCTGGGTTTTTTTCCACTCCTGCGTGCTACTGGTCATACTCTCTGTGAGTTGGAGGAGGTAATCTTTTTAGGCTTTCTATTCCCTACTGACTACCGGCTTATCTACCAAGGGTGGGAATAAAGAAAAGCCAAAAAGTTAACTACAGTTACATAAGTACTACTAACCCCATACTCTATTCACCAAAACATTGAATGGGAGTGATAAAACCCGAGGTTCAATGTGGGGGAATAGCTCCGCCCACATTCCTAATAAAGGTCAGCCTCCCATGGCAGTTGGTAGCTTAGCATGTTGCGAATCACCCACCAACCACCCCCGCCTCCTCCTTCTCTGGCAATCTACTCACCCTTGGTGCTGGGCTTGCTATTCCCTACTCATTACCCAGCTTACCTACCAAGGGTGGGAGTAGAGAAAAGCCAAAAAGTAAACTACAGTTACAGAAGCTCTATTAACACCATACTCTATTCCCCAAAACATTAAACAATGAAACTGCAAAGAAATGTAGAAACATAGACATTGATGGCAGATAAGGACTGCTTGGCCCACCTAGTCTGCTCATTTCCCTACCCATTGGATAAGCTGCAGATCCTAGTTAACCAAAAGCATACTTCTTCCTACTCCCCACAAGAATTGCCTTATGTCTGTCCCATGCATTCTTGAATTCCCCCACAGTTTTTGACCCCATGACCTCCTTAGGAAGGTCATTCCATATGTTAACCACCCTCTTTGTGAAAAAATACTTCTTCATATTGCCCCTGAGCCGCCCCCCCTCTATCTTCAAATTGTGTCCCTTGTTTTTGCGCATCTCTTTTTCTGAAAGATGTTACTCTCTTGGTCTTTGTTGATTCCACTGAGGTACTTAAAAGTTTCTATCATGTCCTCCCTCCTTCCTTTCCTCAAGGGTATACATATTAAGCTCCTTTAGTCTCTCTTTATATGGCTTCTGTTGCAGACACTGCACCATTTTAGTTGCCCTCCTCTGGACTGTCTCCATCCTGTCTATATCCTTGTAGAGATGGGTTCTCCAGAACTGCACACAGTACTCCAGATGGGGTCTCACCAACTGTCTGTACAGAGGGATAACACTTCCTGTTTTCTACTGGTGTTGCCTCGCCCTATACATCCCAGTATCCCCCCAGCCATCCCTACTGCCTCCTCACATTGCTTGCTTACCTTTAGGTCATCTGATATGACTACCACCAGGTCCCTTTCCATTTTTGTTGTTGTTACTACCTCCCTCCCATTGTGTATTGTTCCCCTGGGTTTTTGTTTCCCAGGTGCATTACTTTGCACTTCCTTGCATTGAATCTAAGCTGCCATACTTTTGACCATTCCTCCAACCTTGTCACATCCCTTCTTATCCTTTCTACCACCCCTTGTGTATCAACTCTGTTGCAGATCTTTGTGTCGTCTGCAAAGGGGCATTCTTAAACAACTAGTATTGGAGACCAAGAAGAATGCTGGGGACATCCACAAGGGAGACCCACAAAAGGGTGGCAAGGGACACCACAGGGTAAAGAAACAGCTTCTAATAGGGGACTCAATTGTTAGGGGCGTAGACCTGGGGAAGGGAGAGGAGAGGGAAGTAAAGTGCCTGCCCGGTGCCATGGCTTGGAGATACAGGAAGCAAATCCTCAGGATTGCAGAAGCAGCATCACAGGAGAGGAAACTAGATATCATTGTCCACCTCAGGACAAATGACCTAGCTAGGCATGAGATCAGTGCAGTGCAGGATGAATTTGTGGAGTTGTGAAGGGGCCTCAGACAGGTAGCAGAAATGCGGTTACCTTCTCAGAGGTGCTGCTAGTCCATGGCAGGGGTGAGGCTAGGTACTGCACACCATGCAGTTTAATGAATGGTTGCAAAACTGGTGCAGAGCACAGGGCTTTGGCTTCATTGGGGACTGGGGTACACCTGGAGAGATGAAAGTCTATACTGGCATGATGGTCTGCATCTGTCCAGGAAGGGAAACAAGCTCCTAGGTGACAGGTTTAAAGGCTCCCTTGGCAAGCTTTTAAACTAGCCAAGGGGGGAGGTGCTAATAGCAAACAGGAAAGTTCAAGCCTCCCCCCACAAAACATGGCTGGTAGTAGGGTAAACACTGAGGTACAGAGCTTGACAGAGGGCAGGACAGGGGTAATTGAAAAATGGACAAGGGCAATAAGAGCAGGGATGGGGTAAAAAAGGAAAAATCAATCATTAAATGGAGGGCAATGAGTACCAATGCCCATAGTCTGGGAAACAAGCTTCCAGAGCTAGTAGCCCTGATGGAAGAGGAACACTTGGATATTGTGGCAGTCACAGCAACATGGTACACGGAGAACCATGACCGGGATGTCAACATACCAGGGTACACAGTCTACAGAATGGACAGGGAGGGTAAAAGAGGAGGTAGAGTAGCTCTCTACATAAGGGAAGGAATCAAAGCTACGGAACTTAAAAGTAAAGGGGGAGGACAAGAGGAACTCTGGGTCATCTTAGAGACAGGGAATGGCATCACAATCCGCACGGGGTTGTATACAGACCCCCATCTCAGGGGGAAAAAATGGACAAGAAAATGATAGAGGGCATTCTCAAAATGGCTGAAAAGGGGGAGATACTGTTGATGAATATGCCAGATGTTAACTGGGCAACATGGACTGCAGCCACATCCAAGAGCAGGGTCATTCTCGATGACCTACAGGGGGCATGCCTTAGACAGCTAGTGGTGGAACCCACTTGGGAGGGAGCAGTATTAGACCTGGTACTCTCAAATGGAGAGAGGATCACAAATTTAGAAGTCAGTAGACATCTGGAAACAAGCGACCACTGCACAGTGTGCTTCACAATAAATACAACCATGGAGACAAGCCATACAAAGACAAGGATACTGGACCTTAGAAGGGCCTACTTTGGCATAATGGGTGAATACCTGAGGAATGCATTAGCAAATGGCCAGAAAGGAGGGGTGGAAGAACAATGGAGAAAAATCAAAACTGCCATCATGGAGGCAACAAGCCTTTGTGTGAAACAAATAAAGAAGACAAAGCGGAATAAAAAACCACTATGGTTCTCAAAAGAGGTGTCAGGGAAGGTTAAGGAGAAAAAAGCTGCATTCAAAAAAGTATAAAGAATCACAGATGGAGCATGACAGGGAACTGTATCAATTAAAGCAGAAAGAAGTGGGGAAGGCAGTCAGAAAAGCAGAGGCCCAAACCAAGGAAAAGATAGCCAACTCAGTTAAGAAGGGGGATAAAACCTTTTATAGGTACATTAGGGAGCATAGAAAGGTTAAGGGAAGGATAGTGAAGATTAATAAAGGAGAAGGAGGTGGGCAGAGGGAGACAGTGAAAAGGCAGAGATACTGAATGAATACTTTTGCTCAGTATTCACAAAGAAGAAGAGGAGGAGTTACCTAAACCAAACAGTAGAAGCACTCTGGATAGTGGGGTTGACACCAGTCCATTTACAGAAGAAAGAGTACTGAAAGAACTCCTAAAACTCAAGGTGGACAAAGCAGTGTGGCCTGAAGGGATTCACCCTAGAATCCTAAAAGAGCTAAGGGAGGACCTAGTGACACCACTAAGCACACTTTTTAACAAATCATGGGAAGATGGGGTGGTATCTGAGGACTGGAGGAGGGCAGATGTGATTCCCCTTCACAAAAGTGGGAGCAAGGCAGAAGCAGGAAACTACAGACCTGTTACTTTGACCTCAGTGGTGGGGAAAATGATGGAATCACTTCTGAAAGAAAGAATTGTTGAGTACCTAAAGGCCAGTGGGGCACAGGACCCAAAGCAGCATGGATTCACAGCAGGAAGGTCATCTCAGATGAATATAATCAATTTCTTTGACTGGGTGACCAAAGTAGTTGACCAGGGAGGGGCTGTGGATATGGCCTACCTAGACTTTAGCAAGGCATTTGACACAGTCCCGCACAAAAGATTAATAATCAAGTTAGCCAACCTGGGAGTGGGTTCCAGGGTGGTAGCCTGGGTAGCAAACTGGCTGCACAACAGGACACAGAAGGTAATAGTGAATGGAACACATTCTGAAGAAAGGGGAGTTACTAGTGGAGTACCTCAGGGCTCACTACTGGGTCCAGTCCTCTTTAACGTCTTTATAGGTGACATTGCAGAGGGTCTGGAAGGAAAGGTATGCCTCTTTGCAGATGACACAAAGATCTGTAACAGAGTTGATACACAAGAGGGGTTAGAAAGGATGAGAAGGGACTTGGCAAGGTTGGAGGAATGGTCAGACATACGGCAACTTAGATTCAATGCAAGAAGTGCAAAGTAATGCACCTGGGAAATAAAAATCCAGGAGAAGAGTACACTATAGCAGGGGAGGTACTAAGGACAACAATAATGGAAAGGGATCTGGGTGTAGTCATATCAGATGACCTAAAGGTGGGTAAGCAATGTGAGAAGTCAGTAAGGAGAGCCAGGGTGATACTGGGAAGCATAGGGAGGGGCATCACAAGTAGAAAAAGGGAAGTGGTTATCTCTCTATACAGACAGTTGGTGAGACCCCATCTGGAGTACTGCATGCAGTTTTGGAGACCTCACCTACGCAAAGACATAGACAGGATGGAAGCAGTCCAGAGGAGGGCAACTAAAATGGTGCAGGGTCTACATCAGAAACCATATGAAGAGAGACTGAGAGAGCTTAATATGTATACCCTTGATGAAAGGAGGAATGGGGGGACATGATAGAAACTTTTAAGTACCTCAAGGGAATCAACAAAGTCCATGAGGGTAGCATCTTTCAGAAAAAGAGATGTGTAAGAACAAGGGGGCACAATTTAAAGATAGAGGGGGTGCTGCTCAGGGATAATGTGAGGAAATTCTTTTTCACGGAGAGAGTGGTGGATGCATGGAACCGCCTTCCTGGGGAGGTTGTGGGGTCTAAAACAGTGGGGGAATTCAAACATGCATGGGACACACATAAGGCAATTATAGTGGGGGGTTGCAGGAAGTAGGCTGTTGGTTAACTAGAATCTGCAGCTTATCCAATAGGTAGGTAAATGGGCAGACTGAGTGGGCCAAGTGGTCCTTATCTGCCATCAAAGTCTATGTTTCTATGGAACCCACTCGAGAGGGTGCAATCTTAGACCTGGTTCTCTCAAATGGAGATGGAGAGAGGATCACAGATGTAAAAGTGAGTAGCCATCCGGGAACTAGCAGCCATCAAACAGTATGGTTCACAATAAACACAGCAATAGAGTAAAGCCATACAAAGGCAAAAGTACTGGACTTCAGGAGGGCTGACTTTGCCAAAATGGGTGAGTACCTAAGGAATGCACTAGCAAATGGGCAGGAAGGAAGGGTGGAAGAACAATGGGGAATAATAAAAACTGCCATCACAGAGGTAACAAGCCTTTGTGTGAAACAAATAAACAAAACAAAACGATGTAAGAAACCACTATGGTTCTCAAAGGAGGTGGCAGTGAAGGTTCAAGAGAAGAAGAAAGCATTCAGGAAGTACAAGGACTCACAGAAGGAGCAGGACAGAGAATTGTATCAGTTAAAGCAAAAGGGAAGCTGGGAAGACAGACAGAACAGCAAAGGCCCGAACCAAGGAAAAGATAGCCAACTCAGTTAAGAAGGCAGATAAAACCTTTTTTAGGTACATCAGGGAGAGAAAGAAGACCAAGGGAGGGATAGTGAGGCTTAATAAAGGGGAGGGGGTGGGCAGAGAGTGACTGTGAAAAGGCAGAGATACTAAACAAATATTTTTGCCCAGTATTTACAAATGAAGAGGGGGAGGTACCTAAAACAAACAATAGAAACACTCTGGATACAGAAGTTGATACCAGCCCATTTACAGAAGAAAGGGTTCTGAAAGAACTCTTAAAACTGAAGGTGGACAAAGCAATGAGGCATGACAGGATTCATCCCAGAATTCTAAAAGAACTAAGTGGAGAACTAGTGACACCACTGACTACCCTCTTTAACAAATCATGGGAGGATGGGGTGGTACCTGAGGATGGGAGGAGGGCAGATGTGATTCCCCTTCACAAAAGTGGGAGCAGGGCAGAAGCAGGAAACTACAGACCTGTTAGTTTAACCTTAGTGATAGTGAAAATAATGGAATCACTTCTGAAGGAAAGAATTGTCAAGTACCTAGAGGCCAGAGGGGTACAGGATCCAAGGCAGTATGGATTCACAGCGGGAAGGACATGCCAGATGAATCTAATAGATTTCTTTGACTGGGTGACCAAAGTAGTAGATCAGGGAGGGGCTATGGACATGGCCTACCTAGACTTTAGCAAGGCATTTGACACAGTCCCACACAAAAGATTAATATACAAGTTAGCCAGCCTGGGAATGGGTCCCAAGATGATAGCCTGGGTAAAGAATTGGCTGGACAATAGGACACAGAGGGTAATAGTAAATGGAGTCCACTCTGAAGAAAGGGGGGTAACTAGTGAGGTACCGCAGGGTTCAGTATTTGGACGGGTCCTCTTTAATGTCTTTATCAGCGACATTGCAGAAGGACTGGAAGGAAATGTATGCCTCTTTGCAGATGACACAAAGATCTGCAACAGAGTTGATGCACAAGGTGGGGTGGAAAGGATGAGAAGGGACTTGGCAAGGTTAGAGGAATGGTCAAATGTCTGGCAGATTAGATTCAATGCTAAGAAGTGCAAGGTAATGCACCTGGGAAACAAAAACCCAAGGGAAGAGTATACAATGGGGTGTGTGATACTAACAACAACAAAAATGGAAAGAGACCTGGGAGTAACATAGAAACATAGACTTTGACAGCAGATAAGGACCACTTGGCCCACCCAGTCTGCCCAATTCCCTTCCTATTGGATAAGCTGCAGATTCTAGTTAATCAACAGCCTACTTCCTGCAACCCCCCACTACAATTGCCTTATGTCTGTCCCATGCATGTTTGAATTCCCCCACTGTTTTAGACCCCACAACCTCCCCAGAAGGCGGTTCCATGCATCCACCACTCTCTCCATGAAAAAAATTTCCTCACATTACCCCTGAGCCGTCCCCCCTCTATCTTTAAATTGTGCCCCCTTGTTCTTACACATCTCTTTTTCTGAAAGATGCTACCCTCCTGGACTTTGTTGATTCTCTTGAGGTACTTAAAAGTTTCTATCATGTCCCCCCGTCCCTCCTTTCATCAAGGGTATACATATTAAGCTCTCTCAGTCTTTCTTCATATGGTTTCTGATGCAGACCCTGCACCATTTTAGTTGCCCTCTTCTGGACTGCTTCCATTCTGTCTATGTCCTTGCGTAGGTGGGGTCTCCAAAACTGCATGCAGTATTCCAGATGGGGTCTCACCAACTGTCTGTACAGAGGGATAACCACTTCGCTTTTTCTACTTGTGATACCTCGTCCTATGCATCCCAGTATCCCCCTGGCTCTCCTTACTGACTTCTCACATTGCTTACCCACCTTTAGGTCATCTGATATGACTATCCCCAAGTCCCTTTCCATTTCTGTTGTTGTTAGTACCTCCCCTGCTATTGTGTACTCATCTTCTGGGTTTTTGTTTCCCAGGTGCATTACTTTATTTATTTTATTTATTTATTTTTTGATGACTGGATAGGTGCGCTAGACACGAAAGTGACTATTTTCAGGCACGACCCGGGAGGTCAACAACATAGGGAGATAACAGTTTACTTTGTACTTCTTTGCATTGAATCTAAGTTGCCATATGTCTGACCATTCCTCCAACCTTGCCAAGTCCCTTCTCATCCTTTCTAACCCCCCTTGTGTATCAACTCTGTTACAGATGTTTGTGTCATCTGCAGAGAAGCATACTTTTCCCTTCAGACCCTCTGCAATGTCACCTATAAAGATGTTAAAGAGGACTGGACCCAGTACTGAGCCCTGAGGTACTCCACTAGTAACCCCCTTTCTTTGGAATGTGTTCCATTCACTATTACCTTCTGTGTCCTGTTGTGCAGCCAGTTTGCTACCCAGGTACCACCCTGGAATCCACTCCCAGGCTGGCTAACTTGATTATTAGTCTTTTGTGCGGGACTGTGTCAAATGCCTTGCTTAAGTCTGGGTAGGCCATATCCACAGCCCCTCCCTGGCCTATTACTTTGGTCACCCAGTCAAAGAAATCAATTAGATTCATCTGACATGACCTTCCTGCTGTAAATCCATGCTGCTTTGGGTCCTGTGCCCCTCTGGTGTCTAGGTACTCAACAGTTCTTTCTTTCAGAAGTGATTCCATCATTTTCCCTACCACTGAGGTCAAACTTACAGGTCTGTAGTTTCCTGCTTCTGCCTTGCTCCAACTTTTGTGAAGGGGAATCACATCTGCCCTCCTCCAGTCCTCAGGTACCACTCCATCCTCCCATGATTTGTTAAAAAGTGTGGTCAGTGGTGTCACTAGGTCCTCCCTTAGTTCTTTTAGGATTCTGGGGTGAATCCCATCAGGCCCCATTGCTTTGTCCACCTTGAGTTTTAGGAGTTCTTCAGGACTCTTTCTTTGTAAATGGACTGTTGTTAACCCCCCTACCCAGAGTACTTCTATTGTCTGGTTTAGGTAACTCCTCTTCATCTTCTTTTGTGAATACTGAGCAAAAGTATTCATTCAGTATCTTTGCCTTTTCACTGTCTCCCTCTGCCCACTTCCCCTCTCCTTTATTAATCTTCACTATTCCTCCCTTAACCTTTCTATGCTTCCTAATGTACCTATAGAAGGTTGTATCCCCCTTCTTAACTGAGTTGGCTATCTTTTCCTCGGTTTGGACCATTGCTATTCTGACTGCCTTCCCCACTTATTTCTGCTTTAACTGATACAGTTCCCTGTCGTGCTCCTTCTGTGATTTCTTATACTTTTTGAATGCAGTCTTTTTCTCCTTAACCTTCCCTGCCACCTCTTTTGAGAACCATGGTGGTTTTTCACTCCGCTTTGTTTTATTTCTTTCACACAAAGGCTTGTTGCCTGTATGATAGCAGTTTTGATTTTTCTCCATTGTTCTTCCACCCCTCCTTTTTGGCCATTTGCTAGTGCATTCCTCAGGTATTCACCCATTTTGCCAAAGTCGGCCCTTCTAAGGTCCAGTATCCTTGTTTTTGTATGGCTTGTCTGCATGGCTGTGCTTATTGTGAAGCACACTGTGCAGTGGTCACTTGTTCCCAGATGTCTACTGACTTCTAAATTTGTGATCCTTTCTCCATTTGAGAGTACCAGGTCTAGTATTGCTCCCTCCCGAGTGGGTTACAACACTAGCTGTCTAAGGCCTGCCCCCTGCAGGGCATCGAGAATGACACTGCTCTTGGATGTGGCTGCAGTACATGTCATCCAGTTAACATCTGGCATATTCAGGTCCCCATCAACAGTATCTCCCCCATTTCAGCCATTTTGAGAATGTCCTCCATCATTTTCTTGTCCGTTTCCTCCCCTTGAGACGGGGGTCTGTATACAACCCCTGTGTGGATTGTGATGCCATTCCCTGTCTCCAAGGTGACCCAGAGTGCCTCCTGTCCTCCCCCTTTACTTTTTAGTTCTCTAGCTTTGATTCCTTCCCTTATGTATAGAGTTACTCCACCTCCTCTTTTACCCTCCCTGTCCCTTTTGTAGACTGTGTACCCCAGTATGTTGACATCCCAGTCATGGTTCTCTGTGTACCATGTTTCCGTGACTGCCACAATATCCAATTTTTCATCTTCCATCAGGGCTTCTAGCTCAGGAAGCTTGTTTCCCAGACTACAGGCATTGGTACTCATTGCGCTGTGGTCCAACTGCTCTTCATACTTGGCAACCTCTGAGGTAGTGGTTGTGGCAGTGGTGCTCTTTGGGTGGGGGAGACCTCCTTAGTCCTTGCCAGTTCAGCCTGGAGGTGGGCAGTCTCCTTCCTCAGAGCTGACAGTTGCCTGCAAATAGGATAGCAGCACAGTTTTCAGAATGTCTCCCAGAAAACTGCTGCCCCACAGCCAGTGCATTGCACCACTCCCCACATGTCCCTCTCCCTTATAATACATAATATGTAATATATATAATTTTTTTAATTTTTTTTTGGTGGTGTGTGCTTACCCTTTATGCACAGTGATGGGTTATTAAGAATATGACAGTTCTGCCCCAAGATCTGTTGAGGAAGTGATGTCAGAACTTTGGCTATAAAGGAAATGCCATGCCTGGGGGTGTGAGGTGTGGGGAAGGGGGGTGGGTAGTCCACAACCACAGATGACTGTTAGAAACAATCAAATACACCACTGTTCCACCACCCTGGTGAGTACTGCCCTTTATAGTAATTCAACTAACCTCCAGTAACTTATTTAAAAATAGTTTAACTATCACAAACTCCTACGCACCAGTAAATTATTTAAAAATAGTTTCTGTCCCAAAATCCTAGTAGTCAATCCAGCTCCCCCCAAGGGACAACCAAAATGCAGTATTCAAATCCATGTTATGTTACTTCCAAGATAAGCAGAGTTTGCAAGCTCCTATTTCAACTCCTCAGCCACCTGTAAATTATTTAAAAATAGTTTAACTGACAGAAAATCCTAGTAGACAATATAGCTATCTCCAAGGGTCTACCCAAATGCAGTATTTAAATCCTTCTGAAGTTACTCACAAGGTAAACAGAGTTTGCAAGCTCCTTCTTGGTTAAACACTAAATAAATATGTAAATAAAAATCAATTAACAAGGGTAGTTAGTTTCACCTCCCACAGAATTGAGCAAAAGTGCACGTTGTTGCAGATATCAAGTGCAATATAGAATTTTTCACACAGCTCACAGCTGAATAAAGAAGTAGTGTCCTTCCAGGTCAAGAAGATGTGCTTTGTGTCTCTAAATATTGCAGCCACCAGTAACTTATAGTAATCTGATCTAGTCTGGATATCTCCACCCAGGGCAATTTGTTGACAATGGTTATCAGATGACTTAAAGGTGGGTAAGCAATGTGAGATGGCAGTAAGGAGGGCTGGGGGGATACTGGGATGCATAGGGAGAGGCATCACCTGTAGAAAACAGGAAATTGTTATCCCTCTGTACAGACAGCTGGTGAGACCCCATTTGGAGTACTGCGCACAGTTCTGGAGACCCAATCTCCACAAGAACATAGACAGGATGGAAACTGTCCAGAGGAGGGCAACTAAAATGGTGCAGGGAGTGCACCAGAAGACATATGAAGAGAGACTAAAGGAGCTTAATATGTATAGCCTCGAGGAAAGGAGGGAGAGGGGGACATGATAGAAACTTTCAAGTACCTCAAGGAAATCAACAAAGTCCAAGAGGGTAGCATCTTTCAAAAAAAAGAGGTGTGCAAGAACAATTTGAAGATAGAGGGGGGGGCGGCTCAGAGGCAATGTAAGGAAGTATTTTTTCACAGAGAGGGTTGTGGATGCATGAAATGGCCTTCCGGAGGAGGTTGTGGAGTCAAAAACAGTGGTGGAATTCAAACATGCATGGGACAGTCATAAGGCAATTCTAGGGGGTGGGGGTAGAAAGAAGTAGGCTGCTGGTTAACTAGAATCTGCAGCTTATCCATTATGTAGGGAAATGGGCAGACTGGGTGGGACAAGTGGTCCTTATCTGCTGTCAAATTCTATGTTTCTATATTTCTTTTCCTTCCCTCTACAATGTTACTTATAAAATCATTAAAAAGGGGAAGACCCAATACTGAACCCTGTGTCCCCCACTAGTAACCCCCCTTTCTTCACAGTGGACTCCATTTACTATTACCCTCTGTGTCCTGTTGTCCAGCCAATGTTTTACACAGGCTACCTCCCTGGGACCCACTCCCAGGCTGGCTACTTTGTTTATTAATCTTTTGTGTGGGACTGTGCCAAATGCCTTGCTAAAGTCTAAGTAGGCCATGTCCACAGCTCCTCCCTGGTCTACTGCTTTGGTCACCCAGTCAAAGAAATCTATTAGAGTCATCTGACATGACCTTCCCACAATGAATCTGTGCTGCCTTGGGTCCTGTTCTCCTCTGGCCTCTAGGTACTCAACAATTCTATCTTTCAGAAGTGATTCCATCATTTTCCCTACCACTGAGGTCAAGCTAACAGGTTTGTAGTTTCTTGCCTCTGCTTTGCTCCCACATTTGTGAAGGGGAATCACATCCGCCTTCCTCCAGTCCTTAGGTACTACATCATCCTTTCATGATTTCTTAAACAGGGTAGTTAGTGGTGTCATTAGCTCTCCTCTTAGTTCTTTTAGAATTCTGGGGTGAATCCCATCAGGCCACATTGCTTTGTCCACCTTCAGTTTTAGGAGTTCTTTCAGAACCCTTTCTTCTGTGAAAGGACTGGTATCAACCCCCCACCCAGAGTGCTTCTATTGACTGGATTAGGTACCTCCCCCTCCTCTTTTTGTGAGTACTGAGCAGAAGTATTCATTCAGTATCCCTGCTTTTTCATTGTCCTCCTCTGCCCACCCTCCCCTTTATTAAGCCTCACTATCCCTCCCTTTGTCTTTCTTTGCTCCCTAATATTCCTATAAAAGGTTTTATCCCCCTTCTTAACTGAGTTGGCTATCTTTTCCTCAGTTTGGGCCTTTGCTATTCTGCCTTTCCTGCTTCCTTCTGCTTTAACTGGTTCAGTTCTCTGTCCTGCTCATTTGGTGTTTCATTATACTTCCTGAATGCTATCTTTTTTTCCTTAACCTTCCCCGCCACCTCTTTTGAGAACTATAGTGTTTTTTTCTTTCATTTTGATTTGTTTATTTGCTTCACACAAAGGCTTGTTGCCTCTGTGATGGCAGTTTTGATGTTTCCCCATTGTTTCTCCACCCCTCCTTCTTGCCTGTTTGCTAGTGCTTTTCTGAGGCACTCTCCCATTTTGACATAGTCAGCCCTCCTAGAGTCCAGTACCCTCACTTTTGTATGGCTTGACTCTGCGACTGTGTTTATCATGAACCACACTGTTTGGTGGTCTCTTGTTCCCAGATGGCTACTCACTTCTAGATCTGAGATTCTCTCTCCATCCCTGTTTGAGAGTACCAGATCTAAGGTTGCTCCCTCCTTAGTGGGTTCCAGCACTAGCTGACTGAGGCATGCCTCCTGTAGGACATCAAGAATGACTCTGCTCTTGGATGTGGCTGCAGCAAAGGCACTCCAGTTAACATCTGGGATATTCAGGTCCCCCATCAACAATATATCCCCTTTCTCTGACATCTTAAGGATGCATTCTATCTTTTCCTTGTCTATTTCCTCCACCTGAGATGGGGGTCTGTATACAACCTGTCTGTATAGAAGCCAGAACCCAGAAGGGGAAGGAAACAGATTAATTTCAATGCTTTACAGCAACTGTTCATTGCTATTTTTGCTTTAAACTTAAGATTGTGGACTTTTAGTGACACTGTCATTTCTTTGCTGTCTTTACTTAGAATTGTTTGTGGGCTGTTGAAAATGTAAAACCTAGTTTGGTGTGCTTGTAGTGGTGGTGTGTTCCTTTGCTTTCTTTACTTGCTGCAAATTTAGTCTTGGCTTGTCTGGCTTGCCCTGTAGTTTGGGTGAGGGGTGCTAATTGTCTGACCTCTGACCTCAGCTACATGATAACTGGAGGTGGGGCTTAATCAGAGTTGAGGTAGCAAGTGATTTTTGTTTTCTCAGAAGAAGCCAGAACCCAGAAGGGGAAGGAAACAGATTAATTTCAGTGCTTTACAGTAGCTGTTCATTGCTATTTTTGCTTTAAACTTAGATTGTGAGATTTTAGTGACACTGTAATTTCTTTGCTGTCTTTACCTAGAATTGTTTGTGGGCTGTTGAAAATTTAAAACCTAGTCCTCCACATCTGCCATCAGGTTCTCTGCCCTGGTCACGGTGCCCCCCATGACTTCCACCTCCTACTGAAGCCCCTTGTTCTCCCAGTTACCCCTGGCTTAACCCCCAGGGGTGGGGTTATGCCACCATACAGGCACCAGTACCATGAGAATGGTAACTGGTTGGGAGAGCTTGGCCAGGAGGCTAATTGAAGCCTGGGGACAGGGCTTCATAGAGACAGCAGGAGCAGTGATTTTATCCCCTGTAAGCTGGTGCAGAGATGTGCAATGACATCCAGTGTCTGTCCCGGCCCATAGAGCATCGACCGTGCATTGGCTCAGAGGGACACACTAGCCTCTGCTGGGTGTTGCTCCTGCACTGATCACAAAGCCCCCCCTCCCCCCGGAGAAGAAGAGCAGTCCTAAGGACGCTCAATCCTTCTTCCCCGGCTGGCCCTTTGATGACCTGGGTCTGTTCCCGAACCTGGGTCACCGGCGTCGAAAGCGGAAATCCTACCACTGCACCAGTGGGCTGGCCTCTGCCCTGTTAAATCTGATTGACAGGAGCTAAGTACAGGGGATAGTAGGGATTGTGGAGTAGGTGGGGCATAAGAGGTAAGAAGCCCACCTTCGGCACAAGTGTTTTGACTCATTTTTTATTTATTTTTTCCTTGTTTTAAGAAAAGTATCTGAGTATCAGTGGTAGGATTTTTAGGACAGTAAATTAATAAAAAGGGAACTAGGAGAGCTTCAGTAACAGACAAGTACTGGAATAGCTGTATGAGTGCAGTATAATGTGGGGAGTGGTGCAATGCAGTGGCTGCCAGGCAGCCATATTCAGGCAGACCTTCTGGATGCTGAGGTTCTGCCCTACCTGCATGCATCTCTCTGGACTGCAGGGTGAGGTATCCAGACTCAGAGCAGAAGTAAACTGTGTCAGGAGTACCATCACCCCTATCCAGAGACCACTCATTCCAATGCTGCTGCCTCAAAGGTTGCCCAGAACGAGAAACACTTGGATGATAGTGGACTCAGGGAAGGTTAGGGCAGTCAGGCAGAGGCACATCCCAGATCCTATTCCACTCAAGAACTCATATGCCACACTGGCAAATGGGGACAACCAAATAGAGGTACCCAGGGAAGTAGAAGAAAAGGATGTGGAGGTTAGCCAAGTAGGTGACCTCAGTGGGGAGGGCAGTGGACCCCAGAGGAGGAGGAAGCAAATCCTGGTGGGGGAGTCCATCATAAGAGGGATCCAGCTAGGAACACAGGAGTGGAAGGACAGGGAGGTGAGGTGCCTACCAGGTGCCACGGCATGGAGGGATGGGAGGAAGATCCTGGGGATCGCTGGGAAGGCAAGACGGGAGGGTGAACTGGATGTCACTATCCACCTAGGTACTAATGACCTGGTGAATGGGGAGCCAAAGGAAGTTCAGGAACAGTTTAGGAAATTGGGGAGAGATCTCAAGCAAGTAGCTACTTCTGTTACCTTCTCTGAAGTACTACCTGTGAGAGGCATAGGAGAGCATAGGGGTGCATGCACCAGGAACTTTAACTCATGGTTGAAGAACTAGTGCTGTGAGGAAGAGTTTGGATTCATTGGTGACTGGGGATCCACCTGGAGGGATGAAGGCTTGTTCAAGCCTGACAGCCTGCATCCATCCCAGAGGGGAATCCAAGCACTCAATGATAAGTTTAAATGCTACATGGACAAGCATTTAAACTAGCCAAGGGGGTGGTAGGCCAGCAAGGAGGGTACCTCAGCTAGCAGTGGAACCAGTGAACCGGAAGAGTGGTTCTGTCTACAAAGCAGTATGCAAAAGAAGGAGATAAGCATCCAAGAGGTGGATAGGCAGAAAAGGGACTAAATTCAACAGAAGGGCAGACAGGAGGAAGAAACAGGGATAAAGGACAACCAGGAAAGGGGCAGGAGTAGAATAGCTAAACAGTCTGGGGAGGTCAAATCATGGAAAGCCATGTGTGCCAATGCTAGGAGCCTTAGCAACAAGATGGAGGATCTGGAGGCTGTCTTGGTGCAGTCAGACCTGGACATTGTGGCCATCACAGAAACCTGGTTTAATGATAACCATGACTGGGAGATGGCCATACCTGGCTACAACATATTCAGAAGAGAGAGGGCAGGTAGAAAGGGAGGAGGAGTGGCACTTTATGTGAAAAATGACATAAGGGCCACAGAGATATAGGAGGAACAAAATGGGTGAGAGATACTGTGGGTTAAGCTAGAAAGGAAAATGGGGCCAGCCATCCGCACAGGTGTGGTCTATAGACCACCAGCCCAGGAGGAAGAAACATACAGGGAGCTGATGCTAGCCATCCAAAGGATGGCAGACAAGGGTGAGGTAGTGCTGGTTTGAGACCTCAATATTCCAGACGTGAACTGGAGAATCCCAGCAGCAGCATCAACTAGGAGCAAATTTACCCTGGACTCCCTTCAAGGTGCCTTCCACAAGCAACTGGTCATGGAATCAACTCAGCAGAAGACAATACTGGACCTTGTGCTCACAAACAGGGACAGCGTGATGGGGGTAACAGTGGGGGAGCACCTGGGAACAGTGACCACCAATTACTGTGGTTTGAAATCACAGAAGGAGCAGAACCAAATCACACAAAAACATGTATCCTGGATTTTAGGGGGGCAGACTTTGGGAAAATGGGCAGATGCTTGAAAGAGGCATTAAGGGGAATGAGGCAGGAATCAGGGGTTAAGGAACAGTGGGCAGTATTTAAAATAGGGATTACAAGAGCAACACAATTATGCATTAAGCAGGTTAGCAAGGGGAAAAGGAAGAGAAGGCCATTATGGTTTTCCAAGGAGGTAGTGGAGAAAGTGAACGCCAAAAAGATTGCATTCAGACAATATAAAAAGACACAGGCAAAAAGGGATAGGGAGAAGTACCAGGAGAAGCAAAGGGAGGTAGGGTCAGTGAGGGAAGCCAAAGCTCAGACAGAAGAGCACATTGCAAAATCAGTGGGTAGAGGGGACAAAACCTTTTACAGGTACATAAGTGAAAAAAAAAGTCAAAGGGAGGGATAGTGAGACTGAAGGGGAGGATGGGGCCGCTTGGAGGATGACATCAGTAAAGCTGACATATTGAACAGGTATTTCTGCTCAGTCTTTACTGAGGAAGAGGAGGGTAATGGGTCAGAAGGGAGTACAAGGGGTGGAAATGGTGCAGAAATGGACACAAGTCCCTTTACACGAGAAAGGGTCCTGAAGGAACTGGAAGTAATAATAGTTGATAAAGCAACGGGGCCAGATGGGCTGCACCCCAGGGTCCTTAAAGAACTAAGAGAGGTGGTGGCTGAAACTCTGGCAATCCTATTTAGCCAATCACTGGAAACAGGGGAGGTACCCAAAGACTAGAAGACAGTAGATGTAGTCCCCTTATACAAAAGTGGGAACAAAGAGGAAGTAGGGAACTACAGACCAGTCAGCCTCACCTCGGTAGTGGGGAAGATCATGGAAGCACTATTGAAGGAGAGATTGGTGGAACATCTGGTTGTCAATGGACTACAGGACCCAAGGCATCATGGTTTCACCAGGGGGAGGTCATGTCAAACCAACCTCGTTGAATTTTTCGACTGGGTAACTAAGGAGGTGGATCAGGGGAGGGCAGTGGACATGGCCTATCTGGACTTCAGCAAGGCCTTTGACACTGTGCCACATAGAAGACTATTACACAAACTGGGGAATATGGGTGTGGGTAGGACAGTAGTGTGGTGGGTAGGTAACTGGCTGGGTGGCAGGTCACAGAGGGTGGTGGTAAATGGCCTTCACTCCACAGAGGGAAGAGTGACCAGTGGGGTACCACAGGGATCAGTGCTGGGACCAGTCCTATTCAGCATCTTCATCAGTGACATTGCACAGGACCTAGAAGGCAGAATTTCCCTGTTCGCTGATGACACAAAGCTCTGTAACAGAGTAGACACACCAGAGGTGTAGGGAGAATGAGAAGGACCTGCAGAAACTTGAAGAATGGTCAGGATTTGGCAGCTGAAATTCAATGCAAGGAAGTGCAAGATAATGCATATGGGGCCACAAACCCTGGCACAATATATCAGTTGGGGGTGAGGATATAGCATGCACCAAGTAGGAAAGGGATCTTGGGGTTATCATCTCTGATGACCTCAAGGCAGGAAGCTCAGTGTGACAAGGCAGCAGGTAAACAAATAGGATGCTGGGATGCATAGGCAGGGGCATCACCAGCAGGAAAAGAGGTCATAATTCCACTATACAAGACATTAGTGAGGCCCCGCCTGAAGTACAGTGTACAATTCTGGAGACCTTACCTACGTAAGGACATAGACAGGGTAGAGAAGGTTCAGAGGAGGGCAACAAAGATGGTACATGGATTGCATCACAAGTCCTATGAGGACAGGTTGAAGGACTTGAATAGGTACTCCCTGGAGGACAGGAGGGAGAGGGGATATGATTGAGACATACAAGTGTCTTACAGGGAGGAATAGGGTGCAGGAATAAGCAAAAAAGATGTTCCAGGACTAGAGGGCATGGGATGAAGTTGGAGGGAGAATGATTCAGAGGAAACATGAAGAAGAATTTCTTCACAGAATGGGTGGTGGACAAGTGGAACACCCTGCCAGAGGAAGTGGTGGGGCTGAAACAATCACAGGATTTAAGAATGCATGGGATAGACATAAAGGAATTCTGGAGGTCAGGGGTAAGGGGCAACATACTTCTAGGAAAACATAAAGTGAACTTACAAGCTCAAATGGGCAGACTGGGTGGGCCGTAGGCCCTTATCTGCTGACACTGTCTATGTATTTATGTATCTATGTAACCTCCATGTGGATTGTGATGCCATTTCCTGTCTCCAAGGTGACCCACAGTGCCTTCTCTCCTCCCCGTTTACCCTTTAGTTCTGTTGTTTTGATCCCTTCCCTTACGAAAAGAGCTACTACTCCTCCCCTTCTACCCTCCCTGTCCCTCCTGTAGATTATGCGCCCTGGTATGTTGACATCCCAGTCATGGTTCTCTGCATACCATGTTTCTGTGACTGCCACAATATCCAGGCATCCCTCTTCCATTAACACCACCAGTTCAGGGAGCTTGTTACCAAGACTACTGCCTTGTTTCCTGCAGTAACCCTGCTGTAGAATGCTACAGAATTGAGTTGTATCCTTGCGGGCACCTCTGTAAAAGTCTTAATGTGACACTGCCTCTGCCTCCCACCCTCCCGTACACTTTAAACCAAAAGCTGCATCACCAGTGGCAGCTTAAGGACTGGACAGAAAGACAGCAATAAATAAAAAAGTAACAGGATTCAATCATCCAATTTATTCACCCCGTCTGCAATGTATATATGGTGACTACAGAAAGATTTCTTCCCATTTATGAGAGGTAAGGCCCATACCTCCCAGGTGGCAGACAGAGCTAGTTCTGAAGGGCTTAACATCCATGTGTGAAGGGATAATTGATGGGCAATAACCCTTGTACATTCACTGGGAGATGTAGACGCTTTGGCGAGTGCCTATATCTCCCTTTGTACATAGCATCATGCAGAGTGTTATTGCGCATTCAAAATACTCTTAAATTAAGTGTTTTCACTTAAAAATGCAGCATCATTTGTTTGAGAGTACATATATAGGCAGGTAAAGGCAGGTTACCTGGTTTGTTCAATAACAGTAAAATTTGTGGCAGCCACCTTGACCCATTTTATAATGTTTTTAATTCACCACTGTATATGGTATGTATCTGCAGCATTAAGCTTGGCCCTGTCCGATTTCAGAAGTTAAGTACAGTCAGGCCTGATCAGCTTTCGAATGTCTCTCATTCAACGTCTCCAGTGAAAATCAGGTGCTATAGGAAGTACTGTCAGTAGTTATGCAGCAGGGGACACTCTCCCCTTGGTTATATAACAAACCATTCAAATGCTCCTGCATGGTGCTGGGTTGAGTACTGTGCCATTGTGAGGTGCCGTCTCTTGGATAAGATGCCAACATAATCTACCACCTGCCTGTTCTAGTGCTTATTCAGATGGAGATTAAAAATCTCATGGCACTTCTAAAAAGAAGTATGTAAATGTACCCATTTTCCTGGCAAACTTCACCTCCCCTCCATTCTCTAATTCATTAACACATTAACCTGGTTTAATACCTATCAATATTTTTCAGTCCCCCTGCTCTCCTCATTTTGCTGTTTTATCTTGGTAGCCACTATGTCAATTTTGGTAGCCATCTTGGCAAAATTGTTGTAGCCAGTTCAAAAGTAATTGTTTTTAAATAAGTGTTGTTTTAAATGTATTTTGTAATAATTGTCACATGTCTGTTGTGTACGAATCATTTTAGAAACTGCATTTTATAGTGTGAGCACAAAAGCACTTTTGTAATGAGAGTATCACTTCAAATAGGCAGTTTAAATGTCTCACCATATGGTGGCAATAATCTCATGATTAAGCACCTGGATTGGTGTGAAACGTTGGGAGGCTGGATTCCGGTTTAAGGTACTGGATGTCTCTCTGTTCAACAATAAAGTAAACTTTTGCACACGTCTACAAGGTCAGCTTGAGACTTTGTTATTCCTGATATGGTTGCTGTCAGTACAATTTGTGGTTTCTGTTCCTGAGCTGATTCACTGTGTGCTCCAGTCATACCAAGAACAGTCCCTTTTGTTTGTTCTGTGAAAATAAATTTGCCAAGATAAACATGTTATCTCATTGTCAGTAGGTAGCACTCTCACCTCTGGGGTTGGAAGATCAGAGGGTTGTGGGTTCTAGCCCCACACCATGCATTAGGGATGGACGGATGTGAAAAGGTCCTTAACCTTATTATCAATGGGCCCTATGCACTAATGGTCACAAGTTTATTTATTTTTTTTTTATTTATTGAAGTCTAGGATGACACCACTTGAGCTCAGAGCTCTTTACATAGGTTCCACGTCATGATGGTAGTGGATGCAGCAGATACAACAGGGTAGTACATGTTACAGAGGATGTTAGGATATGGGAAGCGGGGACTAACAAAACACTTATGGGTATAAGATGCCTGAAAGGAGAAAACCAAATCAGTTGTCTGCAGGGAAATAGGGTTAGCAGTAGTTAAGTGCAAGAAGAGGAGAGGAGGAGCGCCGAGTGGCAAAACGAGCAAGCATTATTGTGAGTAATTAAACTGGCTGGGGGGAAGGGAGGCATGAGGATAGCAGGTGAAGGGGAGAGGGGAGAGGTAAGGAGGAGAGGAGCAGACTCAGGAGAGGAGTCAGGGAGGAGGTAAGGAGATAGAGGGTAGGAGTGGAGAGGGGCTCAAGGGGAGAATTAAGGGGAAGGGTGAGTGGGTGGGGAAGGGAAGGGATGGGGGGGCCTAAGGTACATAACTCACGTGCACAGCTCCACACCTGTGGACAGGTGCATAACAGTGGCATTCACCTCCACTGGCCACCTGTCCATGGCCCCGCCCCATCGGCATGGAGGTCTGTGCAAGGTGGGTGCGGGCGGCATCGTGGACCCAGCCGGGCATCCAATCAGATGCCCAGCATGGGTCCAACAGTGGATCCCTTACGCGGAAGCCCGAGGGCCAGTGGCTGTGGCGGGTGATATGAGGGCAATACCGCCGGCCCTCTCTCATGTCACTGAAGCATGCAGTGGGATGGGGGCATGCCTGGAGGCAGAGGGGGGCTACATTACTGCCAGAAGCAGGGAGGGGTGGTTGACATGTGGTGCCACTGCGGATGGGGGGCAACAGCCTTGTGCCGGTGCCTATGAGAGGGGTATGGGTGTTAGGGGTGTTGGGGGGGCTGCCACACTCACTGTAGTGTGCTGGGGCTGGTGGGTGGTATCGCGCGGTCTGTTTCTGTGGCTCTGGCGGGTTGGTGGGCTATTCGCCCTGTCCTGTGGGGTGTGCACGGGGTGCATAGGGGGTTTACAGAAGGGTCCTCCCTGGCATACCCTGTATCCTGTACACATCCCCATGGCCAGCACTATGAGCCATAGTGCATGGCTCATAGTGCCAGCCCACCCCTCGCCTACCCCTGGCGTGTTGCTTCTCACGCAGCCGGGGGATTGGGCATGTATGTGCTGCATGCCCCCCTGCAAGCATCCTGCATGGGGGGCGCATAGGGTGCAGAGTGGTTGTGCACCCCAGATATGCACGCGTAGCCACTCCAACCCATTAGTGCATAGAGCCCAATATCAGGATCCAGGCCAAAGTCTTGATACGTTCTGATTTAAATCAGAACCTTTAGGAAATTATTGTTAATACCTGAAAACAATCACTAAATGTCATAAAAAGTAGAAAGAAAATAAAAAATAAAGTATGTTGCTAACTTGAGTGTATTGGTCTGTGATTCTCACTTCATTCTGCCCATTTGTTTTGCAGAGTCTCTTATTTTTCTCTGCTGAATAGATGCCCCTTGTGCTCCACACTCTTGGATTTACTGACTGATCAAGAGACGGATATCATCACAAAACATACATTCTCATAGTTCTTTGATTTGCTGACCTTCTCACTGATTAAACACATTGCACTCACCTAGCATAAGTCAATATGCAAACCCAAGTCCCTTCCATATGGTAGTGCTGACACCCACCCTGCCCTAATATGTACGTCCCCGACCCTCTTATGCAGAAATGTCCTTGTCCCACTATAAAAACATTCATACCCACATTAGCAGAAACCTACTCTGACCCAGTATATGCATGTCTACCCCATCTGCTGAAATGCCCCTCATCCCAGTATAGACAACCCTGCCCCTTTCCCAGTCTATACTGACAGGCCCCCAGTGCAGTACCTAGGGCCCCCAGTGCAGTACCTAGGGGAAATAATAGTTTTATACCAGATCCCATTTTGACTCCTCATTGTGCTGCCCCCTTTCAGTTGTTCTTCACAAAATGCGTAATAATAGGTACAGGGTGGGGATTTGATGAATAACAGAGGTATACAAGGAGGGAAGGGGGGAATGGGGGAGGGGTAGAGCAGCTACTATACACTACCAGTGAGCTGAGACAGGCAGACAAGATAGACCGATAGGCCTAATCTGCTGGCAATTATGTATGTATGTATGTATGTACATATTATAGAAGAACTTGGTTTATTCATTCAGACAGAGCACAGCAATTTATGTTGAAATTGGTGACCATGAAGGAACACTGCAAGGCTAATTTTGCAGTGCCTCCAGGGGAAGGAGCACAAAGAAAGTGCATATACTGGTAAAACACAGCAATCATAGCAATAGGTATAACTCTACAGTCTATTGTGGATACAATCAGAGCAGACAAAGTCATAAAATTTGTTCAGATGGGGCTCGGACAGTGGGACCAACACACATTAATGCCAAGACCCACAATCTATCCCCTTAAATCAAGTTGCTCTTACACCCATGCCCCTATGTTCTAGTGGACAGACCCTTGGCAGTACCACCCATACTTATCAGTCTTTTGATAATGAAATGTGGGAAATCTGGTAATCAAATATGTGGCATCACAGAGGACACATCATCAAGTTTAAAAATGCAAGTTCAGAACACTTTGGAAATTAATCATTGCATGCATTTGTGCCACTTTAACTTTTGCTTCACACTTTAAAGTACGGTATTATAATCATTTTGCTGTTTTGAAGCCTGAGTTTACAGCACTTTGGCGGAAGCAGCACCTTATCCATTATGAAGCAGACATGGGCCAAAGCAATTCTAAGGGGCATAATGAGGAACATCCCTGCTCCCTCATAAAGTGGGACTGTTTAGAGGTATGTTCATGGGCAGCAGTTATTGTGCAAACAGTAACTTTCTGATACCCTCTCTCCCTTCCCATTTCCACCACATTTGTCTTGCAGTCTTGCACATTATTATTTAAATGCATAATTGAAACTATAGACCTGATGCTGTCTGTCCCCTCCTGCTCACCTGGCTGCCCACCCAACCACCTGCTTGCAAAGCTCACTCAGTTTTCTTTGCTGCACCCATACCTTCAGGCCAGCATGCCCATCTTAGCAATAGTACACACCACAGTTGCTCGCTCGATCACCTGCCCGCATTCTTGATCACCTATCCACACTCTTGCTAAACCAGTGTTCACAAACCGCCTGCTTGCCCGTGCCCTCCTGCTTGACTGCCAGCATGCACACCAGCATACCGGTGCATTCCTGCTGGCCTCCAACCTCCTGCTTGCTCTGCCAACTGCTCCCTCATGTAGCTGGGACAGAGCAGAAGGAACGTCAGTGCGTAGCGGTAGTATGGTAGCCTGACAAAAAATATATACACAATTTTAATGGGGCATATTTTGCTGTTCTGGGTGCTGTCTCTAGGCAGAGATGAACAGGGGAAAAAAAAAACAGTGAAGTAACTGGAAGAAGAGAGATGGACCGGGTTAAATGATGCCAGCTGAAGAGTCTGTATCTACCCGAGTCCGCTGGACTGTATTAGGTCTGGGGGGATCTGATTTTGAGCAGACTGGTCTACCCATCTCTACCAGGCACTTAGGGTAATACCCATAACTGACAGTGTACTGCAGTAGAAGGGAGGGGTGCTGCACTGTGGAGGTGCCGTCCTTCAGATGAGATATGAAATGGAGGTCCCTTCTGCCAATCTCTGGTCACTGTCCAGCTGGGAGTAAATGATCCCATTGTATTTTTCAAAGAAGAGAAGGGGAGTTTTCCCAGTGTCACGGCCAGTATTACCCCATTAATAAAAACTGGTCCATGCCCCCCCCAGGATGCACCTGAAAACAAGCTGTCACAGCTTAGTGTGCCCTTCCTGGCCAAAAATTAAAAATAAATATAAACAAAATCTTGGACAACACGAACAAGATAAATGAAGTTAGTCACAGAGCATACTCAGAATTTATCTCACTCATTTTTGTCACACTGAGTATGCTCAGAAATGTATTCTCACATGAAGATACATTTCTGAGCATGCTCAGTGACCAACTTTATTTTCCCCGGAAAACCTATGAAAAAGAACAGTTATGTACTTCCTTACCGTAACAGCAGATCTTCAATAGAATCTCTTTCATCAGGTCACACCTATGGAACTATGGTTGTCAGGCGTCAGGACCACATGGAAATTTTTTGCAAGCAGTCCACGAGGGGCCACTCATGATGACCTCCCATGTTGGCACTTTCCATATAAACGTGGGTGGCCCCTTCCCTCTTCAGTTCCCCACTGGAGATTATGCTCGGAAGACTTCCCTACAAGGAACAGGGAGAGAACCTGTGGCTCTGCCTACCAGGAAAAGCAGGAAGCAGCATGTAGACTTTTCTGGAGCAAGAGACAGGATGTACAGAGCAATCATTAGGGAGATGGAGTGTAGGATGGCATGCCTTGATGAAAGAGATTCTCTCAAAGATCTACTGTTACAGAAAGTACGTTTAACTGTTCTATCTTCTTCGAGGATATCGCTTTCATCAGGCCAAACCTATGGAACAAGTACGAAGCAGTACTGACAATAAAACAGTCTGGGTAGCTAGAGTCCACAGGCCTAAGAAATGAGGCCTTGTAGCACAGCTAGGCCAAAACCTGCCCTCTTCCTTGAGGCAATGTCCAAACTGTAGTGTTTTTTTTAATATGCTCTGTTTATGCACCCTTCTCACTACCACTCTTCTTCTCTTCAGGAGTCTCCACGGCCTTGTGCATCCCCGCTCACCCAACCAGAGCCAGTGCAGACCATCCTCCCCATGTAACCTTGGCTGTACCCCTCAGGCGGGTATGAGACGGGGATCCCAGTCGGCCTCGATGCGTCTATCTTTCGTCGGGGATGCTGTCGCCTTGGTCCTGTGGGGGCGTTGGGGATCTGAGCCTCGGAGCTCCATCTACTAGGATAGAGGCAGGGTTTTTCATGGTTTTCTTTGGTTCCACCTCCCCTCAGGTCATCGGTTCGCTAGGAGAGCCAAGGGGTGGAGCACGTCTTGACGTGCATGTGCTCTGGCTCCCACCCAACAACCCCCTCCCATCTTCTTCGCTGTTCCACTGCACCTCCAGCTGTGGTCACCCAGGTGGCGGTATAGCGGCAGAACTAGCAACCCACCCCTCTCGAAAGATGAGAACGGCCTCTGGGCGCTCAATCCTCCTCCCCCTGGCCTGCCCTCCAGCTGCCTGAGTCCATTTCTGAACTCGGGTTGCTGGTGCTGCGAGTGGTAGCCCTACCACTGTGCTGGCATGCCAGCTAAAAACTGTAGTATTTAGTGAAAGTGTGGACAGTACTCCAGGTGGCAGCTGCACAAATCTCAGCAGCAGAACATTCTTTAAACAGGCAACAGAAGTGGCCATGCCTCTAGTTGAATGGCCACAAACAACCCCAGGAAGTTCCTTACTGTACTTCCTGTAACAGAAAGTAATACAGTCAGCCAACCATTTGTACAGGCACTGTTTAGATACAGGCACACCTTCTTACCCAGAAGCGAATGCAACAAAAAGCTGCAAGGGCTTCTTGCAGTCCTTCACATGGTGTATATAGTACCTGAGTATTCTATGTACATCTAAAGTATGGAGCAATGCGTCCCCTGGATTGGCATGCTCAGAAAAATCAACTGGCAAGTGGATGGTTTGATTCAAAGTAATCTCAGACACCACTTTTGGTAGAAACTTAGGACTGGTATGCAAAGACACCTTGTCTTTGTGAAAAATCAAATAAGGAAGCTCACACATAAGAGTCTGAAGCTCTGAAATTTTTTATGCAAAAGTAATAGAAACTAAAAATGATGCTTTCCAAGACAGAAAGTGTAGGCCGCAGGTCGCAGCTGGCTCAAAAGGAGACGAAGTAAGCTTTTCCAACACAAAATTCAGGTTCCAGGCTGGGACTGGATTGCAGATAGGCTTCAAGTGCAGAGTGCCTCTCAAAAACGAACAGTCAGCTCCAGCTGAGCAACCCTACAACCATCAGTAGGCACATGGAAAGCTGACATGGCAGCCAAGTGCACTTTGATTGAAGAATATTGTAGGCCTGCATCCGACAAGGACAGCAAATACTCCCAAACCTGATTTACCACTCAGGTCAAAGGATCCAGTTGGAGAGAAGCAGTTTACAAAGCAAACCACTTCCACTTCATAGAATAAATGGCTCTGGTGGAAGGTTTTTGGCAGCCACCAAGACATCAGCCACCTTTTGTAGCACTCCAAACTGAGCAATAGCTTTCTCTTCAGGAGCCATGCACGAAGGTGGAGCGACTTGAGGTCTGGATGGACTAGGGTTCTTTGTTCCTGTGATAGTAGGCCCTGGTATAATGGCAGAGGTACTGGTGGTTCCACTGCCAGTTGCTGCAGTAAGGGGAACCAAATCTGATGAGGTCACAGGGGTGTGTGCACGTGGGAACAAAAGGAGTCCAGAAAGCAGTCAGGATGTGAAGAGGTCAAAATAAAATGTATTCCTTTAAGCAGGTAAACATAAACAGACTTAGAACGGAAAATAAAAGAAGTACATAAATTAAAATATTCCAGCAGTCAGCATCACTGAAGACATCATACCTAGAACCAAGCTAGGCATCTGGCAGGTACAGCTTCCTACCACACACTGAGTAATTCAACTTATATCCTTCCTTTATATACAGAATGTGGAACACATGCCAGCTTTAAGCTCCTCCCTATCAGAAGATAAACTAGAATATATTGTTTATACAGCTTTAAATGAAAATTCAGAATTAATGTAAACATTCTTTAGTTGTTTAAATTATAATCAGCTGCAGAACAAACAAAAAATGCCCTTATTTCTTTTATTTTCAATATTTCTGAGTAACCTGGGCTCCTCCCATCAGCATTAATTATAATAAGGGTGTAGAGGGGGCTGGCCGGCTCTATAGCAAAAATGGAGAGCTGAGGGAAGGGTCTGGGAAACTGCTGAACACACAATTGCTATGAAGTAAGTTTTATCTTCCACATTTAAACCCAACAGTAATATTATCTGCACACATGATTCAGCACTACAAGCATTTAAACTATTGCTGCAGCAACTACAGTGAGATAATGTGAGTTTAGATGTGATAAGCTAAGTAATAATTGCCATGTATCTCTCCTTGTAACCCTATCTAAACAGTTGGACATAATGGCTGCACTTAAAAAACAGCAAGATGCTGCCTTGCACTAAATTCATGAGTAGGGCTTACAACTGCAGTCATTTTACTCACAGCCTTCTAAAAATTAACTGAAAGTGTTCTTCTTTCTAGAATTGCTAGCGCTAACAGAGGAAGCAAGAACTGCTTGAATTTCTTTATTTTAGTCAAATGTAGCATTATGTTGCGATTTACGTGTATGCGCACATTCGCACAATCACACGTTAGCACAGTCACACATTCGCACAGTCATGCAGTGCGAACGTGCGCACGATCGTGCAGTTCACTGAAAAAACAACTTTTCTTTTACAAAACAGAGTTTCTTAATGGTATGGGACATAAATACAAGAGGAAAGGAAATAAAAAACAGTAAGAGAAGGACTACACATAGGAGGCCACCCTATGGTAGGGGAAACAAAGTATGAAAAGATTGACAGGGAAAGTACAGCTAAAGAGGAAAGGATTACTGTTGCAACAGATTTTTGGAATGTATTTACAGCCCCACTATCAAAAAGAAATCTCAGCATACCAAACCAGCACTTCTCCAGGAATTTTTAAACGATACCCAGGTGCATAGAAAATATTAGAGGGGGGAGGGTCACTGACCCTACTACAGGGGGCAACAAGTATCAGTGTTGCACCCTCCATTTGAAGCTTGATTAGCATGCTTTGAATTAGAGAGAAGGGAGGAAAGGCATACAGGAACCCCTCAGCTGGAGTACTGTGTCCATTTCTGGAGACCACATCTCTGGAAAGACATAGCCAGACTGCAGGTGGTCCAGAGGAGGGCTACAAAGATGGTGCAGGGCCTGCATGAAAAACCTTATGAGGAGAGGCTAGGGGAACTCAATATGTATTCCCTGGAAGACAGGAGGGAGAGGGGGGACATCACAGAAACATTCAAGTACCTCGAGGCATGAACAACGTACAAGAGGGTAGCATTTTGCAAAAAAGAAGATGTTTAAGAACAAGGGGTCATGACATGAAGTTGGGGGGAGGTTCAAAGGTAACATGGGGAAGTACTTTTTCACCGAAAGAGTGGTGGTTGCTTGGAATGGCCTTCCAAAGGAGGTGGTGGAGGCAAAAACAGTTAAGGAATTCAAGAATACATGGGCTAGACATAAGGGTACCTTACAGACAGGAAAAAGAGGGTGAGCTGCAGATTAGCAAGGATCTGTGGTTCTAAATAGGTAGGCAAAATGAGTGGACCACATGGTCCTTATCTGCCGTCAACTTCTATGTTTCTATGGATGACCCCACCAATCGAACATATCTTCGGAGACAGAGGGCAACAGTTCCCCTGGACTGGGACCTGCTTACCCTGTCTGCCAGGACGTTTTGAACCCCTGCAACATGAACTGAACTTGACTGATTGCATTCTACTGTGTTAAACTCTCGCTCTGTCCACTGTTGCTTTTTTCTCATCTTTTCCCCAGTACCCAGAGTTGACCTGCTCTACCCCCCCCAAAACTAATTTGTAATTTGCCGTGTTTTCAGTGGCTGCCTCGCTCTCCTCAATACAGTACACCCTTCCCCACCCAGCTTCCTCTGCTAACATCCAGCCATTTACTTTGTCCTGCCTGCCCAGCCCTTGAAATCATTTTCCTTTGTCTCCGCTTTCACACCCTTCCCCTGCTGACGAACTGCCGCCAGCTTCCCTGCCTTCCCGGCCCTGAAACATTGTCTGCCCTTATAAATTAGTGATCCAGCTCTCTTTCTGTCCATAGGATTGCGCCCGTAGGCATGCTGGCAAAAAAGCAGCCAGCAACAGCCGCTCCTACGGCTGCCGCCGTCACCAACCAACTCCAGCAGTCCTTACCAGCTGAAGGGCATCGGGGTACGGCCCGCAGCTCAGGTACTAACCGCTCAAATCCCTCGCAGAGAGCCAGCATGCCTGGGCGCCCTTGATTGGTGCGGCGCTGCCCTTGGGGGATCGTGATCGGTCCGCCCGCTTGCCTGCTTCACTCTGATTGGAGCGCCTTTTCTATAGACTTTTACAGTGTTCCCTGCTTAATCTAGACTTCTGAGCTCTTGTTCTGACTTGAAATTTTCTCCACCCCACCCCACCCTCCAAGGCCTCCTTCAAATACATTTATGCTCCGCCTTCCCGATCTCATTACTGTTTCATTTGCCTAGTATTGTATGCTGCCAACCTATGATTGGTAGCTCAACGTGGCCAATAAGCCTGCCCTGTGCGAATATCTTCTGAGCCCTAGCCACTAACTGATCTGCTGCTGTTCTCCTTGTTCCCCTTTCTGCGGTATATCTCTCTTAGGTCCTAAGTGAGTACCTAGGTGGGTCAACTGCTTGCCTAGAAAAAACACTGCACTAATACCAATTGTAAGACCACCCATCCTGGTACTGTGGCTTTCTTTACTGTGCTATTATTATTCCTAATGTACAGAGTACCCAACATTACAGTGCAACCCGAAGTACCTCAATGCAAACCAGTTCTCCAATACACGTTATCAATACCTTATGTTATCACGGGCTGCTGTGCAGCCACTACTTCATCCTCCTCCCCCCTTTTAGCTTACTCCCCCTGGCTTACCACCTCCCCCTTACTGCTGCCCTCGCCTATGTCTATTCGGGCACTCACATTGATCACAATAAACTGTCATTACAGTGGTGCTACCTCCTATGCAGTACGTTACGGGCAACCTCGAAGAAATAAAAAAGCAGTCTCCATCCTTATAAGCTCCTTAAAGAAAATTATATTACTGCTTCTTCTCTGCTCAGGAAATGTGGAGCTAAACCCTGGCCCCCCCCCTACAACTTACCTCGCCTGTTGATTTTGCTGAGGCCACAGGTCTCAAAATGATGATGGTCAATATCCTAAGCCTGCCCAAAAAACTTGTACAACTGCAAGCCTGGGCCGCACATATCAACCCTGACATCATCATAATTACTGAGTCATGGTTAAAAAAGACAAATACTGACCAACAAATCTCATTACAGGGCTACAGACTATTTAGAGCGGATGGAGATTCTAGAGGCGGGGGTGTGGTTATTTATGCCAAATCTCAGTACTCAGTCACCAATATTAGTTGCAAATCTTTACCTATAGAATTTGAGATTGTCTCTCTGAACCTTCTTCTCCCCTCCTCGGAATGTATCACTATTATAGGTGGCTATAGACCTCCGTCTGGTGGTGATGAAGTTCTTAATCTTCTGAAAACCATGTTCGCAGATGCAAAGACTGAAACAATATTTCTAGGCGATCTAAATATGGATTGGCTAGCATCTAAATCACACTGCCTCAAATCCCTTTGCGATGAGCTAGGTCTTGGGCAATTAGTCAATGAACCTACTAGGAATAACGTTCTAAATACTGCCAACAGCTCCATCCTAGATGTGGTACTAACCACCCACCCACATAAAATATCTCACTCAGCAGTGTTTCACAATGATATGAGTGATCATGGGATTGTTGCTTGTATAAGATCTCAAATTAAGGCCCGACCACAGCCCATCTTTATAACAAAACGGTCCTTTCGCAAGTTCAGTGCAGTAAACTTCCTTTCTGACCTGGGCATGACCAGTTAGCAAGACCTCTACCTAGCCAAAGATGTCAATGAGGAAGCTTACACCCTTAATGACAATCTTACTAAAATAATAAATAAGCATGCCCCATTCATCAAAGTAAGGGTACGGAACAACTCTAACCCTTGGTTCACCTCGGATCTTAAGGCAGCCCTCATAGTCCGAGATAAGCTCTGGACAAAAGCTCAACATTCCAAAGAACCTTCGGATTGGCAGGCTTTTAGAACAGCCAGGAACACCTGTGTGAAAAGTATACACTCTGCTAAAGCTAATTATTACATCTCTACCCTAGAACAAGCTAAAGGTAACCCTCATAAAATATGGAAGATAATCAAATCTATAGAAGGGCGGCCCACGGCCCCTTCCATCCCATCAAAGATAGTTGCAAGTGGCAAGATTGTGGAACACAAGTCCTTAATCCTCGAGGAACTGAACTCCCACTTTGCCACAGCTGGATTAGCATTTGACTCATCACCTTATGCTGGTTCTGCGGTGAGCTAGCATACCCCTCCTCCTATATCTAGCCCTGCACCTAGCCCTTTACAACTGCGCGAGATAACTTATAAAGAAGTAGAAGATTCTCTCCTTAATTTAGATACCAAAAGAAGCGCAGGGGACGATGGCTTGGAACCCTTTTTCCTAAGGTTAGGATATGCCCATCTTGCGGCCCCTATTCTCCACATCTTCAATCTCTCCATTACATCTGCTACTGTGCCGTCCTGCTGGAAATCAGCACATATCCTCCCTCTGTTTAAATCTAGCGAACCGTGCGATGTAAATAATTATAGGCCTATCTCCATAATGCCTATTCTTTCTAAAGTTCTCGAAAAACTGATCCACATTCAGTTAAAATCTCACTTGGAAACCTTCTCTCTCATCAATCCAGCCCAATCTGGCTTCTGGGCAAATCATAGCACAATCTCTGCGCTAGCAAAAGTAACGAATGACTGGATCTCTGCTATAGATGCAAAGAAGGTAACTGGAGCAGTCTTTTTGGATCTAAGCAAAGCTTTTGATACTGTTGACCACAAACTATTAGTCAATTGCCTTGCAAAGTTGGGTGCCACATACCATACTACCCAGTGGTTCACTAGTTACTTAACTGGGAGATCCCAAAAAGTAAAAGCAGAAGGCTGTTTCTCTGCTGCCATGCCAGTTGTTAGAGGAGTCCCCCCAAGGATCCATCTTAGGCCCTATCTTGTTTTCATTATACATTAATGATCTTGATCCCAACATATCTAGGTCCAATCTGCACTTTTTCACAGATGATACTATGCTGTATACTTCTGGCTCATTGCTATCTGAAGTTAAGGGAGTGCTTCAAGTGGACTTTGCACAACTCGAGCATAATCTAATAAAGGCAAAGCTCCTGCTTAATGCCAAGAAGACCAAAGCGATGATATTCTCCCATAGTGCTGCCACAGGTACCCCCCAATACCCTGTCCCAAGATTTCATTGTTACCACACTAAATGAGCCTCTGGAAGTTGTCCCCAAATTTAAATACCTGGGTATCTGGATTGACAACAAACTCTCTTTCAATGTCCATGTTGAAGAGCTCTCTAGAAGGCTAAAAGCCAGGCTAGGTATCTTCTTTAGAAATAGGCCCCTCTGCCCCCTTGAAACTTGAAATAAGCTCGTCCAGGCCACTTTTCTCCCCCTTCTCGACTATGGCGATGTAATCTACTCCTCTACCACTCTTGCAAATCTAAGTAAACTGGACATCCTTTATCACTGTGCGTTACGGTTCATTACCAACTCCCCTTACCGTTCGCATCATTATGACTTATATGCAGCTGTTGGATGGACATCTCTCACTACTAGACGCTTGCTCCATGCTGGTTTATGGATTCTTAAACTGCTTCTGCAGAAATTACTGAGCTATCTCTCATCCCTCATTAGTATTTCACATAGTACATACTCGCTAAGAAAATCTGACTTTATTATGCTTAATATACCGAGGACGCGGACCTCCTTTGGTAAACGTTCTATTGCACATGCCCTTCCCTCTATTTGGAACCAATTACAAACCATACTGAAACTAACTAGCACAGTTTCAATTAACTCTTACAAATTGCTAAGCTCAGCCAAAATAAAAGATACCTGTAACTGTCATTAAGCCTCTTCTTTCCCCATGTGTACCATGTGCATCCATTGGTAAGACATAATTGCTTAGTTCATATAAACTACTTATTGCCTGCACTTTCATTTATAACAAGATACTATTCCACTATCTGGCACCTGACTTACATCTGCTACCTTACTGCAGCACCCCAATTACTGCTACCCCTTCCCCTCCTACTTCTTGCCTTGTCTATGTATACACTTCGCTGATCACACTATCAAACCATTTCTACCTTCCTTATCTGTTTTATTCAGTTGTTTGTCCCATCTGCCAAAGTGTATATATTGCAAACACCAGTTACCATGTTTCAATTATCAGTATGCTATCTATAAGTTGCTTCCCTGTGTTATATCAGCTGATTACCACCTGCGGTCATCCTATGTGGTGACCTTGTATGTATATCATGCCTGAATTATGTGATGCTTGTATTTATGTATATATTGTTTATTAACTATTTATGTATGTTGTGTAAGTCTACATGTCACAGGACCTCCTTGTGAATGAGCTTGCTCAATGGAGTGTTCCTGAAATAAACTTGAACTTGAATTTGAACTTGAACTGCTGACAGTTCTAGACTGTATTCCAGAACCCAATACCAAACTTTCCTTGCCTCCCAGCACAGGGGGTAAGAATGAGTTCCCCCTTGCTTGTTGCATCACACATGTTATCTATTTGTTTTAACAGAGGACCTGGGGATAGATGAGTCTGGAAGGCTTGTAGGGCATCCAGAACAACTCGCATTTCTAGGACATTTATGTGGAGGGTGCTCTTCACTTTGGTCCATGTACCCTGTGTCTGATGGGGCCCCAGATGTGCCTCCCCAGCCTATCCCCAAGGCATCTGTAGTGAGAATATGTTTAGGGGTGGAGAGCAGGGAAAAAAAACCTTCAGCAAATGGCTTGGTTCCGTCGCCACTGAAGTACCTTTTGGACAGAAGAGGTTACTACAACATTTTGTTCTAGGTCATTTGTACGTTGGTCCCACTGGAATCTTAGTGTTCATTGTGGGATTCTCATGTGCAGTCTGGCTAGTGGCAGTGTGGTAATGGTTGCTGCCATCTGGCCTAGGAGTCTCAGGAATGTCCTGGCTGTGACATACCTGTTGTTGTAAACCATCCGGGTCCTGGGGCTGGAAGGCTAGGCCTTGGGTTGTGTCCAGGAGTGCCCCTGTGTATTGCAGATGTTGGCAAGGGGTCAGGATTGACTTTGACACATTGACGGTAATCCCTAGAGCATAGAACAGGTATCTGGCAGGGTCTAGGGTGTGAGAAAGCCGCTCCTTGGAGTGAGCTTTGAGAAGCCAGTTGTCCAGGTATGGGAAGACATATAGGCCTTCCCTGCAGAGGGCTGCTGCCACCACTGCTAAACATTTGGTAAAGATCTGTGGTACAGATGACAAGCCAAAGGGCAATACTCCGAACTGGTAGCATTCCCCCAGAAACAGGAATCTTAGGTATTTCCTGTGAGGGGACAAATCTTGATATGCAGGTAGGCACTCTGCATATCTAGGGAACAAGTCCAGTCCCCTACTTGCAGCAGTGGAAGTAGGCCTCTCTACGGGAATCGCACATGCCATCACCTAGATTCCTCCAGGTGGCACTCAAGCAGTGAGTCACAGAATCGCCCCTTCCCGAAGGAAGAGAGGAGTCCTATGGAGGCTCGATCTTCCCTGCCCCGGTCGACCCCCAAGTGACCTGAGTCCATTCCCAAACCTGGGTCACCAGTGTGAAAAGGGGTAAGGCACCAATGGTGCCTCAGCCCTCTTCACCTCTGGGCCGGATTTCTTCAAACTTTTTTTAGCAACTCCAAATTAAAACTGAATTCAAACAAAACCAAACTGATGTGATCTGCATGTGCAGCAAAACTAAGGAAGGCACATAATCATTTATTTGTCATTTCCACTTTGGATAGTAAAGCACTTGAATTGGTGGACCACTATAAATATTTAGGGTACTGGCTAGAACCAAGCATGATACAACCCACCAGGATGAAGCGCAGTGTAACAGGTTTCCTGCATGACAAAAGGAATTAACTCCCACTGAAACTGTATTGTTCGCTGCAGTAACTCTACTGCAGAATTCTGCAGAGTTTGGCTTCATCCTGGTGTGCTTCACATATAGGTAACAATTAGGAGGATTGTTAAAAAAACTGGTACACGTGTTAGACTACTGTATAGATATAAAAATCAACAACTGATCCGAGGCAAAAAATAGTCAAACACAGATACTCCCCCTCTTTGACTAGGCACTGCAGACATCTTATATGATTATTCATTTTCTGAAAAGCTTAACAGACTTGATTTACCATACAACAGGCTTGCCAGACTAATTCTGGACAGTCTAAAAAACTAATCACTTCTGCAAGCTGAACAAAAGATTGGGACAGGTTGGCTGTCACTAGATGACCATAGAAAGTGGCATAAATAGGGAATATGTGATGGGTGATCATGTCATATGCGTTTTATCTTCATGAGATGTCTGTGACCTCTTGATCTCTCACGAGTGGTGCAGCCATGAGTGAGGGATTTAGGGGGCACAGACCTCGAGTCTGGAGGGTTCTGGAAGGCTTGAGGGCACTGAGGGTAGACAAGGCACCAGGCCCAGATGGCATCCACCCCAGGGTACTGAAGGAGCTGTCAGAGATCCTGGTGGGACCTTTGGTAGACCTATTCAATTCCTCACCAAACTCAGGGTACATACCTCGGGATTGGATGATAGCTCATGTGGTGCCCCTCCATAAGAGTGGCCCCAAGGATGCACCTGGGAACTACAGACTGGTGAGCCTCACATCCATCATGGGTAAGTTGATGGAGACTATCCTGAAGGAGAGGCTGGTGGCCCTCCTGGAGTTCAAAGGGCTACAGAACAGCAGACAGCATGGCTTCATAAGTGGCAGAGCCTGCCAAACCAACCTGGTGGAGTTCTATGACTGGGTAACTAGGCAATTGGATGGGGGCCATGCAGTGGATGTCCTGTACCTGGACTTCAGTAAGGCATTCAACTCGGTGCTGCATGGGAGACTGGGAAGTAAGTTAGAAGGCACAGGGGCAGGTGTAAAGCTGGTGAGATGGGTAGGGAACTGGCTTCAGGGAAGGCAACAGAGGGTGGTGGTGGATGGGGAGCTCTCATCCCCAGGGGTAGTGATGAGTGGTGTTCCACAGGGCTCAGTGTTGGGACCAGTGTTGTTCAGGATATTCATTGCAGACATATCATTAGGCATCAAGAGCAAGACCAATCTGTTTGCTGACGACACCAAGATGGGAGCAGTGGTGGATGACCTAGGGGGATGGCAGGGGTTGCAGGATGATCTGGCAAAGCTGGAAACCTAGTCAGACACCTGGCAGCTGCTGTCCAATGCCAAAAAGTGCAAGGTGCTGCATTTTGGGGTGAAAAACCCAAGGAGGAGTTACCAGCTGGGGAAGTGCAGCTAGCCGAGACAGAGGAGAAGTATCTGGGGGCGCTCATTATGGGGTCAATGAACAACTCGGCATAATGTAGGAAGGCAGCTGCAAAGGCCAACAAAATGCTGGATTGTGTTGCACGGTGTATATCTTCAAGGAGGAGGGAGGTGATTCTGTCACTGTGTAGATCATTAGTTAGACTGCACCTGGAGTACTGCGTGCAGTATTGGTGCCCGTATCTGAAAGGAGATATTAAGTTACTGGAGGGGGTGCAGTGCAGGGTGACAAAGATGATCAAGGGGCTGGGGGACTTACCATACGAGAGGAGGCTGAGGGAGTTGAATATGTACTCGCTGGAGGAGAGATGGGATGGGAGATATGATTGAAGCCTTTAAGTACATGAAGGGAATAAACAAAACCAGTATGGAGGGGCTGTTCAAAGTAAGGGAGGAGAGGGACACCAAGGGCCATGATATGAGACTGGAGGGAGGAAGGTTCAGGAGGGTGATGAGGAGACACGTTTTTATGGAGCGGGTAGTAGCTGGGTGGAATGCATTACCAGCAGAAGTGTTATCGAGTAGAACAGTGGATTGCATCAAAAGGGTCTGGGGCAGGGCAAAGGGGAAGGTCAAGGGACGGTAAGGGTGGGAGGGAGTGGCAGCTGCAGAATAAGGGGTGCTAGCTGCACATTTGAGCAGACTTGATTGACCACTAGGCCTTTATCTGCCGGCAAATTTCGTATGTTCGCATATGCCACAAAAGTGAAGGTACTGGATTCAGGAAGGCTGATTTTGTCAAAATGGGAAAGTGCCTCAGAAAAGCACTAGCAAACAGGCAAGAATATAGCGTGGAGCAACAATGGGGAAATTGCCATCACAGAGGCAACAAGCCTTTGTGTGAAGCAAATAAACAAATAAAAATGAAAAAAAAAACACTATGGTTCTCAAAAAAAGTGGCGGGGAAGGTAAAGGAGAAAAAGATAGTATTCAGGAAGTTTAAGGAAACACAGAAAGAGCAGGACAGAGAACTGTACCAGTTAAAGCAGAAGGAAGTGGGGAAGGCAGTAAGAATAGCAAAGGCCCATACCAGGGAAAAGATAGCCAACTCAGTTAAGAAGGGGGATAAAATCTTTTATAGGTACATTAGGGAGCAAAGAAAGACTAAGGCAGGGATAATGAGGCTGAATAAAGAGGAAGGTGGTTGGGCACAGAGCGACAGTGAAAAAACAGGGATACTGAATGAATACTTCTACTCAGTATTCACAATGGAAAAGCAGGGGGAGATACCTAATCCAGTCAATAGAAGCACTCTGGATAGGGGGGTTGATATTAGTCCTTTCATAGAAGAAAAGGTTCTGAAAGAACTCTTAAAACTGAAGGTGGATAAAGCAATGGAGCCTGATGGGATTCATCCCAGAATTCTAAAAGAACTAAGGGAAGAATTAGTAACACTACTGACTACCCTTTTTAATCAGCCATGGGAGAATGGTGTGGTACCTGAGGACTGGAGGAGGGTGGATGTGATTCCCCTTCACAAAAGTGGGAGCAAGACAGAGACAGGAAACTACAGACTTGTTAGTTTGACCTTAATGGTAGGGAAAATGATGGAATCAAATCTGAAGGAAAGAATTGTTGAGTACCTAGAGGCCAGTGGGGCACAGGACCCAAAGCAGCATGGATTCACAGCAGGAAGGTCATGTCAGACAAATCTAATTGATTTATTTGACTGGGTGACCAAAGTAGTAGACCAGGGAGGGGCTGTGGACATGGCCTACCTAGTCTTTAGCAAGGCATTTGACACAGTCCCGCACAAAAGTTTAATAAACAAATTAGCCAGCCTGGGAGTGGGTCACAGGGTGGTAGCCTGGGTAAAACACTGGCTGTACAACAGGACACAGCGGGTAATAGTAAATATTGTCTACAGTGAAGAAAGGGAGGGTTACTAGTGGTGTACCACAGGGTTTAGTACTGGGGTCGGTCCTTTTTAATGTCTTTATAAGTGACATTGCAGAGGGACTGGAAGGGAAAGTATGTCTCTTTGCAGATGACACAAAGTTCTGCAACAGGGTTGATACGCAAGGTGTGGTGGAAAGGATGAAAAGGGACTTGGCAAGGCTGGAGGAATGGTCAAATGTATGGCAGCTTAGATTCAATGCAAAGAAGTGCAAAGTAATGCACCTGGGAAACAAAAACCCAGGGGAAGAGTACATAATGGGGGGTGAGATACTGACAATAACAGAAATGGAAAGGGACGAGGGGGTAGTCATATCAGATGACCTAAAGGTGGGCCAGCAATGTGAGAAGGAAGTAAGGAGGGCTCGGGGGATATTGGGATGCATAGGAAGAGGCATCACCAGTAGAAAACAAAAAGTTGTTGGCCCTCTGTACAGACAGTTTGTAAGACCACATATGGAGTATTGTGTACAGTTCTGGAGACCCAATCTCCACAAAGACATAGACAGGGTGGAGGCTATACAGAGGAGGGCAACTAAAATGGTGCAGGGTCTGCACCAGAAAACATATGAAGAAAGACTAAAGGAGCTTAAGATGTATAGCCTCGAGAAAGGAGGAAGAGGGGGACATGATAGAAACTTTCAAATACCTCTATGGAATCAACAAATTCCAAGAAGGTAGCATCTTTCAGAAAAAGAGATGAGCAAGAACATGGGGGCACAATTTGAAGATAGAGGGGGGACGGCTCAGAGGTAATGTGAGGAAGTATTTCTTCCAGAGCGGGTTGTAGATGCATGGAACGGCCTTCCTGAGGAGGTCGTAGAGTCAAAAACAGTGGGGGAATTCAAGAATGCATGGGACAGACATAAAGCAATTCTAGTGGGGAGTAGGAGGAAGTAGGCTGTTGGTTAACTAGGATCTGCAGCTTATCCATTAGGTAGGGAAATTAGCAGACTAGGTGGGCCAAGCTGTCCTTATCTGCCATCAAATTCTATGTTTCAATGTTTGCCCATCACATATCTGTTTTATATAATGAGCGTGATGGTAAAAATAGCGCTTGTTTCCTGTCTAATATCTTTATCTTACGCCAATTTCATGTAGTTGCAGGGTCTCCTTTTTAAATGTGGCCTCCTATCCTGTTAAGCTGATGCACAGACCCTTACATTGGCTCCATTGTCATGAAGGTGTCACTTAGCAATCTGGTTGTTAGGTAGTTTTGACAGGCAGCTGCACATCATGTTATGCAAATTACACTGGTTGCCTGATGATTTTGTTGCTATGCTGGTTGCCAGGCATCCAGTGTTTTTCTATCGGCCCACATACCGTGGGAACAATAAACCCATTGGCCGACTTTGTAATACCGGAAGGGCCATTGACAAACAGATTTCTTGCCTTAAGCTGTCATGCTGCATTGGGGGGTGATTTTTTAACTACGAGGAAACCGGTGTTATGTTTTGATCGGAACCTTTATTATTTTTATTTTACAAATGAGTAAATGATGCCTGTGTTGTGGTTTACAAATAATTATTTTGGAGAAACACACTGTTTTTTGGGGTGGACTGCTTGGAGTGAAACTTACAACTGACACTTGTTATACAATGGCCGCACATTCCTCTGCCCACACTTCTTGCCACAAGTTTATGGATGCCACTGCAGTCTGTCATTAAATCAAGTGAGTTGCTATGAAGCTTGGTGATGTACATTATAATTTTTATAACTTGTAAGCTGCATAGTACTTTCGGATCATGTGCTACTGAAAGGTGTTTCATGTCACTCACACCTACTTATTACCCGACGCTGGGCAATGTTCATGTCCCCCCCCCCCATCTCTGACCCAAGTGACAAGAGCTAGTTGTGGCCAGTCTAAGCTACCTCTCTAGGCCAGGGCGAATGGAATTGTGGTTGTCACAGCACCATTCACTACTAGAAATTGGGTCCTAGGTGAAAACATTTTGACTCACCTTACTGTCAACATGTAACATTAAACCAGCATTGGAGGGTCACAAGAGGCTGTGACTTGGTTAGCAAGATACACAGTCATTGTCAATTTCACTTGAGTCCACTTGCATGGCAACCCCCCCACCCAACCCAGAATAGTCACAAGATGTGAAGCAGCAGCACTGAGAAGGACTGCAAACAGCACTGTGCATAGTCCGACAGTGTTTCAAGGCTATTGTTGGGGCAAATAACTAATGGTTTTTATTTTCATTTCTCCAATATCTAGCTGTTGCTTTATTACATTTTACAGACTCAAATATGCTTATAGGCAATGCAGGCAGTCTCTGAGTTCAGAACAAAGATATTTTATTAATAGATTTGTTTACAACTAACAACATTATGAAAGTTATGGTACTGGAATGTAGATATGCACACTTTTTGCATGCTCACTAACTCTAGATTTACTGTAACACAACTAAACAACAGGATCAAATTAGAATAGCTGTCTGTTTTGCAATAAACACTCTAAGCCCAATTTTCGAAAGGTATGAGGTCGCCACACTGGACTTGCGGCCGAGGGTCTGACACAAGTGCCAACTTGTGTCAAACGGAGCTACAAGAACAATTTTGTAAAAATCCTTGCTGCAGCCCTCCTGCTGCAAGTCTGGTGTGTTGCCGCAGATCAGTTCTGCCAGCTCCCCCCGGCGTACCTTTGCATCCATGGGGGTGCTGGTTTACGGGGCTTGCACCACAGCTTTGGTGCAAGCTGCCATAAATTTAGGGTACTGTTGCAACTTGCATCCTGGGTTATAAAACTGGGTGCAAGTTGTGGCAAACCCTTGACTGCAGGTGCGGCGAATGTTGTGGGAAGCCCTGTGTCTCCGTTTGGAAATTGGGCCCTCTATGTATTGATTAAAAAAACACATGACGCTTGCTATGCATGTTCTGCACTTGGTTCTATTTTGAATGGTAGACAAGATCAGAGTGTTTAGAGAAATCTGTACCAAATCATCTAAGCTTCAGATTTAGTGTTTAATGTTAATAAAAATACATACATGGATTTTCTCATTTAATTATTCTGTTAAACTTTAAAATGCTGGCGGCTGAATATTTTGCTGATTATTATTTTTTACCATGGACTCAGCAAAAGACTACCACTTTTATTTATTTATTTATTGAAATGTTTCACCAGGAGGGCACACTGAACAACAAGTTGCTCGTCTCACGGTGCGACCTTGGGGGGAGGAGTTACATAGGGTTGTGAAGGATGATCAGTTACAATAGTATGTGGGTAGAACAAACAATACAACATTATAAGATTGTGCAACAGTTGGAACACAAGGTATTGTACAATAAACAGTAGTGGAAAATTGGGTAAATTACAATACATGTCCAAAATCATACAAAAGAACATATAAACATACAAAACAGTAATAATGCGGTTAACTAAATCAGATAGCATGCAAGGCTAATAAAGAATGTTTTTTGAAATGCTTACAAGGAGTTCTGCTGTATACAAAGAGGCATCTCGTTAAATCTGTCTTGTGTTGTGTTGCTGTCCTCTCTATGTTTGATTGTTTGTCAGACCTGTGGTATAAAGAAGAAACAGAAAAAAAAATCTCATTTTCATTTTTACATTGGTTCTACTATTCAAAACAATCTACCCCTTTCTCCCATTTACCAACGTATTTTTACATACCTTTTCATTCTTGCCATTATGTAATTCTGTTAAGTTGCTAAAATTGCTTAATGCTTGCCAACAATGCTGCATAGTTCTACAGTAAATTTCTCATGACATTGCTCTTTACAATTCCCATTTACTTGAATGGACACACCCACCTAACATATCCTCTTTATGCAACAAGGCTTCGTTTCTACATCATTTTGCTTTCATCATGAAATTGACTTTTTATTTTAAGCTACGTACCTGTCATTAGTCACTGTCACTGGAGATGACAGCCACTCGCTTTTTTATATCAGTTTGATGTACTGCAATAATTATGAGAAAGTTAATTAGCAATTTTGCACTTCTCCATGAACATTGTGTTAATGCCATTTCTGCTTAATTATACAATAACTATAAACTCTTTATATATGGATTTCCCTGTCAATATTTTTACTGCTTTATTATTCATTATTTGCAAGGGAAAACAAATACAAAACTAGATCCTGACAATTCCATTTAGAAACATTTGTGGAGAGAACACAGAAAAACCATGCCAGACATCAAAATACACTGCTCAGAAAGAAAAACTGTTGCTTTTCACTGTGCTTTGCATGATATACATGATTGCAAATTGCCATTGTATTGGTCCTGGCACATGTTAAACTATTTACATTTTTTACATGCTTTTTTTTTTTTACTGTCCTGTGTTGAACTGAAACAATATTTACTCTGCTTTGAAGGCAGTAGGGAGGGCTGGGGGTATACTGGGATGTATAGGGAGAGGCATCATCAGCAGAAAACAGGAAGTTGTTATCCCCCATACAGACAGTTGGTGAGACCCCATCTGGAGATCTGTGTCCAGTTCTGGAGACCCCATCTCCGCAAGGACATAGACAGGATAGAGGCAGTCCAGAGGAGGGCAACTAAAATGGTGCAGGGTCTGCAAGAGAAGCCGTATGAGGAGAGACTAAAGGAGCTTAATATGTATACCCTTGATGAAAGACGGGAGAGGGGGGACATGATAGAAACTTTTAAGTACCTCAGTGGAATCAACAAAGTCCAAGAGGGTAGCATCTTTCAGAAAAAGAGACTTGCAAGAACAAGGGACACAATTTAAAGATAGAAGGAGGGTGGTTCAGGGCAATGTGAGAAGTATTATTTCACAGAGAGGGTAGGGGATGCATGGAACAGCCTTCATGAGGAGGTTGTGGGGTCTAAAACTGTGGGAGAATTCAAGAATGCATGGGACAGACAGGAGGCAATTCTTGTGGGGGGTAGGAAGAAATAGGCTGTTGGTTAACTAGGATCTGCGGCCTATCCTGTAGGTAGGGAAATGGGCAGACTAGATGGGCCTAGCGGTCCTTATCTGCCGTCAAAGTCTATGTTTCTATGTTTGAAGGAAGACTGGTAAAAGTATCCCTCCCATCTACTTGCTATGCTTAATGATGGCTGGATATTCATTGGGACTGGTTGTAATAGTTTACATTCCTCTGCAGGCCACTGATAAGGTTTGATATCTTCTGCTGCTACCTAGCCTTTAGTCTGGAGTAATTGTTGATACTTTTGGGATTCTTATGCCCAGTTATCTGCATAATATCTGTGGGTAGAATTCCACAGTCATTCAATTTTTGACCAACTTGCTTTCGAGCACTGTGGTTCGTTATTTTTTTTCTCTGTCTCCAGTCCTGCATTTTTTAACATTGTTTTCAATATAGCTGACAATTTTTCACCATTTGGTTGTTTTTTATACAACTGAATTTTGGTTTTGTAGACTCTCTTGTTACTGTTAATAGCTAGAAAAATTGACTTTCGGGGTCTTGGTACACAATGGCCACTCTGCTTTGTAAACTCTGAATATGTTTCTGGGTGACCAAAGTAGTAGACCAGGGAGGAGCTGTGGACATAGCCTACCTAGACTTTAGCAAGGCATTTGACACAGTCCCACACAAAAGATTAATTGTCAAATTAAGTGAGTGGGTCCCAGGGTGATAGCCTGGGTAAAACATTAGCTGGACAACAGGACACAGAAAGTAATTGTAAATGGAGTCCACTCTGAAGAAAGAGGGGTTACTAGTGGGGAACCGCAGGGTTCAGTACTGCATCCAGTCCTTTTTAATGTCTTTATAAGTGACATTGCAGAGGGACTGGAAGGAAATGTATGCCTCTTTGCAGACGACATAAAGTTCTGCAACAGGGTTGATACACAAGGAGGCGTGGAAAGGATGAGAAGGGACTTGGCAAGGTTGGAGGAATGGTCAGAAGTATGGCAGTTTGGATTCAATTCAAAGAAGTGCAAAATAATGCACCTGGGAAACAAAAACCCGGGGGAAGATTACACAGTGGGGGGAGGTAGTAACAACAACAAAAATGGAAAGGGACCTGAGGGTAATCATATCAGATGACCTTAAGGTTGGCAAGCAATGTGAGGAGGCAGCAGGGAGGGCTGGGGGGATACTGGGATGTATAGGGAGACGCATCACCAGCAGAAAACAGGAAGTTGTTATCCCCCTGTACAGACAGTTGGTGAGACACCATTTGGAGTACTGCATCCAGTTCTGGAGACCCCATCTCTGCAAGGACATAGACATGATGGAGGCAGTTCAGAGGAGGGCAACTAAAATGGTGCAGGGTCTGCAAGAGAAGCCATATGAGGAGAGACTAAAGGAGCTTAATATGTATACCCTTGAGGAAAGGAGGGAGAGGGGTGACATGATAGAAACATTTAAGTACCTCAGTTGAATCAACAAAGTCCAAGAGGGTAGCATCTTTCAGAAAAAGAGATGTTCAAGAACAAGGGGACACAATTTGAAGATAGAGGGGGGACAGCTCAGGGGCAATGTGAGTAAGTATTTCTTCACAGAGAGGGTGGTGGATGCATGGAACAGCCTTCCTGAGGAGGTTGTGGGGTCTAAAACTGTGGGAGAATTCAAGAATGCATGGGACAGACATAAGGCAATTTTTGTGGGGGGTAGGAGGAAATAGGCTGCTGGTTAAATAGGATCTGTAGCTTATCCTCTAGGTAGGGAAATGGGCAGATTAGGTGGGCCAAGTGGTCCTTATCTGCTGTCAAAGTCTATGTTTCTATGTTTACAGGACATTTGCTTATGTTGGCCTTGTTTTCGTAAGCCTTTGGCCTAATTTTGCGATTGTCCTTTACATTTTGACATGTTCTGGTTTTGGTCTGCCGTTCTGTTGAATATTCCAGATAGCTAGTACAATTCCTTTCCATTTTTACACAGATGTATCCCCATTTAATATTTCTTGACTGTGTACAGCCACGGATTCTGAAATACATTGAGCACACCAACCACAGATTGTTGATTACAGTAATGGCCGAGTGTGGCCAAGTTGCTGTTTTTTATAAAGTGTGTTAACCATTTCATCTGTCAACTCGTCTGAAGCATGTGCTTTGCTCCCCATGCTTCTGCACTGCTCCTACTACCTTCCTCAGTATTTCAAAGCAATTGTCCCTGGTGAGGGTGACCTCGTAACTTTTGGAACATAAGTGTCTATCAATGCTCTGAAATATTGCTCTAAGGCTCATGGGCTCATATGGTGTGGCATCTTTTTTTTTTGGCATTCATAAAAAAATTGGCTAGTAGGGTATTTAGCCTGCTTGGTTCTAGTACTTCAATTGCTCTATTCTCTTTATGACTCTCAGCTAGGTAACTGCTTACAATGAGCAGATCGTAGTGGGTCTTTTTCACTGTGTTTATATTTTCATTTATTTGTATGAATTCCTTAAGATTCTCGTCCACTGACATCATGCTGTTATCTGCGGCATTGTGCCATTCAGTTTCCTCTAGTACACTGCTGTCTACTTCTGTCAAACTGTCATTCTCTATGCTGTCATTGTTTGCTGCCACTGTGCCAAACTCTATTGCTCTACCTGTATTCTCTGTAGTCTGCACTGTGTTTGCTTGATTTACAGTACCTTTAAAATTGCTGCTGTATGCTCAAAGAGTGGCTCAACATCTGCTTCATAGTCAGCTAGAGTACTTAAAAGCTCCATTTCAAAGCTTACATTCATTTTACTGCTAGACAAATTACTTTACTAACGGAAATAGTAGAACAAGCACTGTACGTTTTGTATGGGAGTCGTGGGAGGAAATGTTACTGGCTGAAATTAGTGATCCCTTAGGTGACCACACTTGCCACATCAGGGGAAAATTATTTACTTAATTGCACAAAATACAAAGAGAGAAAAAACTTAACTCTCGCTTTTCTGTTTTTCTTATACTGACCATGCCAGTGCTATTAATTTTTTTTATCTTTTAATAACTTTTACCACAACAGTATGTCCTGAAAGAAACTAGTGTTTTTTGGTTTTTCTCTAATAGTTGGCAAGTGGGGCCACACGGCTATTGAAGCATGAGTCACTACTAGTATTGCTATTTCAGTCCATGCCTTCACATACCAACTTCTATGCTTTGAAAACAGACATTGTGGGGTGCAAAAAAATTCTGCTTTGTCACACAGGCTGCCTGCCATTATGACATACCGGAGAGTGGAGATAGTGGGAGTGACAAATCCGATTCATAAGATAAATTTGTTATCTATGAATCAGGTTCATCAGCAGGAATCATACGGCTTTTATCTTGAACATTTTACCATCATGCTCATTGTATAAAACTTTTTTTTGCCATAAAGAGTGTGTGTAGGCAAGTCCCAGACTATTTAAAGGAATGCTCACCAAGTAGGACTAAAACACAGAACAGCTGAACAGCATGAGCTACTGTAGTAGTCCCAAGAGTCAAAACACAAAGGTCTACACTCTTTTTTAGTTACTATGTGCCTAGCTCTTTGGAATTCCATACCAGCCACCTTTAGGGTGATAAGGAATAGGAAGCCTCCATTGAAAGCATTACAGTATTAGTTTCAGAATATTGCTCACCAATTTGGTCCCTGATGTCCAGTGGACAGAATAGTTATATAGTAAAAGTGATAAAGTATTTGCTGGAGATGCTATTAAGTATGGATGTTATAAATTTATATTTGTAATATAATGCATTTGATTATAATTATATGTGCTATTTTCTTTCCCTTTATATTGTATTGATGTTTTTGCTTACTGTGTTGTACTAATGGAACCTGAAATACTTGCGCAATCTAAGGGACACCATTGCAAATGAGCTTGTCCCAATGGATAACTCCCTAAATAAAACTGCACTGGAAACTGAATTGAATTGAATGAAGATGCAATGATGACAACTAATGGTGTTCCCCAGAAACCACAGCAAATAAATATATGTTATTAAAGATGAATGTTCCAGTCCTGCAGCCTGAAAGACATAAAGCCACACATGCAGATTCTAGACCATGAGTTCTTCAAGTACAGATGCCACCCATGAGGCTGCAGACAGAGATTCTTCATGCCATCATTGAAATATAAGTATTCCCCTTATTCAAGAACAAAGGACCATGATATGAAGATAGAAGGGGGTAGACTTAGGGGTAATGTGAGAAAGTGTTTTTTCATGGAAAGGGTGGTGGATTCATGGAACAGCCTCCTGGCAGAGGTTGTAGGGGCAAAAATGGTAGGGGAATTCAAAAACACATGGGACAGACATAAAGGAACTGTAGCGATAGGAAACAGTGAGTAAGCCGCAGATCATTTAGGATCTGTGGTATGTGAAATAGATAGGGAAAATGGGCAGACTAGGTGTGCCAAGTGGTCCTTAGCTGCTGTCAAATTCTATGTTTCTATGTTTCAAAGACACTTACTGAGCAAAGAAAGAAGAGTGTGGTGCAAAAAGGTTATTGACTTACAACACTAAATTGGTATACACCTGGGGAACTGGATGGCTCAGTGGGTTGGTAATGGGTTAAGGAGTCTTCATGTTTGGGTCACTGGTACAAATCCAGTCAAGGCCAGGAGAAGCCAAAAGCCATTATCACCTAAGGGCCATTCAGTGGCTTATGTAAAATGAGTTGTGGTGGTCTCTGTTCAGTACCCAGTGCGTACAGTTTATTTATTTCAATTTTGATAATCGGGTAGGCCCACTGAGACAGTCATGTCCCTTTTTCAGGGGCTACCTGGGGAATAAAGACAATTTTATTGAGTAGGTACAAATACAGTTAAATGCAAGAGGTAAAACATAAATCAAAAGAGCACAATCAGTAGCAGGAGAACAATACATATATATATATATATATATATATATATATATATATATATATATATATATATGTCTTGGGGCAGGAAATTTTGCCCAGAGGACATTACATCTAACAACCAGTACATAGTACAATAAATAAAAATATATACAAGATATGAAAGGGAAGAGATGACAACAGTGGAGGGAAGGGATTTAGGAAAAGATAGGAAAGCCAGAGAGGGATGAGTGAGAGGTAGAGAGAGCACTAGGGTTCAGAGAAGGGGTTGACCTAGAAGATTGGGGAGCCACGAAAAGCAGATGGGGAGTGCAAAGGGGTTAGTGGAGGGGGTTAAGTACAGCTGCCACTGCAGATTGGGGAAGAAGATTTCCTTGTAGCTTCTTTTAAACAGGGGAAGAGACGTACATGAAAGTAAGCTATGTGGGAGATTATTCCATTTTTGATGTGCTGAGAAAGAGAAGGATTGCCTGCCAGTGGCTACGCGAACTTTGGGAAGGCTCAGCAATGGGAGGTGAGAGTGGCAAAGGGTTCTGGGGAAGGATTTCAGAGTGAGCAGCCTGGCAAGGATGGGTGAGGAAGGAAGATGGGTGAGTCTGAATCTGGTACATAGCACAGGGAAGTCCACTCTTGGCTTGAAGGATGGCCAGCCTAGTGACTTAAGAACATCGCAGTGGTGTGCCTGAGCTGGTGCAGCATCTGTGAAGCAAGCTATCCTGTGGAAGGGCTGTTTGAGTTTGACCAAGGTGGTGGTCTTGACTTGAGTGAATTATGGATGCACCATAGAATGAACCAGGGAGGAGGGTAGCTGAGGCAATGGTCTTTCTAGCACAAGGAGTAAGGTAGGGGGAAGTGCAATGGAGGAGGCCAAGTTTCTGATATGTGGCTTTAATAATGCTGTTCACATGTAAGTCAAAGAATAAGTGTTCATTGAGAGTCATATCTAAATATTTGAAAGATCTCACACTTTCTAGAGGCAGACCAGAGAATGTGTTGATGATCAGAGAGGGCTGAGAAGTTAAGTCAAAGGATGTATGGTGGAACAACATTGATTTCGTTTTCTTTTTATTTAATACCAGTAGGTTACATTTGAACCAGTCTTCCAGTTGTTGGAAGTAATTTTCCAGACTGGATTTAATAGAGGAAATGTCTGTGCCATGCCGATATAAGATGACTTCATCTGCGTAGAGCTGGATAGTTGTCCCCCGCAGTTTAGAGGCAAGTCGTTATTAAAGATCAAGAAAAGTAAGGGCCCAAGAATAGATCCTTGGGGGATCACGTTAGTGACTGGAGATAGAGAGAAGAGGGCACCAGCCCATTTGACGCATTGGAAACAATTGATTAAATAGTCTGAGATCCAGGAAAGGGAGTCGGAGTCGAGATCTAACAATTGCAGTTTGGAGATGAGGAGGGAGTGGTTAACTAGGTCGAAGGCCTTTGTGAGGTAAATAAAGACAGCTCCCATGGCACTGCCTTGGTCCATGGCATGAAAAATGTCAGAGATGACCTTCAAAAGAGCAGATTCAGTCTCTTCAGATTTCCTGGAGCCATGTTGGTTTATTGTAAGGGAGTTAGTCTGTTCAAGGAAAGAGTACAGCTGATTATATAAGAGTCTCTCCTGGATTTTTGTGATAGGACACAGGATGGAAATAGGTTTATAAATGTCATCTAGATTAGCAGGGCTTGATTTATGCACTGGGACAACAATGGCAGTTTTCCATTTATCTGGGATGGAGTGTGTGAGGAAAGAATGATTAATCAACTGGGCAATTGGGTGAGCCAGTGCTGGTGCACCAATCCTAAGGAATCTTGGTGGCAGGGTGTCAAAGCCAGGAAAACTATTGGGGTTGAGACTCATTAGGAGCTTAAGGACTTCTTTACATGAGGTAAGTTTTATATGAAAGAGGGGGCAGTGAGCTGCAGTATAGGTGGATTGCAGCCTGAGGTGGGTATCCTGGAGATCTACCTTGTACACATCGAGGTTGGTGAAGAATAAGTTTATTCTTGCAGTGATCTCAGAGGGTGAGAAAAGCTCTAAGCCTTTCAGGGTCATGACCTGGGGGGTGGTCCATTCGTCGCCCTTAAGAAGGGAGTTGATGGGCTTCCAGAATCGTTTAGGGTCACCAAGGTCGCTTGTTTGCAGGGACTGTAGATAATTCCGCTTAGATTTTAATACTTTAGCTTTGCAGGTGTTCCACAACTGCCAGTAGGAATTCCAATCGGTATGAAGCCCTGTCTTTTTATAGGCTTGCCATGCCTTGTCTCTGGAGTGCATTACAAGCCGGAGCTCCTGGGAGAGCTAGAAGGAGTGAATTTCTTTGGCCCTTCTCAACTTGAAGGGGGCATGGAGGTCAAGGATGGAGGTGAAGGTGTTGATAAGATATTCTAGAGCCAGATCAATGTCAGAAAAGTGCTGATAGGGGTCCAGTCAGAGGAAGCAAGACTATGCAGAAATTCAGAGGTGTAAAAGTATGTTAGGTCTCTGGATTTGAAGATTTTAGGGGGAGAGTGGGGAAAGTTATTTTTTCAGATACAAAAAGTCGGGGAATGGTCATTTAGTACATCAGGGAGGATGCCTGCAGCCCTGATGTGGGACCTATTGTTAGTTATCATCCAGTCAAGTAGTGTGTGATTCCCTGACTTCATATTAAGTCTAGTTGGTTGATCGATAAGTTGTTCTAACTTTGCATCAGATATTGTCGACAGGTAGAGAGCATTTTTAGGACCATGCCAGTTAAGACTTGAAGTCACCACATATTATGGTGTCATTGTGATAGAGGGTGTCAAGACTGCCAAAGAGTTCTGCAAAGGAGGTGGATGCAGGTTTGGGGGGGCAGGTAGATACACCCGATGGTCAACCTTTTGATTTGGCCGAGGGTGACTGAGATAATTAGGTCATCGATGTCTGGGTCAATGTTTATGTTGGACAGTTCATTGACATCCAGCCCAGCCCTGGTGTAAATCAGAACCCCCCCCCCTTTCTTTCTGAGTCTGTCCAGAAGGTAGGAGGAGTAACCTGGGAGAGCAACTTTGTGGGATTGTACAGAGGGTTTTAGCCAGGACTCTGTTAAGCAAAGAACATTAGGTTTGTAGTGCTGAGTCCAGTATTCACGTTTAGCCATTTTTCATCTGATGCTTTGGATGTTCATGTGTGCTAACTTGAATCCTTTTATCTCAGACCAGGTTGGACAGGAGGCTGGAGGTTGCGCAGAACCTTCCTGCTAGGTCCAGGGTTTAATTCAATATCACCAGAAAGCATGAGCAAACAAAGCGGTTAATGGATAACTGGTGGGTGTATAAATGGAGACTTATGCAGGTTCCTTGGCCGATGTACAATCATAGTTGTTTTGGCACGCAGGGTGAAGACAGGATATCTAAGGCTATGGGTGTGCACATTTGAAGTATGAGTTATGATGTGATGGGGAGGTGAGAGAGAGGGGTCAAGGAGAAGAGTGGGGAAGCAGATGCCCTGACTTTATAATTTAAGTTATGTTCAAGACAGGCCAGGAGGGAGTAGAGCAGCAAAATACTTTTTGACACAGGGAGGAGCATGTTAGCTTGATTATGGTGGACAAGAGGGCAGAGGAAAGGCTGGCAGAGATCTCCAACCACATCAGTGAAAGAGAGCTGAGTTAGAGAGGACAAGGGAATGGCTGGCAGGGATAATTACCCTCTTCAGGGAGAGAGCTGAAGTTAACACTGAGTTAGCACTGAAGCTGGGAGTGAAAACCCAGGATTAGACCTATGAGGAGAAAGGACAGGATATGTTTTTATAGGCCAAGTGCACAGGAAGAATGTCCTCAGACTGCTCTGAGCCCAGAGACAGGGGTCAGTGTTTTTAGGAACTAGAGAAGTGTTAGGCTAGTCCAACACCATGAGAGTCAGAGAGTGAGCGAGAGAGAGAGAGAGAGAGAGAGAGAGAGAGAGAATCCAGCATTTTAAGCACAAAACCCAGGATAAGACCTACCAGGAGGAGGGAGAGGATATGTTTTTATATGCTAAGTGCCCAGGAAGAATGTCCTCAGACTGCTCTGAGCCCAGAGACAGGGGTCAGTGGGCTTAGGAAAAAGAAGAGTTAGGCTAGTCCAACACCAAGAGAGTGAGAGAGAGAAAGAGATATAGAGTGAATCCAGCTTTTTAAGCATAAAGTCCTAGGGTTAGGCCCACTTTTGGTTGGTGACAAAAGGTTAGGGAAGAGAGTAGCTTAAGCAAATATTACTATGTTGCTCTGTGATTATGGAAGCATGCTGTGGAGGATAGAATTAGTGTCCCACTTAAAAGTACTTAGTAGCAAATGGTGAGAAAATTGTCCGATAGAAAAAGATCGTCCTACAAGGTGAGCGGAGCCAATGTGTATTTAAGGTGGTCTAGGGAGCTAGGGAGTGGGGAGAATGCAAAAACCCCATAGACACAGGGTACAGGGTAATGCAGGCTACCACGGACCTTATGGCTGAAAGCGCCATGGAGAAACAGCCCTAGAGAGCCAGTAATATGCAGCAGCCAATTGAAGCCTGTCTGCTGCTAAAAGTAGCCAGTCGAGGTTCCTCCTCTAGCAGCTGGGAGCCAATCATTTATCTGGCTTGGGAGCCAGTTCCAAGGTGCCATACCTGAGGAAATCAGCAGGGAAGTAGTCCTCCAGGAATGCAACGATTGCGCTGGGTCTGGCCGGCCGCTTCCTCCCACCGGTCAATGGGAGTGGAGCTGGCCCAGGAAGGGGCTTCACCGGGGGTAGGAGAGACAGGAAAGGATTACATTATAGCCCAAAGACAAAGGCATGGCTAGGTGCTTAAATGCAGGGTGGGGATAAGAGGATTAGTGCAGAGGGTGTAAAGGGATACATTGAGAACAGGCGTGAGGCGGGGGCACTCAGCCAGCACAGTCGGTGGCCGATTGCTTTGGTGCCAAGATAAAATTTTAGTCCGGGATGTCAGGGGCCATTTTGTGGCAGAGGGAGAGGTACAGGGAGAACATTTAATCTAATTAATTTAGGGATAGACAGTATCTGGCAGCAGAGCTAGAAATTAGAGCAGTAGAAAGTAGATAAAATAGGGATGGGTCAAGGCTGGTTCAGATGGAATCCTACCCAGGCTCAGAAATTAAAGGAAATTAAGGAGATAAAGGGGCTAGTTTTTAGAGCTAGATGGAGGAGTTTCAAAGAGCGAGGACAGGTGGCCAAAGGAGCAATGATGGCATAAAGAAAAGCTTCTACTATAAAGAAGCTCTCACTAATACCTGGGGAAATGGCAAAACATTCTGGAACAACATTAAAGAAGTTACTGGGAAGCAGTTTAAAACTTCCCCCACAATGTTGGACATTGATGGAATTGCAGCTCTGGACCCTACTACTATAGCTAATATGTTCAATATTGCTTTCACTGACCTCAGTAGTGTTCTCCCACCTGACTTTTTCAGTGTTGATGACCCTCCTACACTTGCCACCATCCTCCACCCTTCTAAACACCTGCCGTTCTACTTTAAAGCAGTCAGGATGCACGATGTCCACAGATATATTAGTAAAGCTATTGCCAAGTCCAGGACAAGTGGGGAGTCACTTGACCTTAAACTGCTCTCCCTCACCCTTGATGAAGTGCTAGCACCATTAACAAAGATCTTCAACCTCTCCCTCAGCCTCAGCCAGTTCCCTGACAGATGGAAATCCGCTACTGTTACACCAGTCCACAAAAGTGGAGACAGGGCTCTTCATATGAACTATCAGCCTATCTCCATATTACTCCCCCCCCAAAGGCCATTGAACGTATTGTAGCTGACCAGCTTACTGAATATCTGGACAAATACAATATCCTGTGCACTCAACAACATGGGTTCAGAAAGGGACACAGCGCCACTTCTGCCCTTCTGGAATTCACTGTAGCCATCCACAGTTCTCTGGACAATGGTCTGCTAACTGGTTCGGTCTACATTGACTTAACTAAGGCTTTCGACACCGTCCATCACCATCTTCTAATTGAGCAGTTGCTTAATGCTGGGCTCTCACCTAAGTCCATGACCTGATTTAAAAGCTACCTGGAATATATTGTGGTGAACCCATTAAAATAAAAAACTATTTAAAAGACAAAGAACCTCTGTGCAGTTAAGATGTCATGGAGTGGTACTTTGGATTGTTTTTTGTTTGTGAAATTTCCAGCTTAAATTATGCTGCTTAATGAACTTAACGTGATCTTGGAAGATATACAGTATATTAGAGGCTTGCGTGCCTTAGAAGCCTATGTCAGCTGACAGCCTTGAGCCGACTGTTATGGTTTATTCCAACTCTGTATGGAAGTGAAAGGATTGTAGTTTTGGCCCTACAGGGTGAGCCAGCTGATCCCTTCACTTCCCAATTGCTGATCCCTCCCAGTGCTCAGGCACGCGTAATGACATGTGCAGAGGGAGAGTGGTTGTGTACCCAGTAAAGTCAACGGGGTCCACTATAAGTCTGGTTTTATACAAAAGTTGTCCAGTTTGAGATTAATGAAGGGTGCCGTCGAACTAAGAAGGCCCTTATAAGTCAGGCGGTGCCCTTCATCAGACTCAAACTGGCCATTCTTTTATATATAACCAGACTTTAAAACATCATTACATGCCTGAGCGTGGGGCAGATCTCGGCGGTTGCAGAGTGAAGGGATCAGCTGGCTACCTTGTGGGGACCAGGTTGCGGTCCCTCCTGCTTTCATACAGAGCTGGAGTAAAAAATATCAAAGTCATCTCTAAATGTTTTAGCAGATACAGGCTTCAAAAGGCATGTAAATGTTACCCCAAGTAAATAAACTTATAAAGTAACTTTAAGCGTAAACCAGGGAACTTTAAGAGTAAACAGGGAGGAGAGGAGGCACTGTGGGTCACCTTGGAGACTGGAAAGGGCACCACAATCCGCACAGGGGTTGTGTACAGACCCCCATGTCAGGGGGAAGGAATGGACAAGGATATGATGGGAGGCATTCTTAGAATGGCAGAGAAAGGGGAGATACTGTTGATGGGAGACCTGAATATGCCAGATGTTAACTGGAGCACATTTGCTGCAGCCACATCCAAGAGCAGGGCCATTCTTGATGCCCTACAGGTGGCAGGCATTAGACAGCTAGTTTCGGAACCCACTCGTGAGGGAGCAATCTTAGACCTCGTGACTCTCAAACGGGGGCAGTGAGAGGATCTCAGATCTAGAAGTAGGTTGCCATCTGGGGACAAGTGACCATCAAACAGTGTGGTTCACATTAAACTCAGCTACAGAGTCAAGCCATACAAAAGTGAGGTACTGGACTTTCGGAGGGTGACTTTGGCAAGATGGGAGAGTGCCTCAGAAAAGCACTAGCAAACAGGCTAGAAGGAGGTGTGGAGCAACAATGGGAATTATCAAAACTGCCATCACAGACGCAACAAGCCTTTGTGTGAAGCAAATAAACAAATCAAAACAAAGAAAAAGCCACTATGGTTCTCAAGAGAGGGCTGTGAAAGTCAGGAAGAAAAAGATAGCATTCGGAAGTATAAGGAAACACAGAAGGAGCAGGACAGAGAGCTGTACCAGTTAAGGCAGAAAGAAGCAGGGAGGGAAGTCAGAATAGCAAAGGCCCAAACTGAGGAAAAGATAGCCAACTCAGTTAAGAAGGGGATAAAACCTTTATAGGTACATCAGCGAGCGAGAAAGACAAAGGGAGGGATAGTGAGGCTGAATAGAATGAGCGGTGAGTGGGCAGAGGGGACAGTGAAAAAGCAGGAATACTGAGCGAATATTTCTGCTCAGTATTCACAAAAGAGGAGGGAAGTGCCTAATCCAATTAACAGAAGCACTCTTGATAGGGGTCGATCCCAGTCCTTTCACAGAAGAAAGGGTTCTGCAAGAACTCCTAAAACTGAAGGTGGACAAAGCAATGGGTCCTGATGGAATTCACCCAGAATTCTAAAAGAATTAAGGAAGGAACTAGTGAAACCACTGGCTACTCTTTTTAATAAATCATGGGAGGATGGTGTGGTACCGAGGACTGGAGGAAGGCGGATGTGATTCCCCTTCACAAAAGTGGGACCAAGACAGAGGCAGGAAACTACAGACCTGTCAGTCTGACCTCTGTGGTAGGGAAAGTGATGGGGTCACTTCTGAAGGAAAGAATAGTTGAGTACCTAGAGGTCAGTGGAGCACAGGATCCAAGGCAGCATGGGTTCACAGTGGGAAGGTCATGTCAGACGAATCTAATAGATTTCTTTGACTGGGTGACCAAAGTAGTAGACCAGGGAGGGGCTGTGGACATGGCCTACCTAGACTTTAGCAAGGCATTTGACACAGTCCCACACAAAAGATTGATAGTCAAATTAACCAGCCTGGGAGTGGGTCCCAGGGTGGTAGCCTGGAAAACATTGGCTGGACAACAGGACACAGAAGGTAATTGTAAATAGAGTCCACTCTGAAGAAAGGGCGTTACTAGTGGGCACCGCAGGGTTCAGTATTGGGTCCAGTCCTTTAATGTCTTCATCAGTGACATTGCAGAGGGACTGGAAGGAAAGATGCCTTTTGCAGATGACACAAAGATCTGCAACAGGGTTGATACAACCAGGAGGCGTGAAAAGGATGAAAAGGACTTAGCAAGGTTGGAGGAATGGTCAGGACGTATGGCAGCTAGGATTCAATGCAAAAAGTGCAAAATAATGCACCTGGGAAACAGAACCCAGGGGAAGAATACACAATGGGTGGGGAGGTAGTAACAACAACAAAACAGGAAAGGGACCTGGGGTAATCATATCAGATGACCTTAAGGTTAGCAAGCAATGTGAGAAGGCAGTAGGGAGGGCCGGGGTATACTGGGATGTATAGGAAGAGGCATCAGCGCAGAAAACAGGAAGTTGTTATCCCTCTGTACAGACAGTTGGTGAGACCCCATCTGGAATACTGTGTCCAGTTCTGGAGACCCCATCTCTGCAAGGACATAGACAGGATGGAGGCAGTCAGAGGAGGGCAACTAAAATGGTGTAGGGTCTGCAAGAGAAGCCGTATGAGGAGAGACTAAAGGAGCTTAATATGTATACCCTTGAGGAAAGAAGGGAGAGGGGGACATGATAGAAACTTTCAAGTACCTCAAGGTAATCAACAAAGTCCAAGAGGGTAGCATCTTTCAGAAAAGAGACTTGCAAGAACAAGGGACACAATTTAAAGATAGAAGGAGGGCGGTTCAGGGGCAATGTGAGGAAGTATTATTTCACAGAGAGGTAGTGGATGCATGGAACAGCCTTCCTGAGGAAGTTGTGGGGTCTAAAACTGTGGGAGAATTCAAGAATGCATGGGACAGACATAAGGCAATTCTTGTGGGGGGCAGGAAGATAAAGGCTGTTGGTTAACTAGGATCTGCGGCCTATCCTGTAGGTAGGGAAATGGGCAGACTAGATGGGCCTAGCGGTCCTTATCTGCCGTCAAAGTCTATGTTTCTATGTAAAACCACTCCCAAAGAGTTAAAATCGATGTCCTCTCAGACGCTAGACCAGTTCACTCTGGAGTCCCACAGGGATCCATTCTTGGTCCACTACTGTTCAGTCTCTTTCTGAACAGCCTTCCACAGTCTTGTCCAGAACAAATTCTACTCTATGCTGATGATGCCGTAATCCTCTCCATCCACAAGGATCTCCAACCCCTACAAAGCAAACTACAGCTTGGCTTCGCCTCAGTTGAAAACTGGTTTAGTATACACAAACTGGTCCTCAATTATGAAAAAACAAAGACAATGCTTTTCTGCAGCCCTCACAACAAGTACAGGCCTCACCCCCTGACCATCACTAACTTCAATGGTGCTGCCCTCGAGCAGGTGCACTCTTTTAAATATCTTGGCATCTCAATCGACAGTCACCTCTCGTATGGTGCTCACATTGACAACATTGCCAAAGCTACTAATACTCTCATTGGGCTACTCTACAGGCACAGACAGTTCCTTACCCCAGAAGCCTTAAGGGTCACAGTTCAGAGCTCTGTGGTCTCCCTAATTTACTATGGCCTGATCATATACAGCTCTGCCTCTGCTACTGCCCTCAGACACATATCCACGGCTCTCAACAAAGACTGTCAGCTCATCACTGGAACTCACCGTCTCACTCACATGTGTGACCTCTATGCACAAACTGGCTGGTGACAATTCTCAAACCACATAAAGTACCAAACCTGCATAATGGCTAAGAAAATAACTCTGGGCTATGCACCTCCCAGAGTGCAAGTTCTCCTTTGCCCTGCTCGTAATCCTCACCACACTAGGGCCGCGGAATCTAAACTCCTGCAGATCCCTCATTGCTGTACCTCACAGGGACAAAATATCTTTTGCCCATAGGGCTCCTAGCTGGTTGAATGGTCTCAGCAGTGACATCTCCTCCCTACCCAAGCTAGGCCCTTTTAAATCCAAGCTCCATCAACCACTCTCTGCCTCTAGCGTCTGCGACTGTTTCTCTTAATCAGCCTTACTTACCGTCTACCATTCCTGTTGCCTCTGCTAATTCTTCCTAGCACTTACATAATCCTCTCATAACCACCTACAACCCCCTTCCCCCTCCCCTCCCTCACTTCCCCCACACCCCCTCCATCCTCTGCACTTCTGTGCGTGATCTGACAATGCCTCCGGGTGTTCCTACCTATTATGTCCATACCAAGTAGTGTATCACTGTGTATCCTTGCAATGCCTCTGGCTTTAGTATCACCAAAATGTATGCATCCACTTTCATGTAACTGACTGTTAACCGTTTTCTACCTTTGTTACTTGATTGTTCTGTTTTTTTGTATAGTTCTTCATCTGACGTGGATCCTTTGTAAAAGAGCCTGCTCCAGGCTCCGAGTTAAAATTAGTTAGAAGAGCAGGTTAGGTTAGAGGGCCCCAGTATGTGTCCACATCACAAAACCACCAAGATGACTGTCACAAGCTGGCATCCATTTTGGTAATCTCACATAAAATACCAAGGATTGAATGGATATTGAGTCTGAATTAACCTCCCAGCTATGTGGCGGCCCCTCAATGAGAGGGCACAGGCCCGTTGTTAGGGCAGTGTGGGGAAGCTTGCACCATGATTGCCTGTGCTGCATCTGTCATGTGGATAAACAGAAGGCTTTAGTTTCCAGTGCAGTCAATCCTGTACCTTTCACAAGCACTAAATAGACACACAAAATATATTTTTATTTAAAATAATAAATAAATAAGTAAGTATACAGTCAAAAGTATAAAAAGGATTATTTATACCTCTAAAAGATAAGGGTCCAGATTTTCAAAGGGCCCTTAGATCCACACAACCAGCTTGTGTCAGAACTAGGTGTGCCAAATACTGTGCACCATATTTTGCAAGAAAAGTGTTCTCAGTGACAAAGTCCCCCAAACTGATGCAAGAGGTCCGCTGCATCAACAAAATGATGCAAGGGATGAGAATGATGCAAGCTGCACCAAAATAAATAATGCACGTTGAGTCAAAAATGGTACAAGTTGAGTCAAAAAAATGACTCAAGGAACGAAAATGACACAGACCAAGTAAAAAAACGGTGCAAGCTGAATTAAAAAAATGGCGCAAGCTGAGTTAAAAAGAAATTGTGCAAGTTGAGTAAAAAATGACGCAAAGGACAAGAATGACGCAAGCAAAGTGTCACAGGGTGCGTCTGTGAAGGTCTGAGGGCTCCAAAATAACATTCATATAAATGCAGGGATACCCGAAAACACCGTTTTTTATTATCCTAAAGGTGTTAATGTTACACAGTTAGGCTGTTTAGATTGAGTGTTGGATGTTTTTCTTTTAAGTCCATTAAGGAAAAAGGCAGCAGTTGTTTAGTAATACCGTTTGAAAATGAAATGAATAACATAAATAATAAATGAAAGGATAACTGTTAGATCAATGTAAAAATCTTGTCATAACAGTTTATCTGAATCCCCAGTAGTTGTAGATAGGGTTTCTACCTTTCTGTGGAGTGGCAGCAGTTATACAGACAGCAAAGCTAATGATGTTTTTATAACATGGTTGCATTCAGATTTTAAAACGGGTGTGATTAAATAAATGCATGCTGTTGTTTTCGAGCTGCCACTAACAGAAAACACATCACGGTGGTGAGTACTGACCATTCGGGTCTTTCGGCTATTGAAACTAGCCTTTATTAACTTTGGGTTGCTGAAATCATTTGTAATCTGCCATGGTGTTGAAATCTGTACTGTGTCGGGTGTGCAGTGAGCCCTCCGTTATTTTGTATTAGTGGCTTTGTGATGCCGTCAGCGTTTTTGTGGGTTTACTTAGATTTGAAGGCAGTGGGACTACCTAGAACTGTTTATCGGCTTTCTCTTTTGTTAAAATGCCAGTTTGCATTTTGCTATGTATAGAAGAATAATATTAAAGTTGATATCGTTACTGAGCATTGTTTTTTAATAAGCTGCCGAGTTCCTTCTCGATAGTGCAAACATTCGCACTATCGCAGTGTCATTTTACCTTCGGGTTTCCCCTAGACTGAAATATTCTAGTTAATGTATATTGGGTTGCTTTACTAACCTTCTGAAGATGAGGTGGGGGAAGTTTGAAGTAGTTTTTGGGACTTCTTTGGGACAAGGGTATTTTTGGTGTTTGAGAGGCCCCGAGTTCAGTTCCTGCCGGCCAGCCACAACTGCATTCCTTATATTATGTATAGGAAGGGGACATGCTTCAGTTGTTAGACATAATGTTGAAAAATGCTATTAAAAGAGTTTAATCTGCTTATAGGATTATAAATATTCTGATACGGTAATTAAAAGGGGCAATACGTTTATAAATAAATATGTGATAAATAAAGATTTAAAGTGTATAATAAGATGCTGAGGTGGAGTTAAATAATCACATGACCCCTTTTGGGTATAAATGCAGACTGTTGGGTTGAGAGGTAGATCATTCTGTTTGCTGCGGGTCTGGAGGTATGCTCTGGATGCTGCTGAAAAGTGCTCTGTGGAGTTTTGATTAACTGTGTTATTTACTGCTCCGAATTGAAGACTTAGAATTGCCAGAATATTCTGTCTTCTGTGCTATCTACTGCCTCAAATGGAAGACTTATAAATACCAGATTATGCCATTTGTTTTGATGTCTGCTGTCCAAATGGAAGTATAAGGTGAAAAAAATACTGTGCCATGATGAAATAATCTTTGTTTGAAAAGAAAATTAATTAAAATCGAAGGTCTTACAAAGAATGGAGATGCATTTGTTTATATGACTGCCCACATGTACTTGCGCCCTATCATACATAGTAAAAAAATACAGCAGATGAAATGACCAAGACTAAGCCCCCAAATGTTCTAAATTAGTCCTGCTGGAGAATACTGGCCCTTAATAGTAGCATAGTCAGGTCTGACCACCTGCTGTAGTCATCTTTATATGCTCTAGTGTCCCTTAGACCAGCTCTGGCTGGTCTAACAGTGTCATGCATCTTAGGCACAAAAGACAGGACTCACATTCCTTGAAAATCCCAAATAAAGGGATGGTGCATCATTTCTGTGATGCAGGGATCCCTTCCGACATGGTGCAGGCATTTTTTTGGTGCAAGCATGGCGCAAGCCACTGTGGCACAGTGGCACATGCAGACCTGTTTCTGACGCAAGCACCATTTGAAAATTAGAATTGATGCAAAGTTTGACGCATCCTGCTCCTTGCATCAGTTGTTTTTGACGCAAGCACCCTATGCCATTCTCTGGCCTGTGAAAATCCAGCCCAATGTAACCACTGTTATCTGCAAAGAAGTATACTCATAAGTTTTTTAACGTTGTTTACAATGGTTCTTGTTTAGTTTCTGCCAACTTAAGCCTGCATTTTCATGTCTTCAAGTTTACCATGCATTTTAGATTTCCTGTATTAAGTACTGCAGCTGATATAACCCCTCACACCTGCTCCAAACTTATGTTCAAGAAACAGGCTGTATAAACAACAGGAATCCATGCTATGCTAATTTGGGCCCCATTGTGTAATCTGCAGTGGTCTGAGCATGCCCAGTAGAATACTGAGCAATTCTGGTGGCCATGTTGTGAAAGTCATTAGTGTGCCCTGAGCATGCCCAGTAGAAGGGTAGTGGTGAGCATTTTGGAATGTCTTGCACATGCAAAATGCTGCTGCATAAGGAAGTTATAAATAGGTGCAACCCATGCCCCAGCTACCAGCAGCGTGTTGCAACTGGGACCCCCTATCCATGCCACAAACAGGACAAACATGCCACCAGATGGCATAAACAAAAAGGTATCACCCCTAGCTCTAAGGTAAATACTGACTCGGCAGTCTAAAGGGGATTTAGGGTACAAAATAACATTTATATTTATTACAGATTCTGGGGAGAGATGCCAGACATATGCTAGGTCTAAAACTATCACAACAGAGGCTCCAATAACGATCCACACTGGAAGCAAAGATCTAATGTCCACACAGGAATTGGGATTGTGAAGTATGGCTTTATTCTGACAAGATGGCAAATTGCAGACAGGGTGGGCCCCCAAGATTTGGTACTGTACAGGCACAGAAATAGACTTTTTTCTTCCAGAACAATACCTGTTAGGGCAATTTCACACAACATTTTCCAACACACAATTTCATCCCTCTGTACTAGGAATACCTGGCAATTCTTCCAACAAAAGTGTATTTCTTGTGGGAGTTGCCACACACTTTAGTACACACATTTCCAGCTTCCTAGCAAAGTGTAATTCTTGTGGAAGTTGCCACACAGTTTAGGAAAAACATTTATCCTGGAGCAATGACACCTGTTATTCCCCGTTTAAACTGGTGCCCGTACGTGATTCAGTTAGCCCTGACCAGGGAATCAAACTGAGGTTATGCCCAATCCAACCCCATGCTCAGTCTCTGCCCTTCCTTCTGGGTTACACCAAACTGGATCCTTCATATCCCGTGAAATGCTAAAGGGCATCCAAAACTTTAAACACTCAGCACATTTTTGTGGTAAAACAGGGGTCCTGACCAGTGTGATCTAGCCTTATCTAGGGCACATACACCTCAGACCAACCCCCAAAACACAGTCCCATGAATCTGTACTTAAAGCTTGGTTGCTTTCTTTTACAGACATGGAGAACTTGAAGGAAAAACCCCTCTCCTTCCAGGTAGCTTTTCACAGATCCAAACTGCACACCTTTCCCTTGGCAGCTGAATCACACTGGGATCTTCAGGGCATTGCCCCTTGGCATCACTGAAACAGTCAATTCAAACAGGTCTCCACCCCATTCAGTTGGCACTGATGCTGTTCTCCAAACTAGGGTTAGAAAATCAACTGAGGTCCTTCACCCATTCAGCCACTGGACTGACCAGCAGGAATCTCACTGCAGAGCTCCTCTCTGTTCCACTGTTAACTACAGATGGATTACACTACTGTCCGAACAGTCTAAAACTCCCCAGAGCAGCTGATTCCAAAGTGGCTTATGCTGCTGTGAGAATTCTAAATGACATAATCCTTTCTCTGCCAGGCAAGCTGAGTAAACAATGATGTAATCTCCCCAGAGCTCCTAATGAGCTCTCTACCTTCCTGGGACTAACCTGATGAGATTCTAGTTACCCAGGGAACTGGGTGGTTACACAGGTGAAAGGCAGGACAGCCATTTAATCCTGAGTAGCTAAGGAGGAGGAGAAAGCTAACAGGAGAAGCTGTGAACCAAACCAGCCCAGGGTGCCTGAGGGCCTAGTCGGGTGCAGGACTTACTGCCTTTATTTGTATAATTGCAGACTAGTACAGAGTGTAATAAATTGATAAAAATGTTCCTTTAATCTGTCCTGTAATGTATCCTGTAAGATACTACTCCACATGCACTACTTTGTTACCCATGATGTAGTTTTTCCTATGAGAAATATAGAAAGCTATCAGGAGGGGCTGTGACCCAAACCGGCCCAGCATATCTAAGGGCCTAGCTAGGTGCAGTACTCACTGCCTTTAATTGTATAACAGCAAAAATTGCTACTGTGAGTTGAAAACCCAAACTAGGGAAATCGGGACCAAATTTCATCCCATTAAGGATGAAGGCATTGGGACAGCTCAGCCCAGGAAGGACATTCAAGTTAGTAAAGTGGTACAGCTCAGTGAACACTGTTTACTAGTAACCCAGAGACATTATGGGGAAGGGATTCCATTGCATGAAACGTGTATGAACATATGCTGTAGCCTCTGTTAAACAACATCTTACTAAAACCCCACTGGATAAGTGGGGGAGGGTCATAAGAACATAAGAAAAGCATCAGCAGATGGGAACCATGCGATCCATCTAGTCTAACCTAGAAACTACTCCCTTCCTATGCCGCCTTCATCCTAACGTGTCCTTTATGTCAGTCCCATGCGAGTTTAAACTCCTTGATTGTCTTTGATGCTACTACCTCCTGAGGCAGGCTGTTCCATGGGTCTATCACTCTCTGTGTGAAGAAGTACTTCCTGATGTTGCTTTTGAACCTTCCTCCTACCAGTCTCATATCATGCTCTCTTGTGCGTGCTGCCATGTTCTGTTGAAATAGATTGCCTGTCTGAGCTACGTTAAATCCCCTCACGTGCTGAAATATTTCAGTCATGCCCCCTCTGTTTCTTCTCTGCTCAAGGGAGTATAGGTTCAGCTTTGAGTCTTGCTCCATATGACCTGTGATGCAGTCCATGCACCATCTTAGTAGCCCTTCTCTGGACCGTTTCCAAATGGTTAATGTCCTTCTTGAGGTGAGGTCTCCAGAACTGAATGCAGTACTCCAAGTGTGGCCTCACCGAGGACCTGTAGAGGGGCATGATAACCTCCCTCTTTCTATTAGAAATACCTCTACTTATACATCCATGTACAGTAAGTCTGTCAACCATACATCTGTCAGTGTAGTCTATAGTACATTTGTTTTAGTATTTCTAGAAAAAAGTAGCAGTGCCAATTTTACGCTGCATTTGGTGTTGGTGTGCTTCTTATGCTTGGAATCCACTGAGAAGTTGCTGTGGCACAGCACTGTGCCTGTCAGATCAGCCTACCCTGAGGTTGATCCACACAGAAGGTGATGAGCCAGTCGGATTGTAACAGAACCCTACTGGAGCATGCTTGTTTATTTCACATAGGATACCTTGGGGATTACAGAAAGTAGTGCTGAAACAAAAGAGACCGGTGCCATCTAGTGGAATATTTTGGCAATTATGACATTTCCTTCGAAAAGCCTCTGCGCTCACAATCAAAATGGCATCCATTGATGACCAGGGAAAACACAGAGAGAAGCTGGCTTGTACAGCTTGCAAACATTACCATTTTCTCCCAGAAAGTTCTATGACGTTAGCTGTAATGACCTACTATGTCATGCTATTGATTTATATACTGTCACCTGTGCTAAACAGGACCTCCTTGCAAATGAGCACTGTTTAATGGAGCTTTTCCTGGCTGGTAAAACAAATAAATACAAATACAGATGGTATACACATTGATGTACCAGTTGATGATGTAAGGAAATTGTTTAACTCATTCTATCTTGTGTGGCCATTTTGAGTCGAGTTAAGCAATGGATGGTTGCAACACCATATGGTGCTACCAGTAAGAAAGGGTTAAAGTATATGGAAATTTTTTTTTTTTACATTAATTTCTTTATGCTCCCTGCACATCAACTGGCTTTCCCATCCAATGTAAAACTGCCTTAAGAGGATTTTCACTGACAGAATGTTATGTGAATATTGTCATGATAATGCTATATTTACACTGATGGCAAATCTTCCCGAAATTAAATTGCAAGGTAAGTGACAAGTTATGCCAGCAGATTTTTCTATAACTCTAAATACTACCACTCCAAAAGGAACCACAGGTAATGATAGCCTACAAAGCGGCAGAAAGGCCTAGATTTGATCCACCTGTAACCCCTATTCTTGCAGAAAAAGGCAAGAGTAAAAGTAATACAGCAAGTGGGAAACATCCAGATTGGGAGACTCTGATCCATCAAACCCTTTTAAAGGTACCGCCCTGCCTTCTCCTTCTACACTAGTACCTGTTACTATACTTGCCCATTTGAAAAAGGAAATTGCTGAGCATGTGGTTAAAACTGAAAATAGTGACACTTGCAGCCATGTGTCCTACAATTTACAAAGCTTTTCTGGCACTGTCGCAAGACCCAGTGAGAGGTAGATTTTGAAATCTGGAAGCTGCACATCCAGCAGTTTTTGACAGATCCTGAAATGATGCTTACTGGTAACAAAACTAATGGAAAGTCTTTAGCCACCAGTGCTGAATGCAGTTCTATATTTAAGGTCCTTAGCCACAGCGGATGAGAGATATTTTGAAATGGATAAGAACTATGAAGCAGTGATCAGCACTGAGGCTCTCTGTTCTCAGTTTGAGTCTTCCAAGCAGCTACCAGATAAGAAGCCCCCCCCTTCCCATTTAACCAAAATGTACAATTTCTCAGAAATTTGGTAGAGAGGGGAGGCCTAGTGGGACAGGACCTGGATCAGTGGATGATACAGCAGTTTGTGTGTAGTTGTTGGGATGGGTGTTTGATTACTTAGCTGCATCTTTGGGATTACCAGGATGAAAACCGAGGAATGTGGATTTCATACTCAGATCTGGTCCTGAAGGTTTGGATACAGTATGGGAGGAAGACAGGGAAGACAAGAAAAAGAGAAGAGCACTGAGCTTCAATAAAAGGCTGAGTCATTCTGCCAGTCAGACTAATAGGACTGGAGTCTAAGGTGGCAATACATAGTATGTGTAGAAACCCATGACTAGGAGCCCAACAGTTACAGACCAGGAGAGAGTGGAACATTTAATTCAGGAACTGGCAGCTATGAGAAAAGAAAGGGTCCTCAGAAGGATACAGTTGCTAACCTGGAGAGGATAGTCACTGAATGCAGCCATGTCACTGCCTCAACATCTCAAAGCTCACAATTTAACTCATAGTATCAAGGAACAACTCAGAGGTTTGAACAAAGTCCACCAGTATCCAAGGAGCAGGGTCCTGGTGGCACATGTTTCTTTTGCCGTAACTGTGCTGAAGAAGACCATAGTATAAATTAAGTGTGAACCAGAAAATCCTGTTATGGTGCACCAGAAGTTGTGGAAAAGAGATAAAGCAAGAGCCAGTTATCCACCGGGCATGGAATCCAAACCTACAGAAATGATGCAAAACCAAATAGCTGGAATGCAGCAAGAGATATCACAATTTGATGAGCAGAAGGACTTGGTAGGAGAGCCCACAAATGTAACTGTGTATGTGGATCAAAAACAACCTACCTCCTGTATACAGAATCCCAGATAACTTGTGTGTCTAGTGTGTTTCTTCAAAAATCATCTGTCACGTAGAATGATGCAGCCTTTAAAGGATATCCTTCAAGTGATGGGAGTGGCTAAGCAACAGGTGCCTTTTACAGGAAGAATTCTCTGGGAAGTGACATTTCCTGAGCTTGACTATGTAGTCTGGAAGACTATGGAAGCCATAGCGCTAGTTTATTAAGAGAACAGAGTAAATGAAGCAATCCAAGTCTTAATAGGGACCAATGTAACTAAAAATATGCTGTGTAAGTGATGAAATGCTATATAGCACAACTTCATGCCAGTTATTCCCTTGAAGAAAGATTGGATGGATTAATATTCATCCCTGTCTATTCTACTGAAGCAGCAAGAGGCTTCTAGGGCTCAGATGTTGGTATGAATTGCTGGCTGAAGCCCATGAAGATTGTCAAAGGAAATAACAAAGAGCTATAAGTTGCTGTATGGATCCCAGCCAACCAGAGAGAAGCTGTTCTTCTGCTGGAAACAGTGGATGATAAAGTCTACCCTGAAGGCTAATTGCTATAGGCTCAGTTTATGCAAATTTCAAGAGTCACCTGTGCCAAGACTGTGGTGCAACTAAAGAATATATCACAGAGGGACATAGTGATGTACCCCCAGAAGTTTATAGCTCAGAGACTTGGTAGATTGGGTGAAATCTATGCCTGCCCTCAAGGTTAAACATGGACAGAGTTAAGAGGACAACTGAAGAAGTGCCACTAAAACTGGATTTGGGGAGTTCATCTTTGGATGCACGGTACTGAGAATACATAGAGAGGAAGATACCTACTAAAGCTGGAAATAGTTTTTCCAGGCATGACTTGGATCTTGGACATGTGCCAGGTATACCACAAATGATTCAGTTGAAGGATACATTCCATTCAAGGAAAGAGCCTGAAGAGTGATTCCAACACATTTTGAAGACCTATGACAACATCTATTTGAACTGCTAGCCATGGGGCATTTGAAGAGATAGACAGCTCATACACTTCTCGGATTGTTCTGATTTGGAAGAAAAATGGAACACTCTGCATGGATTGGTGGACGATCGGAAACTGAGTAGTATGAATCAAAAGGATGCCTGTCCACTTATGCAGATTCTGCTCTTTGATTCCAGCTAGTTCTGTTTCTTGCATTTAAAAACTAAGTACTATTATGTAGAGCTAGAGAGTCCACTGACGATGGGCTGGCTTTTACTACACCCATGGGTAACTGACAGTTCAGGACAATGCCCCAAGGTATGACTAATGCCCCTGCTACATTCCAGCACATGATGGACAATGTTTTTTTATTGTGTTAATTCTTTTTATTCACTCCAGGCACCAGAACTCTCTCTCGGGCTACACAGCGTTCTGCCACTTCTAGCGCCCACCATATTCCCACCCCCTCAAGGGCATTACTTTTGCCTCAGTGAACCTTCTCCAGCCAGGGCCTGCGGGGAGATTGAAGGGGCAGGGGTGCAGATCCGGTGTTGAGTGTGTGGCGGCAGGCGCTGTGAGCCGTCGTCTATCCGGGCTGGAGGGCATTTTTTTCATAAGTTACGCCCCACACTTTGGGATGTGCAATGCCACCTAGCCTGCTATGTGGATGCTCCCACCCATATCCGGAAGGAAGCAGCCTGATGTCTTCCCCTGCTTGCGAGCCCCTGTGCATCGTAGTGCTGCCGGTCTCCACCTGAGGTCACTGCTATGCTGGGCTGCCCCTGGATCCCTCCCTGTGAGAGGAGAGCAGTCCTCTGGATGCTCGATCCTCTCTCTTCCCTGCTGACCCCCAGCAGTCCGGGCTCAGATCACAGGTGTGGTGCAAGGTGTGGCGTCCAGCGCCTCAACCCTCACCACCATAGGGCCGGCCATGATGAACAATGTCATGGCTGGAATTAATCGTACAGAGGTAGTTGCCCTCTTGGGCAATTTGATTATCTTCTCTGCAACCTTAGAGCAGCATGAAGACTGTCTGATAAAAATCCTGAAAAGATTGGCTGATCATTGACTAAAGTTATCTGCCTACAAGTGCAAACTGTTTTCAACAATATGTTAAATACCTTGGATATGTGATATATGTAGACAGGGTCAGACCTGACAGCGATAAATCATGTGCCATACAAGAATGGTCAATACTCACCACTGTCCAAGACCTGTGCTCCTTACTGGGGTTCATAGGGTACTACTGCTGATCTGTGGAGAAGTACTCTTCAATTGCCAGTCCTCTCATTTCCCTGTTGGAAGGGCACATCTACCAGAAGTCTGGCTCATGGATGGGAGAAACATGCAGCAAAATATCACCAACCATAGATCAGTTGAATGTCAACATGCTTTAAGTACCTTAAAGAAGTTGTCCACTGCACCATTAGTGGCTTTTGCTGATTGGAGATTGCCACACATCCTCCACACAGATGCAAGCTTTCAAGGGGTGGGGGCAGCACGTTACCAGGTTCAAGACAGAAAGCTCCAAGTGGTAGCTTATGTCAGTAGAGGACTTAGCAATAGAGAAAGGAGCTACCCAGCTCACCAGTTCAAGTTCTTAGTTATGAAGTGAGCAATTGTGGAAAAGTTCAAAGATTACCTTCATGGACCAGAATTCAAAGTGTCCACTGATAACCCCCTTACTTATGTCCTTACCACTGCTAAACTGGATGCAGCAAGTCACCACGGTTGACAGCATAGAAACATAGAAACATAGAATTTGATGACAGATAAGGACCGCTTGGCCCACCCAGTCTGCCCATTTCCCTACCTAATGGATAAGCTGTAGATCCTAGTTAACCTGCAGCCTACTTCTTTCTTATCATTATGCAACTCTGACATTAACTACAAGACAAGGAAGCAAATACAGACACAATCTGTCCATAATTCCAAGAGGTACACTAAAGGAGGATGCCAATTTTTAATAGCTGGAGGAGAGATTTGGGAGAATGATATCTCAAGCTCAGCTAAGCTACAACCTGAAAATAGTCCTGCCTCGAGTAGAGAGGCCTGCTATTCCACTGTTCAGTTGAGCGTAGTACAATAGGATGAATCTGAAAGTGGAAAACCAGATCTGGAAACAAGGGGCTAATAGACACTTTAGCCAGTGAAGAGGGGCAATCCCATCTGAGTACAGATTCGCAGAAGAATGGTCTGGCATGCCCAGCTTATTGGAAATTATTCCAACTGAATGGAAAAAGTTTCAAAGGATGGATAAGTACCTGTCAAGAGTGATGTACCTCTTAAGAGTTAAACACAGATGACATAAAAGCTGAACCCTATGAAGTGTGGTTAATGAGGTGAGTAACATACAAACTCCAGTTTGAGGAAGGAGTGTTACATCGAGCTGTTCAGAGAAATGGTGGAGAGATCCATCAACTTAAAGTTCCCTACATGCACCATGCTCGAGAACTATCAGATATCTAGATGAGTAGGACATTTGGGTATCTAGAGGACCTTGGAACTCATACAAGATAGGTTCTGCTGGCCTAGAATGGCCCAGAATATTGAACACAAATGTAGGACATGTGAGAGGGACAATCACAGGACGGGAACAAAGATGCTGCATCTCATGAGTTTATCCAGGTTGGAGTAATTAAACAAAACAAAAATCCAAAAAAATAAATGCTGCCTAGTGCTACAGAGCTTAGCTTCCAAATCTGTTTACGTGTGTTTTATTTTAGTGTATTTTCCCATACAACATTACCATACTGAAACTTTGGTTTTACAGGCTGTAGTTTCATCAATATCCTCAGCATACTATAAAATCAGGGAGCAGTTGCTGTGCCCTGCTGGTCTACCTCAAATCGCTATCCAGTGAGGATAGTGACTGAACATGGGTGACCGTCAAAACGGCAACTCATATTCAGCACTTTCCCCATGGGCTACCCTGCAAGGGTAGCAACCCTACATGAAAGCCAGCATAGGGAAGGGTGACCGGAAGGGGGGATAGCAAGAGGAAGGGAAGGGACAGGGAAGGGTTTTTAGGGGACTAGAGTGCCTGCTGCTGCTGAGCTAGCTATGTGGCGTGGTGGTGTGGGTGGCTAGCTCTGGTGCAGTAGATACTGGGTTCATAACCTACAGGGGAGACAGGCAGGGGAGAAGGGGGGGGGAGGAGTAGCTCTCTATGTAAAGGAAGGGATAAAAGCAACTGAACAAAAGAGTAAACAGGGAGGAGAGAAGGCACTGTGGGTCACCTTGGAGACTGGAAAGGGCACCACAATCTGCACAGGGTTGTGTACAGATCCCCATGTCAGGGAGAGAATGGACAAGGATATGATAGAAGGCATTCTTAGAATGGCAGAGAAAGGGAGATACTGTTGATGAGAGACAGAATATACCAGATGTTAACTGGAGCACATTTGCTGCAGCCACATCCAAGAGCAGGGCCATTCTTGATGCCCTACAGGTGGCAGAGCATTAGACAGCTAGTTTGGAACCCACTCGTGAGGGCAATCTTAGACCTCGTACTCTCAAACAGGGGCAGTGAGAGGATCTCAGATCTAGAAGTGGGTTGCCATCTGGGGACAAGTGACCATCAAACAGTGTGGTTCACATTAAACTCAGCTACAGAGTCAAGCCATACAAAAGTGAGGGTACTGGACTTTAGGAGGGCTGACATTGGCAAGATGGGAGAGTGCCTCAGAAAAGCACTAGCAAACAGGCTAGAAGGAGGTGTGGAGCAACAATGGGGAATTATCAAAACTGCCATCACAGAGGCAACAAGCCTTTGTGTGAAGCAAATAAACAAATCAAAACGAAAGAAAAAGCCACTATAGTTCTCGAAAGAGGTGGCTGTGAAAGTCAGGAAGAAAAAGATAGCATTCCGGAAATATAAGGAAACACAGAAGGAGCAGGACAGAGAGCTGTACCAGTTAGTGCAGAAGGAAGCAGGGAAGGAAGTCAGAATAGCAAAGGCCCAAACTGAGGAAAAGATAGCCAACTCAGCTAAGAAGGGAATAAAACCTTTTATAGGTACATCAGCAAGTGTAGAAAGACAAAGGGAGGGATAGTGAGGCTGAATAGAATGAGCGGTGGGTGGGCAGAGGGACAGTGAAAAGCAGGAATACTGAATGAATATTTCTGCTCAGTATTCACAAAGAGGAGGGCAAGTGCCTAATCCAATTAACAGAAGCACTCTTGATAGGAGGTCGATCCAGTCCTTTCACAGAAGAAAGGGCTTTCAAGAACTCCTAAAACTGAAGGTGGACAAAGCAATGGGTCCTGATGGAATTCACCCAGAATTCTAAAGAATTAATGGAAGAGCTAGTGAAACCACTGGCTACTCTTTTTAATAAATCATGGGAGGATGGTGTGGTACCGAGGACTGGAGGAAGAGGATGTGATTCCCTTCACAAAAGTGGGGCCAAGACAGAGGCAGGAAACTACAGACCTGTCAGTCTGACCTCTGTGGTAGGGAAAGTGATGGAGTCACTTCTGAAGGAAAGAATAGTCAGTACCTAGAGGCCAGTGGGCACAGGACCCAAGGCAGCATGGGTTTACAAGCGGGAAGGTCATGTCAGGCGAGATCTAATAGATTTCTTTGACTGGGTGACAAAGTAGTAGACCAGGGAGGAGCTGTGGACATGCCTACCTAGACTTTAGCAAGGCATTTGACACAGTCCACACAAAGATTAATAGTCAAATTAACCAGCCTGGGAGTGGGACCCAGGGTGGTAGCCTAGGTAAAACATTGGCTGGACAACAGGACACAGGAGGTAATTGTAAATGGAGTCACTCTGAAGAAAAGGGGTTACTAGTGGGGTACACTTGAGGTTCAGTATTGGGGTCCAGTCCTTTTAATGTCTTCATCAGTGACATTGCAGAGGACTGGAAGGAAAAGTATGCCTTTTGCAGATGACACAAAGATCTGCAACAGGGTTGATACACAAGGAGGTGTGGAAAGGATGAAAAGGGACTTGGCAAGGTTGGAGGAATAGTCAAGTATGGCAGCTAAGTTCAATGCAAAAAGTGCAAAATAATGCACCTGAAACAAGAACCCAGGGAAGAATACACAATGGGTGGGGAGGTAGTAACAACAACAAAAAGGAAAGGGACCTGGGGGTAATCATATCAGATGACCTTAAGATTAGCAAAATTGTGAGAAGGCAGTAGGGAGGGCTGGGGTATACTGGGATGTATGGAAGAGGCGTCACCAGCAGAAAACAGGAAGTTGTTATCCCTCTGTACAGACAGTTGGTGAGACCCCATCTGGAGTACTGTGTCCAGTTCTGGAGACCCCATCTCTGCAAGGACAGACAGGATAGAGGCAGTCCAGAGGAGGGCAACTAAAATGGTGCAGGGTCTGCAAGAGAAGCCGATGAGGAGAGACTAAAGGAGCTTAATATGTATACCCTTGAGGAAAGAAGGGAGAGAGGGGACATGATAGAAACTTTTAAGTACCTCAGTGGAATCAACAAAGTCCAAGAGGGTAGCATCTTTCAGAAAAAGAGACTTGCAAGAACAAGAGGACACAATTTAAAGATAGAAGGAGGGCGGTTCAGGGGCAATGTGAAGAAGTATTATTTCACAGAGATGGTAGTGGATGCATGGCACAGCCTTCCTGAGGAGGCGGTGGGGTCTAAAACTGTGGGAGAATTCAAGAATGCATGGGACAGACATAAGGCACTTCTTGTGGGGGGTTGGAAGAAATAGGCTGTTGGTTAACTAGGATCTGCGGCCTATCCTGTAGGTAGGGAAATGGGCAGACTAGATGGGCCTAGCGGTCCTTATCTGCCGTCAAAGTCTATGTTTCTATGTTTTTAGGGGCTGGGGCCAGGAGTGTGGAAATTTTGCGGCTGCCTAAGGCTGCAGGACTTAATTTTTGCTGAATCTGGATTTTGCCACCTCCCCAACATGCACCCCTCTGGAGTTGAGAATCTAAATTCGGAGTGCGGGGCAAAGACCCCAGCAAAAACACTTTTAGTGTTCCGGATGTCAGGTCACCTGGAAGTGTATATCACCGATTTGCTTTTCAGTGATATACACTGCCATAATAACAATTGCAGTTTTGTGATCGCTGTTATGACATGGAACCACCTTAATCATTAAAGAGCTAGTGCACTCCACAAAATTATTACACTGTTAACTTTTAGAAATAGTCAACTGTTATTTTTTGTTATTTTTATTAGTTTTATCAATAACATACATACAATTAATGTACAATGAAAGATAATTAGATAGTATGCACAAAATACATTACAGATGAAGATAGGCATGTCTTATCCAGGTAGTCACACCATCGACGGCTGTAGAAAATAAAGGTCATAAACCTACATTTAACAGCATACATGCATATCAGATACCATGCATATTACCTGAAGGTTATTTATGAATTAGACCACTATCCTACGCCTACTGGAAGTGCAGGGATGTAACAGTCAAGAACAGTACTGGATGTTAACCTGAGATAAACAAACGTTTACAAAACTATCATTCACAATGCTGTAAGACTTGTGCTATACTGGAGTTCCTGTGCCTCCTAAATACTGAAAACATAAATAAACCCCTAAGTATGAGTCATTTCAAACACTGAAACTCAAGCCAGCCTAGTGACATCAGAGCTGAGGTGTCTCACCTCCTGGAACACCGGTGACCAGGTTAAGGAACGGACCAGGGTCACTCAAAGGACAGGGAGTGGAAGGAGGCTTGAGAATCCATAGACAGCTCTCCTCCTTTGGGGTGGTGCAGCACAAGCCACTGCTTGATCACCGCCCAATGGAGGCTGGGTGACACAGCAGGTGGCCACCTCTCTGGTGGCTGGACGCAGGCATTTGAGTACATGAGGCATCTTTATATCGCATGCCCTTGCCACTGCATGCATGCCAGCCTTGGGAATGGGAAAAACAAGGGAAAAGCAGGAGCTGTGCACTAAGGAAGCCCTGCCCACCTTATTTGACCTGTGCCATCACCCCAGGCCCTGCCAATCAGATCCAGACTCTGGGAGTATGGGAGGGTGGCCCTCACTCCCCGGCCCCACCATGAGGGGTAAGCTGTGGAGGAATTAGGCACAGACTAAGACCTGGGAGGTGACAGTGACTGGATGACGAAAGGAGGTTGGGGCTGAAGAGACAAAAAAAAAATCAAAACTCAGGGGAGAAAAACACAATTAAAACTAAACAAAACAGCTGTTCTGCAATTAATGTGCCACATTCCAAAATATGGACACAACATCTGAAAGAGAACGGTGCCATTCACAATAAAATAATGCAAGCACACTTTATTAAATAAAGTTCAAGAAAGTACAAAAGACTCACAGTAAGTGCCAAAAGGGAGCCACCACTCAGTTCACACAGAAGGCCTGACCAGTTTTGTACATGCACACTTCATCAGGAATGGTCAGACTGCTGCACTGTAGAGTCTTATATAGTGTCTGATTTAAAGTGACTATGCTAATAATCAAACAGTTCCAACAGTAACAATCAGAAACACAAATAGTAAATCTATGCTGCCGCTAACAGGAAAAACACCTATTACAAATTTGTAAATATGCTTTGCAATAAATTAGCATAGATAATAATTTAAGTAATAAGTCAAGGAAAGTGCTATAGTGGATCCAATTTAAGACCCTAAAGTTGTCCTAATGAAAGTCCATAAATGTCCAGACTGATTTAAATTTATTTCAGTCACTTGGCATATATTATTTTGAACCACTTCAGCTCTGCAACGGAATGTTACAAAAAATATAAATTAAAACTGGAATTATGATCATATGCAACATGGGTCACCCCATAGTAATTATAACAAGCATTTTTCAATGCCGAAGGTCTGCTTGCTGGTATTGGCATTGGTACTGCATGAGTTAGAGAGATGCATAATAGGAATGGCAGTGAAGAATTGAACTAACGCCAACCCCCACCCCCACCCTGCAGAGACTGATAGGCATTGGGGTGTACCTTTGGGTCATCGTCCATAATGCTCACACCATTCCACCTCACCCTACCCTGCAGACATTGACAAGTTTCACGGTGTGCCTTGGGGTCTTCAACCCTTATGCTCACCCCATTCCATAAGGAAATAAGCTGAGATGGGTGTAGTATAAGAGAATGGGGTGAACATTAAGGCCAAAGACCCCAAAGAACACCTTGATGCATGTCAGTGGCTGCAGGGTGGGGTGGGCATGGGCTGGAATGGTGTGAGCATTACGGCCGATGACCCCAAGCCACACCCCCAGCTCCTGTCAATCTGTACAGGGTGGGGCATTATGGTTGGAAACCCTAATGTCCTGGGTGTCTGTTGGTATTTTCATTCCAAATTTTCAACAGGGGCCTTTTAGGACCCCACCTCATGAACAGTGGCACTATCATTTTGTTAGTCAGTCCCGAAAGGTGATTTTGCACAGCGAAGGCACCATTCGGTGCAACAGCTGCGAAAAAACATTTTGTGCAGGATGTGAAAAATGACATCTGTACTATTGATGAGGAGGTGTGAAAAAATGGCAATGTTGAAAATCTGGAGTCAAAATATGAAAAAGTGGTGAAGTTACAAGCATGCATAGAAATTGTGTAACACAATAATTTTTTTGGAATTTCTTCACCAAATTTTCAACATGGCCTTTTTGGGACTTCCCTTATGAACAGTGGCACAGTGATTTCATTAACCTGTCCCAAAAGTTGATTTCACACAGCAACTGTGCCATTCTGTGCCATAGGTGCAAAAACATGTTTCAGGCAGGATGCAAAAAATGACAGCTAGTACAGCTCATAGGAGGTGCGAAAAAATGGCAATGTTGGAAATTTGGAGTGAAAATATTAAATATTGACGAAGTTATGAGCGTGCATACAAACTACACAATGCACATTTGTAACAGTCATTTTTTAAAGTTTTTCACCAAACCTGCAACATAGGCTTTTTGGGAACCCCACCTCATGAACAGTGACACTGTCATTTTGTTAATTGGTTCCGAAAGGTGATTCCGCATAGCGACCACAAAATCACCTTTTGGGACCAAGAAACGAAATGACAGTATCAGTGGTCACGAGGTGGGGTCCCAAGAATTCCATGTTGAAAATGTGAGGCCAAAACTCAAAAGAATGGCTGAGACATCAACCTAAGTTGAACCACCCCATTGTTTGCCATTATAGGGCTTACCATGATTTACTTCAGTTTGCAGTCAGCTTTTGAAGAGTGCAGACGTGTTCCTGGCCCACAGAAGATCACAGTGCCGGATCTCCAGAGGTAAGTATGGGGTGAGAGGGAGTGCAGGGAGGTGGGGTGTGCAGATGAAGGGTCGGGATGGGGAGAGGGGGCCACTGGGACGACGAGGGTCCATTTTCTTTTTTACAGGTTAAAAAAAAACACATCAGTGAATGGTTTTCTTCTTTTACAGGTGTAATTTTATGAAAAACAGATTTCGGCACAAAGGGGTGGGCTCCCAGTGTGCCAGACTAGTGGAGGGGGGGAATCAACACTGACCTGGGGATTGGGCACCCCAAGGTCGGCTGATAAAAAGGGGGGCATGGGGTGCATCTGACACCAGGAGTGGGCATCCGGGTGTCAGAAAAACATAATGTTTACTTTGACACACTGGGGTGGGCTCCCAGTGTGCCACAATCATTGGGTGGCATGCCAACACGGGGATTGGGCACCCTATTTTTTGGCAAAAAATAGCTTAGGGGGCACGCCAACACTGGGATTGGGTACCCCGATATTGGCTTTGAGGGGAGTGTGCAGTGGGTGGCAGGATCCAACAATTATGCAAAGCCATGTGGCTCATTTTTTATTTCACTGGGAAAGGCACACTGAGCAAATGAGTTGCTCTTAAGTCCAGCCGTGCACATTACTATGCACTGTAATGTATGTGGCTGGAAGATTCCTGGTTGCCGGGAAAGGGGGGGGGGGAATAGATCTGCCACTGCAATGAAGAAACTGTCCATGATTGGAGTGGCAGACCTCTTTCAAGACTGGCACTCATTCTGAAACTGCCTTCATCAGCAGCTTCCCTCTTGACTGGTGGTCATGCCCCTGAAAGCATTTGCCAGATTGGCCATGCACTGCCACACCTCTGCAATACTCTACCATCCTCAAAATGTTTCTTGTCCACTGCACACACAAGCAAACACAAAAAGGGCCTAAAATAAATACAATACAGCTAATATGATACTCCAGAAAACCTCATGAAGGACTATCAACATACAGAGAGGTTCGGGTCAGAAGTCTTAATTCTGGTTTGGAAATGGAACCACATCAAAATTATCATTAAGACCAGGAGGTTTTAATGCCCCAAGCTGGTATATCAAAAAGGCTTCTCAATGTAATATTTTTTTAAACTCAGCTTTATTCTCATATTCCATTCAGTACAGCGTAAAGAAACTACTCAAAGACTGTACATCTCGGCTCAACATTCTAAAAACATACAATATCCATTCTTTAAGTGTGAAATACTGTACAATGCATGTGCTCTTCTGGGCTAGGAAATGTTAATACTATAGTTATGCTACAGAATCACTGGAATCTGTCTAAACTCATTGTTTGCCGAACAAACCTATAACAATAAACAAAACAAAAAGAAAACCCAACTGTAAAATGGATGTGGCTGCCCATCCCCCATGCACTGTAAGACATAAACTTATGTTCTTTATTGTACCTTAGATGCAAATTTAAGGAGGGGGAGACCATAGGTATGAAAGAGGGGAGGAGAGGAAGAAGCAACACAAGTATCCTAATCCCCTTATCTGCTAACCCTCCACCACTGTCAGTCTTGTACCCATATGAAGTCAAACTGTCTGAAGGACCTATTGAGGACTAGAGGGAAGTGTATTTACACTACTGTGCTCTGCTAGAGGTATGGACCCCTACCCCAGTGAGTCATAGGCATCCCATATATACCACAATTCCCTAAATTTTTCTTGAGTGAGCCAAAGCATTGCAGAGATGCGTTACTTGGTTTGGAGCTCTCTCGCCTTTGCCTGCCATTCCTCAATTATTGGCATGGCTACTATGAGCCAGTGTGTCATGATTCATTTCATGGCTGTCAGGCATGAGGTCCTAAAAAGCATCTGTTGAGGCTGATACACAGTTCCTGAAACCTTTATACCTAGAATCAAATGCTTAAAAGTATGAGGTACCTTCAATCCCCAGATGTTGTCAAGTGCTCCATGAATCTGGGACCAGAAGAGTTATATATGAGGGCATCCCCAGAAAATGTTGTAGTGTGTGCCAACTTGTCCTCACCTCTGCCTACACAAATCAATGCCTCTGGGCATAAAGGGTTTAGTGACTGTGGGGCTATGAAAGTATCTCATAAGGTATTTCCACCTAAAATCCCACCATGTAGGGGAGGCAGTGGTACGCCAACGGATTTTCCACACATAGCAATCTTCCTCACGTATTTGAACCTGGGCTTCCTGCTCCCAGACTTCTCTAACCACCTGAAATTCAGGATGGTCCATGCCCTGCAGCATGTTAAAGGCCATTGCAATGTTGCCTTACCTGCCAACAAGCTTGACAGCCAGTATAAAAATTGCTCCAGTCATGTGAGATCTCTATGAATCAGGGCCAACTTCCTCTGTTTGCAAGCAATGATGGACCTGCAGAAAGTGATAGACGTCCTGCCATGGCAGGTTGAACTATTATGTCATAGAATCATAGAATCTTGACGGCAGTAAAGGACCCCATTGGCCCACCTAATCTGCCCCTTGCCCTCCTTACTCATCCCTCCTCCCACTGCCCCCTTCCCCAGCTACTCAGTCCTATATGTCTGTCCCATGCCTTCTTGAATCACTCCACCATTTTAGCCCCTGCCACCTCCTCTGGTAATCTGTTCCAGGCCTCCACCACCCTCCCCCTGGAGAATCGCTCCCTCACATTGCCTCTGTATCTTCCTCCCAGCAGTCTTAGGCTATGCCCTCTAGTTATAGTCTCCTCCTTCCTTTTAAGTAAACAACCCTCCTTCACCTTGTTGATCCCCTTCACGTACTTAAAAGTTTCAATCATGTCCCCTCTCTCTCTTCTTGTCTTCAACATGTACAGATTCAATTCCTTACAGCTCTGCTCATATTTCTTCCCTTGCATACCCTGCACCATCCCGGTTGCCCTTCTCTGAACTCTCTCTATTCTGTCTATGTCGTTTCACAGGCGTGATCTCCAGAACTGGACTCCGTACTCCAGGTGTGGCCTCACCATGGCTTTGTAGAGGGGCATCAGTACCTCCCTCCTTCTGTTAGTAATGCCTCTGCTGATGCATGCCAACATTCCAGTGGCCTTCCCCACCACCCTGTTACATTGGTTATTAAATGGTAGAACACTGGGCCATTTAGAGGGAAAGTTTACCTACATGGGGGAAGGGTAATGGTTCCTCAGTTATTGATTATATCTAGGTAAACATGCATGTGGTTCCATGCTGCCAAAGATTAGAAATAACACTTAAACCAGAAAGCCAAGATTTGGTGTTAGAACTAGAAATACTGTAGGTATAACAGGGACTTGTAAAAACAATACGAGTACTGTAGCACTTGAGATAAAGAAAAAGAACTGCATAGGATGGAGGGTTTTAGAGGGACATAACTTTTTCAGAGCTCTGCATAGTAAAGGCATCCTAATAGAGTTACAAGAATTTAATGAAGGGGTGGAGGACGAATCACTACTCGTAGCTTTTGGCTCAATAAAGGGGTTAATTTCAGGTATAATAACAAAAGAAATAAATATCAGTAGTAAGGAAGGGTACATGTGGTACAATGATGCTTGTCAAAAAGCCAAAAAGGCACTAAATAGACAATTAAGAGTGTTAAAACAGAATCCAGATATGAATAATAATAGAATTATGAATCAATTATGGAAAGAGTACAAGAAAATACTGAAAGAAAATAAATATATTCAACAATTATGGACAGATCTGGAAGGGACATATGGACAAAGGACTCCAAGAAATTTTGAAGATAGAAAATAAGGGTATGAATAATAGCAAAAATGAATTAGAGGTCCATATTGAAGCTGAGGCCTGGATAAGACACTTAAAAAAAAACATTCAATAGGGAAGAAGGCAATTATCTTGAAGTATTGGCAGGTCATTATGTACCCAAAACATGGTCAAAACCAGATACTCAAATAACAGTCTTTGAAGTAGAACAAGCATTTGATTCATTTCATAGTCACAAGGCTCCTGGGCCTGATGGGGTGCCAATAGATGTAATATGGAAAGTTAGGCTCCTCTGGATACCTGCCCTGTTAAAACTGTTTAATTACATCTGGAAATGCGAAAGGTCCCAAATAGTTGGAAACGTAACATGATTGTACCAATCTATATAAAGGGAGAGAGAAATGACCCCGAATGTTATAGACCAGTAAGTTTAATTGATAGTACAGCTAAAATACTTACAAGAATACTTAATAATAGAATAGTAGACTGGGTAAATAACAAGGGCATATTAGACGAGGCTCAGGAGGGTTTTAAAGTCGGTTATGCAACACTAGATCAATGTTTTACTTTGGCACATCTGATTTATAAACATAAAACAATCAAAAGGCAAACATTATTCCTTTCCTTCATAGACCTAAAGTCTGCATTTGATACAGTTAATAGAGGAATGTTATGGAAAAGACTAGGTGAAAAAAGGGATGGAATACTCATTATTGGAAATTATCAAAGTATTGTATCAAAATAATTATACAAGTGTCAGATACAATAACAGAGGGGACTTTAGTAATTGGTATGAATCCAGTATTGGAGTCAAGCAGGGATGTACATTGTCACCAATATTATTTAACATTTTCTTTGACACTGTGCTTAGAACTTTATATAATCCTGAATTTCATATGCCTAAGTTAGGGGATAGTTTATGCCCATACTTGGCATATGCAGATGATGTTGCTCTGTTATCAACCAGTTTTCTGGATATAAAGAGAATGTTAGAAAACTTTCAATTTGAATATGATCAGGCAGATCTGCAGGTGAACTATAATAAAACTAAAGTATTAGCATTTAGGAGAAACAACAAACATAGATACATAGATTTTGACAGCAGATAAGGACCGCTTGGCCCACCTAGTTTGCCCATTTCCCTACCTAGATGATAAGCTGCAGATCCTATTTAACCAACAGCCTATTTCTTCCTACCCCCCACAAAAATTGCCTTATGTCTGTCCCATGCATTCTTGAATTCTTCCACAGTTTTAGACCCCACAACCTCCTCAGGAAGGCTGTTCCATGCATCCGCCACCCTCTATGTGAAAAAATACTTCCTCACATTGCCCCAGAGCTGTCCCCCCTCTATCTTCAAATTGTGTCCCCTTGTTCTTGCACATCTCTTTTTCTGAAAGATGCTACCCTCTTGGACTTTGTTGATTCAACTGAGGTACTTGAACATTTCTATCAAGTCTCCCCTCTCCCTCCTTTCTTCAAGGGTATACATATTAAGCTCTTTTAGTCTCCTCCGCATATGGCTTCTCATGCAGACCCTGCACCATTTTAGTTGCCCTCCTCTGAACTGCCTCCATCCTGTTTATGTCCTTGTGGAGATGGGGTCTCCAGAACTGGACGCAGTACTCCAGATGGGGTCTCACCAACTCTCTGTACAGGGGGGTAACAACTTCTTGGTTTCTGTTGGTGAGGCCTCTCCCTATACATCCCAGTATCCCCCAGCCCTCCCTACCACCTTCTCACATTGCTTGCCAACCTTAAAGTCATCTGATATGATTACTGCCAGGTTCCTTTCCATTTTTGTTGATGTTACTACCTCCTCCCCCCCCCCACTGTGTAATCTTCCCCTGGGTTTTTTTCCCCAATGTGCATTATTTTGCACTTCTTTGCATTGAATCCAAACTGCCATACTTCTGACCATTCCTCCAACCTTGCCAAGTCCCTTCTCATCCTTTCCATGCCTCCTGGTGTATCAACCCTGTTGCAGTCTTTGTGTCATCTGCAAAGAGGTATACTTTTCCTTCCAGTCCCTCAGCAATGTCACTTATAAAGACATTAAAATGGACTGGACCCAGTACTGAACCCTGCGGTACCCCACTAGTAACCCCTCTTTCTTCAGAGTGGACTCCATTTACAATTACTTTCTGTGTCCTGTTGTCCAGCCAATGTTTTACCCAGGCCACCACTCTGGGACCCACTCCCAGGCTGGTTAATTTGACTATTAATCTTTTGTGTGGGACTGTGTCAAATGCCTTGCTAAAGTCTAGGTAGACCATGTCCACAGCCCCTCCCTGGTCTACTACTTTGGTCACCCAGTCAAAGAAATCAATTAGATTCATCTGACATGACCTTCCGCTGTGAACCCATGCTGCCTTGGATCCTGTGCCCCACTGACCTCTAGGTACTCAACAATTCTTTCCTTCAGAAGTGATTCCATCACTTTCTCTACCACAAAAGTAAAACTGACAGGTCTGTAGTCTCCTGCCTCTGTCTTGGTCCCACTTTTGTGAAGTGGAATCACATCTGCCTTCCTCCAGTCCTCAGGTACCACACCATCCTCCCATGATTTGTTAAAAAGGGTAGTCAGTCATGTCACTAGTTCTCTGCTTAATTCTTTTAGAATTCTGGGTGAATTCCATCTGGCACCATTGCTATGTCCACCTTCAATTTTAGGAGTTCTTTCAGAACCCTTTCTTCTGTGAAAGGACTGGGATCGACCCCCATATCCAGAGTGCTTCTGTTACTTGGATTAGACACCTACCCTATATAAATTTATAATAAATAAGAATGAATTAGAGGTGGTAAGGGCATTTTGCTATCTGGGCATAATCTTCTCTCAGGCAGGAACATGGAGTAAACATATAAAAGAAATGGAAAACAAGACCAAAAAGTTCATCCTAATAATGAACGCATTTACATATAAATATGGGGGTAAATCAGTACAGGGAAATATAAAAGTTATAAATGCCAAGATTAGAAGCCAACTACTATATGGGGCAGCGATATGGGGTATCCAGGATCAGATAAACATCGAGTCCTGTTTAACCAAATTCTATAAAAGATTGCTGGGGCTACCAGGGAGTGCTCCATCAGCTTTGGTTAGGGCAGAATTTGGGCAGGTACCCAATGAGTGCCAAATTACCCAAAGAGTAATAACTTACTAACTTAAAGTATTTAATATGAGTAAACATAGACTACCAAGGATTTGTTTAGAGGAAGCCATAACTTATATGAATTAGAAGACCTTGGGTCAGATTCTAGAAGGGTTACACCTGGTGTAACAGCAGTTTTGACAAGTAGAATGGCACATTTAGCAACTTACACCAGCAGTTACGTCGTGTACGATTCTACAAGGTGTGCTGAACAGCTGTTACGCCGCATAAACCCCCTGCAACATGGCACTAGGGGGTTTACGGCAGCAGTTGTGCTCCATTCTAGAAGGGCAGCCAAAAAGTGCCCACATCAGGATTCTACAAGAACCCCCAGAGGAGATCCAGCAATGTAAGTTATACCAGCATTTAGCTGATATAACTTACGGACACCCCCAGGGGTCCTGTAGACCCGTCAGCTGTCCAGCAGACAGTGCATGGTTTCCATCCACCCCATGCCCAGCACACCCCAATGGGGCCCCACAGGGCTACCCATACCCCTAGCCCCCTGAAACACCCATTGGCAGATGCCCCATAGGGCAGCGCTGCCATCCCCCCACCCGTGCCCAGAACCACAGGTCGCCGGCTGCAAATGTGGCAATTAAACCCCCTGGTAGTCCAGTGGCCCCCTGACCATCATGAATGAAAAACAGACAGCCCCAACTCCCTGGTAGTCTAGCGGTCCCCCCAAAAATATAAAATACATATTGCAAGCTCCATATCCCTAGTAGTCTAGCACCTCCCCCCCCAATCATTATGCAGTAATGCATAACTGAATTCCCTAGTAGTCTAGTGGCCCCAGAACTGTATAATAATACATACGAGCTCCGTCTCCTGGTAGTCTAGTGGCCCCACCACCCAGCTGTGCCAGCCCACCCCGCACCCCCACCCATCCCAGCTGGCGCTCAGCACAGCCCACCTCTCACCTCCACGGCCAGCCACCGACTGAGATCTGTATGAGCGCTTACTGTAAAGACGCACTCAGAAATTAATGCACAGGCCCCAGAAGATTTCAAAGACACCCTTGGGATCGCCAGCAACCCCTCATTGGCCAAACAGAGCTGTCGCTCAGGGCGATAGGGAAGAAGAAGCTCTTTCAAGTAGTCAGGGCCAAGTCCATGTAGGGCTTTATAAGTCAGTAAACCAACTTTAAAGGTGATCTGCCACTGAATCGGCAGCCAGTGCAGATTGCGCAGCACAGGGGTGATATGAGATGTTCGGGAGGTCCCTGTCAACAGTCATGCTGCAGCATTCTGTACTAACTGCAAGTGGTGGATATCAACCCCAGGAAACCCTAAGTACAGGGAATTGCAGTAATCAAGGTGCAAGGTCACAAAGGCGTGGATCAGTATGGGTAGATCTCTGGAGGGAACAAGGTGCTTGATGCTGGCGATGTTCCTAAGGTGGTAGAAGGAAGACTTGATGACCACCAACACTTGAGATCGTAAGGTCAGTCTGTCGTCAAGCACTACCTCCAGGTCCCACACCCGTTCAGAAGTAAGGATCTGGGTGCCCCTAGATAAATTCCGGAGGGCTGACCAGTCCTCAACCCCTCTATCTGGTGACCAGGCTCCACAACCATCACCTTGGTCTTTCCCGTGTTTAATTTTAACCAGCTCGAATTCATCCAATCCTGGATTTCAACAAGGCAGTTGTTAAATACCCAGCGAGCACTATCCTGGTCAGGTGCAAAAGACAGGTAGAGCTGAGTCTCATCACCATAGCAGTGAAACCTCAGCCCATACCATCTTACATTGTCTCCGAGGGGCAGCATATACACTGTAAACAACATGGGGGACAGCACTGAGCCATGCGGTACCCCACATGATAGAGAGAATGGGTCCGAGGAAAAAATCCCAGACACCACTTTCTGAGTTCTGCCAGTGAGGAAAGATGCAAATCACCTCAGGACCGTACATGTCAGGCCACAGATGGACCTCAGGCACCCAGCTAGTACCACATGGTCCACAGTGTCAAAGGCTGAAGAGAGATCAAGGAGCACCAAGACGGAGCGGCTTCTTTGATCTCTCACCATCAAGAGATCATTGAGCACCCGAACCAGCACAGTCTCTGTATTATGCCTCTTTCGAAAACCAGACTGGAGAGGTTTGTAGATGTTATGGATGGTCAGGTAGTTCTCCAGTTGTACCACCACTACTTTCTTAATAACCTTCCCTATAAAGGGGAGGTTAGAGATTGGGCTGTAGTTGGTCAGAGAGTCAGGGTAAAGAGAAGCTTTCTTTAGGAGAGATGTCACCACCGCCTCCTTCAGGGAGCTTGGGAACTCACCCAAATCAAGGGAGCACTAGATTATCTGAACCAGGATCGGGCCGATAATATCACAACATCCCTTAATCAAGGAGATTGGACCCAGATCCAAACTACAGCACGTAGGGCGCACACTCTAGACAATCCGTATGACATCCGCGAACTCCGGCAGGACAAAGGAACTCCCAGAAGCACGAGATGGGGTGACCAAGCACCGATCAACAGCATCCCCCACAGCGTGAGTCGCGAGGATCTCAGACCTGATATTAGCCACCTTATTCTCAAAGAATCGAGCAAGCTCATCGTGCTCCACTTGTGAAAAAGGTCTTCAGAGCTGCAGATAGGTTGGGTTGCACAACCTGTCTACAGTTTGGAAAAGCTGAGTTGGTCGGTTCTGAGTGGCAGCAATCTCCCTGGACAGGAATTCTGCCTTCTCACGGGAGATCACTGATTGGTAGGCCTGATAATGCTCTACCAATCTAAGGTGGAAAACCTCCAGGGTGGATTTCCGCCAATGTCGCTGTAACCGATGTCCAAGTTGCCGCAACTCCCTCAAGGACCCATCAAACCAGAGAGCCCGAGGGTGAAGGGGGAGAGGATGAACACAGACAGGAGCAATCAGGTCCAGAGCCATGGAAATTGCCTTATTATAGGCCAAAACCAAGGCCTCTGGACTCATGCTGGCCAAGGGAAACTCCAAGAGGTCAATCACTGCCGCCAGGCCTTCAGGGCTCACCTCCCATAAAGGGCAGTAACTGACCATCTCCACAGGGGCAGACCTACGAAGGGGGGTGCAAAAGTTGAACCTCACTGACCATCCGACAGGTTCCACCCCCAAATCGGAGGCCTCAATCCCCAGGAGGAAAACTAAATCAAGAGGGTGACTGTGCTGATGGGTGGTAGAGGTAACAAACTGTGTAAGGCCCAGTGGTGTCATCAACTGGAGGAAGTGCTGTCCAAATTGTGAGAGTTCACCATCGACCTAGGCATTGAAGTCACCCAGAAACACCAGTCTGGGGAACTCCAACACCATATCGACCACGAAGTCCGCTACTTCCTGCAGGAATCACTTCTCATCCCCTTGTGGACAGTAGACAAGCGCTATCCTACAACCCACACCTGCCCCCACGGTACACTCAAAAGATTCGGCCTCCTCAACTGGTACACTCGTGAGGTCCAACTTGGTCTTGAAACAGACTGCTACCCCCCCCCCGTGGTCCACTCTCAAGCGGTGTATCACCGAGTACCCAGCTGGAATTGCAGCTTCAATATGGGGCCAGCATTTTCATCCTGCCAGGTCTCGGTGATGCAAACCAGATCAGTTGTTCCAATAAGATCTGCAATAATTGCAGTCTTATTCTTAACAGATCTGGCATTGCATAACACCGCTCAAGTTGGATGAGTTTCGAGGGTCGCCCTGGCTACTTGCCCACCAGAAATGGTAGTGCCCTTGGGTATGGGGACTAGACATGGCGTACCATGTTCCAGACTCCGTTTTGTCCCAGGACGTCTTCTAGACCTAACAACCCCAATGTGAGAGACCCATTCATTCATCCTCTGATGTCTGCACCCCCACCCTCCTACGCACACTACCCAGCGCTTCAACAGCGCTGGTAAGTTGACAACCTCAATGTGGGGGAAATGGGCGGAGGGAACAGAGGCCAGAGGATGAATAACGCATGATCGGGGGGGGGGGGAGGCCTACTCATCATACAGGCTAATTAAAACAGATTACAAAACACCCAAGCACCTGACCCAGGAAAGAAACCCTCTCCAAACAGAAAATAAAAATTACCCAAACCAGACAAAGAACAAAATAAAATATAAAAATAAACAATCCTCCCAAAACAGATAAAACACAGTAAAATAAAACCTAACCCTGCACTATGTGAATACTTTAATCCAATGCTCAGCTCATGGAAGACAAACAAAAAAGTAATGGCAGTAAATAAAACCAGATAGTAGTAAAGTCTACTGCAGTCCCCTCTCACTGGAATGCAGACAACTTATAAGTCCCACCCCCTGCCCCAGGTCCTCTCACAGCCTGGGAGTGGGAGAAAACAGGGCGCTCTGACTGCCCAGAGTTAAAGGTCTAGAATCTACTCAGAAAAAGTCAGCACAAAATTAAAAATCCAAAAACTCTTCTTTAGAAATTTGAAGCAGAAAAATAAATAAAATGTGGACACCCAGGTCCTCTCACCACCTGGGAAAACCACAGAAAGGACACTCTCACTGTCCGAAAATGAAAATAGGTTGTAAATCCAGAGCTAAGACATAGAAAGATATAGGGAGTGGAGGTAATGCAAGAAACAATCCAATTTGGATGAAAACCAACCAAGACTATCCAGTCTGTATGAAAACCAGCCAAAAGATCTGGTCAGCCATAGGCAGCAAACCAGGACATGCCAAACTCCACTTCCAGTGACCACAACTGGAAATAATTACTGGGATACCTAAATGCTGGGGGAATAACCACACCGTGGCCAAACCCTGAGGATATAGGGGAACAATAGACTCGTCGGCCAATTCCCTGGCCAATCTAGAGCCCAGTCCCCCCCCTCGTGTCACAGCAAATCCAGCCATTGGACACTAGCGGAGTCAAGCCCACTCGTGTCACCACCAGTAGACCCCACAAAGAGCAGTTCCAAAGCCCACACTCAGGTTCTGTGCCAATAGTCAGACAAAACACATCAAACAGCCCAAATGATCGTAGACTTGGCCAGTTCATCTGCAGAAAAATGCACTCAAGGGCAGGCTTCACAACACAACTTCTGACCAATAGCTCTCACTCCCTCTCCTAGATTTTCTGGGTTTTCAGCCATGAAACAACAAAAAACTCCTCTCATCTGCTCCAACAAGAATAGTTTGAAGTAGACAAATGAGTTTAAATAAGTATCCTTGATTGAAACTGGGCGGTAGCAGGGCCATTTAAACAGCCCTAGTATACACTGTAAGGCCATTCAGGAGGATCCCGTTAATGTACAGAGAACCAGCTACCTCACTCAAAAGGCTCTGAACTAGCTAATACATAAAAACAAAAAGCAGGAAAACAATAAATAAAATGAATAAAGCAAGTAAAAAGCAAATAAAGGCAGTTCAGAGGTAGTTCAAAGCAGTTCAGAAGCTCAAATTGTAGAGAGCAAAGTAATGTAATGTAAAGGATATGGATGTACTGCATCATGATATGGAGGGATATTTGTCTTTTAAATCTAGTTTTGTATGTAACAAAACAATTGTACATGGTTAAATGTGTGTATTGTCATGACTTATTGTAAGTCGAACAATAAACTTTTGATTGATTGATTGATGCATTGGTTACCTACCTTAAGGTGCTTGATACTATAATCCCCAGATCCCTCAAATAACCTCCCCTCCAAGGATATATCTTGCTTGTGGGTTTCTATGCTCCAAGTGCATCACAGCACACTTTTTGACTTTGAATTTCAGTTGCCAAGTCTCTGGCCATCCCTCAAGAATCTTCAGGTCTTGCCTCATGTCCTCCAACCCCCTGGGGTGTCCACCCTATTGCATATTTTCATATCATCAGGAAATAGGCACACTCTTCCCCTTAGCCCCTCCACTATGTCACTGATGTAAATATTAAAATATGTAATATTTTAGTGTCCGAATTTCCTCCTCTGGGGCCCATCATTACTTTTTCTTTGCCAGTAAAGGCAAAATCATGTCCAGCCCCTTCACCACCCATGTCCATAATATGTTTTGCAATAGCATTCTCACTATCCCTTCTCCTAATATCACTGAGATGCTCACCCACTCTAACTTTCAACATCCTTTTTGTTTTCTCTGTATAAAGGCATCACAAGTGCAGGTGGCAAGTTAAATGACACCTTACTGGAACAGTTACAAACTAACTAATGTCATAGGTTTTGTCCACATTAACAGTTGTAAAGGTGTTTGTTTTACTTATTAACTTACATAATTTACAGTAGGTGCATTTATAGAATCCCTTAGGCTGATCAGGCAACCAACCAGCTGTAGCTCTCTTAAGGGGTTGTAATGAATGCACCAAAATGCCTGACAAATTTTGGCCTCTTTCGCACACAATTCTGGACATTCTATCAACCTCCCCTTCTAACAATAGCTCTATGGAAAGGATACTCCAATGTTTTTTTATTATCTCTGATACCACTCTTTAATGGACACTACATGTGGTGGTGACATCTGAGACATCTCTCCCCTCTCTGTCTCTGTTTCTATTCTAGAAGTGGAATAGCGATGAGAGCCACTTTTGGCCCCAGTCATGCAAATCTTTACTTGGGACATTGGGAAAAAGAGGTCATATATGACCAGCAGAATTTTTTCCATTTTTCTGTTACTTCAATCTGTGGAGAAGATATATTGATGATGTGCTAATAGTGTGGCATGGGACAGTTGAGAAGCTTGATGAATTTGTTCTGTATTTTATATAATTCAAATCCACATTTGAAATTTATAGTAAATTGTTCAAGATCAAAAAATCAATTGCTTGGATTTAAAAATTTCTAAATCAGGATAGTACTATTAAAACTGATTTGTACCAAAAAAAATACCAATAGAAAAGCTGGCCCATCAGCGCAGCGGTTGGATTTCCTCTTATGATGCCAGCAACCCGGGTTCAGAAACAAGCCCAGGAAGCTGGAGGGCCAGCCGGGGGAGAAGGGTCAAGCGTCCTTTGGACATCTCATCTTCTACGGAGAGAGAGGGGGCAGAGCCCAGCACTTGACTGGCCCCAGGTGGAGGCCTGGGACATAGCAAGTGGCCATGCAAGAACTATGAGGGAGGGTGTCACAATGTTGGCATTCATGCCTTGGCATTTGGGTGAGTGATGCCCAGTGAAAATGGGAAACTACTCTCCGGAGTTCGGAAGATGGAGTGCCAAGTCAGGTCCCGATCTGCCACTGCCTGCCCAGCTGTCTTGGGGGCCCGATGAAAAGTATTTCCTCCCTAGCGAAGGGTGTCCAACGTGGTGACAAAACATTTTACCAGTATATGAGGGAGAAAAGAAAGAGCAAAGGGGGAATAGTTAGAGTAACAAAAAATGAGGGCCAGCACGTGCAAGAAGACAGGGACAAAGCAGAGGTACTAATCAAATATGTCTGCTCAGTTTTCACACAGGAGGAAGCAGGCAAAGGACCACCTCTATGCCTCTATGCAGAAAAGAACACCACCTCGGGGGAGGAAACACAAGTCCTTTCACAGAGGAAAGAGCCTTGGATGAACTCAAGAAATTGAAGGTCACAAAGCAATGGGGTCAGACGAAATACACTCAAGGATACTGCGGGAGCTTGGAGATGAACTAGCTGCGCCACTGGCAGAACCCTTCAACAAATCACTGGAGTGTGGGGAGGTCCTTGAAAACTGAAAAATGGCTACTGTAGAGCCCCTACACAAGAGTGGCAGTAGGGAAGAAGCAGGAAACTATCGCCCAGTCAGCCTCACCTCAGTAGTAGGAAAGCTAATGGCATCCCTGCTAAAGGAGAAGATAGTGGCATTCTTAGAAGAGAGTGGACAGCAGGACCCAAAGCAACATGGCTTCACAGCAGGAAAGTCCCACCAGACTAATCTAATCAAATTCTTTTCCTGGGTCAGTAACACGATGGACCATGGGGGTGCAGTGGACATGGTGTACCTGGACTTCAGCAAGACCTTTGACTCCATCCCCCATAGGTGACTAATAAACAAGCTGGAGCACATGGACATTGGGACAAAAATTGTAAACTGGATCCAAAACTGAATTAATGGGAGGACTCAGAGGATACTGGTAAATGACACACCGTCAGAGGAGGGGAGAGTGACAAGCATTTCACAGGCCTCAATGCTGGGACCAATCCTTTTCAATTTATTCCTCAGCGACATAGATGATGACTTAAATGGAAAGGTGTGCCTATCTGCAGATGACACAAAGCCCTGCAATTGAGTGGACACAGATGAAGGGGCTCAAAGGATGGAGTCAGACCCTAAGAAACTGGAAGAATGGTCAGGGAATTGGCAGTAGAAGTTCAAAGCCAAAAAGTATAAGGCTATGCACCTAGGAAGATGCAACCCAGGGAGGAAATACTTTCTAAATGGGGAAAAGTTGGCTGTAAAAGAATGCAAGTTTGATCTTGGGATTATCATTGTTGATGACTTGAGGGTAGGCAAGCAATGTGAAAAGGCTGCACAAAAGGTCAGCGGCATCTTGGGTTTCATAGAGAGGGGCATAACCAGCAGAAAAAGGGAGGTAATTATGCCACTGTACAGGTACCTGGTGAGGCCTCACCTGGAGTACTGTATCCAATTCTGGAGGCCTCACCTTAAGAAGGACATAGATAGACTAGAGTCTATACAGAGAAGGGCAACAAAAATGGTGCATGGTCTGCATCACGAGCCATATGAGAAAAGGCTAAAACAGCTCAAAATGTATTCCCTGGAATGAAAAAGGGATGGGGGGACATGATAGAGACTTTTAAATATTTGAAGGGTATCAACAAGGTACAGGCATGGCTGGCCCGGTGGCACTGAGGCTGAGGCGCTGGACGCCACACCTCGCGCCACGCTGGTGACCCGGGTTTGGACACGAGCCCGGGCTGCTAGGGGTCGGCAGTGGAGGGATAGGATGGAGAGTCCAGAGGACTGCTCACCTATCCCGGGGAGGGATCCAGGGTTCCATCACTCTGTGGCAGTCCCTGGTGATGACTGGGGAGTGCTACCAGAGTGATGCTGAGAAGGGGCAGAGTATGGCAGACATTGGCCACATGCCTGGACATCATTGCATGCCAGTACCCGAAGGAGGAAAAGTAGAAAATTGGGCTCCAGATCAGGCAGCATGAGCTTCCGACCCCCGCTGCCCGACCTGAATGGTGCCTCCTCATCCAGATCCTGATCCGGTGAGTTGAGTTGGGTTGCTCCTCACCACCCCACCACAGTGGGGGGTAATCTGTGGGGGCTTGAGGAGAATGGTCTGATGTTGGTGTCAGGGTCAGGGGGGTTGGTCAGGATATAACGCCAGCCGGAGTCTCTGGGGAGAAAATATGTATAAAAAAAAAAGGAAAAAGTTACAGACACACAATCCCCTTCAGGTAAACAATTCTACCCAGACCAGAGGTCATGACATGCACCTGAAGGGAGGTAGATTCAGGAGCAACTTAAGGAACTTCTTCTTTACAGAAAGGGTTGTTGAGCATTGGAATGGCCTCCTCATGGGGGTGGTGGGATCAAACACGGTCAGGAAATTCAATCTGGCATGGGACAGACAGTGTGGTAAACTTGAGATAGCAGCCTAATGTGGGGGGGGGCTTGTATACATGGCAGACTAAATGGTCCACATGGACCCCATCTGCCAACACATTCCATGTTTCTATGTTAGGAAATATTCAACAGAAATGGCGAATCAAGAACTCTATGAAAAAAGTGGAAGTTTGCAGGGGGAATGCAGGAAGGACTTGAAAAATATCACTTTTCAGAGAGGGGTTGAACCATGGAACAGCCTACCAGCAGAGGTGGTGGGTTCAAGAACCATTAATGAATTCAAACACAACTGGGACAGAGTAAAAGACTTAATAGTTCACAGGGGAAACAGTCAGGAAAAGAGAGAAGGTGAGGGCAATAACCTTGACTAGATAGTTGGTCCTGGGGTCCAGTAACTCAGTGAGGCCCCAAGATGCCTGTAGGTGGCAGCAGAAAAGATTTTCCTAAGGTCTTTAATGCCTTCAGACATCCTGCACTTTGTGACACTGAGAACTTAAGACATCTGAGGACATCAGTGCTTAAAACGTAAATATTTCACAAACCGAAGTGATTAGAATTGACTGCATGGCACCGTTGGAAGGGCAATTTTGTGCTGAACAACTTTTCTGCTGATACTTTGTGTCTGTCACATATACTTTAGAAGATATTTGCATTTTTGTATGGTATGTTGTGTTTGGCTGACATTTGTCTCTCAAGCCTCACCTAGCCACCTTTAATAAAATGGAAAAAAATACATGTATCATATTAGAAAACTGCTTTTTAGTACAAAATTAATTTTGTACCTCCATCTAATGTATGTATGCTTAATTTGGTGTTATGTTACATATTTTCCCAGAAAAATGATTTACGTTTCCTTGTTTATTGAAAAAAAACAAAGTTTTCGCTATTTAAACTAATATAGAAAAAAAATAGGAGTTACTTATAATTAGTTGCATTGCACCGTTAGAGAGGTAATAGTGTGCTGAACAACTTTGCCGCTCGTACTTTGTGTGTAGCACTTACGGTTCATGAGGTATTCACATTTGTTTGTGGCATGCTGATTATGGCTTGATTTTGCTCAGAAAGCTCCAGGATGCACTGTTAAAAGTATACAGGCCACAAGTGGTGGAACTCTCAAAGAGCTCCTGAGGCCTCAATGAGAAAAGGTAAAACTGGGCAGACTGGATGGACCAATGACTTTTTTCTGCTGACATTTTCTGTGTTTCTAGGTAACACCCCCAGCCCTGCAAGAGAAAATGGTTAGAGATGGCCCAAACAATACAGGGCTCCTTTGAATTGTCCTTCTATGTCAGGTTCAGGCTACCACCCTCACTCAAGCTGCATATAGTCAAGCTCTAAGCAGACACAGCAGAAATGTCTGCATTCAGCTGTCACTAACAAGACTTAGTCAGGCACAGCCATACACTGCCTGCCCCCCACCACAGTACAAATGCTGTGCTGGCCCCCTTGTTCTGAAGGCCACTATCTTCATACAAATGGTACCAGATTTCCTCTTACACCCTATAAGAGTTCCCCTTATTGCAATTCCTGTGTACCCCAGGTTGGATCAATGCAGACCTGTTGATGTTGCCATGGATGGTCAGTGGTAGTGCACTTTGAACTAAGTGTGCGGCACCCTCACAACAGCATGTTCCCCCCTGAGGCTAAGCACTTGCTTAAATGGCTTAAGACAAACAGCAACATCGACTTTGATGGCAAATAAGGACCGCTTGGCCCACCTAGTCAGCTCATTTCCCTACCTAATGGATAAGCTACAGATCCTAGTTAACCAACAGCCAATTTTTTCCTACCCCAACAAGAATTGCTTTATGTTTGTCCCATGCATTCTTGAATTCTCCCACAGTTTTAGACCCCACATCCTCCTCAGGAAGGCTGTTCCATGCGTCCACCAAAAATACTTCCTCACATTGCCCCTGAGCAGTCCCCCATTTATCTTCAAATTGCTTCCCCTTATTCTTGCACATCTCTTTTTCTGAAAGATGCTACCCTCTTGGACTTTGTTGATTCCACTGAGGTACTTAAAAGTTTCTATCATGTCCCCCCTCTCCCTCCTTTCCTCAAGGGTATACATATTCAACTCGTTTAGTCTTTCCTCATGTGGCTTCTCATGCAGACCCTGCACCATTTTAGTTGCCCTCCTCTGAACTGCCTCCATCCTGTCTATGTCCTTGTGGAGATGGGGTCTCCAGAACTGGATGCAGTACTCCAGATGGGGTCTCCCCAACTGTCTGTACAGAGGGATAACAACTTCCTGTTTTCTGTTGGTGATGCCTCTCCCTATACATCCCAGTATCACCCCAGCCCTCCCTACTGCCTTCTCACATTGCTTGCAAACCTTAAGGTCATCTGATATGATTACCCCAGGTCCCTTTCCATTTTTGTTGTTGTTACTGCCCCAATTGTGTAATCTCCCTGGTTTTGTTTCTAGGTGCATTATTTGCACTTCTTTGCATTGAATCCAAGCTGCCATACTTCTGACCATTCCTCCAACCTTGCCAAGTCCCTTCTCATCCTTTCCAGGCCTCCTTGTGTATCAACCTTGTTGTAGATCTTTGTGTCATCTGCAAAGAGGCATACTTTTCCTTCCAGTCCCTCTGCAATGTCACTTATAAAGACATTAAAAAGGACTGGACCCAGTACTGAACCCTGCGGTACCCCACTAGTAACCCCTCTTTCTTCAGAGTGGACTCCATTTACAATTACCTTCTGTGTCCTGTTGTCCAATCAATGTTTTACCCAGGCTACCACTCTGGTACCCACTCCCAGGCTGGTTAATTTGATTATTAATCTTTTGTATGGGACTGTGACAAATACCTTGCTAAAGTCTAGGTAGGCCATGTCTACAGCCCCTCCCTGATCTACTACTTTGGTCACCCAGTCAAAGAAATCAATTAGATTAGTCTGACATGACCTTCCCGCTGTGAACCCATGCTGCCTTAGGTCCTGTGCCCCACTGGCCTCTAGGTACTCAACAATTCTTTCCTTCAGAAGTGATTCCATCACTTTCCCTACCACAGAGGTCAAACTGACAGGTTTGTAGTTTCCTGCCTCTGTCTTGCTCCCACTTTTGGAAGTGGAAGACTAGGTTTGCTGGCCAAGGCACCTAGCTTCATCTGAACTCTTTTCTTCTAGGTTGCTTGAAAGGACAGAGCACAGAACCTTACCACAGTAAGGAAAAGGATTAAGGCTTCTTTTGGCTAGGCAGATCTACTGTGTGTTATTATTTTTATTTTTTACTCACAGGGATTGTTACTGTTTTTGCTAACATTTTCTTGCTTTATTTTTCTCTGATTCAAATTGTTGTTGCTGGGTATACCTTCTGCTGCATTATTACAGGGTGTACTTACAGGTGTGTACTTACAGTTTACTGCTGTTATCTTCTGATTCAAATTGTCTTTTGCAAGGTATATCTTCTGTTACTGCTTTATTTTTCTCTGTAGCAAAGTGTTTCTTACAAGGCATATCTTCTGTGAAACTATTACAGGTGGTGCTTTACAGGTTTTATAGTTTTATCTATCATTAGGATAAGCTTTCAGAACTACTACATTTGTTGCTGGCTGATTGTTTCTGCTCTTACCTCCTTGTTTCTTTCATCCGTGGTTCTTCTTTTTCAGCAGGGAAAGGGCCCAGCCACCCAACCCCATCCCCAACCACCCCACAATACACTCCTTTTATAGGGTAGCAAAGTCATGACAATTCCTGTAGCAAAGCAGGATGGGGCAGATCAGAGAGGTATCCACACAGTGACCTCACTTACAGGGGCACTAGTAATTTAACTTGTTATAACAAGTTATACAAAAACAAACAAAACACAAAATCAAACTTCTGCTTTCATTTTCTTCCTTCTAATTACTCTGACCAGGTTATAAACACAGCAACTTATCTGGAATGGATATCATTAACTGCAGGTACTGTGGAACACTTTTCAGAAGGGCAGTTTTACAGGATTTAAGACACTGTACTACATGCTGGGCCATTGGAGATCTAAGGGCTCAGCTCCAGGCAGCATGGGCAGAGACTGTGCACTTTAAATTGCAAATTCAAGAGGAAATATATTATAAGAACCACCCGCCATTTCCCCAACATCCAACAGAAGCACCTTGACCACAGAGAGTAGTTGGTCCAGGAGACTGGCAGATGGTTAGGAAGGGCAAATTGGGTGCCCCATCACTCAGTGCTCTCCAACATATCACCTCTACAAACCATATAAAAACTACAAACTGGTATCTGCATCTATCTCTGAAATCAAACAAAGAGGCAGAGGACACTGCAGCACAAGAGTTAGCACAACAGAATTCACGCAAAACAGGAACCAAAACAAAAAAAGGAAAAAGGAAATCCCAAAAACTTCTGATCATAGGAGACTCCATGATTCGGGGAGATGATACCTATCTCCAGCCATGGGTAATGGTCAGATGTCTCCCAGGTACATCAGCGTGGAGAGACACTGATTGCATTGCTAAAATTGTTAAGAAAACAGGAGAAAACATTGATGTCCTGGTACATATAGGGACTAACGATCTCGCCAGCCGGTCAGTTGTGGAGACCAAGGAACACCTGACCAGGCTGGGTGACAAACTACCATCCATTTTGTCCGGCATCTCCTTCTCTGAGATCCTGCTAGTCTGGGAGAGGGGGACAGATGGACAGAAGGTCAGAGAAGGGGAGATAGGGGAGCTAAACATGTGGCTCAAGGGCTGGTGGCAGGAAAAATGACACAAATTTGTAGGGAACTGGCAACAGTTTTGGGAACGAAAGTTCTTTAAATTTGATGGACTGCATCTGACTAAGGAGGGAGTCAGTGCATTGGGGCAGAAGTTTGACGTCTTTGCAGAATATTTAAACTAGCAAATGGGAAGAATGCAGCACCCCATATGTTGAATGGGAAGAACACCCCTCCCCCCTCAGCTAGTGGTCAAACAGGAGTTCAGCATGTTTATAGTTCATTTGCATCACCAGGTAAGGAAAAAGGTCTGACTTCCCATATGATGCACAGGGGAAATGCCAGACCTCGCCCAACAACTAACACACCGAAATCTGGCCAATGTAAAAGCATGTACACAAATGCTAGCAGTCTGGGAAACAAGATCCCAGTCCTGCAGGCAATAATGACAGAGGCTAAACTGGACATAGTAGCCATTAGCGAGACATGGTTTACCAGTAACCACACTTGTGAGACTTCAGTACGTGGCTATGTACTGTTCAGAAGAGACCGAGGTGCCAAAGGGGTGGGGGTGGAGTGGCCCTTTATGTCAATGAAAATATCAAAGCTACAGAAATTCAGAATACACATAAGGAGCCAGAAGAACTGTGGGTCACCCTGGAAACAGGAAATGGGACAGCCATATGAACTGGGGTTGTGTATAGGCCTCCAGACCAGGGGGAGGACATAGACACATTACTGTTAGAAGATATACAAACATGACAGCTAAAGGGGAGGTTCTGATAATTGGAGCCTTCAACATGCCAGATACAGATTGGTCAATACCAGCAGGAACATCTGCCAGAACTAGACACATGGTGGATTCTCTGCAGGGGGAGGGCCTCAAACAACTGGTACAACAACCCACAAGAGACAGGGCTATCCTAGATCTAGTACTGACTAATAGGGAAAGGATCTCTGATCTCCAGGTAGAAGGTCACCTGGGAGTCAGTGACCATCGCATGGTATGGTTCAATTTGGCCACTAGAACTAAATCATCCCATTCCAAGGCAAAAATATGGGACTTCAGAGGAGCTGACTTTGATAAGATGGCCAACAGAGTTAAGCTAGCCCTGGCAAAAACAAATACAGGTGAGGGGTACAGACAAAGTGGGCAAGCTTTAAGGATGCAATACTTGAAGCAACATCCCGTTGTGTTAGAGAGAAAAGGAAGTGCAAAAGAAGAAGGAAACCACTTTGGTTCTCAAAAACAGTACAGAAAGGGTCAGAGACAAAAGGTTGGCCTTCAGGAAATATAAGGGAAAGCAGTAGGATGAAGATAGGGAGGCATACCAAACTTCCCTAATGGAAGCAGGGAAGGCAGTAAGGCAGGCAAAGGCCCAAACTGAGGAACACTAGCACAAACAAAGAAGGTGACAAGACTTTCTATAGATAGATTAGTGAAAGGAGAAAGTCCAGAGGGGGGTATTGCTAAGATCAAAGGGGATAAGGGGGCATGTGAGGAGGAGGACCATGTAAAAGCATCTATCCTAAATAGATACTTCTGCTCAGTATTTACTGAAGAGAAGGTAGGGCAGGGCACAGCTCAGCATCATGGACACAGGGGAGAGGGGAGATGTGCACTAGTCCCTTCACAAAAGTAAGGGTCCTTCAAGAGCTCTATAAGCTCAGGGTGGACAAGGCAATGGGACCTGATGGCATACATCCCAGGGTACTAAAGGAGCTAAGGGTGGAACTAGCAGAGCCATTATTAGAACTGTTTAGTGAGTCTCTGAGTACAGGAGAGGTCCCAGAAAACTGGAGAAGGGCTAATGTGATCCCGCTCCACAAGAGTGGTAGCAGGGAGGAGGCAGGGAACTACAGGCCAGTCAGTCTTACCTCAGTAGTGGGCAAGATTATGGAGCCACTCCTTAAAGAAAGGATAGTGCAACACCTGGAATCCATAGGAGCACAGGATCCAAGACAGCATGGGCTTACAAAAGGAAGGTCCTGTCAAACTAATCTCATAGATTTCTTTGACTGGGTAACCAGAGTGGTGGACCAAGGGGGAGCAGTTGATGTCGCCTGCTTTGACTTCAGCAAAGCTTTTGATACTGTTCCACATAGAAGATTGATTAATAAGCTGGGTAGGCTTGGGGTGGGTCAGAAGTTGGTCAACTGGGTGACAAACTGGTTGACAGGCAGAAAACAGAGAGTGGTGGAAACCATATACAGTCAGAAGAGATGCAAGTCACAAGTGGGGTACCTCAGGGATCAGTTCTGGGGCCAGTCCTCTTCATTATCTTCATCAGTGACATTGCAGAGGGACTGGAGGGTAAGGTTTGTCTGTTTGCAGATGACACCAAGATCTGCAAAAGAGTAGATGATCCAGATGGGGTTGGCAGAATGAGAAGAGATCTGGATATACTAGCAAAATGGTCGGAAGAGTGGCAACTGGGGTTTAACACAAAGAAGTGCAAAATCATGCACATTGGGAAGAAAAACCCTGAAGCCATATATAGGCTGGGATGGGAGTTGCTGCCAGTCACAAGGGAAGAAAGAGACTTGAGCATCATCATCACCGATTACCTGAAATCATCCAAGCAGACCACTAAAGCAGTAGGTAAGGCTAGGGGGATGTTGTGGTGTATTAGTATGGGTATCACAAGTCAGAAGAGGGAGGTAATAATCCCTCTTTACAAGACACTGGATAGGCCCCATCTGGAATACTGCATGCAGTACTGGAGGCCACACCTTCAGAAGGACAGTAACTAAATTGAGGCAGTCCAGAGACAGGCAACCAAAATGGTGCAGGGACTGCATCAGAAAACATATGAGGACAGATTAAAGGAGCTCAATATGTATACCCTAGAGCAAAGGAGGGAGAGAGGTGATATGATCGAAACATTCAAACACCTTAAGGGCATTAACAAGGTGAAAGAGTCTAAGATGTTTCAGTATAAGAAAAATAGCAGAACAAGAAGACACAGCATGAGATTAGAGGGAGGCCGATTAAGGGATTATGTGAGGAAGTTCTTTTTCACAGAAAGGGTGGTGGATGCATGGAATGGCCTACCTCAGGAAGCGGTGGATATGACTACAGTGCAGGGCATCAAACAGGCATGGGATAGGCATAAGGGAGCAATACAGACAAGTATGAATAGATAGGCCATTGACAGAGCAAAAGCCAATGGTACATTCATAAGGTAGAAAAAGAAATGTAAAGACTGGATGGGTCTTGTGGTCCTTATTTGCCATCAACTTCAATGTTTCTATGTTTCTGCTTTTGTGAAAGGGAATCACATCCGCCTTCTTCCAGTCCTCAGGTACCACACCATCCTCCCATGATTGTTAAAAACCCTGCCAAATGAAAGGTATCTGCAAGCCAGCCAGATGGTCAACTTGGACACAGACCCCAGCCAATTACTTTCTTAAAAGCAACTGTTTTCTCTAAAAACAAACATGAGGTTAGTCCTTACAAACACACAGAAACACAGAATTTGATGGCTGATAAGGACCGCTTGGATCATCCAGTCTGCCCATTTTTCCCTACCTACACTATTACTGCAGACCGTGCCCAATCTACAGCTCTTTCTCCCTCCACGCTTCCTCTCCACTATGATTCCCTCCTGCTTACACCATGCATTCTTGAACCCCACCACTGTTTTTGCCCCCACCACTTCTGCCGGAAGGCTGTTCCAGGAGTCCACCATTCTTTCCATGAAGTACTTCATCACATCTCTCCTGAATCTATCCCCCACCAGCTTCAAAGCATGTCCCCTTGTTCTTGTGTACCTTTTCTTCTGGAAAATAGTTCCCTCCTATAACTTATTTACCCATGAGGTATTTAAAGGTCTCTATTATACTCCCCTCTCCTTCTTGTGTTCCAGGGTCTACATAGTGAGGTCCTTTAATCTCTCCTCATAGGGCTTTTGATGCAGATACTGCACCATTTTAGTTCCCTTCCTCTGGACCACCTCCGCTCTGTCTATGTCCTTCCGAAGATGTGGACTCCAGAAAGTTACACAGTACTCTAGGTGGGGTCTTACCAGCGATCTATACAGAGGCAATTCTATCTCCCTTTTTCTGCTGGTGATACCCCTCCCTATGCACCCCAGCATCCCACTCGCTCTCCCTACTGCCTTGTTGCACTGCCCAGCCACCTTTAGTTCATGCAATATGATTACCCCTAAGTTTCTTTCCTGCATGGTGGTTGTCAATACCACTTCACCCATCAACTGCATGTCCATAGCTAAAATAAATGAAACACTTATCAGCCTGGTTTGTATAGCTTTTATTCAGTGCTTCAGTGCATCTGTCTCTTTTCCTTGCAGGTCAGCAAAAATAGTTTTCAGTCATCATCTCATGTCTGATCAATAATTTAAATATTCTGAGTATTCACCAAAAGAGTCCAGCATTTCAACGTGTCATATCATGCCTTCACATGCCTTCACTGCAGCTAGCACTGGCTAATAAGATAAGAGTTTGTAAATCAAAAAAAGTGACACACCCAGTTGCCGATCATTAACTGTGACAAATACTAAAAACTTTCAAAAACATATATTATTATAAGGGTACAGATATACAGTCTTAACAAAAATGAATTGGATTAACTCGACATAGTGAATAACTTATTCCTTATGTATCCATTTGAATGTACTGTGTTCAAAGTATAAATCTAATAAGCATCTCTCCATAGGAGCTTTTTGACAATTTTCCCTCCTCTCTGTCCAGCCTCCACCTTTTTGATTCCCATGAACCTCAGGCAGGTAGCAGATTAATGCACTGCACTTGCAAAGTGTCTTGCCGTGACATATGTTGTATTGTTATTCCTTACAACTGCCTTATGCTCTCCTATTCTGTATTTTAATTGCCTCTTCTTCTGGCCAACAACTCCCTCTGTACTGAAACACAGAAACAAAGAATTTGATGGCACATAAGGACTGCTTGGCCCACCTAGTCTGCCTATTTCCCTACCTAATGGATAAGTTGCAGATCCTAGTTAACCAACAGCCTACTTCCTCCTACCCCCCTACTAGAATTGAATTATGTCTGTCCCATGCATTCTTGAATTCCCCCACTGTTTTTGACTCCACTGCCTCCTCAGGAAGGCTGTTTCATGTATCCACAACCCTCTCCAAGAAAAACTACTTACACACATTACCTCTGAGCCATCCACCCCCCCCCCCATCTTTAGATTGTGCCGCCCTGTTCTTGTACATCTCTTTTTCTGAAAGATGCTCCCCTCTTGGACTTTGTTGATTCCCTTGAGGTACTTGAAAGTTTCTATCATGTCCCCCCTCCCTCCTTTCATCAAGGATATACATGTTAATCTCCTTTAATCTCTCTTCATATGTCTTCTGGTGCAGACCCTGCACCATTTTAGTTGCCCTCCTCTGGACAGCTTCCATGTTGTCTATGTCCTTGTGGAGATGGGGTCTCCAGAACTGCATGCAGTACTCCAGATGGGGTGTCACCAACTGTCTGTACAGAGGGATAACAACTTCCTGTTTTCTACTGGTGATGCCTCTCCCTGTGCATCCCAGTATCCCGTCAGTCCTCCTTACTGCCTTCTCACATTGCTTGCCCACCTTTAGGTCATCCGACATGACTACCCCCAGGTCCCTTTCCATTATTGTTGTTGTTAGTATCTCACCCCCCATTGTGTACTCTTCCCCTGGGTTTTTGTTTCCCTGGGGCATTACTTTGCACTTCTTTGCTTTGAATCTAAGCTGCCATACATGTGACCATTCCTCCAACCTTGCCAAGTCCCTTCTCATTCTTTCCACCCCACCTTCTGTATCAGCCCTGTTGTATATCTTTGTGTTGTCTGCAAAGAGACATACTTTTCATTCCAGTCCCTCTGCAATGTCACTTATAAAGACATTAAGGAAGACCAGTCCCAGTACTGAACCCTGCATACTACATTAGTAACCCCCCCTTCTTCAGAGTGGACTCCATTTACTATTTCCCTCTGCGTCCTGTTGTCCAGCCACTTTTTTACCCCAGCTACCACCTTGGGACCCACTCCAAGGCTGGCTAACTTGTATATTAATCTGTTGCGTGGGACTGTGTCAAATACCTTGTTAAAGTCTAGGTAGGCCAATTCCACAGCCCCTTCCTGATCTACTACTTTGGTCACCCAGTCAAATAAATCTATTAGATTTGTCTGACATGACCTTCCCACTGTGAACTCATTCTGCCTTGGGTCCTGTGCCTTGCTGGCCTCTAGGTACTCAACAATTCTTTCCTTCAGAAATGATTCCATAATTTTCCCTACTACTAAGGTCAAACTAACAGATCTGTAGTTTTCTGCCTCTGCCTTGCTCCCACTTTTGTGAAGTGGAATCACATCCATCCTCCTCCAGTCCACAGGTACCACCCCATCCTCCCATGATTTGTTAAAGAGGGTAGTCAGTGGTGTTACTGGTTCTGCCCATAGTTCTTTTAGGATTCTTGGGTGAATCCTGTCAGGCCCCATTGTTTTGTCCACCTTCAGTTTTAAGAGTTCTTTCAGAACCATTTCTTCTGTGAATGGACTTGTATTGACCTCCCTATCCAGAGTGTTTTTATTGTTTGGTTTATGTACTGTACCTCCTCTCCTCTTCTTTTGTGAATACTGAGCAGAAGTATTCATTCAGTATCCCTTCTTTTTCACTGTCATCCTCTGCCCACATTCCCTCCCCTTTATTAAGCTTCAGTATCCCTCCCTTGGTCTTTCTTCACTCCCTAATGTACCTATAAAAGGTTTTAGCCCTCTTCTTAACAGAGTTGGCTATCTTTTCTTCAGTTTGGGCCTTTGCCATTCTGACTGCCTTCCCTGCATCCTTCTGCTTTAAGTGATATAGTTCTCTGCCTTGCGCCTTCTGTGTTTCCTTATATTTCCTGAATGCTATCCTTTTCTCCTTAACCTTCCCTGCCACCTCTTTTGAAAACCATAGTGGCTTTTTCCTTTGTTTTGTTTTGTTGATTTGCTTTACACAAAGGTTTGTTGCCTCTGTGATGGCAGTTGTGCTTGTTCCCCATTGTTCTTCCACCCCTCATTCTTGGTTGTTTGCTAGTTCTTTTCTGAGGTACTCTCCCATTTTGCCAAAGTCAGCCCTCCTAAAGTCCAACACCCTTGCTTTTGTATGGCTTGACTCTACAGCTGTATTTATTGTGACCCACACTGTTTGGTGGTTGCTTGTTCCCAGATGGCTACCCACTTCTAAATCTGAGATCCTCTCTCCATTCCCATTTGAAATTAATCAATTGCTTTATTTGGAACCTCATTGCAGATCAAGGGCAGGTAAACAACAAGATATTGGTCATGTTAGAGCAGTTTGTGCAGTATACACACTTATAATTACCCTGTGACAGATCTGGCAGTCACATAACATTCTGAACGGTGAGCAGAGAATCATGGAACAATTTACAAGACTAATGGCCACTTGAACATGGAGCTGCTCTAGCCGCGCAACAAAAGTGTCATTTGTAGGGAGCACATTCCTTAACTTCATTTTAACGATAACATCCATAGATGGACATATGAAACTTACCCAATTGGCTAAACTAAAAGTGTTGATGGACAGGGATTCCATGATGAGTCATGCTGAGCACAGCAGGCCTGGATCCCCAATGCTGAGTTCCAGCAGTACAGAGGGGAGCTGGCAGCAGACATGAATGGAACGTGGTGCTCATTAAATTTGATGGTGTTATGACAGCAATACATTAAGTAGACACCTCAGTTGCTGATCTAAAAGCTGACTTGAAGCATATGGAAGTTTGTACTGCTGCTAGAGAAACAGCACTGAGTGAAATCACTGGCACCATTGGCACTCACAGTAGAGCCATCCTATATTTGCAAAATAGGGAGTGGGACTTTCAGCTTAAAATAGACAACCAGAAAAATCAAGCTCCTCAAAACAATTTTCATATACACAGAGTGCCTGAAGACATGGCGAAATCCATTCTGTCAGTGGAGGATTTTGTGGGTCATTTGCTGAGATCTGTTATCAAAATAATGGACAACATTCCTCTCCCAATGGAGCACACCCACAGATCTTTACTTTAAGGACCAACTGACCAAAAAGCCAGATCACGCTCAATAGTGGTTAAAATGTTAGTGTAATGCAAGCGCCAGTTCATTCTGCAAACAGCTTGGAAAACCTGGCAATTTGTATAATTCATTACCTGCACATGTGTTATTTCTGATTTATCAATTTTCTGATTATGCACCTTGATATATTGTATTTTCTGCATATGATTTTTCATATCCCTTTCCCCCAGGACTCATCTGGAAATGAGCTGTTAGCAGCTCAATTTGTCTTTCCTGGTGAAACTTTTGAAATAAATCAATAAAATAAAATAAACTAGGGATCTTCAAGTGGATAGGCAAAGGATTTATTTTGATCAAGACTTTTCTAACTAGATCAATTAAAAATGCAGGGCAAAACGAGGCATTATCAAACAGGGTAAAAAAAAAAAATTCAATTAACCTACCTTGCCAGACTCAGGCATGAACAAAGTCATGCAATCATTTGAGTCACTCAAAGAGGCAACACCTACACTGCAGAAACTAGGTCTCACTTGCCTGGATCTGGAGATGGAGAGTTTGGAACATCACCTCTCGAATACAGCACAGCACAGAGTGGGACACCTGGAACATGCAAATTTGGCAGCCAGCACTCTTCCACCACATCTCAGACTCAACATCCAAAAGCTACTAAATGGGGAACTATGAGTGCTTAATGGCTCCATCATGGAAGACAACATCAGAAGAGTGTGTCTAGCACAAGATATGAACGAGAGGGAACATATTTGCATCTCATCTGAGCTTTTAAATTGTACTGCTTTTTTTCTCTTATTTTCAGATGCAACATCTGAGGAGGTACCTTTCTTATTTATTTAGTATTGAGTCCACCTTGTTGGACATACAACAAGCCTGCTTGGTCTTTGTCACAGCACGTGGGAATAAACATCAGACGAGGCAAATTTACAGGTTTAAAACAAACCATGGTGTGATATTTATTTTTCAAAATTTGAATAATAATAAATGAAAACAAAACAATTGCAAAGAAAATCACTACTTAACATCAGTAGTTTCTCACATAATACAGTCCTGGATCTGAGAGCTCCTAAGACTCTTCCCATCTGCATTCAACGGCTTGTCTACAGTAGCACCTCTCTCCTTCATGCTCAAGACTGAACTGTACTAGACTGAAGTGAGCTCAGTGAAGAGTTTTTATATCTTTTGGTAGGGGTCACCTAACTGAGCCCTTTTTTATTTACATATCTGGACATGCTGTTTCATGTCTGAACATCTTGTTTCAAAACCAAGGTTTTTTGTTTCAGGGAACATCCTGGTTCAGTTAAAGGTACACTGTACATCTCTGATCCACTGTGACTAAGCTCTTTTATAAAGCATACAACATTCTTTTGTTCAGCCTCATAGAGTAATATAGAGGATAATGTATGGTCCTGTATCAGTAACTGGTCTGTTAACTGTTGAGAGGTTGCCAGGGTGACCGTGTAAACCTCGAGAGCGAAGCTCGAGAGGTTTATGTCACCATGGCAACCTCGAGATGGTTAACAGTGACCGGTTGCCGATAGCGGGACCATACATTATTTTTTATAGTGTATGGTCCCACGTAAAAAGTAAAACAGCTGCTTACTTTTTGAAAAATAGTCACCGCCACGGCCGTTCAGTCCTTCCCTAACCACTGCATTCATGTGTCAGTTCCCCGTGTAAAAAAAAGGCGTGCACATGCACAGACCGATCGCTGTTGTTAACCTATTGATGTGACGTAGCATCGATAGGTTAACAACATTTCTACATAACCTATCGATGTGAACAACCTTAGGAAATGATGATTTCCCAGGGTTAACAGCGTTCTACCATACATTATAGGTTTATAATGTGAATTTATGAAACTACCTTAAGGATTTTGTATAACTGTACTAGTCATGAAATGATTAGTTTGATATGGCTTCTGAATCATTTTTCTTTAAAAAGGCTTTATTAACGGTATTTATTCCTGCTATCTAAAATAGCCTTCATGTTTATTTTACACAAAATGTACTTATGCATTTTACACAACAGCTCTCTGGGTGTTGGCATCATTCCAGGGACAGAATGGATAGAAATAGAAAAAGAATGAAAAGAGAGAACTAGTAGTAAGTTCAGAAGGGATAGTAAAGAGCTACACTAGGTGGTCCAATAAAGGACCTCCTTTGAAATGAGCATTTTCTCAATGGAGTATGTAACAACTATCTAACTTCATGAAATTTGAATAAAATTTTAAACAACAACAACAACAACAACAGGGAAGAGGGGGAAAGAAGAAACGCAAAGAGAACAGTGCTAACTGCTGAGCAACAGAAGTTTTGGTAGCTAGGAAATAAGGATATAGAAAAGTGGTCTATCAGTCACAATTGAGGGTGTAGCCTAACTTCGCTACAGTCTTGATCTCCTGGTAGTCCAAGACAGTACTTACTTGTCTTGGTGTTCTGAGATGCTGTTCTACAGAGCACTGCCTTTGGCATGAACTGAAATGTGGACATTGACTCGGAACTTGTGTTTTTCTCTTAGACATGGCAGGGGAATATTTACTGTGATAGGTGCCCCTCCATGGCATTTATCCGCTTGAGTAATAGGGTGTATGAGAACCTTATATACAACACTGTATCTGCTCACATTGGTTTGGGGGAAAGGATGCTGCTAGATCCCTCAGGGCCTCCCAGCTTTGTATGGAAAGGACTTTGATTCTTGACAACCCCACAGACACATAAAATTGAACTGCCTGGTTGGATTGGTGCAGCCTCACGGATATGGGGGTCTCTCCGACTCAGATAATAGCCTTTTATCAGCCTTCACATCTCACCAAGGGGGCAGCCTTATTTCTGACTTAATGACTATTGACCTCATGCAACTACGACTACCATAAAGAAAAGGGCAACTGCTACTTCCTACTCCTGGGCTACTATGGGCCCTATTCCTGACCATAGGAGTACCCTTCTCTTGGTAATCACTTCTCAACTGTGGGACTGAATGCTTTCAGTCCCTGCAGATCCCCATTGGCGGTTATGGATGTTCAGGGCATGCTTGCAAGGAGACCTGATATGGGTCGGCCTTGGGGAGACCGTCTCTACATCATTTCTTAGGTGCATGTTTCATAGTGTGACTTCTCTAATCAATGAGCCAGGACTGTGGACATTCATAGCTACCCAAAGTTTCTTGACATCAGTAGCCATGGGTGGAGGGGGGGTAGTCTCCTGGAGTCTGGAGGGACGGGTTTGTACAGTAATAAAATGGACCGTACTTGTTTATTAGCCATAGGCATTTAACATTTGCAGTACATAATTCTTCTTTTCTTTGGGTTGAAACATTTAAGTAATGCTCATGAAGTCCTATAATGTTGTTCATGTATTTCGACTTCTGCAACAACTTTTTGTATAATGGGATTATGCTTCATGTACTGTCCTTCTGTATGCTGACAGAATAAAGAAGTAAAAAAAAAAAATCAGCCTCTCCTATTCATTATTTGAGGAGTCAGTCTTGATATTTGTTCTCTCTATATATTTTCCAGTGTTTTTTTATTACATTTCCAGACTTCAAATCAGATGTACTGTATTCTGTTACACAAGTGTGTGTGTGTGTGTGGGGGGGGGGGGTCCCTTCCTTCCTAGAGGCCACTGTCTTTCTGTATTGTTACCAAATGCATATTTTTTCTTTCAGTTTCCACATAGCATTCCTCTCTATAAATCTCTGTGCCATATCTTACTTTCATTGGCATCATTATTCTGTTCTGAACGTGTACGCTTCAAATGCAGGAACTGTCCCTTAGAAACACTGTCCTTAACATGTGGATGGGGACAGCTGTCACATCTTAATAGCTTGTTCCTTGCTGTAGGTTTTCTGTAGAGTTTTGTTTCAAGTTTGTTACCAATTTTTTATATACATAAATCCAGAAAAGAGACCTCCTGGAAACTATATTCATAAGTAAAAGTGTAATGGCTATTCAAGGAGCTGATGTACAGAAAGAACCTTTTCAAGTCGTTTTTACTTCCAGACTGAACAAGTAACATGTCATCGGTATATTTGCACCATACTTTATGGCAGCAAAAAACTGATTTATTTTGGCATCAAATATTGCTTTATTTTCCCATTCTCCAACACATAAGTTTGCTATATTTGTTAAATATCATCCCCACTGATGAGGGGATGACGTTTGCCCTAAATCTGGGATATGAACATACATAAGAACATATGAAATAGCCAGCTGAAGGCCATATAGTACTAGAGCCCCTGATCCAGAGATTACAGTGGAACCCCCTCCCTGCAAACCCTGACCCTCCTCTTCACCCTGTCCCACCCTCTTCTGACCCCCCCCCATCATCCTTTTAGTGACAACCTTAAATGAGAGCTCATTCAATCCAGACACCACCTGTTGAACTGTAAAGAAGTGTCTCCTGACCTTTTCTTGAACCTTCCCCTGCTGGCTTATAAATGTGCCACCTTGTGGTCTCATTTTCACTGAGATAAAAAAGTTCCCTGATATCCACGTTGTTTATACCTTTCAGGTACTTGAAGGTTTCAATCAAATCCCACTCGCCCTCTTCTCCAGTGAGCACCTGGTGAGTTCTCTCAGCCTGTCCTCATATGCCCTGCTCTGTTGTCCCTGAATCTTCTTGGTTGCCCTCTGGTTAACAGCCTTGACCTGGCTGAGATCCTTTCTAAGGCAGGTGCTCCAGTATTGCACGCCATACTACAGGTGCTGTCTTACCAAGGACCTGTATGGGAGCAAAATAACTTCCTTCTTTCTTTTCGTGAACCTTCTAACAATACAGCCTTACATTGTGTTTGCCTTAGAAACAGCATTCCTACAGTACGTAAACTGTTAAAGGCTGCAGGGCAAAAACTGGGGAGCCACACTAGGTACTGGGTGCTCAACGACAGTACTAATAACTGAAAGCTAAACAGTCATGACACACCAAACTCACCAAATAAAAGTCAGTAAGTAGATGCTTAACCAAAGTTTAAAATATTTATTTTGGCCACCACAGCAGCAGTGCAGCACCACCTGGAGAATAACAGTAACCTTCTTACCTGGAGAATAACAGCAACCTTTATTCTCCAGGTGGTGCTGTACTGCTGCTGTGGTGGCCAAAATAAATATTTTAAACTTTGGTTAAGCATCTGCTTGATGACTTTTATTTTGTGTGTTTGGTGTGCCATGACTGTTTAGCTTTGTTTAAGGTCACTGATGATGGCTATCCTGAAGTCCTCTGATTCAGTGACCATGACCTCTCCTAGACTGTACTCGACCCTTGGGTTCTTCCTTTCTGTGTGCATGATCTTACACTTCTTAGCACAGAACCTCAGCTGCCGGATACCTGACTATTTCTTCAGCTTTACCAGATTCTTCTTTAGGTCCTGCACCTCTTCGTCTGTGCCCACCATCCCAAAGAGCTTGGCATCATCTGCGAAGAGGTAGATCTCGCCCTTAACTTCATCCCCAATGTCACCAATGAACACACTGAACAGCACTGCACTGAGCACTGACCCCTGCGGGTACTGTTTGTAACTTCCCTTTTTCCTGAGAGTCCCCTCCAACTCCTGGGTCCTACCACTGAGCCAATTTGTCACCCACCTGGTTAATTTGCTCCCTCCCCCAAGGTTTTCCAACTTTCTGATCAACCTCTTTTGGGGCATCAAGTCATCCAAATACAGAACCTCAACCGCCTGACCCTTGTCCACCGCCTTTGTTACCCAGTCAAAGAAGTCAATCAGGTTGGTTTGACAGGATCTCCCTGACATGAATCTATGCTGTCTCTTGTCCTGCAGCATGCTGACTTCAAGGACTTGACTAGTCTCTTCTTCAGAATGGTCTCCATCAATTTACCCACAGTGGAGGTCAGACTGACTGGCCTGTAGTTCCTAGAGTCATCCCTGGATCCACTTTTGTGTAGCGGTGCCACTTGTGCAGTTCTCCACTCCTGTGGTACCATCCCTTCATCTAAAGAGCTGTTGAACAAATCTGCTAGCACACCCGCTAGCTCTGCCACCAGTTTCCTTCACATTCTAGGGTTCATGCCATCTGGGCCTGGAGACTTGTTTACCTTTGGGTGCATAAGCTCTTTCCTAACCATGGGTTCTGTTATCTTGTCCTCAGTCATGTCTTTCCTCCCCCCCCCCCCAATCCTCCCTTGTAGCATTAGGAAGCTGTGTAGACCACAGCTGCAATGTTCATGGCCAGTTGCACTGTTCTGTGCCCGGTGCACACCAAACATGCAGAAGCTGCCGTTGCCTGACCAGCATCAGTATGTGCACAATTTCAGGTGCTCAAGGGAGCCGTTAGGAAATAAATATTATACCAACTGGGTGGTGGTGGTGGGGGTGTGTGTAGAAATGGAAGTCAATTAAGTACTGTAGAAAACAGTGTGACAGGCACTGGAAATTATTGACAGTGGATGACACTAAAGAATAATAAGGAGAATTTGCGTGTTTGCAGTAATAATAAGCAACCACACAACATCTCCTTATTATTCTCTGTGCCACTTCATGTGTGGGATTCCTTAATGTAGTGGCATTTTGAGCAGCATGAGGGACATTGGAAATTATTGACAGTGGATACCACTAAATAATTATGTGAATTTGCATGTTTACAGTAATAATAATAATAAGCAACCACACAAAATCTCCTTATTATTCTCAGGTCTGTGCAATGGGGAGCTGTGTGGACATCGGTTGCAATGGCCAAGCTCGGTCCCTGCAGTCTAACAATATGTACAGTACCCTTTGGGCAAAATTTGGGGTCATTTCAAAGAAAATAAATTATCCTAGGCACTGGCCCACTACACATGTTCAGTATAAACATTATGATTGTTAAAATCCAGCTGGCTGCGACTCCATGCCACTGAAGAACAATAAGGAGAATTTATGTGTTTGCAGTAATAATAAGTAACCACGCAAATCTTTTTATTATTCACTGTGCCTAGTACCCCTTCATATGTGGGCTTCCTTAATGTAGTGGCATTTTTGGCATTATGAGGGACACATACTACACCAAGTGCACAGATGCAGTAAGCAACAGGTCTATGCAATGGGGAGCTGTGTGGACCGAGGCTGCAATGTTCATGACCAGTTGCACCATTCTGTGCCTGGTGCACATCAAACATGCAGAAGCTGCTATTACCTGACCAGCATCAGTCTGTGCACAATTTCAGGTGCTCAAAGGAGCGGGTAGGAAATAAATAAACTTCATCCTTCAGGTATTTGGGTACTTGGCTAGACCAACACCTAAACTTCTCTGGACATGTTGATGCCATCCTGAAGAAACTGCAACCCAAGCTCAGCGCACTATACAGGAACTGTAGCTGTCTCCCACTACCGGACAGGCATGAACTAGTCCAGAAAATGATACTACCTATTTTTGACTACTGTGATGTTGTCGACAGTGCCACTCCCAAGTCCTCCCTAACCAGATTGGATTCCCTTTTTAACTCCTTCTGTTGCTTCAACTTAGATGCCTCCCCTCTCACCCACCACTGCTCTCTCTACCACTCTGTGGCTCTCTCCTCCCTAAAGTATCGCTGCCACTTCCACTGTGCCAAATTCATGTCTAAATTCTGGTTTGGATTGCTCCCCACTTATCTTATCTCCTCCCTATCTATTCTCCCCCCACTGGACCATGCCCTCAGGTCTTATGACTCTTGTCTTCTCGCTGCTCCTCATCGGTCCACTACAGTGGGACAGATGGCTTTCTTGCACTACTTCCCCAAGCTATGGAATGCCCTTCCTCCTCAGATTCATCTTTTGTCATCCCTGCACTCTATCTCCTCTGCCCTACAAAACTTTTTTGCAGTAAATTGTATCTATGGCTAATTCAGTAATTCCCTCCTGTATCAGCCGGTACACTGCATTCTATCTACTGCTCTATTAGCTGCTCACTTGAAGATTGCACTTCTAATTTTTTAATTGCACTGCAATTGTTCTTTAATACACTTATTTGCACAGTCCAGTAATTAATTTGCACTGTTATCCGCATACTGCAATGTAAAACTGTAACAAACTGTTTTAATGCTGCTCAATGTATGTATTATAGGTTGTATTGTTCTGAACTGCTTATCTTGTCCTACATCACTTGTTGTTTGTATCAATTGTCACTGCTGCTTGTTGTAAGTATTGTAAACCATACGTCTTCTCGCCCTTTGTGCCTCTCCCCAGGATGCACTGTGAGATGAGCAACTTGTTGTTCTGTGTGCGTTTCCTGGTGAAACATTTCAATAAATAATAAATATTATAGCAACTGGGTGGTGGGGGGGGTGGAGATGGAAGTGAATCAAGTACTGTCGGAGACAGTGTGACAGGCACTGGAAATTAATGACAGTGGATGCCACTAAAAAATAATAAGGAGAATTTGTGTGTTTGAAGTGATAATAAGCAATCACACAAAACCTCCCTAGTCCAGGTCTCATTTCCGCACTCTGCTAAACCCACCTTCATCCCTGATGAATCTCCAAACAAGGATGTCATTTACTGTTGTTGTCTCAATTCCCTACTTACTGGTGTGAAACTTGACGTCATGTATTGCTTATAAGAGCCTGAATGCGAACCTGTTGTTACCCCCTGTAAACTGTTACTAATGTAAATGTGTGTACCTATTGTAACTATTGTAATTACTGTAAATAATGCTATTATGTGTCCTTTTCTGTAATTAACTCCGGGTCGCCCCTGAAAAAGGGACCTCTGGTCTCAGTGGGCTTACCCGGTTACCAAAATCCAAATAAATAAAGAAAGAAATTCTCTGTGTCCAGTGCCCCTTCGTGTGTGGGTTTCCTTACTGTAGTGTCATTTTGGGCATTATGAGGGACACTGGAAATTATTGACAGTGGATGCCACTAAATAACTATAAGGAGAATTTGCATGTTTGCAGTAATAATAAGCAACCACACAAAATCTCCTTATTATTCTCAGGTCTGTGAAATGGGGAGCACTGTGGATATCTGTAGATAATCACTATTTTGACTCGGACTCTCTGGCCATATTAACTCTCCACACTAATGTTAGGTTTTATCTATCACTCAGCTGTGTGCATACAGTACATCGCTATACTAATTGTCTACATTCAGTACATCCTGTGTTGTAAATGATTTATTTTGTTAGCCATCTTCTGAAATAAAGCAATCACACTGCCTATGTTTAACACTGAAGTAACCAACAAATAGTATTTTTTTTGCCTCAGTCTAAAAAAAAAAAGACAAATCCATACCCACTAGATGCATTAGGGACTCAATTTCTAATCAAGTCCCGGCACAAATAATTGTTTTACAGTACATGGTTTAGACTAGTGGTTAAGAGTGCACAGTTGTGAATCTGTACATTTGGGTTTGGGTTTGAGGCACACAACTGCCACTTACAGGTTTTGTGACTTTGAGCAACTCACTTCACATCCTTGCAACCTCTCACCAATGTATTGCTTGGCTCTCTGGCTAGCTAATTATTATTTTAAATACTAAAATACAGTACATGAATAAAAGTGTCAGTATGACAAGGGAACTGGCAGGAAATCCTCCTGTATTTTTGTTCTTTTTATTTTTACTGTAGCAGTACTTCTTTTTACAAACCAAAGTAAACAGTCATTCACCGAGCAGATGTGGACTGTGGAGACACCTGCTGGAACGTTGGGAAATAACAATCAAAACGTACCTTAAACAGCACCACCTGGCGCATTCCTTTGCTAATAACCGGCAGGAATTTAATTAATGAGCTAATTGTAGGTTGATGAAGTGACTAGGCATTTGTCAACACCTCTCAGCACACAGCATGCCGCATATCGAATGCTGCTAGGCACGACAAGGCACACTGCTCCTGCCAGGTATAACTAGGCACCACACCACTTTCATGTAGCGACCACTGTATCTTAGAGATTTGCAAGATCTTCCAGTGGAAAGGTTCATAAAATATCTATATCTCAGAGAAATTACTAAATGTACGATTGGCAGTCTAGATCCCCCACCATATTCTCCTCTTGAACTTTTTTTTTTATGTCGATCACCTCACTAGCAAAATTGATAAGGAAAATATATGCTTTAATAAAGGATGGTATGACCATAAAGCTAACTTCACTGAAACATGTTTGGGAAGTAGACTTAGGAGTAAGTTTTACTGAGCAACAGTGGAAGGATATTATATATTCTGTTATTGCAATCCCACAAAATGTAAAATTAAGACAAATACAATTTTTTTGTAATTCAATATGCTTTATTCAAGATCAGAGCATTACAGGAAAAAGTGTAGCCAATGCATTAGTAGACAAGAAACAAAGCACGACTTGATGCCGTGGAGATACATCGGTTCAGGCATATTTTCTGCTACTCTGAACCCCCTGTCTACCCCCTATAGTCACCCCTGCCCACCTCCCTCCTGCAGAAGACAGGACCTTACAGAACCATTGTAATATGGGCCACTGCTGATAGGCCCAATTAAAGACTTCCTAGGTCACCATGCTATACCAGAGGATGGGAACCAGCATGGGATGCAGTGTAAAAGGTAGGTTTCCTCGATTAACCTGATGTGTCTACTCCTTGTTGAGTAAGCGATGTTAGGGTATATATTTTGCCCCATTTTTTGTTGAAGCTAGTTGGATTGTGTCTCAGACTTTCTAGCATTTTTTCTTGACGTAGATTACTTAGGAACTCGTTTAACCATTCCAGATAAGAATTCAAAGCAGAATCCTTCCAATACTTTAGTACAAGTTTTTTTAACCAAAGGAGAGATAAGGGACATGGCATATCTTCTTTCACAGACTGGGATGTGGGAATAGTCCCCCAGCACACAGATCTCAGGAGTGAAAAGGGATTCCAGCCCTAAAAGGGGGTCCAATTTAGCCTGTATTGCTTGCCATAGAGGTCTAATGGAGGGACAATCCCAAAACATGTGCAATAGGGAACCTACTCCCAAACCACAGTGATTACATTTTGGATCCTGCAACTTACCCATGCGTGCAAGTTTAGCCAGTGTGAAATAGATGTTGTGCAGTATATAAAACTGCATGATACAGAGTTTATCATTGGAGGTATAGGAATAAACCCCTTGCCAGATTGTATCCCAATGTAAATCGCTGTCGGGAAACTGAGCTGTCCAATAAGGTGAGTCACCTTGAGTGACGGAAAAAAGCCAGATATAGTGTTGCTACAATTTAAGACACCGCGTGAGGGATCCAGGACAAGGAGCTTATCTGCGTCAGGAGGGCTGACTGGTCGGTGTTCCATGGGCCTGTCCCCATTCTACTAAGTAATAAGTGTCTAATTTGAAAACCTCTGAAGACTTGATTAGGTGAGAGATGCAGAGGGCAATAGTGCTGGGGTATTCTTGATTCTGCCTTGATCCACTAGGTCCGAGACCTTCACATCCCCAAAGGTGTCAGCGTGGCTCAGTTGGTAGCACATCCGCCTCTGGACCAGAAGGTTGTGGGTTCTCGTCCCACACTGGGATTGGACTTGCACCTAAAAATCGTTGGCATCCGAGTGCAGTATTGGGGGGTGCTGTACTGCTGGGGTGTGCCGTCCTTCGGATGAGACGTTAAACCGAGGTCCCTTCTACCCATCCTGGTGTTGTCCTGGTGGGTGTCCAGGTGGAAGTAAAAGAACCCAGGGCACTCTTCGCAAAGAGTAGGAAACATTCCCGGTGTCCTGGCCAACATTCCCCTTCCCATAAACCGGTTCATGCAATTATCCAGGCTGTATGTGGGTGATGATGTGTGATATGGCCGCCACCACACATTCAGTCACTTCACTACCAGTCTAGCATTGCTTGTAAAGCGCTTTGGATGTATGGAAAGCGCTATATAAATGCTGATTCTTCTTCTTCAAAGGAGAAGCCCAGAGGAGGTTTTGCATACTGGCCATCTAGCATGAAATTAGGATTGAGGTAGAGCGGTTGCATGATATCATTTGTGTTATCATACTTAAGGGCCTTACAAAGTTGAGCGTGCACCTTGACAGACATATAAATCAGTTTGTTCCTTATTATGGGAAGGCAGGTTTCAGGAGGAACATGCAATAGGCTAGTGGGGGAGATTCCACTCTGTTGTATCATTGGGCATTCTGTATGAAGCCAAGTTGAAGTATATGTTATACCGGGTTGGGGAGAGGCTGGGGGGCACCAATGTAGATATTTAGCTAAGTGACTGGCAAAATAATAATGCAAACAAGTGGGCAGTCTTATTTATTTATTTATTAAATCTAGGATTACAAGTACCTTTGAGCCAAGGCTGTTTTACAAAGGTTTCACGTCAATTACAGTACATACAATTACAACACGGATAAAAAAAAAATTTTAGTAATGCCTAGGTTAGGAGCAGCTGTACAATAGAGATATTACATAGGGGAAGACAAAGTGGAGGGTGGATAGGGAAAACATGGGGGAGGGTGGATAACGTTGGGGGGAGAGCAGATAAGGGCAGTTGTCAAACATACTGACGGGGGGGTGGCGTATTGTATAGAATGAACAGAGTGGGGTGAAGAAGTGGGATAAGTGCATGGTGCTGATTAGAAGAAGTTAAGGGGGCCAGTTATATAAAGCAGTCACATGCGCTGGCAGAAATGAGATGACGGCGAAGTTTGGCTTTGAAAGGGCCAAGTGTAGTCATAGAGGTGATGTCAGGACTGAGATCGTTTAGCCAGTTAGGCCCCCTTTAGGCAAAGGATCGTTGGCCCAGTGAGGTGTGGCAATAGGGAACCTGGAGGAGTTGAGTTTCAGATCATCTGGTATTCCGAATATTCAGGCTTGGCCGCAGTAGTTTATTAGTGGTGCGAGCCCCAAGGAAGCTTTCTTGGCCATAGTGCAGGTTAGATACCTTATGTGGTTGGAGAGTTGAAGCCATCCAGTTTGCGCATAAAGGTCACAGATATGTGTCAGGCGGGGGGCACAGGAGATGAGCCTACGAGCCTTGTTCAGAGATGTTGATATTCGACTGAGCGCAGTGGCTGATGCAGAACCATATATGATTAGGCTGTAATCTATAATGGAGACCACCAAGCTCTGGACAGTGATCCTCAAGGCTTCCGGAGTAAGGTGACTTCTGTGGCAGCATAGCAGGCCTAGTCGAGAGTTTGCAGCTTTGGCTACATAGTCAATGTGGGAGCCATATGTTAGGTATGCGTCCAGCGATATCCTGAGATATTTGAATGACTGAACTTGTTCAAGGGTATTTCCGAGGCTGGCTATGATGTTGAGGGGGTGTTGCTTGTGCTGGTTGTGATGGCTGCTGAAGAGCATGACCTTGGTTTTTTATGGTTTAGAACTAGCTTGTGGCTACTAAACCAGCTTTCTACAGCAGCAAATCCTTACTGGAGATTGTGTTGAAGTGGGTCAGGTTCCTTGCGACAGGTGAAAATTACTGCATCGTCTGCATATAGAATGATTTGTTCAGAGCAGTATTGAGGATGGGTGTTAAGGAAAAGGCAGCATAGTAGTGGCCCCAGGATAGATCCCTGGGGACTCTGGAATGGACTGATCTGGCATCAGAGAGAACCCCAGCAATTTTTACTCTGTGTACGATTGTCAAGGTAACTATTAAACCAGTCTGCAGCATCAGGTGAGAGCCCAGAGGACCGGAGCTGTTCTGTCAGCAGACGATGATGAACGGCGTTGAATGCTTTTGTCAGGCCGACAAAGACGGCCCCAGTTAGATGGCCCTTATCCAGCGTTATATGTAGTTCTCCAGTAAGTCCCAGTAAGGCCTATGTTGTACTGTGGTCTTTTCTTAAGCCATGTTGTTGGGAGCATAAGATGTTGTATTTTTCCAGGAAGTCGGTAAGTTGGTCGGCCACTATGCATTCCAGGGCCTACGAGAGAGGAGGGAGTGTGGAGACAGGGTGATAGTTTCCATGGTTGGTCTTATCCTCGTTTTTGTAGACTGGTGTAACAGTAGCATCTTTCCAAAGGTCTGGGAATTGGCTGTGCCTAAGGGAGAGGTTGAAAATATGAGTAAGGGGACCTAGGACCTCATCAAGGGTAAGAGATAGTAGTTTGAGGTCGAGCTAGTCTCTACTATTTCTAGACTTGGATATAGCTTTAGTGATATATTTGTGGGCTTCATGTTTCTTTATAGCTTTGAAATAGAATGGGTGGTGATTAGATGGGGTGGGATAGCTACATGGCTGGAGGCCGGGAGTTGTGGGGAGGCTGCAGAGAGTGGAGGAGACAGAGACCTGGAAAAAATTCAGAGGGAGAACACTACTTAGGTCAGTGAAAGCATTGTTGAAGATGTTAACAATGACCAGTGGATCAAGGGTGATGGACCCATCAACTTTTAGCATAGATGGTGAGGATCTGGGCTGCTTCCCTGTGATTTCTTTAATGTTCTTCCAAAACTCACTTCCTTTTCCCCAGCTATAGGAGAGAGCTTCTCTGTAGTACAGGCTTTCCTTAAGTCTGATGGATTTCGTGCAGTTGTTGCAGGCACGTTTGTAATTTTGAATGTCGGATTGAGTACCAGAGGCCCTAGCTATGGCCCAGAGGTGGTCCCTTGATTTCAGCTGCGCCAGAAGCTCACTAGTTATCCAGGGGTTGTTTAGGGCCTTCACTTTTCGCTTTTTGTGCAGGGTGTAGAGGTCGCAGGCAGCATTGAAGGATGAGACAAAGTAGTTAAGAGCTGTGTTGACATCGGTGACTTTATAGACGGGGGTCCAATCATACTGGCTGATGCAAGATTTAAGGGGATTCAGTCGACCACGAGGAAGCACTTGACTGGTGATGACTTTGGGTGGATGCTTGTGGAATTTGTTTGACCATTCGCAAGTAACAGGGGAATAGTCACTGAAAGAGTCTGGGAGCACGGATGTGCTCAGGATACGGGAAGGGTGACTAGTCAGGACCCAGTCCAGTAGGGTACTAGGGCCAGTTTTGTAATTTTTTCTTGTGTGGGAGAGGACCATTTGTGAAAGATCTGCTGCCAAAATGGTATCCCTATATGCACCTTCATCGGATGCATGCCAGTTAATATTAAAGACACCAAGGATGATTGTCTCAGAGCCTATCGGGAGGGTTCTGATAAAATTCAGAGTGGAGTCGAGACTTTTTCCTTGTTCTTTTTGGGGGATGTAGACAGAGACAATGGTGAGGGCTTTGTTGTGGCCCCAAGGAGAATTTTGACTGGGAGAAACTGTGCTGCGGAGTCATGGGTGGGGGTATTGATGGGGCAGCTCACGAGATAGTCCTTGACATAGATTGCACAACCTCCTCCTCTTCTGGAGACACGATCAAGTCTGTGCACATTGTATCCTGGTAGATCGATTGGTAGTCTGAGCCCGCCTTGTTGTTTAGGGGCTCCAAGTCGATCATAGGACCTTCTAGGGGGTTTGGACTTCCAGAGGAACTTGGATATTATCTGGTGCCATTTGTGAAACCAAGATTGGGGAAGGTAGAAATTAAGCATATTGAGAGGGTAGAACACCCTGGGGAGAATATTCATTTTGATAATGCTAATTCTACCTTGCAGTGATAAATATAGGGGGGCTCATTTATCAAGATCTCGTTTAATGGTTTCTAGCAGGGTGTCCAGGTTAGCCTTCTTAACCTGTGCCATATTAGGGGATATCTTAAGACCGAGGTAGGTAAGTTGGGATGACCATTCCATCTGTAAACCTACTATTTGTGCTTTGTGGGTGTGAGGATTCAATGGTATAACTGCTGATTTGCCAACATTCAGTTTATAGTTGGACAAAGCCCCACAGGAGGCTATGACAGCAAGGGCCACTGGCAATGAGGTCACTGGGTCTGTTACATGAAGCAAGATGTCATCAGCATATGCTGAAAGGCATAGGGACTGATCTCTGACTCGAATGCCCTTGGTTAGGGGAGAGTGCTTGAGCTGGAGTAGGAGCAGTTCAATGTAGAGGTTAAAAAGTGGTGGGGAGTGGGGACAACCCTGATGGGTTCCTGAGTAAAGGGGGAATACACTGGTGAAAAGCCCATTGCAGTATACCTTAATGTAGGGCATGTACAGAGGACTTGTATCCATTGTACAAATTGTTGTGGGAAGCCAAATTTAATTAAGGCTGCAAACAAAAACGTCCAGCTAGCCCTGTCAAATGCTTTCTCCGTGTCCAGGGAGACCAGGGCCATAGGGTGTGGTGCTACCCTGGAAATGGAGAAAATGTGGAAAAGCTTCCTGAGATGGTCGGAAGAGGAGCACCCAGCAATCAATAACACCTGCTCGGTACTTAACAATGGTAGCCAGACTTTAGCTATCCTTGTTGCCAGAATTTTGGCAAACAACTTAATGTCGTAATTTATGAGTGAGATTGGACGATAATTAGTAACCAGGTTCATGGGCTTATTAGGTTTTGGGAGGTCTATTATCATGGCTTCCAGGGCTGGCTTTAGGGTTTGGGGGGCCCCCAGAAGAATTAGTGAAGTCATGGGGCCTCTCTACTTGGCCCACCTTTAGCACATGTGTTTTACTATAGCCCATAAGTGCAAGATTTTATTTGTGGTGATACTATAGGCAGAGAAAAATGGGCAGACTAGGTGGGCCAAGCAGTAGTTATCTGCCAGCAAATTTTATATTTCTTTATTTCTATGTATAGCTTTAGTATAACCAGTAGTATTTTAAAAAAATTATAGGAGGACACAGCAGTGTCAGTTCTTGGGGCTGTTCTTCCCATCCCATCCACTGCTGCCTGTCTACCTCCTATTGACTGGATTATAGCTTGTTGAGGTATTTCATGACAGAACCAGAAGGATCTGCACAGTCTTTTACTTATGTTTTAAAAATATATTAAGATAAAAAAATGTTTAAAAATGAATAAGGTAAACTTCTCTGGTTGGGGGGCCCCCAGGAGGAGGGGCTCCCAGCAACCGCAGGGTTCGCTGGTGCCTAAAACCGGCTATGATGGCTTCTAGTAAAGAGGGATCAGATAAGCCAGAGCTACAGAGGTGGTTAAATGCTTTAAGTAGGACCGGAGAGAGTTGCTCTTCAAATTCTTTGTAAAAACTAGGGGGGAAGCCATCTAGTCCCGGAGCCTTGTCATTTGGTAGTGAATGAATGCCTTCTGACAGCTCTTGCTGAATTATTGTTTTCAACAGGAAGTCTGCATCACCTTGTGAAAGAGAAGGGAGTGGGAGATTGTTTAAGTATGCCTGGATTTCTGAAATATGGGGGGCATTTGATGGATGGGAGTATAGAGCCCTGTAGTAAGCTTCAAATTTTTATGTTTTAATGTTTTTATATTAGTTGTCTGTTTTTATGTTAAGCGCCTTGGTTTTGAAAGGCGCTATAAAAATAAAGTTGAATTGAATTGAAAAAACTCCTGGACTATTGCCCGTGGAGTGGTAAGAAGAGTGTGGTCCTTAAGAGAGTTGAAACATAGAACATAGAAACATAGAATTTGATGGCAGACAAGAACTGCTTGGCCCACCTAGTCTGCCCATTTCCCTACCTAACGGATAAGCAGCAGATCCTAGTTAACCAACAGCCTACTTCCTCCTAACCCCCACTAGGCAAGGGAAGGCAAATTTATTTAAAAGACGCCCAATCCCTAGGGCTCTGGGCACCGTACAAACTTAAAACAGCATTTTAAAACACAAAACATAACATTTTTGTACATAAATAAAACAAATAACTCCAATAAAATCACGAACTCTGAAATAAATCCTAATCTAAACATCGAAAGCTTGGGAAAATAGGAGTGTCTTCAGGCGGGCCTTAAAAACATCTACAGTGGGGGCCTCTCTGACCAGGGCTGGTAATGAATTCCATAGAACGGGAGCCACAACACTGAAGGCTCTATCACCAGCTGACTTAAGCCTCATTCTAGGAATGGTCAGAAAGTCACCACTAGAAGATCGGAGAGGGCGGGTAGAGGGAGCAGGTATCAGAAGGACTGACAGGTAACCAGGGCCCTGCCCGTGTAGGGCCTTCTAGGTGAGAAGACCCACCTTAAAGAGGATTTTCCACCAGACTGGCAGCCAGTGCAATTCTCGCAATACCGGTGTAATATGGCAAAGTTTTTGCTGCCCATTCAATAACCAGGCAGCAGCATTTTGCACCAGCTGCAGTCTACGGAGAGAACCCCCTGTGACCCCGAGATAGAGCGCATTACAGTAGTCCAGCCTAGATGTGACTAAGGCATGTATCAAGGTAGGGAGGTCCAGAGGCGCAACAAGGGACTTGATCCTGGCAATGTTTCTGAGGTGGAAAAAACAGGTACGAACCATGGAAGATATTTGAGCCTCCATGGTTAAATCCCTGTCCAGAATCACTCCAAGATTTTGCACCCAAGAGGAGGCTTTCAATGACACAGCTCCAAGAACAAGTCCAGTTGCTGAGTCAGAGGCCATCCTATCACGAACTCTATTCGACTCCACTACCAATACCTCCATCTTGTCAGGGTTCAGTCGCAACCAGCTGGAGGTCATCCAGTCGTTAATCTCAGCCAGACAGATATTAAGCACATCCACTGCGTTGGATGTTCCTGGGGCAAAGGGCAAATATAGACGAGTATCATCGGCGTAACAATGAAAACTCAGACCATACTTCCTTATGATCCCCCCAAGGGCAGCATGTACACTGTGAACAACATTGGGGCCAGTACCGAACCCTGAGGGACTCCACAAGGAAGGAGACAGGATGTAGATGAGAAATTTCCCATCATAACCCATTGCCTCCTGTTGGTAAGAAAGGATTCAAACCAGTTGATGACAGTACCGGTGAGTCCACACAAGTCCCTAAGGTGGACAAGCAACACACAATGGTCCACAGTGTCAAATGCTGAAGAGAGATCGAGGAGAACAAGAATTGTCCTGTCCCCCCGATCTCTAGCCCTGAGGAGATCATTCTGCACCCGAATAAGTGCAGTTTCCATGCTATGTCTAGCCCAAAAAGCCGACTGGAAGGGGTCATACAACTCGTGAGTCACAAGGTGCTCTTCCAATTGAAGCGCTACTACCTTCTCCACCACCTTCCCCAGAAATGGAAGGTTGGAGATAGGACAGTAATTTGCCTTGATCTCTGGGTCCAAAGATGATTTCTTTAAAAGGGGTCTCACCAGAGCCTCCTTCAAGGCATCCAGAAAGACCCCCTCAAGTAAGGAGCACCGTACAATCAAGGCAAACACCGGGCCAACAGAGTCAACACATCTCATTAAGAAACGCGTTGGCACTGGGTCCAGCTCACAAAAAGGTATGCTTCAAATTGACTGCCACCTCAATAACCTCACTAACCTCCACTGGTCTAAACTCCCCCCAGCTAGACGGAGTGCACTCAGAATACATAAGGCGACCACTGTCAGCTATAGCAATCCTGGCTGAAGAAGCCTCCCGCCGGATCACGGACACCCTGTCCGAGAAAAACCGAGCAAACTCCTCACAATCTATATTAGAAAAAACCCTCCCAGGCTGCAGAGAGACAGGATGGAGAAGTCTATTCACAGCCTGGAAGAGTAAAGCTGGTCATTTTTTCCCAGCAGCAATCTCCCTGGACAGGAACACTGCCTTCTTACGGTTGATTGCCTCCTGGTATGCACGATAGTGCATACGCAGGACCAGTTTGTCCGCCTCCAGGAGGGACTTCCTCCAGCAGCGCTCTAATCTCCGACCCGTCTTCTTTATCTCCCTGAGGTCTCCATCAAACCATGGAGACCTCAGGTATGAAGTTCTGGGTCATACACGGACAGGTGCGAGGGAGTTGATGGTGTCAGTTAACACCCTGTTATAGGTGTCAACCCCGGCATCAACACCTCCGACGCATGCAGCACCCACACTAGGCAATTTAACTGCCACCAAAAAACCCTCAGTGATAAGACCCCATAAAGGGCGACAGCTAAACATCTCAGCAGGGGAAGGGCTCATGGCGGGAGCCCCAAGCGTGAACTTCACCGTGCAACTAGGATTGCCTTATGTCTGTCCCATGCATTCTTGAATTCCCTCACTGTTTTTGACTCTACAACCTCCTCAGGAAGGCTGTTCCATGTATCCACAACCCTCTCTGTGAATAAATTCTTCCTCACATTACCTCTGAGCCATCCCCCCCTCTATCTTCAAATTGTGCCCCCTTGTTTTTGCACATCTCTTTTTCTGAAAAATGCTACCCTCTTGGACTTTGTTGATTCCCTTGAGGTATTTGAAAGTTTCTGTCATGTCCCCCCTCCCTTCTTTCCTCAAGGCTATACATCTTTAGTTCCTTTAGTCTTACTTCATATGTCTTCTGATGCAGACCCTGCATCATTTTGGTTGCCCTCCTCTGGACAGCCTCCACCCTGTCTATGTTGAGGGCAGGTACTATTCTGGATTCCTCTTGTTTCCTTAGGTCGAAGTGCCAGTAGGTGACTAGCTTTGTCTCCCTGCTCAATGTATCTAGCGTGGGTTTTGAAGAGGGTGTATTGAGCTTATTCTTTCAGGGAGTTGGCATATTGGTTCTGTAGTTGTGTTAACTGTATCAGAACTTCATCGGTTGGGGAAGAGGGGAGCTGGTCCTACAAATTGTTAATCTGGGAGAGAAGAGAAGCAGTGAGTGCCTCTCTCTTCTTCTTTCTGATAGTAGAAAGCCGGATACATTGCCCTTGAACCACACATTTCAGGGCAGACCACCATTTGTCTAGTGGGATTGTAGGATCCTGGTTGTTAAGAAGGAAGTGTTCTATTGTCACCTTGATGGAGCGTTTTGTGTGCTTTTCTTGGAGCAATTGAATGTTTAGTTTCCAGACTCCTTTCTATTCTGCATGAGGCGCCAGGGTCCCCTCGAGCCAGACAGGGGCATGATTGATAGTGTCCTTGGGATAATGCCAGTACCTGTCAGGCCCGACAGAGCCCCATGTGTGACCAGAAAGTAGTTGATGTGGGAAAGAGATCTGTGTACTGGGGAGTAAAACGTATACCCCCGGGTGTTTGGGTACAATTGTCTCCATGGATCAGACAGACCACAATCAGTCATAAATTCCCAGAGCGCAATCTGAGCAGGGGAAAGAGAGGGCCCCTTGCATGTTGATTTGTCTAGTTCAGGTGACTATACTAGATTCCAATCCCCAGCTATGATAGTGGGCAGCCAGGGAAAAGAGTTCAGTGTAGTTAAAAGGGTTGTGAAAAATTCAAGGGTATCAGCATTAGGCCCATAGATGGACTCTATGACTACTTCTGTATGGTACAAGAGACCTTTGAGGAACAAGAACCTGCCCTGGGGGTCTGCTTGGGATTGTTGAAGCTGGAATGGGGTTTGCTGTGTAATGAGGATTGCCACCCCATGTTGTGCCATGGCATTGCCCGCGGTATATGCCTGCCCTATCTTCCGTCTCCTAAATAGAGTGCCCTCATTCGCTAGCAGGTGTGTCTCCTGCAAAAATGCTATATTGCAATGTAGGGATTCAAAGTGTCTCAGAATTTGATAACATTTGATTCGGCTCCTTGTCCCTTTACATTCCATGACACATATCTCATAGCCATTAGACATGTTTAGTAGTCAGAGTAGACAGAAAATCTACCATGGGAGGAGAGATACTAGTAGTCTGGATAGGTGACCACAAGTGTGCCTTTTGTCTCTCATGGGCTGGGTGTAATTCAAGATCCCACCTTGCTATGTTGTAACTAGGTCCTGCTTGTGTAGACCACCCCACCCAGCCACCCCAACTTCCCGAGTCAATACAAAAGAACAGAATACCCCCAAACATACAACTGAGTCTTCTAGGAAAACAAACTGAACTTACAAGCTCAAATGGGCAGACTGGGTGGGCCATAGGCCCTTATCTGCCGACACTGTCTATGTATCCATGTATCTATGAGTCCCACACTAAAGCAAATATCTAAACACCACAGTTCAAACAACTGCACTCCTTTCGTTATTCGGTTGCAATTTTTCCCACCACCAGGCAGCCCGCTCTGCCCCCTCCTCCCTGATAATTCCTTACTACAGTTAAAACTGCAACTGCCCCTAAACAAGGGGAACAACAAACATACTGGATAAGGTAACACTTCACAGTTTAAACAGCTTGGAGTAGAGGTACTACTCAGACAGTCCAGGAGATGGCATTGCGCTACTGGTAAATGAGAGTCCCAGGCCATCTTGGGGATACCAAGGGCATAAAATAAAAAAAAATTAAAAAATCTAGCAGTTCATGGGGAGATTGGTCCTGGAAAGATGAAGGGGAGAGAAAGACAAACCAGAATGGGAGAAAGAAAAGCAGACTGTTGAGTGGCAACAGAAAACATAACTGCAACATTGCTAAATAGCAAACTGTTCATGTTACATCGAACCAGTGGGCTGCAGGGAGGTTAAACAGGTCACTTAAATAAGTCAGGATACAGTCTCTTGAGAGCTTCTGTAGCTGAAGATATGGAGTCATAAGAAAGCCATTGCTCATCCTTGTTAACTTGTAGGGTCGCTGGGTATTAGAGATACAGCGAATTTAAAATCCGAAAGCGAAGTGAATGCGTAGTGGCCGCTTCACATTAGTGTAATGCTATGCGAAGTGGCCATTGAGCATTGCTCACTTCGCCTTGTGATTATGACTTGACTTCGCATTGTTAATCCGCCTTAACGTGAAGTAAGGCAGAATGACAACAATAGGCACTTTAGTCAGCCCCCCCACACACATCACATGGCTTACAGTACTGTAAGTCACATGCTTTAGCCAGGCAGGAAGGAAGTGAGTCATACCAGCAGATACTTTCACTTTCTCCTTTGCAGAGGTAGAAGGAGGAAGGATAGTGTAGGAGAGGAGTGTTTATTTGTTGCTTTCTTAAACTTCATAAAAACCAACAGCTTTTTCAAAAGCTAATTCCTTAGTTTTTGTTGTACTGTTTTTGAGTTCTTTTTTTGTGACGGATTTGTTTTATAAGTTTTGTTTTGTGTAAGTGTGTGTGTGCGTGTGTGAGACTGTCTGTGACTGTGTGTGAAGTTGGTTGTCGTCGTCGCGTGACACGTCGGAGTGGAGAGGGAAGAAGGGTTTTGTTGGGTTATGGACCAGGGACAGTCTGTGGCCCATGGTGGCCAGAGGGGAGTGCGGACATGTGGGGGTCAGCATGGGTGGGTGTTGCTGGACCACTCCCGATTAGTTGGTCCTGCCCCCCCTCCGGAAGCAGCAGCACCACCAGTGCCACCGCCACATCCAGCAAGTCCACCACTGCCATCACCACCACCAGTACCAGCTGCAGGAGCTCCAGCAGCACCACCTCCCACTCCACAGCAGCAGGTGGAGCCCCCCAGGTGCAGAACAGTGCTGCTGGCAATACATCTGCCCCTGTTGTGCCTGGTCCCTCCCACAGCTCGATAGTCTGGCAGTTTTTCAACTGTGTCAGGGGAGACAGGAGCATTGTGGTGTGCCTGTGCACCGTGGCCCCCGGGGGACACATCTGGGGACTGGGGGCCAGAAGACACACATGCTTAACCACCACAAGGTGGAGTGGCAGGCTGCCACAGAACGGGCCAGGCCTCCACCTGCTGGCCCTTCTGTGGCAGTGGCAGTGGGTGCTACTGCTGTGCGTCACCAGAGCAAGAAGAGGGCCACAGCAGCAGCTGCTGCTCCACCACTACCCCCACCACTGCCACCAACACCACCCTCACCACCACCACCACCACTACCTGGCTTTCCTCCAGCAGCAGTGGACCCCACCACAATGCCTGCAATGCAGGCAGATATAGCACTGCTGTGGGCTGCGATGGAGGAAAGCAATCAGAGGATGGGTGTTGTCCAGCAGCAGATGGAGCGGATCGAGCAAGAGCAGCTGCAAATAGTGTCGATGCTTCATCTGCTGCTGGAACATCATGGGATCGAGCATTAGGTTTTGTTTTCTGCACACCTCCCCCCCCCACTGCTGTACTGTTTTGTGTTTTGTTTGTTTGTTTAATACCACCAGACAGAGGGAAGGCCACAGTATTAGTTTAAAGGGAAGCAGTCAGCAACATGAGCACCTGCATCCTGCCCCCTGCAGACCCTCCGTTAAGTCTTTTAAGTGTTATGGCATTTTTTCACTGCAACATACTTTGTTGTAGTTAAGAACGCCAGCGCACCGAACGAGCGGCGATGTTATGGGCTCCATTATGTAAAGGCGCAACGGCGATGCACCATGCGCTTCAATACAAAAGTATTTGAAGAGGATGGTGTGTCTCTGCTGCACCTTTCCTTTACACATAATGGGGTCCCCATAGTGTCCGCCATCCTTCTGGGTCACTGACCTTTCTTTATTAAAATAAAGTATGTTGCGGCATGAGAAAAATGCTGCAACATATTTAAAAGGCTTAACCGAAGGGTAAGCCTTGTACTGGGCAGGACGCAGGAGCTTCTATTGCTGACTGCTTCCCTTTAAATATATACATGCACATACAGTCATACATGCTCCTTATATGGGTGCCTTACCTCCAGGGTAATCTTTCTTGCTTCACATGTCCTTACATTCCATAGTGCAATACTTTTCTGGCAAAAAAAACTCATAATTTTGGTAAACCGGGTCCCAAAGGACTCCCCATTCTGAAGAGCCGCCCAAGTTCTGCCACTGCGCTCAGCAATGTTATGACATGATGCCAGGAAGAGTGCGGGTGCATGCTCCATTATAGTGAATGGCCAGCAGCTTTCTGAATGTTTCTTTATGTTATAATGGTCAGTTTGTGGTGAAATGTGGCACGCTTCCATTAACAAGGTTCTGTTAGTCGAAACGCGCTCCACGCTTTCACCACAACGTTGCTGAGCGCGAGGGCAGAACTTGGGTGGCTCTTCAGAATGGGAAGTCCTCTGGGACCCGGTTTACCGAAATTACAAACGTTTTTGCCAGAAAAGTATTGCACTATTTAAGGACATGTGGAGCAACAAAGATTCCGCTGGAGGTTAGGCACCAATGTATTGGGTGCAATATCATTCATAACTATATAACTTGGTGATTCTCTTTAAAACAGCAGTGCAACAATCTGTTGAAAATGTTGACCTATCCTTTTTTAATGCTAGTTTACATTGCCACTTTACTTACATCCTGACTTGTATGATACTATTCTTTCCAGTATTTGAGTCTGCTTTAGTACTTTTTTTCATGTCTGAGATAATAAAAGAAGCACCCCTTTTAATATGGAGCAGACCAGGTCTTCATCAGTATTTTGTGCTGTTTTTCTCCATCAGTTGTTATAAATTACTTCAGTTGTCAAATTAACAATTATGCAGCAGGCAGTGTTTTATGATCTCACAGAACAATAGTTGTTCAAAAACAGCTGCAAATAGTGATAAGAACCTGGTCAGAACAATATTAAATGGTGTGCTCCTTTTTAATTTTCAGACATGAGAAAAAGTAGTAAAGCTGACACAAATTGTGAAAATAAGGGTATTATACAAGTTAGGAGGTAACTAGTGGCCGGCAATGTAAAATAGCATAAAAAAGTATAGATCAAAATTGTCAGCACATTGTTGCAATGCTGCTTTAATTTATAATTTAAGTATGACATCATGTGCTCACAATCACAACACACAAAATGCATCTGTCTTCTATCCAGAAAATTAAGAAGTGCTAAGGAAGTGAAATGGGATCGTCACACCACATGCAAAATCCCCCAGAATTTATTTTGCAGTCATTCATGCACGTAGTGGTCACACAGAGTCCCCAGATTTTTTCTGCATGCCCAAAATGAATCCGTCTTGTGTCCAGAAAATTGACAAGTGCTAAGGAAGTGAAATGGGATCATCACACCACATGCAAAGTCCCCCAGAATTTATTGCGAAGTCACTTATGCGCGCAGTGGTCACACAGAGTCCCCAGATTTTTTCTGCATGCCCAAAATGCATCCGCCTTGTGTCCAGAAAATTGACAAGTGCTAAGGAAGTGAAATGGGATCGTTACATCACATGCAAAGTCCCCCAGAATTTATTGCGCAGTCACTCATGCGCACAATGCCTCAGAATAAAATCATGGCCGTGAGCGAACTGTTGCTGGTCCAATGTGTGCTGCAATTCGAGCAAATGCAATGTGATCATCTCAACTGAATGGAAGGGTGCCCTTTGTCTGTACACTAATAGTAGCCTTGGTGAGTTGATATATATATATATAGATACATATTTTTGTATTTTGTAGGTGAGGGGGGTTGACATGGACATGTACTCATGGTATTGTTCTGTATCACAGGTCACAGATACTGTTGGTGTGCACATTCCAGTGCTCGATGAGAACTTTTTGCATAGAAATTTGCAATGGATAACTCTCAAGCACATGAAGGTAAGTATTTTTTTGTGGGGGTGGGGGAAGCATATTTGCAGGTTTGTCTGTAATGCTTTCTTATTTTGTTACTTCTTCACAGATTTCATCTGCGTCCTTCTGGAGTCTGGTTGTTAATGATGGTCATGGTCATCTAATGAAATGACTTCTGCATGTTGCATGTGTGCCCAAGCTTGGGGGAGGAGGGTGCCTGATGTTGAAGAACTTGTTTGGATAAGGCCACTTTGACAGAACAACAAAGCATCTGGAAGTTTCCTAAAAAAAAGAAATGAATGACTTCTTACAACTTAATTGTTTTGTGTCCCTCCCTGGTTCTCAATTTCAATCCCTAAAGTCACGTTACATTTCAAACCCACATCTTGTCAACTAACACAACCTGTGTGCAATATTTGCTGCAGTCTTTATAAAACAATGAAATGGATTAAATAAAATCTTCATACTTACCTGAATGGATTTCACATGGATATTGCATCGCTTCCTCTCTGTATGGTACAGCTACAGTACCATTCCCAATGAGTTTTAGCGATGGAGCATTTTTTTGTAACCCTGTAAAAGAAACAAAATAAGTGTACTGTATGTGTTTTACCATTGCGGCTCTGAAAAGCTACAGAAAACAAAACATACAACTAAAGGAAGTGAAGCAGCATAACAAACGTGAGTACACATACTCACTTTATGGTTTAAATATTAAGAAACTTTGTGTCTCTGGCTGATGAATGTGGTGGTCCGGACAGACTCAGACTCAGTGGCATACCTCTCAACTGTCCCCGATTTTCAGGGACGTCCCTGATTTTGCCTCAAAATTTTACTCTGTCCCTCCTAAAAATTGTGTTTCCATGACCAAACGTTGAGGGTTGTAAGCACAAAATAATGTCAGACATTAAAGTTACACACTTGTTCTTCCTTAGAAAATGTATTTTACACTAAGCCCCTTATTCTAGCAGCTTTCTGAGTGGATATCACCAATTTTAAAGATGTGTCCCTGATTTTGGTCCTTTGTCCCTGATTTTTTTTAAGCCTTGTCCCTGATTTATGAGGCAGGAGGTTGAGAGGTATGCTCAGTGGTGGCAGTGGCTAACATTAGTCCCGGTGGTGGTGGTCCAGGGGGCAGACAGACTCATGGTGACAGTGGCTAACAGCAGTCCCGGAGGTGGTTTGAGGGCAGACAGACTCATGGTGGCAGTGGCTAACATCAGACCCAGTGGTGGTGGTGGTGGTTCGGGGAGCAGACAGACTCATGGTGGCAGTGGCTAACATCAGTCCTGGTGGTGGTGGTCCGGAGGCCAGACAGACTCATGGTGGCAGTGGCTAACATCAGTCCCGGTGGTGGTGGTCCGGGGGCAGACAGGATCATGGTGGCAGTGGCTAACATCAGTCTTGGTGGTGGTGGTGGTGGTGGTGGTGGTGGTTCGGGGGGCAGACAGACTCATGGTGGCAGTGGCTAACATCAGTCCCGGTGGTGGTGGTGGTCCGGGGGTCAGACAGACTCATGGTGGCAGTGGCTAACATCAGTCCCAGTGGTGGTGGTCCAGGGGTCAGACAGACTCATGATGGCAGTGGCTAACATCAGTCCCAGTGGTGGTGGTCCAGGGGTCAGACAGACTCATGGTGGCAGTGGCTAACATCAGTCCCGGTGGTGGTGATCCGGGGGGGCACACCGCCTTTTAAAAATTTCAGTTAAAACCTACCAACATTAACCACATCATCATCCTCATAAAGAAAGCTGCCCTCTCAGTCATCAGTGTCTGAAGTCTGACCACTGGGAAATTCTTTCTCCATTGTGTCGTCATCTAAATCAGTGGTGGGCCGTTTCAGGTAGCCACTGCCAGTGCCACCAGGATGCTCCATTTCCACATCAGCAAGACCACCATGACAAGGCCGGGGTATGAATACAGAGGTTGCAGTCTCTGCTGGTATGTGCCTCTCATTCATTTTAATGAATGTTAGCAAACTAACATTTGCAGGAGAAAGGTTTGTCCGACGATCCCTGACTATTGCACCTGCTGAGCTGAATACCCTCTCAACACTTACACTGGAGGGTGGGCATGTGAGGTACTTCAGTGCCACTGCAGTCAGCTCTGGTCATTCACTGACCTTTCCACTCCAGTACAAAAGAGGATCTTCAGTTATTGTCAGATGCCTGTTTTCAGACAAATATGACTCAACCATTCTCTGTGCCGCACTAAGTCCAATTGTTGATGCATCATCCTGTTCTCCTGAATCATTTATTTCACAAATACCCACTTGAAACAAAGCCTCCCAAAGCGGGTTGACGCCAGCCACTTTGGATGACAGACCACCTGGAACTGCAGTCCCCTTCCCCTTGTAGGCTATGCTTGATGATCCTCCAGGTGCACCATCAGCCAAATTATGCCGCTGAGGTTTGCTGACCTTGGCATGTGACTTCTGTGCCCCATGAACCAAGCGCACCAGTTGACCACTGATATTTTTTACCTGTTCAGGCCCTCCCTCCAGTACTGATGCAATTCCACATTTGTATCGTGGGTCCAGCATTGTTGCTATGGCAAAGTTGTCACTACGCTGAATGCTCAAAACGTGACGATTCTGGTTGAATACTGTCAGCATGTGTTGCAGCAACATACTGATACCACCATCTCCGGCAGCATCAAGGCAATGCTGTATATTCACCAATGTCTGCCTCAGCACCTGCAGCAGTGGAATTGATTGACTAATTGAGGCAGACTAGCCACTCACTGCCTGTGTGACATGTTCAAAAAGCCGCAAAATTGTTATTACAGAGTCCATGAGGCACCACTGTTCAGTCATCATAGACATGGAGGCCCTGGAATTGTCACGGCTGGTGTGTATAACAAGATATTGTGAGATGGCTTTGAATTGTTCATACAACCTCTCTGCCATGTATAAAATGGAGTTCCATCGGGTGACAACTTATAGCTTCAAGCGGTGCTGAGGCAGGCTGTTTTGTATCTGCTACTGCCGCAGTTGGTCACGGGCCTTTCCAGATCTTGAAAAGTGAGAGCAGATATGTCGTGCAACGGTCAGCATTTCCTTTATATCAGGGTGCTGTAGAAACTCCTGAACCACAAGATTTAAACAGTGGGCCATGCATGGAACATAGAAAAAGCCACCATTCGTGATGCATTTCACCACATTTGACCCATTGTCACTTGCTATGAACCCAGCTCTCAGGGACAGAGGGTTTAGCCATCTGTCAGTTTCAGTCAGTACCACGTCCAACATGTTCTCACCAGTGTGTGAACAGGTCACACTGTGCATAGCAATCGTTGCATGCTGTCAAATTCCTGGAAGATTGCTACCACAACAATCCACCTTACTGCACTGATTATTCACACTACCAACATCACAAACAACCCCCGGCACCTGCGCCCAGTGTGCAGCTATACACAAATATGAACTCCCCACTGTTTTGCCACTTGTCCACATATCCATACTTAAATGGATGAATGGAGAGGAGGAATGTTGAAGGGCATGTCTTACTGAGTCGGACACAGCGCAGAACAACTCAGGGACAGCACGGGTAGAAAAGTATGTCCTGGATGGGACTTTCCATTTTGGACAGGCGCATGCAGCAAACTGCTGGAACCCAGAATGCTCCACAAAGAAGAAGGGCAAAAGATCAATTGCCAGCATTTCCGCTATAGCAGCATTAAGTTCACGTGACACTGTATGATTCGGGTGTACTTCAGCTTATGCGCAAAAACACTCTGTAACATGGACTGACTTAAATGTTTTACACGGGGTGTGTTGATCACAAATGGTTGTGCTCTGTGATGAATGGCATTGGCAGGGCATGGAGTGTGGACATTTGATGAAGACGGTTGCACAGGTGATGATGACAAACCCAGAAATGCTGTTATTTTGCCAGATTTGCCAACCAGGGTTAATGTACCACTTGCACTAGACATACTGCATTCACCACCACCACAACAAAAACTGCTACTCTCACCAGCACTGGACAACATTTTAAAGTCATCATGGTTCTCCACCTCATTATGCCTGTAGTAATCCTCTGCTCTTATTACCGCACTACTGCACACTTTTCATTTCCTACTGGGCTTAACAGTCATGGATAGGGGATAACATGCTGGCTATGGTTGCCGGTGACATGGGTGAATGCCCCACTGTGGTATTAGCTGCCAGCTTGTGCTGGGTCCACAGTGCCAAGTGCCTATTCTTAAGATGCGTATGCTGTCCTCCTGTGCCCAGATGGCTCCCCTTTTTACCTCGACTCACACGCACATGGCAAACCTGGCAGATTGCAACTGAATCATCATTTGCATCTTGAACAAAAAATCCCAAACAAGGGATTGTGATGCTCTGCTTTTAACATGTCCATGATGTGGTTATTTAAGTCCGTTATTTTAAGCACTGAAGTGGGGGCACGTGATGTTTCGGCACTGCACACCTGGACTGTAACTGACCACCACTGACTACCTATCATATTGATTACTGGGTCATCATCATCATCAACTAAAACTGGTATATCACAAGTTTTTCTGGGGGAGGATTCTGCAAACAAACTCAGACATAGCCACTTTTAATTTATTTTTCTCTGGTTCCCAACTGGGGTCAATTACATCATCATCATATTCATCAACTTCACACACATCCACATCTTCTGCTTGGATGCTAGCATGTGGACTGCATGTTGCAACAACAGCAACATCATCATCATCATCATCATCATCATCATCATCATCATCATCATCATCATCATCACATTCATCATCAGCATCTACACCACCACCACCTGATATTTTTTTCACCACACTGTGAATCACTGCATGGAAAATGCTTGACGTTAAGTGCCACGGTGGAAGGAATATCACATTGTATGCCATAGTTGACATGATCATCAGAATCCTCAAGTTCAGTTACTGGGATGTTACTGGGAAGTATGACATCATCTACGCTGCCACTCACTTGCACTGCTTCACACTCAATATTTTTGGATATGGTACACTGGTCGGAATTAGAACTTGATGCAACAATACTAGTACTACCTCCACCACCACTAACACCAGTAACACTAACACCACCGGCTGGGAAAACATCATCTCCTCCAGCTATGAGTGAAGCTACTGATCGGGCTGTAAAAAACATTGCAGGAAAAATACCTTTCCTCACATCAGCAATGCACTTCTGCGTTTGCGTACTACTACCACACCTACAGAATATCTTACTGCCAACATTGCCATGGTGAGAAACAGCTTTGCTTGCACATCTCTTTGCAGGCATTTTGGGGGATCAATCACAAATATTATAACCAAATTCAGATTTTGATACGTTCACTCTCTGATTGGAGGGACGCTGGATGTGAAGCCAAATAAACAACTGTGGCTTCAGCAACGGATAAGAGACTACTCTGAGACTGTCACGGAATTAAAACAACTTCAGTAACCAGTGGTGCTGATGAGGTCACAAAACAATCCAATCTGGTAAAAAATACCTTTTGAACGTGAGGGGGGGGGCACTGAATGCAGACAGTGCTGATTTTTATGGCACTACAAGCAGCAAAACTAAGAACAGATACCACGATCGCAGTACAAAATCAGGCAGTTGCAGTGGATAGCAGGTTCACACTGCTGCGCTTGCAATTACACTAGTCTGCGGCACAATAAAAGGTGTATTATTTGATGCACGCAACACTGCACACACACTCACACACAGAACAGTTTGTGTACAATGCTGAACAAGGAATGCGTCGCAAATGCAAAAGTTCAGTACTATGCCACGTCATGTATTGTAAATCTGTAATGTAAACAACCTGAACTTATGAACTGTTGCACCACATCCACACAACAAACAGCAAGAACATTTCTACTATTACTGACAATATTACTGCGTGCACATTAACACAGTCAGTTATATAACAAAAATAACCAAAAAATAAAGAAATCACTATTTCTCCAAATTAAATCTACCTACACCACAGATACGCCCCTTCCCCAAAGCACATTTTCACTGTCTTTCACCACACACACTCAATGTTATAAATTAACATTCAAAATCCACACAAAAACAAAAACGCTCGATGATATGAACACAGGAGAGTTTCCTACAATCGATGAACTAAAGTTAGATCCCCCAAAAAAGCAAAAATGTTTTTTGAACAACTTTTACAAGATTCCTATCACAGACAGCTATCAGAGCACACTGTCTCCTACTCCTTCCTAATCATACAACCCCGAACTGAAGCTGTACAGATCAATATAGAGCCCATGTGACCTAAAATCCCATGAGTCTCTGCAAAATTCACCATTGGAGCTCAAAACAAGGTGAAGTGAGGCAAAGTGCACTGCCTGCAATGCGCCTTAAATTGTGCAGAGTAGTGGCCTGGGAGGCAAATGCTAATAAAGTCATTGCTTCAATGGACTTGGCGTTCCTCATTACTCTTGTGATACTCTGCTTCTGCTGTGGAACACTCCGATTCGCCGAGCAGATTGAGTCCACTTCGCCCACCACTACCGGGTATCGCATGCAAAAATGGACTCCCACAGCTATGAGCTTGGTCACCAATGGATGCATTTCGGTGTACTTTTGCCAGACTGAAAGCAGTAGATCTTGCGCAATGCATAACTTAGTATTGTCCCACTGAATTTCCTTGGTGTCCTTCAGTTTGTCAAGGATAAATTGCTTATCCAGGTAATTTAATAGACAGAAGATCAAGGGATGTGGGGGGGGGCTGGAAGGAGGTGTTGGACGCAGTGAGCAGTACCCCCGTTCCACTATGTATGTTGGGCCATTAGAAGAGGGCCCAGCAACCTTGGTGCACAATTTCTGGATAAATAATACAGAATGTACCCCTTCTCCGCCCTCTGGCAGACCGAGGACCACCAGATTATTTCACCAAGCATGGCCTTCTAGGTCTTCCAACTTATCATCTGCTTTTTTAAGCCTCTGCCATAGGGTTACTACCTCTGGGTCTAAGCGGGCCCACCAGTCATCAAGGGAGGAGATTCCGGTTTCGTTGTCTCCCATGCAGATTGTAAGCTGGGCCAGGGAGGATTTCAGGGATTGCAGATCTCCAACTACTGCCTGTAGTTCATAGGTTCATAGGTATTATATGGGTTCAGGGGGCAAGCCCATTATGAACTCATCGCCTAGTGGTGATATTCAAATTCCTTATCACCCATATAATTATCCAGTTCATATTTGAACTGGGTCAAAATATTACTGGTGACAATTTCTGTTGGTAAGGAATTCTGTATAAGAGGTAGCCTCTGTGTGAAAAATGTATTCCTTTCTGAAGTGTTATTTAATTCAGTTTTAAATTTTAAGTTGTGTGTTCTGGTGTTATAACCTATTCCAGATTTTTGGAGACAAAAAGCCTCACATAAGGCTGAATCATGAACTGATCTGTATGCAATACACAGATCACCTCTGTATACTCTGTATTTTAGGGAAAACAAACCTAGAGTTTTAAGTCTGGTATTATAATCTAGGTTAGCTAGACCTTTGACCTTTTTTGTAATTCGTCTTGGGACCTTTTCCTTCGAAGCTATTCCTCCCACAGGTGTCGGAGTACAGAAGGAAGCACAGTAATCAATTTGTAATCCAACTAAACTTGAATATAATGGGATCAATATGTCTGGTTCTCTACTCTTAATATGTTTAAGGATGCAAAAAAGTATACCATGACATTTTTTAATAATGTTGTTATTATGTGTAGTAAACTTTAAATCATTTACAATGGTAATTCCTAAGTCCTTTTCAGTTGTAATAGATTGTAAATTGTAATTATTTATATAATAGGATGCTTGCATGTTGTTTTTAACCACGTGCATCACCTTACACTTGGCAGGGTTAAAGGGCATTTTATTTCTTTCGGACCAAGTAATTAAGTTATCAAGGTTGGATTGTAAGGATCTAACTGAATTTGAATTGTTAACAATGCAGCCTAGCTTTCTATCATCTGCATATTTATGTATCCAAACATCATTTGAGGTTTGCATACTAGCAGTTAATAAGTTAAACAGCAAGAGGCCTAGCACTGAGCCCTGCAGGACACCACTACTCACTTCTCCCCATTCGGACAGAAGCCCTTTAATGCTGACCTGTTGTTTCCTATTACTAAGCCAGGAGTTGATCCATCTAACTATATTTGGATTAAATCCATAACCTAACAATTCCTTAATCAAAATTCCATGGGGAATGGAATTGGAAGCCTTTTTGAAACCCAAGAAAATTACATCAACTGGGAGGCCCCGGTCTAGTGCCATACTCACTGGTTCGAAAAAATTTATAAGGTTGAGTTGGCACGATCAACCCTGTACAAAACCATATTGGCTAACATCCTGCAAATTATATTTTGTGAATGTTCTAACATTTTTTTCTTTAAACTTCTTTCCATTGTTTTTTCTATGCAAGAGGTGAGGCTAATCAGTCTATAATTACTAGCGAGATGTTTATTTCCACCCTTGTGTATAGGCACTACAGTAGCTACTGTCCATTTCCTTAATGCATAGCCTTCATAAAGGGATACATTAAATAGTAGAGTAAGTAGGTCCACTAATTCAGTAACCAATTCTATAATGAATGTTTCTGGAATTTCATCAGGACCAGCTGAAGAGTCAACTTTAGTGGCCTGTATAGCTATTTTAACTTCCTCAGGGGTAATACATGGGTATTGTTCATTGAAGTCTACATTTTCTAGACATGCAACATCTTTGGTTTTAAAGACATTAAAAAAATAATCATTAAATTCTTTGGCCATGTCCAACTCATTAGTAAGTGGTACATTGTCTTTAATTAATGGACCTGTGGTGGGTACCTTTCCTCTTTTTGCTCCAATATAATTGTAAAACTGTTTTTTTATTGTCTTTGGTCACAGTAGCAAATTTTAGTTCCAAATTTTTCTTAGCTGCTCTAATTGTTTTTTTACATTGATTAGATAAATTGGTGAATTTTTGTCATTTCTCTGATGAGGAATCTTTTTTGTATTTGTTGTATGCTTTTTTCTTATTAATCTTTTGATTTTACCATTCAACCAAGGGGGTACTGTTTTATTAATATGATTATATTTTTTATTCTCTGGAACCCAGGTATGGATGCAATAATCAGTTTTAATTTTTACAGCTGACCATATCTGCTCACTATTTTTAATTTTTAATTCTGGTTTCCAATTCCACTTAGTAAGGTAATGTTTGATGGCCTCATAGTTGGCTTTATGGAAATTTTTTGGCTTAGCGACACCGCAGTTTGTAATTGTATAGTTTTTAATACTCCATGCAACCATATTGTGATCACTGTCACCAGGAAGTTCAGTTACTCTTGGTAATTCCTCCATGTTTGTTATGTTAGTGAGGATAAGATCTGGGATATTTTCCTTCCTGGTGGGTTCAGATACAAGTTGATCTAAATTATGCTGAAGGGTTAGATCAATAAATCTGTAGTCTAGTTTAGTTTTCCCAGTAAGAGTCGGCCAGCAAATAGTAGGAAAATTAAAATTCCACATTAATATTAGGTTTTCCAAATGTTCAATAGTTTGTAAAAATGTGTCATTGCTATTTGTATCCAAGTTTGGGGAGCGATAACATAACCCAGTTGTTAAAAGTCTGTCAATGTGTATTTGAGCAGGTATAATTTCAATATCATTTTTTGTGTTGGCATACATTGGAATTTGTATACTTTTCAAGCGCTTGTTTACAAACAAGGCTACTTCACCTCCTTTGGAATTTTCACGATTCTTAAAATATACTGAATAGCCTGGGATTTCAGAACCCCAGGCTGAATCTATAAACCAAGTCTCTGTGACCCCACATATGTCTATATTATCTCTACATAAAATGCATTTTAACTCATCTAATTTATTATTTAGGCTTCTAGCATTAAGCAGTAGTATATTTAGATTTTTACTCCCATAATTTAAGGTGTTATTTTTTAAAGTGTTGGGTACTTTGGCAATATCGACACTAGAAGCATTGGTATTTTTTTTCTGTAGATGACAAAATGAAGGGAATCTTTTTCCCACCCAACCCTTTATTTAGTTTAAATTAGACAAAATAAAATCATTGATTTGATTCTTTGATTGGGGCCAGGCCTTCTAAAAATGTTGCTTCAGTAAGCGGTGCTGATGCTGCAGTGGAATCTTGAGCTGGGGATCCCGGACTGCTAGGCTTGTTGCATTTAGCTGGCTTGTCTTTTGCTGGCTATTATGGCAGCATATGTTTGGGCTGTGGAGGTTTCATCTCGATGTCCATGTGCAGGACAATAGTCAACTGAGCAGTACAGCAAAGGTAGAAGCAGTTGCACTTTTATTCTTGGTGATAGTAGTGTATTTTAGGAGTATTTGAGGTAGAATTCCGGAGGGGGGTTGGCGGAGCAATGCAAATTGTGTCTAACTGGTCGCCATTACAACCAGAAGTCAGACAAACACAATTTAATGTCATGCTTAGAATTTAGTATACTCCTGAAAGATTACATACATTTCATGCATTAATTCCTGAATTTTGTCCAAGATGTGTGGGGACTAGTCGTACCATTCTTCATATGTTTGGCACATGAACATCTCTCTCTCTCTCAATATTGGGAAAACTATTTACAATTTTATCTAGTATTCTTAAGAGGAATTTTCCTTTTTATCCTGGACTTAATATGTTGGGATTTACAGGTGAAACTGACTTACCCCATCATTGTTATAAATATTTGGTGCTTATGATTATAATAGCAAAAAAGCAATATTATTATAGTGGAAAGATCCAAACCCACCTATGTTTGAGAAATTTTTGAACATGGCAATAGATGTTTCAAAAATAGAATGAACTCACTATTACATTTTAGGAGAAAAGGAGAAATTTGAATTAAAGTGGCAACCGTTTTATAGATATTACAAAATAATTAGCATAAATCTTTCTTGTTCCTGTCTTGAGCCATTTTTCTTTTCTTTTTTTTCTTCATTTTAAGCTTATGCATCTTGGTTGCTCTCGTCAGATAGACTACATATCTGGGTACATGATGAGTGTGTCAGAGCAATCTGATGGGAGCCTTCTTAACTCGGGGTGGGGGAGATTCCCTTCCCAAAAGAATGATCTGACATGCTGATGACACTTCTGACCCCAGGGAAGAAAACAAAATTGAGCTTAGGGAGTAGGCTCCTGGCATTTAGGTAAATATGCTAAGGCCTTTCAGGAGAGAAATGGGGTGGGGTGGGGTGGGGTGAGGTTCAACATTGCCAGCCAAGAGGAGGAGAAGAATGGAAAAAGAGAGGGGTGTGCTGGCTGGTGGCACTGAGGGTTGAGGTGCTGGATGGCACACCTCGCACCATGCTGGTGACTCGGGTTCAGAAGCAAGCCCGGGCAACCAGGGGTTGGCTGGGGAAGAATAGGATCGAGCATCCAGTGGACTGCTTTCCTGTCCCAGGGAGGGATCCAGGGAACCACTGCTCTGTAGTGGCCCCGGTGATGACCAGGGGCACTATCAGAGTGATGGCAGTAAGGGGGGGCAGATTGGGTAGATGTCGGCATGGTGTGCCTCAGATGTCACTGCACATCCACTCTGCAAAGGGATGAAAAATCAGCGGAAACATGGTGGAGTGATGATCATGGCAGCTGATGGCCACACCCGGTGCCCCCCAGTTCCCGAGAGGATCCTGCCTCAGAGTGCGTGAGTGACAATGGCTGGCTCTGTGGGGGTGCCAGACTGGGCCCGGGGGTGTGGGTGCTGGCGGCCGTAGATCACAGGGATCTGTACCGCTAGGAGGAGTATAAAGAAATATATGATAAAAAAAAGAAAAAGAGAGGGGTGGGAGGAGGAAGGGGGAGCTAAAGAAGGATAGTAGGATATGGTGGAGAAGTTCCATATTGAGGGAGAGAATGGAGATGCCCAGGGTGGAAGGCTGGGATAGAGCAGGGGGAGGGGAAGAAAGGTTAGGGTGGAGAAAGGAGAAGTGCAGCTGGGATGGGGGGAGAGTAGAGGAGGAGAGACAGGGGGGAGAAGAGATGGGATAGTATAAGAAGAGGAGGCCTATGGGAGGTAGAGATAGGGAGGATGGGGAAGGGACTAGGAAAAAGAGAAGGAAAATATAGATTGGGAGGTTAAGGAGCACAGTGAGAGAACATTAGAGTCAAAGTAATTTAACAAAAGTTAGGTTAGCAGGGATACCTATTTATGAAGACAAGAGTGCAGATAATGGGCTGCAGCAACAGCCTCAGTAGGATAAGCCAAAACTGCAGGTAACCAATCAGAATACACTGGTAGTAAAGACAGGTGCAACAACTAAGCAACTTTGGATAAGTTAGCAGAGCTATAGGCAAACACTTAAATAGCAGGCAGAATGATTGCTTCAAACTGGTAAGTGGTAAAGCAGGCACATTGTTGCTACAGTGGGATAAGCTAAATTGCAGGTAACTACACTGTAAACCAGAATAGTAAAGACAATGACAACAACTAATCAATTTTGGATAAGTCTGGCAGAGTTATAAGCAAACACCTAGACTGCAGGTAAACTGAATTGCTATAGGTAGTAGATACAGTATATCAATGCAGCAAGTAAAAGTTTGTAGCTTGGGACACAAGTCTATGTAGAAGCAGTGGGGGCAGTAGCGCTGATTATGCAAGCAGATGTGAGAGATGGATGAGGCCAGAAGTCCAGATCTGGAGGCAGAGGGAGTGCTGAAACTGGCAGCATGGCCAGTCAATGGCTTCCTCCCACAGCTGATACCCACAGTAGACACCCTTTGTGGTGTCGCCCTTAGCACAAGGACCACAGCAGAGAATCACAAAGAGTGTCCGCCTTTAGCTGCAGGGAGCATTGCCAATTGGGTCTGGGAGTGTGGTGAGTGGAGCTGACCCCTGGTGGACAAGCTGGGCTCCCCGTGCATTCATTTTACCATGGCTCAGCAATTGGGGGGGAGTTGTGGAGGAGGAAGAGGTGTCTCTCTCCTACCCCTTGCTGTGACTGCCTGCAGGAAAAACAGTAAAAGAATGTCCCGGGTTTGGCTTTGAGTTCACAAAAAAAGATGTCCTTTGTTAGAAAGAGCACCTTTTCTTGTTCTGCCAATTGGATCCAGGGAGGGTGCTGGGTGGGGCTGAATGCCGATGGACAATATGGGCTCCCAGTGCATTTGTTTTGCCATGGTTTGATGATTGGAGTACAGGAGAGTCACAGAGGAGGAAGAAGCGACTCTCTCCAATCCCCTTGCTGTGGTTGGCTACAGGAAAAATAGTAAAAGTATGCCCTGGACTCAGGTTTTTGTTAACAAAAAAAGATGTTCTTTATTAGAAAGCATGCCTTTCCTGGCTGCACTGCCAGTTGGGTTCAGGGAGGGTGGTGAGCAGGACTAATTGCCGATTGACAGGGTGGGCTCCCAGTGCGTTCATTTTGCCGTGGTTCAGCAATCGGAGGGAAGTCACAGAGTAGGTGCAGAGATTGATCGAGGTTACGATGTAGAAACTGAAAAAAGCATATGAATTTACTTGAAGGTAAGACTAAAAGTAACCCCCAACCCCCATTTTGTAACAGAATACATTCCGTCTTCTTTAAGATTGGAAATGTAATTAAAAAAAAAAAACATTGGAACATACTGAAAGAGGACCCAAAGTTGGAATCAATATCAAGATTTCCTCCCTGAATAATGGATAGGTAGAGATATTAAACACAATTAGGACCATGCTTCTCTGCACACTGTTCAAAATGCTGCCTGGTTGCTTGATCTGCCAAAGGTTAATTACAAGTGTGGGGCACTGCATAAACTGCTCTAACATGACCAATACCTCGTCGTGTACCCTTCCTCAGTCTGGACCAAGGTTCCAAATAAATTAGTTTTATTAACTGCAGTATAGAGGAAGTTATTTCCTCTTCTGCCCATGTGGATTGTATTATGTTGGCTATAATGAACAATGATGCAACACATGCCATGGAAAGACATGAAGGGCATGGATCTGCTGCTTGCCCAAGGTTCATTGGAATTGAAAAGGCAGAAGTCAGACAGACAGAGAGGAGGGCAAATTCTCAAAAACTCCTACAGAGACAGGCTCATTGTATTTATACTTTGAACACAGTATAGCGAAATGCATTAAATGAGTAATAACAGTTATTTTCTTTTGGGGGGTTAATCCAGTGCCTCTTTCTTAAGACTGCTGTAACCTTATGATATTATGTGTTTCTGAGGGTTTTTAGTATTTGTCATGGGTGATGTTCAGCAACTGGGTCTGTCACTGTATTTTTTTATTTTATAAACCCTCATCCTACTAGCCGATGCTAGGTCTGATAGAGGCATTACATGACATGTTGAAGCACTGGATTCTTTTGGTGGATTCTTAGAATATTTACACTGTTTTAATGAATCATAAGATGATAACTGACTTGTAAGGAAAAGAGAGAGATACGTTGAAACACTGAATAAAAGCTATACACACCAGACTTGTAAGACTATAATTTATTTTACCTATGAAAATGCAGTTGGTGCTGACCCCTTGTTTGTTTGTAGAGGAAACAGCTGTGCTTTCTGAATTTTATAGATTTTCTGTGGGGTATGTGAACAGCCTGTTGAGCCACTGCATTGTGTGTGTTTCAATTACTTTCCTGATGCACAGCAAGCCCTGAGGTTACGCATGATTCTCGACCTAATCAACTCCTTCTAGGTCGCAGGTTCTGGGATGCCAGTCCTTCATAGTACACCAGGATCAATCATGCTCCCTCTTCAGACTTGCTCAGCCTCCCTTTGCTGCTGCTGCCATTTCAGGCTTCCTTTTGGATGTTTGGCTGCCTCTCCCTTTCAGCCACTTACTGTAGGTCCCAGACTGACCCCCAGATCTCGGCATCCAGACCCTCACAGTGGTAATATCTGATACCTAGCTGTAGTGAATACTATGGAACTTAGCTCAGGACCGTCAACTTCACTGTCTTACTCCGTGTTGTCTCTTCAGCACCATACCAATACTGGCTAACACACAAATGCCACTCTTCTCACAAGGACTCAGCATTTTATTTCTCAATTTGTCTCCGGGGCACAAGTCTCGGAATGGTGAAGCTTGAACTCAGCTTTCCCTCTGTCTCAAGACCTCTCTCAGATCTGCTTGCTTACCACAGACTTACTTGTACAGTAGCAGTCCAGAGACCTCCCCCATGGTCCATGACCAGTCACTCACTCACTACGAATTCCCATTATTCAAAAAAAGATTCCAGAATCCACTGTCCCATTCATAAAAGGCTCCAGAATCCACTGTCCCATTCATAAAAGACTCCAGAATCCACTGACCCATTCATAAAAGGCTTCAGAATCCACTGTCCCATCCACAAAAAGGCTCCAGAATTCACTGTCCCATTTTTTCCCAGAAGCCTTATGGGTAGTGTTTCCTGGAAGCCTCTCAATTGGCTGAGTTCAGAGGTCAGAGGGTCACAAAATGTCAGCTCCTATGGAGTCCAAAGTCTTTTCCCAAATGTCCTGCTATTTACATATCTGAATCCCTGCTAAGCTCTAGGAGTCGGGGGTGGGGGAGAGGGGGAGGGCTCAGTATAACAACGGATTAATCCACCACCTGTGGGGGGGGTGTTACATGTGTAACACAGGAACCAGAATCTGGTTCTCCTAAAGGGGTTTACCACTGCTTTATGAGCAGTCAAATAACTTACTCTGAAGTGCCAAAATAGGTGTCTTTATTAAACTGTGTGGACAACAGTCCAGGAAAACAGATCTGAACAGGAGTGGGTAGCCCTCGTTAGTAAACCAGGGCTTGCTCTCCCACTCACCACTGCAGCCCAAAAATACTTTTTATTTTTAAATAGTGATTTATAAAACTGTCACTATAAAAGCAGCAGAAACTGGGTCAATATTTATCAAATGGTGCAAAAATGTATATTTTGTCAAAGATTTTGATGCAAAAAGATGAAATGTCAGAGCTAACCCTGGTAAATGCTCACATTCTCACCTCAATTTAACAAGTACGAATGGCACAATTACTGGACTGCACATGAAGAACAAAGTACTTGTGGTATGTTTGTTGCAGTTGGGTCAGATCAATGGTCTACTTTATCCCCTGTAAATTTACAGTGCTTAACTATATCTGTATCTGATGAACACTTAACTGATGAGGTTCACTGGCTTGTTTGTTTCACCCATGTTTGACGAACCAGTAGTAGTAGTATTAAGGCATATTTACACATGACCCACCTGCACTGTTGCCATCTACACCACTGCAACTGCTCAATCTCTGCCACCGCCGATCCACATTCACACGCAAATGCTATGCAGCATTACAGAGCCATGCTCGGGTCTTCCTGTGTTGCAGTTGCCTCTTTGGCTGTGCATAAGTGGGGCACTGCCAGGGGTTCAGTTAATTTATATTTAGTGATAGTCTAAAACTTCCATGAGTCAAAAACTGGAAGTCATTTCAATTTTTTTGAAGTCAAAATACTTCCAGGATCACACTTTTGGAAGTCAATATTCTGGGAACGACCAGTTTACGGATGTTAATATAAAATATTAGTGGTAAAATACAGTTTCTTTCAGAAAAATCCATCATTTCTGACTTCCGTGGCTGCAGATTTTGGAAGTTATCTAACGTTTGGTTTTATATCTGGAAGTCAATGACTTCTTCCCCCCTTTATTTTGGAAGTTTTTGCCTTATCTTTGAAAGTAAAATACTCCAAAAATGGAGTTATCTGAATCCCTGGGCACTGCCATGTTCAGGTCTTCCTGTGTTACAGTTGCCTCTTTGGCTGTGCACGGGGGGAGGGGGGGCACTTTGCTACGTTTTCTTAACCTTATAGTTTCGTTACACACCATCAAAAACTGTCACAGTTGAAAAACGAACATGCAGTTGTGATTAGCTACATTATAGATACAGCAGAACTGCAAGCATAACAGGACTATTAAATGCTGAAATAAATAATATGCTCTCGATATCTTTAATCAGATGGAAGTGTACAGATAATTGGAATATATTTAATATTATCAGAAGTGGTTGCACCTCATTATAAGGAAACTCAAGGAAAGTCTTAGGTGCAATGCAGTAACTATCGAAATGTTAAGCAGGCAGTGTATAAGAGGGTGACAGTATGGTATGGCATGGCATGTGGCTGTACCATTGCAGGCAGAGCAGGATGTTTACATGCCAACCCCAAAACATCTGCAATGGTACGAAATCCCACAAAAACTGGGATCGTCCGGTGCTGCAACAGAGCCATCTGCAACGTTCCCCTTGCTTTTTAAATGCCTGATCTGCACCACTGCAACTCATCTGTACCCCTCACAATGGCGCAGTGCAGAACAAGTAGTGTAAACAGCCCTTTATTCAGGTTGATGTGAAGCACCTGTGACTACTACAGCTCATTACATGAATGCACATTTTCTTGATGATGCTGCATATTTTATAGAAACCTCTCAAGCCCTTGGTCTTGTGTCATCATTAAAAAGCAGACACAAATCTGAAATGTAAAATATTTTGCAAACACTGATATGTAAACAAATATCAAAAATCAGCCCCGTGCACAAGCACCCCCCTACAAAATACTATAACATATCCATTTGCTAGGATATCAGTTGAACAGATGCTGCCACCTGGATTGACATCCAGACAATCCAATTGTTCTTCAGTGTCAAATTCCGGCTAGCCCCCCCCCCCCCCAAACAGCAATATCAGAGGGCATCTGAGTCAGTTCCAGATTTAGTCCTCACTTTGAGCAGTGAGTTAGCAAATGCCCCAACCTGGAATTCCAAATTCATGCACCTTGAAACGGAGTCCTGTTTCCTGTGTTGACACCCAGCATAGCACAGTTATGTATGGGGTGGGGGTGGGTTCAGGTCAAGAATAGAGAGGGCCCCAGAATCTAGTAATACTACAGTGAACTAATCGCAAGCCCCCTTCCATTATAGACAGACTCGGAAACAAATGAAAAGTTGTTCTGGGTAGTGCCAGACATGGCTCTTGGTGTGTGTGTGTATGTCAGTGGTAGTTACAAGTTTGTACTGGTACAACATTGTCTAGTACATCAATAGTAAAACAGATAACATAAAAAGTGAGAGTGGGCCAGTAGGCAGGAAACTGTTGGAATAAAGTGAGTTTCTGTTCTCAAAATATTATGTCCCCACAAAATGTCTTTGAAAAGTTAATTTTTTTTTTCTTCCTACAGTTTGGTAATAAGCTAGCTGTTACACCAAATGATTATACAGTACAAGTATTCTATATACTTTTAATGAGTTGGCATTTAGTACCCTGGAAACTGTGACAGTGAGGACCGGATTAAGGCAAAGGCAACATAAATGCCTTTGGAGGAGGCAGTATAGCACAGTGGTCTAAGGCTCTAAGCTACCAATCTGGTGGCATCCAGCTGACCAGACCTGGGTTTGAATCCCACAGCTTCCACTTACATACTGTGTGACCCTGAGCAAGTCACTTAACCTCCTTGTACTCCCAGGTTGCTCCTGTAAAAAAGCTTTCAGCTTAGTGTGCTATACCTGGTTAAACAATTAAAAAAAAAAAAATAGCAGCCTAGTGCCCCCCACAATATATTTACTACATACCCATTTCTTTCTGCATGAGCTGCATTTTTTTGTAATGGACTTGGCAGATGAACAATTTGAATCTGAGTAAGGCAGGAGCTGAAATGTGAAGGGAATCTCGCCTCCCTGATTAGATGTTAAGTACAGCTGATAGCTTCAGGATGGCTCCAGGCAGACTGACCTTTAAGGAGAAAATAGGCCCTTTTCCTTTGTCCCCCGGGATATCCCAAGTAGGAAGAAGTAGCTAGAAAGATCCCTGAACCCCAATTGGTGTTCCTTATAGGAAGAGTAACTGGTGCAGGTCTTAAATGGGGGCCCCTGCAGTAGTTTGTTCACTACTTGCCTCATCTTGTGCATTTGAAGGGGGCCCTATCATTCATTTTGGAAGAATCGGAGAAAGAGCAGAGCCTGCTTTTTGGAAAACCTGTTTAAGTTCCAGATGCCTCTCATTAGCACATGGATGTTATTTGACATGCCATGGCTCTCGGTCACATAATATGCAGATAGAGGTTGTGATTCTCAAATCCAAGTGTTCTGAGTCTACGTGTTTTCCAGGTTCTTGGCTTGGGACTGTAGCCACTGGGCTATACTGTCTAATGCATTAATTTTTACACTTATTGACTGGAATTGAATTATCATTGTTAATTGCAGTTCTCCTCTCAGGGAAAATTAGTACTAAGGTCCATGGTTAAGTTTGGGTTGGGGCAATGAGTGTCATGAAAATGATCATCAAAGTTATGAAAAACAGAAAAAATGGGGCTGAATTTTTTAAGTCCTTCAACAATACTGTATTCCAGTTCTTTTTTTTCCTTTTTTATTTATTCTTTATTCCCCCTTCTCTCCACACTAGTCACCACCCTTCAGGGAGTCATAGGCTGGGTATCCCTCAGCTCTGCCCCAGGTAACTCCTTTCGGGAACTGTCAGACCTACCGCCATCTTGCCTCAGTTTAGCCCCCCCCCCCCGGCAGGGAGTGGAGGGGACCCTCTTCCCCCCACAGTCCATAAGTGTGCATCGGGTATTCTTCACGGCTCATTAGGAGCCTGGTTTAGGAGACTTGGGGCAGCAGGGTCCCGTCTACTAGTGACCAGTGTGGGGTATTTCCTGCTTTCTTATTCCTCCCCTGAACACCAGCACTCAAGGGAATCCAAGAAGGCTGGGCACATTGAGATGTGCCACTGCTCCTGATTCTGGCCAACATCCTCCCTCCCAAATTTCTGCGGTCGTGCTGCACCTCCACCTGTGGTCACCCAGGTGGTGGTATAATGGCGGGACTTGCAGCCCACCCTCCCCGGAGGAGGAGAGCATCCCTCCGGGTGCTCAATCCTCCAGCAACCCGAGGTTGCTCCGATCCCTGGGTCGCTGGCATCGGAAGCGGTAGTGCTACCACTGCACTGGTGGGCCAGCTACTATATTCCAATTCACAAACTGTATGGCTAAGCCTGATCTTTAACACAACCTACAAAACCACATTTTAATGACACAAAGTAGCAAAGAACCTAGAGTGCTATTGATAGGCTTGCAATGCCGTCAGGGGCAGCAGTGATGTTTAAATCATATTTGTTTAATTTGCAGGCAATTGTGTAAGTTATGGAGCTATACACAGTATAACCCCGATTATCTGAATGCCATAGGGGACATCAGATTCATTTGGATAATCGGGGGTGCAGATAAATGGGAGTAAATGCAAACAGTAGGTTGCATTTTAAAAAGTTTGTGGTCTGACATCAGCAAAGCAGCTTCTAGCTGGATTCTATCATAAGCACACTCGAAGATGACAACAGTTTAATTAATTTGCAGTGCCAGCCACAACATACTTCAACTATGTAATCCATGAATAGAACCGCACTCACCACTCATATAAACAGCAACAAACTGTTGTTGGTGCTATGAAAACTGTTTTATCCCATTTCCAACACAGCAAAAACTAACAACAAGTAACAGTGCCCCAGCACTTGCTACAAGGACACTCTTACATTTCACACTGCCTTCAGGGCTTCATCAAAGATACATGTAAGGGGTAACACATGTGTATTTATACAAACTCCATTGATTAAACAATCAGTGTTTCAACCAATGACAATCCTCACAAAGAAATTCCTTCATTTCCTGCACATTGCTAACAGTGCAAACTTGTTTACATAATAAACCACATTTTTAAAGTAATTTGTGCTGCATCACACCACTATCAAAAATAGCACTGTTAATATATTTCATCACCAGCTCATTTTTAGCACTTTCTTTAAGAGCTCTTACATGGTATATGAAACACCATACTCAAAATAGCGCTTCAGATGCCCTCCCTTGTGTTTTTATTCCTGCATTGGTATACCTGAAAAGAGTAAACACAGAAAATTATTATAAACACAAGAACTATGTTCTAGAATGTCTTTGCTTAGAAATTTATCTATTCCAACTCAAAATAAGTACAGTCTTATTAATAACTACTGAAAATGATACCTATACACATTACAAAAAATACTAATAATAATGGGGAGGGAGGGAAGGGGAATCTGATATAAATGTATCATTTTAAAGCACTGATAATCATCCCTTCTGAAATTGCTAAAATGAAATCTAAACTCTTATCTTTGCCTTTTCTTATTAATGGTATCAGTTCAAACTTATCATTGAGCCCCGGATGTCTGAGGGCATTACGTTTAAAAATCCATTCTTTTTCTGCACAATCCAAATCATTTTCTAAATCACCTCCTCTTACATTTCTAACCATCAATTTTACAGTATGTCCATGGCAGTAATCCTATGTTTCACACCTGGATTCTTCTCAGCATGGTTTGCCATATCATATGTTAGATTTTTGTTCTTGATGGCCTGTATGTGTTCACAAATCCTGAACCTCAATTTCCATTTGGTCCTTCCTACATAATAACCACCACAGGAACATTGTAATAAATAGATAACTCATTCAGAGTTACAGTCTATCCTGCCTCTAATGAGTTCCATTATCCCTGTACTGGGATTCCTAAAAGTATCCTGCTTGATCATGTATTTACACATACCGCATAGGCCACAAGGTTTCGTTCCCCATTTGGATTTCTGTGTCACAGTGCCAGGGACCAATTGATAACTTCTCACCAATCTGTCCCTTAAATTCATTCCCCTCCTACAGGCCACTCTAATGGGCTTGTAAGTATCCCTTTTAATTCTGGTGCCCCCCTTAAGATTGACAGGTTAGTTTTTACCATGTCTACAATTTTTCTAGTCCCACCACCATAGGTGGTAACAAATGTCATACCATCTCCCTTGTCCCTATCTGCATTTCTGGGGATGAATAAGGATTCTCTGGTATGAGTGTTTACTTCATCTACTGCTCCCTGTAACAGATCTTCAGTATACCCCCTTATTCACCATTTCAGATGACAAGTAGCAAGAAAGAATTACCCACTAGCCAGAAAAAATTTGAATGAAACTAGGTTAAGTATTCAACAGCATGAGAGATGTACAAACATACAACAATGCCAGCAGATAAAGGCCACTTTGGTCCATCAAGTCTGCTCGAGTGTGTAGCTTTGTATTGTGTATACTAGAGCTGCCCCTCCTACACACCCCCGATTATGTGATATGTTCATTGTAGATGTGTTCTGCATCTAAGATTATATAAATTACAAGATTATATGAACAGGAATGTGTTTAACTTGACCCTTGCCTGGAAACAGTCTTACAGGGAAAACATTACATGTTTTGCACCTCTCTTCCCCTGTCAGATCCTCGTCTTTAATTAGGGTATCATGGTTTGAGGGGAGAGGAGGTGGACAGTACTGGTTTTAGCTCTTTCCAGCATGTCTTGATGGTATGCCATTTTGGGTGCTGAAAACCTGTCACCAGTGCTAGTGGAGGTGTCTGGATTCTGGCAACTGGACCTGACATGCCAGCAGCACATACCAGTACTGAAGTTGCAAGTTCATGATGGAGTCATTCTTGCTGTTAGTGAGTCTTGGAAGCTTTTGCAATCAACAAAAACTCCATTTAAAGCCAATACAAGTGTGCTTACAAAACAGAAGGCAGCGGTTTTTGAATGTTAACTGCTTTCACCTTCAAACAGTTGATTGGAAAAGATGAGATCTAAAGGTATTAACTGAACACTGATCTTTTGTTCCTCGTTTGTTTTTTAAACCACCTACCTGTTAACTGGGGGGGGGTCTATGTAAACAAACAAAAAAAATGGCTTGAGATGCTTGTAGGGTGGTGCTAGTTAAACTTGTAGGTATTTATTTAAAACATTTGTAACCAGGAGAGCACTTGGGCAATTTTGGCACTAGTCACTGAAATTATGCCAGCACTATCCTGCTCTAACTACTACTTCGCCCTCTCCTATCTAATCTCTCTCAACCTTGGTCCCCCCCCCCCTCGCAACTGCCCAAACTTCCTGTTATCTTCCCCTGCCGCCCTACCCCCACTCCATTGTGCCTTCCCCTTCCATTGACTAATCCCACTCTGGCTGATTCTTTTGGTGTCCATCTCTCCTCTAAGCTTTCCACCCCTCTTTCCCCCCACTCTTCAACAATGCCTCCTCTGGCTAATTCCCCACACTGTCCTACCCATTCTGTAAGCTTACAAACATGTTAGTGTCAGTGGCTCAGTAGGTAGCACACTTGCCTCTGAGGCTGGGAAATCAGAGGGCTGTGGGTTCAGTTCCCACATCTAGCACTTGGGTTAATATCCCAGTACTGACACTGTAGTGCAGCATGAGAGGGGTGCTGCACTTCTGAGGTGCTGTCTTTCAGATGAGATGTTAAACTGAGGTCCTATCTGCCTGGATTGGTGGTAGTTCAGGTGGATGTTAAAGATCCCATGGCACTTATCGAAAAGAGTAGGGGAACTTCCCCAGTGTCCTGGCCAAATTTCCCTCATTCAGTAAAAATACCACCAACAGCTTAATCTGGTTCAAGGTCAGTTGGCATTCATCTGTATCCCCCTTCCCTGGGTCATGCCTGAAAATAGGCAGGATTTGTCTAGTGCACTTATCCGGTCAACAAAAGCTAAATAAATAAAAGTTACCTTGCTTTGTATTTAACCTGTGTTTATTGCATGTCCTCCCACTACTCCATAATACTATGCATTTTTGCATGTAGGAGCACAGTGCTCTCTGGGCCCTGTGCTCCCATCACTGCTTAATGGTATCTGTATTTACATGTGGGCTGCATACATGCATATATATATATATATTTAGGTCTGTAAGCGCAGGGCCCTTTCCATGTTATTACCAAGCCTGATGTACCCTTTGGGCTCTTAGTTTTATGGCTTGTTCAGCCCCTCGCTGGTATTATTTCCTCATATTGTGTAGTCAGTTCCATAACAGCAGGGCTTTGCTCTTAAAGGAAAACTACATGCAGAAATTATAAAAACACATGTGCAATGGGTTTTTGTTTCTCTTGATCATGCTTGGCGTTCTATTGCCTGTGACTGTAGCAAGGTTTTGTGGGGTGTTTTTTAATTTTTTTTTTTTTTTTTTAGTCTTTACTTTTCTCTAAGTTTCTCTAGCCTCTAGGAATGTCCAATGACATGAATGATGAAGTCCAGTACAAGGGGAGCATCTTGGACTAGGGACAGAAACCCAGTGGGGGGACAGCAAAGTTGGCACCCAGTATGGGTGCTGACTATCGAGCAGACACGAAAGACCAATAGGCCTCCTCTGCTAGCATTTTAGTATGTTAATAACCATTCAAGCTTCTATTACCATTGATCTCTTTAGAATATTCCCAGAATGCCTCTGGAAATTATGTGAAATAGACCTTGTATTAGAACTAAGAGCTCGTAGTTACTTACTATTTAATTGCACCATCTAACTGCAACTGCTTGTTGCTTTGAAGAAGTGTTTGCTCTCCCTCACCACCCAAAGTTGGATTTTAATCTTGGTGCCAACTGTTGTTGTTCTGGATGTCTGGCAATTTTCTGTTGTAAACTACTGTCACTGGGTGATAATATAAACATAGTGTCTGCCCCTTGTTCCTGCCTGTTCCAACACCACTGACCCTAGCTGGTCATAGGTGTCACTCTGTCCCCCTGTTCCTCTTCCTAATATGCCCCTGTGCCTATCCCATGCATGCTTGAAGCTTCCCACGGTCTTTGCCCCCACTACCTCCTCTGGGAGGCTGTTCCAGTCATCCATCACCTTTTTCATGAAGAAGTATTTCCACACATTTCTCATAACATCCCCCCCCCCCCTTCATTGCATGCTCTCTTCTTCACTCAAAAAATACCAACAGCTTAATCTGGTTCAAGGTCAGTTGGCATTCATCTGTGTCCCCCTTCCCCGGGTCATGCCTGAAAATAGGCAGAATCTGTCTAGTGCACTTACCCGGTCAACAAAAACTAAACTAATAAATTCTAAACTTTTCCAATAATTTATCTGTTCTTTTCATACAAAATTCAATTTTGGAGCAGTTTCTTTTTACCCTTATAAGTTGTCCCTTTGGCAGATTTTTAATTAAATGTGGGGGATGGCAACTGGTAGCATGTAATAAACTGTTCCTGTCAGTCGGTTTAGTGTATAAATCTGTAGAAAGTGAGGCATCCTGCTCCTTTCTGATGGTGATGTCTAAAAAATGAATCATGTCCAAGTCTGACATCATTTTAAACCTCAAATTACCATTGGTGCTTTCCAGATGCATGACGAACTCCTTTAATTCAATTTATCTTCCCTTCCAAATAACGAACAAGTCATCTATGTATTGTTTGTACAAATCTATTTTGTCAAAGTACATGTTCACATTAGCATCAAAGATTACCCGTTCCTCCCAATCAGCAAGAAATAAATTTGGTAAACTGGGTGCTAAAGTTGCACCCATAGCTGTCCCCTTAATTTGTTTATTCGGCTTTCCTTCATACATAAAAACATTGCTACTTAACACCAAATCTGTTAAAGTTGTGATCATGTTTATTTTCTCCTGTGTCAGGCTTGTATACTTTAAGAGGGAAGACTCGATTGCTTGAACACCCTCCTGTTTGGGAATATTCGTATACAGGGAATCAACGTCTAGCGTTACTAGTAACCATTCCTTTTCAACCTGTATGTCTTCCAAAATTTGTAACATGTGTCCAGTGTCTCTAATATAACTGTATGTCTTTTCCACTATTGGGTTCAAATAACTGTCTACAAATTTTGAAATAGGTTCGGTAATCCAACCAATGCCTGATACTATAGGCCTGCCTGGAGGTCAAATGGAGTCTTTGTGAATTTTTGGGACTGTGTAAAATGTCGTTCTTTTTTGGAGTCTGAACTGACATATAAAACAGTTCTTCAGTGGTTATTAAACCAGACTCAAGTTATTCTAACAAATAACTCTTTATTTCCCTCTTGATTTTGCTAGTCGGATCAAAAGTCAACAGCTGATGAAGTTCCTTGTTTACAAGATGATGATTAACCTCTTCAGAATATTTAGCATAGTCTTGCGCCACTATACTTCCGCCTTTATCGGCAGGTTTGATTACTATATTAGTGTCTGCCATCAGTTTGAACAATGCTTCCTTCTCCATTTTAGACATATTGTAATGTGGCATAAAAAGACTATCACTAAATATCCTGTCTAAATTGTGTAAGCTGCACTGAAGGAAAGCTTCTACACTTGGGCATAGAGGAGGACAGAATGTGGATGTTGGCTTAAACCGTGGTGTAGAATCCATTACCCCTTGTCTCACATTGGAAGTCTGAACAAGAGTCAGCGTTAACATTATACAGGTTCACATCCCTCCTATTCTCTTTAGCAAAGAAAACTCGTAGATTTAACTTTCTAGCAAAATTCTGGATATCTGAAAATGCTGAAAATTTATTCACAGTGAAGGTAGGCACAAATGGAAGCCCTTTTTGTAATACCGTTACTTCAATATCAAAGTCCTTCCAGATAAATTAATCATGTTTAATATCTGTTGTTTGGAATTGTCCTTTTCATTCCACCTCTGCCTCATCCTCTTCCTCGTGCCCTGCCCCCACCTAGTCTTCCTTGGTTTTCTTGTTCTGAATTGAATCTGAATCTGGTTCTGTGGTCTCTCCTCCTGGGCTGCTCCTGTCCAGGAGGAGTTACCCCTAAAAAAGGGTCAAGTTCAGTCTCACTTTCCTCCATATCAGTAGAACTTTCCCCTGTACTATATTCTGATGATGTGGCTCCCTATGCTGGTTTCAAAATAGACCGTAATGTTGTGGTGCCACCAGCTGGCCCTGAAGTAGTAGTCATGGAAACCCCAGGTATTGCAATATTCACCTGTTGATTTGTCCCCCTGTCTTTTTTCCAGCAAAAGATCTTCCCATGGAGATAATTATTAGTGTCCCTGAGAAAAGTTTTTTGTTTCTGCGTTTTGATTTTATTATCATAAAAGCCATATAGTCTCTAAACTTGTCTTGACAAGTACTGAACTCTGCATGTTCCTTAAATTAGCTCACTATGGTCTCTTGTTGTTTAAGTTCATTCAGTGCAGTGTTTAATTGCTCTGTGCTATCTTCAATAATAAAATCAATTAACTGGGACATTGCATTACTCATAATGGATTCCCACTTCAGTATAAACTGGTCTCTCTCTTCCCCATAAGTTTGTCTTTTTGCAATTTTTAGCCCCCATGGTGCTCTTTGCACTGCTACATATGCTTGCTTTGTTAATTTCAACCAGTGCAGATGGTGAGCTATAGTAGCAATCCTTTCCAGCTTAAAAAAAGGATTCTTAATATTGTTGTTACTTGGTGCAACATCTGGATTATCTGGATCTCCAGCAGACTCTATAGATCTTGGTACACATTGCAGGAATGGATTTTCTTTTGGGTCATCACAGAATAGAGCACTGTAGATGCTCAGAACAAGAAAACCAAGGAAGACTAAGTGGGGGCAGGGCACAAGGAAGAGGACGAGGCAGAGGTGGAATGAAGAGGTCAATTCTGAACCACAGATATTAAACATGATTGTCCACAGACCACCATGCCCACTGCCTGTCCATGTGCGTGTGTCAGATGCTGAGCACCATTGCACATTGGTGTACAGCACAATGCAGGCATCATCATGCACGTGCAACTGCAGACAGCAGCCGGGAGGGTGTGCAGATGGACTGTGTGTCTGCGTGCAGGGCCAGGTACCCACCTGTGCACTGCCCACTGAAAGACACAATGCACACAGAGCAGCACCAGACAGTAGTCGCATTGGGAGACAGGTCAGTCATGCGACACAGTGCCCCGGCCACCACAGATGCATGGGCGGCTCCGCCGAGACCCGCCAGCACTGACAGGCTGACCACTGGCCTCATGGGTTGGCACCGATGGTCCCCCAGGGGTTCCACTGCGTGAACGCGACTGTGCTCGTGCAGGGGTCTGCAGCACACTGAACATGCCTACGCCAAGTGTGCTCGGGATGCCTACAGTTGAACCCGGTGTCGACAGGGAGGGTGTCTCACAACACCGGGAACAGGGGGTGGACAGTGCACTGTGTGGTGTCTGCAATGCATGGGCACATGACTGTGTGCCCATTGTGGCCATGACAGCAGTGAATGCCTGTGCATGCCTGTCAATGGCAGCGGTCACATCCTCCTGCAACTGGTCCATCCCTGCCAGGATCAGAGCGGTGTCTCTGCTGCAACACTCCTCTGCCCGCTCCAGAGCTGCACGCAGTGCATCCACCGACATCGCAAGCCGCATCTGCTGCTGGACTGATGCTTGCAGTAGGCGGGTGTGTTCCTCCAAGAGGTCATCTGCCTCCTCAGCATCCTGTCCCTCAGGGTGTGCACGGCCCTGATGCTCAGCACCCCTTGAGGGTGGGCACTGCGCACCAGGACCAGGTCTGAGCATGTCCACAGGCGGTGCACAGACGCTGCCGCTGGACCCTGTATCCCCAAGCCCATTGGCTGACTGCTGATGCTACCCCTCCGGCTGCCACTCCCCAGGGCTCAGTGGTGTCGCCACAGTGGCTGCAACAGTTCCACTGTCCCGAACAAACACCAGTGCTGCCCCACTGGCGCTGACAGGCACAGGCTGGGACTGTGCTGACACACAGGCCTCCACGGCAGCACCACCCACAGCCATGGCCGCGATGTTACCTGATGTGTGGCCATCCCGTGGCACACACGTGTCACTGCCCATGCCATTAGTGACATCATCATCAGTGACGGACTCGGCACCGGGCCCAAGTCACAGCATGCTGGCATCCATGGATGCTGTCATGCTGGGACATGGGCAGGGCTTCCTCCGCACCTGTTACAACAACATCAGTGTGGACAGCCAGGCGGGCCCACTGTCGCACTGAGCCACGTATACCTGTGGAGGTGGAAGGGCTCTCCGCCTCCTCCAGCTGACTGTCCTCAGTGGACAGGCTCACCACCACTGACCCATGCAGATGCTCAGGATCTGTAAGGGAAAACAAAGTCGTGTTACTGCATGTGACCTACCCTGCACCCCCCCATAGACAGACCATGACTTACCATGCAGTGATGGGCTACCACCCATTTGGAAGCCACCACCCAGAACACCCTCAATGTCACAAAGCTGCATGCTTCCAGCAGTCCTCTCCTGCTACGGGGTCAGGTGTACCACCTCCGGCTGTCCCCCACCTGTCGCAGCTCATGCTGCCCTGATGGCAGCCACCTTCTCCTTTATCCTCCTCCTGTCTGTGCCCATCTTCTTCTTGCACTACTGCACGGAGTGCTGGTGGCTGCCATGCAGGTTCACAGCACATGCCACCTCCTTCCATGCAGCAGCACAGGCTTGAGGTGTTCCCTGCCATCCGCTGAGAAGTGGCTCCTCATCCAGGTAGGCCTCAAAAAGGGCTTCGGTCTTGGCCTTGGTAAAATTAGGCCTCCTCCTCCTCCCACCACTGTGTTCCTCCTCTCCCACAACTTGCTCAGTCATTTTTTAGCCTGTAAGAATAGCAGTTGTTACCTGTGACTGTGCAGTCCCATGCATGTCCCTAAATCCACAGTCCACACTCCCAAACAGCATGCAACTCACCAATAGACTGCAGTAACCGACTATGGCCACTGCAGCCCATTGTCACACTTTTATAGCGCAACCCATGCAAATGAGGCGAGGTGCAACTTTAAGTGGATGCAAATTGTAGTGCTTCGCCATTGCATGGCTGATTAGCTGTTTTGCATATGACGACTGAATATCGCGCTGTTGTGCTTTGCGCAATTGTGTTGGACGTGCTGAGCCAAGGGCGCAGTTCTGTGACATGCGTAGTATACACCTCACTGCGCACGCCCGGGTTGCTGATGCAGGCGTCTGCTGCGCTGCTGACGTGCAGTGCACGGGAAGCAAGGCAGGGCATAGCCACCATTGTGCCAGTGGCGCTATAGCGATGTTCACCTACATGGCACTGTGGCACTGGGCCATCATAGGCGCACTGGGGCAACAGCGCGGTAGGCCACTACTGGAGGTAGCCCACAGGCAGCCAATTGTACTACACACATTGGGTTCCAATGGTGCTGTGTGTGTCCATGCGCCAGAGATCCTTGACCCTGTGCCCGACCTTTGCCCCCTAGGCACCATGCATCAGGCATGAGTGCACCACTATCGTGCTGTCACCGAACAATAGGGAATAGCAGCGCTGTACCACACAGCATCTGCACGTGGGGAGCCACACTGCAGAGAGCCATATTTGCAGACCAAGCTGAGAGAATGGCGCGCAAGAGGGCTGCTCAATGGACACAGGTGGAGCTGGCCAACCTAGTAGCCATAGTGGAGCCACACCATGGACCACTGTTTGGGGAAGCACCCCTTGACAGGTCCAGGAGCCAGGTGTGGGAGGAGGTGGCCACTGCACTGGAGGAGGCCACTGGATGGGGGAGAACAGCTGAGCATTGCTGCCATAGGTATGGGGACCTGCGGCAGAGGGAGCCGGACCTGCTAGCCCACCTGTGGGGATGTGCCAGGAGGGGCACAGTGCCACGGCCAGGTAGGTGTTACATCAACACACTTTTAGCTTCCATATGGGTATCACAGTTGCATGTGTCCAGCACATGGGGGAGGGATTGTCCGGTGTTGGCTGTGGTGGTGTTATCAGGGAGTGGGTGGGTGGGTCTGGCTGGGAGGAGGCACACACCTAGGGGCAGGGGACTTTGCTACGGAGTTGTACTGACATTCCTCTCTTCATGTTTGCACCACAGGGCTGGAGGAGCAGCGCCTGGCCCGTGAGCTGTGGTGCAACGAAGTGGAGAGGGAGGCCAGGCGGGGTGAGGGTCCACAGCGCCCAAGGGACCAGCCCGATGATGGTGAGTGCCATACCTCCATGATTACTATTGCATGCTGTGTAACAGGGTGGGCAGCGGGGCATGGCCACCATCCATTGGCACCACTGCCATGCACGCAACTTGTTACAGTTAGCACTGTCCAGTGGCAATGCATGTCTGGGAGTGCGTCGATGGTGGTCCATGCGTGCACCGGGTACATGGCTGTGCCACTGCCTTTGCACCACATAGCCATGTCACTAAACGGCCACGGTGGTGCTGAGCATGACTTGGCTGGTGGGTGTGTGCAGTGTTCTGCATGGCTGTATGCACCTGGGTGGGCAGGTCATGTGGACGTGATCAATGTGGGTGGTCACACACCTTCACAGAGGTATGTCCCACAGCTGTATGCCATACACAGTGGGTGGGCTGTATGGGGCTGTGCATTCACACCTATTGACTGTGCTCCCTTGTCCTAGGTGTCTGCCAGCTCAACAACATCCGGGAGGCACTGTGGGAGATCCTGCATGTGGTGAGGGCATCCCTGGATATCCTTCACTGGATTGATGAAACTGGGGTCCTCAGGAGGCACAGGCAGCGGAGAAGCCGGAGCGGGGAGCGGGGCTCCCATTGAAGGTCCCTCTGCCCCTGATATCCCCTCCCCCCTGGATCCACCCTCACACCCCTCCTTTCCTGTCCCATTTGTTCATCCCTGCCCCTTACCCACCCCCACCTTGTTTGTGGCCTCCCCACCTTGTATATATTATTGTACATAGTTAACTTTTATATGTTGTTTTAATACAGATATTTTGATATGAATACTGTGGTGGTCTATGATTTGCAGTGGGCTATAGGTGCTCAGCTGCAGTGGTGTACACAGTGTCAGGGGTGGTGCAGTCATGGGTATGTGTGTGTGTCCGTGAGGAGGTGACTATGGTGTGGGGCTAGCTATCAGTCAGTGTCTGTGGTGTGTGTGTTGTGCCCTGTGCACTGGATGACTGTGTGCAGTGGTCCATGGTGCATGCTCTGTGTCCATGGCACCCCTGTCAGCCCGTCCATGGCCTGTGCAGCTGACACCCGTGCATGTCTGTGACCTGCACGGTCTGCTGGCATGTCAGTGGTGGCTGTCCATGCAGGGCAGCCACTGTACCATCACAATGCTGGGTTGCCTCCTGTCACTGGTGTGGTGCATGTCTGCCTTGGGTGACACTGTGGCCTCCACAGTTGTTGACCCACCTCCATGCTGTGGCTTGTGTGTGTTGCAGGGGATGTGCACCACTGTCTGTGACTTGTGCTCTGGGAAAATGTTGGTGGCGTGCAGGTCCACAGTGCCTGCGCAGGGTGGCTGGCACTCCTGTGCCATGGAGGGCTGCAGGTTGTGTGTACACAGTTTACATGGGCCCACGCTGGGGGCTTGGTTGCCCCACTACTGCGTCCCTGTGTTGTTGTGCCCTTGGGTGTGGATGGGTGTCTGTCCATGCACTGTGTGGCATCTGGTGTGGTGCATGCTTCCACGCACCACTGTGGGTGTCTGAGCTGGCTGTTGTGGCCAGTGCTGGGTCAGGATGTGTCATTGGGAGAGTGTGCAGGGTGCTGTACCACTGGTGGTGAGGTCCAGGGCATGCCCTGTCCTGTGTGGGGTACTCGTGTGCCGACGCATGGTTGGTCTCTCAGCAGTACCTCAGGGGGCTGTGCTTGGTGGCACTGTGTATTCCGTTGTTGCATCGCTGTGTGCTGCCACCCGCTGATGGGTGCTTGTGGTGGGTCTGCCTTCCATGGTTCTTTGGTGCACAGAGTTGCATTGTCACAGTGGGGGTGGTGGAATGCATGGGGTTTCCTGCAGTGGTGGATGCTGCTCCTGGGCAGGGTGTCTAGGGGTCACGGTGCAGGGTGTGCTCTGCATTGGGGGGATGGTGTGGTACGGGGTGGTCAGCCCTCCTTGTGTGCCAGTCACAGCTTGCCGGGTTGTGTGATGGGGCACCATGGCCCAGCTGTGGGTTGGTTGCTGGTCTCCATGGGCCGGTGGTTATTCCAGCCCTCCCCCAGTTGTGCAGTGCATGGGGTGTGGGGGAACGATGTCTGTTCTGCTGTGTGTTCCTCTTCCCATCTGTGGAATGGGTGGTGGGCCTCTGCCTCCCTGGTTGTGCTGTTGCATTGCTGCCCTGCTGCCGGGGGGTGTCCCTGGTTGTGCTATGGTGCCTCTGGACTGCTCAGCTGCACATCACTTGTTGCACTATGGCGCATCTGATCTGCTCAGCTTCCCCTCCCTAGTTGCGCTATGGCATAGGTGGTGCGATATTCAGTCATCAGCTGTAGATGCAGTTTGGCCGGCTCAGTTTTTGAATATCGTGCCTCTTGCACATGGGCACAATGGACTTGTGCTTGCTCCTGCTATTGCACACTTTTTGGGTACAGTTTGAATATCTGGGCCACTGAATACTGTACATATTACAAATTTTGGGAGACATACAGGTTGAAAATGATTGGTTACTAGTAACGCTAGACGTTGATACCCTGTATATGAATATTCCCAAACAGGAGGGCACTCAACCAATCAAGTCTTCCCTCTTAAAGTATACAAGTCTGACACAGGAGAAAATAAACATGATCACAGCTTTAACAGATTTGGTGTTAAGTAACAATATTTTTATTTATGAAGGAAAGATGTATAAACAAATTAAGGCGACAGCTATGGGTGCAACTTTAGTGCCCAATTTATTTCTTGCTGATTGGGAGGAACAGGTAATCTTTGATGCTAATGTAAACATGTACTTTGACAAAATAGATTTGTACAAACGATACATAGATGACTAGTTCATTATTTGGAAGGAAACATAAATTGAATTAAGGGAGTTCATCATATATATGGAAAGCACCAATGGTAATTTGAGGTTTAAAATGACATCAGACTTGGACACGATTCATTTTGTAGACATCACCATCAGAAAAGAGCAGGATGCCTCACTTTCTACAGATTTATACACTAAACTGACTGACAGGCACAGTTTATTACACGCTACCAGTTGCCATACCCCACATTTAATTAAAAATCTGCCAAAGGGACAACTTATAAGGGTAAAAAGGAACTGCTCCAAAACTGAATTTTGTATGAAAAGAACAGATGAATTATTGGAAAGATTTAGAATAAGGGAGTATACTGAGGATCTGTTACAGGGAGCAGTAGATGAAGTAAACACATGTACCAGAGAATCCTTATTCATCCTCAAAAATGCAGATAGGGACAATGGAGAGTATGACGTTTGTTATCACCTATGGTGGTTGGACTAGAACAATTGTAGACATGGCAAAAACTAACCTGTCAATCTTAAGGGGGGGCACCAGAATTAAAAGGGATACTTACAAGCCCATTAGAGTGGCCTATAGGAGGGGAATGAATTTAAGGGACAGATTGGTGAGAAGTTATCAACTGGTCCCTGGCACTGTGACACAGAAATCCAAATGGGGAACGAAACCTTGTGGCCTATACAGTATGTGTAAATACATGACCAAGCAGGATACTTTTAGGAATCCCAGTACAGGAAAAATGGAACTCATTAGAGGCAGGATAGACCGTAACTCTGAATGTGTTTTCTATTTATTACAATGTTCCTGTGGTGGTTATTATGTAGGAAGGACCAAACGGAAATTGAGGTTCAGGATTTGTGAACACATACAGGCCATCAAGAACAAAAATCTAACATATGCTATGGCAAACCATGCTGAGAAGAATCCAGGTGTGAAACATAGGATTACTGCCATGGACATACTGTAAAATTGATGGTTAGAAATGTAAGAGGAGGTGATTTAGAAAATGATTTGGACTATGCAGAACAAGAATGGATTTTTAAACGTAATGACCTCAGACATCCGGGGCTCAATGATAAGTTTGAACTGATACCATTAATAAGAAAAAGAGGCAAAAGATAAGAGTTTAAGATTTCATTTTTAGCAATTAGAGAAGGGATGATTATCAGTGCTTTAAAATGATACATTTATATCAGATTCCCCCTTCCCTCCCCCATTATTATTAGTATTTTTGTAATGTGTATAGGTATCATTTTCAGTAGTTATTAATAAGACTGTACTTATTTTGAGTTGGAATAGATAAATCTCGAAGCAAAAAGACATTCTAGAACATAGTTCTTGTGTTTATAATAATTTTATGTGTTTACTCTTTTCAGGTATACCAATGCAGGAATAAAAACACAAGGGAGGGCATCTGAAGCGCTATTTTGAGTATGGTGTTTCATATACCATGTAAGAGCTCTTAAAGAAAGTGCTAAAAATGAGCTGGTGATGAAATATATTAACAGTGCTATTTTTGATAGTGGTGTGATGCAGCACAAATTACTTTAAAAATGTGGTTTATTATGTATTCAAGTTTGCACTGTTAGCAATGTGTAGGAAATGAAGGAATTTCTTTGTGAGGATTGTCATTGGTTGAAACACTGATTGTTTAATCAATGGAGTTTGTATAAATACACATGTATTACCCCTTACATGTATCTTTGATGAAGCCCCGAAGGCAGTGTGAAATGTAAGAGTGTCCTTGTAGCAAGTGCTGGGGCACTGTTACTTGTTGCCAGTTTTTGCTGTGTTGGAAATGGAATGAAACTGTTTTCATAGCATCTATAACAGTTTGCTGCTGCCTATATGAGTGGTGAGTGCGGTTCTATCCATATCAGATTGACTTTACAAGTTCCTTGAACCTGCACTCCATCCCAGTGCCTCTTTCCTCCTTTGCTTGATATGTAATCCATGAAACTGATGTGCTAATTGGCTGAAAATCAGACCAACTCTCCTGATGCACTGCCATGCCACCTGATCACTACACTGTATCCACCCGATTTCTCCTCTCCCAGTCTCTCCTCTGTTGTGCAGCCAGATACCATTCTTCCTCCAAGGGGAAGCTAGCAGCCTCAGAAGCATTAGCTCCCACCATTTCAATGTCAATTAATTAACCAATACTGCCGACACCACAGTGAACACTGAACACTTAGGAACGCTAACAACCACTGCCTTAGTTGCTGCCGTTATGGGGATTTGGTTGCTGATCATCCTCTTGAGCTGCGGACTAGTTTTGGGCTATGCTGAGTAATCCTCCTGCTGGTCAGTAGTGGAGGGCAGCTGTGGTGTTGGTTCTATTAAAACTTGTGATTTGTCCCAAAATTTCACAGTGGTTTACTGCCGCATTTCTGATCATGACTCACTAAGTACCAGTGTTATCATGTACAGCTGCATTGATAATGCAGAAATGTGGACATGCCGGCACTCAAGAACTGTCAGTTTTGAGAAATGTCAATTGCACTCAGTTTTCCTAGAGGGCGGTAATAGCCAATACAGAAATTAAGAGCAGTAATTGTTGGTTTACTGACTGCAGCATTAGCACTTTAATTGGCAACAACAAATACTGATAAGACACTGCTAACATCCTATACAGGTAATGGATACATGGACTTAAAGATGTGTAAAGTGGGGGACAAGTCGCGATTTCGGATAATACAGATTTTCGGAGAATCGGGTTTCGGATAATAGGGGTTATACTGTACATATAATACTACCCCCCCCCCATTATGTACAATTGCCTACAAAGTAAAAAACAGTATCTAAAGGCAACCACTAACCTTGGTTCCATGTCATAACGGTGATGAAATAAGGGCAAAGTCAATTACGGCGAAGCAAAAATGGTGACTACACTAACGGTCGGTGACATGAAATTACAGCGGCTGTATTTAAGGGCAAATTCAGAAGGCATTCTAATGAAGACTGTCTACACACAGGCTTCCCCTTCTGGCTCACAGGATACTGTGCAGACATTGTGCTCCGGTAGCTCACCTGCCCCCCCCCCATGCACAGCATACTGTGCAGACATTGTCCTCCGGCAGCTCTCCAGTGTCTACTAGCTTCCCCCACCAGCACACCTTTATTCTCACTCTAATCACTCCAACTGTTTCAATGTGGGGGCTCCTCCCCATGCACCCCCAAACCCCCCCAGTCCTAATTATCCTACTCCGAGTTGCATATTGATCACCAATATCGTCACTGTAACTGCAGAGTCACTGTTTTTGTTATTGCCATTATGCAGTCACCCCATATAGTATATCTATAGCACTACAGCCCCTTCCTGATGTGGTTTTGTGGGTGGGGCTGTATCAGGAAGTAAGACTGTACTTGCAGTAAGTTAAGTGGCATAAGAAAGGTGGCTATCTTGTGTGCAGAGAGTAGTCTTGCACATACAGTGATCCCTGGATTATCCACCAGATGTTTGTACAAAATGATAGCTATTCCATTGCCCCTTATTATCTCGCAGCTATCCATCCAGTTTTCCTTGTATGAAAATGGGCGGACAGTCAAAAGTGCACTGTAGATTATCAGACTGAAATCAAACAGTATGTCACACTTGGGGGGGAAAAGGGAGACTAGAGAATGGTGGGCACTGTCGCTAATATGATACTGAGAGGGGGGGAGCAGAAGGGTAGGAATTTTGATTTATATTCTGTTGCCTGTATCTCTTTACATGCAAACTGTATCCTAACATGAGATACAGTTTGTATGCAAATGGTTTCCAAGGTGCTTTACAGTCTGTGTTAGGGTTCCTTTGCAGCAAAGGGGCATGGTAATGGCAAGAGGGGGTCCCATATTTCTCTTGGGCCTAGGGCTCCAAGTTACCTTAATCTGGCCCTGGTGACAGCAGAATAGCTAATGTGATCCTGAACTGGAATGAGATAGTGAGTAAGGAAGGCTCTTGCGGTCAGCCATCTACCACCAGGGCAGCACTTGGCATCTCACAGTGGGGGTGGCTACTTTGTATGTAAATAAGGCACTGAGTTTTCTCCCAGTGTCCCAGCTTGTGGAATTTCTCAGCCATCACCAAAGGAACCCTTGGCAAACAATTCATGAAAGGTGGGGGAGTTGGTTTTGCAAAACAGATTGCTTGACAATGCCTGAGCTAGATCTAGAAGTCATGGTGCGAGAGCAGCATAGGACCCAGAAAGGGCTGGGAAGAAGATGGTTGTGAGCTCCTAGTCGGGTTTTGAAACTTTAGTTGCCTATTTTGGTGGCTTATTATAGCAGGCGTGACAATTACGTTTGTAATAAAGAGTTTTTATATATTATGCCTAAAACTTCGTCATTGTGACTCGACTTCCTTCAGAAGAAATCTCTCTTCATCTGAACCGTGAATGTTATCAATACATTTTATACAATTCCCATTAAAATGGAAAGTGCTAGTACAAACAGAAATACACTGTGAACATATCTGTACAAAAAACAGTCTGTATTAGGCTTTCTTGGCACTGGAAATCTGGCACCTTAATGGTTTTCTGCTAGGTGGCACCAATTATCCATTATATATTTGTGCCAAGAAGGTATTGATAGTTCAGTCAGCCCTGGCACTATTGCATTAAACATAATTCGCTTCCATGCACACTCATTTAGTAGTGATGCTTGCAATGATTTAATCGATGTAAGTGATGGCTTAGTAAATTATTGATCAAACAGCAGAACATGTTATAAGAAGCAACATTTCAACTAAATCCTTCACTGGAAAGAATGTGTGTATAGAGAACAAATGAGAGTGCACATGAGCAAAGGTGTACGAAAAGGGTGACAGGACATGTAAAAGTAGAAGGGGATAAAATGCAGAAGATTAGGTTGGGCAAATACAAGACAAATAAGGGCTCCATACTGCGTCAGTTATGAGCTAAACACATTTACTGCTTGGTAAATAATAGGGTTCAGTGTGCATTAATATCATTTGTAAAATGGGTCAGGATTGCTGCTTGGTGGATGAGCCAGGTCACTTTCTGTGCCTATATATGCTCATAAATGCACAGTGTTTCATTTTTCTAAGCTAAAATATTTCATTTGGGGCCTTTTTATCAGTGCAGTAAAACACTCCAGAGTGCTACATTCACTGGGATATGTAGGTACTCCTCTGATGTGTGCTGAGGAGCACTTGGCCTATGGCCTTGTGCCTCAGCACCAGTGGGCTGCCTGTATGTAAGCCTGGGGCTCACTCGGAACACCACTCCAAACACTCCTTTGAAGGTGCCTGCCTGGGTTCAGGGGTATAGGTTGGTTTAGGCGAGTTTAAATGGCACACTGCCAGTGCCTTCAACTGAGGTTGTCCCTGGGAAGTACCTGGTGGCAGTAAGGATATAACCCCCTGGAAATAACTACTCCCCTGTTCCACATAGTGACAATCCACAGAACTGTGCACAGACAGTACCCCACCTAATAAATGGCAGTATGCAGAAATAAGGTACAGACAAAAGATTAGGGCTTATTAGAGAAGGCTGGGACAAGGTTCTGTGGAAGCAAAAGCTATAAATAAGCAAGGCAATAAACAACAGTGGCAATCACTCACCATCCCATGCCATCCACCACCAGTCCTGCAATGCCTTTAGCTGGCTGGTGCACCAGTATTACTTTTACCCACCAATACCTAGGAGCTTCCTTTGTACAGTTACCGGGTACCACAGTGCTGATGGACCACTACAAAGCTGCCTGAGCAGTGCCTCTGTCCAGTCCCTGCACAGCTCAAGACTTTCTGTTGCCCTACAGGCTCTAACAGCCTAACTACAGTACCTGTAGCTCAAAACAGGACATTTTCAGGGCCACAACTCCAATAGAGTACTTAGGGTTCAGCAGACTTTACAGACCCCAGAAACCCTCCAACTCAAGGTTTAGGTCTCTCTCTCAGTGCATGCAGCTGTTGTGTCATGCCTGCTGGCCTTCTCGGTGGTATCACAGTGGTCACTGCAGCTCAAGGGGCTTGCAAGCGGAACTGAAGTTGAGCAACTCCCTGTTCTTTGATGGTTTTTGCCCCATGTGGGGACTTTTCACTCATTGTTAGGGACTGTTTTCTCCTCTTCTGCACTCTTTAGGGACTTAAGCAACAATACAGGTGGTGGCTTAGAGCAGTCACTGCCACAGACTGGCTTCCTCTTTTTTTTTTTTTTTTTAGCAGTGTTGCTCTTGTTGAAACACAATCCAATAGGCTGTGAGTCCAGTCTGAATCAGTCCTTCAAGGTTTGGACAAATAACTCTTCATGAATGTCTTTATGCACATTACTAACCTGCCAAAGTCCAAGCACCAGAATTCTTTCTTCTTCTTTTAAGCCACAGAATGTAGCTGCCTCCTCCTGAAAGCAGAATATGCATACCCTGTGCTGCTGGCTCATGCACACCTCTATATCTCTGCAGCAGCTAGAATTTAGCAGTTAGAACTGTGCCAAGTTGTTTGTTCTGAGTCTTTTATAGGGAGAGGGGGGGACTCAACCCCTGATTAGTAAACAGAAGAACCCATGCTTTTGTCTTGCAAAGCCAGGTGGAGCTCTGCAAATCCTGAACTCCCCATCAGTCGAAATTCATGGCCAAACCTTGGCACCTTGTAAACCCTATTCCATGACTTGTAAGTGCCAGGGGAGTGTGTGGTCACCACGATGCTTGTTTATTTTATTCTAGATCCTTTTTTTCTGTATGTCTGTAGATTCAACTACACTTTTGTTGCACCTTGAGGTACTTATTTGTGCATGCCCTGACCCTGCTGCCTGCTCTGGGGCCTAGGGCATGTGTCCTGCTGCTGTCATGAGTCACAGCCTGATGGTGCAAGTGGTTGCAAGGGAGTTGGCAGCAGAGCCACTCTCCCAAAGGTGCGTTCCTGTGCCCACATGCCCAATGGTGTTTTCTTCTTTCTCCAAGCCTCACTGACTGTCCTAAGAGTCAGGGTTTCCCACACAGCCCCCAGCCATGAGGTCTGCTGGTGCGGCAACAAAGCCTCTTTGTTTGCCAACTGCAGCATCAAAGCTGAAAGCTGCCAACTGCACCAACAATGCAAAGCCCTCAGGGGCCACAGTTCATGCTGCAGCTCCTACTTCCCTCTCCCAGTCCCTGATGTTACAGTCCATGAGGACCAGGGAAGAAGCTGTTGTTGCTGGGGCTAAAGAGCCCATGATGTTAGACCCTGAAATGAGGGGCGCACACATGTATCCCATTATAAATCACTAATGTGATTTCAGACAAGCAACATGTAGTGCCACTGTATCCCTTACCCAGTGTCAGTGGCTGAGCAGGTTGCATACTTGCCTCTGAGGCTGGAAGATCAGAAGGTTGTGAGTTCTAGCCCCACATCACAAACTTGGGGTAAAACCCAACATTAACACTGTAATGCAGCATGAAGGGGTACTGTACTCCTGAGGTGCAATTTTTTGGATAACACATTAAACCGAGGTTCTGTCTGCCTGTTCTGGTGGTTGTTCAGGTGTACATGAAAGATCCCATGGCATTTCTCTAACAGAGTAGGGGAGTTTCCCCAGTATCCTGGCCAAATTTCCCCTGTTCACTAAAAATATCACCAACAGCTTAATGTGGTTAAAGTTCAGGTGGTTTCCATGTGTGTCCCTCTGAGGCTAAAAATCATACCAGGTGAAAATGGTGTTTTTAATATAGAGCTGTGAAAACTCCACTTCTGAAATTGCATCTGATTTGACAGCTAAAGGGACAGTGTAGCACAAATCAGTTACCGCTACCTTGGTAGCTATCCTCAGATAGGAAGAAGTGAACAGTATGCTAGGAACGTGGTGCCTATTTGAGCTGCTCTTATGGTGGAGAGGGCTAAGGTACAAGCAGTGGAGACTCAGAGACCAGGGTTCTGTTCCTGGTCTCCCAGTCATTGTAATTTTACATCCTCCCCACATCAAGTTATTTTTGTTGTTGTTCCCCTCACCCAATGTAACCCCCACCAAGTTTCTCCCCATCCCCAAGTTCCACCCCCTGTGTAGTAGATTATACTAATTTTGGGGGCAGTTGGAGGCAATGCCCCCCCGCATTGGGGGTGTGGGGGAGTGGAGCCCCCCACAAAAACTCAAATTACTTTTTTTTGTTAGCCATGGTAGCGGTTGGTGTGTTTGTGGACTGCTACCATTGGCTTTGTTGTTGTGGTCACCGTTTTGATTGGGCACTGTTATTGACAGAGCCATCTCTGCGGTCTTGACCTAGTGTCCTAAAAATAGGCAGAATTGCCTAGTCCTCTTTTCCTGATCAGGTCAATAAAAATAAAATAAATAAAGTATCCTTTGTACAGTGTGCTCTCATGCAGGAACATTGGTGGGAGCGCTCAACTTGAGCATCAGGGGGAGGATGGCAAAATAAAAGAACAAGAAAAAAGTCTTAACTTATTATAAATGACTTGAGCTAAAGTTGAGCGATTTCTAATAACATACTAGGGCCTGCGAGGGATGTCTCTTACGGTATAAGGTTAGAGACTCCTGCCATGTGGGCAGACTGAACTGCTCAGCTTCTCTTTGTGTCCTGTCGCCCATACCTTATGCTCAGGGGGTAGGATTTTCAAAGCATGGCGCAGGACTTGCATCTAGCCCTGTGCCACAGCACTTAGGTTTGTAACTGCACCCAGTTTTGTACAATCTCAGGTGCAGTTGTGACAGTTTCCATGAATTATGCCAGCTTGTGCCAAATATCTGGCACATACTCTGTAAAAATGGCCCCCAGGATTGCTGCAAGTTAGACCAGAAAAAGTTGGTCCAACTTGCAGTAATTGTCACATGGGATAGACAATCCCATTAGATCACTGGAAGCCCCGTGCACTGTATCGTCAGTGCATCGGGGCTTGCAGCAATCTAAGGCTTTCAAAAATCCTGCCCAGAGTCACTTATACCATAAGAGACATTCTTTGGAGACCCTATTAACATATAAAGAAACACACACCCTGTTGTGTGGTATTGCTTACTTGAAGGAATTTTCCAGTTTCTTGAAAAATACAGTATTGACAGTTGAAATCAGCAGGACTCAAATCCTTATAACATTTAATAAAATTAGAATTTCATAATATTCCAATCATTATTACTAAAGATGTTTCCAGGAAAAACAGGCTCTTTGCCACTTAGACTTTATCTATCCCTGCTGCATTTCCTGCTTTGAAGCCATAATCCTCTGCTATGACATCACAGTCTGTTGCCATGCTAGTAATTCTGATGTCACAAGCAGGGGACTGTAATTTAAAAACATCAATAAAATGACTGTGTACCAATCATTTTTTTTTTTTAACTTAACATTTTTATTAAGGATAAAAGACAGGTAAAATTTCACTACAAAAAAATCATACAGCAGTTGATCCAAAAGAATGCACCAAAAATAATGTATAGGTTCTGCATCAGTTAAATAAATGCATAATAAATTAGGTTCCTAACACATTAATTGAATGTCTCTTTTCCAGGATGAAGAACATGGTGGTGAAAATTAAGCTGTATATCGCTGTCCATTGGAATCATTGACCATGCTCTCAACAATTGTGAGGGCCCAATAAAATAAAGTTTCAGACTTACTGCAGTACTGAATAATTGGCATCCTCTCATGTTTCTTTTTAGCCTGACATAACATAAGAAATGGAACAATAATCGATTAATGAGAAATACAGTCATCCACTTGATGAATACATTCTACTTGATTTATGCTTATTCAAATAAAATTAAGTCATCATAAAACTTTTAGCACCATTTTAAACAGAGATTATAGGAGATAATTTTCCCTTTATAGTGTATAAAAACTGAGACACCCTTATTTTTTCCCTTTCCTTCATTTCCCCTCATTACTGCATAAGGAGCTGTTTTAAACAGGAGTACCCCCCATTCTACATAATTAAAGTAAGGAAGCCACTGTGAGTTAAACATTTCTGTTTGAAGCTGTAGAAGGGCTGCACAGGCCTCCATAGTACTAATTTGTGTTAAGTAACAGAACCACTGTCAAACAGCTATTTTATTCAGGGTAATCCAATTTTGAGTTATGGCCTTGAAAGCTACAGAGATCAGAAAATAAGTATCATTCTCCACTAGAGTGAATACCCCTAGGAGGTAAGCCCAATGCCATATTCTCAAATAAAAGGTCTGCTTCCAGCAAGAAAATTGTTAAAACAGCCTCAGTCACTCCCCCAAAAAAACTCTGAATGCTGGAGAAGCTCCAAAAAACATACTAATGTGAGCCCCTTTGACACAATTCCTCCAACATTTATCCGATGGATCAGAAGCATAGTGTTTAGATACGACTGGGGTTATAAAATAGCGCATACATATTTTCCAACAGAACTCTCTCCATGATGGAAAATTGGTGATTTTATGGATACCCCTCCAGATTTTGGACCAGCAACCCTTTGGGAGGATGGTGCCTAATTCCTCATACCATTTATCTTCAATTTTTTGTAATGCTGCATCGCCCATACCCTCTTGTAAAGCTTTGTAGATTTGAGAAATAAAGCCTCTACTGTCTCCCAGAAAACTCTTGCTATATGTTAAACGCACAGTGTGTGCAGGCGGGTGTACTAAAGTTTCTATCCCCATGACCAAGAGAACATAATGCCTACGCTGAAGAAATTGGAAAAAATCCTGTCTGGGAATATTACATTCTTTCTATAGGATTTTAAAATCCTTAAACACCTCTCCCTGCAAGAGCTGTGGCAGAAATTTTAATCCCAATCTGGCCCAACACAGAAAACATGGGTCTTCTTTACTTGCCAGAAAATCAGGCAGCAAGGTGAGAGGAATATGCCAAACCAGAGTTTGAATCTCCCGGCAGCTTTGTGCATCCGACCACACTGAGAGACTATGCCTGGTCCAACAATTTGTAATATGTTTCAAATCACGTGATAAAATTAACCAGGGAAGGACTTTTAGGGGTATCTGGGAATGTGCATTCTCTTCCATAGCATACCACCCCCCTCTTCCTTCCGGGGATATCATTCTCACAATTGGTACTATCTGGGCCGATCTATAATAATGTTGTAAATAAGGAATTCCTAAGCCTCCCTTATCTTTTAAGTCCAAGAGTAGGAACCAAGAGAGTTGGAGTCATTTACCTGCCCAAACAAACTGTGATAATTTTTTCTTGAGGTCCTTCCAATCAGCTACTGGAACAGGCAGTAGCAGTGTCGAGAATAAAAATAGAAAGCAGGGTAGTACACTCATTTTAATTGACTCTGTACGATTCATGCGTGTGAGAGGCAGGGCTTGCCACCTATTTAAATTAGCATTTACTTGCTGGTGCAGGGTGCCATAATTATATTTATATAAGTCCGACAAATGACAGGAAATCTGCATTCCAAGGTACCACACCTTGTCTCTAACCCATTTGAAGGCGAACAGATTTCTGAAATTTTGGGGAAGGGTGCCCCTAATACACAAGACCACTGATTTTTCCGTGTTAACTTTAAAACCTGAAATCTGTCCATAACTTTTTAATAAATTAAGTAAAGGTGGACGGGAACTCTCTGGATCCTCTAGATATATGAGAGAATCATCGACATATAAGGACATTTTATTCTGTACTTTCTGAACCGCTACACCCTTAATCTCCTTCATCCCTCTAAACACCAGAGCAAAAGGCTTCATACTTAATGCGAAGAGCAATGGTGACGGGGCACAACCCTGTCTCGTACCTCTTTCTATATGAAAGTAGTCTGAAATCATGCCATTAACCTGCACTCTAGCTTTTGCTTGCTGGTAACTAAAAGGTACCCACTTAAGGAAGTTGCCCCCATCCCCATACACTGCATAAATTCTAATAAGTATGTCCAGTTAAGGCAGTCAAATGCCTTTTCAGCCTTGAGAAATAGGGCTAGCTGCGAGGTTGAAGTGTCTGATTTATATTTAAATATATTAAGTAGTTTTCTAATATTATCCGATAGGTAACGATGGGGAATAAAACCAGTTTGATCAGTGTGCACCAATAATTCAATATCATTTTGTAGTTGTAGCGATAAGATTTTTGTAAGTATCTTAAAATCCTGTTTAAGGAGAGAAATAGGTCTGTACACTTTGCATGCAGCCCTATCCTTTCCAGGTTTTGGAATAACCAAAATCAGGGCCTTGTCCCAGGAGTCCAGCAGTTTCCCCTCCTCCAAACATGTATTATAAACTTTAGCTAAAATAGGACAGAGAGTGTCCTTAAGTTTTTTATATAGTTCAGCGCTGAACCCATTGGGCCCAGAGCTTTACCAACTGGAAGTTGTGTAATTACCAGATAAACCTCTTGTATAGTAATAGGGCCCTCAAGGAAGGCTTTGGCCTCCTCCGTCAGCATCAGAAGGTGAAGTTTACCCAGATTGTCCCTAGTAAGATGTTAAACCTCTTCCCTTGCCTTGTCTACTGCATATAAAGCTTGATAATAAGACTTAAATTGGGCTGCTGTATCCCTCGGTTGAGTCCACATTCTAGTTGGATCATGTTTATCCCTTAAGTCAAGGACATGCCTATCCGCCTGAGCCTTTCTCGGCCTGTAGGCCAGGTTTCAGTTTATGCATTGTCTCTAATTGTAATGTTTTTTTTAGATACATCATCATTAATTGGGTTAGTTTCTTCTTTGCAGAGGCTTGGCTGATAATTTCCCCCCACAGGACAGCTTTAGTCGTGTCTCTCATAAACAGAGAAGAGGTCTCCTGTGAGGAAGGGGGAGAAATAAAATCTGATACAGTTTGGGCAAGCTTCTTCACTAAGGATTTGTCATTCAAAAGAGAGACTCCAAGTAGTTGTTTTATCCTTATATGGCAGAAGTAACTGAAGTGAGACTGGGGCGTGATCGGATAGTGTGATATTATGTATTTTAGAGGTCAAAATAAAATGAAAATCTGTTTGTTGTGTAAAAAATAAATCAGTATGGGACTAAGACTGCTGGGCCATAATAAAGAAGGAGAAATCCCTCTCTCTCCCGGGTGTTACGCTCTCCATATATCTATCAGCCAAAGCTCTTCCACATAGGTGTTCAGGGTTTTTGCATCTATAGCCTGAAGAGTGGTCTTTTTGAGGGTTACAAACTGTATTAACATCACCTCCTTAAATGATTTGACTCTGCGGAAGATCAGCTATTTTGGTGAAAGTCACTGCCAAGACAGGGGATATATTTACATTAGGGGCATAAACATTGATAAAGTGTACTTTTTTCCCCTGAATGGCACCAGAAATTCTGTTATATCTGCCCAAAAAATGCATTTCTGAGGATTCAACAGATAAGACACTACCCCTTTTAAGTAAAATAGGTACCCCTGCCTTTTTTTGCCCTGGGGTGAGATGCTGCCACCACCTGCCCCGCCCAATTGCAATGCAGCTTTAAATGTTCAGAGCTAAACAGATCCATCTCTTGTAAAAACGCTACATCGCAGTCCATTCTCTTGAGCTCTGTAAATAATCTAGTGTGCTTAACAGGGGAATTAACTCCTTTAACATTATAAGCACAGATATTCAAATGTGCCATTTTAAAGGTTTAAGGAGTTTGTAACATACACTGGATTGGTCCTCATTGAGTCTTTATTTATATCAAGGATTCCGAGTATTGAAAAACACAGCATTGTGATGGCCTGTAACAGTCTAGCATTAAATAGTTGAATTAACTCAAAACCAGAATCAGGAACCTTTAACAAAAACCAAACAACAAACTTGGTTCCTCGAAACATAATACTGAACTTGCTTCTTAGGTAACTTAGTGTCTTAGAGAAAAGAAAACCGAATTTAAACCACTATAAGGTATTACCTACTGTAAGGCAATTGCCTTACCTAGCCCCCTAAGTTCAAGGGAGCATGTGGTGTCTAACTCAGCTAGTCTGGGTCCTCAAGACACCACTTAAGAAAATACCACTGTGCTGACTTCTGGGAACTACGCCCCCTTTTTGTTTTAGACAAATCAGCAAACATTCGTCATGGATCCGAGTATAACAGTAGTGTGAGCCCGGCTAACACAAAGACTAATCTAATTTCTGAGTAGAACCTTTGTCCCAGGCCGAACGCCTCTCACTGAAAGCCAGGACAGCCCCCCCTCAGATCAAGTACATAATTCACTTGCCCCACTTGTCCAGATGGGCTATATCCCTTATCCAATTAAAACATTTCAGACCAACTTTCTGATCATGTTTGGTCCTATTCCCTTATAGCACCCACTTAACCCCAGATCCAATGGCAACATCAATAAATTAACACAGCATTGAAAGCTCCTTAGTGCAATCCTTATACCTACTACACCCTGCTTAAAAGGGGAGTCACTATAACCCCGCTAAATGTGGACTCCATGAATAAATATAGAGCTCCCCCCAGCCCCCTTGAGTAGAAATTGACACTTCATCAGTCCAAACAGAGCTGGACACCTTTCCTTGTGCACTCACCATGGGGGAAGAATAAAAGGTAGAATCCCCTCTCTGTACAGTCTGTTCCCCTTATCATTAGTTCTACCACCAACTCCCTTTGGTTTCCCAGACAGACACCCCCCCCCATTCATCTCTGTCCTTCCAACCTCTAAGTATAGAATTATCCCACTTCCCATTTCAACAACACTTGTAAAACTAAGTTATTTTAACAATTTTCAGAGTGGGAGAGTTGACAGGCAATCTAGTGCCAGCTTATAGTCGCAGTCCGGTCAAGTGAGGAGTCAGATTGCAAAAAGCCTTCCCTCAGAATCTGATGAAAAATTGCACCCCAATTGAGCCATTCTAAAATTGTCTCTTTGGAGAGGAAGAGGAACCCTCTTTACTCTTTCGACTTAGGGTTTTCTGATCTGCATGCTTCAGGAGCTTGACAAAGTCCGGGGTAAGGGGCTTTGGAAGAGTGCCAGGGATGCCACACTCCTGGCCATGATTAACGATGCTCCACGTGTTCTGCATCAACTTCTTTTCTAAAGAATCCATCTCTAAGTCAAGGAGGGTGATCTTCCAGTTTTTGAGAAGCACTGCAGCCTCCACCAAAGAAGAGAACAACTTCGGCCCAGATTCCAGGTGAATTTTTAGTTTGGCTGGAAAGTTTCATTGTGCCTGGATTCCCTTCTTGTCTAATTTCTTTGATAACAGCTCTCACCTGTTGTTGCTCCACCTGCAAAGTTGGGGATAAGTTGTGATCAATGTAGATAGGGGTACTTTTGTATTTTTATTCTTTGTGCTGCCAGGCTTCCTGTAAAATGTGGTCCTTTGCTTGGTAGTTTACCATCCTCATGACCCACGATCTGGGGTGAGCATTTGGGATGGTGGGCTGCAGCCCTAGGGAGTGGTGGGCTGTATCCATGCCTATTTGCAGATGACACAAAGATCTGTAACAGAATTGATACACAAGTGTGGTAGAAAGGATGAGAAGGGACTTGGCAAGGTTGGAGGATGGTCAGACATATGGCAACTTAGATTCAGTGCAAAGAAGTGCAAAGTAATGCACCTGGGAAATAAAAATCCAGGAGAAAAGTACACAATAAGAGGGGATGTACTAATAACAACAATAATGGAAAGGGATCTGGGTGTAGTCATAACAGATGACCTAAAGGTGGGTAAGCAATGTGAGAAGTCAGTAAGGGGAGCCGGGGGATACTGGGATGCATAGGGAGGGGCATAACAAGTAGAAAAAGGGAAGTGGTTATCCCTCTGTACAGACAGTTGGTGAGACCCCATCTGGAGTACTGTGAGCAGTTTTGGAGACCTCATCTACGCAAGGACATAGACAGGATGGAAGCAGTCCAGAGGAGGGCAATTAAAATGGTGCAGGGTCTACATCAGAAATCATATGAAGACAGACTGAGAGAACTTAATATGTATACCCTTGATGAAAGGAGGGACGGGGGACATGATAGAAACTTTTAAGTACCTCAAGAGAATCAACAAAGTCCATGAGGGTAGCATCTTTCAGAAAAAGAGATGTATAAGAACAAAGGGGCACAATTTAAAGTTGGGAGGGCGGCTCGGGGTAATGTGAGGAAATTCTTTTTCATGGAGAGAGTGGTGGACGCATGGAACCGCCTTCCTGGAGAGGTTGTGGGATCTAAAACAGTGGGGGAATTCAAACATACATGGGACAGACATAAGGCAATTATAGTGGGGGGTTGCAGGAAGTAGGCTGTTGGTTAACTATAATCTGCAGCTTATCCAATAGGTAGGGAAATAGGCAGACTGGGTGGGCCAAGTGGTCCTTATCTGCCATCAAAGTCTATGTTTCTATGTTTCTATGTCCAGGTGGATGCCATCAGGGAGAGACAAAGTGGTCTTTATTAGATGTTGGATAAAATCCAATGTCGAAGCAAATCCTTCCTCCACGCCCTCTGGCACACCATGCGCTCTAAAGTTGTTTCGACATGCATGATTTTCAATGTTCTTGATTCTGTTTTGAAGGTCCTGATCCCTTTGCAGCAAGTAGAGGACAACCCTCTCTGTGGTTTCTTGGGCCTCCATCATTATTTATTTGTTAAATTTTGGTGACCGGGTGAGCCCACTGGGCCCCAGAGCTCCCTTTTTCAGGGGCGAACCGGGGTTACATAGCAACAATATAAACAAATCAGCAGGAGTTACATGTGTACAGTCAGACATACAGTAGTGATACATAGTAGTGGTACATAGGTAAATAGAGTGATCCGCGATGCTGATAAGTAGTACTGTACCTAAAGGAACACACTAAAGTCTGGATAGGTCCAGAAAAGCTATTAGCAGAGGGTGGTCTCAGCATACTACCAAGCAGAGGACCAAATTTTACAGGATAGCTGACACTTTGCTGGTGTTTTCCGATACCTTTTTTATGTGGTTTCTGGATATCTTGCTTAAGGTCAACAATAGATGACTCAATTTTTTGAACTGAGTGGAGGATTTGATTTAGGACTTTTCCCAAATTGTGAGGGGGAACATCCTCATCCATCTCAGGGTCCGAGGAAGAATCTGATTGCGATCGGGTATGCTGGAAGCGAGCCGCTATGCCCTCAATGTCCGCATCCAGAATCAGTTGCTTCATTTTGTCAGCTGGAGCTGCCATTTTTATACTTTTGCCTCTGTTTTGTTTAGTAGCCATCTCCAGTCTCCACCCCTGCTAGAGAATCTGAAAAATAATGCTCGGGGAAAAGGATTGCTGTAGATTGCAAGGGATGGGCTCAGGCCTCCCGAAACTAGGCTGTCTCCGTTATGGTGATGTCACCAGAAGTCCCACCAATAAGTGATTTAAATTAGAAACTGTGCTAAAAGTTATTTGTGGCCTCTGCTTCACTACATTGCTCAAGATAGGATTACTACATAAAACTGTGCATTAGTGTTGGATTATTTTTCTTCTTTTCAATGTATAAAGATTATACTTAGTCAGTTGACAAGGGTCTTCACAGTGTCAATGGCATGTTGCCTAGGTTAATTGTGCTAGCCTGGGGCTGGGCAATGGAGGATGTCATTGGCAGGGGGTGGGACACTAGAAAAGACTACCAGAGGAGGCTATTATGCCAACATGGGGATCAGCTGAGAGAAGGGGGTTATTGATACCAAGGAATGCGTTACTTGTAGTTTTAAAATTACCACAGGGGTGCATGGCCTGGCTGTGCTGAAGATGGCTGCTTTATTCTGCTTCTCCCTGGGACTACTATCCATCATCGTCCATCCTCCTGATCCCAGATTGTCAGTGTTTACCAGCAAGTGAAATATAATTTTACTAACATCATAGCTCAACTCTGGTAAATTATTTCTCTATATCATAACTCTATAGCAATAATTTTTCTGCATTTATACTGCTTCTCTGTGAAGGCCTACTACAATGGCTGAGCAACTCCTGCAAAACAGCTCCCTCAGCAGAGTGGAAACTATGTTTCAACAGCTCATCTGTGAAGTTAACAACTTAAAAATAACATCTCAACAAAACTTCACTAGCATGCAAATGTTAGACCAAAAAATCAATGATGCTGGAGTTAAAGTTGCTCAAAATGAAAGTTCTATTAACATCATGCAAGCCACCATCGGAGAGCAAGACATAGTTATCAGAAACCTACAAGACAAAACTGTTGACATTGAAAACAGAAGCAGCTGCAATAACCTGAGATTTGTGTCTCTGCAACTTCCCAATCAGACTGGCACTCCCATATTATGGCTTCAAATCATGAACGCACTGAGAAATCCGTATCTCTCCAGGTTGATGCAGCACCTCCTGTCCGAATCTCAGCCCACTTGCTAGACAAAAAGAACTTGAATCCACCTTCTTCTAAACATGCCTGTTGTGCAGATGCTACTCCTTCTAGGCCTACCTCTCAGCACGAGCGACATGTTGGCTTCACAACACCCCTAACCCTCTCCAATAAGTTTTCTTTACTACAAGAGGACTTAAACTCGCCTCAGGAAGACTTCACGGAATCAGCTGTGGATCCTGTCGGCAATGACCTTTGAAATGCTTTACAGGGTGGCAGATCTTCAGATTCCTCTTGGGCTGAATTGGTGACCAGCTCCCCTTTCAAATAGGCAGAGCCTCCTAAAAAGAAACAGAAGGGGAAGCACAAAAACTAATCGAACCTATAAATGATGCCTGGGCATGTGTAAGTATTAGTACCTCTCGAGGTTAGTGCCTAATTAACCTCGGCTCTCTGATCACTAACAGAATTGGTCTGCCCTGCAACCGCCCATCGCATTCCTTGTGTGTGCATACTATCGCATCCAGCTGGTTTAGAAAGTGATAAGCTGTACATCACGGTTACAGGCTTTTGATTTAATAGCATGTCATATTATTTAGGCATCTCATTGTGACAGTCTTGGAGTTTTCTATCTCAATGTAATGTCTGCTACATTATACATCCAGTTATTTCTGCATATATTACTTGTGTCAGTTTTTGAGTATCCCTAATGTTGGGTATGTTCTTCTTTTAAAGGGCTAGTTCTTATATAATGTTAGACTAATTCATATGTGCTCAGTGATTTTCTATATTCAGTTAGAGGTGTCTACCATCTTTTTCATCAGTATGTCCTTCACACATAACCATTAAAGGAGGTTGCCTGCTTAACTAATTTGTGATCCAACATCACCCCACCCATTTGTTACCATATATAAACATAAATTTACAGTACTTTGGGGTTATATTAATGAGGTTCTCAACTAGTCATTACTTTGTCCACTACTACATCCCAGACTAACATTTAACACTTTAATATTTTTCTCTAGTCTCCTTGCCACTCCATCCCGCCTTTATCTAACTTTTAAATCCCCTTTTCTTTAACCATGGTATACCAACTTCTTGTACTGTTTTATTTATCTATCACTTAGTCTTCAGATTTACCCTACAATTAGGCATTACAAGCTATTTTCGAGGTGTCTTATCTTTATTATTTTCCTCAATGTGCTGCAATTAATAATAGATAACACAGTCTGACTCGAAGCCCTTATAATATGGCTTTTTAAGCCTGTGTTGTAATCTTATAGCTGAGCTCGCTCGACCCTCTCCAGGTCTTGAAATCTCACTATGTTAAAGCAACTCCTTCCCTAGGGGTGATTTTTGGATCTGTGCTACTATTAAATACCTAGTACTTATCAATAATATATGCAGTACCTCGAAGCCTGAACAAACTCAACTCTTATAAATGTCATAGTGCCAGAATGACTACGTATTCCTGTTCAATACCAGACTTTCACCAGATGCCCCCCCCCCCATATAATTTGGATCTTGTAATGCCTCAGCACCCCACAAATCCTTATACTATTTGGACCCTACTCGCTCCATTTTACCTGAACACTCTTCCTACATAAACACTTCTGTGTCTAAGCATCATGATCATGTGAGTAAGTACATAGTAGATGGCACAAGTACAGCTGCTCTTATAATTTTAGGACTTAGCCAACCATGATGGCATACTGTTTGTATTGCCATAATAGTATTTCAGCTCAGTTCTTTTTTCGAGTCTAACTTAGGTTCAATATATAATTATGTCTGGGATTGCATATACTTTCTGTAATTCCCTTTTCATATATGATAAGATGTTCATGGTTCCCCCCATGGAATTATGTTCACTTTAGTTCTAGTCAGTTATAACTTGATAGAAATAATTGTTTACAGTTTGTAGCATGGGTTTAAGATCATTTTCTCCCAAGATTTACTTACTATTTACATGCTCTGTAGTATAGCGAGAGAGTCTTGGTGAGTTCACCAACTCCTATCTTGCTATATTACCTAAAGACTTCATAGTGTGGTAGTATAACATGCATAGGTTTTGTTTAGTAACTATATATATGTCTTCTATATTCTTTTTACTACCTCTCTTCCTTGTAAGACCCAATGGAAACACTCACCCAGGATTACAGTATTTCCACAAACTAAATATCCTGCATGCATTTGACTATGCTAGCCCTCTCCCTTCTGAGTCTGTAACATCCTCTAGCCCTTTCAATATGAGTCCCATACTTCCTATTTGTGTTTTCATACTCATCTCTCCATTAACATGAGTGATCTAATTCTACATTCATGGAATGTTAAGGGACTCAACTCACCTTGTAAATGAAAGCAAATACTTTCTTACCTCAAAAAGCATAAAACTCATATTGCTTTCTTACAAGAAACGAAACTTTTAATAGAGGATGTCGACAGACTCAGAAGGGATTGGGTCGGTCAAGTATATGCGTCCTCCTCTACTTCTAAAAAATGGGGGAGGTTGCTATTCTATTACATAAATCCCTTAACTGGACCCTTATCAAATCTATCTCTGATTCACATGGCAGATGGATTATAGCCCACTTAAATACCCCTGCAGGTCCCCCTATGTTAATCAACATTTATGCCCCTAACTCTGATTCACCTGAATTCTTTCATAATATGGCCCAACAAATTATGAACACTAACTTAAACAATTCTCCTATACTTGTAGGTGGGGATTTCAATTTAGCTTTGGAAGCACATTTAAACAGAAGTAACTCTTTGTGTGATTCCCACCCCAGGAGTATTTCTGCACTCTCGATGCTAATGAAAGACTTTGGTCTCACCGACATTTGGAGACTACACCATCCTAGACAGCACGACTCTACTTTTTACTCACCGCTTCATAAATCTTATAGCAGAATTGACTACTGGTTTTCTTCCCCATTCATCACTGAAAAAATTATCTACACAACTATCCTCCTGATTACTATATCAGACCATTCTCCTATAAAATTACATCTTATTTGGGGCCCGGCCCCATCTAAATCCCCCTCCTGGCATATAGACCCGCTCTTATTGAAAGACCCTGATTTCTTACCTTGGATTAGATCCCAAATCCAAGAATTTATTTCCTTTAACAACATTCCTGATGTATCTCAAGGTACCATCTGGGAAGCACTTAAAGCAACAGTTAGGGGGAAATTATAAGCTATGCAGTACACAAGGAAAAACTAAGGAAACAGCAATTGGCAGATTTAGAGAAATCTCTTAAAGAAAAAGAAACCCAATATTATAAAACAAAAAATCCAGATGACTCACAACTTCACCTTGAAATTCTTCAGCTTAGAATTAAAATCAACGAATTAATATCCAGGAAAGCTGAACTCGCCCTCCTTAGACTTAAACACCATTATTGGGAACAAGGGGATAAATGCAGGAAGCTGCTTGCTTATCAACTCAAGAATCAACAGATGGAGAGACATATTGCCAGTCTGAAAGATCCTTCAGGCAAAATCCATACAGATAATTCCTCAATTAACCATATTATGTAATCCTTCTACCAACAATTATACTCTCATCCCACTCCCCCACAACCGGAATATATACAACAATTTCTGGACAATTTACAGTTACCACACCTCTCCCAGCAAGATATGGCTTTGCTAGATGAACCCTTTTCCCTAAAAGAGATACAAGCAGTGCTAAATTCCTTTAAATCTGGTAAAGATCCTGGGAGTGATGGTTTTTCCATAGACTTTTATAAACCCCTAGCTGAATTCTAATGCCCTTTACTGTTTAAGGTCTTCAAAGAGGCATCTTCACAAGGTAAGCTTCCCTATTCTATGACAGAAGCCATTATAACCATCCTACCAAAGAAAGACATAGATCCTTCTCCCCTATCCAGTTACAGACCGATATCTTTACTTAATACGGACGGGAACATTTTTTGGCAAAATATTAAATACTCGTTCAGAATCAATCATTTTGAAACTTGTCCACACCTCCCAAGCTGGATTTATCAAAAATAGAACTGGTTCTGATAATCTCCGCTCATTATTTAATTTCATCTACAAAGCTAAATCTCTTAAATCACCTGCCGCAGCTATAGCCATCGACTTTGAAAAGGCATTCAATTCTCTCAACTAGACTTATTTGTATCATGTTCTATCCCACTTTGGTGTCACTAATACATTTTGTACATGGATTCAATTACTATACACCCTCCCCTCTACCCAGGTTCTTACTAACTCTACTCTGTCCTCATCCTTTCATCTGGCAAGAGGTACCAGGCAAGGGTGCCCCTTGTCCCCCACTCTTTTATTCTAGCTATGGAACCCCTATCAGCTGCTCTTCATCAATCCTCCATGATCCAAGGTATCCCTATTGGTAATTCCCACTATAATTCACTATCCTACGCTGATGACCTCCTCATTCTACTCGAAAATCTTGACATTTTGGGACCACCCTTAATTATGTTACTTAGCAACTCTACTTCACTTTCTGGCTCGCTCTGAATCTAAACAAATTAAAAACAATGCCATTGAAAATTTTTTATAACCCTTCTATGAATACAATATTAGGTTTTCCTTGGGTCCCACAAGGTATCTCTTACCTTGGAATATAGATCACCTCTAAATTAAACAAGATATGGGATGCCAATCTTTCCCCATTATTAGCAAATATTAAAAACACTCTCAACAGATACAAACTGCTTAACCTCTCTTTTAATGGGAAAATCTCTGCTATCAAGATGTCAATAGCTCCCAAAATACTGTATCTATTTTCTAATATCTCTTTAACCCTCCCTACTTTTTTTTGTCAGAATTGATGATCTAATTGGCAATTTTTGATGGGAATGCAAAATTCCCAGATTTAGTCATAACAAACTGCATTCCCACTGGTCCAAAGGGGGCTTTGGGCTCCCCTGGTTCCAAGCATATTTTTGGGCCTTCCGCACTGCCAAAACTGTAAAGTGGTTTAATAAACCCAGCAAAAAATCACTGTTGTGGGTCTATATGGAAACATCTCTATATCCGAGCAATGTCACTACTTCCTTCATTCATAACCCTCTCCCCCCAATTTAAAATCTCACCCTACTATAGCATCATCCATATACTACTGGAAAATAATTCATAAACACCTTAAATACAAACCAACCCCTCTCATATATGGCCCCGTTTTGGGGAACCGCAACATCACTCTTGATAATCACCCAATATTTTGTTGTAATTGGAAAAACAGGGGCATTTTTTTCTTGGAGGATATACTTGTACCTCAGACTCTCAAATTAAAATCCTTTTCTGACCTGCACAAACAAAGGAATCTTCCCCAGCACGATTTCTGGAAATATTTACAGTTACACACGGCATGGAACCTTTATCCTCCTACTATTCCTCATCAATCTATATATGATACTTTTATTTCTGAATAGATCAAAACAAACTCTAAATTAAATAATATCATTTACAAACATATCAGAAATACAATTCCAGATTAATCTATCATTGCAAAGAATAAATGGAGTGCCCTTTTAAATTATAATATAACCAATTCACAATGGCATAACTGCTGACTATCCTGCCATAAATCTTTCAAGGATAATCGCAGTTCACTCATATAAACCAAAATTCTGCATCTGTGGTACAGAACTCCAGAGATTTTGCAAAAAATTGGCTTAATGAACAACAATAAATGCTGGGGCTGTAACTCCCCCAATGGCAATTTGCTACATATGTTATGGCATTGCCCTCCAATGCACAGTCTTTGGCATCATATTCATTTCTTTGCCATGAAAGTAATTGGTCCATCCTTTGCATTAGATCCAAAACATTGCATACTGGGCATTTTCAATGCTCATGCATACAAAATATCCCATTCTCAAAATAGGTGGTTATCCCTACTATTCCTTCAAGTTAAATGCCTTATACTAATGCATTGGAGATCCAACATCATTCCCCACCCTCCCAGATATTCTCAACCATCTCAATACGCCATCCTTGATCGTATGTCACATTTAGCCACTGACCGACTTAATTTAAATAATAAATGCTGGCAGAGCTATTTTAAATATTTAAACACGTCTACACATATCGTCACTTAATCCATGGGTTGGTATATGTTCACATTGCAACATCGCTTTTAGCTCTTTCGTTCCTTTTTCATCTCCTCTCTTTCTATCTTTTTATCTCCTTTTCTTCTCCCCTTTCCCTCTTCATTTTTGTTCACTTTCTTAGATATTTTTCTCTCTTTTTTATGTTCTTCCTTTATACAATCTTACACATACTTCTATTAAATTACAGCATAGTAGAAGTACAATCATGACTGCTCATATTTCTTGTTTGTATCTACTCCTTTTACCCCTTGAACCATACATTGCCATATTTTCTCTCTATCATACATATTGTACTGCTACATATTGTTTTCTCAACATTTGTTTTCCCCTTTAATATCATTGTATAATACTTCAGACATCATGTTTTTTTCCTTCTCCTATTAAGAATTTATGTAAGTGTATATAGGAGAATGTAGTGTATTTGTATGTATAACCACAATAATTACAATAAAAAGATTAACTGTAAAATAAAATTACTACAGGGATTAGGTGAGGGAGGGGTGCCAGTGGTACCAGGGTTGTGCAAGGATATAAACCACCACCAGTCAAAATATCCAGTATATGACCCTAAGTCCCTTGACCTCTTAGTGTAATAGTCCACCAAACCGGGGTAAAGTAGAATACCACTGGAAAGCTGTGCATTGAAACTTAGCTGTGCTATCCTGACCTACACAAACTACAAGAATAAAAATGGGCTGTGTGGGACTGGGTCACACTAGGGTGCTCAGCCTCTACGCAATCCAAAGAGCAAAATATTTAAGCAGTAACAACTGAGAAGCTAGTCATTTCAGAGGGATTAACAACTAGTTGGGGGATGGGTGGGCCGAAGCACAACTGAGGGCCACCTCCATCCAGCCAGTCATGAATCCAAGGAAATTAATGACTTTAAGGTTCTTATCATGATTATAAGTCTAATCACCATAACAGCTTTTGTTTTTATTGTTTATTTTGTACTTAATTTTAGGTTTTGAGAGGAGTGGTGTGAGTTGTGCATGCTGCACAGTGTCAGTTGCCAGCTGGATCAGTCATTTCTAGACATTTGTAATCCCCCTTCACAGGGGAGGGACTTGCTAGCCCCTTGCAAATCCCCCCCCCATGCTGGTATGGAGCGTGTTGGTGCCTTGGAAATGTAGGTGCATACCGGTAGGGGGCAGCCCCATTGAGGAATATATAAGGTTTGGTAGGTGGGAGTTGGGGGGAGAGGCATCTCAGCAGTTGGCAGCAGGGTAGTTGGCTGGAGGGGGGACCTCCCATTTTTTAGGCAGGTCAGCCTACAGCGGCACTGTGCTGGTCCATGTTTTTGCTCTGTCAGAGGGAGTGAGTCAAGCAGTAGTGGTCATTGGAGTTTCAGGGGCCGTCCATCCCCTGTGTAGGAGGCTGAAGAGGTGGGAGACCTATCGTAGTCACCGAAACACCAAAAAATGGTAGGAGTCTCGGGGACCCTGAAATCTCCTAAGGTACAGAACTCTGGGCCAGTGGGACTGTTGCAGTGGTGTCAGAGCCCCAACAGGGACCATCAGTTGGTGGCAGCAACTGGGGGTTATTTACCCATGTGGCACCCTGGTCCAGGTGTAAGGCTCAAAAGGAGGAACATGGCCTGGGACTCGATGGGGACTACCATGCTTGTGCCTGGGGCAGTTCCTGGGATTCACCATGCCCATGTCTGGGATGGATCTTTAGGCCATTAGGGGCTGTGGTTCTGTAGAACCTGGGATGAAAGGTGTGGGAGCCACTGCACTGTTTTGTTGAGCCACTCAGCTCTGGTGGGGAACACACAAGGTGGAAGTATTGGCTAGATCTGGGGCACCTATAGCAGCTACAGAAGGGGATGAGGCAGAGAACTAATGCTTTTGGGAGCAGCCACAGAGGCTAGGCCACCCATTGCCCAGGTACTGTTTTCCCTGGTGGCACTAGAGGGGTAAATCATTCCCCTGCAGGGACATAAGGAATGGAAAGGAATTTTGGGAATGTGCAATGAAAATACATTGGGTTTCTGTGGAAGAAGCTGGGTACTCATGTAATGTGCAAGCTCTGTCAGCTAGATCCTAAATTGCTGCAAAATCTGATGTTCGCTGATTGAAAAAATCTCATGCCTAAGTGCCACCAATGTGCGTGCTCTTTCTCTGTTAAAGAAGTTTGTTAGCCCCATGGAGTTGTTTTGGAAGTTCAAAAAGGTTCGCTTCTAGGCCCTAAATCATTATGGTGCCCCAGGAATTAAATTTCCTTGGGTCAGTAACTCTGTTGTCCACTAGGTGGTTGTGAAGAATGCCTCAAATGAATTAACTGTTTTTACTTTGTCTATTCCAAGACTAATCAGTTTCCTCATAGCCATTTAAAGAGTCTCTAGTTTTATTCCATCTCGGTCCTGGAGTGGTGAGAAGGTGAGATCAGAAGCTCCATTTTCCAGGGTTCCTGCTGAGGGCTGAATGAGTTGACATCTGGGGGGGTTCAGAGGCGCTCTGCAAGCATGAAGTCTTCAGAAGGTAGGGTGGCTCATTTCCATTATGTTTCTATCATGGATGTCTGCAAATTTTCCATCATGGAGATTCAAGGTTGGCACTTTTTGTCTGTGGCCCCATAGAAACATAGACTTTGACGGCAGATAAGGACCACTTGGCCCACCTAGTCTGACCATTTTCCTACCAATTGGATAAGATGCAGACTATAGTTAACCAACAGCCTACTTCCTGCAACCCCCCACTATAATTGCCTTATGTCTGTCCCATGCATGTTTGAATTCCCCCACTGTTTTAGACCCCACAACCTCTCCAGGAAGGCGGTTCCATGTGTCCACCACTCTCTCCGTGAAAAAGAATTTCTTCACATTACCCCTGAGCCGTCCCCTCTCTAACTTTAAATTGTGCCCCATTGTTCTTACACATCTCTTTTCTGAAAGATGCTACCCTCATGGACTTTGTTGATTCTCTTGAGGTACTTAAAATTTTCTATCATGTCCCCCGTCCCTCCTTTTCATCAAGGGTATACATATTGCTCTCTCAGTCTCTCTTCATATGGTTTCTGATGTAGACCCTGCACCATTTTAGTTGCCATCCTCTGACTGCTTCCATCCTGTCTATGTCCTTGTGTAGATGAAGTCTCCAAAACTGCACATAGTACTCCAGATGGGGTCTCACCAATTGTCTGTACAGAGGGATAACCACTTCCCTTTTTCTACTTGTGATGCCCCTCCCTATGCATCCCAGTATCCCCCTGGCTCTTCTTACTGACTTCTCATATTGCTTACCCACCTTTAGGTCATCTGATATGACTACACCCAGATCCCTTTCCATTATTGTTGTCATTAGTACCTCCCCTGCTATTGTGTACTCTTCTAATGGATTTTTATTTCCCAGGTGCATTACTTTGCACTTCTTTGCATTGAATCTAAGTTGCCATATGTCTGACCATTCCTCCAACCTTGCCAAGTCCCTTCTCATCCTTTATACCCCCCTTGTGTATCAACTCTGTTACAGATCTTTGTGTAATCCACAAAGAGGCATACCTTTCCTTCCAGACCCTCCGCAATGTCACCTATAAAGACGTTAAAGAGCACTGAACCCAGTACTGAGCCCTGAGGTACTCCACTAGTAACCCCTTCTTCTTAGAATGTGTCTCCATTCACTATTACCTTTTGTGTCCTGTTGTGCAGCCAGTTTGTTACCTAGGCTACCACCCTGGGACCCACTCCCAGGCTGGCTAACTTGATTATTAATCTTTTGTGCGGGACTGTGTCAAATGCCTTGCTAAAGTCTAGGTAGGCCATATCCACAGCCCCTCCCTGGTCTATTAATTTGGTCACCCAGTCAAAGAAATTGATTAGACTAATCTGACATGACCTTCCTGCTGTGAATCCATGCTACTTTGGGTCCTGTGTCCCGCTGGCCTCTAGGTACTCAACAATTCTTTCTTTCAGAAGTGGTTCCATCATTTTCCCCACCACTGAGGTCAAACTAACCGGTCTGTAGTTTCCTACTTCTGCCTTGCTCCCACTTTTGTAAAGGGGAATCACATCTGCCCTCCTCCAGTCCTCAGGTACCACTCCATCTTCCCATGATTTGTTAAAAAGTGTGGTTAGTGGTGTCACTAGGTCCTCCCTTAGCTCTTTTAGGATTCTAGGGTGAATCCCATCAGGCCTCATTGCTTTGTCCACCTTGAGTTTTAGGAGTTCTTTCAGTACTCTTTCTTCTGTAAATGGACTGTGTCAACCCCACTATCCAGAGTGCTTCTACTGTTTGGTTTAGGTAACTCCTCCTCTTCTTCTTTTGTGACTACTGAGCAAAAGTATTCATTCAGTATCTCTGCCTTTTCATTGTCTCCCTCTGCCCACCTCCCCTCTCCTTTATTAATCTTCACTATCCCTCCCTATAAAAGGTTTTATCCTCCTTAACTGAGTTGGCTATCTTTTCGTCGGTTTGGGCCTTTGCTTTTCTGACTGCCTTCCCCACTTCTTTCTGCTTTAATTGATACAGTTCCCTGTCATGGTCAGTCTGTGATTCTTTATACTTTTTGAATACAGCCTTTTTCTTCTTAACCTTCCCTGACACCTCTTTTGAGAGCCATAGTGGTTTTTTATTCCGTTTTGTTTTCTTTATTTGTTTCACACAAAGGCTTGTTGCCTCCATGATGGCAGTTTTGATTTTTCTCCATTGTTCTTCCACCCCCTCCTTTCTTGCCATTTGCTAATGCATTCCTCAGGTATTCACCCATTATGCCAAAGTCAGCCCTTCTAAAGCCCCCTTCCCTATACTTCCACCAGGTGCCCTAGACAAAGAAAAAGGGGGCTTACATGTTAATAACCTATCCAGTAACCAATCAGGAGCTTCGCTAGACTCATGACTATTTAATAAGACTTATAATACTCCTTGGAGGAACAATTTGTGCTTGACTACATGTACTCAATGTTCCATAAAATGGAGATAATGTAGTATCAATATTAACCAGTCTTGGGCCCCTATTCTTTTTTTGGTGAGGCCTACTAGGCACAAGTGCTTGTTTTCAGGGGTGACCCAGGAGCACTGGGGTGGCTAAGTGACTTGCTCAAATTCACACAGTATGTAAGTGGAGGTTGTAGGAATCAAAACAAAGTCTGCTGGATAAACCAGCTCATTCACAGCTTGTTGCTCTAATCTCTAGGCTATACTGCCAGCCAAAAAATATTCAAAAGGCTAGCATCATGCTAACCATCTTAATTTGGCACTAACTGGAAATAGCGCAGTCTGATGGGGCAAAATTCAGAGGCCTCTGGTGCACTATGCTAACCTAATAGTGCAGACACACAGAATACACCACTTCACCCATGCAAATGAGGGATCCTCTTTGTATACAGGGTGCAGTGGTATGTTTAGAAGTTTTGAAAGCCCCAAACAGCCTCTGCCACAGTGTTTTCTAATGCTTTAAGAATGCTACTCTAATTACTGTGCACAGTGGTGTGCAAACAGTCCCCCAGCCAAGTGCTGGGTAGCCCCTCCACTCCACCCCCCCCACAGTCATCACACATGTGCATCCAGTTATGAATGCTATCGTAGTCCTGGCATCCAATGGTCACCCCAGTCTGGATTACATTTCCTTCAGATACGTATTTTACAATATCCCTGGTGTCAAGTAGGCCCCCACTACCTGATTGCTCTGCCAAACTCCTACTCATATTGCCCACACATGTCCCTCCACCCCCTCCTCTCCTGGCCCCCCACTTATCGAAGCAGGCACTAGCCCCCACCCAAGGAAGGTGACTTGCACAGCCTTCTACTTACCATCTCAGCTGGCCACCATTTGAGAGAGGGAGCATGCTCACCTACTGTCGAAACAGCTGTTTCTACAGTATGCACATGGTCTCTCTCTGTCACTCAGACAGTGGCTGACTGAGGTGGCGGGAGAAGGAGCTGTACTGGTCACTGTGTCTGGGAGGGGGGAAAATGCCTGCTTGGGTGAGTGGGGGATCAGGGGTGTAGGGATTTGAAAGGGTTGGATGGGAAGGGGCTGGGGCGCCCACCAGACACCAGGGTTATTATAATATACATATTTGAAGGGAATGTGCTGCAGTCAGGTGGGGGGCCCACTAGATGCCAGAGATATGATAACATGCATATTTGAAGTGAATGTACTGTGATCAGGGGTGGAGGGGAACACTAGATGCCATGGATTTGTGCACACATGATTCAGAGACATATTGACAGCAGTCAGGGAGGGTAGCACAGGTCTGCACAATGCCTCCATGCAGTTGTGCACAGCGGCGTTGGGAAGCAATGCCAATTAGCTCATAATGACAAGCAAATTGTAATAGTAGTAGTAGTAGTAATAGTATTTTATTCATGTAAGCATGACTAGGTACACAATCCCATTAAGCCAGCACTCATTTGCAAGAGACACCTTTGCACAGATGTTTGTTTACAGGAAGGCAGTTACACAGAAACATAGAAGTTGACAGCAGATAAGGACCGCAAGGCCCATCCAGTCTGCCCATGTTTTCTACCTTATGAATGTGCCATAGGCCTTTACTCTGTCAATGGCCTATCTATTTATTCTCATCTGTATTGCTCCCTTATGCCTATCCCATGATTGTCTGAAGCCCTGCACTGTATTCCATATCCACCACTTCATGAGGTATGCCGTTCCATGAATCCACCACCCTTTCTGTGAAAAAGAACTTCCTCACATTACCCCTTAATCGGCATCCCTCTAATTTCATGCAGTGTCCCCTTGTCCTACGATTTTTCTTACATTAAACATGTTAGACTCTTTCATCTTGTTAATGCCCTTAAGATATTTGAATGTTTTGATCATATCACCTCTCTCCCTCCTTTGCTCTAGGGTATACATATTGAGCTCCTTTAATCTGTCCTCATATGTTTTCTGATGCAGTCCCTGCACCATTTTGGTTGCCCTTCTCTGGACTGCCTCCACTTTGTTAATGTCCTTGTGCAGGTGCTGCCTCCAGTACTGCATGCAGTACTCCAGATGGGGCCTAACCAGTGTCTTGTAAAGAGGGATTATTACCTCCCTCTTACGACTTGTGATACCCCTACTAATACACCCCAACATCCCTCTAGCCTTGCTTACCGCTTTAGTGGTCTGCTTGGATAATTTCAGGTCATCTGTGATGATGATGCCCAAGTCTCTTTCTTTCCTTGTGATTGCCAGCAACTCCCCTCCCAATCTATAGGTTGCTTCAGGGTTTCTCTTCCCTATGTGCATGATCTTGCACTTTTTTGCATTAAACCGCAGTTGCCACTCTTCCATCCATTTTGCCAGTTTATCCAGTTCTCATCTCATTCTGCCCACCCCATCTAGATCATCTACTCAGTTGCAGATCTTGGTGTCATCTGCAAACAGACAAATCTTACCCTCCAGTCCATCTGCAATGTCACTGATGAAGATATTGAAGAGAACTGGTCCCAGAACTGATCCCCGAGGTACCCCACTTGTGACTTGCATCTCTTCTGACTGTATACCGTTTACCACCACTCTCTGTTTCCTGCCCACCAACCAGTTTGCCACTCATTTGACCAACTTCAGACCCATCCCGAGCCTACCCAGCTTACTAATCAATCTTCTATGTGGAACAGTATCAAAAGCTTTGCTGAAGTCAAGGTAGGCAACATCAACTGCACCTCCTTGATCTACCACTCTGGTTACCCAGTCAAAGAAACATAGAAACATAGAAACATAGAATTTGATGGCAGATAAGGACCGCTTGGCCCACCTAGTCTGCTCATTTTCCTACCTAACAGATAAGCTGCAGATCCTAATTAACCAACAGCTTACTTCTTCCTACCCCCCACTAGGACTGCCTTATGTCTGTCCCATGCATTCTTGAATTCCCCCACTGTTCTTGACTCCAAGACCTCCTCAGGGAGGCTGTTTCATGCATCCACAACCCTCTCTGTGTAAACATACTTCATCACATTACCTCTGAGCCAACCCCCCTCTATCTTCAAATTGTGCCCCCTTGTTCTTGCACATCTCTTTTACTGAAAGATGCCACCCTCTTGGACTTTGTTGATTCCCTTGAGGTACTTGAAAGTTTCTATCATGTCCCCTCTCTCTCCTTTCCTCAAGGGTATACATATTAAGCTCCTTTAGTATTTCTTTGTATGTCTTCTGATGCAGACCCTGCACCATTTTGGTTGCCCTCCTCTGGACAGCCCCCACTCTGTGTATGTCTTTGCAGAGATGGTGTTTCCAGAACTGCACACAGTACTCCAGATGGGGTCTCACCAACTGTCTGTACAGAGGGATAACAACTTCCTGTTTTCTACTATTGATGCCTCTCCCTATGCATCCCAGTATCCCCCCAGCCTTCCTTACTGCCTTCTCACATTGCTTGCCCACCTGTAGGTCATCTGATATAATTACTCCCAGGTCCCTTTCCATTTTTACTGTTGTCAGTATCTCACCCCCTCATTGTGTACTCTTGCCCTGGGTTTTTGTTTCCCAGGTGCATTACCTTGCACTTCTTTGCATTGAATCTGAGCTGCCATACTTTTGACCACTCCTCCAACCTTGCCAAGTCCCTTCTTTTCCTTTCCACTCCATCTGGTGTATCAACCCTGTTGCAGATCTTTGTGTAATCTGCAAAGAGACATACTTTTCCTTCCAGTTCCTCTGCAATGTCACATATAAAGACATTAAAAAGGACCGGTCCCAGTACTGAACCCTGTGGTACCCAACTAGTAACTCTCCTTTCTTCTCTGTGGACTCCATTTACTACTACCCTTTGCGTCCTGTTGTCTAGCCAATTTTTTATCCAGGCTACCACCGTGGGACCCACTCCATGGCTGGCCAACTTGTGTATTAATCTTTTGTGTGGGACTGTATCAAATCTATGAGATTAGCTTGACAGGACCTTCCTGTCGTAAACCCATGCTGTCTTGGATCCTGTGTGCCTATGGATTCCAGGTATTGCACTATCCTTTCCTTAAGGAGTTCCTCCATACTCTTACCCACTACTGAGATAAGACTGACTGGTCTGTAGTTCCCTGCCTCCTTCCTGCTACCACTCTTGTGGGACGAGATCACATGAGCCCTTCTCCAGTCTTCTGGGACCACTCCTGTGCTCAGAGACTCACTAAACAGTTCTGCTAATGGCTCTGCTAGTTCCACCCTTAGCTCCTTTAGTACCCTGGGATGTATGCCATCAGGTCATATTGCCTTGTCCACCCTGAGCTTAGCGAGCTCTTGTAGGACCCTTTCTTTTGTGAAGGGACTATTGCACACCTCCCTTCCCCTTGAGTCCATGGTGCTGAGCTGTGGGCCCTGCCCTACCTTCCTCTCAGTAAATACTGTGCAGAAGTGTCTATTTAGGATAGATGCTTTTCCTTGGTCCTCCTCCTCACACTCCCCCTTATCCCCTTTGATCTTAGCAATACCCTCTCTGGACTTTCTCCTTTCACTAATGTATCTAAAGAAAGTCTTGTACCCTTCTTTTACTGTTCGTGCTAGTTTTCCTTGGTTTGGGCCTTTTTCCTGCCTTACTGACTTCCCTGCTTACCTTAGGAAAGTTTGGTAAGCCTCCCTATCTTTATCCCGCCGCATTTCCTTATATTTCCTGAAGTCCAGACATTTGGCTCTGATCTTTTCTGCTACTGTTTTTGAGAGCCAGACTGGGTTCCTCCTTCTTTTGATCTTGCTTTTCTCTCTAACACAATGGGATGTTGCTTCAAGTATTGCATCCTTAATGCTTGCCCACTTTGCCTGTACCCCCTCACCTGTATTTCTTCTTGCCAAGACTAGCTTAACTCTGTTGGCCATCTAATCAAAGTCAGCTCCTCTGAAGTCCCATACTTTTGCCTTGGAATGGGATGATTTAGTTCAAGTGGCCAAATTGAACCATACCATGTAATGGTCTCTGGCCCCCAGGTGACCTACCTGGAGATCTGTGATCCTTTCCCTGTTAGTCAGTACTAGATCTAGGATAGCCCCATCTCTTGTGGGTTGCTGTACCAGTTGTTTGAGGCCCTCCCCCTGCAGGGAATCCACCATGTGTCTAGTTCTGGTGGATGTTCCTGCTGGTATTGACCAATCTGTATCTGGCATGTTGAAGTCTCCCATTATCAGACCCTCCCATTAGCTGTCATGTGTTGTATATCTTCTAACAGTAATGTGTCTATGTCCTCCCCCTGGTCTGGAGGCCTGTAGACAACCCGTTTGTATGGCTGTCCCATTTCCTGTTTCGAGGGTGACCCACAGTTCTTCTGGCTCCTTATGTGTATTCTGAATTTCTGTAGCTTTGATATTTTCATTGACATAAATGGCCACTCCACCCCACCTTTTTGCACCTTGGTCTCTTCTGAACAGTATATAGCCAGGTACTGAAGTTACAGAGGTCAACAGTCATTACCGCTATATAGCACAGGTCAAATGAATAGAAAACAGTAGCAGTGAGAAGTGAGATAAACAGCAGGGCAGTACAGCACAGTTTGCACAGTATTTTATTCTTTTTACAACCCAGGGAGAAAAATTAGTAAAACAAAACAGTAGTGGCTAAACGGTCTCTGTGCAATGCTGAATAGCATGTTACAGTTGGCACAGTTTATGTCCGTTTGCGAGCAAAAAGCTTCTAGTCAGACAACCAGACTTGAGGTGAAAGTGCTATACAGTAATTGGAAGTGCTCTCTTAGTCGATATAGACATGGCGGAACAGTTCAGTAGGGAGAGTGAGTTAATGGGTGGGGTTTAAAGAGCTGCTGATGATTCAAAGAAAACCATAATACTCGGGTACAAATCAGCTTCCATTCCATATATAGTCTGTGGATTTCACCAACCCATTGCGTATTACTGATGAAATTTACATGAATACCTGATATTTATCCTTTGGAGTTCATCTTCCTCCATAGCTTATTCCCTATTTCAGTTCATAATCCTCTGTTGTGACATCACACTCTATTGCCATGGGAGTAACTGTGATGTCACAACCAGTGCATTATGACCTCAGGTAGGGAGAAAGCAACAGGAGAAGATGCACTCTTAAGGATCAAAGATGCTGTAGAAATACTGAACTAATGTGAAATACAAACTGAACTGTGCCTAAATATTATGTTTTGTTAAATTTCTTATGAACATGTTAGCTGCTCTTTAAGCATTGTGAGCCTGCCAGTTGCTGGGCAGGGTTTACCCGGGGGCAGAACTTGGGCAACATGGTTTGCGCATGGTTGCTAGTGATCAGAGCCAGTCCCTGATTTTGTTCCATGAGATTGTTGTGCTGTGGGGTCTCAGGTGTTTCAGTAAGTTGTTAAATATTTGGGGTCCTTGGTAGTAGAAGGTGGAACAACCTGTTCTGGTTTTTAAATGACGAATCTCAAACTCTAAGGAGGATGCTGATCTTAAGCCATTAAGTTTGGGCCCTGACTTCTATGTTCTCTCTAACATAATCTGGGATCCTACCCCTGTAGCATTAAGCCTGCAATGTGAAGCTGTCACTTTAGGTTCAGTGGTAGCCATTTTAGGTCTCAGCAAAGGGCACAATGGTGGGTGTGTCTTGGTGCATCAAGTGTGAACCTCGCAAGGTGGCTATACAGCGCATCCCATCTCGAGAGGTCTGTTCTGGAGGCCCCACCTCTATAACACATCCTGATAGTCAATAATGGGGATGATCACAGTGTTGACTACTTGAAGTCTAGATCCTAGGGGCAGTTCCCTTTTCATCTTGTGTAGCATGCCAAGCTTCTGACCTAATTTCTTCACCTGGTTGCTTATGTGGGCATTCCAACTACAGGAATCATCTAGCAAGATGCCCGGGTTTTTATATGCTTCTACTTGTTGCAGGGTCGTACCATTTCTCGAGGTGATGGTCAAGGAATGGCCATCTGCAAAAGTTTTGCTCTTTTGCCAGAACAGCATGACCTTTGACTTACTGGAGTTTAAGATCAGCTTGTTGCAACTGAGGAACAGTTGAAGCATATCAAATGCTTCTTTAGGGTGTTTTGGATATGCTGTAGGTCGGGGACCCTGGTGTAGATTGCCATGTCATCTGCATATAGGTGTAATTTTATGTCGGGGTTTGCAAAACTGAGGTCATTCATGTACAGGTTGAACAGGAGTGAGCCTAATGTTGAGCCCTGTGGGACACCAGAGATGATCCCCTTGAGACTAGAGTGGAAGTGCTCCAAGTATACAACTTGCCTATGCCCTATTATATAACTGTTGAACAATCCAACTACACTGGGAGAGAGACCCATGTGTGACAGTTTATTCAATAGTACACTATGGTCTAGGGTGTCAAAGGCCTTTGATAGATCAATACATACTGCCCCTGTCCTTAGCCTGTTTTCTAGAGCGAGTTGAATGTCGCTGTTGACCTTGACCAGAGTAGTTTGCGTGCTGTGTTTTTCTCAGAAGCTGGATTGGTTTGGGTTTATCAAGTTTTTTTCTTGTAGGTAACCTTTCAATTGGTTAGCAATGAGTCTGCAAACATTTTTGAAATGATTGTGAGAAGGGAGATGGGTCTGTAGTTGGAGAGGGTAGTTTTAGTGCCAGCTTGTATACAGGCATAACTTTTACAGTCTTGCAGTCTAGGGGGGAGCTCACAGGTTGTTAGAGACAGATTGCCCCTTAGTACAGTGGAGTCAGCCACAATGAAGTGCAGTAACTTGCAGTAATGACATGTCACAAAATCCTGCATGACAAAAGGTCTCAACTGCCATTGACTTACAATGGCCTCTGCAGTAAACTGCAGCATTCTGTGATATTCTGCAGCATTTCTGCATTGCATCCCGGCTGTCACATCTTTACTTTGCATGACCTATGGGCTTATTAATATTATGATTCCTTAAAATGGCTCACAGGATGCCGGCCCAGTGGTGCAGAGGGTTAAGGCACTGGACACATTTCCTAGCCCTACTCCGGCGACCCGGGTTCGGCAACGACTTTGGGTCATTGGGGTGCCGGCATCGGGGGGGAGGGTGCAGCAGGATTGAGCATGCCGATGGGCAGCTCTCCTCTCTTGAGGGTGGTGAGGGTGGGTTGGTGCCCCCCCATACTTCTGCTCCCACCGGGTGGAGGCCCATTGGGTAGCGTAGGCAGAGAGGGGACAGCAAAGTATTGAGAGGTGTAAGGGGCTGAGCTGGCACCACAGGGTGCGAAGTGTGCCTCCACGCGCTCACACAGCCATTTGCTGGGGCTTCGTGGTGGAGGTTAGGGGAGGAAATCCATAAAAATAAATGTGTCCCCAGTGCCAGCTGGTGGGAGGAGGAGGCGGCGGGTACCAAAAAGCTAAATTAAAAAAAAAATTGCTCACAGGAGCCATGACATTATCCTGTTTGAGACAGACCTTCTCCATTCCCTCCTGTAGGCCATATTCCTGTAGGGGGTAGGGAGTACTGGAAGGCTGGGGAGTTCGCATACTCAGCCTGATGGGAGAGGACCATCACTGGACTCTTGCCATCATTCCCAGGAGATAATGATTTCCTGGGTGGGGGAAGAGTGTAAGCCCCTTGTAAATGCGGGGCTTATATTCCCACAATGAACTCCTTTCCCCTCCTACCCCCGAGCTAGGAAATGGGGTTTGGTGCTCTCTGGATATTGCTCTGAATGCCTCAAGGTGGCAGCAGAGAGTAAGGAAAGGGTATATAAGGGGACTGACAGGAAGTAGCAGGACCTTCCATCCCGGGCATTAGACCTGGGACTGGAGGAGGAAGGCTGGAAGAGTAGCATCAGGAACAGACAAGGTGGGCAAGTGAGGGAGCTCGGCAGTCCAGGAGGGCCAGAGGGGAAACCCCCCTAGAGTAGCGCAGTCAGGATGGCTTCTCATGCTCCATGGCCAACAAGGATTGGGGGTATGGAACTTCTTTGGGGACACAGGTAGCCAGGTCCTGCATCATTGGAGGCTAGGGCATTAGGAGGCTTTAGCAAGGCCCATAGAGTAGAAGCCCATAGGAAGCCCATGGTGTGATTTTCCCAGGCTGCCAGGGCTGGGAGGGCAGTGGCAGGGCCCTCCCAGGAGGGGAGCTGGTGGCAGAGGTTCCCCTCATACCCGGTGTGGCAGGGCAGCCTGGGGGGTTGAGGGAACCATGGAGCCTTTCACCCAAAACAGGGGGCCTGTTTGGAAGGACAAATCCTGGGGTGCCAGTACATTAAGGTTGAGGGGGTCGCAGGCCAAAGAAATGGCAGACCTTGGAAGGTAGTCCCCATGCTTGAGCTTAATGTAAACACAGGAGATGAAGCAGGGATGTAGGCCTGGCAGAGATCCCTAAGGGAGTAAGTAACAGCAGAATCCCCGGAGAGAATTGGGGGCCATGGGGTGTTGAGGTAGAGCCGAGTGACCGTGACAGGTGTGGACTCAGCACCGGGAATAGTGCCGGCCATTTTGAAGGTGCATCGGGGCTTGGGTCATCAGGAAAATTCCTGGATGCCCTTGTGGCTTTGGCCAGCACCCAAGGGTTCAGGTGAGGAAGGCAGATCGTTTTTCTGCGCCAATCAAAGGGGGGACAACCAGTGCCAGAGTGGAAGGGACCTGTAAGGAAAGAAAGTGAAGGGTGGCACATGAGATCCATTAGAAGCCAGGATATTACAGGGATCTGTGTTCCAGTGAGTCTCGGGTAGAGCACCTGCGAGAGCGAGATGGTGAGCAGAGGAGAATCCTTGCTTGTGTCTGCTGAATTCATAGGTTTATGCTGTTTATCCTGTCCAGCCAGAAATGTAAAAAGTTGAAAGTCCCATGGAGCTGCCTATTTATTTTAATGAAGAGTGTTGACTCCTGTATCGCTGGAATCATTTGCCATGCAGGTGCAAAGTAAAAGCCATTTGAGGGAGAAACAGTGGTTTGTGCCTTACTTGACTGTAGGGGGAGGTTAATGAAATGAAATCCTTGTTCCCCTCTATATGCAGTCTAATTAATAATCTATGAGTTGTATTCCAAGGGTAGAATATTCCAATCCAGTCTGGTTGGGGCTGTGAGGGCTCCTGAGACCTACGAAGGTACCAAGAGAGGTCCTGGTCTGGTGGGCATCTCAGGGAGGAGAGCAGATGCTGAGAGAGAGAGGATGTAAAGTGCACAGCCATCAAGATGCAGTTCAGGTAGGAGACAATTGTTTTCCCAGCTGTTTAGTGTCCAAAAAAGGTCTCGAATGTTAGCACTTAGGAGTGCTTCCCCTTTTCTGCCTGGCACATCTGCGAGTGAAAAGTTATGCCACTAGATGGGGCAGAGAGAGGGGGGTTACAATAGAGGCTAGCACCCACTCAATTTGGCACTCAACTTCATTGGAGCATCTACCTGAAACCATGACTGTTGAGAGCTCAGTGCAGGGACTGCAGGAGAGCCCCACCACTTGGGAGTCCTCACCCAGAGCCAGGGAGGGAACTTGCTAACCCCTCCCAAGTGGGACTCACTGTCTCAGGAGGTCACAGGTCTTGCAATCGAGTGCTAGGGCACTCCAAACGTGGGAGCGGGGCTGTGGAGCCACTCCCTGGTCTGGGCCTTCTGGGGCTGATGTTGTCCTGCCACAGTGCACTGCAGTGGGCCAGAAGCGGCTGAAGGTGACAAGCAGCCAGAACTACAATCAAAGTGACCAGCTGCAAGATCCTCAAGCAAGTTCCATATAGGCAGAGGAATCCTGGCCGGCCTGCTTCTCAGTTTGCTGCACAACTCCAAGTTACTCCATTTTCTCCTGGTGCCGAGATATTCAAACCATGAGTACCTAGGATCTGGTTCCTGAGAGGGGAAAGGGGAAGTTGTTATTCAACAAAGTTCAAACTTTACAATTTCAGAGCCCCAGCAGCCAACCAACACATGGCACCAATCAGGCCTGCACCTAGTGGGTACCCCTAGGGAAAATACAGGGACACTGGCACCAGTGGGGGAGGGTTTGGCCAGCGGGCCCACATATTTATAACTGCATATCTCACTAATGTTTATTACCTTCACAGCAACCCTACATCGAGGTATCCCTTTCCCTATTCCTTAACCCCAAATAAAGCTGTGAATTTGTTGTATGAATCTTCTGTTAGTGAAATTCATTGCATGCACTTATTGCTGAAATATATGGTTCTGGTGGAACAAAGTATTCGGGGACACAGTGTGCAGAGTGGTTGGTTGGGGAGGTGGGTAGGCACAGTATCCCAGGGGGCTGTGCCAAGCAGATATCGGGCCCAATAATACTTTACTCTGGGTGGAGGCACCACGCTATTTTCACTATTTCTGGGAATGAATCCCCAATGTCACTGTAGCAGGACCCAGATCCCTTGCTCAGTATCAGAGACAGTTGGCGGGGGGGGTAGCCCACTGGCATATGAAACCGGGGCTTCAGGATCACAACTCCCGTTCCTCCCATTATCCTAAAGTGTTTGTTGATTCCCCAATTGATGCATATTGATGCTATCTGTACCATGGCATGCTGATTTGATTATGACCTGCTGCTTTGTTTATTCTGCGTGCACTTGTCACTTTGTTATGAAACTGTTGCTTTAGCTTGTATATTACTTTGTATTTGTACTTACCTGTGCTTATGTGGCTCAGGTCATACCTGAAAACAGGTTTCTGGTCCAACATACTTACCTGGTTATCAGATAGATAGAAAGATAGACAGACAGATTTGACTGACAGGACAGACAAATGGATGGATGGACTGACAGACAGACAGATAGAGATTGATTGATTGATTTGAGAGACAGACAGATGGATAGTTGATAGATAATTTAATAATTTTATTAATTGCCTCATAGAGATATACTGTATAATGTCCCCTACCTGCCCCTGAATTGATTTATGCCCAAACTGTCATTTTGCTCTGCCTCAAATTCAGAAGGCATCATATTTTGGTTTGGTGGAGCCAGGCCGCTGATCCCTTCCACTTCCCAGTCCAGATCGCTTCCCCGAGGCTAGCTTGTTTTGTAATGCAATAGTACAGAGAGTGTGGGGGCAGCAGAATACAAAGTAAAAGGGACATTTTTTTTTAAAGTTTAGATTTCAATAGTTTACATAGCCAATACAAATTAATCAAGGCTACCATTCAGCCAATATGATCCTTGTTAGCTGAATGATGGCCTTAGTCAAACAACAGCCTTAATTAGTTTGTATTGGCCATGGAGAATATTAAAATCTGAACTTTAAAAAAAAAAGTCCCTATTACTTTGTATTGAGTGCTCACCATGCTGTCCATATTCTACATCACAAAACAAGCTAACATTGGGTTGGCACTCAGGACCGGGAAGTGGAAGGGATAGGCAGTTTGGCTCCATGAAGCCAATATACAAGCCCTTCCATTCCAAATTTGAGGCAGAGTAAAATTACAGTTTTGGCATAAATAACCCCAAGGGCAGGTAAGGGACATTATATGACTGGAACGAGCACCACAGACGTATTTCTATCTTCAGTGTAGAACTGCCTACCTTCACATCCACAATGTTGAGCATATTTGCCTCCACCTAGATCCCACTGCATCTCAAACGCTCATCAGTTCTTTTGTCTCTTCTTGCCTTGACTACTGCAATTCTGTGTTGTCTTTCAAAATCTCACCTTCGGAAACATCACTATGTGCAAACTGCTGCTGTCCATCTCTCAATGTATGCCAAGAAAAGTGAGTGCATCACAGCTATTCTGAAAAACCTTAACTAGTTTCCTGTCTCTGTTCAACAGGACTTTCTTTACTGTTTTCCAGTTATTCATGATCTTGTACCATTTTACCTCTCTTTTTAGTACCCAGCTCCCTTTCCCTCCGAACGTACCTGGAAACAAGTTGCTTTAAATTTACTGTACCCTCCTGGCCAACAGTTTTAAATAAATATAAATACATGCTATCTTTTTAACTTATTTATATTTTTCATTTCTTGCACCCTAGACCCAACCAAGGAACTTAATTTTTAGCTCCCTTCAGTCCCTTTCACATCAAAGAATCACAGGTGATCTGAAACTCCATATGTGATTTTGCTGTAATCTGAGCTCTGGTCCCCAATTAAGCAATCTGTGGCTCCTTCCCCAGAGGCAGGAACTCAGACCTCTGTGTCTGATGTCAACGACCTTTGAGGAACCACATAATCCAGGCCCCATCCCCTAGAACACTAGGGGGCAGCTTTGCAGTAAGAGGGTAAACCCACTCTCCCAGAAGCAGGTGTCGTCCATGGTGGACGTTCAACCCTGCCTCCACTGGACAGTCCCATACATCTCAAACCCAGGTAATCTGTATGGCAAGTGAATGCTGCTGCTATATAGGCTGTTCATACCACCCATTTGGCCACTTTAATTTAATCTTTCCTACTCGCTGTCTTCATTCTTCACATGCCTTCTTGCTTTCCCCACTCCCAGGCTCCCTTGCCTCTCTTTTTTTTTTTTGGAAGGGGGGGCATAAACTGGAATAAACTCTTTTTTAATCTTGTCTTAAAGCATTCAATTTTTCACTTGAATTTATTTATTTATTTGTTTTTTTGTTTACCGGGTAGGTACACTAGACAAGAGTATTGCCTATACTCAGGCATGACCCAGGAGAGTACAATCAGGAGAGAGCAAGGTACAAAGGAGGTACAAACATCAGAGACAACTGTTCATGACACAGCATGAAGTGGGAACAAAACAATTTCGCAGATTGCTGACAAAAGCAAGACATATTTCCGTGGAAACTGAGAGTAAACAAATACCCTTACATTAGCTACTTGCGCTGGATGATGCAACAATAATAATTAAAGGACATACAACAACTGCTAAAGAATAAATAACAGTTTTAACAAATGATTTTGTGGAGGGATTGGGAACACGCAGATTTTACACAGTGAAGGGAAACAATAAATACCATGTAGGTAAGGAATGCACCTGGGAGTCAGTCTCAAGTTACAGCACAGGAGCAGCCATCAGAGTCAGTCAAATGGGTGCGGAGACCCTGTTTAAAGGCTAGGTGGGATTTACAAGTTTAATGTGAGGGAGGAGGGAGTTCCAGATGCTGGGAGCCAGTATAGCAAAGGATAGTTCCCTCTTTTTGTGAGGTATCTGGGAATTTCAAGTTGAGTTTGTACGGATGACCTAAAGAGATATGCTTGGGAGGGAAGAGATAGCAGCCTTGAGAGACACTCAGGTGTCCCCGGTTTGATTATATTTTCAATCAAGCATCCAATAGAGTAGAGTAGAGTTTGTGCGAAGTTGGGGAGAGCCAATTTAGTTTGGTGTAGAGTTCACAGCGATGAGTCAATCTGTATACAGAGGGGGCAAATCAGCATATTCTGTTATAACATGTGCTCCATTTATGGAGGGATCCTTTGTTAGCATTAAGGTATACCTGTGAGAAGTATGTAAGGGAGGGAAGGAGGAAACCTTGTGCAATAGCAAGCCGGGCAGCATCATTCAGGGAAGACCTAATCCTATAGGCAATACCCAGTTTGGAGTTAACCGCCTTACAAGTAGCCATGAGGTGGAGGTTAAAATCCAGAGATGGGTCAAATGTGACTCCTAGGTACCTAAAGGAGTTAACAAATACCAACGGGGAGCCATCAAGACATAGTACTGAAAGATCCGGAGCACAGGATTTGATTCTAGAGGGGGAGCCAAAAAGCAAAGCCATAGTTTTCTTAGCATTAAGTATGAGTTTGTTTAGTAGAAGCCAGACTTGTAAGCAGTCAAAGTCAGCTTGAACATTCGCCTTTACTGATGTTGGGTCTTTACCACTAGCGAGAAGCACCGTGTCATCGGCATGAAGGATCAGCGAGGAGAGACAGGGAAGTGAGGGCAGGTTGTTAAGAGGGAGAAAAGGAGAGGGCCAAGTATAGATCCCTGGGGAACTCCAGTGGTTAAGGAGGGGTCAGAGACAGCAGTTGCAATTTGAAAAAATTGCCTCCTCCCAGTGAGGTAGCTATCAAACCAGGAGATGGCAGACTGGGAAAACCCAGAATGGACAGTTTGGAGAGTAGAAGGGGATGATTCACAAGATCAAAAGCCTTGGTGAGGTCAATAAATATGGCTCTTTATAAATTTCTCTATTCTGACTAGCAATATTAGTAATTAGTTTAGTTTATCTGCACTTCCATATTAATTCTTTTTTTTTTTTATTCTATTACCTTCCACTTCTTGTACCGCCATGGGTAGGTGGGTAGGCACCTTGGTGGGTGGTGCAGAGCCTGTGAAGCACATGCCATCATTCTGCCTGCTTCTGGTTATTTTTTCCCCCAAGAGTGGTTTTCTCCCCATGCTGGCATGTGTGCTGTGGTGCTGACATACTGGGTGAAGATGCAGTATGCCTCAGTGAGCAGGTCTCTGCCAAACAGAAAGGTGACCACTGCAACACCACCTAGCTTCCACTAGGTCATGATGAAGCAGCAGTTTGCGCTGTCTTCCCTCCCCAAAGGAGTACAACCATTGTAGGATGCTTGATCCTCCTTTCCTGGCTGGCCTTCGGTAACCACAGTTCATTCCCAAACCCGGGTTGCCAGCACAGCTGGCAGCAAGGACCCCAGCCTCAGCTTGCCACACCACTTGACTGGCTCTATTAATTCTATTTTAACAAGTATACACTCTTGTTTTTAAATCCAGTTCTTTGGCCCCTCAAGCCACTAACTTTGCATGCCTTTGGGTTGTGCTGCCAGTGACCCTTCAGTCCCATCAGCCGTTTCCCCGACTGCATGAGCCAGTGAGGATCCACATGGAGCATGGCCAATTATACCAACCACCATCATTTTAATGGCTTGGGGTACATGGCTTTCTCCTCCCATTTTCTCCTCACCCAAGTCCCTCCCTCCACCCTGTGGTGTGGGTAGTGCCTGTCAGCCTTGTACACACGCAGCATTCCTTGTGACAACAGCATGCTTCCTGGCCCAACTGCAGGATTCCATGTGGCACTGAAACCTCTGCCAGCACTTCTGGACTGAGGCCTACTGCCGTGTGACAGCTACTGCAGCCTGTCCAGCTACCTGATGTAGCTTCCCAAGTCCGCTCCTGAACCCAGGTTGCCTGCATGTCAGTGTAACGCACTGTTGCTGGGAAACTGGGAGGCCTTAAGTACACAGTCTTAATGTTTTATTGTTAGCGTTATGATTTTACTGTTTTTTCACAATTTTCAGACTCGAAGGACAACCGGTCTCCTTTTGCCGCCAGAGTCTATATTTCTGTGTTCAAATTCTGATGTTTTTATCATGTTCTTTTATTCCTCTGTGAAACTTTGTTTTGGTATTTTGGCATGAAAGATACTACATGAAATAAAATGTTATCATATTGGTGTCTTTCCCCAATCTTTGCTTAACAACTCCACGTCTCAGAGGATTGTAAGAAGAGATTCAATGACACTGATGCTGGTTCTGAAAAGAATTTTGAAAATGAAAGATATTTTTAGTACTTGGGAAAGAATGCCTGGGTCACTTATCAGACAATAAAATAAGTTGAAGGACTCAGACAATGATAACATCTGCTCCTTCATTCTAACTGATTTCACTGGTGTGTGGCAACTATCTGTAGCACTCCACATTGTCACTCCGAACTGATAACAAATGGGTAAGATGCACCTCTGCTAGGGACTCACTGGCACAGTTCAGAGCTGTGACATCAGCATGGATTGTTGGAGGTATAAGCATTCCACAGTCCCTCACTAACCTTTTTTTTTTGCTGTTGTGTTAGACACAGCAGCACAATCAAGAACCTCCTCAGATGGATTTGAGTCTTTGCAATTTGTATTGTTTCCTTTCCCACAGCCTAGAGTTTTACTATCATTTGTGATTTGTTGCAGTAGGGTGACTGTTTTTTAGGTTTTCAATCTTTTATTTTACATTTTTAAACTTCAAAGGCCCCCTGAGATGTTTGTGAATGTAAGTACTATTTTCCCATTCAGTTTACGTAGCTGCACAATCTTCTTTCCATCAAGGTTTTTCTCCCCTGCCCCTATGGGCCTGTCTGCCCCAACTTGCTGGGCCAGCAACCACCTCCCCCAGGACTTGCCTGTCACGTATCCCCCATGTATTGCCCACCAAGGCAGGGCCAGAGGGAGGAGGAGGCCCATCCCCCTAACTGACTGCACACATAAGTGGCAGTGCCTGGGTGATGGCATGGGTCTGCAGCGAGCTGCATGTCGTCCTGCAATTCAGTGCCTTTTTCAGCCTCCATATTCTCCTTTTCTGAGGCCACCTGTTGCAGTGATGCATGTGCATGGCTCTCTATGCACACATAGCCAAGCTTCTAAAGTGCCCCATGCTTTGAGACTTCTGGCTGTGCTACCTCCTACCCTCCAGCAGGGGGAACCCACCACGCAAGACATCTGGAACCCACATGGCAGGAGAGCTGTCCTTCAGATGCTCAATCCTCCCTCTCCCCCAGCCAACCCTCTGATGCACAAGGCTTGTTCCTTCCCCCAGGTTATCAGTACTGCAAGATACAGTGCTACCACTGCACCGCCTGGCAGGCTGGCTATGTGCGTAGTTTTTTTTTTTTTTTTTTTCACCCTTGATGCTCTTTTCACCCCAGCTGTCCCTCCTTCCCACTGACTCTTCCAGCTCCACCACCCGGCTTCTCTCAGGACTTACCCTTCAGAGTCCCCCACAGCTTACACTTCCTGTCAGTGTGGCGGGGAGTTCCTTGTCCCACCATTCATGGATCCAGATTCCAGGGGGCACCTGGGAAACCAGTGTGGGGTCTGCAGAGTGTCAGTGATCATACTGGCAGCCAGGGCAGTTTCTGACTTTCTTCCCCTTGCTACCGTGCCATGTATCTCTCCCTGTAGGGACACCAGCATTAAGAAGTAGTCCCTGACACATGCGCATGCCACATGTAGCATGATGCATCCCTTTCAGTGTCCTGTGCACCCTACCACCTGCACATCTGCATGTGACAGTGGTGCAGCAGGATGCAGCACCTACCTCCCCCCACCAGAGGAAGACAGCCTTCCCGGGATCCTCTGTCCTCCTTCCCCTGGCTGGCCTCAGATTACCAAGGCTTATTCCTGAACCTAGGTCACTAGTGTCACAAGAGGTAGTGCTACTGATGGGCCAGTGTGTGTGTGTGTGTGTAATTTTCTGATGTTTGGCAAGCACAGGCATGCTTCAGCACTATCTACAGTATTCTGCATGCCACAAGTTGCATTTGAGGTGTTTACTGTCACAAACCAAGTCTTATTTCAGGGATTTTACCTGTCAAAAGTGTGTTTTCTGCATTGATTGGTGACGCAAATCTAGTCTTTTGTACTACGGTCTGTTTTACCATGTTTTTACATTTATTCCACGGTTCTCTGCAAAACTACAAAAAGAATGCAGATAGGTTTGCTGAATATGTTGGCGGTGCTAATTAATACAGAATAGAATAGAAGCAGACTTTGTCATGTTACTTTTTATTTACTCAGGGTAGCCCATCTGTTGATATAGCCTTTTATTTTTACTGAGGTCTGGTTCCTACTCAGTCTTGGAGCTTCGAAGACTGAAGCACATGGAGGTCAAGTGAGTTGCTCCAGGTCATACATTGAGTCTGTGGCTGTGGTGGTATTTGATTCTTAGATCTATTGCTTCACAGTTCACTGCTTCAACCACTATACCATACCGCTGTCCTACTTGTTTTTTTTATGTAGCTCCTTGCATACACAAAGTATTATAAACCACTTATGTGATTTCAACCAATCAGCGCACAGAGGCACTGTACCTCTTATCCTGTGTACAGTGGTCTCTTATGCAGGCACATTAAAAGCAGACCACCTCACTTCAGAGCCAGAGGGGAACTACAGAAATTTTTTGAAATGTAAAAAATACTTATTTAAAATGTATTATAACTCACTCCAGCTAGCTTGAGTGACTTGTAATAAGTTAATAGGTTTTCCAAAGGGTGTCTATTATAACAGACTTCTCAGCAGACAGAATCGCTCATCTTTGCTTTGGTCTTCTTGCCTGAAACTCATGCTCAGAGTCTCTTATACTGTAAGGAATACCCCTCAGAAACCATATTAACTGATACCTAACAGTGCATTTTAAGCAGTGATTTAGATACTGGTAACTGAAATAACCATGTGCAGGCAAACGAAGCACCCATTATGTGCTCAACATCCACACACACACACACACACACACACACATATATATATATACACATACAAACATACACACACACAAACTTATGAGGAACTGATTTTAATACCTGTCTGAGAGAGGAGAGAGAGACAGAAAGAATGAATAGGAAGGACTGAGTGTTGTCCAGGCCACCATGGTAATTGCTGTCTCTTTTTGAAATGTCACAAGATCTTTGACTTCCCCCAGGAGACTAGTAGATTGTGTGTTTTGTGAGTGAATGTTGAAGACCTTTTATGAAAAGACCTGATAGAGATGCAGATGCTTGGATTTTATGAAACCTGATCATGTAAGCGTGGCCCGGTGATGTTTGCGGTGAAAGAGAATAGGGAGCCACTGAAGTGCATTAAGCATATTTCTGCAGCTGGTGTGTTGTTTACCTCTTTGTGTTAGTCAGACAGCATTTTCTCTGATGGATGAAGTTTATTAAGTGAAAGTGTTTGATACACAGACCAGACAACCTTAGTGTAAATACAGTGAGGTATGATTTAAGTATTAAACTGAGGTTTTGCTTGATTGGTATTCACAAGGGTCTTGCTTGATAAAGTGCTTTACTATAAAGGATATCTGAGAAGAGAGGCTGTTAATGCGGTGTTTGTAAAACAGGATATTCTCTGTATAGCCCACCCAGGTATTTCATTATGTAGTCCTGAAAGATCACTTTGTTACAGAAAGAGAGCACAAATTCCTAAGGGTTTTGAGCTGAGTGAATGTCAGGAGACAATAGGAAGGTTAGCTGAAATCACCAAACCCTGTTTGAGTGTAACCCAATATTAACATGTGTGCCCTCGGTGCACTCTGCTTCCCCGCTGCCGTCACCATTTATGTTAAAGGGCCATTGCAGTATCCACTGTATCACACTCCCTACCCACAACAGACTCAGTCCCAGGTATTTTTTTATTTATTTTTTTGACCAGATGAGCTAACTGGAACAGAGCCCCTTTTATTGCATTGTTTGTTGTTAGTAGTTACTGCTTCCATCTGCCAACCTGACCTCATCCAGACCTGTCCCCTCAGCCTGTTGTGTGGTACTGATTCTGGCTTCATATGCTAGGTTTCTGGTGAATGTTTTTTTTGTAATAACATTAAAGTTCTCAACATATAGGAGGGAGGAATTGAGTTGTACTCCCCAGATATTTAAAGCTACCCACACATACTAATGAGTTACTTTCAGAGCTAACCAGGCAGAGATCACCCTTGTGCTTAAGGACTCTAGGCTTGGAGACTTTCCGTTCTGCCAAGGATTGCCTCCTCAGTGTTCCTAGGGTGAGGTTGTGGAACTCTGGCAACTGAGCCTTTGCAGTTGCCGCACCCACCTTTTGGAACTCTCTTCCTCAACAGCTTCGGAAGGCACCCTTGGTGGAATCCTCTAAAAAGGGATTAAAAACCTTGTTGTTTCACCAGGCATTCAGTGACTTAATTACTATGTTATATTATAACTGGTTTTCTTTGTATTTTGTTGCTTGTGCTGTACTGGATGCATGTATTGTTAACTTGCTATTGTGTTTTTAAATTGTATTGTAAAGCTCTCCGAGTCTCCAGAGAGGGGTGCTATATAAATAAAATATCTATCACTCTATCTATCTAGCTATCTCAAAAGAGTATAACCTTAGGTTTTTTATGGTGAAGCAAGAGTCTGTTGGCTTAACCCTTACTGTGCTGAGAATTGATATATCTATCCAGACTTCCTATACATTCTAATTCTGAGGTACGTCAGGAGGAGATGAAGGTCAAGACACAGTTCCACATTTATTTCATCAGCACTAATGGACTTGGAGTATAGTACCACATCATCTAATGTACAGCAGAACACTGGAGTGCTTACATGTTGTAGGTAAGGCATTAATAAAGAGGGAGTAGAGTACTGGGCCTAGGATAGACCCTTGGGGGACACTGTGTCTAACAGCAAGGGGGGATAGGGTATATTGGAATTTGACAGCCTGGGTAAGACTGGGTAAGTACTCATAGAACCAGCTAAGGGATAAGTGACCAAAACCTAGGGCTTCAGCTTTAGGGAGCAGCAGCTGATGACTGACATGATCAAAAGCTTTTCCTTTAGACATGTCTTAAAACACGCATACGTCCCACTGTGCTTTCTGAACCTATTCTAACTAGAGGATAGAAGATTATGGGAATTATGTAATAGATGGTTTGTTGATATGCTAGCTTTACCAACAGTTTTACAAGTACAGGGAAACAAGAGGTAGGTCTATAACTAGAAAAAAAGAGGAAAACTGGCTGGACACACAGAAGTGGATGCTGAACTCATCAAAAGTACGAAATACAAAACAGGGGTGTGTGCTGAAATAATACAGAGACTCTCAAAAACTGCTGCAAGAGGGTTTGTTGTGGAAAAAAGGGAACAGTACTGAACTCCAGCATTTTGAACCTCTGCAGGTTCTTTGTCAAAGGAACGGGCTACCAGTATGGGTCATGAATTTAAAGTGAAGAATTAAAGGCACAGTAACTATAATATTTTAACATGTACTTACATGTCAATATACCCAATTCTGAGTAGCCAAACAACTAGCTGCAGGCTAATACTTGTGACTATGTGAATTAAAAATAAAAAAAAAAACAAAGGTGCATTATAAGATAAAAGTTAAACTGAAAAATCAGGTGACAATGTTGGATTGCACAAGCATTGACTCCAGCTAAATGGACAGCTGTGCTGTTCCATCCAGAAGTCTGGTGGCTGAAGAGACACTTTGAGAACCAGAACCAGAACTTTGAGAACCAGAACCCTGCAGGGAGGGAACTGTAAAAGAAAAGAAAGAAGAGAAGACAAAAATATTAATATCCCTATTAAATAATAATAATCTACTCTTTATCCACGATCAATACTAGCCACCTACAGAATATAAAGAAAGCAGGTTATGATACAATCAAAATAATAAGCACTTATGTCAGCTGAAAACAACTGCATAGAATTTACAAAAATAGAATCACATTTCAGTCCTCATTCAGACCTCAAGATGCGGCTACCCCATGATTAAGATCAGTCATCTCTCCCTTTGTAACAGTTTCTTGGGTCTGTTGCACCTCTGATACAGGGTTGTATTTAACTTTAAAACTTGATTAGCATTTTGCTCATAAAAGTGTTAAAACATTGTGAAAATGCATAGCACTTTCCTCAATGTGTTTAACAAACATAACACTTCTAGAAAGCCTATATAAATACTTTCTGTACAGTTAGTATTGTCCCAAGAAAAAAAAAAACTGCTAATCAATTATTTAAAACCCTGCGATAGATACAAAAATGCGTTCAGTGCCCATAATGTGAACTGTATGAGGGTTGGAACTGTGAACGTGAAGCCAGTGGGTGCCGACTGGAGTATCACTTTTTCCGCTTGCAATGGAGCAGATATGTTGCTGTATTCTTTCTTTCATTGGTCGCATAGTGCAACTGATGTAAATGGAGGAAGGGGTAGTAACACCAGATGACACAAATAATGAAGGAGGTTTTGCAATTGATAAAATGAAGAATGCCATATATCTTCTTGTTAGTAGAACTAGTAAAAAGACTGCCAGTATTTACAAACTACAAATGTTAGTTTCCACGATGATGCATCCCTTTCAGATGCAGTGGAAGACCAGACAAGCTGTTTTGGACATTAACAAAGTGGTTATGAACCACCTTTTTATGGATGCTGGAGGAACATTTGTAAAGTCTATGCAATCATTTTTCAGCTGACATAAGTGCTTATTATTGTGATTATATCATATCCTGCTTTATTTATATAGGTGATTTTTATTGATCGTGGATGAATTGTAGATTATTGTTCCATATAAATATTAATATTTTTGTCATCTCTTCTTTCCCTTCCTCTACAGTACCTTTCCCTGCTGTCCAATGTTCTGGTTCTCAGAGTATTTCCCACAGCCACTGGACTTCTAAATGGAATCAGCACAGCTGTCCTTTTAGCTAGAGTTAAGTGCTTCTACAATCCAACATTGTCACCTGCTTTTTCAGTTTAACTTTAATCTTATAATAATAATAATAATAATTTTATTTGTATAGCACCTTTCAGTATATCAAGGTGCTGAACAGTTTTAAAACAATTCCAAACTCTAAATAAAAACATAAAATATCCATAAGAAGTCAACGTATCCTCAAATAGTATATTTATAATAAAAAACAGACATTAATAAATAATTATCTAAAAAGGCCATATTCCACAAATATGTTTTTAAATCTCTCTTAAATAACTCCACGGAGGTGCACTGCCGTAACCGGCAAGGTAGAGAATTCCAAAGAGTGGATGCAGCATGCGAGAATGCTCTGCTGCCAGAGGATCTTAAACTCACTCTTGGGATCTCTAACAACCCCCTGTTGGCCGAGCGGAGTGATCGATCAGGGCAGTAAGGAACCAGGAGGTCTTTCAGATAGGCTGGACCCTGATTGTGAAGGGCTTTAAAAGTCAATAAAATGACTTTAAAGGTGATCCGCCACTGCATAGGAAGCCAGTGCAGTTCGCGCAGCACGGGAGTGTTATGACAGGACCTACTTGTCCCAGTCAACACCCGAGCTGCAGCATTCTGCACCAGCTGTAGGCGACGGATTTCAACCCCAGAAAGCCCAAAGTAAAGGGTGTTGCAATAGTCCAAGCGTGAAGATACAAAAGCGTGAACCAAAGTAGGCAGGGAGTCGGATGGGACAAGGTGCCTAACCCTGGCAATATTCCTAAGATGATAAAAGGAAGTCTTGACAATGGCTGACACCTGAAATTTAAGAGTCAGCCTGTCGTCAAGAATAAACCCAAGGTTACGCACCCGTTCTGAGGATGGGAGAGATACTCCACCAAGAAAGATTCCAGACGTTGCACCAATACCCGGCCTCTCCATCCGACCACCTGGGTCTACTACTAGCACCTCTGTTTTCTCCTAGTTCAACTTTAGCCAACTAGAATCCATCCAGTCTTGGATCTCCCCCAGACAGTTGTTAAACACCGAGAGAGCTCCATCCTGATCGGGTGCAAAAGACAGATAGAGCTGGGTATCATCTGCATAGCAGTGAAACCTCAGCCCATATCATCTAATGATACCTCAGAGGGGCAGCATATACACTGTGAACAGCATGGGTGACAGCACAGATCCCTGGGGCACTCCACACAACAAAGAAACTGGGTCAGAGGAAAAAATCCCAGACACAACTCTTTGTGATCTCCCGGTGAGGAATGACGTGAACCATTGCAAAACAGTTCCAGACATTCCACAGATTTGCCCCAGGTGAGCTAATAACACCATGTGGTCCACAGTGTCAAAGGCTGCAGAGAGATCAAGAAGAACCAAGATGGAGCGTCTCTTCTGATCCCTCACCATCAGAAGATCATTTAACACCCGAACCAGCGCAGTCTCAGTGCTGTGTCTTTTCCGGAAGCCAGACTGGAAGGATTCGTAGACATTATGGATGGCTAAATGGTCATCCAGTTGGACCGCTATGACCTTCTCAATAACCTTCCCAATAAAGGGAAGGTTAGAGATAGGCGATAATTTGAAAACAGTCTGGGTCCAAGGAGCTTTCTTCAGAAGAGGAGTCACCACTGCCTCTTTCAAGGAGCAGGGAAACTCACCTAACTCCAAGGAGCACCAGACTATTTGTGTCAGGACCGGACCGATGATATCAAAACAACCCAAAATGAGGGGAGTCGGTCCGGGATCCAAACCACAACTTGTGGGGCGCATAGAATGGATGATCCTCATAATGTCCACGAACTCAGGTCGCTGAAAGGAACTCCAGGAGAAATGGAGCACTGTGATCTCCTGCTGTCCCAAAGCCTCACCCATAGAGGTTACGGACCCAGGTTTGCCCTGATGTCGGCCACTTTAGTTGCAAAGTATAGAGCAAGCTCATCGCACTCTACTTGCGAAAAGCTTTCCGAACTTGCAGGCAGGCTGGGTTGCACAGATCTGTCTACAGTTCGGAACAGCTGAGCCAGTCGATTCTGAGCAACTGCAATCTCCCTGGACAGGAATTCTGCCTTCTTATGGGTGATTGCAGATTGATAGCTAGCATAATGTTCCATCAATCTAGAGTGGTCAGCATCAAGGGCAGACCTGCGCCAGTGATGCTCTAACCTTCGCCCCTGTCTCCGCATCTCCCTCAAGGTCCCATCAAACCACAGGGCTCTGGGGCAAAGGGATAGGGGGCGCACACGAACAGGAGCAATAGAATCCAGAGCCATCGTGATGACCTTATTATAGTCCAACACCAATGCTTCTGGATTACTGCTCACCGAAACGAAGGATGACAGGTCAAGGACCGCCGCTAGACCTTGTGGAGTAACACTCCGTAATGGGCGGTACCTGACCATCTCCACAGGGGCTGGCCTTCTCAGGGGGTTGCAAAAATTGGACCTCACAGTGTAGTGATCAGACCAAGTGACTGGTTCCACCCCCATGTTGGATACGTCGATCCCTAGAAGGAAGACTAAGTCTAAAGAGTGTCCAGATTTATGCGTGGCAGTGGAAACCACCTGTGTAAGGCCCAAAGAAGACATCAATTGGAGGAAGTGATTACCAAATTAGAGAGTTCATCGTCGACCCAGGCATTGAAGTCACCCAGAACCATCAATCTGGGTGACTCAAACGCCATGTCGACAAGGAAGTCTGCTACTTCCTGTAAGAAATGTCTCCCATCTCCAGGTGGACGGTAGATGAGCACGATTTGAACGCCTACACCTGCTACAACTGTGCACTCAAAAGACCCAGCCTCACCTACTACTACATTTGTGAGACCCAATTCAGTCTTGAAACAGACTGCAACCCCCCCTCCCCTGCGGTCCAATCTCGGGCGGTGTATCACCGAGTACCCGGCCAGAATCATGGCCTCCAAAATAGGGCCAGAGTTTTCATCCAGCCAGGTCTCGGTGATGCAAGCCAGGTCGGTTGAACCAACAAGATCGGCAATAATGGTGGTCTTATTCCTAACAGACCTGGCATTGCATAACACCATCCGAGTTGGACAAACTTCGGTGGTTATAATGCACCTTTCTTTTTTTGTTATTTTTGATTCATGTAGTCATGAGTCTTTGCCTACAGCTAGTTATTTGACTACTCAGAACTGTGTCTATTGAGATAAAATATGTCTTAAATGGTATCCATTCATTACATTGAAATGCACTTGCCCAACACCCAACACCCCGACATCAAAATCCTGACACTCGTTTGCCTGATAGTTTGATTTTGCCTACAGTGGAGTTTATAATCTTAAATACAGGTGGTGCGGGAGGGCAAAGCACCCCACACTGAGGGGTGCAGGGGTAACCCCAAAACATGAAAAAAACTCTGCATAAGCAAAATCAAACTGTTGGGCACACCCATGTCGGGATTTTGGCATCTGGATGTTGGGTTTCAGGCAAGTGCCTGTCAGGATGCAGTAGTGTAATCCTTAAAATATTATGGTTACTGTGCCTTTAATCATTCACTTTAAATGTATGACCCATACTGGTAGCTCTCCCCCACCTTGACAAAGGACCTGCAGATGTTCAAAGGGCCAGTGTTCAGTGTTGTCCCCTTTTTTCCACAGTAAACCCTCTTTCAGCAATTCTTGAGAGTGTCTATTATTTTTGCACACCCTGCTGTTTCTCCATGCTTTATGTTAAATCTGTAATTACAAGTACAATGGTTAGGGTCCACTTTGTGAATAGGAACCACAATATACTGTATTTTTTCCAGCTATCAGGCACCTGACCAGAGGTAAGTAAAAGGTTAAACAGAGAAGCAAATGGTTTGGATATCACCTGCACAGCAGCTTTGAGCAGAATGAGTGAGAGTCCATCTTTCAGTACCTCTTTCATCTATCTTATGTAAGAGTAGATGCACGTCACTGGCAGTGACCACTCTTAAGTACTTGACTGGACATGACTCAGACAGGCTGACTGGGAGGGTATGGGGGAAGTCATGAAGTCAGGCTCTAGACTGGTAAGAGCTCATTAAATGAGCTGGGAATGATCTGAGTATTATGGTGAGGCAAGTCACTAATGGCTGAGTCATGTCATTAATGCTAATGGGGGTAACCTTTCTGTATTGTTTAGTAGGTTATATATACCCTTCCAAAATATTCTGAGGATGCCAAGGTTGCCAGTTTGCTGCTTTTTGAAGTAGGTGACCTAGGTTTCACAAATTCCATGCTTGCAAGTATTTCAGGGGAAGTCTACAGTTCTGCCAATCAAGTGGGAAGGAGGTATTTTTGTAGCGGGCCATGGTCCTGCGCTAGTCTTCAGTTGGACAATGAGTACTCCAGTCATCCATTGTGAGTTAAGCCCCTTGACCCTCCTTCTAGTGGGGGGGTGGAGGGCAGAAGTGGAAGTAAATTTAGTGATAAGGAAATCAATACCAGTGTTGAAATCAGAAGCAAATCTAACAGTGGACCAGCCAACATTAGCTAGGGTATTTATGAAAGTATTTATGACAGAAACTGGAGTAGTTGCAATACAGAATAATCTTAAGTGGAGGTCATTGCGGCCATTGTGCAACATGCAAAAGAATAGGAGAACAGTTCCTGATATAGTTAGGGAAGGGTCCAACTAGAGAAAATTTATTCTCAAGGTGTCGTACCAGGATCCAATTGATTAGCAACAGCTTCTGAGATCTATTGTTCACTCAAGTAGGGGACATTACAACTTGCTTTCAGCCAACTTAATTTAGAACATTATTATAGTAGGTGGGGATGTGCCTACCAGACCAACTGAGGCTGAAGTCACCCAGAACAATTAGCTCAGTGGATGCTAAAGAGTTGATCATACAGGCCATATTTTTCAGATCTTGCACTCTAGTCACTGGAGAATGGTAAATGCAGCATAACTTAAGTTTTTGTGCAGGACCCAAACATAGTTGCAAAATCAGTCATTTACAAGAGAAACTAAGAGGGTGATGGAGGAAGTCAAGTAGCATTAAGGTGTTTTAATGTGAAATTTGACACCACTTCCTTGCTCCTTTAACCTGTCCCTGCTGAATACACTTTAATCGAGAACTGCAAATCTAGTGTTAGGGGTGGTAGGTTTTAACCAAGTTGGCACAAGTACAAGGCACAATCTGCCTCACCCAGGGGCCATCTAGTTTGCCATCACTCCCACAAAGAATGTCAGCAAGGAGGCTAAGCAGCTGGACCTTGGTGGGCTCCAGGAGGATGGGGGAGGAAGGAGGGAGAGCACCCATCAGACCTCACTACTGTGCAATTCCTTTGCCATTCTGGCAGGACATGGAAGCCAAGAGGAGGCCCCAAAGGCAGGAGTAAGAGAGGGGATTGGGGTCCTCAAGAGAGGATTGATTTGGCAGCAGAGAAAGGGAGGGGCAGGGGTAGTACAATGCATTCCAGGTCATACTTCTCAACCTCCTACCTCAGAAATCAGGGACAAGCCTTAAAAAAAAAATCAGGGACAAAGGACTAAAATCAGGGGACATCTTCAGAATTGGTTGTATCTACTCAGGAAGCTGGTAGAATAAGGGCTTAGTGTAAAATGCATTTTCTAAGGAAGAACAAGTCTGTAATTTTAATGTTTGACATTATTTTGTGCTTACAACTCCCACTGTTTGGTCATGGAAACACAATTTTTAGGAGGGACAGAGTAAAATTTTGAGGCAAAATCAGGATGTCCCTGAAAATCAGGGACAGTTGAGAGGTATGTTCCAGGTGCCTAAGTGGGGATGACTGGAGGGTGGATTTTGGAGATCACCAAGAAAGAGGGGGGTCGGAAGGGAGGGAGCTGGATGTTGTGGTCCACCTGAGGACAAACAGTCTGGCAAGGGAAGCTGTAGGCATAGTGTAGGATAGGTTTAGAGAGCTGTGGAGGGGCCTGAACCAGGTAACTCACACAATGGCCTTCGCTGAGGTGCTACCTGTGCATGGTCAGGCAAAGGCTAGGGAACTCTGCACCAGGTCCTTTAATGAGTTGTTGTAAGCATGGTGCAGGGAGGAGGGTTTTGGCTACATTGGGGACTGGGGTCACACCTGGTGGAGTGGAAGACTACAAGGGAGATGGCCTACATCCATCCAGAAGGGAATGGCAGTCCTAGGTTTATTTAAATGCTAATTTGATGAGCATTTAAACTAGCTAAAGGAGGAGGCAGAAAGATTGAGGAAGGCAGAGACTGTCCTCCCTCACCCCCGAGACTGGTGTAACAGGGAAGGTTAACCCACGGGGAATAAATTCCCTGGAGACTGAAGGAAGCAAAGAGAAGGGCAGGGCAGGCAAATCTGGAGGAGGTACTTCAACTGGAAGAGAGGGGAAGAAGGCAAGGCAGGAAGACAATGTAACAGGGGAGAATAGAACTGGGGTAACAGAGAGGACAAGGGGGGATGCAGGAAGGGGAGGCAGGTTAGAGGCAGAGAGGGACAACGAGAATGGACAGCCATGTGTGCCAATGCAAGGAGTCTGGGAAACATAATTTCTGACCTTGAGGCAATCATTGCGGAGAGCGACCTTGATCTGGTGACCATAATAGAATCATGGTGCATGGACAACCACAGCTAGGAAGTGGCCATCCCAGGCTACACCATGTTCTGGAAGGACAGATCAAGGAGGAAGGGCAGAGGGGTTGTTTTATATGTGAGGGAGGATATAAGAACAACTGAGATAAGGGCAACCTGGGGACAAAGAAGGGCAGGAGGTACCATGGGTCAGCCTATAGACAGGATCAGGGCTGTTATTTGCACTGGGGTGGTGTACAGACTTCCAACATGGGGTAGAAGTTAAACAGAGCCCTGGGGGAAGCGATTAGTAAAATGGCCAGCAAGGGGGAAGTTTTGGTAATGGGTGGCTTTAGTCTGCCAGATGTAGAATAGGGCATTCTCAACGCATCAAAAGGCAGGGTCATCCTCGACTCCATACGAGGGCCATTTCACGGACAGCTGGTTTTGGAACCAACTAGGGATGGGGCTATGCTGGACCTGGTATTTATAAACAGAGACAGCACTGCTGACGTCACAGTGGGTAGTACCCTGTGTACAAGCGATTACCGTATAGTGTGGGTTGGCATACGGATAGGACAGGAAGAAAAACACAGTAAAATGAGGATCCTGGACTTCAGGAGGGCAGATTTTAAAGACATGGGAAAGTGACTCATAGAATACCTCAAAGGGGAAGGGGAGAGGGGAGTGGAGACTCAACCGAGAAAAAATTAAGGAGGGTATACCCAGGCAACGGCATGCTGTTTGAAGGAAGAGAGCAAGGGAAAGAGGAGGAGAAAGAGTCCACTATGGTACTGTAAGGAGGTGGCAAAGGTAGTGAAGGAGAAGAAAACAGCATTTAGAAAGTACAAGGAGACCCAGAAGGATGAAGACAGGGAAGTGTATCTGGAAAAGCAAAGGGAAGCAGGAAGGAGGGTTACAGCAGCTAAAGCACTAACAGAGGAGAGGATAGTTAAGGAGGTCAAAAAAGGGGGGCAAGACTTTCTTCAGGTATGTTGGGTAAAAGAGGAAGACAAGGGGAGGGATAGTGAGAATCAGGAGGGTGGGGGAACTGTGTAGAGGAAGTTCAAGAGAAAGCAGAAATATTGAATGACTATTTCTGCTTGGTCTTCATGGTAGAGAGTGGTGTGGATGGACCAGAATGCTGCAGTAAGTACCAGGGAGAGGGTGGAGTGGACACAAGTCCATTTTCAGTGAAAATGGCCCAGAAGGGATTTGAAGCCTTAAGAGTAGAATAAGGAGATGGGACAGGATGAGTGTCAACCAAGGGTCCTAAAGGAACTCAGCACTTTGCTGGCCACCCTTCTGGCAGCACTTCTTAGCACCTCACTGGAGATGGGGGAAGTTCCAGAGGACTGGAAAAGGGCTGATGTGGTCCCTCTGCACAAAAGCGGCAGTAGGGAGGATGTTAGCAGCTACAGGTCAGTCAGTCTCACATCAATGATGGGGAAGTTAATGGAGACACTACTGAAAGAGAGGCTTGTAGAGCACCTGGAGGCAAAAGGGCTACAGGACCACCAGCAGCATGGTTTCACAGAAGTGAGGTCATGTCAAATGAATCTTATAGATCTTTCTGACTGAGTTACCAGGAAGATGGATCAAAAGAGAGCAGTGGACATGGCCTATCTGGACTTTAGTAAGACTTTCGACACAATTTAAGAAACTAAGCAGCATAGGGGTGTGGGAGAAAGTGACAAGCTGGGTATCAAATTGGTTAAGGGATATAAGGCAAAGGGTGGTAGTATATAGTAGCCATTCAAATGACAAAAGAGTGACTGGTGGGGTGCCACAGGGTTCAGTACTGGGACCAGTCCTCTTCAGTGTCTTCATAAGCAACACTGCAGAAGAAGCTTGAGAGCAAGATATGTCTCTTTGTGGATGATACAAAAATCTGTAACAGGTTTGACGCTCAGAAAGGGGTGGAGAGAATGTAAAGGGATCTAAAAAACACTAGAGGAATGGTCTAGAAGGTGGCAGATGGGTTTCAATGCTAAATAGTGCAAGATTACGCACGTAGGGCTGCGTAACCCAGGGACCCTTCCCCACACCCCACCCCCCCAGGCATGACGTTTCCTTTATAGCCAAGGTTCTGACATCGTTTCCTCAACAAGTCTTGGGGCAGAACTGTCATATTCTTAATAACCCAGCACAGTGTATAAAGGGTAAGAACACACCACACAAAGGAAGAAAAAAAAAAATATATATATATATATACACACTACATATTGTATATTACAAGGGAGAGGGACATGTGGGGAGTGGTGCAATGCACTGGCTGTGGGGCAGCAGTTTTCTGGGAGACTTTCTGGAAACTGCATTGCTGTCCTATTTGCAGGTACCTGTCAGCTCTGAGGGAGGCGGTAGCTCACCTCCAGGCTGAACTGGCAAGAACTAAGGAAGCCTCCCCAACCCAAAGAGCACCACTGCCACGGAGGCTGCCAAGTATGAAGAGCAGGTGGACCACAGTGGGTTCTGGGAGGGTACGGGTGGTGGAACAGAGGCGAAGCCCCCTAATTGTGCCTCTACACAAACCATATGCCAGTCTGGCAGAGCAAGGTTCCTCTATGATGGCACCCTCAGTGGAGACCAAGAAGAATGCTGAGGACACCCACAAGGGAGACCCACAGAAGGGTGGCAAGGGACACCACAGGGGAAGGAAACAGCTTCTGATAGGGGACTCAGTTGTTAGAGGGGTTGACCTGGGGAAGTAAGGTGCCTGCCTGGTGCCATGGCTTGGAGGGACAAGAAACGAATCCTCTGGATTGCAGAAGCAGCATCACAGGAGAGGGAACTAGATATCATTGTCCACCTTGGGACGAATGACCTAGCTAGGTATGGGATCAGTGCAGTGCAGGATGAAATTGTGGAGTTGGGGAGGGGCCTCAGAGAGGTAGCAAGCACAGTTACCTTTTCAGAGGTGCTGCCAGTCCATGGCAGGAGTGAGGCTAGGGTACTACACACCATGCAGTTTAATGAATGGTTGCAAAACTAGTGCAGAGTACAGGGCTTTGGCTTCATTGGGGACTGGGGGTACACCTGGAGAGATGAAGGTTTATACTGGCATGATGGTCTGCATCTGTCCAAGAAGGGAACCAAAATCCTAAGTGACAGGTTTAAATGCTTCCTTGGCAAGCTTTTAAACTAGCTATGGGGGGAGGTGCTAATAAGAGGCAGGAAATTTCAAGCCTCCCCCCACGAAACATGATAGGTAGTAAGGTAAACACTGAGGTACAGTGCTCAACAGAGGGCAGGACAGAGGTCAATGGAAAAATAGACAAGGGCAAAAAGAGCAGGCATGGGGAAAAAAGGATAAAGCCAACATTAAATGGAGGGCAATGAGTACAAATGCCAGTAGTCTGGGAAACAAGCTTCCTGAGCTAGTAGCCTTGATGGAAGATGAACACTTGGATATTGTGGCAGTCACAGAAACATGGTACACAGGGAACTATGAATGGGATGTCAACATATCGGGGTATACAATCTACAGAAGGGACAGGGGGGAAGAGAGTAGGTGGAGTAGCTCTATACATAAGGGAAGGAATCAAAGCTACAGAACTAAAAAGTAAAGGGGGAGGACAAGAGGCACTCTGGGTCACCTTGGAGACAGGGAATAGCATCACAATCCGCACAGGGGTTGTATACAGACCCCCATCTCAAAGGGAGGAAATGGACAAGAAAATGATAGAGGACATTCTCAAAATGGCTGAAAAAGGGGAGATACTGTTAATGGGAGACCTGAATATGCCAGATGTTAACTGGATGACATGTACTGCAGCCACATCCAAGAGCAGGGTCATTCTCGATGCCCTGCAGGGGGCAGGCCTTAGACAGCTAGTGTTGGAACCCACTCGGAAGGAAGCAGTACTAGACCTGGTACTCTCAAATGGAGAGAGGATCACAAATTTAGAAGTCGGTAGACATCTGGGAACAAGCGACCACTGCACATTGTGCTTCAAAATAAGCACAACCATGGAGACAAGCCATACAAAAACAAGCATACTGGACTTTAGAAGGGCTGACTTTGGCAAAATTGGTGAATACCTGAGGAATACACTAGCAAATGGGCAAAAGGAGGGGTGGAAGAACAATGGAGAAAAATCAAAACTGCCATCATAGAGGCAACAAGCCTTTGTGTGAAACAGATAAAGAAAACAAAGCAGAGTTAGAAACTGCTATTGTTCTCAAAAGAGGTGGCAGGGAAGGTTAAGGAGAAAAAGACTGCATTCAAAAAGTATAAGGCATCACAGAAGGAGCACGACAGGGAACTGTATCAATTAAAACAGAAAGAAGTGGGGAAGGCAGTCAGAATAGCAAAAGTCCAAACTGAGGAAAAAAATAGCCAAGCCAGTTAAGAAGGGGAATAAAACCTTTTATAGGTACATTAGGGAGCATGGAAAGGTTAAGGGAGGAATAGTGAAGATTAATAAGGGAGAGGGGGTGGGTAGAGGGAGACAGTGAAAAGGCAGATATACTGAATGAGTACTTTTGCTCAGTATTCACAAAAGAAGATGAGGAGGAGTTACCTAAACCAGACAATAGAAGCACTCTGGATAGGGGGGTTGACACCAGTCCATTTACAGAAGAAAGAGTCCTGAAAGAACTCCTAAAACTCAAGGTGGACAAAGCAATGGGGCCTGATGGGATTCACCCCAGAATCCTAAAAGACTAAAGGAGGACCTAGCGACACCACTGACCACACTTTTTAACAAATCATGGGAGGATGGGGTGGTACCTGAGGACTGGAGGAGGGCAGATGTGATTCCCCTTCACAAAAGTGGGAGCAAGGCAGAAGCAGGAAACTATAGACCTGTAAGTTTGACCTCAGTGGTAGGGAAAATGATGGAATCACTTCTGAAAGAAAGAATTGTTGAGTACCTAGAGGCCAGCGGTGCACAGGACCCAAAGCAGCATGGATTTACAGCAGGGAGGTCATGTCAGACGAATCTAATAGATTTCTTTGACTGGGTGACCAAAATAATAGACCAGGGAGGGGCTGTGGATATGGCCTACCTAGACTTTAGCAAGGCATTTGACACAGTCCCACACAAAAGATTAATAATCAAGCTAGCCAGCTTGGGAGTAGGTCCCAGGGTGGTAGCCTGGTTTGCAAACTGGTTGCACAACAGGACACAGAAGGTAATAGTGAGTGGCACACATTTCGAAGAAAGGGTGGTCACTAGTGGAGTACCACAGGGCTCAGTACTGGGTCCAGTCCTCTTTAACATCTTTATAGGTGACATTGCAGAGGGTCTGGAAGGAAAGGTATGCCTCTTTGCAGATGATACAAAGATCTGTAACAGAGTTGATACACACGGGGGGGGGGAGAAAGGATGAGAAGGGACTTGGCAAGGTTGGAGGAATGGTCAGACATATGGCAACTTAGATTCAATGCAAAGAAGTGCAAAGTAATGCACCTGGGAAACAAAAACCCAGGAGAAGAGTACACAATAGTAGGGGAGGTACTAACAACAACAAAAATGGAATGGGACTTTGGGGATAGTCTTATCGGATGATTTAAAGGTGGGTAAGCAATGTGAGAAGTAAGTGAGGAGAGCCGGGGGGATACTGGGATGCATAGGTAGGGGCATCACAAGTATGAAAAAGGGGAGTGGTTATCCCTCTGTACAGACAGTTGGTGAGACCCCATCTGGAGCACTGTGTGTAGTTTTGGAGACCGCATCTACGCAAGGACAGAGACAGGATGGAAGCAGTCCTGGGGGGTGTCAGGAAGTAGGCTGTTGGTTAACTAGAATCTGCAGCTTATCCAGTAGGTAGGGAAATGGGCAGACTGGGTGGGCCAAGTGGTCTTTATCTGCCATCAAAGTTTATGTTTCTATGTAAGATGGAGGGGAGTTGAGCTTACAGTCATCAAACAAGAAAGAGACCTAGAGCATTGTATCTAGTTAGCTGGGCAGTGTGACAAAGTAGTGGGAAAGGCTAGCAGGGTGTTTTGGTGAATTGAGAGAGGGATTTCTAGGAGGAGGAGGAGGGAGGAGGTGGTGCTGCTGTTGTATTGCTCACTGGTAAGGCCCCACCTGCAGTACTGTGTTCAGTTCTGGAGGCTGCACCTCTGCACAGACATTGAAAGAGTGGAAATGGTGCAGAAGAGGGAAACCAAAATGGTGAGGGGGTTGCACGAGAAACCATATTAGGAAAGGTTGTAGGACCTTTCTCACTTGGTGACTGCTGCTGGTGGTCTTGCAGCCCTTTCTACCCCAGCCTAAATTGTTTATTTTCCCTCCTACCTCCCTCCCTCCTCCTCCTCTTCCCTTTTTTGGCCCGCCGTCATTCCATACCTCTTTCCTCCCTACCATCTTAATTACATCTTCATCATCACCCCACTACCTAAACCACCTGTGCCTCCCTACTGTCCTCCACCCCCCCTTTCTCCCAACCTCCTCTCCCCTTATTTCACTTTGATTACATAGCTATTCTTCCCTTTCTCTCCTATCTATCCCCATCCTACCACCCCACCTCTGCTTGTCTTCTCCCTCCCCGCACTTTCCTCCTCCCTCCCCTGTCCCTCTTTACTGGTTCGAGACTTCCTTCTTACTTTGACTCAGGCACAGTCCAATTATCTGCCTATGTTAGTTGTACAATTCTCCTTTTTAAACAAGTGTTCTCATGTTATGTTACCGTTACCTAGTGAAATGTTAGCCTTTGTTTTGACTCTGCACCCTGAACGTGCTTAGATCATGTTAACTATTGTTTGAATTTATGCTTGGAGATAGTTTAATTGTTTCTTGCTGTATCTGTATCTGTGGAACATATATGTATTCTTGTTTATGTCATACTTGACGTGGAATGTACAAAAGAGCTTTCTGCTCAAAGGTGTTAATCCAAGATCTCAATAACTAAATAAAATAAAAAACTTAATATGTACTCCCAGGAAGACAGAAGAGTGAAAGGGGACATGACTGAAACCTATACGTATCTCACTGGAGTTAACAAGGTGCAAGTGGAGTCTATTTCAAAGCAAGGGAGGCACTAGAACACTGGGACATGCAATGAAGCTAAGAGGGGGAAATTTAAGAAAGATGTGTGGAAATACTTCTTCACAGAAAGGGTGGTGGATGATTGGAACAGCCTACCAGGGAATGTAGTGGGGCAAAGGCTGTGGTGAGCTTCAAGCATGCATTAGATAGGCACAGGGGCATATTAGGTAGAGGAACGGGGGAGGGAGTGACACCTATGACCAACTAGGGTCAGTGGTGATGGAATAGGCAGCAAGAAGGTGCAGACTGGATGGGTCTAAAGGTTCTTTTCTGCTAACAAAATCTATGTGTGTATGTTTCTATGTTAGGTTTTTCATATAGCAAGGATGTTTTATTGGTACTGGGTTGCCCAGGCCTCGGTTTCTGGTAACACAGCAGGGACACTACAGTCATTCAGAGGGACAATCTTTAGACCTTTATAGCTGTGCTATGATGTGAGGGAACCTGTTACTTGGGTACTAAAACTGACAGCTATGGGTACAGGACCTATCTCAATGTCATCAGCAAGAACTAGCAGCATTGAAATTGTGCTGCAGAAATGAGCAGAAATGCTACAAAGCTTAAGTGTTTCCACACTGTGCAAACACACAGACCAGTAGCGAACTGTAGAGCATGATGCTAGACTAATAAAGTATCAGGAGCCGGAATAGGGATCAGGGAAGGGTCCCTGGGGCGAAGACTAGTGAGCAGGCTGCCTGTAGAAGGCCTGATCAAAGAAATTACAACATTGGGAATTATGCAAGTAGAAATCACAAAGCAATAGAGTGAAACAATAACCTAGGGCTGTTCTTATACCAAATAAGGCCATGTTGTGCAGCAGTAATAGTTTAACACACGGAACAGTGGAGCCTCAGAATCTACAGAACAGAGAACAGAAAGTGTGATACAGCAATGCAAACAAATTACCTGCAGTGACAGGCAGGATACTGCAGAGGAGTAGGAGATGAGGGAATCGGGCAGAGTGTCCCAACTCCTTCTGATGATGCCCATGGAAAAAACCCTCCTGCTATTTAAACCAGCCTCCACACCCCACAGGTCACAGGGGGTCTGGAAGCAGCTGTAGGACACAGACATATTTAAATCAGCCTCCACGCCTCTCAGGTCATATGGAGGGAAGGTTAGAGCAGCAAGTGGACACAAGTGGGAGGCAGTATAATGCAGTGGTTTAAGGCTCTAAGCTGAAAATCTGGAGACCTGGATTTGAATCCCACAGCCCCCACTTGCATACTGTGTGACCCTGACCAAGTCACTTAACTTCCCTGTGCTCTTAGGTCGCACCTGTAAGCAAGCTTTCGGCTTAGTGTGTCTCCCATGGTTAAAGAATTGAAAAAAACAATTGAATTGAAAAGTATATTTAAACCACCCCCAACATTTCTCAGGTCATAAGGGGAAGGGTGAAAGCAACAGTAAGGCACAATTTTATTTAGGACAGCCCCCTGTTTAATTTGTTACAGGAATATTCAAAGGCAGTCTGTTAACTTCCACTTCACAGAAAAATTGAGTTCTATCCACACTGATGTCTTCACCTAATCCCATTAATTCACTGGGCACTGACATGTATTGAATCATTATGGTACTGAGCTCTATTTGCAAGGATTTCTCAAGTGATAATTCCCAATAAAGAGTGAAACATTGTCTGTAAATGACAAGTTGTATGGCTACAAAAAACTGAGGTTGTTACTGATCAGTTTTTTTGATTTTGGAATTTTCAGCACCAGGATGGCCTCATTATAATGTATCATGTAGTCTTTAAAGAGGTTCCTAGGGTGGCATTTGAAACAGCAGCAGCAGATTTTACAGTATATGGCTTAATTACTGTAGCTTTTACATGTACATTAATTACACGTACATGTAATTTGGTTCTGCTGGTATGAAAGTATAATTTATAGATAATTTACAGATCTGCACAGTTACAGCTTACAAACTGTGTAATTACAGAGCATGTTAAAAAAACTGGTCTTGTCAATAGCAGACAGCAGACTTTGAGCAAGGAGATATGTAATCCATTGGTAATAAGACATAACAACTGAATATCAGCTGTTCAGTAGAGATGCCATTGATCCTGTCCTATACCATCTAGTGGTTGCATGGTTTGATTAAATGTTTATACTTGCAGGTAAGAACATACCAGCCACCTGACCAGGTTAAAAGACAAGCACAAGGGTATAATAATCTAGCTATAATTACACTTCTCTGCAGCTATAATATCAATAAGCCTTAACTGGAATTATGTTTTTATCTTCTGCTCCTATTTTATACAGAACATATTTTTTTTATTAAAAATAATAAAACATCTTTTTTTTAAACATAAAGTAGAACCCATGTTATAATTGCAATAAGACACTTCATGGATGTGTGTTAATATGGCCAATTATCACACTTTCCTGTTGTGTTTTCAAAGGCAGCGCAAGCACCTCAGGCCCGACAATATATTCAAGGTGTGCTATTATTGATCAATAATTACATGCCCTGGCATAACTTACTGCATAGATATTGGGAGGGGGTTGTGGAATTCCAACCAAGATGGCAGTATAATGATGCACTCCATCTTCCTAGCATCAGGCTTTGTGCTTTGTGTTTTGTACTGAAATTCTCTGTCAATAGTTATATGAAATGGAGTTTACTCTGAAGAAAGGGGGTTACTAGCAGGGTACTGCAGGGTTCAGTACTGGGACCAGTAATCTTTAATGTCTTTGTAAGTGACATTGCAGAGGGTCTGGAAGGAAGAGTATGTGTTTTTGCAGATGACACAAAGATCTGCAACAGGGTTGATACAGAAGGTGGGGTGGAGAGGATGCAAAGGGACTTGGCAAGGTTGGAGGAATGGTCAAATGTATGGCAGCTCAGATTCAATGCAAAGAAGTGCAAAGTAATGTACCTGGGAAACAAATATCCAGAAGAAAAGTACACAATGGGGGGGTGAGATAATAATAACAGAAATGGAGGCAGTATAGTGCAGTGGTTTAAGGCTCTGAGCTGCAAATCTGGAGACCTGGGTTTGAATCCCACAGCCCCCACTTGTATACTGTGTGACCCTGAGCAAGTCACTTAACTTCCCTGTCCTCCCAGGTTGCACCCGTAAACAAGTTTTCAGCTTAGTGTGTCACTCCTGGTTATACAATTGCAAAAAAAAAAAAAAAAAAATGGAAAGGGACCTGGGGGTAGTCATATCAGATGACCTTAAGGTGGGCAAGCAATGTGAGAAGGTAGTAAAGAGGGCTGGAGAGATACTGAGATGCATAGAGAGAGGCATCACCAGTAGAAAACAGGAAGTTGTTAGCCATCTGTACAGACAGTTGGTGAGACCCCATTTGGAGTACTGTGTGCAGTTCTGGAGACCCCATCTCCAGAACTGCATCAGTTGTATCAGTTAAAGCAAAAGGAAGCTGGGAAGGTAATCAGAACAGCAAAGGCCCGAACTGAGGAAAAGATAGCCAACTCAGTTAAGAAGGGATAAAACCTTTCTTAGGTACATCAGAAGCGAAGAAAGACTAAGGAGGGATAGTGAGGCTTAATGAAGGGAGAGGGTGGGCAGAGGGTAACTGTGAAAAGGCAGAGATACTAAACAAATATTTTGCTCAGTATTTACAAATGAAGAGGAGGTACCTAAAACAAACAATAGAAACACTCTGGATACAGAAGTTGATACCAGCCCATTTACAGAAGAAAGGGTTCTGAAAGAACTCTTAAAACTGAAGGTGGACAAAGCAATGGGGCTTGATGGGATTCATCCCAGAATTCTAAAAGAACTAAGGGTAGAACTAGTGACACCACTTCTACCCTCTTTAACAAATCATGGGAGGATGGGGTGGTACCTGAGGACTGGAGGAGGGCCGATGTGATTACCCTTCACAAAAGTGGGAGCAGGGCAGAAGCGGGAAACTACAGACTAGTTAGTTTAACCTCAGTGATGGGGAAAATGATGGAATCACTTCTGAAGGAAAGAATTGTCGAGTACCTAGAGGCCAGAGGGGCACAGGACCCAAGGCAGCATGGATTCACAGCAGGAATGTCATGTCAGATGAATCTAATAGATTTCTTTGACTGGGTAACCAAAGTAGTAGATCAGGGAGGGGCTGTGGACATGGCCTACCTAGACTTTAGCAAGGCATTTGACTCAGTCCCACACAAAAAATTAATATCCAAGTTAGCCAGCCTGGGAGTGGGTCCCAAGATGATAGCCTGGGTAAAGAATTGGCTGGAGAATAGGACACAGAGGGTAATAGTAAATGGAGTCCACTCTGAAGAAATGGGGGTTACTAGTGGGGTGCCGCAAGGTTCAGTATTAAGACTAGTCCTATTCAATGTCTTTGTAAGTGACATTGCAGAGGGACTGGAAGGAAAAGTATGTCTCTTTGCAGATGACACAAAGATCTGCAACAGAGTTGATGCATAAGGTGGGGTGGAAAGAATGAGAAGGGACTTGGCAAGGTTAGAGGAATGGTCAAATGTATGGCAGCTTAGATTTAATGCTAAGAAGTGCAAGGTAATGCACCTGGGAAACAAAAACCCAGGGGAAGAGTACACAATGGGGGGTGAGATACTAACAACAACAAAAATGGAAAGGGACCTGGGGGTCATCATATCAGATGACTTAAAGGTGGGCAAGCAATGTGAGAGGGCAGTAAGGACGGCTGGGCGGATACTTGGATGCATAGGGAGAGGCAACACCAGTAGAAAACAGGAAAATGTTATCCCTCTGTACAGACAGCTGGTGAGACCCCATCTGGAGTACTGTGTCCAGTTCTGGAGACCCAATCTCCGCAAGGACATAGACAAGATGGAAGCTGTCCAGAGGAGGGCACCTAAAATGGTGAAAGGTCTGCACCAGAAGACATATGAAGAGAGACTAAAGGAGCTTAATATGTATAGCCTCGAGGAAAGGAGGGAGAGGGAAGACACGATAGAAATGTTCAAGTACCTCAAGGGAATCAACAAAGTCCAAGAGGGTAGCATCTTTCAAAAAAAGAGATGTACAAGAACAAGGGAGCACAATTTGAAGATGGTCGAGCAGCTCAGAGGTAATATAAGGAAGTATTTTTTTCACAGAGAGGGTTGTGGATGCATGGAACGGCCTTCCGGAGGAGGTTGTGGAGTCAAAATAAGTGATTGAATTCAAGCATGCATGGGACAGCCATAAGGCAATTCTAGGGGGTGGGGGTAGAAAGAAGTAGGCTGCTGGTTAACTAGGATCTGCAGCTTATCCATTAGGTAGGGAAATGGGCAGACTGGGTGGGCCAAGCGGTCCTCATCTGCCATCAAATTCTATGTTTCTATGTAAGGACATAGACAGGATGAAGGCAGTCCAGAGGAGGGCAACACAAATGATGCAGGGTCTGCAACAGAAGCCATATGAGGAGAGACTTATAGAGCTTAATATGTATACCCTTGAGGAAAGGAGGGAGAGAGGGACATGATAGAAACTTTCAAGTACCACAAGGGATTCAACAAAGTCCAAGTCAGAGCATCTTTGAGACAAAGAGATGTGCAAGAACAAGAGGGCACAGTTTGACGATAGAGAGGGACAGATCAGGGGCAATGTCAGAAATTATTTTTTCATGGAGAGGGTGGTGGATGCATATAACCACTTTCCTGAGGGGGTCATGGGGTCAAAAGCAGTGGGGGGAATTCAAGAATGCATGGCACAGACAGAAGGCAATTATAGTGAAGGGTAGGAGGAAGTAAAAATAAGGGTAGTATGTGAGGTAAACACCAAGATAGAGATGTCGATAAGGAGAAGGGCAGGGGTAAATGGAGCAAATGACAAAGGCAATAAGGACAGGGATGGGGCAAAAAGGGGTAAGGTCATCCAGAAATGGAGGGTAATGAGTATCAATGCCCGTAGTCTGGGCAACAAGCCCCCTAAACTTGTATCCTAGATGGAAGAGGAATGCCTGGATATCATAGCAGCCACAGAAATATACCAGTTTACACAACCTACAGGAGAGAGAGAGAGGGGAAGAGAGGGGGAGGAGTAGTTCTCTATGTAAGGAAAGGGATAAAAGCAACAGAACAAAAGAGTAAGCAGGGAGGACAGGATGCACTGTGGGTCACCTTAGAGACTGGAAATGGCACCATAAAGGTCACCTTAAAGACTGGAAATGGCACCACAATCCGCACAGGGGTTGTATACAGACCCCCATGTCAAGGAGAGGGAATGGACAAGGATATGATAGAAGGCATCCTTAGGATGGCAGAGAAAGGGGAGATACTGTTGATGGGGGACCTGAATATGCCAGATGTTAACTGAAGCACCTTTGCTGCAGCCATATCCAAGAGCAAGGCCATTCTCGGTGCCCTACAGGTGGCATGCCTCAGACAGCTAGTTCTGGAACCCACTCATGAGGGAGCATTCTTAGACCTCATACTCTCAAATGGGGACAGCGAGAGGATCTCAGATCTAGAAGTGGGTAGCCATCTGGGAACAAGTGACCACCAAACAGAGTGATTCACGATAAACTCAGCTACAGAGTCAAGCCACACAAAAGTGAGGGTACTGGATTTCAGGAAGGCTGACTTTGGCAGATGGGAGAGTACATTAGAAAACCATGAGCAAACAGGCTAGAAGGAGGGATGGAGCAACAATGGGGAAACATCAAAACTGCCATCACTGAAGCAACAAGCCTTTGTGTGAAGCAAATAAACAAATCAAAATGAAAGAAAAAGCCATTATGGTTCTCAAAAGAGGTGGCGGGGAAGGTTAGGGAGAAAAAGATAGCATTTAGGAAGTATAAGGAAACACAGAAGAAGCAGGACAGAGAACTGTATCAGTTAAGGCAGAAGGAAGCAGTGAGGGAAGTCAGAATAGCAAAGGCCCAAACCGAGGAAAAGATAGCCAACTCAGTTAAGAAGGGGGATAAAACCTTTTATAGGTACATCAGGGAGCATAGAAAGGCAAAGGGAGAGATAGTGAGGCGGAATAGAAAAGACAGTGGGTGGGTGGGTGGGTGGGCAGAGAGGAACAGTGAAAAGCAGGGATACTGAGCGGAATACTTCTGCTCAGTATTCACAAAAGAAGGGAGGAGGGGAGGTGTCTAATTCAATTAACAGAAGCACTCTGGATAGGGGGAGTTGATCCCAGTTCGTTCATAGAAGAAAGGGTTCTGAAAGAACTCCTAAAACTGAAGATGGACAAAGCAATGGGGCCTGATGGAATTTACCCCAGAATTCTAAATGAATTAAGGGGAGAACTAGTGACACCACTGACTACCCTTTTTAACAAATCATGGGAGGATGGTATGATACCTGAGGACTGGAGGAAGGCGGATGTGATTCCCCTTCACAAAAGTGGGAGCAAGACAGAGGCAGGAAACTACAGACCTGTCAGTTTGGCCTCTGTGGTAGGGAAAATGATGGAATCACTTCTGAAGGAAAGAATAGTTGAGTACCTAGAAGAAGCCTGGGTAAAACATTGGCTGGACAACAGGACACAGAAGGTAACTATAAATGGAGTCCACTCTGAAGAAAGAGGGGTTACTAGTGGGGTACTGCAGTGTTCAGTTCTGGGTCCAGTCCTTCTTAACATCTTTATAAGTGACATTGCAGAGGGACTGGAAGGAAAAGTATTCCTCTTAGCAGATGATACAAAGATCTGCAACAGGGTTGATACACAAGGAGGTGTGGAAAGGATGAAAAGGGATTGGGCAAGGTTGGAGTAATGATCAGAAGTATGGCAGCTTAGATTCAATGCAAAGAAGTGCAAAATAATGCACCTAGGAAACAAAAACACAGGGGAAGATTACACAATGGGGGGAGAAGTAGTAACAACAACAAAACAGGAAAGGGACCTGGGGGTAATCATATCAGATTACCTTAAGGTTAGCAAGCAATGTGAGCAGGTAGTAGGGAGGGATGGAGGATACTGGGATGTATAGGGAGAGGCATCACTAGCAGAAAACAGGAAGTTGTTATCGTTATCCCTCTGTACAGACAGTTGGTGAGACCCCATCTGGCGAACTGCATCCAGTTCTGGAGACCCCATCTCTGCAAGGACGTGGACAGGATGGAGGCAGTCCAGTGGAAGGCAACTAAAATGGTGCAGGGTCTGCATGGGAAGCCATACAAGGAGAGACTAAAGGAGCTTAATATGTATACCCTTGAGAAAAGGAGGGAGAGGGGGGACATGATAGAAACTTTTAAGTACCTCAGTGGAATCAACAAAGTCCAAGAGAGTAGCATCTTTCAGAAAAAGAGATTTGCAAGAACAAGGGGTCACAATTTGAAGATGGGGGGGGGAACGGCTCAGGGGCAATGTGAGGAAGTATTTTTCACCGAGAGGGTGTTGGACGCATGAAACAGCCTTCCTGAGGAGGTTGTGGGATCTAAAACTGTGGGAGAATTCAAGAATGCATGGAATAGACATAAGGCAATTCTTGTGGGGGGGGGGTAGGAAGCAATAGGCTGTTGGTTAACTAGGATCTGCAGCTTATCCTGTGGGTAGGAAAATAGACAGACTAGGTGGGCCAAGCAGTCTTTATCTGCCATCAAAGTCTATGTTTCTAGGCTGTTGGTTGACTAGAATCTGTAGCTTATCCAATATGTAGGGAATGGGCAGACTAGGTGGGCCAAGCGATCCTTTTCTGCCGTCAGTCTGTGTTTCAATGTTTCCTGTAAACCCATTTACTTTTCAATGTACTCTAGAAGACACATTCCTCAAGATGAAAAGGTCATGTCTATTAAATAAAAATGAAAATATATACATATATTTACAAAATAATATATTTACTGTTATTCTAATTTTATACACTGAAATCATGTAAAAGGACATGTCTGACTGTATATTTTAAAATCTCACAAACAGTCCTCTGGTTTGAAAGACCACAATCCCCCATGGTAAACCCAACATGTAATTTTGTGGAATTGCTCTTCTGTAAGGATGGTGATATCAATCCTTTGCTTGCAGCCCAGCAACCAAATACACCACAGCAAGCATGCAAATGATATTACAGTGACAAGCACAACATTAAATATGAAAGATGCCTTTGCTGACTTAGAAAAGCTTGCCCTAAAGGCACACAGACTGCACTGGCAATAAGTAACGTTAAATAGATAGATAGGTATTTTATTTATAAAAGTGCCCATTTCCAAGGACTCTGGGCACTGTACAATAAAACAAACAACCACATAATAATATACAGTAATGTACAACTATATATTAAATATTTCCATCGGAAGCATCATTAAAATTCATCTGTCTATCATAAACAAGTCACAAGCTTATCTCTCAGTAAACAGCGTCCCATGCAATCAAAGATTGGTGAGAAAGAGTCAGTGTTCAGGCAAGAATGCATATGATTCCTAACAAACTGGCAGAAACATTTCCTTGCATCGTCAGCCAGTCTAATAAACTTGAATCTGCAGAATGCAGAAGAGGCCGACACTGAAGTTAAGTCTTCACTCCTGGAAAAAGAAAACCACTTAAAACAATTTAAAAGACATATCCAGGACAAAGATTATAGGCAACAATTAGAAACAACAATCAAGCAGTAGGGAGTATGCATCTGTTGCGCAAAAGAGAAGTTTGAACACGATAGGTGTGATTATTTGAAAGGATGTATTTTTAATGGGTCTAGGGGTCCAAATCAATGCCCATGATCCATTCTTAAAAAGCAGCAAAGTAGATCTATTCAGGACACTTAACTCTCTCGAGTCAGATTCGGATGGACATATTCAGATTGATTTGTTTAGGTGAAACACAACACAATTTTCTGCCGCTGAACCACCTAGACCTAGCACAGCAGCACGCATCACAAATACAAATACAAATACAAACACAGACATTATTATTGAAGTCACTTCTAATAGTACCCCTTCAACAAACCCCCAGAATCACAGCCCGAGGATTACCTGATTTCGTGAAGACACACAAGAAGGGGCACAAGGGGTAATGGGAGAAGGCAGATACATCAGGGCACACATACGGTACAACAACCAGAGCACCACGGTATAACAACCAGAAGTAATATCAGACCAAATACAGAGAGGAGGTGCTGAGGAAACAGAGGCACAGGGAGAAGATCTGATCATTGTCAATATTTTGAAGCATCATCTATCTGAAATTAAAATATGTGTTCACTAAAAAGGTCTTTCGTTTGAACTGAAATGCTGCATTTAGAAACATAGAATTTGACAGCAGATAAGGACCACTTGGCCCACCTAGTCTGCCCATTTTCCTACCTAACACATAAGCTGCAGATCCCAGTTAACCAACAGCTTACTTCCTCCTACCTCGCACTAGGACTGCCTTATGTCTGTCCCATGCATTCTTGAATTCCCCCACTGTTCTTGACTCCACAGCCTCCTAAGGGAGGCTGTTCCCTGCATCCACAACCCTCTCTGTGAAAAAATACTTCCACACATTACCTCTGAGCCATCCCCCCTCTATCTTCAAATTGTGCCCCCTTGTTCTTGCACATCTCTTTTTCTGAAATATGCTACCCTCTTGGACTTTGTTGATTCCCTTGAGGTACTTGAAAGTTTCTATCATGTCCCCTCTCTCCCTTCTTTCCTCAAGAGTATACATATTAAACTCCTTTAGTCTTTCTTCGTATGTCTTCTGGTGCAGACCTTGCACCATTTTGGTTGCCCTGCTCTGGACAGCCTCCACTGTGTCTATGTCTTTGCAGAGATGGGATCTCCAGAACTGCACACAGTACTCCAGATGGGGTCTCACCAACTGTCTGTACAGAGTGATAACAACTTCCTGTTTTCTACTATTGATGCCTCACCCTATGCATCCCAGTATCCCCACAGCCTTCCTTATTGCCTTTTCACATTGCTTGCCCACCTCAGGTCATCTGATATAATTACCCCCAGGTCCCTTTCCATTTTTACTGTTGTCAGTATCTCACCCCCCACTGTGTACTCTTCCCCTGGGTTTTTGTTTCCCAGGTGCATTACCTTGCACTTCTTTGCATTGAATCTGAGCTGCCATACATTTGACCATTCCTCTAACCTTGCCAAGTCCCTTTTCATCCTTTCCACTCCATCTTGTGCATCAACCCTGTTGCAGATCTTTGTGTCATTTACAGTGTTTAAGAAGTCCTGCCAGAGAGATCTAGCCTTTAAAAACAAGCTTCAACCCCAGTATCATAACAGTTCTCATGAAGAACATCTAGCGATAGAGGGACTGAAAAATAATCAGGACATTGTCATCAACCCTGGAGACAGTGATACAGGACACAGATAAGTATGAACCAGAGGTGTTAAGGTAACTGTCTGGTATACAGTTTTACCATCCACTGACTTATAATCCAGCAAGCAACTTTAAGAAAGATATTCATAACATCTTTATGATGTTTCGTTGAGGAGCACGATATCAAAATAGATTTACCTTCTTACTGTTCCAAACGCCATTCTGTCCACTGTTTATGGATTGCCCAAAGTCCACATGAGTTTGGAGACTCTACCTGTTTGACCCATTCTGGCCTGTATTGGCTCCTTAACAGAGCCTTTAGCCAAGTTAAATTGATCAGCACATTAAGGAAGTGTTGTTTGCCATTCTGACCTATACCAAAGATACAACTGATATTTTAAAAATCTTAGCTGTTTTGCATATCATGGATGAATGACTATTAGCCACCCTCAGTATCCAGGCTTTGTATATGAACATCCCCCAGCAAGAGGGGCTCTGTGCACAGAATGAAACACTATACAGAAGTACCACCTACACATCCAGTTTTGTTGAATTTCTGTTAACATTAACTGAAACAGTATTATACTGTAATGGCTTTGTATTTCTTGCTTCAGAAAGCTTCTGAAGAAGGACCGGGTAGGTTTGAAAGCTAGAGCACTTTGTTCTTTTCTGTAACATCCATGTTGGTCCAATAAAAGGTATCAAATCATTTGTTTCTGGATTTATATTTCTTGGAAATTTTTATTTACAGGTGAAGGGGATAGAGATGTGAGCGGCCTTCACCCCCAACTATGCCACCATGCACCTGTCTGAATGGAAGAAACACACCATCCCATCACAGGAACACAATACCTTTAATGTCAATATAGACATATACAGATGTTGTATCAATGAAGTTCTTGTAATATGGTGGGGTACTGCAACTGATCTTAGAGAATTTGTAATGTACATGGAGGAGTCAAACCCCAGTTCAAAATTTTTACTGGTCTTTGAGGTTGATAGAATACATTTTTTAGATATCAGTATCTCTAAGGTCTTCAATAATGCGGTACACATGGGCTAGTTCTGTGAACAAATAGATAGAAACTATACTGTATTACATTACCAGAACTCCCTTCCCTAGTAGAGTCATGGGCCGCTTTTACAAGCAATAAAATGGGCAGACTGGATGGGCCTGGTGGTCCTTATCTGCTGACAATTTCTATGTATCTACAGTATGTAGAACTGCCACCCACACCATTTGATAAAGAACATACCAAAAGGCAAAACAAAATGGTTATATTAAATACACACTGAAAATAAAGTTAAAAATCTACATTTTGAACTTAGGTCTTCTTCAGGAAATATCTATAAGAGAAAAAAACAAAGTTACCAAAGACAGTTTATCCACTTGAAGTGGAATTAGTATTGCTCAAGTGTATGAAAAGAATGCCAAAGAAATGAGTAGAAGTTTTGTCTTGAGAGGATATAGCACTGCTACTATTGTCAAAGTTACCGAATACGTGAATAGTGTCAGTCGACAGAACCTTTTGGACAGTAATAGATGACCAGCTTCAGGTAAGAGTATGCAACTGAATTGAATTTTGTTACCACATTCAGCCCACAGGTGCCATAGGTTCAGAAAATCATAACAGATAACTGACATATTCTACAGACAAAACAAAAATTTAAAGAATACATTAAGGAGTTTCCCAGAATTGTATTTAGGCAGGGTAAAGCAGGAAAATGTGAGAGTCGGCCTTTGCCACCAGAAAATCACACCTGTGACAATTGTAAATTTTACACACACACATACAAACTGGTAAACCATTTACACATCTCACCACTAGTGAACAATTTGTTGTGAAGGATTTAATTAACTGTAACACCATTTTAGTTGTTTATTTAGCGATCTGTTCATGTAAATCATATTATGTCAGAAAAACCAACATACAATTCAAATTCACTGTGGCTTTCTGTTATTTGGAGTTGGCAGTGGATCACTTCAAAATAGCTGCACAAAACATAAAAAGAATCCTTGTTCATATGGGGCCAATTCTTTTTTCATGTGAGGAAAAAATTATTTTTCATTCGTAACCATCTTGTTTTCTATTTTTTGCTTAAAAAAAAAAAATTACACCCTGCTGACAGACCAGCATCTGTCTTGCTCATCAGATTATCCGGGTTAGAGAGGAAGAGAAAAAAAGTTTAATTTAAACCTGAACAAAAACATTCAAAATGAAATCACACAGCAGGAACAGGTACAGAAAGTAAGGCATCACCATTGCTAATTTCAATCAGTATTTTATTACTGGAGTGATATGGAGTTGCGTGGTAGTTAAAACAAGATTCTTTTCTGTTTTCTTTTCCATTTTCTTCTCTGCTGCTTGGCTGATTGACTAAATGTTGAAGTGATTATGGACGCTCAAGAAGCAGCAGTTCCGATGAATGCAGGTAACAAAAACCCAACTTCATCTGCTAATTTAAATCCAGAATTAAACTCGGTAAAGTCTGGAGGGGCCAGACCAGAACATGGATCAATGCTGAGTGTCAGAGATGGGACTAACAGCAGTATGAATAATGTAGACCACCACCACCATCACCATAATGAACCAAACATGGCCAATGCAGTTTCTGCTTCTTCAAACAACAACAGCTTAGACTTGAGACTAAAGGAAGGTGGAAATACAGCTTTAACTTTGTTTAATCCTAACTCAGCTGCTTCTTTGATGATGGAGATGGGGTTTATAGCGAACCATAAACTGAAAAACGGAGGAGATTCCCCACCTCCCCACTACCATTCAGCAACACCACAACACTTAAATCAGTTCCAGCAACAACAATATCACCAACATCAAATTTAGAATAACAGCATTAACAACCGGTCTTCTGAAATGGAAAATCATCAGCAACACTGTGCTGGAAAAGACAGTATTTTAGCAAGGAATCAGGCTGAACAATGGCAGCAGCAACAACAACAAATGTTAAATAAAAGTGTGGAGGATGATCTGCCCAGTAAAATGGGGGAGCAACTGATGGGTGGCAGGTAAGATCACCCCTACATGGGACCAAACAGCATAGACAACCAGCAGCCAAGTGGGGAAAGTCACAGTGTTCAGGAGTTTAATAATATTGCAAGAGGAGGACCTTGCTATGATGAACATGGTGGCACCACCACCCTGGGATGGGGATAGTACATTCTTCAGCTCCAAACAGCATGGACCTGGTGCTGAATTCCTACGAAGGCTACCAAAACAGCCAGTATAATCATTGTCCAAACTATAGAGCCAGTTGCAACAGCTCTGGGTATGGGATGATGAGCTCCCCATGGCATGCAAACAGCATGATGATGGGCCCAGGCAGCAGCAGTGCTAGTCACGGCAAGGCTGCTATGACTGGTGGGGTTGGAAGAGAAGCAGCTGCTGGAGGGTTCCAGAGATATTCAGGGCAAAACCAGCACCTTTCTGGGGCCACTCCAACTCTAAACCATCTGCTGACTACACCCAGCCCCATCATGAGGAGCTACAGCAGCAGTTGCACTGATTATAACACCGCCCCCAGTGTACTACAACAACAACAACAACAGACAGGCATGGAGCTGGGAAAAGACATGGGCTCCTCTCAGTACGGACCTGCCCAGACACCAAGCTGGGCAGCAGCTCAACAAAAGATCCATCCAGCTCTCAGTTCTGGAACCACCAGCCAACAGATCCTGAACAGACCCCAGGTAACAAAAACACAAAACCCAAGTATAGTAGTCCTTCTCCCCTCACTTAATTTCTGTATCTTTTCTTTGTTACTGAAGTTGTCCCCTCCCTCTCAGCTCTGCATGTTGAGGGATTTTGTTGTAACCATGCCTGACTGAAGAATTTGTATACAGTTTTGTGTGTGAGTGTGGTTTTTTTTTTAGTTTCACATATTTCTAGGTGCTTTCTTTGAACATGAGGCAATTTTTTAAAAAAATACATGTTGCTAGTCTCTGGTCATTTCCTTTTCTAACAACCTGGTCAAATTGCTCAGAGGAAAGTGGGGTGGAAGTCAACTGCTAGAGCAGTTTCATAATCAGCAGCAACCCTGTGCATTAATATTTATTTATTTTTATTTTATTTATTTATTGAATTTTGGCAATCGGGTGAGTCCACCAAGACAAGACAGTCCCTTTTTCAGGGGCGACCCAGGAAGAGCATATATTGACGGTGCAAAACATGGTTTACAATTATGGGACAAGAGACAAGTATGACTAGCATAAACAACTTATACAGTTACACCGCAAGGTAGGACAACAACGGTGATACAACACTTAAAATTATTGACAGCAACATTTTTGCAGACAGTAGAACAGAGGACCATTATTATTGTAGATATCATTACAGAGGAAAGAAAAAACATCTTACATTAGCACCAAACATTAATTTTATACTGTATACGTTGAGAATTAGAGTAACCACACATGAGAAGGTAGCAAGAGCCAAGCCTCATCTAAAACAGGAACAAGGTAAGGCAGCAAGATGAGGAAGTAATAGGCTTTGAAAGCGAGGACACAAGGAGCAGACAAGGATTGAGGGAGGCAGCAAATTCCAACAGGACAGTTCACAAGAGGCAAAGGATCTCTGTGCCAGGGCGAGCCATGGGTGAGACAACTGGGAGAAGGGGTAGGGAGTCAGATCTAGGGGTACGCTTAGGGTGTCGCCACTGAACAAGGTCAGCAAGGCAGGGAGGAGTGAACCTGTGAACAAGCTTGTGTATGAAACTCAGGGTAGCATAACGTAACTTAGACTCATAAGGGAGCCATCCCAGGATGGAGAGGACATTAAAGTGGTGATATCTGTCAGTGACCCCCAAGGCAAATCTACCCACCCTATTGTAAACCTGGGACAAACGTGGTAGTGTAGTAGTGTTTGTTGAGAGCAGTAGGCTCCATACATAATGAGAGGCAAGATGGTTGCAGCCACAATCTTGCAACAGGAGGATGTGGTGAGGAAGGGACGGATACGATATAGGACTCCAAGCTTTTGATTGAGGGTTTTGGTCAGGACTGAGACATGAATGTCCAGGGAACGAGAGAAATCCAGGGTGATCCCTAAGTATTTGAAGGCCTTGACAGATTCAAAGACACCACCAGTGTGAGATTGTACTACCAGTGGGGGTGAGTTTGAGTTGGAGAACAGCATGCACTTTGTTTTTTTAGTATTAAAGACTAGTTGCTTCTGCAAGAGCCAGTCTTCAAGAGAGTGGAAGACAGAAGCTAGCACAGAGTTAATCCACTAAATGTCAGCCGATGAACGGTAGATGATAGCATCATCAGCATAAAGATGAAGGGAAGCACCACCGCAGTTACGCTGGAGATCATTGATAAACAGTGAGAACAATAATGGGCCCAGGACAGAACCCTGGGGGGCACCATGGGTTATGGGCCTAAATCAGACAGGGCACCCATCCACTTGACCCTTTGAGTGCAGCCATGGAGATAGCTATGGGTCCACGATAGTCCATTGGAATCAAGGCCAAGGAGGTGCAGCTGCCGAATTAAGAGACCGTGGTTGACCAAGTCAAAAGCCTTGGTCAGATCAACAAATATTGCATCTGTGGTATGGCCATGGTCTATTGCATGGAATAAGTTGGAGCTAACTTTTATCAATGCAGTGAGGGTGCTGTGATTTTTCCTGATCCCATGCTGGGAGGGAGAGAGCAGATGGTGGTGGTCCAGGTAACCCTGCAAATGATCAAAGATGACGCGCTCGGTAGTTTTCAATGGTAGAGTTTGGACCACCCTTGTGGACAGGCACAACTACTGAGACCTTCCATTTTTCCGGGACAGTACAAGAAAGGAAGGAGCAATTAAAAAGGTCACAAACCTGGCAGGCAAGAGCAGCAGCCCCCAGTTTTAGAAATTTAGGTTCAAGGGTGTCGTGACCTGGAGAGTTATCAGCCTTCAGATTCCTGAGCAGTCGGAATACTTCAGTGAAGGTAGCCAGTTTCAGATGAAATGAGGGGCGGGCCAAGGAAGCTTCAGTTGGCAGAGGGTCAGTTTGGGGTGAAGTAGGAGAGTTAGGAAAGAATGAGGTAAACTTCTCCAGCTCAGTAAAGTATTTATTAAAGCCAGTGGCTATTGCAGGAAGGTTATTGAGTTCAGATCCTTGGGCCTCTAGAGAGCTAGGTATCTCAGTGGAATTTCCCTTTAAGAGGGAATTGACCTGTTTCCAAAAGTTCTTAGGATTGCCAAGTTGCTTGGTCTGGAGTTGCTTAAAATGCTGGTGTTTAGTTTTCAGGATGGAGGTCTTGCAGCTATTCCTGAGCTGCCTATAGGTTTGCCAATCAGAATGTAGCCCACTGTTCTTCTATGTCCACAAGGTTCTATCACCAGTGGACATGAGCTTACAGATATCCCTAGAGATCCAGGAGGTTCTAATTCCCTTTAACTGGCATTTCTTTTTAAGAGCATGATGATCAACAATTTCTGCAAGCTTAGACACAAAGAAGTCAAGAGTCATGTTGACGTCTGGTAGGGAATTGATTGGTCCCCAGTCGGTTTCTTGGATAGAGACAGTAAAGGCATCAGGGTCAAATCTGGTCATATCCCATACCTGGATGACCTTAGGAGGGGGGTTAGGGAAGTTATTGCACCATACTCAGAGTGTGATCACTTATGCTGTCAGGGTGAACTCAGCCCAGCAGCAGAAACTGAATTCGGGGATTGCCAGAGCCTGTAAGAGGTAAAGTGTCCTGCACTACAGCCTGACTGTTGTGAGGCACTTCCTGCCCCAACCAGGGTCAGCACTTCATTTATTGCTGCTGGCAGGTTACGTGTCACATCACGTGACCTACCCTCCTTTTTACTAAGTGTCCACTTTCAGGTTATAGACACCAACCACTTGGGGTCACTGCACTCTCCACTCTAGCTGCTCTTTCAACTCTCTACTCCTCCTAGCTACCATTTGAAAGCTGATCCACTAGAGGTCACTGCAGTTCCCTTTGAATCCTTCTACCACCTACTTTCCTCACTCCTCCATCAGCCTATCTCTAAGCACCTGCTAGCATCAAACCTGGTACCCTTCTGTCCAAATTCTACTGACTATCCACTAAGCCAATGAACTAGGCCGACATCTTCCTCTACTTTCATACTCTTAACCCTCCCTCCTTTTCTGAATTAAAAATTAAACCTTTCTACACTCTGTCCCTGAGCTGTGCTCAAACCCAGTACCCTTGTAATCAGAGTCAGCGGCTCTACCTCTGGACCACATTGCCTACCTATTTTATTCCTACTTTCTAAGCCTTTTAGTCTCTTACCCCCCCTGCCAAAATATAAGTTTACCACTTCTCTCTTGTTGCCTTTGCAGGATTTGGACCCTACACCCTTACTTCCAAAGTCCGCAGTTCCACCACTCAGCTAGCACACCTGCCTATTTTTACTGCAGGATTTCAAAACTCTAAAAATGCACTAACCCTCTGACACAACTAAAGTGTTATTTGAGTGCTTCTGCAGACCTTGAACCCAACTCCCTGCTGCTACAGCCACTGGTCAGGCTCCTTTCTGCTACCCTGGTCAAGGCTTGAAGCTGGTACTCTGTGCACCTCAGGCACCTGCACTGCCACTACACCATAGCAGCAACTAGGTTCAGAGGTGACCTCTCACTACAATCTCCCCTCTATCATCCTAGTACCCCCATTCTTTCCTCACTTCAGCTCCCCCACCCTTTCCAACTATGCATGTGCATCCCCTGCTCACCGGCCTATCTCTTCTCCTCCTCCTTCCTTTGCCTTCCACCAACCCTAGTGTCCCTATTAACCTCGGCCTCACTACTCCAGTGTTCCTACCTACCTCTGTCTTCCCCTCCTCCTTTACCACTGCTCCTCCCCTCCCTCCTCCTCCCACATCCCATATGCTCCTCTCCACCGCACCCCCCTTCCAGACATTACCTCCTCCCCAGCTCCCTTGGCTTCTGATCACACAGTCCTTCTCTGCCTGTGCTGCCCTACCCACCCCTGTGCAACAAAACCCCTTCCTCATTCTATCGCTCCGGCATAAACTCTCCATCTGCCTCCCTCTGACCAGAGCACTTCTCCTCCTTCTACTCCTAACAGGAAACATACATCCCAACCCAGGCCCTGCCACCTCCCACCCACCCACCCAGCCCACTGGTCTTCAAGTAGCCTCCATGAACATATGCAGCCTGCTGAAGAAATTTGATGCCCTACAGTGCTGGGCCTTGGCTCATCAACCAGACATCATAGCCCTGGTTGAAACCTGGCTGTCCAAATCCACCCCTGACTCATTTGTTTCCCTCCCAGGCTATACCTTATACCCGGGAGGACCGAGTAGGCAAACGAGGGGGAGGCTGTGCAATCTACACTAGGGACACAATACCTGGACACGCACTCCCCACCCCTACCCTTATAAATGGGGCCCAGGCTCTTACCCTCAAACTCACCCCAGACCCCTCTAGGAGCCCTCTCTATCTCACCACAGCCTACATTCCCCCAAAGAACCAGCACCCGGCCCTGGTATCTTTAACGGACTACCTGGCCACTCTCCACCATAAGGCGGAACAAATCCTAGTGGGGGACCTTAATGTAAATTGGCTCAGCACCTCTTCATCCGTGATCAGAGACTCATTTGCCGCCCAAGATCTGACGCAACTCGTCACCCAGCCCACGAGACTTAACCCTAAGAGAGGTACCAGCACCCTTCTGGATGTTATTATAACTTACTGACCCCATAAAATCCAAAACATCCAGGTCCTCCCAGACTCCCTACGTGACCACTCCCCTATCCTATATCATTGGGCAGTCCCCAATCCCAAACCCAAAGCCCAGACCACCCTCCGCAGGCGCCTCCACCCTGGTGGGCTGAAAAAACTTAAAGTACTCCTCACCCAGATAAACTGGTCCCCCATTCAGCGTGCAACCGACATTGACACTGCCCTCGCCTTCTTCACTCACACCTTCAACATGGCCTGTGATCTCTTTGCACCCTTCACCAAAATCCGGTCCAAAAAACAGAACGCACCCTGGGTTAGCCCGGCCCTTCTACAATTACTTAGAAACCGGGATAACCTCTGGCACCTTGCCACTGAAACAGGTCATCTGTCTGATAGGCAGGCCTACAATGCAGCCCGGAATAAGTGCTAATGGGCCATCAGGAAAGCCAAGGCAGACCATTACCAGGCCTCCCTTACCTCCTCCTGGGGCTCAGCCCGGACTTTCTGGGATAATATTAAGCAACTTAACGGTAAAGCTTGCTCCCCTGCCCCATCCCAGCTCACTAGAAATGGCACTACCTCCACCGAGCCTGTCACCATAGCTAACTGGTTCAACACCACTTTCATTGACCTTAGCTCAGTCCTCCCTAGTAATTTCTTTGACCCTCCCCCAACCAACCTCCCCCGTCCTCCAGCACCCCAGCTTCCACCTGTGCAAGATTTCCACCCAGGAAGCCAGACCCATCCTAATCAAAGCTCTGAATGGCAACAGTCCCGGCAGTGACTCACTGGACCCCAGCATCCTCAGGCTGGTACTAGATGAAGTCCTTGCCCCACTCACCAGCCTAATTAACCAGTCACTCTGCCTGGGACAATTTCCCACAGTCATTATCACACCAATTCATAAAGGGGGCGACAGGTCATCGGCCAACAACTACCGGCCAATCTCCATCCTCCCCCCCATCTCTAAAGCCCTGGAGAAAGTGGTGGCCATTCAAATTACTGATTATCTGGCTAAGCATAACATTTTATGCCCAGAGCAACATGGCTTCCATGCTGGTCACAGTACCAGCACTGCCCTTATTGAATTCTCCAACTTTCTACACTCCTCCTCCTTGGATACCAGCTCCCTAGCTGGTGCAGTGTTCATCGACCTCTCAAAGGCTTTCGACACCATCTCCCATCCACTTTTGCTGAATGCACTCTGCCACACTGGTCTCTCAGCTGGCCCCCTAGCATGGTGCACTAGCTATCTTGATGCTCGATCTCAGTGTGTAAAAATTAATAGCACACTCTCCGATACCCGTCCCATTCTCTCTGGGGTTCCCCAAGGCTCCATCCTGGGCCCCCTTCTCTTCTCACTCTATCTGAACACCCTGCCCAGTGCATGCCCTGGCAAAATTCTACTGTATGCAGATGACGCTGTCCTTTTTGCCACCCACCGCAATCCCATCTCCCTCCAGGACTCCCTACAGCATCTTTCAACAGTGCCGAGGCTTGGTTTAAGGAGAGCAGACTCGTCATCAATCTTAATAAAACCAAAGCTATGCTCTTTTCCCACCCCCAAAACAAAGCTAGCAACCACCCACTCTATATCCTTCCAAGTACCAATCAGCCACTGGAACAAGTCTGCTCTTACAAATACCTTGGGGTTACCTTCGACTCAGCCCTCACATTTCACAACCACCTCGACGCCCTAACATCCACAACTAACACACAGCTTGGCATCCTCTTCCACCATAGAACCTGCCTTCCCCCAAATGCTCTCCGGCTCGCTGTTGCATCATCCGTTCTGTCCCTTGTAGACTATGGTCTACCAGTATATGGTGCTGCCGACACCACTGCACTCAACAAAATTCACTTAACCCTGAATAAAGCCTGCAGATTGATTACTGGTGCCCCCAGGCTCACACACACCTGTCAGCTGTATGTCGAGGCTAACCTGCTTACCCTGGATGAACGGCTCCGATACCAAACCTGTCTCCTCACAAAAAAAACCCTACTCAGGCTCTCCCCCCCTGGGGTAACGGCATCCATCCACCAAAGCCCTCCCACTATTGCAACACGGTCTTCCTACAAGACCACTCTAATGGTCCCCAGATCAAGAACCAGCCGTTGCCAGAGGTCCTTCTGCTATAGAGCCCCAACCTGGTTTAACTCTCTCCCTGCCCCCATCACCAATGCCACCACCATCTCCAAGTTCAAAACCACCCTTCAGAACCACATCATCAGCACTCGTAATTGCTCCTGTCTCTGAAAGTAGCCTCCACCTCTGCTTCTCTTGACAACGTCCTCCGGGCAGCTCTCCACCTAGCCATCCCCACCACCACTTCCCTGTACACCGTGCCTATGTTTAACCTGGCCAGTGCCAGCTGTTTCAGTGTTTACCAACTAGATTGCTCACTTGATGCCAACTTGTATAACACCTGTTATCAATTACATGTACCCTGTAACCTAATTGTATTTGTCTGACCACAGTGTGACGTGGCGCCTCTGTCGAACGCCTATTGTTTTGCAAATCTATGCTATGTAACCAAAAACACAATGTATGTCTTTATGTGACGAAGTACCTTTGGAAACGAGCCTCTGGCTCAAAGGTTGTAAACTGATTCTTACAAATAAATAAATAAATAAAGCTTTGATTTTAGAGGCACAATTAGTGACCACCCACTCAAGTGAGGTTTGATTACCTGATACAGTATTAAGATGAGTTGGGTCAGCTACAAGTTGAACCAGATTGAATCAGCAAGGGCAACATGTACCTTATCAGAGCTAGGACTCAGCCAATCGACGTTGAAGTCCCCATAGAGTACAAGGTCATGGCATGGTCAGTGTCAGTTAAGATTAAGTAGACAGATAACTTTATTAGAAGTAGAAGGGGTCTTATTTAAGGTTAAAAAAAGAAAGAAAAGGAAAGAAAGAAAGGCAGTGTGTGTTCTGTGCAGGGAAAGGTACTGTGTCAGGTGACTTTGCTAAACCAGTAGGAGGAAAGAGAGCTTACCTGGGGGTGTGGTTTAGACACTAGAAAAGCAGATGAGTCAAATTACAACTTCCTGTTGCTAGCCTTTTTCTTAGCATTGCCTCCAACCCACCCACCCAAAGCCAGTTCTACTTTTATAGCCACTGGATTTAACTGTCAACAGGAACTTCCTGTTTGGCAGTAGGAAGAAAAGGATCATAGAAAAACATTAGTTTTGTCAACCCTGAAGTAGAAAAAGTAGCTCACTCTCCCCCAGCTGCTGGTAGTTTGATATTGAGCAAGGAGAAGGAGACTACTGAAGAAGATAGGAAGTTGCTGTCCCAGAACAGGAAGGGTGAGAGTTGTAAGGAGAGGAGAGAGGCATCCAGAGAAACAGTAGAGGGACACAAAATAAGACATGATAGGAGTGGTGCAGTGCAATGGCTGTGGGCGGCAGTGTTCCGGGAGACATTCTGGAGGCTGCGATGCTGCCCTATTTGCAGGCACCTCTCTGGTCTGAGAGAGGAGGTTGCCTGTCTCCAGGCTGACCTGGCTAGGATTCGTGAAACCTCCTCCCCCACCCAGGGACCACCAGGGCCAATGCCACTACCTCAGAGGTTGCCAAGAAAGAGGAGTAGCTGGACCAGGGTGGGCTCAAGGAGGGAGAGGGTGGTGGAATAGAGTTGCATCCCTCCAGCTGTACCTCTTCACAATTAATTCACTCTTCTGGTGGATAGTGGTTCCTCTATGGAGGCACCTGCAGTGGAGACCAAGGAGGATGCTGGGAACTTTCACAAAGGAGACCCAAAGGAGGGTGGCATGGGACCCCACAGGGGAAGGAAACAACTCCTGGTGGGACTCCAATCATTAGGGGGGTAGAATTGGGGGAGGATGGGGAGAGGGAGGTAAGGTGCCTCCTGGCACCATGGCTTGGAGGGACAGGCGAATCCTCAGGATCATGGGAGGAACTGCATGAGGAGGGAGCTGGATGTCATTGTCCACCTGGGGACAAATGACCTGGCTAGGAATGGGATCAGAGCAGTGCAAGAGGAGTTTGTAGAGTTGGGACGGGGCCTTAGACAAGTAGCGCATATGGTAACCTTCTCTGAGGTGCTGCCTGTCTATGGCAAGGGAGATGCTAGGGCACTTCTCACCAGTGAATTCAATGAGTGGTTGAAAAACTGGTGTGGAGCTCAGGGTTTTGGCTTCATTGGGGACTGGGGAGCCACCTGGAGGAATGCAGACCTATATTGGTGCGATGGTCTGCATCTGTCCAGGGGGGGAACCAGGATCCTAGGTGAGAGGTTTAAATGCTTCATTGGCAAGCATTTAAACTAGCCTGGGGGGGAGGCACTGAAAAGAAGCTGGGAAATCCCAGCCTCCCCCCACAAAACATGGTAATTAGTGAGGTAAACACCAAGGTACAGAAGTTATTAGGGAGCAGAACAGATTTAAATGTAAAAAAAGGCAGAGGCAGTAAGGACAGAAATGGGGCTAAAAGGGGTAAGGCTATCAAAAAGTGGAGGGTGATGAGTACCAATGCCCGTAGTCTGTGTAACAAGCTCCCTGAACTAGTGGCCTTGATGGAAGAGGGTTGCCTGGATATTGTAGCAGTCACAGAAACATGGTACACGGAGAACCATGACTGGGATGTCAACATACCAGGATACACAATCTACAGGAGGGACAGGAGGGTAAAAGAGGAGGAGGAGTAGCTCTCTATGTAAAGGAAGGGATCAAAGCAACATAACTAAAGAGTAAACAGGGAGCAGATGAGGCACTTTGGGTCACCCTGGAGATAGGAAATGGCACCACAATCTGCATGGGGGTTGTATACAGACCCCCATCTCAGGGGAGGAATGGACAAGGAAATGATAGAAGGCTTTCTTAGAATGGCAGAAAAAGGGGAGATATTGTTGATGGGGGACCTGAATATGCCAGATGTTAACTGGAGCACCTTTGCTGTAGGCACATCCAAGAGCAGGGTCATTCTTGATGCCCTACAGGGGGCATGTCTCAGACAGCTAGTATTGGAACGACTCGGAGGGAGCAATCTTAGACCTGGTACTTTCAAATGGGGATGGAAAAAGAATCTCAGATTTAGAAGTGGTAGCCATCTGGGAACAAGTGACTACCAAACAGTGTGGTTCACGATAAACACAGCCATACAATCAAGCCATACAAAGCAAGAGTACTAGACTTTAGGAGGGCTGACTTTGGGAAAATGAGAGTGCCTCAGAAAAACACTAGCAAACAGGCAAGAAGGAGGTGAAGGAACAATGGGAGTGATCAAAACAGCCATCACAGAGGCAACCAGCCTTTGCGTAAAAAAATCAATAAAACACAACGAAGAAAAAACGCTATGGTTCACAAAAGAGGTGGCAGGGAAGGTTAAGGAGAAAAGTGCAGCATTCAGGAAATATAAGGAAACACAGAAGGAGCAGGACAGAGAACTTTATCAGTTAAAGCAGAAAGAGGCTGGGAAGGTAATCAGAATAGCAAAGGCCCAAACTGAAGAAAGGATAGCCAATTCTGTTAAGAAGGGGGATAAGACCTTTTATAGGTATATTAGGGAGTGAAGAAAGACCAAAGAAGGGATACTGAAGCTTAATAAAAGGGAGGGAATGTGGGTAGAGGGTGACAGTGAAAAAGCAGGGTTACTGAACGAATATTTCTGCTCAGTATTCCCAAAGGAAGAGGAGGGAGAGTTACCTAAACCAAATAAGAGAAACATTCCGAAGACGGGGGTTGATACCAGTCCATTTACAGAAGAAAGGATTCTGAAAGAACTAATAAAATTGAAGGTGGACAAAGCAATGGGGCCCGATGGGATTCACCCAAGAATTCTAAAAGAACTAAGGGAGAACTAGTGACATCGCTGACTACTCTCTTTAACAAATCATGGGAGGATGGGGTGGTACCCAAGGACTGGAGGAGGCAGATGTAATTCCTCTTCACAAAAGTGGGAGCAGGACAGAGGCAGGAAACTACAGACCAGTTAGTTTGACCTCAGTGGTAGGGAAAATGATGGAATCACTTCTGAAGGAAAGAATTGTTGAGTACCTAGAGGCCATTGGGGCACAGGACCCGAGGCAACATGGATTCACGATGGGAAGGTCATGTCAGATGAATCTAATAGATTTCTTTGACTGGGTGACCAAAGTAGTAGATCAGGGAGGGGCTGTGGACATGGCCTACTTAGATTTTAGCAAGGCATTTGATACAGTCCCCCACAAAAGATTAATACACAAGATAGCCAGCCTTGGAATGGGTCCCAAGGTGGTAGCCTGGATAAAAAATTGGCTAGACAACAGGACACAAAGGGTAGTAGTAAATGGGTACACAGTGAAGAAAGTAGGGTTACTAATGTGGGTACACATGAGGTTCAGTACTGGGACCGGTCCTTTTAATGTCTTTATAAGTGACATTGCAGAGGAACTGAAGGAAAAGTATGTCTCTTTGCAGATGACACAAAGATCTGCAACACGGTTGATACACAAGATGGAATGGAAAGGATGAGAAGGGACTTGGCAAGGTTGGAGGAATGGTCAAATGTATGGCAGCTCAGATTTAATGCAAAGAAGTGCAAAATAATGCACATGGGAAACAAAACCCAGGGAAGCGTACACAATGGGGGTGAGATACTGACAACAGTAAAATAGAAAGGGACCTGGGGGTAATTATATCAGATGACCTAAAGGTGGGCAAGCAATGTGAAGGCAGTAAGGAAGGCTGGAGGGATACTGGGATGCATAGGAAGAGGCATCAATAGTAGAAAACAGGAAGTTGTTATCCCTCTGTACAGACAGTTGGTGAGACCCCATCTGGAGTACTGTGTGCAGTTCTGGAGACCCCATCTCTGCAAAGACATAGACAGAGTGGAGGCTGTCCAGAGGAGGGCAACCAAAATGGTGCAGGGTCTGCAAAAGAAGACATACGAAGAAAGACTTAAGGAACTTAATATGTATACTCTTGAGGAAAGAAGGGAGAGAAGGGACATGATAGAAACTTTCAAGTACCTCAAGGGAATTAACAAAGTCCAAGAGGGTAGCATCTTCCAGAAAAAGAGATGTGCAAGGACAACGGGGCACAATTTGAAGATAGAGGGGGGACGGTTCAGGGGTAATGTGAGGAAGTATTTTTTCACTGAGAGGGTTGTGGAATCATGGAACAGCCTCCCTGAGGAGGTCGTGGAGTCTAGAACAGTGGGGGACTTCAAGAATGCATGTGACAGGCATAAGGCAGTCCTAGGGGCGGGTAAGAGGAAGAAAGCTGTTGATTAACTAAGATCTGCAGCTCATCTGTTAGGTAGGAAAATGGGCAGACTAGGTGGGCCAAGCAGTCCTTATCTGCCGTCAAATTCTATGTTTCTATGTGTCTATGGTAGAATAACAAGGGAGGTGAGGAATGAAGGTAAGCATGAGCAGACATCCTTAGGAGGCAGGTAGACACATCCCAGCAGGAGCTTTTTAATGGTACCAAGTGTAAGGGAGAGGAATAGTGATTCAACCGCAGAAGGTTCAAGGGTATGAACAGGGACTTTGGTAACATCTAGATAATTTCTGGCATACATTAGGACACACACACACACACACGCTTTCCTGGCCAATCCTTTCTAAAGCACTTGTAACTAGATAAGGCAACCTCATGCTGTCTGAAGCTGAGCTTCAGCCAAGTCTCCAAAACACCCAGAATGTCCAGAGTATGTTGAGTAACCCAGGCTTCGACCTCAGGCATTTTTAGGTCTGAGACTACGTGCCTTTAAGTGTACAATTTTTAGCCCCTTAGGCATTTGAAGAAGTAGGGACAAAGGAGCAAAAGCAGGAGTTGTTGGACCAGAATTAGGCTCAATATCATCTGCTTGTGCTAGGAGAAGTAGGAGGAGGAGGAGGAGGAGGAGGAAAGGTCTGATTGAGGAAGTAAGATGATGCTGCAAGCAATTAGCAGAAGCAGATGACCTACTTAGCCATCTGTGGACCAGATGGCCAAGATATGCCACACTAAACCGAGGTAGATGAATACAAAAATCAAAAATGCACACAGCTAACAGGGACCTAGCAGGGAGGGGAGACAGTGGCATTGTGTAGGCGAGTGTGACTAAGAAACTGGGCAATGATGTAGTCAGTAGTATAGATTAGCAGCAAGCTGACTGGGATGTACACTGCAGCCAGTTTGCATGTTATAGTATATGAGTGTATCTAATATAAGCACAGCAATAGATGGAGCCAGCAATTAGATTATATCTAAGGCTACATAAGCAATAAGGGAGAAAGAAAGCAAGGGGGTAAGGTATAAATGTGCTTAGAGTTTGAAATGAACTTTGTTTAGAATAACTACATAAAGTGACAAGAGTTCCAGGGAGGAGTGAATTGTATTGTAGTAAAGCTGTCCTAGATGACTGGAGGGTAGCTGTAGCTTGTGGCCAATGAGACAGAGAGAGGAGATTATGGGAGGTGCTTAAGTGTATTTAATACTGAGAAGGTGGGAGTGGGCAGGCGGGAGGAAATTTGTGCAAGAAATTAGCAGCCTTGGGGCTGTTTAGCTAAGCAGTGGAAGTTGAGGAAATTCAGAATTCCACGCTGCTTATGCAATTGGCTTGGCTAAGAGCCAGCAGCCAATCAGCTAGGGGCCACCAGGTAGGAAGTTCTGTATGGTGAGAAAGTACTGGGGTTAAGGAGCCAAGCTCAAAGTCCTCACCATTGCTTCTTGTTTTTTTTTTCAATCGGGGAGAATCAGGAAGGTGGGCAGCAGCAGAGCACAGTGTAGAGCCACCCCACCAAATGAATATTCATTATTATCATTGTGTTTGTTCATCTTAAAATAGCAGCCTACTGTAAAACATGTGATATAAACAGAAAACAGCATTTACATTAATGATTATTCAAAAGAAAGGACATTGTTGAGAGGACATTGTTCCTAACAGTTTGAGGTTTTTTTAGATTCCTGGCTTATAAAACATAGCAGTGTGATGACATACATGGAAGTTCAGTATATAAATACGTTCTCTGAACAAAATAGTAAGGAATACTTTTATTTGGCAGTACTTTGCCAATGATTTGCAAACTGGTGCTGTAGCATAATTGTAAACTCCCAAAATAGTTACACTGTTAAATGCTCATTCAGTGCACCGATCCCTCTGTTCAATAAATCCAATAAGTCAAATAAATAAATATATATTAGGTCATTAATGGCTTGTAATATTTCTGATCACCTTTCATTTTAAAACCAATTTAAGGCAGCTAATTGGTTGTCATTTGAGAACAGATTAAACAGTAAAATCCTGACTTTATTTCTATAAAGTCCTTCATGGACACGTACCTAATAGCATTGTCTGCAATTTCTAGAGACCCACCAAGGCTTGTACCACTAGACTTACCTCCAATCACTCCTTCCCAGTTTCTTTCTGCCACACTTCTCAAGGCCAGCACTCCCTCTCTTTTAGTGGTGCAAAACTATTCAACAGCCTCCCTTGCTCTCTGGTCCAATGTCCCTCCCTCAGATTATTTAAACTCAGGCTAAAACAATACCTCTTGGACAGTTCAGTTTGTGATTCACTTAAATAATTATCTTTTACTCATGACTATGTACTTGTAAAACCCTTAACCTTGATATTCTCAGTTTTGTGTTTTGTCACTCCCTGAATAAATGTCCGTATAACTCCTGACCCTGCTTAGTATTCTGTGATTTGTTGTCACTGGACACTTGTGAAGATGGGCAGTTTTGCTCACATGCCTTTCCAGTATAAAAATTAGTGAAAAAACAATCACGTTTGATTGGGAAGTGTGTGCTGCTCCTGATGTGTTTCTTGCTAGCAGTCTGAGCCTGAAGAGTGACTTGATCTCCTTTGCAAGGTTTGGAATTTGATTGTGGAGGTAAATTGGCTGTAATAGAGTGTGCAAGAACAAGGGGCACAATTTGAAGATAGAGGCGGGACAGCTCAGAGGTAATGTGAGGAATTATTTTTTTCATGGAATGGGTTGTGGATGCATGGAATGGCCTTCCTGAGGAGGCCGAGGAGTCAAAAACAGTGGAGGAATTCAAGTATGCATGGGACAGACATAAGGCAATTCTAGTAGAGTGTAGGAGGAAGTAGGCTGTTGGTTAACTAGGATCTGCAGCTTATCCATTCTATGTTTCTATGTTCTATGTCCAGACAGCTGCCTCTGAAGTGACATCTAATCAGCCATCCTATTGGCTCCACATTCACTATTGGGCATTTAGCACTGCTGATGTAAATAGAAGTGCTGAGCAGTACAATCACAAAAACTCTGCTACAAATGGCCTGTGTCTCTGACAGATGCAATGTTACAATTCTGAAACAATCAGTATAAAAAGAACATAATTTTTGTGGCTACAGTGGGTGGAGCCCTGCAGACATCTTGCTTCAAAAAGGGACTCAGCACTACTTCAAAGCATTCTTTCCCACCAAAGAACATGTTGGTCTCACAGCACAGCTTCCTACGCTAGATAACTATGCCGGATAATAAAGTCCCTTCCCAAAAAACAAGAAAGAAAAGTGTGTTTCCTTTGCAGTTGCAACATCTCTCCCACTGTACTTTACCAGAGTCGCATATCAGTCATTAGTCCAGAATTCCTTTACATAACATCCCAGTTCTGTCTGCAGGCAGTGAGAGTTAACAGTGCTGTGCTCAACCAATCACTGCCATGTTGTTTCCTCCTAGATTTTAAAATTCACACACACACACACACACACACACACACACACACACACACACATATCACTGTGTTTTAGCCTTGCTTTGCTACCATGGACTGACATAGCCTGGCATTCCTTTATAGCAGCACAAGAAACAACTACAGTATATTGCACATTTCCTTTCCATGCCATGCATTTACACTCGCCCTGTGACAAAATGTATAATTGTTTAAAAACTGTTTTCTAAATCCATTTCAGTGAACACTAAGGGGCAAGGTGGCTGCAATGGCAAACATAAATGTATAAAGAGTGCACAACATTTCCTTTGAGAACTGCACTAACAGGGTCACTGTCCACATGTCTAAGTGCCTTCTTTTTTAAACCATTTTTACAAAATTACAGTACCCAGTATATTGATAATTTGACTCCATGTCCTTGTTGCATTATCCCCTTCTCCTTTTTATTGGGGTCTATGGACCCTGTTAATGCAGTTCTTAAAGGAGAACTTTTGCACTGTTATTAGTTTATGGTAGCCAGTGCAGTCACATTGCCTCTTAGTGAAGTTCACTGAAATGGATTTAGAAAATATTTTTTAAAGAATTATACAACATTCTGTCATGGGGCAAGTGTACATGCATGACACAGAATGAAAATGTGTGATACAGTTGTTTCTTGCACTACTTTTGTAAATAACTCATTTGGTGGTTAATATCAGTACAGATATCACTGTATAGTGTAACTGGGGTTGCTTAAATTCCAGGATAATAATTCTATCAAGAGAAGTTTTTTTTCTAAAACACATGAGCGTAACAGTCCCCCTCTGACTTCTATGACCTCCCACTGTGAAGTTAAAGCATTGAAACATCCATTATCTTTTTCCCACTTTGTGCCTGGCAAAACTTTTTCACTGGAATGCAAGTTTAGCTGTTAATCCCTCATGCCACCTTTAAACTGCAACCAGGATTACAGTGTTTTTATGGCCACAGTGGGCAGAGCCCTGCAGACATCTTGCTTCAAAAAAAGGCTCAGCATTTCTTCAAAGCATTCTTTCCCACCAAAGAACATGTTGGATTTTCAGCATAGTCTCCAATGCCAGATAACAGTGCTAGATCACAAAGTCAGTTAAGTTAAGTTCAGTTTATTTTTTTATACTGGAAAGGCATGTGAGTGAAATTGCCCATTTTCACAAGCATCCAGTTACAGACATAGGAAAAAATACAGTACATGGTATACATGCAAAAGAAAACAAAAGATCTGCACAGACCAGGTAGCAAAGTCATCATATTGTGGCAAACTAGTAAGCATGTATCTACAAGTATGTACATATCAACAGAGCAGAGAGAAATTTACAAGGTGTAGGTGATATATAGTTGTTTCTTTTGCTACTTCTGCAAATATCTCATTTGGTAGTCAATATTGGTACATATATAAATTGTATAGTGTAACTGGGGTTGCCTAAATTCTAGGATGATAATTCTATCATGTGAGAAGTTTTTTTCTAATCACATGAGCATACAAGTACCCCTTTGACCTCTGTGACCTCTCACTGTGAGGTTATAAATAGTGCAGCTCAAATTAACACACAGCCTTAAAAACCTGTAGTGGTAGGGAACAGAAAGAACATGTAAAAAGAAAAAGTAAAACATGATTAATTATATCCACTGCCAAACCCATCTAGTCCATTGCAATTGATTATGTGCTTATAATTGTTGATGTAATTAAATTACAGTTTGGCAAAGAAATATCATTAGTAGCTGGCCAAGTGGTGTACAGGTCTGAGGCACTGGGCACCTTTCTTCTTGTCATGCCAGCAATCCTGGTACAGGAATGAGCCTGGGGTGCTGGGGAGGGAAAGGATTACGGGTCTGCTGGACTGCTCTCCTTTCCCAGGGAGGGAGGACTGCCTCTCCCACTGAATGACTGCCACCAGATGGAGGTGTGGTGGTAATGCTGGTCTGAGGATGGCAGGGAAAGGAGAGAACTGCTGGGTTCCATGGGCATGTGCACGCCTCCACTTACGCAAGTCCAGCGTGCATGCCCCAGTGCAGGGATGGGGACAGAAAATGGAAAGCTGGAAGCAGAAGCAAGCCCCATGATTTGCCTACCATGCTTCCATCCTCAGGTGTCCTCAGGTCCTGAGCCAATCTGGATTGCTGCACTGAGGGGAGGATGACCCTCCCTCCAGTACATATATAAAAAAGGAAAAAAGATGTTGGAATGTGCAATCAAGCATATGATGAAACTCTCATCCCTTTATAATACCACTAGTTTATGAAGAGGGAATTCAATCTGGATGGAGGAGCTAGAGTCTCATGTATGTAAGCTTTTGATTAACGTCTAAATGCTTATGCTTCTCAAAAAACACATATATTATGTGTTTGTTATGCTACCATCTTTCTTATATATTTTTATCACTACCATCAATAATATCATTTTGCAGCCACATTGACTCTGGCTAGAGTCTGTTTTTATAAGGAACACTACATAAACAAGAAATGGTTACAGGTTGAACCAACAATTAAATTCTTTTTTCTATTAAAATGTTACAAATCCCTCCTCCATGTTAACGTGGTGAATAATGTTGAGGATATTTGAGTAGTTTTAATTTTTATATACATATATATATAATAAATATTGGCCTGGATATTTAAAGGAGATGCATAGCACAAAGTGGAGATGCACCACGCATCTCAGAAAATGAGCAGAACTGCAATATTCAAAGGGAGAGATGAGCCACGCATCTCCAGATGCACCATCGCGCATCTATAATGTATGCAGCACATGTAGAGGGGTGTTCCCATAAATGTGCTGCTCATCCCTATATTCAGTCAAAATGTGCAGTGCATTTGCTGTGCATCTCAGAGATGAGCTGCCCAAAGTTAGGCCTGGAAAAATCATGTCTAAATGGCCAGTCACCCACAGGCAGGCTGCAGAACTGCAGTCAAGCCATCCAAATACAGCCCTTCAAGGTGCACCAGAACATGCTTCAGGCACCCACACACAACAGTCATGCTGGGATGGATGAACCCTGAGCCACAGTTGCCATGTCACCACCAGCACCGCTCAGGGAGCAACCCCCCACACTGCACCCTGGACATAGACATGCAGCAGCCACATGTCAGTGCTGTCAGGTGCCCCCTGGACATACCAGAGGTGTGGACAGCCACAATGCAGCAAATGTACCAGGAGCCATGGCCTGCACCCATGCTGCCTAGAGGGTGCAACCTGACAGTGGCATGCACCCAGGGTGCCATTTGGGGCAATTGTGCCCAGGTAGCCTGGTGGATGGGTGGCAGCCTGGCACAGGCCAGGGACTGACCTGTGGCACACACCCATGGTGGTACACAATAGGTGCACAAAAGTGGGACCCACCCACTAGTGTACCTGTTCACCCTCTGCACACTGCCATTCCTTGCAGTCATCACCATGTTCAACTCACATGGGGGGACACTGCAGGTGACTTTACACTGCATATGGAGCTCATGTATCACATGCATGTGGTATACCGATCAGACTGTGTCACCCTGTGCCCTCCCATGTAGCATGTCCAGGTAGGCCCCTGTGGCCACTGTTAGAGTGGGCCCTCTGTACCCTTATCCAGGCCTGTACATGGCTATGGGGTGTAGCACTGTACCCAGGCCAATGCAGTCCACACTCCCACACACAAACATTCCATCATACCTGCCTGCTAGGCTGCAGTTCCTCCTGTTCACCTTTGTGGAGTGGTGGGGCAGTCCTGCAAAGCTGTAACTGAGCATGTCTGGGGTATGCAAATGGCCTGAATACATTCCAGTAATGCGATGCAAATATGGGAGGTGGGCATGGAATGTGCAATGAGGACATTTGCATATCCTGGGTGAATATTGCAGTTTTGTGCACCGCACAAGTGGCTCTGCATCGTGCATCTCCCCATACTCTGCATAGGGCTCATGTCCCCTGCTGCATCGCACATCTCCCAGTGCACAATCACACATCCTCAGGATATTCAGCCAGACATGAGCATGCACATCTCATGAAGCATCTTCTGAATATCTCATTATTTTGGCTAACGCATCTCAGATGTGCGGCACAGGCACTTGCGCGAGTTTGCAGGGGACCTTTGAATATCTAGCCCCTCATTTTTAAATGTGGTAACTGTTTTGCTTTTACTGTAAGAGAATCCTATGATATATTTTATATCACATGTCTCTTTATATCAGAATATTTCATCTGAAAATATGTAAATTGCCTGCTATAAGAAGGGCTGTGCTTTTAGAGATTTTAGTCAGTAACTGCCACTAAATGACATTTTAAAGCCACTCTTATTTTCATAATGCTAATCATAATGGGCCCTATGTATGATGCGGGCAGAGATATGTGGAAAACGCACATACCTCACCTGCGTACCTGCGCACCCATGGACAACAGAAAAGACATGCTGGCATTCACAACCGCACCCACTTGTTCATGGCCCCACCCCACCCCCAGTGTGGAGGACAATGCAAGGTGGCTGGGGGAGGAGTCGTGGACTCAGGCAGGCATCCTATCGGATGCCCATTCTGGGTCCAGGAGTGGATCCCTTGTGCCTCTAGGCACAGGTCTGGGTCATGCATAGCCCCTGTGGGCACCTGGACCCGTGCGACCACACTCCAGTGACAGGCCAGCCCAGAAGACTGACCCCCCCACCTCTGGTACAGTGTAGCCATGTCCCTGGAGTCTGTCGGCGGACCCCCACAACCCCATGACACCCACACCCCCTGATCCCCGTACATGTTGCCGGTGCCACGGCTTAGCTGCCCCAGCCCTTCCCATCTGCCTAGTGGGCTGGGGCAGCACTGCAGGATATTTCCTGGTCCCCTCGTGACCGGGGGGCAAGGTCTGTGGGGGCACACAGTAGGTTACAGCAGGGACCCAGCTGCCTTAACCTGCGCCCATCTCTGCACCCATGCAGCCAGCACTACGCAGTTTAGTGCATACCGCATAGTGCTGGCACTCCTCCAGAAAGCTCCCGGTGTGGTGCAATCCACGGACATGGAGGATCTGGTGCATTGGGTCTGCGCACCACCTGTTTGTGCATCCCGTGTGGGGGAGCGCAATGGGTGGGGGTGTGGCTATGTTACCCAAGATACACAGCACGTAGCCACTCCACCCCTTCATGCATAGGGCCCATCAATAGGACATTTTCAGGTTGTTTGATTTTTGTGTGTGGCGGTTAAAGGACCACTGCTGGATGTTATTGCTTTCTGGTAATAATAATAAATATAATAGGGTCAAATTCCTGTTTAGGAGCTGAACTATCAAATATATTGCTATGTTACACTATCTCAAAATGTATGGCGTATGGCTGGATGGAGGGCCCTGCGCTGCCACAGGCAAATAAGGTTACAATTCACTATCTCAAAAAGTAAGGAAATTCTTTGCAAAGAAACTCCGTTAATGCATTACTTAGGGTTAAGACTACAGTGACAAGAGTAGGGAAATGTGATTTTAGGGTTTCAAACCCTAAACCCCTCCCCACACCTGAAGCAAATCAGGGGTGGAGTCTTCCTTGGGGTTGTTAACCCTAAAGCTCACCCCATTGTGGTAGCAAGAAAGCTCAGATGTGTTGGACACAAGTGTGAAACCCTGTAAAAATTCCCTTGTCCATTTTGGTTTTTAGAATTTATGTATGCACTGTCCTCACCCAACTATGGCAATACCCAAATAAAAGCCATTTCTGAAGCACAAAGCACAAACACAAGACTTAACAGAAAAAGACTCCTTAACAGACCAAGTCAGTACTTCAAAAAACTAATACTACTTCTCCTACTCTGTTTGGGTAACGTTGAGCTAAACCCAGGCCCACCTGCTCTCCTGGAAACCCGGCAAATCTCCCCCAATATAAATGTCTTAGCATTTTGCATGTTAATGCATCTAGCCTGCTGAAAAAAATGGACCTTATATAGACCTGGGCTATTCATGCAGCCCCTGACTTCTTCTTGATATCCGAATCATGGCTTAAACCATTGACACCAGACAAATCCATTAACATTACAGGGTACAATACATACCACTGATATAGACATATGAGAGGAGGAGGAGTCTTCATTTATGCAAAGAACAAATTTGCAGTTACGGTCACAGATGTCACTTCGAAGCCCAAAGAGTTCGAATGTCTTGCTCTTACATTATCCCTTACTAAGGAAAAATTGCTTCTAATTATAGCCTGTTACCGTCCTCCGTCTGGGGGAATGGCTGTCCTCACGCATCTCCAAAACATTACTGCCTCTACTAATACAGAGTGTATCATCTTAGGGGACCTCAACTTGAACTGAAACTATGACAGTTCCAAAAGCCTGAAGGACCTTTGCGACACTATTGGTTTGGTAGAAATGACACCTGCTAACACCAGGCCAAATAGGAAATTCCTGGAGCATAGTTCCTTACTGGATCTCATGCTAGTAAGCAAGCCTCACAATATTTCACATGCAGGTGTGTTCTTCAATGACATAAGTGACCACTGTGCTACTGCCTGTATCAGACACCCTCTACAATTAAACCAGGCCACTAAATTTATATTGAGAAGGAGCTTGAAAAAGTTCTCCCAGAACAAATTTCTGAAAGACCTAAGCATGATCAGCTGGCAGAGCTTCTTCCTAGCTCCCTCCATTAGCGAGGCATTTATTATCTTTCATAGCCATTGAACAAATCTACTCGATAAGCATGCCCCGCTAAGGCTGATCATATCAAAGAAAAGATCCCCTGGATGGTTCTCTTCTCTTTTGAAGAAAGCTCTTAAGGACAGGGACCACTTGTGGAAGAGAGTGAGGAAATCTCATCTGGAAGCAGACTGGTTAGCTTTCTGCATCTCTAGAAATGCCAGCACTAAGTTAATTAGGTCTGAAAAAAATAGATACTTCCAAGTGGAATTAGAAGCCAATAAAAATAACTCAGCCAAATTCTGGAGCATCCTCAGAGAAATTGAAGGGCATCCTGCAGAATCATCACTACCAGCCAAAATTTTGTCCAATGGGCATACCTATACAGATAGAATGGATATACTTGGACAGTTAAACGATCATTTTGCCACTGCAGGACTAGTTTTTGACACCTCTCCTATTAGTAGAATTAATTCTCAGGAAGTCCCTGTGGCTGACCTTATTAACACCTCTAAGCCAAGCCCACCTTATTCTCCAGTATTCACCTTCAATACAGTCACCTTCAAGCAGGTCAAGGACTTACTACTCTCCTTGGATACCAAAAAGAGTGCAGGTGCAGACAACATAGAACCATACTTCCTCAAACTTGAATACCTCTACTTGATTGCCCCATTACACACTTATTTAACTTGTCTTTAATGCTAGGAGAACTCCCCCAGCCATGGAAAACTGCTCATATCCTACCTTTATTCAAGTCGGGTAACCCATGTGATCTGAATAACTACCGTCCTATTTCTATATTCCCAGCACTGTTGAAACTGCTCGAAAAAATTGTTAATACCCAAATAAGAGAACATTTGGATATGCATGATTTACTAAACCCTGTACAATCTGGCTTCAGGGCCAAGCACAGCACAGTTTCAGCACTGGTGAAAGTAACTACAGATTGGCAAACTGCACTAGACTCTAAGAAACATGTGATCACCCTTTTCCTGGATTTGAGCAAAGCTTTTGACACTGTTGAGCAAAACATACTGATTGCAGCTCTAAGATGAATAGGACTTGATAGCCCTGCAATCAAATGGTTTTCCAACTACCTTTCCAACAGACTGCAACAAGTAAAAGTGGCAGGTGACCTCTCTGTACAAAAAAACCTTCCTGAGGGGCGTCCCTCAAGGCTCCATATTAGGCCCAATTCTATTTATAATTTATATTAATAATATCGACACACATCTACAAACAGCTAATATACATATATTCACAGATGATACTGTACTATATACCATAAACTCCGCCTTAGAAGTGGCACAGGAGAAGTTAAAGCAGGACTTTAATAAGCTCCAACACAATCTCATTAAACACAAATTTCTCCTCAATGCCAAAAAGACAAAAGTCATGGTCCTATCACCAAAAGTTGGCCTTGCATCTATACTTACTCTCCGGATTGTAACGCTACTAGATGAACCTCTCAAAACAGTTGAGACTTTTAAATACCTAGGATTCTGGCTGGACAACAAGTTGAACTTCCATTGCCATCTGAATGAAATCTCGAAGAAATTAAGACAGCGGCTTGGCATATTCTACCGGATTAGATGTCTACTAACCTTAGATGCTAGAAAGAGGATAGTACAATCTACATTTTTACCCTTAATGGACTATGCTGACTTTATGTACTCTCACTGTCCAAGAACGTTGCTCGGTAAACTTGACATACTATACTACCGGGCCCTTAGGTTTATCCTCAATCTACCCTTATGTACCCACCATTGTCTACTCTACCAGGATTCAGGCTGGCCTTCCCTATCAGCTAGGAGGAAAAGAAATGCTCTACTTTGGCTACATAGGGCTCTCTCAAATAAGCTCCCAGAATACATCTGTAATTTATTTGTGTGTACCAAGGGTCTCTATGGTTTGAGACATTTCTCAATACTCGGCTTTCAGACTCCTAGAGTAAACACCGCCTTTGGCCTGGCCACAATTAACTTCTCCCTGCCATCCCTTTGGAACTCCATGCAAAGCATACTAAAACTGTCATCACTTCCAAGCCTATCCACATTCAAAAAGATGCTAGCCGACTTCTTGAGGGAAAACTGCAACTGTTTCAGACAAAAACGATCTTCCCTATATGCTTTCTCCTCCAGCAATCTGAACACCTACCAAGTCCCTTCCTCATAAGTGACCTACAGCTCCTTGTACATGTTTAGATACCTCTGCCTTTCACATCTTCTCCCTCATTTCCTTCATGCAGCTGCATCCTTCCCTTCCATGTCTGACTATTTCCAACAGTGGATGTTGATTAGGATTGATGACCTTCCTCACCTTCGTACAATATTAATATCTGTATTGGCATTGTTTGTAATTCCTGCCAGGTCAATTAATTGCTGGTCATTTGTGTATATTCTGTAAAATTCTGCCTCCTTCTGTGCCTTGTACTTTCTGTACTGTTTGTTTTGCTTTGTTGTGTTATCTGTCCAGGACCACCTTGAAAATGAGCTTGCTCAATGGTGTCTATGCCTGGTAAAATAAAGTGATTGATTGACTGATTCATTCATTCATTCATTGTATGCTTCAGGAGTGTCTACAATGGGATGAGCTTTAGGGTTGACAAACCCAAGGAAGACTCCACCCCGGTATGCTTCAGGTGTGGGGATAGGCTTAGGGTTGGAAACCCTAAAATCACATTTCCCAACTTTTGTCACTGTAGTCTTAACTATAAATGGTGCATTAACTGAGATTTTTGCAAATATATGCAAATATATATATATATAGGATACATGATGATATGGAAAATATTCTCACTCCTGCAGAGTGAGCTCTGAATACTCACAAGTGCCGAAGGCACGAGTGAGAGTATCCAGAGCTCACTCTGCAGGACTGAGAATATTTTCCATACCATATGATCTGCACATCATGTGTACCATTTATACAATAGGGGTGGGAGCTTTTGAAATATTTTTTCTATGTTCTTTTTCTGTATGCTTTTTGCTCTTTCTGTGTGTGGTCTGAGAGTGTGTGAGTTTTTTCTGAATGGGCTGGGAGTCTTAGAAACACCATGGCACACAGCTGAGTGTACTTTGTAATGCTAATTGAGTAACTTGCAGGCTTCAGTGAGAAGGAGAACCTGAGCAGTTTCATTTAGGATGTAGGCTGTGAAGCTGATGGCACATTAATGGTCTGGGAGTTTCAGAAACACTACAGCACACAGCTGAGTTTCCTTTGCAATAGTCATTGAGTAACTTGCAGGCCTCAGTGAGAAAGAGAACCTGAGCAGTTTCATTTAGAATGTAAGCTGTGAAGCTAATATTAGCACATTAATGGAATGGGAGTTTCAGAAACACCACAGCACACAGCTGAGTGTACTTTGCAATGCTAGTTGAGTAACTTGCAGGTCTGAGTGAGAAATGTAAACTGAAGCAGTTTCATTTAGAATGCAGGTAGTAGTGAGTGTGACATGAGCACAGTATGGATAAATGGCATTTATCATCACAGTAGTGATGCCATCATCTTTCATCACACTCCAGTGAAGATATCTCCATTTATCACACACTCTAGATGATGCCACCCATATTATGTATATTTATGTGTGTGTGTGTATGTGTGTGTGTGTGTGTGTGTGTGTGTGTGTGTGTACATATATATATATATATATATGTGTGTGTGTGTGCATACACACATATATATATATATATATAATATGTGTGTATATATATATATATATATATATATATGAGCACGGTTGCCCCGCTACAGTTAAGGTTCAACAGTCATTTCTATGTTTTTTTTGTTGGGTTTTTTTTGTTTGTTTTTTTACTCTTTTTCTCGTCTGCCAGTCTGGGGCATCTCTCAGGTGGGACTCGCTTGGCCTCCGCCCCAACCACCTGCCTGAACCACTCCTACTGACCAAAGCATCAGTGTCAGGATTCCCTCCACTCCCACCCATCTCAGGAAGAGGCTGAGGATCCCCGGGAGGGTAGGGTCAGAGTTGTGGCTGACACTGGGCATGTCCCTGGAGGACCGACATCACCTCACCTGGCTGGCAGGGGTTTTCTGGTCTTGAGTTCCCACTGGTGTGCAGTGTGTAATGACACCTGTGCACATCTGCCCTGCTGGCATCTGCTGCACTCTGCCCCTTACATAGGCTGGTGTTCCTGTAGCGCCATCTCCATCAGGGGTCCTCAGGACACCCAGCAACCCTGTATCCTTCCCCAGGGAGAGGAGAGCTGTCCTCTGGATGCTCCCTCTCCCTCCCCTGCTGACCCCCAGCTACCTGAGTGCATTACCAAACCTGGGTCACCAGCATGGCCCAAGGTGTGGCATCCAGCACCTCAACCCTCAGTGCCACCAAGCCAGCTTCAGTCACTTCTGTTTTAAACTCAGAATTATGCACTTTAATAACTTTGCAGCTGTTTAACTGATTCATATGAACTTTTGCATGGGCCATCAGAGACCAAAGATCTCTTGGTGTGGCAAGTTTCATTCCAGTTAGATATGTAGGTGCGGAGATACAGAGTGTCAGACAATTTGAAAATTACCATGTTTGTGTAAATTCTTTGTCATGCTGTTGCACAAAAACTGGGATCAGTGCACCAACCTGGTAACCAAATAAATAAATAAATAATTTAAAACGTGTATTGTTATATGTTTCATATATTTAGTGCTGTTTAGGGGTACCCAGTCATTATGGTCAATACTAGGCAGCAAAGGCGACAAAGTAGCAATGTATTCCCCCCTGTTAGAGGTCCCACTGAACCATAAAAAAGTGCATAAAAAGCAAACTAAGATTACTGATCATTTGCTGTCCTATTTAAACAAAACGTCAACACCTAGACTTGGGCCTGTATGTAAGGGTTCAAGTTCAACTAAAGATATGTATAGTGTTACATTCACAGGGGTCCACAATGAAAATGGAGCTAACTCTAAAACACCGATTAAGGCAGCATCAGCTAATAATAAATTCTTAGAAGATGCCTGTAACATCCTAAATAAAACAACTGAAAGGGAAACAGAGCCTGATTTCAGGAGTAAACTGGTCGGCCCTTCTGAAGGGGACCTCATTCAGACATCCAGTCTTGATATTTCACCTAAATTATGGTTTTCAGAGGAGAGCAGTGTTAAAGATATAGGAAAAAGTAAAACTGAGATAAGGGAAGTAATACAGGAAATACAGCATACAATTGATGGCTTAGGACAATTTGAAGAACAACTACAAATAGCTCCAAGCTGTAGTCACTGTAAGCTAAAGTAAGGCTCTAACTTAAAGATAAAAGACAAGGATTATGACGTTTTTAAGCCTAGCTGTCTTAGCGAGGACTTAATAAATACCCTGAAAAATCCATACAATGCTCACTTGATTTTGAAGGAACGGCTAGTAATTAATAAAAACATTGCAGAATGCCTTCAAGGAGATGTGGCTATTAATAGGACCAAATTAGATGATGTACTCTCCAAAATTTCCAAACATGTTCTCTGAGACCGAGATTGAATCTAATGAGGTTAGTGTGAATTCTATAGACCATCCACAGGAGGGCCTCAGACCTGATTTTAGTATTATTGAGATTCCAGATACTCCTATTAATATACATAAACAACCAAAGAAAAAACCAAAAACCAAAAAAGGTAAAATCAAAAAAGAAAGAAAGGATAATACCCCCAGTAATAACCCATAAGTCCCTCTAAATTATGTGCAGCCTAGTGAAGAAACTATTGGAAGCTTCCATGAGGAAACCATTAACTATCCAGCTACACAGAGACACATAGTAAATAGTGAAGAACAATTGTTGGATGAAGTGGATCAACCTACAACCCTTAAATATAATACATAATTTGACCTAATGTCCCAGTTAGGTTTCCTGGAACATGACATTTTTAAACTTGATCAGTAAATAGCAGTATCTCCTAGAGGTAAGCCACCACATACACCATTAAGATAGTATCCTGATGAATGGTAAAGTTAAAAGACAGAGGGGAAAAAGAGGCAGCCTCAATTGTTAAAACAGGGATGAGGAATTAAGTGATATCAACAGATTACTCCTCTCTAAAGATCAAGCGCCCGGCCCTACATTGTAAATCGGCAGAAACTTATCCCCTAATTAGCTTATATGGGCCCTTGAACTAGGATCATTTTGATCCAGCTAACTTTGAACTATAGTACAAGTATTAAAATTTCTAAATAAGGAACTTGATATAGTTCTGATTGAAGATGACATCCTAGAGATTAAGAATGTCTCTACTGAAGCCGCCACTATTATTGATATACTATTTATCTCACCTAGGATAGCTAATCAAGTCTGGATGAACATTGGTCAATACAAGATAAAGAATCGATACTCTCTTTTCCTAATAGCCTTTGGAAAATATTCCTTGACTCAAAGGTATTAATCCAAAACTGAAATAAATAAAATAGAGAACAATTTAACAAGGTTAACCAGGTAGAATCTGTAGATTCAGAAACATGGGTAGTCATAAGCATGTTCGGTATGAATTTTCTTGAACATGAGAATGATTACAAATTAATGAATACAATCAAAGTTCTTTGAAAAATTTTTTTTACAGAATCCAGTTGATGAATTGAGGCATATTTCAGCCTATAGAGCTAATACAGATAGCTAAGTGAACATACTGTAGTGGTCTCCAATAAGAAGCTGGCTGAACTCAACTAAGAACAAGCTATTAAGCTAGACTACCTGGGTCTGAATGTAGTAGATCCTAAGGTCTTAAATACAGTAGAAGGAGATCTGAAGTTACCTGCTCAAAGGAAAAAAACTCCACTGTTATCCTTGAGCAGCAGGTTCATGTCACTTGCTGGTTATAATGACAACTGACTACCTGTTACTCAGGAATCTTTGCCAAGCCTGACTAATACTGTTTCTGAGGATTTCTTGTTTCTCATCTGGAAAATTGCTGACTGGAATGCTAACATTTCTGATGCTGATTGTAAAGGTTTTCTTCTTGGCTTTGATGCCATATGTCTCCAGGAGACATGGCATTTGGAAAATGATGATATCCTCTTGAATGGATTTGAATACTTTCATACCCCAGGAACTAAGTTGGCAAAGCCTGGTAGAAACTATGGTGGTTTACTTATTTTTGTCAAGATTGGCAGCTTTGACAAAGTTTGTTGCTGGAAAGTTATCAGTAATTTTATTGTTGTATATCTTAAAATTAGAACACTGGATATTACTCTTATTAATTGTTATGTATCTCCAGAAAATTCAAATTATTATTTTTCTGATATATGGAATGTCTTTTCTTCTCTTATAGTCGAGTCCCTTCGGGCATTTCCATCCTTGGAATTGTTGTTATTCAGGGATTTTAATGCCAGAATCAGCCTTTATGATGGTTTGCTGGATAATTAAATGTTTACCTATACCTGCCCTGTTGACATACTGATTTCAAGAACTTCAATGGACTCTAAATTAAATAATTCTGGGAAACGTCTAATAGGGATATTAAAATAATTTAACCTCTTTCCACTAAATGGAAGGGTCATGAGGGACCAGAAGGGTGATTTTACCCATGTCTCCACTAGAGGTTCTTCCATGGTGGACTACACACTATGGTCAGGACCCCTGGAATGTTGGAATAAACTGACAATTCCACTAAGAGCTGATAGTGATCACTTCCTTGTTATATTAGAGTCTATAAAGTGAAGGGAAGTTCAACATGATACTGATATAAATCCTGTTATATTTATTGAAATGAGATCTGCTAAACGCATCGCCTGGCAACAAAACTCACAGAATGATATAATTCCAATTCTGCTTAATTCTTGTCTACCTGAAGAAAGACATAATTTATTGAACAGAAATATACAATATCTATTCCAGCAAATTAATCTTCTCTTCAAGGAAATTAAACTAAAGTTGGAATGCCCTATTAAAACTTTCCTTAGTTTGAATAACAGCTGGTTTGATAGAGGATTTCATATTTCTGCATTTATTATCAGGCACTTATATAAACAATATAAAAACTCTCAGTGTAAACAGTTATTGCCTAAGCTAAATGCTGCTAGAAGTAATAATAAAATATTATTGAAGGGAAAAAAACTAGCATATTATATGAAGCAATGGCAACTGATGTTAGATGCAGTGTAAAATAATAACTGTAGGACCTTTTGGACCCTAGTAGCTAAGGGTACTGATAAATATCAAAATTATATTGATATGTATATATCTGAATCTAGGTGGATACAATAATTTGCTGGCATTTTTCATGATTCTTCTGAGCCAAATATATCTCAGAACCTGCTGGTACCTCCTGTCTATAACAATGGATAAAGTTTACTTTGCAATCTATATGCTCAAGAAACAAAAAGCAACTGGCCCCGATGGAGTTCCAGTGGAGGTTTACCTCTGCTCCACACCCCTTTGGTGTAGATTTCTAACTGTTTTTTTATAATAAATGTATCTCTGCTCATTGTTATCCCAATACCTGGAAAGGTGCTAATATTATCCCTGTACATAAAAAAGGCAGTCTTGCTGACCCTGCCATGTACAGGCCTATTAGCCTTCTTGATATTAATTTAAACAATGCTTCAAAAATTTTATTGGATAAGCTAAAACACGAAGTAGAAAGAACAGCTGGTATAACTGATTATCAAGCAGGGTTCAGAGCTAATTATTCTACACTGGACAATATTTTTATCCTTGAGCAGTTTATTGAAAAATACGTAAAACTTTGAGGACAAACGTTATAAACGGGCTTTATAGACTAGTCCTCTGCCTTTGATTCCATATCTCAAAATATTCTTTGGACTATTCTTTTAGATAGGGGCATAGATCAAGACCTGGTTTCAACTATAGTCCATTTGTACTCAGAAACATGGGCTAGAGTCATGTTAGAACCCAATGGATGTCTCTCATTTCTGTTTAAAATTAATTGAGGAGTCAGGCAGGGATGCATTCTGGCCCCTTTGCTTTTCTCACTCTATATAGATAAAATGTTGCTAGATTGTGAAGCCACCAATTCAGACTCACCAAAAATCAAGACTCTGTCCTGTCCCCTTCTTGCTTATGTGAATAATATCATCCTGCTTTCTCTTACTAGAAAGGGCTTGCAGAACAAGCTGGTTTTTATTTACTACAGGTCTACAGAGCTAAAATTAAAAAATTAAAAAGTCAAAGGCCATGATATTCAGTGGTAGTAAAACTACTGATAAATGGTACATAGGTAGTGATAGCATTGAGACTGTATCCAATTATGTTTACCTAGGTGTTGCATTTCAGGAGAATTGTCGATGGTCTGTACATATAGAGATTATTCTTGAAAAACTTAAAAAGGCTCTAGGAGGTCTAATAAGACTCAATGTTAAATTTGGTGGCCTCACAATTAGACCCCTTCTGCAAGTTATTAAAGCAAAGTTTGAAGCCCAATTACTCTACAGTTCTGATACTGTATATGGAAATATAATAATATTAACACATTTGTGTCTCCTTTATATAAATACCTACACAACATTCTGAGAGTTTGTCATTCATGTCCAGCAGCATATTTAAGACTGGAGCTGGGACTTCCTAATATTAGTGCTACAATAGAATCTAGAAAACTCAACTATTGGATTAATCTTACAAGGTTACCCTGCCCTACACTGGCAAAACAGTGTTTGAAAGAGAAAGAATACTGGTACATTCTGGGATATAAAAAAAGATTATTAGTATACCACTCTAATTTTACTCCTAAAAAAATACAAACTGGTGAATTTAAAACAGCAGTTGATCAAGGGGCAACATTTAGTTTATAATATAAGAAATAAATAACAAAAAAAGTTACTAATGATTGGATCTCTCTAGATTTAAAACTTATTGCTGAATCCTATTGTTCACAATGGATTGCCCAGAATAATTTTTATTTTGGATTCAAACCCTACTTAGACACTTTGGTCTGGATATTCAGACTGCACCTGGAAGGGGTGCAAGTCTAGGCACAGTGTAACTGGGCTGCACCAGGGCATGGACCAGGCGATATTCAATGGTGCTGCACCATGGCACAGCACCATTGAATATGACACTGAGGGTGCACACACTGTGCATGGCGCAGTGGCACTGCGCCAGTGTAGTTGCGCTAGGTGCATCAACAGCAATATTCAGCACTGGGCATGCAAATGAGGCCATTATGCATGCAAGGCATAAATGGGGCCATTTGCATGTCATTATGGCCCCATTTGCATGTGGTGCACTGATCCCCGGAACCTTGCGCCTGGCGCCCTGCCAGGCTGCAGCCATCGGGGACCGATGCCCTGCAGTCCCATGGCGTTCCCCCCGCTCCTGTATGCCCGATCACAGGCATAAGTAAAATTAAATTCCCTGGTGGTCCAGTGGAAACCCCCACAACATGTTCATTCACATATCAGGCCTGTGTAGTGCAGTATGGTCTGCATGCCCACTGATCCACACAGTGGACCAATAGGCGTACAGACCATACTGTACACTGTCATTTGGTGGGCAGCCAGGTGGCATGTGGGCAGGGTGCTGCCACCCACTGATGACAGGGGGGTGCTGGGTGGTGGGGGACCTCAGTGGGTGGGTGCAGAGGGGGGTACCACTGGACCACCAAGGTAGCTAGTGTTATTTCTACCCATGATCGGGCAATGGGGGAGTTTCCACTGGACCACCAGGGAATTTATAATTACTTACACCCACGATCGGGTGATGGCGGGATTTCCACTGGACCACCAGGGAATTTAATTGTACTTATGCCTGTGCTCAGGCAACCGGTGGGAGACACAATGCTCCCAGGGCTGGGGGCTTGTGGACAGTGTTCTGGGTGGGTTCGTGGCCACCCACAGCTGGCGGCTGTTGTGTTGCACCCTGCAATATGGCAGCTCACCTGTGGGTGACCAGGACTTGTTTCTGGTTTTACCAGGCACATCTTTACACCCCCCTGGGCAGCGCAAGGTGGAGTTGTGCCAGCATATGTGCTGCACATCCGGGGCTGAATATCAGAATGTGCCACATATGCATGGGCACGCCCCAGCACCTGCCCGCATACATTACCGATGCACCCCAGTGCATCAGGAGTTGCACATCACTCGCCTTTGAATATCATGCTGAAGATAGTGGGTTGTGGTGCATCCCTGTTGCACCATGCACAACCCTTTTGAATATCCAGGCCTTTGTCTAATTCTAAATTAAGATTGCTTTTCTCTAATTATAAATTCAAGCAGTTTCCCAGCAATATATTACTCCATCGATATAAAAACTCTAATCTTGAGTCTGGAGCCTGTGACTGTTCGCATGGGGGGGGAATGAGGGTCTGTTGCACGTTTTATGGTACTGTACCTTCTATACAAAAGAAAAACTCTGTTGGTCAGCTCCTTTTACAAATAATTTGTACCAGCTTGATAAAGTTACCCTTTATGAATATTTTGATGCATACTGAGGATTTATGGACTCTTGAAAGGATATCTAAGTATTTTTATGCTATTAATGGAGTAAAGAAGTGAATATCTATTGTATGAACTTTTATGTGAGCCTTGTGTACTACGCTGTTTTATATATATGTGTCTTTGAGTGTGGACCATGGCCCATCTTTTTAACTTTTTAATTCTCACTGTATTTATACTTAAAATTTACTTTTCTAAAGGCTTTTTAGCCATACAATAAACATTTTTGATTGATTTGGACTACACATGAGAATTCCCCAGTGGACCCTAAGAGTCCAGTGGATTCAGGTGACAGAAAATCTAGAACAAAAGATTATAGTCACCTCTCCTGTGCACAAAGTGCTCCAGTGGTGGATGGAACCCTGGAATCTGTTGAGAGGGGTTCCCTTCTGAATCCCCTTCCCTCACCAGATTCTCATAACAGGTACTTCGGGTATGGGTTGGGGTGCTCACTTGGGCTCCCACCAGACACAGGGTACTTGGACCCCAGTGGAAAGCACCTTGCCCATAAATTTTCTAGAAATGTGTCCTGTTCTGTACAGGCTTCAGGCCTTCCAGACTCATCTGTCCCCAGGTCCTCTGCTAGTGCAGATGGACAATGTCAGTGTGATGCACAATAAACAAGCAAGAGGGGACTCATTCCTATCCCCTATGCAGGGAAGCAATGAGAGTCTGGTATTGGGCTTTGCAACATGGTCTAGAACTATCAGTAGTGCATGTTCCAGTCACCCAAAACATCTTGGCAGACAGGCAAAGCAGTTTACAGTCCAGGATGCACAGATGGGAACTGCTGACCACAGTCGTCAACAACCTTGTTCGACAGATGGGGTCATCCAGAGATGGACCTTTTTAGAGCATAAGAACATAAGATGTAGCCAGCAGATGGGGACCATGTGATCCATCTAGTCTGCCCAAAGATTCTACCCGCTCCCTGTTTTATTACCCCTTCAGGTTCCTGCATTGCCTGTGCAATGCTAGTTTGAATTCCTGTACTGTCTTTGATGCTGCTACCTCTGAGGACAGGCTGTTCCATGGATCTATCACCCTCTCTGTGAAAAGTATTCCCTTATATTGGTTTTAAATCTGCTTCCCACTAGGCACAGGTTGTGCCCCTTGTAAATGTTGTTTTGTTTTCCTGGAATAGGTTTCCTGTCTGGGCTGTGTTGGTTCCCTTTATGTATTTGAATGTTTCTATCATGTCTCTCCTATTTCTCCTTTGCACTAGAGAGTATAAGTTTAATTCACTGAATCTTGTTTCATACTGTTCATAATGCAGACACTGCACCATCTTAGTGGTCCTTCACTGAACCCTTTCTAAGCAGTCAATGTCCTTTTTTCAGGTGGGGCCTCCAGAACTGCATGTAGTATTCCAGGTGTGGCCTGACCAAGGACCTGTACAGTGGGACAATTACCTCATGCTTTCTGCTCATAATCCCTCCACCTATGCACCCAAGGATGCCGCTGGCCTTCTGTGCTGATTTTTCACAATGTTTCCCCACTTTTAGATCATCTGTAATGACTACTCCAAAGTCCCGTTCCATTTTTGATTCTTCTAATTGATGCCTATTCAGTGTGTACATCTTTCTTGGGTTACATTTACCCATGTACTTCACCTTACACTTCTTAGTGTCAAATTTGAACTGCCATATTCTTGACCACTCTTCTAATTTCTTGAGATCGGCTTCCATCCCAGTGTCACCTTCATCTGTGTCTGCCCCGTTTCAGACTTTTGTCTGAACTGAACATGTACTCCCTGGAGAAGAGGCGGGAGAGAGGGGATATGATAGAGACATACAAGTATCTTACAGGGAGGAACAGGGTGCAGGAAAACACTATTTTTAAGTGAAAAATATGTTCCAGGACTAGAGGGCATGGGATGAAGTTGGCGGGAGGATGATTCAGAGGAAACATGAGAAAGAATTTCTTCACAGAATGGGTGGTGGACAAGTGGAACACCCTGCCAGAGGAAGTGGTGGGGGCTGAAACAATCACGGGATTTAAGAATGCATGGGATAGACATAAAGGAATTCTGGAGGTCAAGGGTAAGGGGCAACAGACTTCTAGGAAAACAAACTGAACTTACAAGCTCAAATGGGCAGACTGGGTGGGCCATAGGCCCTTATCTGCCGACACTGTCTATGTATCTATGGATTTGAGGTATTTTTTTAACTGCCATTTCAGTGTGCATTTACATTTAGTTTGGGCAGGATTGAGGGATTCTAGCTGATAAGTTTGTGACTGTGTGTTTGTAATTGGCTGTGTCTGAACTTTAAGTGCAGCATCATATTACAGAGATTAATGTAGTTTGAATGTTTATTCATTTATTTATTTATTAGAGGTATCAGAATTACAAACCTTTGAGTCAGAGACTCATTTACAAAGGCTCCATGTCACATAACAAACAGTACAAAATAGTGTTTGGAGATACAGTACAGAGGCAGTGATGGAACAGTAATTACATGTATATACAACAACTATACATTCGCAAGCAGTAAGTAAAATGCAGGTATTCTGAAGCTGGGGGAGGAAAACAGTAGGAGTGCGATGGTCAGAGGGTTAGCAGGATGGAGATCCTTTGTTGTAGCTCAAGAACAATCAGGGACTTAGGTTAAAGGCCCAAGTTTATACCATAAGGGGAGTGGGGGGAACTCAGGGGAAACAGCGGGGGAAAAGAGGCAAGCCTGGAGAAGTCATACATTCCATAGTTGGGAGGAAGCACCAGAGGGTGGGCTAGTAGCAGTCACAGGTGCTCGAGGAATGGAGGTGTTCCCTGAGGGTGGTTTTAAAATGGTCTATTTTATTTTCAGAGGAGATGGCACTGGGCAGGCCATTCATCCAGAGGGGGTCTCTATAGCAGAAAGACCTCTGGCCTTGAGTAGTTCAACAGTGGAGAATCAGGAGGGAGGGTTTGGTGGAGCTGTGAGTAGGTATCACTGAGGATGCAGGTTGTAGCAGGTTGGTGAGGCCGGTGGGGGCCTAGGCCAAAGGTGATATTTTTGTGTAGGAGGCATGTCTGGTACCTAAGTCTCCCATCAATGTAAAGCCAATTGGAAAGACTATACAGAGCACAAGTGTGTATCAAACCAGAGCAGTCCATAGCAAGGTGACAGGCTTTGTTTAAGGAAACACAGATTCTGTGGAGGGCAGAGGTATCAGCCAACCCATAAACCAGGATCCCATAATCGATGAGGGACAAGATGGATGATGAGACTGCTAGTTGGAGGGCTTATGGGGGAGACAATGTTTGAGCTGGTGGTGCAGACCAATTCTGACATTGACAGCAGAGCTAAGGCGGTGTATATGCTCATGGAAGTTGAGTGCTGAGTCAAGGGTGACCCCGACATATTTAAAGTTGTTGACCTGCTAAAGGGGTAATAATTGGGAGTTGTGAATAATTAGTGGGTAGCCTCTGTATCAGCTCTGGTTGTGAGTGAACATCATGACTTTGTTTTTTTTGTGGTTTAGAACCAGGCAGTGGTCGGTGAACCAGGATTCGGCATCTTTGAAGGACTTCTGGAGGGTAATTGTAGTGAGTGTGGATTGGGGTGGGTGGAGAAGAGAACTGCATCATCGGCATATAGGATGCCTAGAGCATGCCTTGGGAAGGGTGTTCAGAAATAGACTAAAGAGGAGGGGGCCCAGAATGGAACCCTGTGGCACACCTGACTTAACCAGGAGGCAGGAGGAGAGCGTGTCATTCATTTTAACTTGTTGTGACCTACCGGCTAGGTAGTCAGCAAACCACTGGGTGGCATCCTGGGAGAGACCTGTGTGGGAGAGAGAGCAGATAAAAGAAGGGAGGTCTTAACTGTCATTTCAGTGTGCGTCTTCATTTAGCTTGGGCAGGATTGAGGGATTTAGCTGATGTGTTTGTGACTGCGTGTTTAGAACTGAAATTGAGGTCTTTTTCTTAACTGCCATTTCAGTGTGCATTTGCATTTAATTTGGGCAGGATTGAGGGATTCTAGCTGATAAGTTTGTGACTGTATGCTTAATTGGCTGTGTCTGGACCACAGTGAGTGGGGTGAGGAGCCACTGCTAGAGGACTCCTTGGCTGATTGGCTGATTGTTTTTGGACATAGCCTGTGATATAGTCCCACCTTCCCAACTCACAACCCACCCACTTCAGGGCTCGCCCTACATTTATAGGGTGGGTTCTATAGGGCCTTGCAACATCCTGCATCTATACAGATATCTGTAAAGTCAAACATTTTGGAACTGAGTGTAGTCTCGGACAGGTGCAGTGGTTATGTTTTTTTGGCTTTGCAAGGCAGCAGATGGATGTCTGTGGATCCCTGTAAATGTTGCCTGAGCTAAGGAAAGTGGAAGAGACCCAAATGGAGACTGATTATATGTTCCTTGAAGTCTTTTAGCAAGGTCTGCTAATGTCGCCTGGGGCTTGGTGGTTTCATTTCATTCTAATGTATTGGAAATACTGCGCCTAGAGGAGCGCTTTCTCTTTTTTCTCTTTCAGATTGTCACAGAAGAAAGGGAACAGAAAGATAGAGATGTAGAACCACTGTGAGTGAAGAGGCTATAATGTTTCCGGTTTCTTTATGATCAAGGTGGAATGCTTGACATTTGGAGGGCCAAAAAAACCTAAGCAAACCAACTGAAAAATTGGGACTGGTTCCTTGGATATTGGACTCCTGGACCCTCAGTTAACAGAAGGCAGCTAAGTTTGTATTTTTTTATTGCTCTTTTTGGGCAATACTCTACCAAAATTAGTACTAGGGAGATAGAATCTCCTATTGGTGGAATTTATACCTTGATTTGTTTTGATCAACGTGGACTTTATTATCAGTAATTCTCTCACTGAATGCTATAAGTTTCACACAGTAAGTGGATTGAAATATCAACCCAAAATGGCAAGCTAAAGGAATGACTCCTGCATTTAAAAAGGGAGACTTTTGTGAGAAACAGTGCTAAGCTTGGCTATTTTATAAGATTTTTATAAGATTTTAGTACATGCTCCCAGCTGATGTTATAGAGAATGAGAGGGCATGGAATGCTTTTGAGTACAAAATATTAAGAACGACACTACCTGATTTGAATTGTTGTCCTTGATTGCTGTTCTGACTCACAGTTTAACTTGTCTGCTGCTTGACATCATATTTGTTCCTTGGAAATTGTATTTGTATGTACTATTGATGTTTCTCTAATTTTTACTGTGGTTTAATTGAGTCACTTGTGGTGGATACTGGGAAGCCTGAACAGCTGCACACTGTTCCCTTGAGGAGAAAGAGAAGGAGCAGGAGTGTCAAAAAGCTTTCTCCAATTTTATAACAGGTATGCCATCGTTGCTTGTATGAAATTGCAGAGATTCTTTGCTTTTGCTTCTGTATTTATAAACTTGGGAGGGTTTGAACCTACTCTGACACCTTTCCAGTTTTTCCTGTGTCGCCGACTTCCCTCAGGACAGTCTTTTTGTACCCTGCATATTGCCCCAGGAAGCTTGGAGTCCTATTCAGTGGAGGAGCCCACCCGGAGTCAATATTCTCGGGGGCGCCGCGTGGGAGTGGTCGCACTAAGACCAAACTGAATTGAATTGAATCGAATTGACATTTACGCTGAGGACAGCAAAAAAGGATAGTAGAAAGACTCTTTGGTTAAATAAGTCTAGCACCACAGGCAGTTTTGCCCCACAAGAGACACTGGTTATTTAAAATTGATTTGCAGTGTTCTATGTATGTAGTTTATTTATGTGATATTATTGATACCTGGTCTGGTAGTAATATTTCACCTTAGAGATTTGTGTGTATGATTTATGTGTATGATTGGTGTGGTTGCCATTGTAATTTGTACAATATTCTCGTATTTCCTGTGTTAGTTTATGTGTGAGCAAGTGGCAGCCTGTCCTAAATTATCTGTCCTAATTGCTTGGATTGTTGCAGCTCTGACGCTCCTGGCATTTGAAGCAAATGAGCAATAGAGTAAATGAGACTTATAATGGAATTTTAGTTGGTCTCTGTAACTCTACAGACATTTAAACAACACAGGCTTGTTAAATGCCCGATTAAGATTAGCCTTCCTGATAATGAAGCCAAGCAGTAAGATGTTCAAATAGTGAATATACTAAACTAAGCTAAAAGTAAAAAGTCGTATTGGGCTAAAACAAATTGATTTACCGAGCACTGGAAATTAATATGTTTTACTAAAAGATTATAGGTGTTTCATTTTTTTTTAATTGGGACTGGGATCTAATCTTGGGATCTAATTAAATTTAATTAATTCCTGATTAGAAGCTGTGTGATACTGAATCTCACTTGCTGTTGTTCTAACTAAATTAAATCACCAGACCGGGAGGCATTGACATTGCTTTTATCCAGTAAGCATTAGTAAGCATTAACAAACTACACGCCCTCCAGTCAGTCAGCTCATGGCAGAAACATACTGCTGGCAGCCGCAGACTCTGAGAGAACAGTTGTCCATGCTGAGCCTAAAAGTTCAGTTCATTTAATCTGACTAAAGCTACAAAGCTACGAATATCGGTTGGAGGACATAGTTCAAACAACTCTGAGTAGTTCTCTCGTCTAATTTGTCTGTCTTTATTCTGCTAAAAAGCCGGAGGTTATTGTGGGCCCATAAAAGCAGACAGACCCACTTCTCAGACACGATTTCCGAGGTTTAAAAGGTAAGTGCATTTTTATTTTGTAGGTATTTAGTTTTTTGATTTAAACTTTTGGTTAAAGTGTCATTTATTTCAAGTGCTCGATCCTTACTGCTTTGATACTTTGTCCTTCAGCATGGCTTTTTTGGGAGTTCAGAATTAATTAATCAGGCAGCTTGTAAACACATAAGCACTGGGTTTTACTTGTATGCCAGATAAGTAAACATTTTATTTTTAGGATCTTTTTTATTTTTATTTTAGTGAAGACCACATCGCTGGAAAAAGAAGTGGTAGTACTCAAAATTTTGGCCACTTTTCGAGAACTTGGAAAATTTTTACCGTATTTATCATAGGAACTCTGAATGGTGGCCGTTTTTCTCCAGCATCTTAAGAAGGAACATGATTTTAACTCCAAGAATAAGAGACTATCTCTCCCAGTGAAGGAAAACAAGACCTACTAAAGGCTCCTCTAAAGTCCTTTAAAGTCCTTGCAGAGCACAGGAAATCTCTAAGCTGGTGAAAGAATTTTTGATCTTTCGGGATATATTTAATAGTTTATTAAGATTACTTGGAGTTTTTACAGCTTTTAAAATACTCAATTGCCTTGTAGTAAAATTAGATCTTTAAAACTCCTATGTTTCTGAAAGATTTGAATGTCTCAGAGTAATATCAGATTTTCAAAACTTTATGTTATTTGTGCAATTTAGCAGGTCTTATACTACGCTTTTTGACAGATTCTTAGGTATTTTAGTCTGGCTTCTCTATTTTTTTCTAATTATGATTAGTCTGACCTAGTACTTATCGCATAGTACTTAGCATTTAGCACTTAGCATTTAGTATTTAGCACTCAGCATATAGCACGTGGCATTCAGTACCCTTGGGTTTCTCTTAGGGATACTTTCTACCAGGGCAAGATCACATAATTGAATTGCTGAGGAAGAATTTTAGAGTCCCCTAGAACTGTTTAGTACCTTGTACCTTGTTTGCAGACTCTAATTTATTATTTTGCTCAGTACATGGGTATTGCAGTAATTTAGTAATTTAGTGATAAGTATTGATCGGCTTTTATTCCACTCTAATACTTATCTGGGTGCTCCTAGGAACTTAATTACCTGGGAAACTGACAATATTATTTAGTATTATCTACCCTAAGTAATTTAATTGATATTGCCTCCTAAGATAGTGTGGTCTCAACAAGAAGTGGTAAGGACAGTACCACAGTGGATAAAATCAACAGGGGGAAAATGAGAGAGACCTGGAGGAGCAAAAGGGAAAACACAAATAGAACAAAAAAAAAATAGGGTCAACAAAAGGTATGGTAAGAGTAAGGGGGGGAGGAGGTTACTAATGACTACACGGAGGTCCCCAGAGAAGACCCCCTACAAATTAAGATAACGGAAATGTGGCCCTTTTTTAAGAATTATGTTAGCAAAAGGAAAGACTCTAAAGCTGGCCACAAAAATCAGACAGTGGGGACCAAGGTAAAAAAGATTGAAATACAGGCCAATAGAGCAAGATCCAATTGGGAAATCATAATCCCCTTTTTGGGGTAAATACTTCAGCCCTGCTAGGACCAACGGAGTGTATCACGATAGACACATATGACTGGAATACCTTTGCACCTCCAGTCTCTCCCTCGCTAGCCCCAGTCTAGATCGAATGACTCCTAATGTTTATAGTGGAGAGTCTTATGTATCCTACAGTAGTGACAGCAGAGACAATTATGAAGGGGCAAGTTTTTCTCCTGTGAGTACCTACAGAAGAAATGATCAAATTACTAAAAGAGCTTTACATAAAATGTCAGGGAAAGAAATTACTAATAAAAAATTGGGTTCTTGTAGTAAAGGGAGTAATGTCAGAAACAAAACTGACATTCAAGACATTAAGGAAAGCCTTAGTGCTATCATTGATGGTCTCAAACATCTAGATAAAACTAAAGGCGAACTCCCAAACTCTGAAACCCCACAGATTCTAGAAAACTATCCTATGCATACAAGGTTAATAGTTAAAGATATAAAGGAGGCATGTACAAGGAAGGAACCTTTAGTTACCAGTAGCAAGCAAATACAGGAATCAATGAATTATCCAGTATTACTAGCCATAATGGGGCAACTGACTACAATCAAAAATGAAGTTAGAGAACTCAGGCAGGAACTATAAAGAAATAGGATATTTAGGTTCAGAAATAATTATACTGGAGAAAGACTGAGCCTTGAGAATTTTAGGCATGGGGAAAACAAAGCTGTTCAGGTACATTTGCCACCACCTTTTGAAAAAAATCAGCCATGCACCTGCCATTTTGAATCAAGCATGCAAGAAGTGCTAAAGGAAAGTAAGGATAAAAAGATAAGAACTACTCATTTAAAATTAAAAAAGACACAATTACCCCGAAACAAAGGAATAAGATAATTTTGGAAGAATTTATGCAAAATTTATTCAAAAGAGACCAGAAGGGGAAAAGCAAATCATTTTCAAGTAAGGGTACAACTGTGTTAATACAGGATTCATTCAGTATCATGGGCGTAGGCGGGGGGGTGTTCTGGGTGTTCAAACACCCCCCCCCCAAAATTACACCCACAATTATTAATTTAGGTTTTAGTTTTTCAGATTCAGCTCAGCCACGCTGTCCCTTTAAATAATGTCCCTTGCTAAATGAGATCTGAATGCTGGCTGGGCTGGGAGCAGCAAGCAGCGCATGTGTCTGTGAGGTAGGGATGAGAAGGAGGCAGTATTATCAGTTTGTCAGTTCTCCACCTCTGCTCCTCTTCCTCTATGGATAAGACTGCCAATGAAGTTCTGTGGCTAGAATTTGGCGGCTTTGTGCTTTAATGCACACCAGTGCACAGTATGCACTGCCACATCAGCCACACAATGCACAGTCAAGGAGTGAACTGGGAGGCTGTGGGTGGACTCAGTTGGAGGAGGAGGACTGTTTTGTGCTGTCGGCTGGGGAAAGTTCTGTGTGTTGCGACTTGCGATGGAGAACAACATCTTTTAATTAAAATAATAGGAGGGAGAGTGAGTCAGACATCGCGATCGATGGTGAGAGCAAGCTGAGGAGGAGCACTGAGAGGCGAGCTGGAGGAGTACTAGGAGGAACTTGGGGAAGATGGTCTGGAGTTGTGGCCTGCCTGCCCTGGCCTTGATGGTCGCTATTCTCAGGTAAAATTTATTCAGTTCAGGGTTCAGTAAGGCAGGCAGACTGAGCAATGCAGCATATATGTATTTTTTTCCCTTCTCTGTAGGCAGCAAACTCAATCTCCTGTTTGGGTGCCATTCTGTGCCTAAGTGTGGTGTTTCTAGGGGCTAAGGCTTCAGTTTTACCTATGTATGTTGTTAATATTTTTCCAGGTGCTTGGAAGAGAGCAGTAACTCTGCCAAATAAGATCAATTCTAAATGCTGTATGATCCATGTGATCACTGTCTCAAACCCCAAGGAATACCATGCTGCAGAATCACCAAGTCCAAGAGATTTTCAAGTTAAAAATTACATTTCTTTACAAATGTTTTTGTGGTATGTATGGTAAATGGCAATTTTTCCAGTGACTACTGTGTGCAATAAGGGTAAGAACTGCTGTGTATGGGTTGTCTCTTTTTCAGTCTAGTAAAGAGTCATGTGGATCTAATCTACTGTACATGTATACAATACTAAAAGACAGCAAACTCATAAAGATAAAAAGATACTGATTTGGTAACCCCAGACAGACCCCCTTATGATGGTATGTGTTCTAGAATATATTAGCACAAGGGTCAGTTTGCACAGTATTTATTGAAGAGGGACTTGCCTACATCATGACTACAACTGTGCCAGCAGAAACAGACCACCCAGTCTATCTAAGTCTGCTCGAGCGTGCAGCTAGCATCCCTAGTTTGCAGCTGCCCCCTCCCCTTTGTCATCCCACTGCCACCCCCACCTCCCCACCATCACTCTCCCCGTTCCCTGCCCCATGCCCTTTTGTAGCTGTTTACAGATTTACATGATACCACCCATTCTAGTAGGGCATTCCTTTGCTACCACCCTCTCTGTGAAAGAGTGTCTCCTCATTTGCTTCCTAAATCTTTCCCTCTATTTTAGCCCATGCCCCTGGAACCCTCCCTCCCTAACTTAAAGACCCCATCTGCCCCATCCTTATTGATTCCCCTCAGGTACTTGAGTGTCTCTATCATGCCCCCCCATCCCTTCTGTCCTCCAGGGTGTACATATTCAGGTCTCCCAGCCTACTGTCATAGTCTCTCTCTCTCTTCCCTCCATTCCACGTATCATCTTTGTTGCCCTCCAGTAGCTTGATATCATGCTTTAGGTATGGCCTCCAAAACTGCACACAATACTCTAAGTGCAGCCTTACCAGTGACCTGTAGAGGGGCGAGATCACTTCTCTTTGCCTGGATGAAAACCCCCTCTCTATGCACCCCAGCATTTTGTTCACTTTTGCAGCCACTCTCCTGCACTGGGCAGTGTTGTTCATGGTCCCTGTTATCATTACCCCTAGGTCCTTCTCCTCCTCAGTGATCCCCCAGCTTAACCCCTACCAGTCAGTATTCTCTCATTGGGTTCTTCTTCACCCCAAAGTGCATAACCTTACACTTCTTTGCATTGAACCCCAGCTTCCACCTCTCTGACCACTCCTCCAAGTTGCTTAGGTCCCCCTGCAGCTGCTTCCATCCCTTCTCTCCATCCACCACTGCTCTGATTTTGGTGTCATCAGTGAACAGACTTATCTTCCTCACCACCCCATGTGCAATGTCTGATATGAAGAGCCCAAACAATACTGGTCCCAACACAGAGCCCTGTGGTACCCTACTCATCACTGGCCTTGGAGTTGAGAGCTGCCCTCTCACCACCACTCATTGCAGCCTCCCACTCAGCCAGCTTGTAATCCAGTTCATCATTTTTGCCCCTACCCCTACACAGTTAGCTTCCCCCCAAGCTGGCGCGATGATGTCTGGAGACTGGAAGGAACTGAATGCTGCTTCCCATGATTAATAAAAGGCTTTAGCAGCTAATTGCAGAGTTCTTATTTTTCTATTTTTCCAAAGAAATGTTACTGTGCAAAGGTCTTCTGTCATAATAACCAGTAAAGAGCTTGACAATTATGTGGCCTGGTGGCTGATGCTGTTTTCATAGTTGACTGCTTCGGTACCAGTTGTTCCACCCAGAGATCCATGTCTGTCCTGGTCCTTCTTTTTTTTTTTTAGAGTCATTCACTTTACCCATCAACCCTATAGCCTGATGCATTTGGGCCCCAAATGCATCAGGCTATAGGGTTGATGGTTGAGCATAACAATGTTGATCAGTCAGTTTCCCACCACATTTACATGCAGCTGCATATTGTAATGCTAACCAGAGTCTTCCTCTTCAGAGGAAAAAAAATTGTTTACCTTGGAGTGATAGGGAAGATGTAACAAAAGTGTGTTTTTTCTTCAAGAAGAGCCCCAGACCCCCAGCTTTTCAGTAGAAATCTTTCAAGGCATATTAAAAAAACTGCATTTGATGTGGGTGGTTGATGGCACTGTTTGACACCCAGTTGTCCACAACCACTGGAGCTGCAGACTCTGATGCTAGCCAGAGTCTCCTACACTCCTGATTCCATGGGGAAGAAACATTTCCCCTGAAATTGGGAGTAGGGAAGATGTGACAGAACTGTTTTTTTTCTTTAAGATAAACCCCAAAACTCACCACAGAGCATGTAAACCCCTAGAGCATCTGGAGGCCTAGTGGCCCCCATACCCCCAGCCTTTATGTAGAAATCTTTCATAGTATTGCAAAAACTGCATATGGGGTAGGTGGTTGATGGCACTTTTTGACAGCCAGTTGTTAACAACCATTAGAGGGGCAGACTCTAATGCCAGCCAGAGTCTCCAACACCCCTGATTCCATGGGAAAAAATTCCCCTGAAATTAGGGGTAGAGAAGATGTAACAAAGTGTGTTTTTTCTTCAAGAAAACCCTAAAACCCACCACAGAATCTGTAAACCCCTGAGTTATGGGGGGCTGCAGTCCCCAGACCCCAGCTTCATTTGTCCTAATTCACAAATCCAAACACCCCCTCAAAAAAATCCTGCCTATACCCCTGTTCAGTATAACCCTTGATGGGGAAGAGGAAATGGCTGATAGGACCCTAAAACAGAAAGAGGGAAGGGTAATGCATGTTAAAAAGGGGAAAAGTAACCTATCTATAACCAAGAACACAGCAGAGACAACACAGGATTTGATCTATGAGACTCATAAAGAGAAAAGGGACAAGACTTCTGGGAATAAAAACCAGAATAAGAGGAAGACAACTAATGTAGGGGAGGAGGTCAAGAATGCCATGATGTCACCCAGAAAAGGAACAAAATCATCCAAGAATAAATTTGTTGATTTAGATGGGAAAAATATGGAATATATACTTGAGATGTATGGAATATCTAGAATGATTAAGGAAAATAAGGAAAAATTGAAGGAATGGATTATCAAGGTTTTTCACCTCAGTCCCTCTATTAAGGATGAACTTTATGTGATGAGACTACCTAATAGCTCCTTCCAAGATTGTGTACTGTTATACACCAAAACATAACATATCCTGGAAGGTATTTGGAACCAAAGAGCAATATTTAAATGTGTAGGATTACATATTATGCCAACACAAGTCATTCCACTTATGTAGTCTGAAAATAATTCAGAATCTAGGAAAGTGTCAGAAGGATTAAAAGAAGTTGAGACAGAAAGACTAGAGGAGATTAGGGAAATAAGAGAAGAAAATCATGAAAAAATCATAGAGAGCATTAAAAAATTTGAACGGAAACAGGAAGATCAGTGGGAAAATAAAACATTGACCCTAGTTGGATGGGAGACAACAAAAAGGGTTTCCATAGGTCAAATGAAACAAGAAATGGCAACTTTTTTCTCCAGAGTTCTTAAGAGACTATAACTAAAAACCTTATAGAACATATTACATCATATAAAAGTAAAGAACTAATATCACAAATTGATGTTACATTTAAGAAAGCAGAGATAGTTCAACAGCTACTAAATAAAGAACATTTGTTCAGGGAAATGGGACTCTATTTAATCTCAAAGTATGAGTGGCCAAAGGTAGTAGGAACAAATGTGTTGAGAGATAAAGGACTGAAAGAAAAGAATGACGGTTTGAATCAATATAAAAGGCCCAATAGATATCAGTTACTGGCAAAAGAGAAAGAAAAAGAGGACTGACAAAAAATACAAAGGAATACGCAGGAGAGATTACAAGATAATGATAAAGTGAAAATTTAAATATTAACATGGAATATTGAAGGCACTCACTTAAAAATTGTAGATCCTGCAATTGCTCAGTTCATTGCAAACTTTGATCTTATTTGTTTTCAAGAAACCTGGTGCAGTTCAGAAAATGCTCCTAAAATACCAGGATATGTGAACATTTCTAAATCTGCAACTAAAAACAATAAGTACATGAGACATAAAGGGGGAATAGCTATATAGTTGACAACCAAAAATAACTACAAAATCACCAGACATTATCCTACTTCAAAAGATATGCTAATGGGGAGAATTGAAGAAGGAAATGGTAACGGTAAAGAGAAAATCAAAATAATAGTTGTAAATATATACTTGTCCCCTATGATTAAAGATAAAGCTATAATATTGGGTAGAATTAAAGTAATATTTGATAATTTGTCAGGCGAAGAGATGAATATCCCTGTTTTTATAGTAGGGGACCTTAATGAAAGGATCGGGAAAAACTATGAAGGTCCAGGATTTTTGGAAATAATAACTGAATTAAATTCCAATATAACATGGATGAGAACCTCAAAAGATAAAAGGGCCAATTTAAGAGGGAAGATCATCAATGCCTATTTAACTGGGAAAAATATGCTTCTAATCAATGGAAGAGTAACGAGCGATAGGGAAGGGGAACTGACTTATAATGGACCTAAAGGCTCTTCCAATATTGACCTTATTTGGCATAATCTAGTGGGTATAAAAATGATCAAGGAATGTATTGTAGTTAATAGGCTGGAATCCTTACATACTCAAATTAAATCTACAATTGAAAGTAAACAAACTACAAATGAAAATAAAGGCTCAAATAACTCAAATATCAATAAAGGTATGGAAATAGTTAACCTAAAAAGAATTAGATGGTATTCAAATGAAATAAAGCAATTTGACATTTTATTTAAAGGACCAATAAATGATATAAGAACAATGATAGTTGAAAATACTGACTACCATCTGGTGTTGCAATATTGGGCTGATATAATTAATCTGGTACGCCCATATTGCACTACCAGTAGGACCGGGACCCAATTGGTGACCAGATATGGTAAGACCTGGTTTAATAGAAAATGTAAAGAAGCCAAAAAAGAACTGAGGAAAGTCGTTAGAAAATATAAAAAAAATTATAATAACAATGAATAATCAAACTAATATAAATATTAATAAAGAGAGGAAAAGACATAAACAAATATTAGAAACTGAAAAACATAAACATTCTAGAATATTATGGGAAAAATTGAGGAAGATTGTAAAAGGAAAAGATGATAAAAAATTTTGGGTAATGGTGAGTCAAGGTTTTGATAAATACACTAAGACAATAGATGCATACATTCATCCTGATACCTGGGTGTCCTATTTTACAGAACTCTACTATTCACCACAAGATGAGATTCAATTAAGAGAAATAGAAAAGATAGAAAATCCAAAAGATTCACATGCCATATATCCAATTCCAATTATGATAAATTTAGAAGTGCAAACAGCAATTCTTCAATTGAAATTTAATAAAGCCCCAGGTCCAGACAACATATTAGGAGACATATTTAGGTTTTTTGTCAACTGGTGGGCTCCAGTTTTGGAAAAATTATTCAATATTATCGTACAAGGTCATGACTACCCCATGAGCTGGAAGGAGAGTATCATTATTTCCAATTTTTTAAAAAAGGCGATCCAGGTGACCCTAAAATGTATCATTCAATAAGCCTAATTGTTATTTCACAAAAAATATTTACTAAAATTATCCTAACAAGATTAGAAGCATGGGCAGAAGAAAATAATATCTTTCATGAATCTCAAAATGGATTTCGGAGAAATAGATCTACAACCCATCATTGTTACACACTCAAACATTTTATTTGGAAATATACAAAAATCAAAAACACTCCACTCTACTGCTGTTTTGTGGACTTTTCATCTGCATTTGACAGTATAAGCAGAGTCATCTTGTGGAATAAGTTAAAGAACTTAGAACTATACCCAGAACTCCTCAATATACTCATAAGATTGCACTCAGATACTTGGGGTGCAATAATATATGATCAATATGGGAATACCTCCAAGCCATTTAAAATAACATGAGGGGATAGACAAGGATGCCATTTGGCTCCCTTCCTATTTAATGTATATATAAATGATATTCTGAAGGAATTGGAAAACTCACTATACCATGCACCCAAAATAGAAAATACTCGGGTAGATTGTCTGGCTTATGCCGATGACCTGGTGTTGATTTCCACCTCGATTTTGGGATTACAGAGAAAATTCAATTATTTCTCTAAGTTGTGTGACAATAACAGATTGAAAATAAATATGTCTAAAACAAAAATGTTAACATTTGGGAATAATAAGAAACATACTAAACCATTGTGTATTAAAGCGGAAAAAGTGGAAAGGGTTAAATATTATGATTATCTGGGTGTCAGATTCAATCAGTCACTAAGACAAAAAGATCATATAGCCCAGATTTCAATGAAAATAAAGAAAACATTTAATGCTTTCAGGATATTCAATTCAAAGATGGGACAGACAACGATCAAAGGAGTCCTGAGGGCATTTGAAGCTAAAATAAATTCTAGTATTCTCTATGCAGCTGAGATTTGGGGAACAGGTGATCTGAAAAATTTAGAAACACTCTGTAATAAAATGAAAAGGTACATTTTGAAAGTACCTCAATCTATACCAGCTGGTATAGTGAATCTGGAATTGGGACAATTTTCCATCTCTACATTAGTGACTGAAAGACTAATTCTTTCTTCACTAAAGTTATTTTTACTAGATGAAACCAGATTACCTAGGATATGTCTGGAGGAAGATATAAAATATACTTTGATGGGAAAAATGTTTCCAACCTTGGAGATTTTCCAACGTTTTGTGTTTTGGAATTGATTGGGGATATTCTGTGGGGAATGTTTGTACACCCCTGGCAAACGATGGCTAAATGGGTGAAGAATAGATTAAGGGACCAGGAAAAAATTAAGGAGTTGACAAGAATGAAACAATTTAAATTATATAGATGGTTCAAGCAGATCAAGCCTACACATGGCTTGGAGCCTTACTTAGGTTAACTAACCCACGTGGTAGAAGAACAATGACTAAATTCAGACTTGTATTATATAAAGCCAACTATGTATTTCATAAACAAAAAAGGGAGAATATTTCTACTCCCTACTGTAAATGTGATAGATCAACTGAGGATGACCTAAAACACATTTTACTTCTATGTCCTCTATATAAAGGAATATGACTGAAATGGCTGGGTGACATCATGGCAAATCTCGACCTCCCTCCCAATGAAATAGTGAAATATTTAATGAATAATGATAATCCAATTGTAATGGAGAAAATTGTTCGCTTTCTTCAGGCTACTCACTTATGAGATTATCTGTAAATCCATGATAAATGATCCCAAGTTCGACAGAGATGTAATACATTAAACTGTGATGTTTCTTTAAATTACATTGGTATGCTATTCTTTAAGTAACTGAATGGAGAGATTTAAAATGGGACTGCTACTCGATTGTTAACATAATGTAATAACGGTCCAAATTTACATGAAAGCACTTTATTCATTGAAGCCAGAAAGCCAATGTTATTCTGTGTTAAATTTTTATATGTTTTGTCATTTTAAAATTGACATGTTGTAATGGTTTTAAACTGATCAACAATAAACAACTTGAACTTGAGTCACTTATGACAGGGCCTGGTATTTTGGTTTTGGATCTAAAAGTGGAGAGAAATGTGGAGCCTTGTGGAGGAGGCATAACCTTAAAGACTCATACCTGGCTATAGTAGCAGCCAGTATATAATTCCTTTCATACTGGACCACGGTAGGGGCATGGGACTGCATATGCATATGCAGTGGGATGCTCCTTGTTAGTACCCCATCAGGATGAGTTTGCTGGCAGCTTGAAATATGCTAATTTGGTTGTGGTGAGTTGGCCTAGCTTAATAGTGCTGTAACATTGTACATCCAAGAGTAAGATACCTTACTTGTAGTGAGTCATAAACAAGTTATCTCAATGTTATGTCCAGTTGAATCTAGGGAGCTTGATCTGCTATGTACAGTAATCTAAAGGGAATGCAGTGAATCAGATGGACTCGGTAGATGGCCTTGGAAGTTGGCTGATAAATTACTTACCTTGCTCCCTGGGGTAACTTCTTTAATTCTCTACTGTGGCCTGATCGAGCCTGTAATGATAGAGCTTAGCTTCAAGGTCTTGGACCCGAAGGTGGAATGAATGTGGTAGCTTTTGAGGTAGCCTTAGTTCTATTAGACCCATAGCTGGCTATAGATAGCAGCCGACACATAAATCCCATTATGCAGGGGTACAGAAGAGGTATGGAGCTGCACGCGAAGTAGGATGCTCCTTGTTAGTATCCCATTTGAATGGGTGTCGCTGGCAGCTTGAAATTTCCTAACTTGGGTCTGGTGAATAGGCATCCTTAAATAACGTTGTGACATAGTATCTTCAAGAGTAGGTTTCTACTTGTAGCCTAGCCTAAACATGCTGGCTAAAGTCATGCTTCCTTGAGGATGGGAGATAGTTTCTCCTGAGGGATGTTGGAGGATGGTATGGTCAGCTGATCCATGAGGGCTGTAATGGGTTTTGCTGGTTGGCTATCAGCTGGTAATCAGCCCCCAAACTAAAAGTGATATTAGACAAATGTTTGGGGGGAGCAGTCTATTTTAATCTACCACTAGAACAGTCCTGGTGTGTTTTCTTTTTAGGGCAAGCATACTAAATTAACTTCCAATTAGCACATTATTCAGTTTTGTCCATTAGTTCTGTTGAGATTAGAAGGACACTGTATTTTTTTTCCCTTAAATGTATAGGACTAATGCTGCAAATAAGATGTAACTTGTTTTAGTAAGAAATTGGTAGCTGGAAAATGGATGGACAATTCCTTTTTAATGAAAACTGATTATTGTATGAGTACGATATTTTAATATGTATATTGTATGTTAAATTGTTTGTATTTTAGTATATTGTAATGGCATTTTGTCGAACAATAAACCACATTGATTGATTGCATCTATACAGGAAGTAGCGAAGAGAGAAAGCATAACAAAAAACAAAAGAAAAACACAAATATTTGGAAGATAACAAATAGCCATCTTAAGCAAGCAGTAGATTGAGGAAGGAAACAGACATGATGGGAGTGGTGCAGTGGTTGTCGAGCAGCTGTCTTCAGGGAGATGTTCTGGAGGCTGTGATGCTGCCCTATCTGTAGGCACCTCTCTGGGCTGAGAGAGGAGGTTGCATGTCTATGAGCAGTGTTGACCAATCTGAAGGCGGCATCCAGCACCACCCAGAGACCATTGGGTCCACAACTTGTACTTCCAAAGGATGCCGGGGAAGAGAAGTGATTGGACTACCACAGTGGGCACAGGGAGGGTGAGGGAAGGGGATCAAAAGCACATCTCCCAACTGGTCCCACTTAGTAATGCTTACACTGTTTTGGAGGAACAGGAAAGCCCCATTCAGGAACCTGAGGCTGCGATCGGGGAGTATGGCACGGTCCCCCAGGATGGAGCCCCAGGGAAGGGAGGCAGGAGACCCCAGAGGAGGAGAAAGCTTCTCCTAGTGAGGGACTCTGTTGTACAGGGAGTGGAGTTAGAGACACCTAGCAGAGGAGAGAGGGAGGTCAAGTGCCACCCAGAAAGCACTGCATGGAGGGATGGGAAACAGATCCATAGTATCGCTATGGCAATAGCTAGGAGGGAGCAGCTGGATGTCATTGTCTACCTGGAGACCAATGACCTGGTCAGAAGAAGGGTGGAGTTAGCCAGAGTCCAGGAGGATTTCAGGAAGCTGGGGGGAAACCTGAAACAGACAGCATGCCCTGTCTCATTCTTGGAGGTGCTACCTGTCCAGGGCACTGGGGAAACTAGGGCACTCCACATCCATACCCTCAACTCCTGGTTGAAGAATTGGTGTGGAAGGGAGGGTTTTGGCTTCATAGGGGACTGGGGCCTGACCTGGGCAGATACGAGCTTATATATGGAGGATGGCCTGCATCTGTCCGAAAAGGGGACCTTGGTCCTTTGTAAGAAGTTTAAATGCTTCAGCTGTGAGCATTTAAATTGGCCAAGGGGGGAGAGCCAGGAGAGTCAGGAGGTTTAGGAACACTCCCCCTCAATGGGAACATGCAGGAACATAAGTTGACTGCAGGAACAGCTAAAGCAGGCAAGGAGGGTTAGGCAGGTGAAGAATGTATAATGAGTGATGGGGGGTGTGAGAGCACATAGGAAAGGAAACTGGGGTGGAAGGAAGACACTGGAGAGGGGAAACAAGAGCAGAGAGAGGGAAGACTGTAAAACATCAAAGGTCATGCTAATGAATGCCTGTAGCCTAGGAAATAAGGTTCCAGACCTGGAGGCATTGTTGGCAGATGTAGACCATAACATAGCAGCAATAACAGAGACGTGCTACTCTGTCTAATCATGGCTGGGAAGTCAATGTACCAGGCTATACACTGTTCAGGAGGGACAGGAAGGGTAAAAAGGGTGGGGGAGTGGCCCTGCACATCAGAGATGGTATAAAGGCTACAGAGGTTCAGGGAAGACAGGGGAAGGCCAAGGTAATGTGGGCCACCCTGGAGCCAGGGAATGGAACAGCAATATCACAGGGGTGATCTACAAACCTCAGGCACAGAGGGAGGAAGTAGACAGAAAACTAACAGAGAACATACACAACATGGCAGTTAAAGGTGAAATCCTGCTACTGGGGGATTTAAATATGCTGGACGTGGATTGGACCACCCAGGTAGCTGCTTCAGCCAGAAGCACAGCCATCCTAGAATCCTTGTAGGGGGTTGGACTCAGGCAGCTGGTGCATGAGTCAACCAGGGACAAGTCAATTCTGGACCTGGTATGGACCAATGGGAACAGAGTCGAATAAATACAGGTGGAAGGGTAGCTGGGGTCCAGTGACCACCACATGGTGTGGTTCAGCATGGAGACTTGGACTCAGTTAAGCCTCACAAGGGCAAGAGTATTTGATTTCAGGAGGGTGGATTTCACTGAAATGGACAGATGTATACAAGCAGTCCTGGGGAAGGGAGGGATAATAGAGGGGGTGGAAGAACAATGGGAGAAACTGAAAGGAGCCATAGTGGAGATAACAAACCAATGTGTTAGGATAGCGGCCAAAGGGAAAAGAAGAAGAAGAAAACCACTATGGTTCTCCAAAGAGGTGGGGAACAAAGTCAGGGCTAAAATGTTGAGTTTCAGGAAATATAAGGGGAGCCAAAGGGAGGAGGACAGGGAAGTGTACCTTGAATGTCTAAGGGAAGCAGGGAAGGCTGTTAAGAGGGTGAAGGCACAGACAGAAGAGGGTTTAACATGGTCTGTAAACAAAGGGGATAAGGCATTTTGTAGGTACATCAGTGAAAGAAGAAAAACGAGGGGATTGTGAGGCTCAAAGGGGAGAAGGGAGAGTGTAAGGAGGGGGATCTGGACAAGGCAGAAATACTGAACAAATACTTCTGCTCAGTATTCACTAAGGAGGTGGAGGGTCAAGGACCACAGTTGGGTTGCAGAGGCAATGGGGGGAGGGAGAAGTGGACACTGGTCCATTCACAGTGGAGAGAGTTCTGGAAGAATTTACAGAACTGAAGATGGATAAGGCTATGGGGCCAGACAGCATCCACCCGAGGATATTAAAGGAGCTGTGAAGGGAACTAGCAGCACCTCTGGTGGCCCTGTTCACAGAGTCCCACTGCACAAAAGTGGCAGCAGGGAGGAGGCGGGAAACTACAGGCCAGTCAGCCTCACCTCAGTGGTGGGAAAGATCATGGAGACACTGCTGAAATAAAGATAGTGGGACATATGGAATCCAGAGGTGCTCAGGATCTGCGACAACACGTATTCACAACAGGAAGGTCATGTCAAACAAATCTAATGGATTTTTTGATTGGGTGACTAGGGAAATAAATCAGGGAGGGGCAGTAGATGTTGCCTACCTAGATTTCAGCAAAGCCTTAGACACCATCCTACACAGAAGGCTGATTAACAAGATGAATAGGCTGGGCATGGGAGGCATGGTGGTGAACTGGGTTAGGAACTGGTTAACAGACAGGAGACAGAGGGTGGTGGTAAATGAGGTACAATCTGGGGAGAGGAGTGACCAGTGGGGGTACCACAGGGATCAGTACTAGGACCAGTCCTGTTCAATGTCTTCATTAGAGACATTGCAGATGGGCTGGAAGGAAAGGTCTGCCTGTTTGCAGATGACACCAAGACTTGCAACAGGGTGGATATTCCAGAAGGGGTGCAGAAAATGAAGAGGGATCTGGAGAAGCTTGAAAGATGATCAGAGATGTGGCAACTGAGATTCAATGCAAAGAAGTGCAAAATAATGCACCTGGGTAGAGGTACAGGTCGGGGGGGGTGACTGTCACCAAAGAGGAAAGAGACCTAGGGGGTTATCATCTCTAATGACCTTAATGTACCAAAGCAGTGCACAAAGGCAGCAGGGAGGGCCAGTGGCATGCTGGGATGAATAGGCAGAGGTATCACTAGCAGGAGGTGGGAGGTGGTGGTGCAATTGTATAAAACATTGGTAAGGCCCTACCTGGAGTACTGTGTGTAGTTCTGGAGCCCACATCTACACAAGGACATACAGTAGATAAGGTGGAGACTATTCAGAGAAAGGCAACAAAGATGGTGCAGGGTTTGCACCACAAAACATATATATTTTTTTTTATTTTATTTAGTTTTTGTTGACCGGGTAAGTGCACTAGACAAATCCTGCCTATTTTCAGGCACGACCCGAGGGAGGGGGATACAGATGAATGCCAACTGACCTTGAACCAGATGAAACTGGTGGTGGTATTTTTTATTTTTTTTTAGTGAATGAGGGAAATTTGGCCAGGACACCGGGGAAATTCCCCTATGCTGTGACTGTAGATGGCGCTGTCATGCTGTGACAGGGATGGAGGACTCCAGTCCAAGTTTGGATGAGGAACAGGATGGTTGTGTTGCAGCAGCTCCAGGTCCTGAGTGTGGACCTAGTACTAGTCAAGTTCCAGGTATAGAAATGCAGCCTGTGTCGATGGATTTAATGGGACAAAATGAAGTTTTAATAGAACAACCTGAGATGAATGAAGAATTAATTTTACAAAAACAACTTATTGAAAAGAAAAGACACTTAACTGAAATGCTTTTAACAGCAGAAAGTGACTTTCGGATGAAAAAAATGCATTAATGGAAGAAAGGACAAAAAGGAAAAGATCTGCGGTAAGTCCCATCCAAGAAGGAAATAAACATCTGCCTGTTTCTTTGGCTATGACAGAAAGCCCTGGACCATCAAATGAATATGAGAATACTTTGGTCCTAAGACAAGAGGATGTGGATATCAATAGCTCTCCAGAGGAATGGACCCCAGGAGGGGCCCTTCAGGATGCAGGCTGGACTTTACAAAATGAGATATGGATTCCTGATGCAGCAATTCCGATACCAGGGATGGTGGAGCCTGCAAATGAAGCTGGAGAAGAACGGCAAGAATGTGTTTCTAGAGATCAACCTTCAAGTGGTGGTGTTTTGACTAAGTCCCCAGTTTTCCTTACTGCTTCGGCGCAGGACAAAAATGAGGCTATAATTACGCCAGATGCTGATGATACTTCAACTGACAGTTTGTCATCCACAGCTATTGCACAAAAACAGGCTTTAAATAAAACAGATATCCTATCCAAGAACTTAGTTCCAGTAGACTTGTCGACAGAAGGAAATGAGAGTACCCAGGAGACACAGGCACCACCACAAGTGGAGGAAGTTTGGGAGAAACAGTCCTATGTGGGGCTTTTCAGAAAACCGGCCGAAGCAACAAAAAGGAGGTATCTAGTGCGTTTAAGGTATAAGGGTCTTGCACCAATACCTCCAGACAGACTTTGGGTGGGTAAGACCCTTATTATTGGCTCTTTGGGGTTTTCCCAAGCTGAAATATATGCATTTATACACGCTCCTGGGGATAGAACATATGACATTATTTTTTGTACTATGCCTGCTCTAGATAAATTTTGGAGACTGTACTATAAATTAAAAGATACGGACTTTTGGAAAGACTTTATGGCTATCCTGATAACTAAGCCCTCTATTAAAACAGTCACACTTTGTTTAGAAATGAAGGGGTTAACATTAGCAATATTTTGTTCTGGTTAGAGAATCACTGTACAGTATTTGATAAACCAAAACCGATAATGGACGATAATGGTTTTTGGACAGGAGGTTGGACAGTAAGAGTACAACTTTTACAGAATGATATGGGAATACAGCATTTGCCAAGTTCTTTTTATTTAGGAAGGGATAGAGGGATTCTGTTCTATGCAGGACAACCCAAAAGCTGTTTTAAGTGTGGCTCATTACAACGTTTAAGTAACGACTGTGACCAGATCAAGTGTTTCCGTTGAGGGATGTTAGGTCATTCAGCAAATAGGTGTCAAGTCCCTCCAATTTGCAATCTGTGCGGGGATACTGACCATTCCCTTTCAGAATATCCATGGGCAGAACATGATACGGACGAGGCTTCTGATCAGGAATTTTTTAGCCCAAGCTCATAAACCTTTTTTTTTCTCAGAAACTTCTAAAACTGGAAGACAGAAGGGCAGAGGTAGAGAGGGAGGGAGGGGAAGTAGTGGAGAGAGAAGATGTCAGGTCCCCCTACCACCTAGACAAGAAAGTACTGTACAGCATTTAGTGACATCTAGAGGAAGCACATTTACAGAAGGGAATAGAGGGGAAGAGGAGACTCCCTTTACTACTCCCCAAAGCTCTCCACTGTGAAGAAGTGTTATTTCAGCAGTCTCTGAAGGGCAGAAGTGGAATACGTTAAGAGGCCCCCAAGAGGGAGTTTTTCGCAAACCACAGGTTGAAGAGAGGACAACAGATTTAATACAGGAAGAGAGTACACCTAACCTCCCTCCAGAAACCCCTCTATCCCCACTTCCCTTAAGTAATAGGTATGGAATTTTTACTACTTGGGATGACCAGGTAGATATGGCCCAACCTATGGAAACTGGTATTATTGGGATGGAGGATTCAATAAATGAGACTGATTTAAATGGAATCCCAAGTTGTTCAGAGGCCCTACCAAGTAGGAAACCACAGAAGTGGGTGACACACTCGAGTGGGAAATCTTTGAAATTTCCTCCCTGAACCCACCAATCTGAAAGTAGCTAGTCTAAATGTGAATAACATAAAATCTAACTCAAAATGACTAGCTACGAATGGTGTTTTACAACACTTGAATTTTGATGTATATTTTTTACAAGACACTAGATTGCACTCTTGAAATGAAATGGTGCAGGCCTCGGTGGATTGGAAATGGAGACTTTCCCAATGGTCGATAGGGACAGAAACAAGTTGAGGGGTGGGATTTTGTTTTTTGACCCCCGATATTCAAATTTTAAGATTGGTGGACTTAGAACCGGGGCATGTACCTATTTTGGATGTCATCTTGAATTCAGTATCTTATAGATTAATTAATATTTATGGACCCCAAACTAAAGCTTTAAGAGTTTCTCTGCTGAAAAAAATACAGCCTTATTTACATACAAGCAGGCAAGTGATTTGGGGTGGGGATTTTAATATAAATCTACAAGAAAAGGGTACCCCAGGGAAACAGTATTGTGATAAAACTATGCTTACAACAATAGTTAAAATAGCAGGACTGCAGGACGTATGTGTAGGCTCTAGAGGGAAAACTTGTTCAACTTTCCATAAGGGTCACCTATCTTCCAGGATTGATTTTTTCTTTATTAAACAACACATTCCTTTGGTAAAGGTAGCAACAATTCCGCTAGAAACTTCGGACCATTGCTTAATAGGTTTTCAGGTATCTATACCATTACATAGGGAAGCAGGCCGAGGTGTTTGGAGATGAAATATCTCAATTTTTCAGGATATAGCAGTAATTCAACAGATTAAAATGATTATTAGTGATAAACTAATGACATTGGTATTTTATGATAGTGTTGGTCTTTGGTGGGAGGATGTTAAAGGTTGATAGTTTTTTTTTAAATTTTAGGTACTACACAAGTACAGTCATCCTATAAAGAATATTTAAGGCTAAGGGTAGTTTTTGAAGATTTACTTTCTCGTCAGTGTGAAAATAAAGAAAATTTATCAACTGAATTAGAGATTGTTAGGGAGCAAATGTGTCAATTTCAGTATAATAGACTGCTTTCTCTACAAAAGGAACAATCCTTTGGGGCTCAGGGTATAGCAGCCCAGGTGAACCCGTATCTTGCAAATCAGGAGAGCAGGGGAAAAAAAGATTATTGGTTTTGAGATAAGAAGTAACGAGGGTATTATGGCACAATTAGAAAATTATATTGGAACAACTTTTGCATCTGTTAGTGGGAATAAGGAAAAAGCAAAGCTAATAGTAGATTTGGCAACACCACCTCGCTTAGATAGAAAAGAAATGGCGGAGTTTTTAAAACCCTTTTCAACTCTAGAAGTAGAAAAAGTAATAATGGGCTTAAAAAGAAAAACTTCATCTGGGTCGGATGGTTTACCAGGGGAATTTTACAAGCTGGTATGGTCAATTATGCCTACGGTATTAGTACAGTTATTTAATTCCTTTTTGTCAGACCATATACTACCGACACAGATGTATGAAGGTCTGTTGATTTTTTTATTTAAATCTGGGACGCGTAGTGCTATTAATAATTGGCACCTGATCACATTGCTAAATGTAGATTTTAAATTATTTGCAAAATTATTAGGGAACCGATTAGCTTCTGTTATGTCAGAGCTGTTACTCCCTACCCAGTTTTGCTCGGTACCGGGCCAACATCTGAGCAATGCTTTGATTTTTCTAAAATATCTGGTAGAGAAAGGCATGGGACAAAATAAGGTTCCAAATTTAGAAGGTTATATAGCTAGCCTAGATCAATCTAAGGCATTTGATAAAGTCTCACATGTATATCTGTGGGAATGTCTTAGATCTTATGGAATCCCTGAAGAGTTTGTACAATGGATCCAATTATGTTATAGTTTGGCATACGTTAGAACTTTTGAAAATGGTAGATTGGGAAAAAAGATAGGGATTTACCGGGGAGTGAGACAGGGTTGCCCCCTGAGTCCCCTGTTATATAGTTTTGCGATAGACCCATTATTACGGATTCTTCAGAAATCTCCCAATATTTGTGGTATTTCAATAAATGATTCACCTGTAAGTAAAATAATAGCTTATACAGATGATTTATGTTTAATTGTAAAAAATGAAAATTCTTTACTTAAAGCATGTAATTTAATTCAGAAACTGAGGAAAGAAACAGGGGCATGTCTCAATTTGAGGAAAACGAAATATTTGAAACTTGCTGGGTTTTCGTTAGGCCCTGAAATTTTGGGGGGATTTTCGGTAGCTAAAACACCATGTAAAATCTTAGGAATTTATTTTGGGGGAACAGATATGGCTAAGTATAATTGGGAAATAGCATTACAAACGGGTTCTACTAAAGTGCTTCAATGGAATAAATGGAAAGTTTCAAAAAAGAAAAGAATTTATTATATAAAAACATTTCTGATTCCGATTTTTTTGTTTATTAGTAGGATTTTTCCTCTCCCTTTGGATTTAGAAGTAAAAATATTGGTTGTTTTTTTAGTTGTTTCTGGGGTAGTAGGTTAAATCCAATTAAAAGAAATGTATTGTACAGGGAAATTAAAGAAGGAGGTGTAGGAGGGATGCCTAATCCAGTTTTGTTTTTCTTTTCAATCTTTTTCTATGCTAATGTTTTGCCCCTCATGAAAGGTTGTTCTCAAATTTGGGGTGACTGGGGAATACAGGAATTGGAAGGGGTTTTTAATGAATGGAAATGGAATCAGTTTATGCATAAAAATAAATGTTGCCCTAGGTTAGGAAAGCAATGGGAGGGAGTTTTTGATAAAATTAAACACTGGGGAATTAGTTATGATTCAGTATTAAAACTTCCAAGGAAAATCTTTTATCAGGAGGTTCTACGATCGTATTTTGGAGTAACTCTTTTTGAAGGGTTTTCGGTGTCTGCTAAAAACCAGATTATTAAATATATTTTGGATGATAGAATACCTGTTCAGATGTGGGATCAGGTTTGGTTAAGTATTCATGAGCGGATAAATGTGAAAGGAAATCATAAACACAAATCTTTGTTAGAAAGGAATTGTTCAAGGATAACCTGTATGAATATAGTGGAATCTATGGACCATTTATATTTTCATTGTTCCTATGTAATACAGTTTTGGGATATAGTTAAGAATTGGTGGAAAGTAACGTCTTTTATTCTGCCTAAATCAGAGCTTTTGTATTATGGAATAATTCCACCGGAAATACAGGCCTTTTCACATAGTACATTAATGTTGATTATGGCTCATTTTTTATATTGGATCTGGATTAGTAGGTGTAGATTTACATTACAACAACAGGTTACTTCAGCTTTAGAATTATTTCTTCCGATAGATTCAGGTCTCAAATGTATAAAGCGGAAAGAAGCAAGTATTCTGGACGCTGATATCTGGAATTCGAGATGGAAGCAATTTTCTTTTATCTAAATAAAAAAAACTGTTTAGGAAAGTTTGTTTACAGAAATGAATTACAGTGGTATAGGGGTTTAAGGATTTAGATGACATTATTTTCTATATATTGCAATCTTGTTTTATTAAGGGGAAAAATATGTGATATAAATTATTTTTGTTTTCTTCTTTTAATATTCACAGGATGGAAAATGGACGTATATATATATATATACATATATATATATATATAGTCTTTCTTTTAGTCCCCCATTCTTAGGGAAGGAACTTTGTTAAGCATTAAGTTTGGGTTATCTTTGATCATGAGTCAAAGTATGATTTAAATATTTTTTTGTATTTTTACAAAAGTATTGTATGAGTTTATTGTGTCATGTTTGATTTGGTGAACTTTACAATAAAAAGGCTTTAAAAAGTGAGGAAGGGGAGAGGGGTTTAAATTTGGTTTTCTTATGTTTAGAATGTTTTTGTATGAATTAAGACTTATATTTGTTTTTTTCTTTTGGATTTTCATGATTATACAATGAGAAGATTTGGATTTTGTATAATTTTGTTATGATTTGTTTAGTTCTAATAAAAAATTCCCCTACTCTTTTCAATAAGTGTCATGGGATCTTTAACATCCACCTGAACTACCACCAATTCAGGCAGATGGGACCTCGGTTTAATGTCTCATCTGAAAGACGGCACCTCAGAAGTGCAGCACCCCTCTCATGCTGCAGTACAGTGTCAGTACTGGGATATTAACCCAAGTGCCAGATGCATATGTGAAGAGACTAAAGGACCTCAATATGTACTCACTGGAGGAGAGGAGACAGTGTGGGGACATGACTGAAACTTTCAAGTACCTCAAGGGAATAAACAAAGTGCAGGTGGGGGACCTTTTCCAATGTAGAAAAAGTACTAGAACAAGGGAGCACAATATGAAATTGAAAGGGGGTAGATTAAGAGGTAATGTGAGGAAGCTTTTCTACACAGAAAGGGTAGTTGATGCTTGGAATAATCTGCCACAGGAGGTAGTGGGGGCAAGGAGGGGTTTAAGCATGCCTGGGACAGGCACCAGGGAAGCTTGAGAGGGGAGGGAGTGATAAAAAGCCATTGATCACATAGGGTCAGTGGCCACATACAATGTATAGGGCCTATGGGCAAACTGGATGGGCCTAGCAGTCCTTATCTGCTGACAATTTCTATATTTCTATGTTCTAATGTCCTGTGATGGGGATCTGTAGACAACCCCTACCCGTATAGAGGCTTTTCCTCCAGGTTCTAGGGTAATCCATAGGGCCTCAGCCTTACAGTGTTTGTCTTGGAGTTCTATTGCACTGATACCCTCCCTTATGTATATAGCCACACCCCTTCTTTTTTTCCTTCCTGATCCCTCCTAAAGAGCATGTAGCCGGTATTGTAATATCTCATGTGTGGTTCATGGTGAACCGCATTTCCGTAATCGCTACCCAATTCAATTGTGATTCCTTTATCATGGCTGTGAGTTCAGGGATCTTGTTTGGGTGACTTCGAGCACTGACACACATGACCTTCCTTGTCTGATTGCTCTGGCCTGCTGTATGGTTACGCTGTATCTGTTTTGTACCATCTGTGCACTTGTGGTGCCTTTTGCATTTGTTGACATTTTCCAGTGGACCTTCCTGTTCTGTGTTTCTGTCGGATTTAGTAAAAAGTGCATACAGTGAAGCCCCCCAGGATGAAACACAGTGTCACAGGTTTCCTGCATGTCAAAAGAGATTAACTCCCATTGAAATTGCATTGTTTGCTGCAGTAACTCTACTGCAGAATTCTACAGAGTTGAGCTTCTTCCTGGTGGGCTTCACTGTATGCTGGACTCGAGCAGCTTGATGTTGGGGAAGAGACAACTGGCAATCTCTGCAATGCTGGTGGCACTCTTGCCTTCTCCCCGTCCACTAGTTTAACTGACTGATGTGGACATCAAACTTTTGGCTTAGTGCTCTTGTTCCTTCCTTTGTGAGGTGCAGGCCATCGAATCTGAAGAACTCCTTGTCCCAGAAGTTCTGCCAATTACCCACAAAGTGGTACATCTTTTCTTGGCACCAGCACTTCAGCCAAGTGTTTAGCTCTGAGATATCCCTCTCCCTGAGTCTCTGCCTGCTGCCACCTTTCCTCCACACAGGAAGGATCTCAGAGAAAGAGACAAAGGATGAAATAGAAGATATATTATCGCTGAGCCTTGATATATTTTGCTTTGTTTTGTTTATGGAGCAACTGGATAGGTCATTTGTGTCTATGTGGAGGATGACCTTTGTGTTTGGTTCTGTCTTATGCACAATGTTTGTTATCCTGTCTGTGTCCCTTCATGCAGATGTCCCCGGTAGGCATCTGACTGAGACCGTAGTGTTGTCGAGCTGCTGGAGATGGGACTTTATACCCCTTATCACAGAGTCACCGATTATTAATACTGGTGCTTTATTGTCCTTTTTTGTATTGTTTGCAGTGGACAGCTTTTCCCTGTTCTGTGGTTGGACGTTACACACCTCACTATCTGCCTTATCAGTGGTTGTGGCAGATAGTATGCGTATCTGTTTGATGCTTGGATTTGTTTGGTCTCCACTCTTGGTCTGTTTGGAAGTTTTTTGCAGTTCCTGACCAGTTGCCATGCTCCTGACCAGCTTGCTCTTTGGAGTAGGGGTTCCTGTTTTGGCAGATTGAAGGTATTTATTTCTGTTGAGTTGTTTAGTGCAGCAAGGTAGAGTTTAGAGTGGAGAAAATCTTTCTCAGCCCATGCTGCATGGAGCTGTGACCATAGATTTCTTAGGGCAAGGCACAGGGGACAGCATCCTACCCTTAGGATAAATGTCCTGGTGAGGATGGTACTGCAGGTGTTACAGTTTATGAAATTCATATCTAGTACATGTTGGGTATGGAGCGATGAGGTTGTGGTCTGCACTTGTGATTAGACTCCCATGTGTGGGTAGTATTAATCCACTGCAGATGATGGAAAGAGGTGAGGGTCTTAAGTATCTAATGTGGACAAAAGAAAAGCAAAAAAAAGGGTATTAGTTACCTAATTGTGGATGAAAGAAAAGAGAAGTTTGGGTTTTTTTGAGATGTGCAGTACGTCCCAGCCCCTTCCTTACTTCCGCAGAAAGGATATGAGGGGGTCAGGTGCTATATTAGAAGATGAGCACAGGGTGGACGGGAATGGAGATATGGTAGGTGGGTACTTCCCCTGCAGAAAATCAGTAGAAGTACCTGTAGAGAAAAACAATCAATTTCTGGCAGTGGCTCCAACAAACACCATCAACTGCAGCACCCTCGGACGAAAGTAAAGATAACCTGACCTTTTAAATCTTCCTTCTGTTGGAAGGTACTAAGCCTTTGCCAGCTCCACCCCCCAGTTACACTCCTAATCCCCTGGAATAACTGTGGAAGAAAAACCATTAGCTCCTTCAGTGTGAGAAAGAAACTGCAAAACCTGTAAGCTCCAAACAAAACCTGTAAGCAGAACCTGTAAGCACAAAACAAAATAGTAACCAGTAACTCTGCTTGGCATAAAGAGAGGGATCTAACTGTAAAACCTGTAAGAACAAACCAAAATAGTAATATGACGGTAACTCTGCTTAGTCAAAGGTAGCCTTAATGTTTCTCCTTGTCCTGTTAATGTTGCTCCTTTGTCTGTCCTTTCAAACAGACTTAGAAGACAAAAAGCTCAGGTAAAGCTAGGTGCTTTTTGTCAGCAGAGTGTAGTCTTCCACCTTTTTGCATCCCCACACAATGCAAAACTGACCTTTTTGTGTCCCCACACAATGCAAAACAGACACTTTTCTGCTCGCTCACTCCAGGGCCTGGAGTTTTCTGGCAAGACGTGTTGACCCTCTTTTGGAAAGGGAGCTTTCTGTATGCCTTCCTTCCCTTTCCTCTAATTCAGAGAGTGCTACTCAAGCTTCAGATGGAGGGGTCAACTCTGATACTCATTAGTCCCCTATGGTCTTGCCAGATCTGGTTCCCCCTACTACAAAATCTAGCAGTGGAACCACCAGTGCCTCTGCCCTTGTGCAAGGGTCTACTATCACAAGAACAGGGAACCCTGGTCCATCCGAACTCATATCTCTTCATCTCCATGCATGACTCCTGAAAACATAGCCATTGCTCAGTATGGGGTTTCCCTAAAAGTGGCTGATGTCCTGGTGGCTGCCAGAAAGCCCTCCACCAGATCCACTTATTCTATGAAGTGGAAATGGCTTGCTCCCTGGGCCACTTCTCATCATCTTGATCTGTTTACCTGTCCAGTTAATCAGGTTCTGGAGTACCTGCTATCCCTATCAGATGCAGATCTACAGTATTCCTCAGTCAAGGTGCACTTGGGTGCCATTTCAGCTTTCCATGTGCCTATTGAGGGTCATACAGTTGTCCAGCTGGAGGTGGTTCTTGAGAAGTATTCTACATCTGCAGCCTCCCATCTGTAATCCAGTCTCGGCTTGGGACCTGAATTTTGTTTTGGGAAAGCTTATTTTAGCTCCCTTTGAGCCAGCCACAACTTGTGGTGCATGCTTTCCTTCTTGGGAAGTGTTATTTTTAGCTGCAATCACTTCTGCTTGAAGTATTTCAGAGCTACAGGGTTATAATGTGTGAGCCTCCTTATTTGATTTTTTACAAAGGGTGTCTTTGCATACCACTTCTAAGTTTTTACCAAAGGTGGTGTCTGAGTATGCTTTAAATCAAACCATCCACCTGCCAGTTTATTTTCCTGAGTATGCCAATCCAGGGGAAGCATTACTCCATACTCTACATGTACATAGAATACTCAGGTACTGTATACACCATACAAAGGACTACAGAAAGTCCTCACAGTTTTTTGTTTCATTTGCCCCTGGGAAAGAGGGTGCCCCAGTTTCTAAAAAGTTCTTGTACAAATGGATAGCAAACTGTATTACCTTCTGTTACAGGAAGTATGGTAAAGATCTTCCTGAAGTGGGTCATGGCCATTCCACAAGGGGCATGGCCACCTCTTTTGTGCTTGCTTCAAGAATGAGTCTGCTGCAGACATCTGTGCTGCTGCCACCTGGAGTACTGTCCATATTTTCACCAAAAATTAAAGTCTAGACATTGTCTCTCGAAAAATGGCTGGCTTTAGCCTAGCTGTGCTTCAAGATCTACTTTCTTAGGCTTGTAGGCTCCAGCCACCCAGACTGTTCCTGGTACAGCACTGCTTGATACTTGTTCCATATGTGTGGCCTGATGAAAGAAATATCCTTGAAGAAGATAGAACAGTTATGTACTTACTGTGATAGTAGATCTTAGAGAGAATCTCTTTAATCAGGCCTTGTTGTCCCACCCTCCTTCACCCTAAGGGTCCTGAGACTCTAAATTCTGCTGTCTCCATCTCCATGATGGGCTATCTATAGCTCTTTGCTTCACCTGGTTTGCAGACTACTAGGTTCTCACCTGGTTCACTACAGAGAGGTTTCTCCAAGCATGATCTCCAGCAGGGCACTGAGGAGAGGAGGGACTGCCCACATTAATGTAGCAGCTGATGTCTGCCATCATGGGCAGCACCTGGCTAACTGTTTGCAAAGTTTTCTTTGTGTCCCTACTGCCTTGTGACTTATAGTTCCATAGGTATGGCCCCAATAAAGCGATTCTCTTGAAGATCTACTGTTACGGTAAGTACGCAATTGTTCTTTTCATATCCCCATCACATTCTGAAAATGAGGGTCCCTGTCACATCCTGATACTGCATATCCAAGCCACATTCTAAAATTGCACATCCCTGCCATTTTCCAAAATGTTGTATCCCTGCCACTTTCCAAAATTGTGCTTATGTGTCACATTCTAAAGATCCATTTCCCTGGCACACTCAAAAATTATGCATCCCACCACATTCCAAAAATGTGCATCCCGGTCAAATTCTGAAACTGCATGTGACCACCACTGAAAGTGTGGGTCCGTGTCCATGCAACATTGTGAAATTGCATGTTGCCACAACGATCTGAAATCAAGCATCCAATTACAGCATTGGGATGTATAGGAAGGGGTATCACTAGCAGAAGAAGGGAGGTGGTGATGCAATTGCACAAAACACTGGTGAGGCATCTTCTGGAATACTGTGTTCAGTTCTGGAGACTACATCTTTGCAAGGACATAGAAAGGGTGGAGGTGGTCCAGAGAAGGGTGATAAGGATGGTGCAGGGTTTGCATCAGAAGACATATAGGGAAAGATTAAAATACCTCAATATGTACTGTATTCACTGGAGGAGAGGATGGAGTGGGGGACGTGATTGAAACCTTCAAGTATCTTAAGGGCTTGAACAAGGTGCAAGTGGGTGACATTTTGCAGTACAAGAGTTGTACAAGGATAAGGGACATGATATGAGATTGGAGGGGGGCAGGATAAGGGGAAATGTGAGGAAATTCTTCTTCACAGAAAGGGTGGTGGATGCTTGGAATAGCCTGCCCCAGGAAGTGGTGGGGGCTAGCACAGTGGGGGATTCAAGCATGTGTGTGTAGCTCAGGCACTGTGTGCCAGTGGGCTACTACCCCTGCCTGTTGACTACCACACAGGTTAAGGGACCTAGGTTCTATTTCGATGGTAATTGGGGGTTCTTTCCCAGAATAGAAATGAAATAGCATGGTGCCTCCACCCACAGTAAGATAACAGTGGGGCAGGTGTCTGAATAGTACAACCCCCTGGGATGCTGTACCTACCCACCTCCCATTCCAGTCAAGTCACCCCACACACTGACCACCACTTTGTTTGCCAATGCTGTAAAATACATATTTTTATTTATTTATTTATTTATTTTTCTGACTTTCTTTCCCTCTGGTCGCGTTTCCCTGGATCATCTCTCAGGCAGCCTAGTCCTTTCCTGCCCAGCCTGAAGCCTCCCCAATCTGCACCTCCTCTCTCCTCCCCCTTCCTGAAGCCAGTACCCCTGGTTTAACCCGCCCGAGGTGGGTCGCCCTCTCCTCTTGGGTGTGCTTAAGAGTCACACTCTGGCTCAGTAGGGCTGGGGAACGGAGGACCTGGATGGTCAGTCGGGGAAGGCCCGGTGGAGGACATGGTGGACCGATGCCATCACCCATCCATAGCGCCATTGTTTTCCGTGTTCTTGTGAGCTTCACCCACTCCCTCCCTCCCTGCAAGGTGCGCAACGACGAACTGGCGCACGGCAACCCTGCCGGCATCGACCATGCTGATTATGTGCATGTCTGGCTGCTGTAGTGCCTCCGGTCTCCACCGGGAGTCACCAGCACACCGAGACAACCCTCCCATGCTACCCGGGGAGGACAGCACCATGCAGGCACTCATCCTCAACCCTCCCCCGGCCGACCACCGGCGACCCGAGTATGCTCCCAAACCCGGGTTGCCCGCATGGAGCGAGGTGTGGCGTCCAGCGCCTCAACCCTCAGTGCCACCGGCCGGCTTTTTTATGTATTTATTGAAGATATCAGATAATATACCTTTGAGTCAAAGACTCCTTTACAGAGGTTCCACATGTCATTGAGAACAGAGACATCAAGGACAACAGCAACAATTAGACACAATAGTTACAGAAATGGTTACAAAATGGTTACAGATAACACAGTAAAGCAACTGGTGATACAACGATAAGCACTGGTACATAGTAGCAGGTAACAAAAACATACCCTGCAGGACGGTGGCGCAAGCCATGCCCTGGTGGTTATTTGCAGGCCTAGGCAGGACTGAGGTGTCCATTGTCAAATATAGGCATGCCCTGGGGCGGCTGGACCAGAGTTTAGTCCATAGTCGTGGGGGGGGGAATAGGACTAGAGTTCAAGGACAGTCACTGACTAAGTCATGAGAGATTAGGTCTCTTAGCTTGGATTTGAACTAACCAAGTTTGGATTCTGTGAGGAGGGAGTTTGGTAGTGAGTTAAGCCAGGTAGGGACCAGGTACCTAAAGGGTCTTTGACCTGAGGTGGTCTTGCAGCGAAGTACCCTGAAGTGGGTTGTCGCCAACTGCCGAGTGAGGCGCGTGGACAATGGTGCCTGGAGTAGGGCTTAATGGCTATAGCTAATAATATGCTCACAACACAGGAATTGCAAAGAACAAAACACAGCTTTATTTTTAGAGGTAGGGCTAAGGAAGGGGTACCTGGATAAGGGATTACTGTTAGGAATGGAAGGTTTGGTAGAATTAGCAAGCCCCATAGGCCAAAACATTAACAGTGCCCTCCCCCACTGGCAACAGTGAAAACACCCTTTTCTATCCTGACTGGATACCCAGGTTTTAACGCAGGCCTGCTAGTTGCCACAGATTGGCCGGTGTTGGGGCCCTTGGAGTAAATTTTCCCAGCAAGTGTTAATAGCTTTAAATTAATACCCCTTGGCAGGGCAAGCCCTGAGTTACTCATGGTTCTGCAGACACTAAGATTTAGGTACTGGCACAGTGGGTTTGAGCAAACAGGAACCAACCACTCCGTGGGGCAGCAAGCAGCTGGACAGGCAATACTAGCCTGAAGAATGGAACAAAGGCTGGCAGCTGGTCAACCTTGGACTTGCTTGGACAGTCTTGCAGCTTGTCACCTACTGACTTGCTTGTAGAATCTAGCAGCTTATCACCTTCAACCCACCAAGCAGGCCAGATTACAGAGCACATACACAAAGCCTCCTAGGCCACAAAGGAACCCAGACCCAGGAGTGACCCCACAATCCATCTCCCCAAATGGGTCCAGAGTGCCCTAGCACTCAGGCATGGGCCCGTGTCTCCCCGCAGCCCAGTCAGCCCCACTCAATAGGGTTAGCAGTTCCCCTACTTAGCTTCAAGTTGCAGCTGTGTAGACCGCAATTTTCTCCTTTTGCCTGAACAGAAATAATCAGCTCCAGGGTGCAATAAGTTTTCCAACTTCCACCTTTCCAGTGGCTATTGGCTAGCAATGTACAGTCTCTGGAGTGGACTTCCACCTTTCCACAACTGGATTTCAACAAGATCAACAGGTTCCTGAGCTCTGGATACTTGCAAACCTTTTCCACAAATGTCCTCAGTTTCAGACAGAGTGCCAACTTTAGGCTCTGGCACACACAGTTCCAAATAACCCTTTTTACTGGCTTAGGGTTCACCACATTGCTGCAGACTCACTTCTAACTCTGCATCTCCAAACAAAAAGGAGCTTTCACCCAGTCTTGGACATTCAACTTCAACCAGAGTTCCTTCAGCCTTTTCCGATTCTCAGGAGATTGACCGTTTGACCAAAGAGAGTCCTGGAAAGATTTCCAGCCTTCCCAACACACAGTATGAGCCCCTTTTGATTCGATCAGAGCCCAGACCAGACTGACTCAACTGCCCAAAGTACCTGGGGTTTCAAACCCAGATCCCAGCTTCTGATTGGTTAGATCCTGTCATTCACAAATATTAATAAACATCAACCTGGTTTGATTATTGATTGGTAAATGGGTTTTGGCTCCTGGAACAAAGTTCACACCTCTCCTAAAAGGCATTTCACTAGTCTTACCAACAATGGCTGCATAGTATACACTGTTTATATAGATTCACAGCAGTCCCAACTTTACAGAGCTCTTGCAGCCAAAGTATACAGTCATACCTCTCAACCTTTTGTCATTGAAATGAGGGACATGGACACTCAGCTCTGGATGTTTGGATTCAATTACAAAAGAAAGAGTATTATCTCAATTTGATAACCAATAAAGTTGAAACTCAAAATGAGGGACAACGAGGGACACTGACTCTCATAATGAGGGACACATCCTCAAACATGGAAACACAAGCTCAGAACATTGTGGAAACCATTGCCTTTATTTGTACAAAGTTTATTTTTTCTTTAGCATCTTAGAATATTATTAATTTCTGCTTTAAAGTCTGAATTTAGAGCACATTCTCTGTGTGTGCAGTACCTGTTACATGAGGGATGAATAAGGGACAGGGCAATTTTGATGGGTAAAATGAGGGATATCCCCTGTAATAAGGGACACTTGAGAGGTGTGTATACAGTTTTAAGGAACAGTTGCCCCAATGTCCAAAATCAGCCTTTGTCACCTGTAAAGCGACTGCATAATTATACATTTAATCAGTTCAGTTTGTCTGTCGCTGGCTCCGTTCTGTACAGTCCCCCAGGCAGCCAGGCAACTCATTTAGTATGCACGCCCACCTCATTAATATTCATGAATACCTCCATTCTAAGAGCTTATAGACGCTTTAAAACTAACCACTTGGGCCACCTTTCAGTTGCCTCCTCTGTGTCTCCAACCCCAGCTTAAGCCATTCTAGAGATCAGGATCACCGGGAAGGCAATATCTTAGCCACCGCAGCTGCAAGAAAATGGGCCTGCGCTACTGAGCATGCGTGAACCCGTTTTGCTCCTCCAGCCCCTTCTAGACTTAAAAACACACATAGGGTTGGATGGAGACTCAAGGGGACAGCAGGACCTGGACTTGGCAGTGGTCAGAGCAGGAGCCAGAACGGGCTTCCTCAGGGCAACAGGTAAGCCCCATCTCTTGGGGGGGTACACGTAGGATAGACATAGGGGAACCTTAGAAGTGGGGAAGAGACACAAAAGCCAATGACCACTTAGGGTCAATGGCTGCTGATGCAGGCAGGGAATATGGGCAGACTAGGTGAGCCTAGCAGTCCTTATCTGCCGTCAGCTATTATGTTACTATTTATCCCAATCACATTCTGAAATTGTGCACCACCACCATATGAAGAAATTACCATTCATGATAAAGTATTTAATTGCATATCCCTGCCACATTCCACAACCATTTCTCTCCCACATTTTGAAATTGCATAGCTTTACCACATTAAAAATTTGACACTGCCACATTCTGAATTTTAGCATCCCTGCCACATGCCACAGTTGTGTGTCCCAGCTACTTTCCGAGACTGTGTCACTGCTGCACTCCACACCTGCAACCTAGTAGCATTCTGAGATCTCATCCCTGCAGTCTTCTAAAAATTATGCATAACTTTAGCATTCTAAAACGATGTTTGCAACTGCATTCCAAGCCCTCCCCATCATATTCTTAAGTACCCTGTATCTGCACATTACGGAAATGCATGCCCAGTACCTACCGTGTGTCAACTTTCCTTTTTCAAATGTTTACTACAACTGCAGTTTTATGTAACATGAGAGGAATATGTCCTATAAGGTAGTTTGCAGGGAAAACTAGGCGGTGAGTTCTGCTTGTGTGACATCATCAGTAACACTTCACTGAAACTGGCTTTTTGAGCAGGCAGTGAACTCAGGGTTACAAAATGACTTGAAACTTGTAAACAAAATAATGTGAAGATCTCATTTTTGGCATGAGGCTGATTGGGGATATGCTGATCCAAATACTGAAATTATTCACAGTCAAAAATGTGGCTGAACTGCCTCTTTAAGTTTTTTTTTCCTTTTCTAGGTATACTATGCTTCTTAGTATGTTGATATTGTTGGTTTTTGAGTCACAAAATATTTCAGACATACAGAATGTTTCTAAAGAATCTATTAAGATCCAGTTAAAATGCTAATTTATTCAGTCTATTTCAGGGACTAGAAGGTAATCCTCTGCTCAAAATGTGTTTCTCCTCATTTGTTAGTCTTCTCTCGATAGGTCTATTTGTTTAGTTTTTGATGACAGTGCAAATACACTATACATTTTCCGGTACAACCTTGGATGTTACAGTATGGTAAAAGGACAGGATGAGTTGAAAACTATGCTATATTGTTTCCACTCATCTGTTGACATACTGTTACCCTATTTGTACTACTTTATTGTATTTTTGGCTTTTTTCCCGGTTCCTTCTGTATCTGTACCTGTATCTTGCCTTCCTTCTGCCCCTCTGACACCTCAGCTTCCCTCCTCTGATAATTCCGTTGGTTCCCATGTAGAATGGTATCTTTGTCCGCATGGCTGCCTTTATGGTCACCTTCCCAACCTCTTCACTTCCCTAAAGAATGATAACATTCTTTTTGACAATCCAATCCTCCATCTGACAAACTCTGTACGGAATACAGTGATGAGTCTGAATCTCAGTTATAGGTCCTTTTCTGATAAATTATGTTTATTCTCTTCAGCCCAAGTGTATACCTTGTTGAATATATAGTGTGTTAGGTCACTTCTATTTTTTTTTTTATTTGTGCACCTTATCCCATTCAGATATATCCAACTGTTTTTTTATTTTATTGACAAATTTCTGTAATTCTCTTTTATAAGTTTTTCCATTCTCTTGTGTTTCTACTGTTTAAGTTCTAACTCTAATAATTGTGTCTTTTTTTTTTGCAGTTAGTTTATACTGCTCCAGGATGGCCCTATCATCAGGGACTGACCTCCCCCAGCCCTGCCACCCTAGCATCTTATGGACTTACCGTCACTCAACTGTCTTCCCCATGGCTTTCCCTCATGGCAGGGCTCTGTGGCCATGAAATGGATCCTGGAACAGGTAGCAGGCCATTAGCTGGGGCCTGTGAGGGGTCAGTCCTGTTATGCTGGCCATCTATGCTTTTCTCCTCCATTTTGTTGCTTCATTCTGGGAGGACGGCTCGCAGCATCACCTAGACACTTCCTGCATGCGCTTTCATACAAAGGATGTCAGCAACTACCAGCAATGGAGCTCAATCCTTCCACCCTTGAGCTCCATTGCTGGTGCCCAACCCCAAGCCACCTCTAGGAGTCAGGACTGTACTTGGCATAGTAGCCCGCCCTCCCCAGAGGAGGAGAGCAGTCCTGTGGACACTCAATCCTCTTCCGCTCCCCCCCAGCTGACCATCCAATGACTTGAGTTCACTCCTGAACGTGGGTCTTTGGGGCTGCAAGTGGTAATTCAACTGCTGTGCCGGTGGGTCAACCTATACCTCTAATAACTGTAGTTCTGTGGTAACTGCCTCACTATAATCAACATAAAATCATGCAAGGACCTGTTGCTTACTCTATCCCACTTATTTTCAAGATCTGGTTTAGCAAAGCCATACGTAACGTTGGGTTCTAAACTGATTCTCAGACCACGTGGGATTCTTTTTTTGTTTAATATAGTGTTAAAATGAAAGAATGCATATAAGTTTTATTTCTGTATCGCTCCACATTGTCAATGGAAAAGGTAGTCAATGCATGTGGGTAATGTGCTCCCACACTGGGGTAGTTGGTACAGCCCAAAAAGTTGTGACCTCAGCACAGACCCATGAGAACACAGAACATTCCATCTGCAATAGTTACCTCAGTTAACACTGTATCAAGAGGGGTAAGACAGCATGGATTGAGCTGTCTGCAAGTTTTGGCATTTCTGCTTCTAGTTTGTTTTTTTCCTCGAAGGAATGTGTAACCTTAAGGCAGGTTGGGGTTCTCTGGTAACAGGGGGCTCCCTAAATTTAGAAATCTGTGGCTGTTAAACTGAGGCTTTCAAACTGGTTAACATGCTTGCTAACTACCAGTTTTACACCTACAGTGCCTAAAATGGTGACCACTTGCCCTGAACAGGGTGTCTAACATGATGGGTCTATTCTATGTCCAGCTTGATGCCTCAGGTAAGTGAGGGAATTTCATTTTTTTGCTCAAGGAATTAGCTATATAGATTGTATAGTGTTATAGTGTGATTGTTCCTTTGTCTTCCCTACTAAATGTGTTTTTCCATTTCTTTCTTTCTAGCCTTTGTTTTCCAGGGAGATGGGCCCTCCCCACTCCCTTAGAGTTGACTGGTGTGCCAACTATTGGGGGGGACAGATTTCAGTCAGAAATATGTTGAGTATGGCATCAGTTCATCGCATCCCTACAGGTTTATTTTTTTGACACTTTTGGTGGGGCAGTGTTTGTTTGCTAATGCTGTGTGAGTTCGTTTTTCTGGTGACTGCCTCTCTATTTTTCTGGACAATACAGAGTTTCATCCCCTTTTTTTTAGCAAGCCACTCTTCAGGGGTTCTTTAGTTACTGTTTTCTGCATTAGTGTTCTTCCCTTCCCTTAATTTCTAGGCAGAATGGCGCTCTTCAGTGTGTCTGCCTGTTTGGTGGAGCTTTGTGCACGTTCGTTTTTCCTGGTGGAGGCAGACAGCTTGTCCATCATTGCTGTCTATCTGTCAATTTGTCCATGCACCTCCTTGGTTTCTTGGCACTTCTTTCCAGCCATTTTCATTGTCCTTTTTGCATAAAGTACATGCACAGCAGCCGGGCAGGCTCATGCCCACCATGGTGCGATCACACTAGCATGCGACTGGGCATGCTTCTCCTTGAGCACCAAGCACAGTTGCTGAGATGGAGCATCTGTTCAGTAGAGGCTGTCATTGGACAGATTTTGGAAAGCTGACAGTACTGAAGGAGGAGGTAGTTGCACACTGACAGCGGTGCAACAACAGGATAGCATTGTCTGCTACATTTACTACCAGGGTTTTCTTTCAATTATTTGGGATCCATATTCCGATCTGGGGGCTAAAGACACCTCAGGTTGCAACAGGAGCCTGTCCTCATTTGTAGCCATAGGGCAGCATAAAGCTGTAGGGCTATGTGGAAAGTTTGCATGTAGATTTAGAAAGTCTTTCTATCTGCTTAGATAGTAGAATCTGAATCATGGAGTCCAACCCCTGGACTCCATATTCCATTTGAAGCTCCAGAACTGGAGGTAGGCCATCCTCCGTGTTTTTTTAGCAGACTCAGCATAGAGTTCCTGCCCAGGATTTGGTTTAAAATTGCCATAAGCGGGGGGGCGCTAATGAGCAGCTAAGAAACAAGACGTGATCTCCTCGAGCTCCACAACCCGGAGACCAAAATAAGCTGATTTTTAGAGATAAAGAGCCAAAACGCCAAGTATAAGAACTCAGTAAGATAGAGCTGCATAACGATGGATGAATACCTAACTAATATACCTGGAAAACCCACAAGAAATGTGGGGAAAAACCCAAAGAAGCAACTGACTGGGCCTTTGTCAGAAACAGCAGGCCCCATATCCTTCTTGGCGGCAGAGCTGACAGTACTGGGGTGTGAGGTGACCACACAGGTCCTTGCTGCCTTGAACCCACGCCTAGAGAAGTTGGAGAATACAATTGAGGCTAAGCTGCAGGAAATTGCGGAATGAACAGCAGCACATGGAGAAAGGCTGATGGAGATAGAGGAGCGCACGTCCAGAGTGGAGGATACGGTGCAACCGTTGCCTGAAAAAGTAACTGTGCTAGAGAGGGAGCTGGAGGACCTCAGGGAGGCCCTCGATTATCAAGAGAATTACTATCGACGTACCTACTTGCACCTACAAGGACTCCCTGAAAGTCAAGAAGGCACAGATATGCTAAGATTCTGTGTGGAACAACTGTCAAAAATTTTGAAGCTGCAGCCGAAAGGGGGAAGCACAAGATCGAAAGAGCGCACCGGGCTGTAATGCCAAAACCTGGACCGGGCCAACCTCCCCGAAGTATTGTGATAAGACATCACAACTTTCAGGATCGGGAAGCAGTAATCAGAGCCTTCAGGCTCAACCAACCAGTTGAAATAAATGGGGCACAAGTCCATGTAACGCAAGACTACTCGGCCAGGTTGCTTAAGAAGCGACGAGCATTCAGCGCTGTGATGGCTCAATTAAGAGAGATGTGGGTGGAACACTTCATGATTTATCCAGCCACCCTAAAAATAAAGCACCAAGGAGCTGTATTCTCTTTCTGGGAGGTGGAGAAAGCGAATGTCTTCATCACTGAGCTCAAGAAGAAAATAGGCTGAAATCGGAGATGGATGCAACAGGCAGTGTTAATGGGACTAGAGACACTTGCAGTTTGCTGGTTGGGGGTAATACCCTTTGTTTAAGTTGTTTTAGATTATAAAGCTAAGCAGACTCCAGAAAAGCTGCGGATGTGTCTACATACTTTTTCAATCGAGTAGCGATCTGAAAGGAGCCTCAGTTGTAGTAATGGGAGCGCTGAAGAGGAATGACAGCGAAGTGTGGAGAAACATACAAGGAGTGATTCCTGCAAGACAGACCAGGAGGGATCTTTGGTGGCTTGGGCCTAGCGTGTGTAATTTTCTCGCTCGTGCGGCCTGCTCTGCTGACCTCTGACTGGGCCAGCTACAAAGTGAGGACTTTTAGATAAATGGACTGTGAAGTTCGCCAAACAGCATAAGGGAGTATGTAGCAACCGCAGTTGGAGGTGTTGGGGAGTTGGCTGGTTTTGCTGAGATTCTGAATGAAGCAGTTCTGTGTTAAAGTTATACTGTTTGGGATTTCTTCTTTAAATGTTAATACACAATGTACACGTGGTGGGTTTGGGTCTTTTTTACATAGAATGGTCTCTGGAGGGGCGAGGGGAGGTAGCTGCTCAAATGGCAGAGAGTGGGTCACGGAGCCATGACAGAAGATGGCAAGCAAGACAAAAGAGGGCTGGGGAAGGGGAGATGGGGGTAATGCTGGAGTAGGGTGATAAGATCAGGGACCAGAGGTGTGATTAATGTTGGAAGGGGGGAGGTAGAGGGGGAGGCGAGGGAATAGGGGTAGATATAGGGGTATTATGGGTTCACAAAAAGGGATTAAATGTGTATTGCTTTATTTTAAACTAAATGTTCTTTATATGTTTTTTTTTTGTGGTGGATGCTATTGATAAAGGGTTCACGTTGAAAAATGAGCTACTACTAATGGTAGAGAATAACCTGATGATGTCATGGAGGATGAGAAGGGAAAAAATGCAGAGAAATAATGGTATGGAATGAGCTAGTTGTACAATCCTGGAACGTGCGGGGCTTCTCCTCCCCAATTAAGAGGAGTAATATCCTGACAGCCCTACGAAAGGATTGGCGAGAGGCACATGTGGTGCCAATCCATAAAGGGGGGTCGAGGGAAGTACCAGGTAACTATAGACCCATCAGTTTGACCTCGGTGGTGGGAAAATTAATGGAGAGTATGTTAAAGAAACGATTGGGGGTGTACTTGGAGGAGGTGGGAGGTCTGGATAGTTGGCAACATGGGTTTGTGCCAGGTAGATCATGTCAAACTAATCTAGTGGAGTTCTATGAATGGGTAACATCAGAACTGGACAGGGGAAAGCCTGTGGATGTATTATTCTTGGGCTTCAGCAAGGCGTTTGACTCTGTCCCCCACAATGGTCTGGTGAAGAAACTGATGGAGTTGGGAGTAGGCCCTTTGATGGTCAGATGGATTGAAAACTGGCTAGCTGGATGCACCCAGAGAGTAGTGGTCTGTGGGGAGCTCTCGAGCCTAGAGAGGTTGGTAGTGGGGTACCACAGGGCTCGGTCCTGGGTCGATCCTGTTTAATACATACATATCGGACATCAGGAGAGGTATGAGGGTGTGAAATGAGTCTCTTCACTGATGACTCCAAGATGGGAGCAGTAGTTGAGGGAGAAGAGGAGGTTGGCCCTGCAAAGGACCTGAACACCCTGGAAGCTGGGCTCACACATGGAAATTAAATTTCAATATCACCAAGTGCAAGTGTTACATCTTGGGTGGGGAAACCCTAAACACAGATACACCCTGGGAGGGGAGGCACTGGAGGCCTCAATAGGGGAAAAAGACCTAGGGGTCATGGTGGATGCTTGTATGAATAACTCTGAGCAGTGCAGGAGAGCGGCTAGCAAGGCAAACAGGATGTTGGGATGCATCGTAAGGGGGATCACCTCTAGGAGCAGGGAAGTGATTCTGCCACTGTACAATGGACTGGTTAGACCACACCTTGAGTACTGTGTACAGTACTGGAGACCACACCTGAAGAGGGACATATAGCTCCTGGAGAGGGCACAGAGTAGGACAACTAAGATGATACGCGGGCTAGGGGATTTGACGTATGAGGACAGACTTGAGGAGCTCTACCTGTTTTCATTGGAGGAGAGAAGAGACAGGGTGGACATGATTGAGGTCTTCAAGTACCTCAAGGGAATAAATAGGGTAAACATGGAGGGGATCTTTAGACTAAAGCAGGGAGGTATCACCAGGGGGCATGGTTTGAAGTTGGAAGGTGGAAGGGTGAGGGGGGGAAAGAGGAGGAGGTTTTTCACTGAAAGGGTGGTAGACCCTGGAATACACTGCCTGGTGAGCTGGTTCAGAGACACAGTGGAGGGCTTCAAGAGGGTGGGACAGACACAGAAAGTGGAAGTATCAGATGATGGCCTGTCCCAGGGGGGTGGGGATGGATGATAGGGGTTTCTGGAACACAAAGGGGGGGAGGGCCTTGGCACCCAACTAGGGATCTGAGGTTTGAGCAGACTCGATAGACCATAAGGCCTAATCTGCTGGTAAATAGTATGTTAGTAAGTGCAAGTAGCCCGATTACAGGAAACACATCTGACTTCGATGGAACATGCGAAACTTCGAAGAGGTTGGGTAGGGGCCTGTTACTCATCTTCCTTTAACTCTCATAAGCAGAGGATGGCGGTCCTGATACATAAAAATTTGGCTCTGCAAGCTACAAAAGTAATCATCGACCCAAAGGATGGAAGGTATGTTTTTATATCTGGGAATCTCCATGGTGTGTAGGTCACATTTGAGAGTATTTATGCACCAACAAATCTGGATCCGGAATTTTTCAGCAGTATTCTAACTATATTAGTAAAAGAACAATTTGAAAACCTAATTATGGGAGGGGATTTTAACTGTACGCCAGATCCAGTCCTGGACCACTCAGAGGGGAGACGACGCAGGGGCCCATGCATCAGGAAATGGAGGGAGGGAGTGGCAGAGTTGAATATGGTGGATGTCTGGAGAACTGCGTACCCACAAGGAAAGGAGTTTACTTTTTACTCCAATCCACACAAAACATGGTCAAGAACAGATCATATCTCTGACAGCCCATCTGCAGGCTTCCCAAGTTGCTCCTGTGGCTTTGGCTCTCTCCGAGCAGGCCACAGCTAACAGACCACCCAACTGACCCCCAGACAGATTCAGACAGCCCATCTGCGGGCTTTCCAAGCTGCTCCTGTGGCCTTGGCTCTCTCCGAGCAGGCCACAGCTAATAGACCACCCGACTGATCCCCAGACAGAGTCAGGTACGCACCGGACCTTTGAAACTCGTGGTTTTGAATGCCACTGTTTTGACTGGATGCCCAGTGGAGGAACCAGGCACTGATTGGCAGCTTTACTCCTTGGCTGATTTTCCAACACCTGGTGCTTCCTGGTCTCAGGGAAATCTCTTTCTGTGCTTTGTTCTGGACTGAATTTTTTCGCCCACTCCCCCTTCCCCTCCTTCTCACAGTATTAAATAGACCCTTACTCCACCCCTTCCTCAGCCTAGCAGCAGATTGGTCAGTCCACTGCTGCACATTTTCATGCTATTGGCCTCCCTGTCTTCAATTCCTGACTTGACCCACTTTCTCACCGCCCCTTTTTAAAGCAGTCCCACTCACAGGATCACACATTTGCTCTCAACCTTTTCTCCAGCCACTCCATCTAACTCCTCTCAATTACTGCTCTACCTGCCCTATTGTTAGGGATCTCACCCTAATTCAACTATATACCCTTCCAACTATAAACCAGCTAGCAGTTAAGCAGGCCAGCAACACCAAACAAACTACCATGGGGTGCAACCAGCTACTACTACCTCACTACCTCTTTTGGCATTGCTGGTACCATACATGTCCTTTTGTTCTGCAAATTTTGGACTCCCACTGTTCTGTCTGACCCTTTGTATGAATGCCCTTTATTAATCCTCGCTTTCCTTCTCTCCCTCAGCCGGGGAACTGCCATCCAGGCTCCCAGCTCCTAAGCCATGGGATTCCCGGCTACCGGGCGGTCGGCGCCCCTCTAGCCGATGCTTGAGACCGCAGACACAGACCCAAGGCCCTACAAGGTATGGCAACTGCTGCAACTTTTTCGACCGCCCCCCCACCTCCGCTGATTATTAAATACAGTAGCTCCTGCCAAAATATTAGTCCACAACCCCTGCCGCAGTGCCCCACCAATAGAGACTTAGCTCGTGATACCCCTCTTCTCTGTCCAGCCTATGGGATCCAACTCTCAGGGCCTCACCTCACTAAAACACATAGGCTCTCCTTGGCTGTGCCTTCACCACTAAATATTTTTAAATGCTATCAAATTCGTGTCGACCTGGATCGGAAAGCTACTGATAAGCTGCATTAATCCAGCAACCCCACTGACCCCTGGGCTAATTGAGTGACTCCTTTTTTGAGGTACCATCATGTCGGGCCCTATATGGCTCCTTATACTGCCCCTTTTTCTGCTGATACCAGCTGCCCAGCATTGGACACCTGAACTACCATCATGTTTGGTCTACAATGGCACCTTGTGCTGTATACCACATGGCAACTTATCCTTTAATTGCCTCTGTGATTCCAAGTACCAATACCTCGAACCCTGCTCTTGGACCACACATACCAGTAGTACTTATAACACTCCCCCACCACAAGGCCCACCTCCCACAACGCAGACTTCTATCTCCTCCCCGCCTATTGTGGTAGGGGTACTAGCTCTTGCTACAACAGATCAGCTCGTCTATGGTGGCTACTTTTCAGTCCTAAAACATCAGATCTACTAGATGGAAGAAAGGCAGGAATTACAAGCTTATAATTAAGCTCTTAGAAAAATCCTACTTATCCTCCTGCTATGTTCAGACAACGAGAACTCAACCCCTGGCCCCAGAAGCTGTTGCTTTGCCAGCAGAACTAGCAAATTTAAAAGGAATAAGCTTCTTGCACATTAGCGTATGTAGCCTCCTTAAAAGATAACCTTAATACAAACCTGGGTAAATCCATACCTCTCCTGACATACTTGTGATTTCCAAAACTTGGCTTAGACCCAGCACCACTGATAGAAAGTAAACATACCCAACTATGCCTTGTTCAGAGCTGATAGGCATGCCAAGGAGGAGGGTAGCTATCTCGTTAAAGACAAATTTTCTGCCTTCTGCTTATCCTCGGCATCTGTCGCCAGTGAATTCGAATGCCTAATTCTCAAAGTGGAAATTACACAGACTACTGCACTCTGCGTAATAGGATGCTACAGACCACCGTCTGCTGGCCTACAGCTTGTGTCATAGCTAAGTGACAAGTTGGGACAGGGGCTGCCAGAAACTATTATTTTAGGAGACCTCAACTTTGACTGGCTGTCTAACACAGCTGCCCCCCTTGCATCCTTCTGTGATGAACATGGGCTGACGCAACTTATTACAGAACCAACATGCCCAAATGTGAAGAACCCCAGTAAAAGTACACTTTTGAATGTGTCAATGGTGAGCAAACCTCATCTCTTCTCCCACGCTGATGTCTTCTTCTCAGACGCTAGCGACTATTGTTTTATTGCGGGAGTAAGATCCACCAACAACCCAGCACCCGTCAGCAAGTTCTCTATGAAGAGATCCAGGCGCAACTTCAATGAACATGCCTACCTAAATGAGCTTAACTACTCCCCTCAGTGGCAAGATTTCTACCTGGCCAAAACGATTACGTCAGCTTACAATATCTTCCACAACATTCTATCAAGGGCCCTTAATAAGTATGCTCCCCTGATTAAAGTTTGAACTAGGACCAAAACCTGTAAATGGTTCACCCCTCAGAACAAGTCCCTGCTTCTAGAAAGAGATAAGCTCTGGAAAAAAGTGCGCAGACTGAACACTGCAGAGGATTGGAACCAGTTCAGGAGACTACGAAATTTATGTACCAAAACAATCAGAGAATCGAAGGCCACCTTCTTCAAATCCGAACTCGACTCTGCCACAAAGAGTCCAATCAAGCTCTGGAACACAATCATGATCTGCTAGGCCACTCCCCAGGAAATTCACTCCTGACCAAGATTACCTCTGGCAACTTGACTATAACCGAAAAGATGGATATGCTTGACGCATTCAATAACCACTTTGCTACTGCAGGCATGGCATTTGATAACTCCCCTGCAAACATACTTCACTCCCAGACTGCCAGCCAACTGCCTGAAACTCCGATAGCTTCGCCGCCTTTCTCGCTTCAACCTGCCCCACTGAAAGAGGTAGAGGACCTCTTGCTTCAGTTGGATACTAGAAAAAGTGTTGGGGCCGACACCCTTGACCCTTACTTCCTAAAAATTGCCTACCACGTACTAGCAATACCCGTCACCCACCTTTTTATCTTATCCCTGTCTCAGGGCACCTTACCACCTATATGGAAGACAGCACATGTCATACCACTGTTCAAATCAGGTGACCCTGGCGATCTCAGTAACTACAGGCCAATTTCTCTCCTTCCGGTCCTGACCAAGCTCCTAGAGAAAATTGTAAATGCACAGCTGAGGACTCACCTTGAGTCTAGGGAACTGCTAAATCCTATGCAGTCCGGATTCAGAGCTAAACATAGCACTATCTCAGCCCTAGCCAAAGTTACTAATGACTGGCAGCGTAATCTTGAGAGCAAAAACTTTATTTGTGCTGTTTTCCTTGATCTAAGCAAGGCTTTTGACACCATCGACCATAGTCTGCTCCTCTCCTCCCTTCAAACCATAGGTGTGGACCCCTCCTCTCTGTGTTGGTTTACTGACTATCTTACAGGGCGCCTTCAACAAGTTAAAGCCGAAGGAGGCCTGTCCCCCTTAAAAACTCTGCAAAGGGGCACCTCAAGGTTCTATATTAGGGCCCTTACTTTTTGCAATCTACATTAATAATATCGACTACTGTATAAAAGAAGCCAACCTCCATCTGTTTGCAGATGATACAGCTCTCTACGTGAGTTGCCCAACACCTGAAGCTGCCTGCAATGACCTACAGTCAGAATTCAACCTTTTGCAAAGCCAACTCCTCCAAAAAAAGCTACTCCTTAATGCCAAAAATACTAAAGCGATGGTCCTCTCCCCTTTTATCCATACAGCTAACCCTGTGTCCAGTGGGACAGTTCCCCAAATTACCACAGTTCTAGGTGAAAAACTAGAATTTGTTACAAAATTCAAGTATCTGGGAGTTTGGATAGACCAAAGACTCTCCTTCATTGAACATATCGACGACTTGCTAAAACGACTTTGGCAAAGGCTTGGACTGTTTTTCAGAATCAACCAATTTCTCACCAGAGATGCCAAGAAACAACTGGTCCAATCCATTTTCCTATCATTGGTTGATTACGCTGATTTCCTCTACAGCCAATGCCCCAACTCTTACATGGCTAAACTGGACACACTCTACCATCAAGCACTGAGGTTTATAATGGGACTCCCCTTCGACACGCATCACTGCACCCTATATGCGGCAGTGGGGTGGACATCACTAAAGTTCAGGCGCCACAGAAACTCCGCTCTCTGGACCTATAGAGCCATCTCTAATAAGCTGCCTTACTATATCTCCTGCTGTCTTCCCCTGAGTATAATTGGGAAATACGCGTTAAGAAGTTACTCAGCTATTACACTTAAAGTACCCAAAGCAAAATCCCGCTTTGGCAGGGCAGCCATAAGCTTCGTGCTGCCTACCTTATGGAACGATCTACAAAAAACCCTCAAATTAAGCACTCTAATCGGTATAAATGCCTTCAAGATGCTTTATTTCTGTACAATCAGAGAAGTATGTAACTGCTTCACCCACTCAGACCCAGTACCGGTGTCTGCACTGGTATATAGCCACACCTAGACCCAATTTTAAGTACTGACCCCCCAGCTTGCTCCTCACCAGCCTAATTGTTCTCTCTCTTTTCCCCCTGTCTTATCAACACTAGGCCCGTCCATCCCCTTATTCTTCCTTTCCCAACCTCGGATAGGAACTCACTACCCTGGGTTGTGACATCCTAACATGCCTCGTACTTTATAGCATTCAATCCCGGGGCTCACACATACTCCTTTTCTCCATCCACCTTCTCTACATCCTGTTTTACCAACTCCTCTCTGTGCACTGTGCCCTCCTAGCCTTTCTTCCCCTACCTCCCTCCCTTCCCCCCTACCTTCACCTCTACCTGGTGTATATTTGTATTTTTATTTTTTTCTTCCGTTACTTCCTCCTGCAACCTTAGATAACCTGCTTTATCTTCCTATAGACACTTCTATGTATGTAAATACCATGTAATCTGCACAATATCTGTATAATTCCTATGTACATATGAACTTCTTTTTCTTCCTCTCTGTAAAGAGTATTATCTGTATTGCCTTGTAAATACCTGTGTTGACCTGTATATACAATTGTTCATGCTCCACCCAGGTCCATCTTGCAAATGAGCTTCTGCTCAATGATGAATGCCTGGTTAAATAAAGACTTGATTGATTGATTGATTGATTGATTGATATATATGTGGCACTGAGCTGGTATGAAAAGTTGAGGAGGGTGGAACATGGGCCTATACAAATTTCAGATCATGCAGGTGTAACAACCTCCTTTCGACTGCCAAGTGAAAGGGGGAAGGCACGGACATGGAGATTCCCCACGTACATGTTAGGGTCACAGGAGTTCCAGGATTACTTGAAGGAACAATTTAAGTTAATCCTAGACACCAACGTACTGATTGCCTCCTCCAAACAAATATTGTGGGATGCTGGCAAAGCTTATATGAGAGGGGCACTTATAGGCTTTATGGCTAAGTACAAAAAGAGTAAACTGGAAAAGCAGAAAGACCTCCAACAAAAGCTGAGGGTGTTAGAGGGGAAGGTGGCAAGAGGAGAGGGGGGTGAGGAAATGCGACAGGCGTTGATGACAGCTAGACAAACATTAAACACCCTATTGTTAGATGAAGCCCAAACGAGGTTGTGTTACTTGAAACACAAGATATATGAATGGGGAAACAAACCAGGTCCACTGTTGGTTAATTTGGTAAAAGGCAGAAAAGGCACAACACACATTATAGGTATTAAAAATGGGAGGGGCAGGTTGTCACTAAATACGAGGAGGTAAGAGGGATATTTAAAGAATATTATGAGGCCCTATACTGGGCAGATGGAGAAAGAAAGGAGGGCTGTATGCAAGATTTTCTTGGAAGACATCAGTAGCCCCAAATAACAAAACATCAACAAAAAGTGTTAGGTAAGGAGATTACCAAGGAGGAAATTATACTAGCCATCAGTGCTTTGAAGTCTGGGAAAGCCTGTGGTCCTGATGGGCTGCCAGCAGAATACTATAAGATATTAAAGGACGATATAAAAGAGGTTATGTGGGAGCTGTTTAAAGAGGGGAGGGAGAGCGGGGAGTTGCCTAAGACGTGTGGCAATGCTATGGTGTGTGTGATCCCCAAACCAAATAAAGATATAACGGAATGTACATCATATAGACCCATATCCCTTTTAAACTGTGATGCCAAAATATATGCTAAAATCTTAGCCACCAGATTGGAGGGCATACTTCCTGAATTGATCCATCTGGATCAAACTGGATTCATAAAGGGGAAGGCATTCATATCATAACATCAAAAAAGTCCTTAATGTCTTAGGGCAATCTAACCGACCGGGGGGGGGGCATCCGTGTTGTCTATGGACGCTGAAAAAGCGTTCGATGGGATTGAATGGCCATACTTATTTGAAATCTTGGATTGGTTTGGTCTGGGGGAGGACTATATAAGAATGGTTGAAGCACTATATTGAATGCCTAAAGCTGCAGTGTTGATGAATGGGACCCTGTCAGAGCAATTCGCACTACATAGGGGGAAAAAGGCAGGGATGCCCTTTATCTCCTCTACTCTTTGAAATGGCAGTGGAACCATTGGCCATAGCTATTAGAGAGGATCCAAGAATACAAGGGGTGGAAGGGAAAAATGGAATGCAGCACAAGATTACGCTGTATGCTGATGATATGATATTATACATTACGAAACTCCCTCAGTCCTCGCTAGCTTTACTAGAAGTTATCTCACAATTTGCCATGTTTTCTGGATATAAACTGAATCTGGAAAAATCCGAGATTATGTTTATAGGAAAGGAAGTGGGAGGTGGAGACAATACGTGGGACCTGCGCAAGGTAGGATCGTGCTTCACCTATTTAGGGGTTAAAATAGGGAGAGACATCCGATCATTGTATAAATTAAATTATAGCCCATTATTGAGATCAGTGAGAGAAGACCTGGGTAAATGGAGGGCCCTACCTATTTCATGGCTGGGACGTATTAATTTACTTAAAATTAATGTACTACCTAGAGTGTTATATCCGCTGCAAATGTTGCCTATAGGGTTAACGGAGAAAGACATACATGAATTTGAGAAAGCATGCTCTAAATTTATATGGCAAGGAAAGAAGCCAAGGGCCAGTCTAAACAAGTTGAAGGCAGACCAAATTATGGGAGGGTTAAACTATCCAGACACAAAGTTGTACTTTTGGACAGCGCAAATTAGGATTATCAAGGACTGGGTATATAGGCCTAGAGTGGCTAGCTAGTTAGACCTGGAGGAGAAGGGGACAAGGTGTTCGGCTATCCTCTTACTTGGCTGAAGGGGGGAGAAAAGCCTTTCAGGAGAAAAAAAGACTATAATATTTCAGTGAATAGTGTAATAGACAGTTGGGAGCAAATTGGGGCATCAGAAGGGGGAGGCGTTTATACTGCCACTGGTAGGAAATCCTTTTTTTATACTGGGCATGGGAGATCCCTCATTTCAGATTTGGGAGGAGGGAGAAATCCTATGCCTCAATGATTTAAGAAAGAAAGAAAGGGTTTACTTATTTAGTGAACTCAGAGAAGGATTGGGCATACCAGCTAACCATCTGTTCAGGTACTTTCAAGTGAGGAAATATATTCAGGATATAGAGAAGCAGAGGGAACCAAGTTCTCAAATCCAAGCCCTTGAAGGTTTGCTGCAGCAAGCTAAACAAGATCCCAAAGGTGTCATAAGAAAAGCGACTTCCCTTTTGAGGGCTCAATTACCAGACATGACAGGTAGAACTAAATGTCTCTGGGAGAGGGATTTAGGAATGGCTTTAACAGAGGAGCAATGAACCTTGATGAAAGATATACACCAAGGGCTCCTGCTGTGCAATAAGTGTAAAGAAGCAGCATATAAATTTGTGCATAGGCTCTATAGTCCACCAGTGGCAGTTAATAGGTATAACACAGCAGTTTCGGCTACTTGCCACAGATGTGGCAATGCCTTGGGTACATACATTCACTCATTCTAGTCATGCCTGATACTCCAGTCTTTCTGGGTGGAAGTGGCGGAAGAGCTGTTAAATATGAAAGGTTACTCTATAAGAGTGGGCCCGCTTCTAATGTTGTTTGGCCTGGATGACACAAACCAAGAGGACTGGGCGGCTATGGAAAGATGGTTGAGAATACTCCTAGCGCTGGCAAGACAATGTATGTTAAATACATGGGCGTCTGGGGACAGACCTACCCTTAGACAATGGAGGAATCTAGCATGGGAAGCTCTGCTGCTTGAAAGTATAACTTATAAAGCTAGGGGACGTGAAGACCTGTTCATGAATATGTGGGCACCATTCTGGCACACTATGAACACTATAGAAACGAAAGTGTTAAGTTGAATGCATGGGCTAGGGGAGTAAAGAGGTAGGGAGTCTAATCACCGGCTGCTACATGACAGAAAGAGTGGTCCTGGATTGCTGAATACTCCTTATATTCCAGGGCTAGCTGACATAAGAAGGGTAATAAAGGATTAGGAGACAAGGAGAGGTATAATAGGCATAAAGAAACAATTCTTAGTATATGTATTCGATAAAGTGAACCTTTGATTAAATGGGGGTGAGGGGATGGAGGGGAAGGTTTTTTTTTTTTCTTTCTTTCTTCCCTCCTTTTTGGTTTCTGTATTTTGTGTCTGTCTGTGCGTATATATAGTCGGTTGTAAGCAGCAATACCTGAATTAAATAGAGAAGTGTAATTAACGTAAATGGGAAAGAGTTGTATATCTTGTAAAATAATTTTTTTTTGTATGTACTGGAGTGATAATTGTTGCTCTTGTTATTGTGTTAATAAGATAAAAGTAATAAAAAAGTTTATGCAAAAAAAAATTGACATAAGCAATAGGAGTCACAGAGGTCACAGAGGCACATGCTTGCAATATGTAGCGACTTGGTTACCTCTATGAGCTAGCTATCTCAGAATAATGGGCTACACAGCTGGGGAATCAAAGTTCTCACCTGATTATTTTAGACCTATGGTTTGGTGCATCTAACAAGGTGCACTGTTGGTGGCCTACCTGATTTCTCTGTGCAGGTGGAGGCTTCAGAAACAAAGGTTCCTGCCGGGGGAAGAAACTCCATGATGGTCTATAACAGATGGCCTTCTCCGTGGTCTTGTAAACTGCAGATTTTTGTGTGTGGTAGTCAGACCTCAGGGGGTTAAAATCTCCAATGCCTCTAGGTTTGAATGTTGTTATGCGTAGGGGAACCAGCAGGTTCCATGGATACATAATGATTTGAAACGGACTACAAAAGGCCATGAATGCCTATATGCAGGGCTCCAGAAAATATTTTTTATGGTGAGCATTGTACTCTTCATTTTCAAAATGAGGTGAGTAAAACCAAAATCAGATGTCTACAAATGATGAAACAGCACAAACTGAAGAGTACTTTTCTAAAAGCAGTGTAGGTATATACACTACAAACAATACCACACCTAGTTTTGCAGACTATATTTGCCCAATGCAGCAGTGCTTGCTAAGTTAATATTAGCTAGTTCTAAACATTCTTTTTTCCAACAACTTATTTCAGCAAAACCAGTAGCAAAAATAAAAAACTAACAAGTGTCCAAGTTGTGAGATAGTGATTCTCTGACCAAATACCACCATTTCTGCTGGCCAAGCAGGAATGGTGGTACTCGGTCAGAGAACCACTATGTCACAACTTGGTGCTTGCTCCATTCCATCTCCTCTCCAGAAAGCAGACTTTGCAGCATATGTCTCAACCTTTTAGCTTTGAAATGAGGGACAAAGACGCTCAACTGAGGGACAATAAGGGACACTGACCCCCAACATGAAGGACACATCCTAAAACTTGAAGACAGCAGCTCAGAGCCCTGTGGAAACCATTGTGTTTACTTGTACAAAGTTTGTGATTTAGCATCTTAGAATATTATGAATTTCTGCTTTAAAGTCTGAATTTACAGCACATTCTATGTGTGGGCAATGCCTTTTCTATGAGGGATGGATGAGCAACAGAGCAATTTTGAGAGGTAAAATGAGGGATGTCCCTTCTAATTAGGGACTATTGTGAAGTACAGTATGAGTAGACCTGTTTTTATAGTTCTTGTTTTGTTTTCACAAGAAGGAGGAAAAAGGAATGATAAAATCCAACCAAGGGAAACAGGGTTAGTAATTAATGAATCTAATGTAAACTGTACTTCCCAAGTGTATGTTTCCCCTCCTGGAAATGTAAGATGCCTGTCTGCCCACTGTAAACCACACTGTCTCATCAAAACAGTTGAGAGGTATACTTTGCAGTTTAAAAGTAAATACATATCCCTCTGGATGATGACGGACCCAAGTCATGCAGTTGCAATGCAGCCTGCCTACCCGCTCCTAGTACACCACACTAACTCCTGCATTCTCCCCTATTCACAAGTGCATCACACCATGGAGGGGAATGCTGGAGCAACACAACAGTGTTTCTTGCCATTGCTGTCCAGTCACTGGATAGTGACAGGGAAATCAGGAAGACAGAAGAGTGAGAGTGTGTACGTGTGTGTGTGTGTGTGTGTGTGTGTGTGTGTGTGTGTGTGTGTGTGTGTGTGTGTGCATGCATGGAGGGAGGCTGTACTGCACAAAAAAAAACGGGACGGGAGGAAGGAGGATGAAGAGAGGGGAGATGGAGACAAAGTAAATTTTGGCACCAGAACTTTGGGCACCAGACCACTAGCGCACACAGATCCTGCACTAAAATAGGCGTACTTCATATACAAATCTATCAAAACTGGACTCATAAATGCCCATCTAGAAAGCGTAAGTAAGGGCTGTACTCACCTTATCTTGAGCCATGCCTATACGTTAGGAACTTTTTGCCATATAAGGCAGAAAGACAGGATGTTTCCACTGGTAATTTGGTGCCTTTTTTTCTTCAGTCCTCTTGCCATTTTCTGTGCTGAGCAGCAGAAGGCACAAGGATCTTACTTAGGGTCATTTTTGCACAGGGATAATGGCACCCACCTTTTGCAGTGAATTAAGCAGGTATGCTTCATGCAGAGCAGTTAGTTTTTTCCATGTCAAGGTGCATATAACTGCTCTATTGATGAGGACTACTTTTGATGCTGTCAAGCATGTGGTTTTCTAATGCTATTCCTATGCTTTTAGGGCTCCACAGTTATGCTCTGCTCCTTGCTGTCAAACCTGTCCAGTGTTTACTTGGAAAGCAGTGGTTGTCAGATGAGTCCAGAAGCCTTTGGTTAGGGAATTATATGGAAAAATACTCTCTCCCACCCTACATAGATGGGTACTGCATTTTAGAACCCATACATATTAACTAGTACCTTCCCCACTGACAACATGGAATAATACAGAAGGAGAAATTCCATCATACTTACCCTTATTTCTTTTACTGTTGGCTCCAACATTGTCAATGGGGCCTCTTGCTGGAGCTGTATGCTCTTCTGGAGAATACTGTCCAATATATAGCTATGTGTAGCATATTTATAGGTGCATGATGTTTGAGACGAGTGGCAAATGTAGAATTGAAGTCACTTTCATACATCCCAAAGGCCCTATTCCATGAAGTCAAGGTGGGTTCATAATTTTCCCTTTGTCCTGCTGATACTTATGTGAGGGCTCACCTGAGAGGATAGATAATGATTTGTTATATTATTAGTTTGTGTACTATATACTGAATTGAGAGAAGTGTACTGAGGTAGAGCCAGCCTTCCATCGCAGCGGCATGCTACTGCTTGTGACACTGATGACCCGGGTTCAGAATCGAATCCAGGGTTTTGGAGGCTGGCCAGGGGGGAGGACGACTGAGCATCTGTATGGCTGCTCTCCTCCTTCACGGGGGGAAGGGCAGGCAAAGCCCATGCTTGTCTGGCCCCTTGCAGAAACTGGGTGAAAACCGGAAAACTGACCAGCGACAGGATGACTATGAACATCCGAAGGCCCTGCATCCAACCAGCTGGGAATGGAAGGCTGAGCTGGATCTATACAATGGTGGGGCTGGGGAAAACCTGCTGACCCAGCCAGAGGGCAAGCCCTGGGGGAAGACAGCTGGTAGGTAAGTCCCAGTGGACATCAAGGTGATGGGGCTGGTGTGCTCGTAGGAAGGAGGACTGACTGAGGTAATAGGCAACAAAAAAAATAAAGTGTAGTGAGGTAGCTTTTGCAGATGGAGTATTCTGTGTTCTCAGGGGTCTGGGCTGAGTTCACAGTTTTTGGGCTGTACCAACTACCCTAGTGGGGGGAGCACATTACCCATATTGTATTAACTACTGTACCTTCCCCATTGACAATGTTGGAGCTAACAGAAAAGAAAATTATTGTAAGTATGATGGAATTTCTCTTGTGTTTTTGTTTTAAAAATTCTAATTTATTTGTAAGACTTCTAATGTTTGTTTAGTTTATAAATTGACTATTACTTTAGAAATTCTGTAAGATTCTTTCCTCGTCTCTTTGGGTAAGAATGGGAGAGTGTGACATTTTGTCCATGCGTTTTTGCAATTCCTGAAAGTTTTCTGTACCATATTAGATACTTCTTTCTGTTATTAAATATTGCTGTTTTAAAATACAACACACCATATCTTCCACTATGTTAAAATAAGATGAAAAAATGTTATGTTTCTCTGGTGAAAAAGGTTTTACCCGATAAATTGTATCCGACTCTTAATGGTTTGCGATGTACGTCTCCTTTAAACCTAATGACTAGTTGAAGCAGTCCCAGCTCCAGTATGGTCTCCAATAAATGTTCTTGTCTCCTCTTCTGGTCCTGCTTGATTTCAGTGGTCCTGTGATGTATAACGGACCAATTGTGAAGGCCCTCCTGATCAGGCATTAGCCCAGTGTCCCATCACATCCGATCCCAGATACTGACTCAGACCACCTTTCAGCTCCATCACCCATCCCCCACAGACTGACTCACTGGAGATACACTCTGGCTTATCCCTACAGTGGGGCCATGGAAGGGAGCCCCACCACCCATCAGACACTGGTATGTGGCCCTGGGATGCTTCCATCCTGGGGTTATGCCCTGGCTTTCCTCATGACTATTTCTTTTGTTCATGGGGTGCTAGCTGGCTCTTCAGCCCCTACCATCCTTCCCCATCATCTAGCAACTCCCCCCAGGACTCAGCTGCTTAGATGTGCCCATGGCTCACTCCCAGTGGTCGGGCTAGGAGAGGAAGGGTCATCCTCTCCATCACCGGAGATGGATCCGGTTCACAGCAGGGTCTGGGGGTGATGGCATGGTCCAAGGCAGGTGGGCAGGGCTTTTTGCTGCTTGGCCCCTGGACTTTTCCCACTTTCTGTCCCTTCCCTAGGTCAGCACACATGCACTGGTGTGGACATGCAGCATGAGGATGCCACACAACTCATATCCCATGCCTGGCCATCTGAGATGTGGCTGCATGCTGTACTGCCCAGCCTCCACTGAGCAGAAGTCAAGCAGCAGTATGCACTTCCCCCTACCCAAAGGAGGTGAGTCATCTATGGATGCTTAATCATCCTTCCCCCAGATGGCCCCTCAAGTGACCCTGATCCATTCCTGAACTCGGGTCGCCAGCATGGCAGGAAGTAAGGCATCCAGCACCTCTGCCCTCCATGCCACTGGACCAGCTCCAAATTATGTATTTGCTGTTATTCTTATTTAATACACTGAAACTATTCAAAAGGGCATGGTTTACTGTTCACTTTAAACTCTGACACTCATACCTTCATTTAATCAAAAACGTACTTTTTTCAGTAATGCTCAAATAGGTACATATCCCACAGTTGTGCTGTAAATCAAAAAGATGCTGATAAAAAATTATATACATCATTCCCTCTGTAGCAGCTTCCATTTTATAAATACATTAAGTAGCCATAGATTTTTGCAGGTACTTTGATTTAGTGATAAACAATTTATGTATAAAATACTCTTTACCCGTCCAGAGTCTTCACTCCAGGTTTATGTTACAATTACTAATTCAATTCTCCTGTATTGTTATCAGCTTCTACTGTGGTATGCTTTTGTGAGTACACTCAGTTTCATGTTAAGTAGATGCTGGGCCACAGAACGGGTCGTGAGGGTTGCCCAGCCCTCCCCTGGACGCTCCTGATTGCCGAGCCCCACCCCCGAAGCACCAAGGTAATCGGAAGGCACAAAAAAGAAAGCCGTGTTTCTGGTGCCATTTTTTGAATCCCCACAACTGCTGCCACAGAAAAGTCTGCGCTACTATGATTTTCTGTGACTGTGAACTACTGTGAGCTTCTGTTATCTGTCGGCACACGAGTGGAGAATGTTTTTAATTCATACATTTTTTCCTGTATAGCCCTGTATTTCTTGCCCACAGCAGAAGTGCTTTAAGAAGTTATAAAATATTCAAGTATATGTTTTAATACCATCGTAATTCGTAACCTTTAGGAACTTGCTTTATTGCCTTTAAACCATAAAAATAGTAACATTTAGGAACTTGCCTTTTGCCTGATAAAAGTACTGCTTTTAATAACATTGTAAGAGTACCCTTAAGTACTTGCTTTATTTGCCTGCTAAAAACTGCTACATAGTAGTCCTTTCTCAGAAATTGCCTTAAACAAAAGTTCTAGTATTTGCCTACTCACTGTCTAAAGAACGATTTCAGTGCCTTAAGCTCAGTAAAAAAAAAAAAGAAAAATCTTATGGGAAAAATGTATGGGAGTATACGCTCTGCCTTTGCTCTGACTTTAGTTCCAATTGTCCTGCAAAGCTAAATTTTGGACTGGGGATGCGTGAAACTGAGCCCGATTTACACAAATCCAAGGTAAATTTCGGGAGCGTTTCTCGCACATGCTGCAAACAGTTTGCAAGTGCCATGTACAGCCACTGAATGTGAAACTGCTCCTTTCTAAAATTAAGTTTTCACCAGAGCAGGTATATTTGTGCTTGTGCGTGTTAAGGCACTACTGAATCTACTGAATTCTAAAACTGCTCCTTTCTATAATTAATTTCCACCTGAGCAGAAAGGCGCTACCTGCGTTCCCCCAAAGCCTGTTTTTTAACAGAAAATTGCAATTCAGCTGGTCTATGCATGTTAAACCCCTGTGAACTCAAACAAATAATCTTCTGCTCCGCGAAGGGAAATACAAACAGGCTTTTTCAGTGAAGCAATTTTAAATCTGTATTATTACTAGGAAAGAGTCTTTCTTCCAGGCTGCAATCCACAAGCAGCTGCCCAGAAACAGCTACACAGCAGGATTTTGTTAGGCACTCCTCCCACTTATCTGGCTATAAAGGACCTCTTTTCTCTCTCCCTGCACACAGACGCTGGGCCACAGAACGGGTCGTGAGGGTTGCCCAGCCCACCCCTGGACGCTCCTGATCGCCGACCCCCACCCCCGAAGCACCAAGGTAATCGGAAGGCACAAAAAAGAAAGCCGTGTTTCTGCCACCATTTTTTGAATCCCCACAACTGCTGCCACTGAAAAGTCTGCACTACTGTGGTTCTCTGTGACTGTGAGCTAGTGTGAGCTTCTGTTATCTGTCGGCACACGAGTGGAGACTGTTTTTAATTCGTACATTTTTTTCTGTATAGCCCTGTATTTCTTGCCCACAGCAGAAGTGCCTTAAGAAGTTATAAAATATATAAGTATATGTTTTAATACCATCACAATTCGTAACCTTTAGGAACTTGCTTTATTGCCTTTAAACCATCAAAACAGTAACATTTAGGAACTTGCCTTTTGCCTGATAAAAGTATTGCTTTTAATAACATCAAAAGAGTACCCTTAAGTACTTGCTTTATTTGCCTGCTAAAAACTGCTACATTGTAGTCCTTTCTCAGAAATTGCATTAAACAAAAGTTCTAGTATTTGCCTACTCACTGTCTAAAGAACGATTTCAGTGCCTTAAGCTCAGTAAAAAAAAAAAAAAAAACTCTTATGGGAAAAATGCATGGGAGTATACGCTCTGCCTTTGCTCTGACTTTAGTTCCAATTGTCCTGCAAAGTTAAATTTTGGACTGGGGATGCGTGAAACTGAGCCCGATTTACACAAATCCAAGGTAAATTTCGGGAGCGTTTCTCGCACATGCTACAAACAGTTTGCAAGTGCCATTTACAGCCACTGAATGTGAAACTGCTCCTTTCTAAAATTAAGTTTTCACCAGAGCAGGTATATTTGCGCTTGTGAGAGTTAAGGCACTACTGAATCTATTGAATTCTAAAACTGCTCCTTTCTATAATTAATTTCCACCGGAGCAGAAAGGCGCTACCTTCGTTCCCCCAAAGCCTGTTTTTTAACAGAAAATCGCAGTTCTGCTGGTCTATGCATGTTAAACCCCTGTGAACTCAAACAAATAATCTTCTGCTCCGTGAAGGGAAATACAAACAGGCTTTTTTAGTGAAGCAATTTTAAATCTGTATTATTACTAGGAAAGAGTCTTTCTTCCAGGCTGCAATCCACAAGCAGCTGCCCAGAAACAGCTACACAGCAGGATTTTGTTAGGCACTCCTCCCACTTATCTGGCTATAAAGGACCTCTTTTCTCTCCTGCACACAGGCGCTGGGCCAAGAGAGGTGGTGAGGTTGCCAGCCCACCCTGGGCGCTCCTGATCAGAGCCCCACCCCTGAAGCACCAAGGTAATCGGAAGGCACAAAAAAGAAAGCCGTGTTTCTGCCACCATTTTTTGAATCCCACAACTGCTGCCACTGAAAAGTCTGCACTACTGTGATTATCTGTGACTGTGAGCTTCTGTCTCGCCAGCTCCCCACAACCGCCATTGGTGAGCTCCTCCTTTTATAGGCTGAGGTCACATGATTGCAAAAACCTATCAGCCTATTTCTCCATTTGCAGCTAATCAGCCACCACCACAAGAGGGCTCAACTCAAAACATTACAGTTTTCCCACAGGAATTAGGCAAGGATGCTGCTGTTATCATCCTTATTTCTTCTCTCTCTGACCACTCTCTCCTTCCTACCCCCCGCCACCCTCCCAAACAGAGAATCCCCACTGCCCCCACCCCCTCAGCTTACCCCCCAGCCCTGCCACACTGCATCCTTGCACACACCTGCCCAAGCCCTGGCCCAAAACCATTATGCAAGTATTAGTGCCAGCATCATTCCACCATCCTTTCACCAGGGGTATGTGGTCTTGCACATCCCAACCCGTCACTGCCTCCAATTTTTCTCAAACACCTGGTCCTCCACATCCTACCCATACCTCTCTCGGACAAAAAAAAAAACATCTCCTCTCCATACTTCTACTCCTGTCTAGGGACATAGAGGTAAACCCTGGTCCAAACCACACAAATTCCCATTCCTCTTTCTCCTTTCCCAAAGGCCTCTGCATCTTACACCTAAACACCTGCAGCTTTTTATCCAAAATCTCTTTACTACAACCTATTGCATTAACACAGCGCCCTGACATCCTGGTCATCTCAGAGACCTGGTTAAAACCCCATCACTCAGACGCGGAAGTCTCCATACCAGGTTACACTATAATCAGACATGACCGGCCAGGCAAAAAGCGCTGAGGTTGCACGGCAATGTATATCGCAAACAGCCACCATTTCTCTATAGTGGACATCCCCACAACCCCTGCAAACATAAACTCTATTCTCATCAAACTATCTCTCCCCTGTTCATCCCATGTCTATGTGGCAGGCTCATACTGCCCCCTCTGCACACCCCCCATGGACATCCTCTCCCACCTAAGCTCCCTTCAATCCCTAGCTGCCGGGGGCGAGCTACACGCTACTGGCGATTTTAACACAAACTGGTTAGACACAGATAAAGCCCATCTGAAGACCAAAATAAAGGCTCTGAACCCAACACAACTCATTACGGATCCCACAAGACTAAACCACAAGGCACAGAACCATTCTCTACTAGATTGGGCTCTCACCTCTCACCTCCACAGGATCCTAAGAGCAGGCTTATTACCCGATTCTATAAGTGATCATCACATGATCTTCCTGATTAGAAAGGTGCATAGCTCCCCAGCCCCCCCTCCAAAGACACTGCGCACCAGGTCCTACAACTCACTCATCTTAGCATCTCTCTTATCAGACTTAGGACACGAAAACTGGTCTTTCATACCAGAGTCTCCCTCCATTGACGCAGCTTTTGCGGGTTTCAAAACCTGCTTCCTAAAAATCTGGGACAGACATGCTTCCCTACGGACAAAGAGAATTAGAGGTGCGCATCTCCCCTGTATCTCAGCTGACATAATCAGGAATTGCCACACCAGAGACCGTGCCTGGAAAATTATAAGAGAATAGGAACACAGGCAACCCTCTCCACATATAGAAAGCTCCGCAATGCATGCACAAACTCCATCAGACAGGCAAAGAAGACATACCTTTGTCAGCTTTTAGTAAGAACATTAACCACCCGACTGATTTCTGGAAATCACTTAAATCCCTGCTCTCCCCCCCCCCACTACACCCCCATCCCCTACACTATCTGACCAGGGCTCCCACATCTCCAACCCCATCTGTGTAGCTGAAGCCTTTAAAACACATTTCTCCAGTTGCACTGCCAAACTCCTATCCTCCTTCCCGAATCCACTCCCCTGTCTCCCCCACAGCTCATGCTCCCCCAAAGCCTGCCCCCGCAGTCCTGCCTTTCTCTTTCCGCCCAGTAACCCATGCTGAAGTACTCCGCTCACTATGGGCCTTGAACCCAAACAAAGGCAAATGCCCTACGTCCCTGGGCGCTAAGATGCTCTTCCTGTCTGCCCCAGCCATAGCTGTCCCTCTCACTGCCCTTTTCAACCTCTCTTTCTCTCTGGGAAAGTTACCCATGGCCCGGAAGATGGCAACAGTCATACCCCTGCCAAAAGGTGGTGACCCCTCCTCCCCAGAAAACTACAGACCCATCTCCCTGCTCCCAATCCTGGCCAAATTACAGGAACGGCTAGTCATGTCCCAGCTCACCCCTTACCTGGAAGCCTCCTCCTTTTTCACTCTGTTCCAATCGGGATTCCGTAAATCCCACTCCACCACCACCTCCCTGCTACATGTCACTGGTGACATTCTCAGTGGCATGGACAAAGGTCATGTCACCTCGGCCATTTTCATAGATCTAGCCAAGGCTTTTGATACCATCTCTCATTCCCTACTTCTCTCAAAACTCTCCAATGCTGGGCTCTCTGAGCCGGCCATTGGTTGGTTCAATGACTATCTAGCTGACAGGAAACAAACAGCCAAACTGGCCTCTCACACTTCTAACCCCCTGCCAGTCACTACCGGTGTCCCACAAGGATCTGTCCTAGGCCCACTACTTTTTTCCATTTTTCTAAATGACCTCCCATCAGCATGTACCCACTCATCCATCCAAATGTGTGCGGATGACACTGTCCTGTATGCCTCTGGCCCTACCGCACAAAGCGTAGCAACCCTACTCCAGGAGGATTTCTATGCTATCCAGTGCTGGTTGAGGACAAACCAGCTATTCCTAAACCCCACAAAAACAGTATCACAAACATTCAGATCCCAACAAAGACTTTTCCGCCAAACCCCCTGCCCCCCTTTCAAAACCTCGGATGGGACCCCTCTGGATAATTGTACTTCCTTCAGATATTTAGGCATCTGGCTAGACCAGCACCTAGATTTTACCTCTCATATCGACTCACTACACAAGAGACTACTCCCCAAGCTAGGTGCTCTATTCTGCAACAAGAAATGCTTCCCTACACAAACTAGGTTCGCCATTGTCCAAAAAATTATTCTCTCTGTTTTCGACTATGGCGACATAGTCTACTCCATTGCCCCCGCGTCTGCTCTGGCCAGCCTAGATACCATGTTCCACTCCTTCTGCCGGTTCATTCTAGATTGTCCGAAATCCTCTCACCATTGCAACCTATACAGCTCTGCTACCCTGCCGTCCCTCCATGATCGTAGACAAACTGCGTTAGGTTCACTGCCAAATTCTGGTCCCACTCCCCCCCCTCATCTGGCCTCTACCCTCTCCAAACAATCCCCTCCTGCATACTCCCGCAGGAAAAATGGATCCCAGACTGCTGCACGTCCCGTTTATGCATACTTCCAAAGGCCAGGCCGCCTTTAGTTTCCGAATCCCACAGATTTGGAATGCTCTGCCGGCCACTATAAGACATGCACAGAACAATTACCAACGCAACCCTCCACTTACAGCCCATTTCTCTTCCAGCTGCTCCTGTTATAACTAATTCCTCTAATTATTCCTGCTTGCTGTACTATAAAAGTATATGTAATGTATATGACCCTGTCACTGTACAATGTATATATGAACCCCTGTCTGTATTGTCTAAACAAATGTTTATAGGAAAGTCTTGACTTCCCAAAATGTTTCTGTCTATTGTATATATCCATGTATTGTAATTATGGGTCTCGGCCCCCAGGTCGCATCTGGAATCGAGCTTTTAGCTCAGTATGCTTTGCTGGTAAATCTCATAAATAAATAAATAAATAAATATAGATGTGTCCAAAATATACCTTTGACCCGTCCTTTGCCTTCACTCATGGTGCAAGTATAAATAACTTATTTGTTCCTCCAGTATTGTTAAGAAATGGGGAAAAGCTTTTTCCTCTTTGTTCACATACAGCTTAACTAGCATCATGTGCTGAGTGCGGGAGATTGTTAAAGCCTTGTTACAGGGGAGACTTTTTTTAATGACAAAAGTAAAACACTCTTTTCCCAGCCCTACATGCAGTTCCAGAAGGCTGGGGGGCATGGATTGGAGGGTCACAAGGACCCCAGAGTACTTTGGTGTCTGTGGCATGGGAGCATGGAGGATTTATGGCTGAGGTCAACTTTGCATAACCTCCATATCCTCCTTGAGTTGAAATCCGGGGGTATATTGATTTAGGAATATTTTGGTTGCCTCCTGGTGCCCCTCCCATCAATGTCAGCTGGTCGTGCAGGGCAGGTCAGAGGCTCTAGAACCACATGTGCATGGGGGTACAGATCAGGATGTCGCTGGGTATTCTGGATGTGTAGAGGGGCACTCTGCGGGACTTAGAGGTCCTTCACCTCTGCAAAAGTCACTGTGGATCAGGCCCAAATGGTATAAAAATCAGAACAGAAATTGACACAGCTGTAGCCATGTCAATTATTTGTAAAAAAAATTTACAAACTTGAATTTAGAAAAGTGAAGCGACTGCCAGGAAGCTGTGTATTACATATTTTCAGTGATCAAATATTGCAGGTTTTTGGTACTGTAAAATGCAATTATCAGGTGATACATTTAGAATTTCTAGTCATAAAAGGGGGTGGCTCTGACTTATAGGTAGAAACTGGATTTAAACATTGAAGCTAGATTGGTCTATACTGAGTTCTATACTGAGTTTGTAAGACAGGAGTAGGCATTTAGCTCATCAGGCCTATCTCCCAGTGTGTGGGGCCATCTTCATCTTTGATTAAAGAAATATTTGTCCAGTCTTTTCTTAAATATTTCTATAGAATCTGATGATACCACTTCTATAGGAAGTGAGTTCCAACCTTGCATTGCCCTATATGTAAAAAAGCCTCTCCTTGTGTTTTTTGTAGTGTTGCATTATGATTTGCTGTGTATGGCAGCGTAAGTTGTTCTTGTTTATGTGTATTCTTAGACCCATGCTGTTCTCCAGTTAATTATCTCTTGCAATTTTATATATCTGTAACATATCACCTCTCTTTCTTCTCTTCTCTTCTTCAGTGTATACAAACCCAGTTCATCCAACCTTTTCTCATACATCTCGTCTCTCAGCCCCTCTACCATCTTAGTGGCCCTATGCTGCACCCTCTCCAAATTGTTATCTCTCTTTTGGTGGGGGCTCCAGATCATAGAGCAGTAGTCCAAATGTGGTCTTATATAGGTTGTAAATAGTGAGAGGATGCAATTTATATACCTTGAAATAAATGCATTTTTTATGCAACGTAGGACTGAGTTGGATGTTTTCATAATTTTATTGCAGTATTCACTAAAATTATTAATGTCCTTGCTTATTAAGACTCCCAGATAATTTTCTGTTTCTACACTCATCAGAGAGTTATCCAGTAGGCTATAAGATGAATGATTGTTGTTTCTACCCAGATGCAACACTACACATTTGTCAGGGTTAAAATTCATAAAATTGCTTTGCACCCATTGTTCTATAGTTTTAAGATCATTTTTTAAACTTACTATTTGTTCTGTATTATTAACCATTGCTCCCAATTTGGAGTCATCAGCACATTTTGCTGTCCAGTTTGATGCACCTTTTTCCAAATTAGGAATAAACAGGCTAAATAAGACAGAGCCCAGTACCGAACCCCGCGGTACCCCACTTATAACTCCTCTTAACTCTGACATGCTACCTCTGATTCTTATAGCCTGTGTCCTGTTATGCAGCCAATTTGTAATCCAGGTTACTATTACTCTATCCATGTCCAACTCATATAATTTTTTTTTATCAAAGTATTGTGTGGCACTTTGTCGAATGCCTTCTGGAAATTGAGGTATATAATATCAACTGGTTTATTTTTGGATATTGCCTGAAGGACTTTTTCATAAAATACTAACATATTAGTAGCACACAATCTATTCTTCCTATATCCATGCTGGTTTGGGTCTGTTATATTTTTGTTTTTACAATTCAGTTCTATTCTATTCTGATAATGGTTTCCATAATCTTTCATGTGAGTGATGTAAGACTTATCGGTCTATAATTGGATGGATTAGATTTATTCCCCTTTTTATGAATCGGTATGTCTGTTGCAAGGCAAGGCAAGGCAAATTTTATTTTTCTGGTGCCCAATCCCAGAGGATCTGCATATAAAAAGTTTAAAAAATATCAACTCACAATATAATAAATAATTACACATCAAAATAGTCGATTGCCCTTTTCCAGTCATCCAGTACCCCTCCAGTCTCAATGGATCTATTAAATAAGGAGGCAAGTGGTGCTGCTATCTAATCTCTTGTCTCTCTATGTAGCCTCAGTTGTATTTCATCCAGTCCATCTGATTTAAAAGTACATAATTTCAGCCAGCCTGGTGGTGCTGAAGGTTGAGGTGCTGGACGTCACACCTCACGCCATGCCGGTGACCTGGATTCAGTAACGAGCCCAGGTCGTCAGGGGGAGGAGAAGGATTGGGCATCCACTGGACTGCTCTCCTTCTCCAGGGAGGAGGGTGTGCTGCCATCAGTGCACTGGTGGCCCTAGCGATGGCTGGGGGTGATGCAGTGGCACAGGCAGTCTGAGGGGATGTGCTGGGGCCAACACCGGGAAGGAATGCATGCGGTAGCATGCATGCCCCTGTCCCTTGGTGTCATTGCACACTGCATATTTTAAGGGGAACTGGAACAGGGGAAAACAGCACCAGTTGCAGCGGCATGATGGCCATCTCCCGCGTGGGAGGCTCAGCTCTGAGGGTATGTAGCGTGACACTGGATCCAGTCCTGGTGGAAGGGCGAGGGGGGCTTCTCCACCAAGCCACCGCGGAGGGGCAAGCCACGGGGGTAGAATGCTGTGGGACCTGAGCGGGAGCTGAGAGGACCTCGGGATGGTGGCTGAAAGACCCCAGAGGATGCCGAGACGTGGAGAGGTAAGGCAGACTGGGCCAGGGAGAAAAAGGACTAAGAAAAAGGAAAAAACGTACATAATTTCACTGGATAACCCTCCCTTATCCTCAAGGTCAAGTGTTTATAGTCAGTTAGTCCTTAAGCACATACCATCCTAGCACTAGCTCAGCCTTTTTGTGTGTGGCAGGGAAGGTTTTTCCTTGTAGACCTGCTTTATTGCTGAATGGGTTTTGATTTAATGGTAATGTCCCCTCAACTTATTTTCTGTATACCTGTGTAGTTTGTAGCCATGAACAATGATGCCCTCTCTTACACTCCCCTAATTTCATCCTAATTTCAATTTAAATGAAGTTGCTTCACATTGTTCTGCCCTGGTGTGAAAACCTGTTTGTTGCCTTTGCAAAGATCATAACCCCATTCATGCAAGGCATCATGGGAGTTGATGCACACATGCACAAGTCAGCAAAAGTGTTACTGTCAGTCAGTTCTGTTGTACTGTATATCTTCTGAAGTCCCAGTAGTCTTGTCTTGTGCTGGCCATCAGACTTTTCAAGGTAAGTTCCCTAATGCTTTCTGTTGTTTGAAGTGTGTCTGAGTTGGAAAAATGCAGTTGGAAGGATGCTAGTGCTTGTAAAGTTTTGTTATTCAGCTGATTAATTCCGATGTGTTAGGAGCTCTTTGCTTACTCCCAGTCCCTTTGATGTGCAAATATGCATTATCAACTCCCATGTTTCCTTTCATGAGTGGGGCCATGTCCTTTGAAATAGAAACATAGAAGTTGACGGTAGATAAGGACCACAATGCCCATCCATTCTGCCCATTTCTTCTTCTGCCTTATGAATGTGCCATTGGCCTTTGCTCTGTCAATGGCCTATCATTCATACTCATCTGCATTGCTCCCTTATGCCTATCCCATGCCTGTTTGAAGCCCTGCACTGTATTCATATCCACCACTTCCTGAGGTAGGCCGTTCCATGCATTCACCACCCTTTCTGTGAAAAAGGACTTCCTCACATTACCCCTTATTTGGCCTCCCTCTAATCTCATGCTGTGTCCTCTTGTCCTGCTATTTTTCTTATATTGAAACATGTTATACTCTTTACCTTGTTAATGCCTTTTAAGGTGTTTGAATGTTTCAATCATATCACCTCTCTCCCTCTTTGATCTAGGGTATACATATTGAGCTCAGTTAATCTGTCCTCATATGTTTTCTGATGCAGTCCCTACACCATTTTGGTTGCCCTTCTCTGGACTGCCTCAGTTTGGTTAATATCCTTGTGAAGATGTGGCCTCCAGTACTGCATGCAGTACTCCAGATAGGGCCTAACCAGTGTCTTTTAAAGAGGGATTATTACCTCCCTCTTCCGTCTTGTGATACCCCTACTAATACACCCCAACATCCCTCTAGCCTTACCTACTGCTTTAGTGGTCTGCTTGGATGATTTCAGGTCATTGGTGTTGATGACGCCCACGTCTCTTTCTTCCCTTGTGACTGCCAGCAACTCCCCTTCCAGCCTATAGGTGGCTTCAGAGTTTCTCTTCCCTATGTGCATGATCTTGTACTTCTTTGCGTTAAACCCCAGTTGCCACTCTTCCAACCACTTTGCTAGTTTATCCAGATATCTTCTCATTCTTCCCACCCCATCGGGATCATCTACTCTGTTGCAGAGTTTAGTGTCATCTGCAAACAGACAAACCTTACCCTCCAGTCCATCTGCAATGTCACTGATGAAGATATTGAAGAGGATTGGCCCCAGGACTGATCCCTGAGGTACCCTACTTGTGACTTGCATCTCTTCTGACTGCATACCATTTACACCACTCTGTTTTCTGCCCGTCAACCAGTCTGCCACCCAGTTGACCAATGTCTGGCCCACCCTGAGCCTACCCAGCTTATTAATCAATCTTCAATGCGGAACAGTATCAAAAAATTTGCTGAAGTCAAGGTAGGTGACATCAACTGCTCCCCCTTGGTCCACCACTCTGGTTACCCAGTCAAAGAAATCTATGAGATCAGTTTGACAGGACCTTCCTTTTGTAAACCCATGCTGTCTTGGATACTGTGCTCCTATGGATTCCAGGTGTTGCACTATCCTTTCCTTAAGGAGTGTCTCCATAACCTTGCCCACTACTGAGGTAAGACTGACTGGTCTGTAGTTCCCTGTCACCACTCTTGTGGAGCGGGATCACATGAGCCCTCCTCCAGTCTTCTGGGACCTCCCCATGCTCAGAGACTCACTATACAGTTCTGATAATGGCTCTGCTAGTTCCACCCTTAGCTTCTTTAGTACCCTGGGATGTATGCCATCAGGTCCCATTGTCTTGTCCACCCTAAGCTTATCAAGCACTTGTAGGACCCTTTCTTTTGTGAAGGAACTATGCACACCTCACCCCTCCCCTTGTGTCCATGGTGCTGAGCTGTGGGCACTGCCCTACCTTCTCTCAGTAAATACTGAGCAGAAGTATCTATTTAGGATAGATGCTTTACATGGTCCTCCTCCTCACATGCCCCTTATCCCCTTTGATCTTGTAATACCCTCTCTGGACTTTCTCCTTTCACTAATGTGTCTATAGAAAGTCTTGTCACCTTCTTTACTGTTCGTGCTAGTGTTTCCTCAGTTTGGGCCTTTGCCTGCCTTACTGCCTTCCCTGCTTCCCTTAGGGAAGTTTGGTATGCCTCCCTATCTTCATCCTGCTGCATTCCCTTATATTTCCTGAAAGCCAGCCTTTTGGTTCTGACCTTTTCTGCTACTGTGTTTGAGAACCAAAGTGGTTTCCTTCTTCTTTTGTACTTCCTTTTCTCACTAACACAATGGGATGTTGCTTCAAGTATTGCATCTTTAATGCTTGCCCACTTTGCCTGTACCCCCTTACCTGTATTTCATCATACAGGTTTTCACACCAAGGCAGAACTGAGTGAAACAACTTCATTTGAATTTAAATAAAGATGAAATTAGGGGGCTGCAAGGGAGAGAATCATTTTTCATGCCTACACACTACATTGGCAAACAGGAAAAAAAAGGCTGAAGGGACTTTCTCTTTAAATATCTAAGGATTTACCATAGGCCTGTTAATTATGAACCTGACTGGGCTTCTGAGAGAATTGGTCACAGTGATCCCTCACTTGAAAATCTATTATATAAAGGCTCATTCACATGGCTGACTTTTATTTCTGCATCCTGTGATGCACTGTGGCCATGTTTGCTGAAACACTGTGAATCAGCATTCAGACGGCATGGCCAAGGGACCACTGCACAGTCCCCCATTGAAGTGGCAGTGATTTGAGGAGAGTTCTGGCAGGGAAGGGAGCATGGATGTGGGTCAGCCTCCACAGGACAGCGGCCAAAGATCAGGGATGGTCTTCTGACCCAAGTTCAGCAAAACTTTTTTTTTGGTTCTGTGAATAAAGCTGAACTTGGGGAAGTGTTTTTAATTGTAAACCAAGGGTTAAAAAGTGAAGAAAAAAAAACACAGACTCAGAGTTGAGCCATGACACTCGGCATGCGCTTATGCATATGCCTATAGGCATGGCCAGTGTCATGGCTCAACCCTGAGTACTTAGTCACATGGCGGCCACACAGGGCTAGCTATCAGCAGCAGCAGCAGTAGTCTTAGTGATTTTAGTTTATTTTAAGTTTCATTTTGTCTTATTTACAGGCTCTGTGTGATCATTTTATTTTCTTTTTGCCTTTTTTTTTTTATAGTCAGTTTAGTAGTAGTTAGGCAGGGCATATTAGTGAGATAGTGAGTTTAGATTGTGTTATCAGGATTTATAGGTAGGGCACTGGAAGATAACATGGAGTTACAGGTTGTTTTTTTCAAAATCTCCATTCAAGCTCCAGCATTCAAATTTAATTCGCTGGATCATTTACTGGTTAAATTAGGAAAGTCCTAATAAGTCTGGCCTGCTCTAAGTTACTCTGAGCTGTGGACCTTCTTACCTGACTCGGAGTAGTGGAGGTGTGTCATTGGAGGGAGAGAGGAAAGTGAAGACTCGAGCAAGCTGTCAGCATTAAGGAGGAATTATAGAAGTGAGGTCTGTGGGAGCCGGAGTACTATTGGAGATGTTTGGTTGATGGACTTAAACTGGAACTTCACTTGTCCTCTGTTCCACAATGGACTGTGAGTGCTGGGAGTCCCTGAAGTTTTGGGGCTTGCTAAACTTGTAGGGGGTCTTGAAGGACTTTGTGGGTGGAGGATCTGCTTCGGCTTACCCAAGGGGAGTGGTTGCTTGGCTGGGTGCCGGATCTGTGCAGGAACTGCTGGCTTTAGATCTGCCAAGGGTGGGCAATAAATTGCTTGAGCCTCCTAAGCTGCTCGGGGGGTCGGCTGGTGGGCTGTCTGAGCCCGAGAGTTGAAGTGGCAGGTTCGGTGTGTGGGAGCAACTGCCACCTGGGTGTGTGTTGGGGGGACTCCCTGCTTGCTCAGCCCTAAACGTTGGTGCCCCATCCTTTGTTTGGGCTACATCCTCAATAGCTGTGGAGACAGCTGTTGTGGAATAGGAGCCTGAGCTGTGAAGGATTGTGTTTAAAATTCAGCATGAAACTGAGGCCTCACATAAGGACCTACAGAGTTGGAACATTTGGATCCGTGCAGAGATCTTCCTGAAACCACAAAACTGGTCAGACTTTTCTAGATGGACTTTCTTTAATCTACTGGCAGTGAGAATGCCCTTACAGTTTTATCTTTCATAAATTTTGGTGTGCTTTTTTAAGTTTAAGTGAAAGTTTGGACTTTGATTAAGCCTGTTTGGTATATTCCTTGAGAGGTTGGCACTGTACAGGGTTTTAAAAACCTGACCTGAGAGAATCATAGTGACTATTCTCTATAGCCCAAGAATCTGCATGCTGCTAAAAGACTTTGTCTAATTAACATTTTGTTTTTTGTTGTATTGTATTTTTGGGTCTAGTGATTGGGGGGTTTAGATTTATAAATTGATTGGATTTTTGGTATGTGTGGGGTGTGAGTGTATCAGTTTTGGATAGGAGAGGTTGGTGTTTTGTTTAGAGTATGACTGGAATTGTATGATTGGGAGTGTGTGGTGGGATTTTTGAGTGTTTGGTGTGTGCTGTTGCTGTTGGAAATGTGCTGGGATGGTGTAAAGACAGTCAGGCACTATTCCCCCTCCAGGCTCAGGGACCTGCGCCCGTTTTACTGTCCCCCATTGCCAGCAGAAGTATACATGAGATGTCATGCTTTGGGGATAGTTAGGAGGAGGAAGAATAGGGCGGCTGGGCCTGGCGGAGGAATGGAGAGGGGTGGCCGGATTGGAGTAGTGGGAACAAGGAGATGCCCTGAGGCAAAATGGGTCCAGGATAGAGGTCCTCCCTGCTTGGTTCCCATACCAAAGGGCACTGCTTTATGTAGGCAAGTGGTGTGGTCTTCCTCGGTTGCCTATCCTACTCTGACTGTGTTATGCAATGTCAGGTCTATTAAGAACAAGACTGCTGTGATAGTGGATCTTGTTGGTTCATCGGACCTGGCTTGCATCACTGAGACCTGGCTGAATGAACATGCTTGTCCAGTGTTGGCTTCAGCAATTCCAGCTGGGTACTCAGTGATACACCACCCAAGGACAGATCGTAGGGACTGGGGTGTAGTCATCTGTTTTAGATCAGAACTGAGCCTTGTGGATGTACCAATGAGGAGTACCAGTTCCTTTGAGTGTATTGTTGGTGTGGGTGTAGGGTGCAGAATACTTCTCATCTACCATCGACAAGGTGATGGGAAGGCATTCCTGCAGGAAGTCATGGACTTCATCATCGACGTGGTGTTGGAATCCCCCAAGTGGTTAATTCTGGGGGATTTCAATGCTTGAGTTGACAAAGAACTCTTGCAGTTTGGGCAAGACTTCTTCCAACTGATGATTTGGTTGGGCCTTACATGGGTTATTACCTCCGCGACCCACATTTGTGGTCACTCATTGGACCTGGTGTTCCTCCTGGGATGGAGATATCCGATCTGGTGGTGGAACCAGTCAGGTGGTCTGACCATCACACCATAGGGTTCATTTTCATGGCTCCCCCCAATAGGCCTGACCCTATGGAGATGGTCCGGTACCGCCCTTTGAGAGGTGTGACCCCAGATGGCCTAATGGCGGTGCTGAAACTATCGGGTGTACAGAGTGAATGCATGGATCTAGGGGGTGTGGTACTTACCTATAAGGCAGTGACAGAGGCCCTGGATTCCATAGCTTCAGCTTGTGTTCGCCCCCTCACTCTTCGCCCGAGGTCCCCATGGTTTGATGGGGCCATGAAAGAGATGAGGAGAGTGGGACAAAGCCTAGAGGGGCGCTGGTGGAAATCGGGTCTGGAGGCTGACAGACTTAGATTAATGGACAATTATACAGTCTATCAATCAGCAATCACCCATAAGAAGGCAGAATGCCTGGCCAGGGGGATTGCTGCTTCACAGAACCGACCAGCTCAGCTCTTCCGGACTGTCGATAGATTATGCAATCCAATCTGTCTTCAGACTGGTGAAGTCTTTTCACAAGAGAAGTGTGATGAGTTTGTTCAGTTCTTCGCAGATTAGGTTGCCATCATAAGGACCAGGATTTGTCCAGCCCCCTCTATTGGGTATTGCGGAGGTCGGCAGGAGGTTGCAAGTGCCCAGTTTGCATTGTCTGACTTTGGCCAGCTGGAAATCATTGACATTGTGAGGATCATCCAGACTTTGTAGCCAATCTTCTGTAATTTGGACCCAGGCCCAACACACCTTCTTGTAGGGTGCATTGATGAAATTAGCCCAGTCCTGGCTGAGATAGTCTGGAGGTCATTGGAGAAGGAGGTCTTTCCTGACCCCCTAAAGGAGGCGGTTGTACGACCACTCCTTTAAAAGCCCTCCCTTGACCCAGACTGTCTGACTAACTACAGACCTGTTTCTAACCTTCCCTTTGTGGGTAAGGTTATTGAGAAGGTGGTTGCATGCAGATGGATGATCATCTATCTACCTACGATGTCTATGATTCCCTCCAGTCTGGATTTAAAGAAGAGGCATAGCACCGAGACGGCCCTTGTTCGGGTGCTAAATGATCTCCTAATAGCGAGAGATCAGAAGACTCATTCCATCTTAGTCCTCCTTGATCTCTCTTCAGCGTTTGACACTGTGGACTATGGGGTGTTATTGGAGCACCTGCGGTTTATCTGCGGACTGTCTGGTACAGTCCTCGGATGGTTTTAATCATTAATCAAGGGTAGGACTCAGAGAGTGGTGTCTAGGATTTATTACCCAGCCCCTCTCCCCCTATCCTGCGGGGTACCACAGGGCTCCATTTTATCACCCATGTTGTTCACAGTGTGTATGCTGCCATTGGGAGATATCATTAGATGGTACAGTCTGAGTTTTCAGTGCTATGCAGATGACACTCAGCTGTACATGTCTCTTGTGCCCGAACAGGATGAGATCCTCTCGGTCTTAACAACTCCCTCTCCGAGATTCAGGACTGGTTGAGAGCCAGCTGACTGCAATTGAACCCAGCTAAAACTGAGGTGTTGATTGTGGACCCAGATCATCAGGGGGCGGGTTTGACGGTGGTACAACCTTCTGGGCTTTGGCTCGGGGATGTTCAGTTGACTACCTCAGATCAGGTGCGGAATGTGGATGTTATTTCTGACAATGGTCTGACCCTGAAATCTCAGGTGTCGTCCATTGTCAAGAACTCATTTTACCATCTGAGGAATATCACCCTGGTGCAACATCTGGTTCCTTCTGATGATTTTCAAACATTGGTCCACGCCTTTGTGACCTCTCGCCTTGACTACTGCAATGCCCTCTACCTAGGACTACTGGGGGATGATATCCACTACCTGCAGCTGGTGCAGAATGCAGCTGCCAGGCTATTGATTGGGCCAGTCATATTACACCTGTGCTCCGCAGACTGCACTGGCTGACAGTGCAGTGGTGGATCACCTTCAAGGTTGGGTTACTGACCTTCAAAGCCCTACATGTGCAGGAACCTCGCTATTTGCAAGATCTCCTTCACCCTTACTGCCTTTCCTGCCCACTCTGCTCCATGATGAGGGACTGCTACCGATTCCCAGAGTTTGACTAAAAACATCTGGGGCTCGGTCTTTTGCTTTTGTGGCCCCTACCCTGTGGAATACTCTACCTCGTTGGGTACAAGAGTGCCTAACTGTCCAGAGCTTTAAAATGGCACTTAAAACTTATCTGTTTAGCCTGGCATTTCCAGACTCTTCTTAATTGCGAAGCTGATATTCATTAGGATACAGATTTTATGAGAATTTTAGGTTTTTGATTTGTTGTGATCTGATTTTAAATTACTGTCATGTTGTGTTTAATTATGTACAAGCACCTTGATCTTTGGAAAGGTGCTTTTCATAAATAAAGTATGAAATGAAATGAAAATGAAATAAGTCTGTGTTTTTTGTTTTTTTTTCACTTTTTAGCCCTCGGCTTAGAATAAAAAACACTTCCCCGAGTTAAGCTTTAGTAACAGAGCCAGGACAAAAGTTTTGCTGAACTCAGATTGGAAAAATACATGTAAATACTGCCATGACAATCTGAAGTGCAGGCTGAGAAAAGCCTGTCATGAGGTTATGGGTGGTGCGGGTGGTTCACACAGCAAAGTAAAATGCCGCAAAACCCCCCCCCCCCCACACCACTATGTGATCCCAGGAAAAGACGGATCATGGCCACAATGAAACAAAACCTAAAACAGCCAAACTGTGGCATTCAGACGGGCACAGTGGCAATGCTCTTGCTGCAGCGCACCTCTAATAACGCTGCAGAATTGGCCGTCTGAATGAGCCTTTTGATTTTTGTGCACAGTGACAACAGAAACAAGCTGACAAACCAGATAAAATATATTTGAACATTTTACTTTCAAATAAACAAAATCACTATAGCCAAAAAAAATCTAACGTGTATCACAGATTATTCTATCATAGCAGTGAAATGATACTGGTGAGATTTCACATTTTTAATATATGATTTTAAAGATAACTAATCTGTAGTACAAATTAAGAACAGCAAACGTTTAAAAAATAGCCTTTTTTTATGACTAGACCTAGATTATCTGCCACCCTCAAACATCTGCCATTTTTTTCTTGTACCAAAGTGGGTGGTGAAAAAGTGATGGCAAAAATGTTGTATGGCAGTTTCCCACAATGTGTATGTGCTCTACATATGCATTGTGGGAAACTGTAAATTAGAAACTGAAAACTTGGAGCAGGATGGCAAAATGATCCCAGTACCTTAAATCAAATGGGCAGCACCCAATATGTGTGTACTCAAAACGGATAGAGGGGTCAGGATCTCTAGGGACTATACGGTTACCAGTACCATATTCCTAGTCCACGGGATTTGTTTACTATGCTAGCTGGAGTGGGAAAGATCTGTAAACTAGACTTGTCACGGCTTATCAGCACGTAATACTGGATGAAAATCCAGGCTATTTATCACTATCAATACACCGAATGGTTGAATCGGTTGATTAGGTTACCTTTTGGGAGTAGTTAGTGCTCCTGCTGTGTTTCGGCAGATTATGGACCAGTTATTATAGTGCTGACTGGTATGACTTACTGCCTTAATGATATTTTAATCACAGATGGCATTACAAAGTAACATTTGCATAATCTGGAAAATGTCTGAGGAAATTTAAGAAAGCAGGATTACATGTTAAACAAGCATTTGTCGATGCCAAATGTTTCCTTGCATGGTTTATGTGGCAGGTGAGCATTGTGTTAGTTGAACGTCTGGTGGGAGGAAAAGCCTGAATGAACTATGTTTTGACAAGATATCATATTTTGGACAGCATTTGAATACAGAAGATTGAGTAATAAGAAGGCTATGTTGAAAATGTGGGGTTCATTGCCGGGCCAGTAGCACTGAGGGTTGAGGCGCTGGATGCTGGTGACCCGTGTTCTATAATGAGCGCAAGCCACTGGGGTTGGCAGGGGAGGAGAAGGATATAGTGTCCTCGGGACAACTCTACTTCTCCAGGGAGAGGGGTGACCAGTTGTCAGTGCATGCCTGGCCCCTATTGGCAGCTGGAGGTTGGCACACCAATGCTGAAGACATCGGGTCAATGGCAGGCCAGACGCCTGATGGGGTGCATGCATAGGAGCGTGCGCAGCACCGTCGCCAGTATCCTTGCACACTCCGCCCCTGAATGGGAGAAACTAGGTGGAAAAAATCTCATGGCGGATGATAAAGGGAGATCGCAGGTCCCACCCCTGAATAGTCTTGGCACCGACCCCTGTAATGGATCCAGTCTTGGTGGTGGTGAGCCCCCCTGCCAGTTTTGAAAGGGGGGGTAAGCCCTCAGGTTAACTGGTCTGCATCAGCTGGTGGACATCGGTGGGATGGAGCTGGGGCTCCCTCCAGAAAGAGAGGGCAGTGGAGCAGGAGTTCAAATAATAAAAAAAAATGTGGGGTGCAAATATTTAAGATTTCTGCAGTTACTAGCATGCGTACCGAAACTGCAACAAGTGGGCATTTTTTCATATTTTGTCCCTAAATGTTGGACATAGTCTTCTTATCACCCCACCTCATGAACCCCGTAGATGAAAATGTTCAAATCCATTAGAAAATGGCATTCCACACCACAGGTGTGAAAACACATTATGGGCAGGATGTGAAAAAATGACAGCTGTGCTGGTCATGAGGTGGGGTGATAAACAGGGTATATTGAAAATTTTGAGTGAAAATATTGAAAATGACCAAAGTTACATGTGTGCGTAGAAAAGTTTGAATGACCGGATGTAACTCAGCCATTTTTTGGAGTTGTTTCACCAAGTTTTCAACATGGCCTTTTTGGGACCCCACCTCATGAAGAGTGCCACTGTCATTTTGTTCACTCATCCCAAAAGGTGATTTCGCAGAGCGACCACACCATTCTGCACCACAGGTGCGAAAACACATTTCAGGCAGGATGTGAAAAATGGCAGCTGTACTGTTCATAAGGAGGTATGAAAAAATTGTAGCATTGAAAATCTGGAGTGCAAATATAAAAAATTGGTGAAGTTAGGAGCATGCGTAGAAACTGCACAATGCACACTCTTAATGCAGTCATTTTTCAGAATTTTTTCACCAAATTTGCAACATGGGCTTTTTGGGACCCCACCTCATGAACAGTGGCACTGTCATTTCATTACTCAGTCCCAAAAGGTGATTCCGCGCAGTAACCACGAAATCACCTTTCGGGACCGAGTAACAAAATGACAGTCACAGTGTTCATGAGGTGGGGTCACAAGAATCCCATGTTGAAAATGTTGTTCACAGTGTATATGCTGCCATTGGGAGATATCATCAGGTGATACAGCTTGAGTTTTCACTGTTATGCAGATGATACTCCACTGACTATGTACTTCGTGCCTTGACAGGTTGATGCGATCTCTATGCTAAATAGTTACCTCTCTGAGATCAAAGACTGGATAAGCTCAAGTTGGCCGAGACTGAACCTGGATAAGACAGGTGTTGTTGTGGACCCGGGTCGCCCGGGGTAGTGGGGTTTGGGGGCTGGGCACATGTCGGGCCTGTGGCTTGATGGTGTCCAGCTCACTACCTCAGATTGGGTGCGTAACCTGGGCATTATTTTTGATGAAGGCTTGACCCTGAAATCTCAGGTGTCAGCTGTGGTTAAATCCTCATTTTACCATTTGAGGAATATCGCCTGGGTGAAACACCTGGTTCCACCGGGTGACCTTCCAACACTGGTCCATGCCTTCATTACTACCCATCTTGACTACTGCAATGCCCTCTACCTAGGGCTGTCAGGGGTTGATATCTGCTGCTTGCAGTTAGTGCAGAATGCTGCAGCCAGGCTGTTGACTGGTACTTCTAGGATCAGCCACATTACACCTGTGCTGCGCGAACTGCACTGGCTGCCAGTTCAGTGGTGGATCACCTACAAGGTAGGCCTGCTTACCTTTAAAGCCCTACATGAACAGGAACCCTACTATCTGAAAGATCTCCTGACTCTCTACTTCCCCTATCATCCTCTCTGATCCACTATCGAGGGATTGCTAGAGATTCCCAGGGTTCGCCTAAAAACTTCTGGAGCTCGTGCTTTTTCATTTGCAGCACCAACCCTGTGGAATTCTCTACCTCATTGGTTAAGAGAATGCCTGACTGTCAGTAGTTTTAACACAGAAACATAGAATTTGACGGCAGATAAGGACTGCTTGGCCCACCCAGTCTGCCCATTTCCCTACCTGATGGATAAGCTGCAGTTCCTAGTTAACCAACAGCTTACTTTCTTCTACCCTCCAGTAGAAATGCTTTATGTCTGTCCCATGCATTCTTGAATTCTCCCACTGTTCTTGACTCCACAGCCTCCTCAGGAAGGCTGTTCCATGCATCCACAACCCTCTCTGTGAAAAAATAATTTATAACATTACCTCAGAGTCATCCCCCCTCTATCTTCAAATTATGCTCACTTGTTCTTGCAAATCTCCTTTTCTGAAAGATGCTACCCTCTTGGACTTTGTTTATTCCCTTGAGGTACTTGAAAGTTTCAATCATGTCCCCCTCTACCTCCTTTCTTTGAGGGTATAGATATTAAGCTGGTTTAGTCTCTCTTCATATGTCTTCTGGTGCAAACCCTGCACCATTTTGGTTTCCCTCCTCTGAACAGCCTCCACTCTGTTTAAGTCTTTGCAGAGATGGGGTCTCCAGAACGGCACACAGTACTCCAGATGGGGTCTCACCACTGTCTGTACAGAGGGATGACAACTTCTTGTTTTCTACTGTTGATGCCTCTCCCTATACTTTCCAGTACCCCCCTACCCTCCTTACTGCCGTCTCACATTGCTTGCCCACCTTAAGGTCATCTGATATAATTACTCCCAGGTCCCTTTCGATTTTTGTTGTTGTTAGTATCTCACCCTCCATTGTGTACTCTTCCACAGGGTTTTTGTTTCCCAGGTGCATTACCTTGCACTTCTTTGCACTGAATCTGAGCTGCCATGCATTTGACCATTCCTCCAACCTTGTCAAGTCCCTTTTCATCCTTTCTACCCCACCTTGTGTATCAACCCTGTTGCAGATCTTTGTGTCATCTGCAAAGAGGCATACTTTTCCTTCCAGGTGCTCTCCAATGTCACTTATAAAGACACTAAAGAGGACCGGTCCCAGTACTGAACCCTGTGGTACCCTGCTAGTTACCCTCCTTTCTTCACTGTGAACTCCATTTACTATTACTCTTTGCATCCTGTTGTCCAGCCAATCTTTTATCCAGACTACCACCTTAGGACCCACTCCAAGGCTGGCTAACTTGTATATTAATCTTTTGTGTGGGACTGTGTCAAATGCCTTGCTAAAATCTAGGTAGGCCATATCCACAGTCCCTCCCTGGTCTACTACTTTGGTCACCCAGTCAAAGAAATCTTTAGATTCATCTGACACAACCTTCCTGTTAATCTATGTTAAAAATGTATTTATTTTCATTGGCTTTCCCAGACTGATTTTAAATAATTTATATTGTTGTCTGTTTTTAATATTGTGGTTGTATGCTGTGTGCAGTGCCTTGACTTTGAAAGGTGCTATATAAATAAAGATTTACTTGCTTGTAACAAACTGAGCTAGATTAAGCTGTTGGTGGTATTTTTAGTGAATGGGGGAAGTTTGGCCAGGACACTGGAGAAATTTCCTTACATGCCAGTAGGGAGAACCCTTGGCCATCTGTGTCAGGATGGCCAGTGCTGCAGAACATCTGGATGGGATGGATGCTGAAGGTACAGAAGAGCAGGCCTCCTCTCCTGTTCCTATCTCTCAAGAGGCTAACGAGTTGGAAAATATAGCGGCTGAGTATAGATCAGCTGAATCCAGAGAAGACTTGATGGAAGAAAGTCAGGCTGTGAAGCTGTGTAAAAGAAAAGAGAGCATTGTTAAGCAAGGAAAAACTCAGAAAAAAGGAGCTGTGAGTAAACTGAAATCTGCTTTATCAAAAAAAAGTCGAAATTGCTGTTGGAAATTAAGAAATTAGAAAGGGAGCCGGCAGATCTCCCGTACAGAACTGATACTGTTAGCCACATTACACCTGTGCTGCTCGAACTGCACTGGCTGCCAGTTCAGTGGCAGATCACCTACAAGGTAGGCCTGCTTACCTTTAAAGCCCTACACGATTTAGTCACAGATGTACATGCTGCAGCATGACAAGGTCCTGCTGATGTGGCAGCAGGAGCACAGGCAGCGCTAAATTCTGAATGTATATTGAACTCTCCTCCTTTAGCGTCCGATGAAGTTATGCAGGTTGGCAGTTCAAACAGAGTGTTTTCTGTGTGCCAAAAGCCTGTGAAAGATTTACAGATGGACTTTCAAAGGCACCAAAATGTTCAAACAAATCCTGAACTGTTTGACTAAAGGAAATTGTTGGCTCTTGGTCTCCTGAGAAGGTGTTCACTTTTCCCACAAATAAAGGGCATCCTGGATGGAGCAAGGATAAGGACCATCAAAGCGGCTGCTCTCAAAGCTCCATTGCTCCGAATGTTATGGGATCAAAGAATCTGCAAATGGCAGAAGAACCAGGAGGCCTGAATTGGTCTCCGTAAAGGGCGTTAAGAAATGCTGGTTGGGAGTTGTCTGATATGGGGACTTGGTCACCGGACTCACAGGATCAGTCATACCTAAGAATGCTGGAAAAGGCAATGTGGCAAGTGGCCATCAATACTGTCTTGAGCTCCAATGATACACCCCGGGGTAAAGATTTAAATGTGACATTGAATGTATTAAATACTATTGATGTGCACAAAAGCAATGTTACTGAGAGACAAAATGAGGTACCATTGGACATTGTTTCCAGGGCTCAAAGTGAGCAGATAGAAGTAAAGGTTACTCAAAGTGTGGTTTAAGATACTGGGATTACAGAGCATAATTCCAGGACCTTGAGGGAGGGAGGGAGAGGTGGATGAATCCATCAGAGTAGGCCCTCCTATAGAAGTTATAAATAGGTTAATGGAGGAATATAATGATGCCCCTTTTAAGCTTTCAGATAAATTTCAAAATAGGAAAGAACCTGCTCCACACCATAATGCAGTGCAGATACTACATAAAGGAGGCTTACGAGAGGACCCAGACAGAGTTTACATTGCAAAGGTTCTACTGAAATGCCCCACGAAGTTTTTCTTCAGAGATTTTTGCCCTTATCAACCTTGGCAATGCTAACTTTGATGTTAGTTTCAAGAATATTTCTAGTCTGGATAGGTTTTGGGCATAATATAATGTTTGCAAAAATTCACCCCTCTGGACACCCTTCCATGTAATTCCTCTTATAAAGCCCACTATTAAAACTATAATGTTATTTATTTATTTATTTATTGAAAAGTTTCACCAGGTAAGGTACACCGAACAACAAGTTGCTCATCTCCCAGTACGACCTGGGGGAGCGGGTAGGGGAGTTACATAGTAATACGGAGTACACACAATAGCACAAAAGCAGTTTAAACAAGAAGCATTAAGGCATGGATTATAAGCATACAATGGCATGGAGTACAATAGTACACACAATAGCACAGAAGGGTTTACACAAAGGCATATAAAGCAAGGCTTAACAAGCATAAAGGCATGGGTAGTTACAAGGTAGACAAGGATTCAGCCTATTCTATAACCTAAAGGGTGAGGCAGAATAGTGGCTAAGGTATTCCAAACTTGTCTAGAGGCTTACAATATGAGGACTATTATAAAGAAAGATGAAAACAACGAGAGGGAAACTAAAAATGTGGCAAACAAAGGAGCTAGAGGCCAGTGGTGCTAGTCCCGCAAGCTGAGGAGAAAGTACCAGAGAGAGAGATTGATAGGGTATACTATCAAAGACAAGGAGGAGGAAAAAAGTCTAGTTGGGGCAGCGATGAGGGTAAGAGATGACTAATAGGAAGAAGGGTGAGGGACTGGGGGGGAGCTAGGGGCAGGTGCAGTTTACAGAGAGGAAATTATATAGTGCTTTGTTTAGAGAGCCTGGGGAGGAGGAGGAACGGATTTCTGTAGGAAGAGCATTCCACAGTTTAGGGAGCCGGTAAGAGAAGGGGGATTGGCCAATTGAGGAGGATCTCCGGGAACTGACAGAGTTCTGTGGTCATGGAATCATAAAAGGCGAAGTGATGTGGGGGGAGAGAGCAAGTGAGATGAGGAGGGAGTGTGCCAAGCCAGAACTTAGAGATGAAATTTGCACAGTGGTGCAGTTGCCTATTGGCTAGGGAAGGGAAGGTTAAAGCATGATACAGGTGACAGTGATGGATCGGGGAAGAGCATCCAGGGCAAACCGACAGAAGGAGTTGAAAAGTGTATCCAGGTTTGCTAAGGAGGTGGCAGGAGCAGTAGACGATATCACAGTAATCAATGATAGGGAGGATCATTTTTTGGATCAGTTCACGCCTTGCCTAAGTCAGGAGGCAGGGGCGGTTTCTGAATAAGGCACCAAGTTTGGGGTGAAATTTTTTTGTAATAGCATCTATATGGTCAGAGAAAGTGAGATGTTGGTCCAGCCATACACCCAGATGCCTGAAGGATGTCGTGGTATCTAAAGTTGCACCGTCAAGAGTAGTGAAGATGGGGACAGATGGGAGCCTTGACAGTTTCTGTCTCATGCCAAATGTCATGGTCACAATTTTTTTTGCATTTAGGAAGAGTTGGTGAGAGTGAAACCATTTCTGGACATTATTGAAGTCACTTTGAAGACTGGAGGCAACATCTAAGGGTGATGGCCCTGAGGAGAAAAGAACTGTATCATCAACATACATATGTATAGAAGATGAAGTAAAGACAGATGGAAGATCATTTAGGAAAATGGAGAAGAGGATCAGGCCTAGTATGGACCCCTGGGGGATGCCAGTACGTATGGGTAGAGGAGGAGATATGTAGTCGGATATTTTTACCGATTGAGAACGGTCATTTAGGTACGCATTGAACCAATTTAAGGCATGATCAGACAACCCCGCTGCTGAGAGGAAGCATAGAAGGAGGGAGTGGGAAACGGTGTCAAAAGCTTTAGCAAGATCAATAAAAATGGCAGTAGTGATGTGACCGCAATCCATGCCTGTCGGGATCGTATCAGTGATCCGGAGTAGTGAAGAGGTAGTAGAGTGGTGTTTTCTGAAACTGGATTGGTATTGGGTGAAGTAGTTGATGTCAGATAGGTATGAGGACAGCTGGGCTAGGACTAGTTGTTTCTGTAGTTTGGCTAACGTTGGGAGGAATGATATAGGGCAGTAATTCCCAGGGGAGGAGGTATCATCTCCCTTTGGGAGTGAGAGGACGATTGCATGTTTCCACCCAAGAGGAATGTCAGCTAGTTGAAATGATAGATTAAGAAGAGCAGACAGTGGGGGAGCAATAGCTGTAGCAGACAGGTTTAGTAACTTGGGGTCTAGTCCATCAGGAGAACTACCTTTGTTCGGGTTTAAGGCTTCCAAGGCCATCAGCATATCAAATGGTAGGATTTTAGAGAAGGAAAAACTGTGATTATGTTCAAGAACGAAGGGATAAATGTAGAGGACATCTTATTTTGGCTCCATCAACGCTGTGAGTTTCTTAGTACCCCTTCCCCTACATTAGACAGTCAACAAATTTGGGATGGAGGTTGGAGGATAAGGGTAAAATTATTTGTGAGTAACTCTGGTACTGTTCATTTACCTAGCACATTCTGTTTATGTAGGGATAGAGGTTCTATATTTTATGTTGGTCAGCATAGGTCATGTTTTAAATGTGGGTCGTGGGTGCACCTGAGCTCAGCTTGTGATACCATCAGATGTAGTCACTGTCTTGAATTTGGACATAGCTCTGCAAAATGTCTCAGTCTTTTTCAGTGCAATTTATGTGAACGTACTGGGCATGCATATGGAAGGTGTCCCTGGGCATCTCATAATCAGGATGATTGTCCTTCTCATGAAGGAATTATTAACAGAGCACAGTAACAGCAGGCTAAAAGGGTGGCAGAGTGAAGTCTTAGGGCAGGGATGGCTATACTAAGCAGGGAGGTCTCGGATAATATTAGCAGTAATCAAGACAAAGGAATGGACTCATTTGGTTATATTAGAAATGAAGGAGTAAACAAAACTTGAGGGGTAAACAAGGTGTGGGCTAAAATAGAAAAGAGTTGGAGCTTTACCTTCCATAGGGTCTCTGACCAAAAGAATGCATAAGACTTTATATCAAACATTTAAACCTCAGGGTGAATGACAAAAAACTGTCAATAATACACATAGAACTTAACACATGTGACAATATAATGAAATGTATAAAATGTACTCTTGACATAAGTGTAACAAAAACCATTTAATAAAAAAATTTAAAAAAAAAAAAGACAAAGTAATGGACACAGCACCAGAACATACTGTAGTGGTTGAGGATATGGTATCACAGGTAGGGCAGGAGTTACCCGAAGGTGCTTCTTCCTCAAACACAGCTGATGAGACTAGGATTGTAGCTAAAATGCCTCAACCTCCTGCTCCCCGGTAATATGGGTTTCAAAACAGTGTCACAAAATAGGACAAGGCTAGGGAAAAAGGTAAAGATACAGTCTGTCCTTGAGGGAAAAAACAAGGAGGATCGCCTAGATGATTGGAAACAGGGAAACACAGATGACCACAGATGCTAAAAAGCACCTGGTCCAATCAACATTCCTATCACTGGTTGACTATGCAGACTTCTTATACAGTCAGTGCCCAAAAGCTTCCCTTGATAAACTGAACCCGCTTTATCACAGAGCTATCAGATTTATAACAGTCCTTCCTCCTTCTACCCACCACTGCTTGCTGTATGCTGCCGTAGGGTGGTCCTCCCTCATGTTTAGATGAAATAGAAATGCGGCATTGTAGACTCTTAGAGCTGTCAAAAAAAGCTTCCCCAATATATTTTTGACTGTCTCCCGCTAAGCATGCCAGGAACTTATGCCTTAAGAAGTGCCTCATTTTTCACACTTTGTATTCCCAAGGTCTCTTCCCGCTTTGGTAGAGCGGCATTTAGCTTTGTACTGCCAACTTTGTGAAATAAATTGCAACAATCGCTGAAATTGAGCATACCCATCAGCTTGGATTCCTTTAAGACCTTATTTTCTCAAACTGTGAGGGAACACTGTGATTGCTTCCCTCGCTCCATAACCTATCCCGAGTCCTAGGCTCTCAGCTGCCTCCATGTAGACTAGAGCACTGCTGCCCTATGGATCCATCCCATGTTGTGAGAGAACCCTTTAATTTCTCTCAGCCCAATTAGGTTGCTATTGCACACTAGCTACCTGCATTCCGGCTTCGGACCACTACCTCCCTAACTTATGCTCTCCTGTCTCCACCATACCCTCACAGCTCCCCACCCACACTATTCCCTTCTGTTTTACTCTGCTGCTGCATTGAGTACCTACCCTATATTACCTGTTTCATATGATGTACTGTCACTGCTGTGTATAAATCAATTGTGTCTCGATATTATCCAGGCACATCCTGTAAATTAGTTCTGTATTTATTTATTGCCTTAATGATGTATTGTCACTGTTGTATGTAACTCTGTTTTTACTGGCCTTAACCAGGTCTGTCTTGTAAATGAGCTTTGCTCAATGATGTTCACCCTAATAAATAAAGATTTTGATTGATTGATTGAAACAAATTTGCCTTATTAGGATCAGAAACCACAGATAGGGAGTCTGAGGATGAGAGCACTGACACTTCTTCTTTGTTATCCAGCACAGATAATGAAGAAGGTGGGGGGGGGGTTGGATTCCATTGCTAAAAGAACTAGGCAGTGCAGAAAAGCAAGACTATCATGAGATTTCATAACAGAAAAAGGTTTAGCTGCCATATTCCAAAATAGACTCCCTTCCATAGCAACCATTAATGTAAATAGTATAAAGGGAGGGAAAAAATTAACCAGTACTATGTTCTCACTCCATGCAATAGTCTGTGATAGTATTTGCCTAATGGATATTAGACTTAAAACACATGCAGAATTACAGGCTGCATCTTGAGCCTGGCCATTTGGGGCATCATTTTGGTCAATAGGGACAGATTCCTGTGATGGAATTGGGATTCTCTCTGCTAATTCTGATATTAAAGTTACTAGGTTACTTGATATTCATCATGGGAGAGCTTTATTACAGTACTTCACTTATCATATGGTGGTGAACATTTTAGATTTGAGGGACATATACAGTATTGCCACCAACGAAGGCTTCTAGAGTAGCCTTATTTAATGAAGTACATCAATTCCTGCATACTTCTAGACTGGTGGATGGCTAAGGGATTTTAACTGTAGCCTGCATCAGACGGATAGGGGGTTACAAACTCCAAAATTATTTTGCGATTCTAGCACATTAAATCAAATAGTTCTCACAGCAGATTTAAATGATGCTTATCATAGTACACATTAGACATTAGACGCAATTTTAAGGGAAAGTTAAAGACCAGAATAGATTTTAGTTTTGTGTCCAAAATATTAAAAATATTGTAGACATATAATAAGGCTGTAGAATTTTCAGATCATGTTATGATAATATCAAAAATCTCCTCGAAGGATACTTCTAGATGTAGAAAGAGTAAGTGGAGACTAAATGACTCATTAATAACAGATCCTAAAATACAGAAATCATGACAAAGTAATTGGACAGCCAGATTATCTGTTAGTGACTGCTATGAGGATACCTTAGACTGGTGGGAGGATACTAAAGTGTCATGGAAAGATCTGTTCCAAAAGAAAGCCAATTCTATGCATAACAAAGAATATTTGCAGTATTTAGAACTTTGACATCAACTACAGCATTTCATTTCTTTGTCAGAATCAACTACCCAGAACTATGGGACTCAAATTCAAAATGTTAAAATCTGTATAATGAATATTCAATATAACAGGGCTATGTCCTTAGAACAAGAAGCTAGATTTGGTACTCAGGTTAAGAAAAACTCCATAGATCCTTGGTTTAATGTCTCATCTGAAAGACAGCACCTCAGAAGTGCAACATCCCCCTCATGCTGCACTGCAGTGTCAGTATTGGGATATTAATCCAAGTACCTGGTGTGGTGATAGAACTCATAGTCTTCTGATCTCCTGGCCTCAGAGGCGAGTGTGCTACCTGCTGAGCCACTGATATGTTTATGCCAACCTTAGCTACCTTATTAGGGTGGGCCATAGAATAAGTTACAAAAAATAATAGATTAAAAATTATTTATTTTGTCAGACTTAAGTATAGCAAAGAAAAAACTGTCTCAGAAATTACAAACTTGAATTGCACCATTTTATAAGCTAAACAGTATTCTCATTTCATCAATTTTTTTTAATTCTCTTTAAGCTCCTCATCTGGCCTTCTGACACCCTTCTCCATAAGGCCATCTCAAGGACACTCCTGCTGCCCACTAAACTCACTGTCCACTACCAGATCTAACAACAGACTGTCTCTGCAGGTCTGGCACTGTTTCTCACGGCGGGGAGGGGGCATGGTGCCAACAGGGAGAACTTAGTTGCCCTGGTACCACCAGGGAAAACTTACTGTACATGGCCAAGAGAGGTGCAGACAGTGCACAGCAGGGCAAGGTAGCATGGGAGAGCATCCATGAACTGCCATCTACCATTTCAGAGGCACATATTTCCTTGTTCTGCTGTTCTGTTTGACCCCCATCTCCTCTATGCCTGCACATGTGGCAACCTGGGAGGACATCTGGCAGTGCATGGTTATCCACCATGCAAAGGTCATCCCTATGAGTCTCTGGTGTAGCTGTGCTGTACAGCCCACTCTCCCTTGGAGGACAGTGTCCCTTGGATGCAATGAGCGGTCCCAGTTGACTTACATGCCTGCTTTCCCAGGCATAGGGCACAAACCCAGATAACCAGCTTGCTAAAGGAGTCCCCCACAACTCAGCACCATGGAGCTGGCCATCTCACTTCATTAATATGGATTCACTGCTCATCAGTTACACTGCCAATGTTCAACACTTGTGACCTAACCAAAACCAATAAATGAAGTATGTTCATTTAACTGCCATTAGCATCACAAGTGATGAGAAGTGAATAAAAATTCATGAAATAATACTGTTTAGATATTGAGTTAATCCAATAAAATGTTGCCGTTTCTGAGAAAGTTTCATTTCTGTATTGATTCATGTTATCAGTTACCTTATTTACATGCACACTGGAACCAGGTTCAGACTCCAATTTCAGTGGAATCAATGCTGCATTCCTCAATTGGAAGCTCATGTAAACTCATTCTGAGTTGGGTTCCTGTTTCAGTTGGAACCATGTTCAACTGCACTGGTTCAAAAACACTGATTATTTTGAACCCGGTTACTTTGTACATGTAAATCTGATTTGTGAATTGATTCTGCTATACTTACTGTTGAAACTGCTGCGAAAGGAATGCAACCAGATTCAAAATCCTCAATTGCTGTGCGTTTACATTCAATGGGAGTCAGTCACCTTGTAATCAATTCAGTTTGAATTGATTACAAGGTGACTGATTCCCTTTACAGTATATGTAAACACACAGCAACTAAATATGTTCATCCTCATCAATCCAACACCATGTAAACCAAGAAGGACTATAATCTAAATGAAGTGAGTTGATTACAAAGTAATTGATTCCCACTACATGTAAATGTAGCAAGTGGGGAATTATTACACATGGGTAATGTTCTCTCCCATTTGGGTAGTGGTGCAACCCAAAGCTGTGAACCAGCATTGAACCCTAAGGACATCAACATTCCAGATATAGCAGTTATCCTGTTTCTATTGTACCAGTGAAGTTGTAGGATGCATAGGACAGACTGCTCTGGAAGACTGGAATTTGTTCTGCTTATTATTTGGTATTGTTCTTCCGGATTGCACAATTCTTAGGCAAGTTGGGGCTAGCTGGTGACAGGGAGCACTCTTAATTTCCAAAACCATACCTGTCAAGCTGTGTCTTTTGAATTGAATAACCTGCTAGCTAACACCCACTCAAGTGCCTACAGTGTCTGAATGGGGACCACTTGCCTTTTGTAGGGTGTCACCCACTGGCATGTTTTACTTCTTGTATTTTAAAATGCATCTTATGTCTTAACAAAGTTGCCTGTTCCATGCTGAAATGTTGTACCTCAGATTTTGTTCAGAAGCCAAGTCAGGAAATCTCCAGGAAAGAGTAGTAGTGAGTGCAGGATTTTTTGTTTCCCCGATTACAGGAGGGGAGCCTCTTTCAAAAGAGAAAAGGCACCAGGACCAGGGGCATGCAAAGAAGCCTGATGGGGGCATTCAAGAGTGATGTGAGGATGTATTTCTTCACTGAAAGGGTAGTTGATTCCTGGAACAGAATGCCAGATGAAGTGGTGGAGGTTAGAGCAGTGGGGGGCTTCAAGCATGCATGGGATAGACATAGGGGTGTTTTATTTTCCATTTATTTATTTATTTAAGCAATTGGATTAATACCTTTGAGTAGACATGCTCATTTGCAAAGGTTCCTCATCATAAACTAAATCTCTACAATAAGCCTTTGGTACATAAAAAAGGAAGATTACAACAGATATCAATCAACCAGAAGTAGCAACCAGTGTACGCATTATCAGAGCAATCAGGATAAAACATAGGAGCACGGCACTGCATGAATTCAGAATTAATATCCCATTATGGCATTGTCAGGCATTTGGGATTCAGAGACAGTAGGAGAATAGTATTAGCATGGGGACAGCAGCATGGTTGGAGCTAGAGACCTTTCAACTTGCTTCAGTGATTAAGTTAAGCAGGTAAGTTAGAGTGAGGTGAGAGTGGTGTGGTTGCCAGGTGAGATGGGGGATGTAATTGTTTGGGGCAGCTACATGAGGTGCCAGGTGAGAGTGCCTTCAGTAGCTCCCTTTTGAAGTGTCCAATCTTGGAGGGTCCCAGGAGTGGCATAGCCAATTCATTTAACCATCAAGGGGCTCTGGCCACAAAGGAACGCTTGGCCAGACTTGTTCTGCAGTAAGGAACTGACAGGTTGCTGTGGGTCGAGTTTCTGCTAGCATAAGGACTTTGTGCAGGGACTAGGAGAGTTTGAACCCCTGAGGAGGTGAGGCCCGATAGTGCTTTCACCCCCCAGAATGTAGGTCTGATATTTTATTCTGTTGTGGAGGGAAAGTCAATTTGTGAGAACATAAAGTGTGCATGAGTGGGTGGTTCTGTTCACCCTGGTGACAAAGCAGCATGCTTTATTCAGTATCAGCTTGACCCTGCTTAGTACTGTATCCGTGGCAGCCCCAGAGACCATAATGCCGTAGCTGATCATGGGGAGGATGGAGCTGGTACCTAATACTCTTTTGGCCACAGTGGTAAAGTTATGCCTCAGTCTGTAGAGAGTACCCAGTTTTCTGTTGATGTTGCATACCAATTGATCAACATGGAGAGTGAAGGTGAGTGACTGGTCAATAGTGACACCTATGTATTTAGAAATTTCAACCTGATCTAGGGCAACACCATTTGAATTGAGAATGATGAGAGGGGAAATCTTGTTTCTCTTCTGCAAGCTGGAGAAAAGTGTAATCTTCATCTTTTTGTAGTTTAGAACTAGTTTATTTTGCAGGAACCACCCTTCAAGTGAGGCAAAACTGAGCTGCAGGTCATGGGAGAGAGCCTCCTGGCTGGGGCCACTTGCGCTGATGGCTGTGTCGTCTGCATAGAGTAACACCCTTGACTTGGGAAAGGCTAGGGGGAAGGTGTTGATGAAGAGGCTGAAGAGGAGGGGTCCCAATACAGAGCCTTGTGGTACCCCTATTGTAACTGGTCTGGAATCAGAGCATACTTCATTGATCCTAACTTGCTGTGATCTGCCAGTGAGGTAACTGTTAAACCATTTGATGGTGTCTGCAGAGAGGCCTAGTGTGTGGAGCTTAGAGAGCAGAAGTGTGTGGTTTACCAGATCAAAGGCTTTGGTTAGGTCTATAAAGATAGACCAAACCAGGTGGCCTTTGTCCAGGGTCTCATGAAGAAAGTTAGTATATTCGACAAGGGCCGTGGCGGTGCTGTGTAGCTTGCAAACCCCATGCTGCTAGGTACATAGGAGGTTGTACTGGCTAAGGCAAGATACTAGTTGGTCAGAAACCAGCCTCTCTAATGCTTTAGACAGGGGTGAGAGGATTGATATCAGCCTGTAGTTTGTGACTAGTGTGCGGTCTCCACTTTTGTGCACAGGGGTTACAAGGGCAGTTTTCCATAGTTGAGGGAATTGGGAGAACCTAAGGGAGATGTCAAATGGTTTAGTTAGTGGAAGGGCTAGCTCCTCCAGAGCTAGAGTGACTAATTTCATATCTAAGGTGTACCCTCCATTCTGGTTTTAGTCAGCACTCACTTGACGTTCTTGGTAGTGTCCTTGATAGTGACAGAATGGAAGTAAAACATTTGGAAATGAAGGTATTTGGCTACATCAGGTGAGTCTGTAGGACCGGTTGGCCTCCAGAGGGTTGGTTTGTTACTGGGGGAGAGTACGACACTGAAGTCAGTGAATGTGTTGTTAAATGCATTGGCGATCTCAGTGGGGTCAAGCATGGCAGTTCCATTTGTGTTGAGCATCACAAATGAGGTTTTGTCGCCCTTCCCCATGAGGTTCTGTAGGGAGTCCCAGAAGTTTTTCCCCCTACCCCAACCACTTGATTGTTGTTCCTTAAAGTAGAAGACTTTTGCCTGCCTGATCAACCTGATACACTGGTTTCTGGCTGCCCGATATTCCTGTACGTGTGCCGGCAAGCCAGATGCCTTGGCCCTGTGCCATAAGTTGACCCTGGCCCTCACATGCATGAGAAGGAAAGGGATAACCCACTTGGCTGAAGAACCTGTTACTACTCATTTTCTGAAAGGGGTGAATTTGTCTGCAAATGCATTGAATGCAGAGACAAAGTAGTCCAGGGCTTGGTCTATGTTGAGTGTGGAATCCAGGTGTCTCCAGTCAATTTGAGCCAAGTGCTTTTTAAATTAATTTACTGAGCCCTCCCTAAGTACCCCACTAAAGGTGGTTTTAGGGGGTGACATAGTTAGTTTGGTGGACTATGCAAACAGCTCTAGGGAATGATCACTTAGGACATCTGGCAACACAGTGACCTATTAGATAGGATGCAGGGAGGTGGGAGGGTCGACAGCGACCAGATAGTGTCTGCGGAGACAGAATAGTTGGGGAAAATCTGAGTAGACTAGGTTGGCTGAGCAGTCCTTTTCTGTCATTTAATTCTGTTTCTATGCTATCTCTGTCTACCAGCCATAATTCTCTACTGGCCATATTTCATGGGAGCGCCTCATGCACTGTCTTAGCCACTGCCACCCCTTACTACCTGGGGGAAGGACCACACATTCCCAATGGGTGCACATTGTGCTAGCAACGTTACATCACATCTGTGTGGTGTCAGCACATTTTCTTCAGTTGCGTGCATGCACCAGGTTGTCTGGTGTGGTCTTGCAGTTTGTGGTGTCGGCAAGCTCCGGAGGTCTGCGTACTTCAGCAACAGGGAATGCTGTTTGGGTCAGGAAGGGCTACACTCTACAAAGTCTTTTCAGAGGTCAGCACACTCTAGGAATCAGGAGCATTCTTCCAGTCAGGAAGGGCTACATTCTACTTTAGGTGACTACATTTTGGTTTGTCCTAGCTCTGATCCTTTATGTGCATAGAGAGCAGCCTACGGGTCAAGGGGCAGTAGCTGTATTAGGCAGTGATCAGAATTATACTTCTTTGTTTGAAGAGGACGATACTTCAGAAGAGTGGTGCTAGGTCCCTGCATGATAAGAGGGCAGTAATTTGGAAGAGCATTTCTAGCTCCCTGCATGATATTCCAGTGTAGGATCAGTGGCACCATAGCTTACAGGAGATCAGTTTTGTTCAACAGAAGTAAGACCTACAACAGGGTAATAAGACCATTCCCATAGGGGTCATGTGGTCCTTACTGTGTAACACAATCTAAAATATCTGTATTTTGGTCCCCCAGCTGAACCAACAGGCTGGGAGGAGGGGTGCACAAGTGGTACTGACTGGCTGTGGTAAAGCTGAGTTGCACAAGTCTATCATGCGCCTCTTAAATAAGATTCTTCATACTGATGACCTGGAGATCATCTCTGTGATGACACCTAAACCCAGAGTGGGCCCTTCAGATTGGGGGTGGCGCAATATAGGCACGTCTTGGTGCACCAGAGCAGACTGCTCCTGCTCACTTAAATTGCGTGTGACCCCCAACCTTGACAACAAAAAAGGCCAAGAGAAGAATAGTGTGTGTGTGTGGGGGGCTGGGGAAAATCCTGACCTGACAGCACCAGATCCGTCATAAGAGGAAGAGTGTCCCTCTGAGGAGGAGAGGGACGTGAACATAACCCAAGAAAAAGATTCTGATACTCCATTTGTTTGGTTGTAGATCTCTGTTCTATCCCATCATGGAGGCTTGGAGCACACTTCAATTAAAGGGGGTTCAGGATACAGAGACTCTAGATGTGAGCCTGTCCTGTCCACCTCAGCACTGAAGTGTTTTTTCTGACTTCTGGCAAAGTGCCAGATTATAGAACAAGAAGGGACAAGGGTAGACAAACACAGTTAGCAACACAGACACATCCAATGACAGACAAGGTCATATGTAACACCATCAAGCACATAACCATTCCTTTGGAAGGCTCAGAGGCTCTGTCTTATCACAACAAACAGTTGGCCACATCCTGCACGCAGATCTTCACTTCAAAGATCATCAACCCATGAGCAGCATTGGAGTCCTTCATTATTCTTGGTCATTTGTTTCCTGGGCTACTTCCTTGGGTAGTGCAGTCCCTTGGAATTCAGAGGAGCTGATAATTTCTTGCAGCTCATATCAACTGCCTCCCCTTTTAGGGGGGTGCAGCCCTAGACAGTCAACAGATGTCATGGCCTCTGCCTTTTTGGGGGATGCAGCACTAGACAGTCTACGGATGTCATCTCGTTCAACATATAATATTGTTGCGACTATGCAAAGAGTGTGACTTTGTCTCTAGGCCAAAGGTCAGGCATCTGAGACGAAGATAGTCAATATACCTTTTCACTGGGGAAATTGCTCATCGGCCTGGAACTGGATGGCATTTTGCACAGGACATTAAAGGATGGTTGTCAGTAGCCAGACAGCAGTAAAGGCCCAACCTGTCCTCAAAGGGTGGGGGAATGGCCATCCATGGCAGTCAAGGGGTGGTTTAGAGCCCTTGCAGCATTTTGGTAACCAGAGAAACAGAGGGGCCTACTGTGGCTTCAAGGACAATGGTAACAGAGATGCCTTTGCCTGCTGTTGCAGTGAAGTGCAGGAAGAAGAGGCAGATCTTCACAATGAGGATAAGTGGGCCCATCTCTGCCCTGACTGCAAAACATTTTTCCAGTGATGGGAACAACTAATGTCTGATAAGTGGGTACGGGAAATTCTGGCTCACTGCTACACCACAGAATTCTCATTGGTGCCCACGAGAGATAATTTTCTCCAGTCCATGATGCTTTGAGCCAGGTATTGAGAGAGACAGTAAGCTAGACTCTGGACCACTTGATCAATATGGAAGCCATATTCTGAGTTCCCTCCAGAAAGAGGGGCCTGGGTTTTTACTTGGTTGACTACATAGTCCCCAGGAAGTCAGGAGACCGATTCTAAACTTGAAGCAGTTAAACAACTAGTTAAACACTTGAAATTCAAGATGGAGTTTCTGCAGTCCATCTCTTGAGTGGTTCTTTGGGGGGATCCTCAGTGGCCATTAATGTGAAGGATGCTTATCTCCATATCCTGTTATGGCAATTACATCAAAACTACCTGAAACTGCGATTCAAAGGCACCACTTTCAGTACCAGGTCCCTCCATTCAGTCTGGCAACTGCACCAAGAGTGTTCCTGGACACCCTAATTGTGCTGGTAACACAACTAAGGCAGGAGAGGCATCAAGTATACCCCTATCTGGGTGATCTTATCAGAGCTGCGACATCTCAGATGGTGGAAAGATCATTGACAAGGAGTATGGAAGTCTTGGAGATGCACAGCTGGATATTCAATTCTGAGAAGAGTTTCCAGACTCCGTCCCAGAGTTCAGAATGCCTGGGTGCTGTTTCAGATGGACAAGCTGGTGGGTGGGTGGTCCTTTTCACATCTAGGAAGGAAATACTAGTCTGAGAGGTTCGGTGGCTGAGATCCTAGTCAGTAGCCTCTGACCACAGATTGCTCCGGGTTTTGGGTCTGATGATAATTGCAACAGAACTGGTGTTATGGGCCAGGTTTCATGTAAAACCTCCTCAGAACAGAATACTGGCAGTATGGTCCCTGACCTCAGAGGATGGCCAGACCTGACCTTTGCCTCGTACGGTGTTGCAGGCACTTGCACGGTAGGACAACCCTTTGCGATCTTTGCAAGGGGACTATTCTTGAAGACCTTCCAGTGTTTGATTTTGATTTCTGATATCAGTCCATTGGATAAGGGGTGGTCCTGGAGCAGATTTCAGTACAGGAAGTTTGGAGCTCTTGGATGTGGGGCCTTCAGGTAAATGTACTGGAAATGAGGGCAGTGCATCTAGCCCTGCTACTCTTCAGGACTGGGTTCAGTCCCAGACAGTGAAGGTGATGTCAGAAAAATGCCATCTCTGTAACACACATAACCATCATAGGGACACAAGATGCACAAATGACCAGAATTCTTCTGCCCCCATGGCAGTTCATCTGACAGGGGAACTGAAGGGACTTATGCAAAGTGTGCCTATTCTCTGGATTCTTCATTTGCTAAGGGTTCTGCAAGATCTGGCAGTCAAGAAGAAACTTCTTTCTGGTAGCACTATAGTGACCGAAAAGACTGTGTCTCTCAGATCTAGTGAATCTGGATTCCAGACACTGTTTTGACTTCCATTACGGGTGGACCTTTTTGGTTAGGGCCCAATTCTACTTCCAGATCTAGAGGTGCTACAGTTGGCATACTGACTTCTGAGAGGAGATTTCTGAAGCAGAGATTCTCCAAGAAGGTTACAGACACCTTACTGGCATCTAGAAAGGTTCCACCTGGACTGCATATGACAAGGTGTGGAATGTTTTACTTGGCTTGGGCCAGAGGTAGGGACATCAGGCCCACCAGGTATATGGTCCAGCAGATCTTGGATTTTTGGTCTAGCATTAAGCACCTTACTGGGACCATTCAGAGGACTTTCTCAGATGTTAGCCATTTTCTCAGAGCAGTCAACAGAAGCCTTCCATCCTTTAGGTCCTCAGTGCCTTTGTGAGACCTCAGCAAAATGTTGCTCACCTTGTGTAGGGCACCTGTTATTTTCATCGGTGTTGCTGGACATTGTGTCCTATAAGTTATCGCCTGATTGTGATTTGCTCAGCTGGGAGGACTGGCAAGCTCCAGGATCTCTGGCCTAAGGATCCTTACTATATTGCATAATGACGAGGTAGTGCTGGGTACAGTACAGTCGCTCTGTGCCCAAAGTCGCCACAGCCTTCCCTTTGAAGCAGGAGGTTTGTCTGCCTTCTTACTGCCTGAAGCCAGCGAATCCACAAAGGAACAGTTTCATAAGCGGGACTTGCATAGGCCAGTCAAGACATATTTAAAGAGAACAGAAGAGTTCAGGCAATTGGAAAGTTCTTTGTCTGTTGTGGGCAGCAAACAGGGGCAACTGGAAGCCACTCTAGCCATGTAGGTAAGGTTCTGTATCACTAAGGCATATGTAGTAGATGAAAGAGGGCCCCTGCCCTGATGAGGGCATATCATGCCACAGTCCTTGCCATGTCCTGGTGGAGAGATGGGAGGCTTCAGTGAGCCTTGCAAACTCCTATGGCCCTTCTTTCATTCTTTCACAGAGCTCTACAGATGTGGTGTCCAGAGGTCTGATACTGCATTCAAGCACAGAGTACTACAGGCTGTGGTTAGTAGATGAGTCCTGTAGTTTATCCTTATTGGTCATATATGGGACAGTATTCTGCCCCACCCTACTGAAGATGGGTACTGCTTCTCAGAACCAGTATATAGTAATTTCCCATTGCCAATGTGGAATGATACAGAAAGGAGAAACTCCTTCATACCTACCGTAATTTCATTTTCTGTTAGCTCCCAATTGTTGTCAATGGGGCCTCCCTCTCTCTGGAGTCAGTGACTCTTCTTGGAAAATACTGTCAGATATAATATGGAAATACATATTTCAGACAAGGTTATTATTGCAGCTAGGCAGGCTTCAGGATTCATCTGCTACCCATGGGCATCAGAGTATAATTTCATTGTTTGGCATGATTGGCCAGCATGCTAATTGTGTACATCTTTGGAAATTATGAGGGTGCAGACCAATCCAGGTTAGCAGTCTCTTGTAAGTAGAGTCAAGTTCACATGTTCCTTTGTCAGCTGTTCTGTGTTTTCAGTTTTGGTAACAATTTCTTCACAGACCAATGTCAGGCAAGAAGTGATGCAGACAGTTCCTGACGAACCAGTGGGCATGATGTGAGGGTAGATCAACTAGGTTACCTACGATGCTCCTTCTAAATAAGGTAGGCTGCCTTGCCTACTGCCTTGTCGCACTGATCAGCAACCTTGAGATCATCAGAAATTATCACATCAGGGTCCCTCTCTTGCTTGGTAACTATAAGTAACCTCCCCCCCCATCTTATATACAGACCCTGGTTCCTCACCCTAGGTGGATGAGTTTGCACTTTTTGGCACTGAAACCCATCTGCCACTCCCTAAACCACTCCTCTGGTTTCCCCAAATCCTTTTGCATTCTCACCACCCCCTCCTGGGTGTCCACCATGTTACAGATTTTTGTGATCTGCAAAGAGACATACCTTCCCCTCCAGTTCCACAACAATATTACCTTTAAAGATATTGAAGACAACAGGACCCAGTATGGATCCCTGTGGTACTCCACTGGTAATTCTGTCTTCCTCAAAGTGATTGCCATTTATCGCCACCCTCCACCTCCTGTCTTTCAACCAGTTAGATACCCAGCTTACCACTTTGTCTCCACCCCCCAATGTTGCTCAGTTTCTTTATTAGCCTCCTGTGTGGTACAGTGTCAAAGGCTCTACTGAAATCCAGATATGTCACATCCACTGCCCTTCCCTGATCCACTTCACCAGTTACCCAGTCAAAGAAATTGACCTCCCCCTGTGAAGCCATGCTACTGGTTATCCTGCAGCCCATATGTCTTCAGGGACTCCATTCATTTCCCCACCACTAATGTGAGACTGACCGGTCTGTAATTACTAGCCTCCTCTGTGCTGCCACTCTTGTGCAGAGGGAATGCATTGGCCCTACTCCTCTCCTCTGGAACCACCTCTGTCTCCAGTGAGGTGCTAAATATTTATTAGAAACTTACCCAGATTTCAGACTACAAACCCCTTCTTAAAATCCTAGGTCCCAGCACAGGGGTGCATACAGTATCTTTATCGACTGCAGCTTGTCTACAGAAATGGTCACTGATTCTGGCTGTATGTCAGTATGATTTTTAATACAAAGCTTCAACCAGCATGGTAATGCAGATGGGTCAATGTCAACTCGCTCCCGTCTCTTCAATCCGCATCAACTCGCTCCCGACAACTCGCTCCTGATTCAGTTAGCTCCTGCACTACACACTTCTTGCAGTTTCACTCCCATTACAGAATTTCTCTGTAATACTGTCCATTAGCTATTTCACAGGGGTTTAAATCTCTTTCTCATCAATATTCAACAGTGTTATAGACTTCATTTCCTCTTTACATAAGAGACTATTCACATGTTTCTATAGCTTTTTACCATAGCATACCAGAGCATTCCCTTTAGCATTTTTATATATTTTTTTCTGAACACAACAGAATTAGTCATTTTGTACTGTATTTCTTGTGCTGCTTTAGAATATTGCGACGTGCCCTGAGCACTGGGGATAGGGTGCTATGCAAATAAGAATGCTTCGCCTTGCCTTCCTATTATTGGTGTAACCCCCAGTGGCATAACCATGCATACTTATTGTACGCCATTGCGTACAGAAAAAACCTCCCGTAAAAAAAAAAAAATTGTCTGTTTAAAAAAAAAAACAACTTCCCGCCATTAAGACCCAAGGTCTGAAATCAGCTGGGGACGCTACGCATCACCACCAGTGAAGTCAAGTCCATCACGTGCAAGTGTTTTTTTTTTTTGGCCTGGAATGCCTCCCACTACTATAGCCAATCAGGTACTGTTATTTTTCCACTGCACGCACCTACGCGGGGATATCAACTTAGAAGAAGTCGTTAAGCCACCATTCTGTTTGCAGTATCTGTGACCGTTAGTGCTGTAGCTGCATCTGCTAGTCCCGACTCCCGAGCTGACTGATGATCCAGAGACTGCGAGTCTGTGACCGCACTGCACCCATCCCAATCGACCACTTCCTCGATTACTCGAGTCGTACAGTGTCAGTTGAGTACTGATTTTGGCTGTAAGTACCAGAGAAAAATTCCACTGTTTCCACACAGTGGAGTAGCCAGCCTTTTAAAAGTCATAGGACAGGGACCCACTAATGGTTACATGTCGGCATCTACTGCACAGAATGTCTCTCAGAGTTCACTGTCAGCACAAAGGGGAAAGAGCTGTCAGTTGTGACTGGTCACGGGGCACTGCTGGTGGGGCAGGGGGTGGCCAGGGACCCGCAAAATTTGGAAGTGCAGTCAGTCATTTCCATGGGTAATGTAGACTGAGACTGGGAGGTGAGATGGGTAGATTCCACAGAGAAAGTCCGTCCCGATGCCACTTTCGATGCGGCAGGTACTGGGTACAACTAGTCACAAGCCCGAAGAGCACCTCTGGACCCAGACCACTCCGACTTTCTGCTCCACTCTCTGTCCCCGTCCACTACTCCACAGTCAGGTCTCCTTTTTTTTTGGTCGCCGATCTCGGGACAGAGATGGATCGGCGACGTTGATGCCTCAGTTTCCAAGCCCACTGTGCCTAGGACTAGCCACACATGCAGCTACCACCAGTGCGAGCTCCTCGTCCCGAGACTGCAGATCGCAGGCTGTCGGTGATGGAGCTCCCAGACCCATCCCAGTACCAGTCTGCTCTGCACAGCAGTGGCGTCATGCCCATGGGGCCCGAGGGGGCATGTGCCCCTCCCCCAATATTTCAGACCAATGTTTAAAAAAAGAATCTGCATATCTGCAATAAAATGCCTGAGCTCCAGGCAATGCTAACTGAGGGAGCAGTGGATGTGGCAGCGGTTACTGAGACTTGGGCCACTGCAAGACATGACTGGGACCTGAACCTGGAGGGTTACACTATGTTCAGGAAGGACAGGGGGGAGGGAAGGGGAGGAGGGGTAGCAATGATAGTCAAAAACTGCATTGGCATTGGGGGAGTAGACGAGGCGGAGGGAACCGTGGAGGCGATTTGGGTCACCTTGATAACAAGGGGGCAAGACTAAAAATAAGAGTGGCGAGCAGACCCCTGCCCCATGGAGGAGCTGGAGGACAGTCTGGTGGCAGATGTTAGAGACACTGCAGACTGGGCAGAGGAGCAGTGGTGGTGTTGGGGACTTAAACATGCCAGGAACAGACTGGGAGACTATGACATCCTCTGTGACCAGGGAACAGAGGTTGTTGGATGTCTTTCAAGGCAGCGTTCCTAACTCAGCAGGTGAGTGAACCGACCAGGAGGCATGGGTACTGGATGTGGTCTGGCAGACAGTGACCAGATTGGGGCCTGAGGTAAGGGACCCATGGCGGGGAGTGACCATGCCACGGTCTGGTTCTGCCTGGACCTAGGAGGGTAGAAGGCTGCACAAAGACGGAAGTAACCGACTTCAGGGGCGGATTTAAGGAAATGGGAAGGATCCTAAGGAGCATTTGGATGGGATTGGGTCAGACATGGATGCTGATAGTAGGTGGGAAATCATCAGAAGAGGGGTGCAGGATGCTACCAGCACCTGTGCAAGAGTAAGACGAAACTGCAGTAGGGCCCAAAAACCCTGTTGGTGGACCAGGGAGGTCCAGGAGGTGGTGCGGGGAAAGAAAGCAGCCTATAAGCAATTTAAGTGCTCAAGAAGTGAAAGGGATCGAGGGGAGTACGAGCTGATGGCTAGAAGGGCCACTAGAGTGGTGAGGGCGGCTAAGGCAAGGAAGGAGCAGAACCTGGCCAGGGAAATTAGGAGAGGGAACAAGGGGTTCTTTAGATACATTGGGGAAAAATGAAGGGTGAAGGGGCAGATTAGCAGGATTAAATCAGGGGAGAGATGGGCACAAGACCCGGGGGAGCAGGCTGAGGTACTAAATGAGTACTTCACCTCAGTTTTCACCAGGGAAAATGGGGGTGCTGCATCATACATGGGAGGAGACAGAGATACTGAGGAGGGGGGGACCCTTACCGATCGGCAGGTCTGGGGAGAGGGGGAGGCATCACTGGCAGGTGGGGGGAGGGCTAAGCAGGGAGAAGAGGTACCGGAAGTGGAAATCACAGCAGAGAGAGTGAGGGAAGCCCTCAGCTCCCTTAAGACGGAGAAAGCACCGGGGCCGGATAAATTACATCCCAGAGTGCAGAAGGAACTTGCAGATGTCCTGGCGAACCCCTGGCAGAGCTTTTCACCATCTCTCTGAGGACAGGGTGGGTGCCCCAAGACTGGAAGGTGGCGCATATAGTGCCTATCCACAAGGGGAGATCAAGGGAGGTGGCAGGGAACTACAGGCCTGTCAGCCTGACATCAGTGGTGGGCAAGGTGATGGAGAGAATTGTCAAGGAGAGGCTGGGGGGGACCTGGATAAGTCAGGGTGCCTGGACGATAGACAGCATGGATTCATCCCGGGGAAATCGTGTCAGACAAACCTGGTGGAGTTCTATGACTGGGTGACAAGTGCCTTGGACCTGGGTGAACCAGTGGATGTCCTCTTTCTAGACTTCAGCAAGGCATTTGACTCTGTTCCTCCACGTGGGCCTGTTGGATAAGCTGGGAGAAATGGGGTGGTGAACCAGGTGATCAGATGGATAGGCAATTGGCTCCAGGACCGGACCCAGAGGGTCGTAGTTGGTGGGATAGTCTCATCCCCAAGGAGGGTCATTAGTGGGGTCCCACAGGGATCAGTCCTGGGCCCCTTCTGTTCAACGCCACGATCTGACATAAGGACAGGAATCAGAGTGAGATGAGTCTCTTTGCAGATGACTCAAACTGGGGCGGTGGTGGATGGGGAGAGGGAGGGTGGCCCTACAGGGGACCTGGAGGCTCTGGAAAGATGGTCTAGAAAGTGGAAGCTGAGGTTCAATGCATGAAATGGCACTCCACCTGGGGCCAGAAACCCAGGCCAAGTGTACACCCTGGGGAATGCTACAAGTCTCGATGGCTGAGAGGGACCTGGGGTGGTGGTGGATGTCAAGATGAACAACTCTGAGACTTGTAGGAGGCAGCAGCCAAGGCCAACAGGATGCTGGGATGCATCGCTAGGGGATCACCTCCAGAAGGAGGAATGATACTCCCTCTGTATAACTGCTTGGTGAGGCCGCACCTTGGTACTGCATGCAGTTTTGGAGGCCACACTTAAGAGGGACATTAACCCCTGGAGAGGGTCCAGAGGAGGGCAACCAAAATGATTTGGGGCTTGGGGGACAGGACCTATGAGGAGAGGCTCAAAGAGCTAAATATGTACACATTGGAAGAGAGAGAAGGGACCGGGGGGACATGATAGAGGTCTTCAGGTACATGAAGAGGGTAAATAGGGGAGGAACAGTCAGGGTGCTTCGAAGGAAGGAGGAAGGGGCCACTAGAGGCATGGGTGGAAGCTGGAGGAAGATTCAGGGAGAAAGGAGGAGGTGCTACTTCACTGAGAGGGTGGTGGAGCCATGGAATGCACTGCCTAGGGGCTGGTGGAGGCAGAGACAGTGGAGGGTTCAAAGGGGTGGGACAGGTACAGGGAAGGGTTCTGGAAGCAAAATCCAATGCAGAAAGAAAATCCGAACTGGGAAGGAGAAGCCAGAGAAGGCGAGGGGACAGCAAGGTCAGCACCCAGGGTGGGGGCTGACCAAGCGAGCAGACACGAAGACCGTTAGGCCCTATTCTGCTGGCATTTTAGTATGTTAGTATGTTATTTTATTTTCCAGAAATTGGAAGGCAAAAACAATCAATGCTTTTTCACAGTCTTTCATTGTGAGGGTGGGGGTTGAGGTCAGGCCGTTGATCCGATCTGTTCATTAATTGACCCGATGCTTGTTTCTGGCTGTGGTGTGATCAGTAGTTCATGCTGACAATCAGTTTTCATTGACTCACTTGACCTTTTGTTTTTGTTGTCAGTTCGGCATGAACTCTCATTGGCTCTGTTAGGCTTAGCCAATCATAATTTTACACAGGGTAGATGACGTGCCGCACAGCAAACTGCCCTTTTTCTGGTACCATCTCCACTGCAAGTGTGAGGAGCTAAGAGTGAGGAACAATTCATCTTGTCCAATGGAGACTATCTGTATTTTAAGCAACTGCTGGGAGAGGCACACCAAGATATAGCAACATTGACTTAATTCATCTCTCTCTGACAGAATTAAAAACAAGATCTGTAGAAAAAATCGGAGGAGGGTGGAAGCTGAAAGTGTTTCCTGCTTGCTTGGTCGAGAGAGGTTGGGGACTGCTCTTTTTCATCAATGGGGAAAAAAAAAAACAGGACATCGCAACAAAATGAGCACAGCCAGCCAGAGATCATCATCTGGGCCTGCACTAATAGAGAGTCAAGGCAAGATGCTGCTTAATAATGAATGAATTTATAATAAGTTATTTATTCAAGTAAATGTGTTTTCTTTATACCTTGCTCACTGTGATAAACCCTTGCCAATGCAGCACTGCATCATATACCCCCCCCCAAGTGATTCACATTTCATGGGTCTGATCAGATTTTGAGCTGTAAAAGTCACTGACCCACACACCTCAGCCTGACCTGCTAAGCCCCAGCTTCCCATTCTGTGCATCTAAATCCTGTGGATATAATAGAGTGCAGGCAGATTAGTGGGAGAATGAGGATGAACGACAGCAGGTGGTATCTCTGATATAAACTGCAAAAGTAATAAAAAAAAAAAAATGTTACGGTTGCTGTGATGTTGAGAGTTCGACATGGAATCTAATTCTCCAAGGAGCGGGGAGAGGCGGAAAGGCTGGATTAACCCATAAGCCAATGACGCCATGGTGTAATACTTTCAGTTGTTGTCACTTTTTACTCAAAGTATTTCAGAACTACACACAAACCCTGCTAAATTTTGTGAGTTTTAACATGGGGGGGAGGGGCAAGATGAAAAATGTTCCCCGAATTCCAGTAATTCTGCAGTGTTTAGGCTTCACTACTGAAATGAAGCAGTCAGAGCAAAAATATCCTGTTTCAGTCAGTTCTGTTTTTTTTTTTTTTTTTTGTTGATTGTTTTTTGTATCGCTGTCCAGTGGGGCAGATGTACTACCTTCTGGCCATACTGGTCATCGGCTGCTTGGACGGGGGGGTTGCCCTTAGTTTCCTCCCAGTGTGTTCCCCTCCCTGTTGGGATGTGAGTGTGTCCTCCCCCTGCCGGGTAATTGGGTAGAAACATGAACCTACTGTAAATGAGATGTTGCATGTAACTTGGCTAATGGGGTAGATCAACAGAAACAAATGATTAAAAAATCTGTTTTGTGGCCAGTCCTGTGGAACAGTGGTGGGGCTACCACTTGCCATGCCAGTGATATTAGTTTGAGAGTGAACTCAAGTCATTGAGATCAGCCAGGAGGGTGGATGGATCGAGCACCTGAGGAACTGCCCTCCTCTCACAGGGTGGGTGGGTTGTGTTTCCTGCAATGTGCCTGATAACTAGTGGAAGCTGGTAGTTTGGAGGCCTAGGCAGGCATAGAATGCCGACAAATTTGTACATTAAATGTTCTGGAGAGGGCATCAGTAGGGAATCCTATCACTGAAAAGGATGAGGAGTGGTCCCCTGCAGGCAGGGCACAACCAAATGGGCACCCGGACTGGATCCGGATTTGGAGGGGCTAGGGTAAGCCACAATGACCCTGCCATGAAGGGTTAGTTGTGGGAGTAACTGGGGTAAGTCCCAGAAATGGAAGGTGACTGGGGTGGGGGACCATCTGGATGGGGGCCAGTGAGACAACAAAGGGTGAAAATACAATATAATACACAAATTTTTTTATTTCAGCCCAATGGCACTGGTGGTAGCGGCTTGCGGTACCTTGCTGCTGAAGTCCCATGTTTGCTACCCAAACCTGAATCACAGCTACAGGTATCTCAGACACTCTTGAACTCTTCAGGGATAGTATTGCTCACCCGGAGGCAGCAGCATGTGGTCTAGCTGCTAGAGCTCAGGCTTAGAAACTAGGAGACACTGGAGACTACGGTTCAAACCCCACCAGAGCTGTTTATTGATTTATTTAAAATTTAATGACTAGGATGGGCACACTAAGCCAGAGCTAATTTCGGGAAATCGGGAGTGAAAATATGAAAAACTGGTGAAGTCACGAGCACGTGTAGAAACTGCACAATGCATGCCCATAACGCAATTATTTGGGGAAATTCTTTAACCAAATTTTCAACATAGGCATTTTGGGACTCCACCTCATGAACAGTACAGCACTGTTGTTTCGTTAATCAGTCCAAAAAGGTGATTCTGCACTGTGACAGCTAAATGACATTTTGGGAATGAATAACGAGATGACAGTGCATGTGTTCCTGAGGTGAGGCCCAAGGAACCCCATGTTGAAAATTTGGAGCCAAAATTCAAAAACAAATGGCTGAGATATGCACCTAAGTTGAACTCCCCCATTTATGCCATTATGCAGCTTACCGGCATTTCTTCAGTTCGCGGTCGACTTTGAAGAGTCCAGACGTGTTCCTGCTCTACCGAAGATTAACTATCTGTTTCCTTTCTATTTTTTCATAGATAACTATTGCTGTTGGAATATTCTAAAGCTGATGGCATTGAGCCACCATCCCCTACTACCAGGAAAGTCTGCCATCCAGCCACCCCACACGGATGAACAGTAAGGTAACAGTGTTTATTTGTAGTTGAAGGATGATTCCATGTTCATGAAGTACAAATTAGTGGCGGGATTGTTAAATTAGTTTGATAATGTAAATTTTGGGATGAAATAATACTGTTATGCATGGAATTTCATGGCTTTAATATAGAGGAGAATGTATGGTCTTTACTTAATAATCCTGCTGTAAACACTTCAAGAGGTTGCCATGACATTGTAAACTGCGAGGGACGTTCGAGAGGTTTTCAGATGTCATGGGAACCTCTTGAAGTGTTTACAACATGGTGTTTTGTAACTAAACAGACCATACATTATATTTTACACTGTATGGGCTACCAATATTGCGTAATCATGGATTGAATTATTTTACTGACTTACTTTGCAATATTTGATTGTTGTGAACATTATGTTTTGTTATACCAATTTGGGCAGGCCCAGCCATCAGCTTGCCTGCTTTCTACCACCACTGATGGACCTTCAGTGGTGGTGGAAAGCAGACAGACTGATGCCCAGGGCTGCCCAATGTGTTCAACCTCAAGCTGCAACACGACACAAGGTTTCAGTCTCACCATTTATTCGCGCTGTCTCTGCATGTCCGTCAAGCCCCGGCCATCAGCTTGCCTGCTTTCTACCATCACTGATGGTCCTTCAGTGGGTGGTGGAAAGCAGACAGGCTGATGCCCGGGCTCTAATGTGTTCACCCTCAAGCTGCAACATGGCAATATAAGGTTTCAGTCTCACCATTTATTTCACTGTCTCTCTAAGAAACAGTTGCTTTCCGGGTTATTTAGCTTGTTCGTTTCTACCATCACTGATGGTCCTTCAGTGGTGGTGGAAAGCAGACAGGCTGATGCCCGGGCTGTCCAATGTTCAGCCTCAAGCTGCAACATGACACAACAAGGTTTCAGTCTCACCATTTATTCGCGCTGTCTCTGCGTGTCCGTCAAGCCCCGGCCATCAGCTTGCCTGCTTTCTACCATCACTGATGGTCCTTCAGTGGTGGTGGAAAGCAGACAGGCTGATGCCTGGGGCTGCCCAATGTGTTCAGCCTCAAGCTGCAACATGACAATACAAGGTTTCAGTCTCACCATTTATTCACTCTGTCTTTGGCAACTTAATTTGATTTCAAAAGGAATGGGGGTCTTTTGGTATTCACCTCTGGACCCTGTGAAGTCAGGTAACCCAGCTGTGAAGTCACCCAGCTACCATCGTTGAGGTAGACCACCCTTCAGCTGAGTTCCTACTCTCTAATCACAACTGCATCTGCCTTAAATGTCATTCCTTTATAAAGGCAGCAGCAGCCAAAATAGGATTAACATGTCCAGTTGTCTGTGCAGATGAATTGTGTGGAGGTAGGCAAATGAGAGCCATAAACGTCCTTCACAAAACGTTCAAACATTAGCTTAGCTGCTCACCCATGCTCATTAGCAAGCAAACAAATGACGCGCCTTCAATTTTACTCCTAAGTACAGGTTATTAGTTTTTGTAATGTAATGATAAAAATATTATAACAATTGTACTCTATAGAATGTTGCCAGTGATCTTATATAGACTAATGCACTATGAATTCAAATTAGAACAGAGCAATACTACTTGGAGCAGTGTCACAGAGGCAGTGAAACTAAGTGAATAGAGATGGAGTGTGAAGGACAAGCGCAGGAAGTCGCCAGTAGACAGACAGGTAATGCGTCTTGTAAGGTAATATGGACAATTGAAAGGGTTGTAGAGAAAGTATTAAAATTTTACTCTGTAACTTGGTGTTACCACTTTATTAGTCGTGGCCCATTATGCAATGTAACACACCATGGGTGTAGGTGTAGTAGTAGTAGTAGTAGCAAAAAATAAAATTTAAAACCATTTTTAAATAAAATGGATCTTGTACTGCATAGTGCAAGTGCACATATTGCACACAGCATTTCAGCTCATCTTCATTTTGTATTAGAATAATTATATTGTCCCATCCTATACCAGCTTCAATTAAGTTACAACTTGCAGTTCCATGTGATCAGCACCATGTAGTATCCCATATCCAGTAATGTAGATATTGCCATCCTATTTTATGATAAATAACTAAGCAAAAAGATTGCATATTTAGTGGGCAGTTTTAAGTTGTATAGTCTAAAAGATTTAAATGTGTATTACCTCTAGGTAGAGGGAAGCGTACAGGAGCAACTTTAGAGAAGTTTGGCTTCAAGATAAAGGAGAAGGCAGGCAAAACGAGCACAGATGCTACTTCCACTAGTGAGATTCAAAAGCCATTAACAGACTGGTCTAATGCAGCAGAAGTAATAGATCGACATAAAAAAAACAAAGAACATCAGGACTCTCTATGTCAGACTGATAGCTTCATTACAGTAGCACAATGTGGAAAACCTAACACATGCCAACAACTGTCCAGAGCTTACCATGAAACTCTAACTCGAAATAGACACATATTGTCTCAGATAATAAAAACAATAATACTATGCGGTCGTCAGAACATTCCTTTACGTGGTCATGTCCCAGAAAAAAGTAATTTCATGGCAATCTTGCATCACGTTGCTGAAAGTGGAAATGATCCTATTTTACTCTGGCATCTACTTGACCCACAGCATAAAAATGTCACATACCCTATTGCCAGCGATTCAGAATGAGTTAATGCATCTTATCGAACTGCAAATTCAAAGGAAAATAATTGCAGCTGCACAGAAGAGTGGGCCCTGGGCATTCATGGCAGATGAGACTACTGACTGCAATAAGAAAGAGCAAGCCACACTCTACATTCGCTTCATTGAACGAACTGACAATAGAGTTACTATCCATGAGGACTTCACTGAATTCATAGAAGTGCATTCCACTACTGGTAAGGACCTTGCCAAAATATTTTTAGCAAGTATTACTGCGTGGTCTCTAGATATTAATAAACTATGAGCTCAAGGGTATGATTCTGGGAGCAATATGTCTGGGCAGTATCGTGGAACTCAACAAATGATTCAAGAAGTGACTCCTTCTGCAGTTTACTGAATATGTAAGGATCACAGATTAAATCTTATAATTGTTCATGCTTGCACAATCCCTCTAGTTAAAAATATGTTGGGCACAACAAACAAAGCTATTGTAACAACTAGCAGTAGTGTAAAATGACACAATATTTATCTTGAAGAATTCAGAGAATTTGGTGATCTACTAGACATGGAAGATGGTGAACAGAATCAAGATGATGGTATAGCAATTCCAAGAGCAGGTGACACTAGATGGATCAGTCATGCAAATTCATTGAAGAAATTCAGGGATAGATTCATAACAGTTATATCAACATTAGAGAAGATCTTTGAATTTGATGGGGATGCAGACAGAATTCTGTATTCATTAATGAAATTTGAGTACATTATTACCCTTGTAGTTGTAGGTGATATTCTTCAGTATTTGGTTCCACTTCATCTATTTGTTCAGAAACCTTCCTGTGATCTACTTCAAATGGTAGAAGAGGCAGAAACCCTCATTCGTGTACTCTCAGATTGCAGAACAGACGATTATTACGAAAAATTGTTCACAGAATTGAGTAACCTTGGTGCTAAAGTCTTCATAGAACCTTCCTTGCCCCGTGTGTGTGGACAACAGATTCATCGCAGCAATGCACCATCAAGCACTCCTCTAGAACACTACAGATGTAACCTGTTTTACCCATTTATTGATCACGTATTACAAGAACTGAAGGAACGACTTCCTGATGGCAAAGAAAGATACGGTGCACAGATGCTAATACCAAGCAAACTTCAGCACAATGAAATGAACATTCATGACATTTTAAAGGGATTCGAACAAGACGTCTCATTGACAACTGATGAGATAAATAACGAATTTACTAGATGGAAGGCTAAGTGGTCAGATTCAAAACAGTCCAATAACTTGCCATCAACACTAATTGACATCCTAGATCATATTGACCCAGAATTGTACCCAAACATCAGTCAAGTACTGACTACCCTGGCAGTTATGCCTGTGAGTGTTGCTACACCAGAAAGAAGTTTTAGTTGTCTCAAACGGGTTAAAAACTACTTGCGCTCAACTATGAAACAGAACAGGTTTACAAGTTATGCACTCATGAACTTGCACCCTAACATTTCTATTGATGTTGATGAAGTAATCTGAGACTTTCATCTTTGTGGGGGAAGGCGAATGTCTGTCTTGCTTGATCCATCATGTAGTGGCAGTAGCAACACCTCAGAATGTAGCCTGGGTGGAATTGCATTATGCTGAACCACTGTTTTTCACATTTTGCTATGTTTTTCACACAAACTTACCAAAAGGTAGTTTATAGAGCAGCGTGATTACACTGATGCTAGTTATACAAAAAGCTTTACTTTGGACCTGTAATAGCAGCAAATATCATGCCCCACCATTGCGTTTGCAGTGATTTAACACCACTATAGTGTGTAAAACTAATTCCCTGCATTGAAGTCTGACTGTGCACTTCCAATGCAATACATTCATGATGACTTGATGTGCATCATTTTTCTTCAATACATGATGCCCAATATTATGGGTAAATAGCATCGTAAACATTTGGCATATAATCGGGTTAACCAATTGAACAGACTTTGGCTGAAATTGTGTAATCCATTGATTCTTGTCTACTATCTCCTTGATCACAACAACTAAAAAAAAAAAATTAAAAATACTTGAAACCAGGCATAGTTTGAGGACCTCAAAAATGTGAAGTTGTATTAAATTTCACAACTACTTCTAAACCTTGCAATTTCATTTTTCGACTACATGTTTGTAATGGCTATTACATTCAGTGACCAACCTACTGTACCTACAGTGCCTTCAGAAAGTATTCACTCCCCTTGGATTTTATCACATTTTGTTACTACCAGAATTTTTAATGCATTGAAATGACTTTTTCTCCCTTGATTCACACTGCATACTCAACAATTTAAAGGGGCAACACTATTTATATTGTGCAACAAAATTTATGAAACTTTAAAAACTGAAATCTTGTTTTCTTAAGTATTCACCCCCCTGAGTCAATACTTTGTAGAAGTGCCTGCGGCAGCAATTACAGCTTTCAGTCTTCTTGGGTGTGTCTATCAGCTTTGCATATCTGGATTTGGGGATTTTGCCCATTCTTCCTTGCAGATTTGCTCAAGCTCTGTCAAGTTGGATGGGGAGCATCTGTGAAGCGCAATCATTAAGTCTTTCCACAGATTCTCAATGGGATTGAAGTCTGGGCTTTGGCTGGGCCACTCAAGGACATTCACCTTCTTGTTCTGAAGCCACTCCAGTGTTGCTTTGGCTGTATGCTTGGGGTCGCTGTCCTGTTGGAGCGTAAATCTTTGCCCCAGTCCAAGGTCTGTTGCAGACTGATGCAGGTTCTCCTCAAGGATGTGCCTGTATTTGACTCCATTCATTGTTCCCTCTATCCTTACAAGTGCCCCAGTCCCTGCCGCTGAAAAGCATCCCCATGACATGATGCTGCCACCACTGCTTCATGGTAGAGATGGTGTTACATGGGTGATGAGCTGTCTAGTTTGCACCAGGCATAGCGCTTTGCATTCAGGCCAAAGAGTTCAATTTTGTTTCATCAGACCAGAGAATCTTTTGCCACATGGTCTCAGTCTGCCATGTGCCTTCTTGCAAACTCCAGACATGCTATTTCTGGCCTTTTCTCAGGAGTGGCTTCCATCTAGCCACTCTACCATAGAGGCTACATCTGTGAAGTGCTGCAGAGATTGTTGTCCTCTGGACAGGTTCTCCCATCTCAGCCATGGAACTCTGTAGTTTTGTCAGGCTGGTCAGTGGGTTCTTGGTCACTTCCCTGACCAAGGTCCTTCTTGCCCGATGGCTCAGTTTGGGATGACAGCCAGCTCTAGGAAGAGTCTGGGTGGTTTCGTAATCTTTCAGTTTCCTAATGATGGACTTGACTGTGCTCCTGGGAACTTTCAACATCCTAGAAATGTTTTTATACCCCTTCCCAGATCTATGCCTCCTCACAATTCTATCACGGAGTTCTACAGACAACTCCTTGGTCTTCATGTCAGTTTCTGCTCTGACATGCACTGTCAACAGTGGGACCTTATATAGATGGGTGTATAGCATCTGAAATCATGTCAACCATTTGAACTGACCACAGGTGGACTCCATTCAAGTTTTAGTGATCTCACAAGGAAATTGGATGCACCTGAGCTCAATTTGGAGTGTCATAGCAAAGGGGTGAATACTTATCAAATCAAGACATTTCAGGTTTTTTATTTTAGATTACGTGTACAAAAAATTCCGGAAGTTTCATTCCACTTTGACAGAGTAATTTATGTAGATACATGACAAAAAAATCCCATATAAATGTATTTTAATTTGAGTTTGCAACATCACCAAATTTTACAAAATCCAATGGGGGGGGAGGCGAATACTTTCTGAAGGCACTGTACAAACAGTGAACCAGTATGCAAATGAGAACCTGTGTATATCTATACATATCATTATACTGGACCTAAAGGGACTATTTTATTCAATCATAGTTTCTTTTGACGTACACAATGGCATAACTTACAGATGAAAGATGTAGACATCAGTGAATTGGTCACATAGTGAGATGCTATGAAAGTTTCACAACATACAACCTGCCGGTCTATTCAGTTCCTCACTACTACTATACAGTAATGCACTCTGGTGTGTTACCACCTCAAAAGCTTTAGATTTCAGTTTCACATTTAACCATTTATTAATACTACAAGTAAGTTCACAGGAGACCATGACATCACGATTTCTGCTCGTGTTTCATGTTAAATCATGGTCTTCATACTACAAGTAACTTCAAATTGAAAGTGGTCATAAAACCAGAGTCCTGTCTCTCTTTTGGGAGGGGGTCAGGTACACCATTCAGATTTGTCTGATACTTCACAAACATTTGACCATTTCAGTTTAGGAATCAATAGTTACTAAAAATATTATATTGCATGTGATCATTTGTGGTAACATGTTGTGAATGCAATTCATTGTGGTCACTAGTAACTATGAATAAAATGTAACATCATTTCATTCTGAGCAGTCATCCTTACAAAAAAAATGTAACAATTTGATAGTGCTGCTACTACAAGTAACTTCAAAACTAACGTTCTCTCAGAACCAGTGTCCTGTGTGTTTTTTTTTTTTTAATTTATCTATTTATTTATTTTTGGGGGGCAGCTACATCATTCAAATTGGTCAGATACTTAAACATGCCATTTCATTCTGGGGCGGTCATTACTAAAAATATAACATGCATGACTGGTCAGTGTATTATGTGCAGGCAGTAATCCTTACCAAAAATATGTGCTGGATCCTTGTCAGACTCCTAAACGGACATAAACTGGATATATTGTGGACATAAACTGGATATATTGTGGACATAAACTGGATATGTTGTTGACAAAACTGGATATGCTGTTGACAAAAAAAGTCTCATCCTGTCACATACATTCCTCCAGTGCATCATCTCCTGATATCTACATTTTCCTATTTCACCACTGTGTAGTGGATATTGGTCCAATGACACACCAAGGCATCCATTGACCTCATCGGAGAGTAACATTGGTTATTCAGGATTCTGGAGCAGTTGAAACTTTATGTGAATAATTCAAGTAATTACCAATTTTCTGACACAACTGGATTCGTTTCGCTACCACCATGCTGAGTGTTATCACTGTCTGGTCATCAGCATCAATGGCTGCAGAATACAACCTCCTGGCAGAAGTGGACTCCAACTGATCCCACAGATTCATCACTTCTCATTACTTGATCACATTGACTTACTGTTAATCCTCCATCTCATGCATGAGGGTGTACAGACATGGAACTGGACAGAGTACATTTCAGTCTTTGCACTTTGAAAATACATTGCCACAAATTTGATGTCAATGTAATAATGGCTACTGCCCTTCTTGCAGATCACTTTTTCCATGACCCTCAAGCTGGCGGTAGCACATAATAAAATGGTAAGAAAACATTAGATTTGTTTCACCATTTACTCCATAGCAAATTCTTAATAGTAGAGATGCTGTAGTAATGCATGCATATACTGTTAGGGACTGGGATACTACATAGTGATTTCCCATAGTATGATTCATTCCCAATGCTGAAACTGTACAATGGAGAATAAACATCACCATTTATACATAAATGCTATGTTGTCTGATTTTCTGTATACAGTACACTGTGGAATTTGCAGTAGAGTACTGCAAATTCCACAGATAGTGTGCTGTGTATAGAAAATCAGAATATAGCATATATGTAACTGGTGTACATTCTCCATTGTACAGTTTATGCATATGTATAGTGACTAACAAGTACAGAAAATTATAAAAACATTTAACATTTTGGAAAAACACAAGCACAACTAAGTGCTTTCTGATTCTGAACATAAATGAAGAAGACAAGAGTGTAATGTATACAGAACAATAGCAAAGTTCAAGTTTATAGCACATATAGTACACTGAAGCCCATCAGGAACAGCAGTGTGGTAAGGTTTATTGCATGACACAAGGGAATGGAGAGTAGCTCGCATTGACATTGCATTTATTCTGCAGCGCTGTACTGAATCCTTCTGGGCTTCACTGTAAATATGCCTGTATTGCTGTATACTCCCACAACTGGGCCCCCAAAATGCACCAGGAAACATCAAAAATGCTAACATTTTCTTGAGGCCTAGGTGCCCCCCACCCCCCGCTGATCGGCTGGACTCTAAGTTGTGCGTACACTTTTTAAAAGGCTGTCTGCTCCACTGGTAACCCCCCCCACGGGTTTACTATTTGCTCCTGCCAGCCACATTGAAGTTATCCTGAGTAGGTGGACCAGAAAGCAATGAAGAAAAAGTGACCCTCTAGTCTGACAGTGCAGCAAAATACTGTGCCATGAATGGTGTGCCTGAAAGAGCCACCAACTGGGAAGTGCGAGCTGGCTATTGCCAGAGCAAACATTTAAAGCACTATGGCTTTTGTGCTTTTGACTGCCAGTAAAACATTTAAAAGAGCAGTATTAAGCGCTATTAAGATAAAAGGAGCCTGCAGCATTAAGAGCAGCCATGGCTGCATGAAAATGTATAGCTCTGCCTGGCGCCTAGGGGGATGACAAAATGGAGGTCACAACAAAGCAGGGGAAGCCCCTTGCAAGCCCCACTCTGCCACCGTACACCAGGGTAGAGGGGCTACTACAAGACTGTGGAGGCAGATAAACTTAAAACAATTTAGTTTGGTAAATAAATTAAAAAAATGGAGCTCTCCAAAAATATTGTTTCAGAGTTTGTAGAATTTTATTCCAAGCTATGCAATCTCACCACGCAGAGTAATGCAGGTAAATGATTTTGCCCTTTTGCTTTGAATTGATTTTGCTTCTGTCTACTATGTAATGAGTGGGAGCGAAAAGACGCGGAGCAAAAGGTGGTAGGGAGTGAAATGACAGGAGCGTACTGTCAGGAGCGGATTTTCGGGGCATGAATTGTCGGGAGCGAATTGATGCACTCCCAATGCGGATGCATTGTCCAGACTGCTATTGAACCCTGAAGGTAAAAAATGTAACCCAATTTTCAGATCATCATTTTTGGATGAGTTGCCCATCACTGCAGCTAATATAGATTGTGAAACAGAGAAAGATCAAGTGTTAAAAACGGTGTGCACTATACACCTGCTGGGCGGCCTGCATGTGATGCAGATGAAAATTTAAAATCATCTGTAACCAGAAAATGGTAATTAACTTCAGAAAATGACTGCAGATTGTGGGGTTTTAGAACAATAATTCTACTAGTTTTCCAAAATCAGCAGCCTTACCAGCTGTATTTAAATCACTGGGGTATGGTAAAAATGAAAGCATTGATCTGTAGTTATGGTTGGAGGCCAGGAACAGATCAAGACATGCAAGCACTAGTTAGGCAAAGTAAAATTTATAAGAATAATTGTAATATGCTAGCTATAATATCTATTCATCGATGGATGTTAGCTGTCAAACTGTGGCAGGGCGTATAGATATTTAGCCAAAAAAAAGGCAGGTGGAGATTGCAGTCACTGTAAGCAGATGTATTGAAGTGGTGCTACTGAATAAAATAATTTTTAACTTGTAAAAACTTACTTTATTCCAAGTTTATTTTTCTTCTACTTGGTGAAGTTAGAGAACTGCCCACATTGTCCATCTGGAAAGTGAGTTTAAAGTTGGTCAGTTGAAATTTGAAGGGCTATGGGGCTGTCTTAAAGTAGCATCAACACTGCAGGGAAAAATAAAGGCCCGGGAAGTCCAATCATGAGTGATGGCTCCAAACAACTGCCTTCAGCTTCAGCAACTGGGGTTGGTGAGCACACTTTTCAGGCTGTTCTGAATGCCATTTGGGCACTGGACAAACTTAGAGCATTGGAGATGAATGTTGCCTGCTTCAGTATTACAGCCATGGTCCTTGAGATAAGCATGGAGGCGACTGAGAATGTGGCATAGGCTGCTACATCTACAGTGGTAATGGTGCAGACAGCAATAATAGCAGTATTCTGTGAGAACAGTCTATTAAGACTAAGGCTGGAGCACCTCAAAAACATTTCAAGAACCATCAACATTTGACTCTTGAGCTTGTTGGAGGACATCAAGGGGAGGGAACCCTTTGGTATAGATAATTACTGAAGTGTCAGTGTCAGAACTGTTACAGTTGATGCATCTGACTCAGATTGTGAGGTTTTATTAGATTACTCCCTATAAGTGTCAGGAGACAGACTTGAGACTGAGAACCTTGCTTTGGGTGACTTAGGGTTCAGTGGAGTGGGATCACCGGCTGTTAGCATCAAGGAGAGTTGCAAACTTCATTTTTTATCAGAAGAGATGCTGCACATGTTTCCCAACCTAAGCTTCACTATGAGGCAGGAACAAAATTGTTTTGCTGTGTAGTCTGGACTTCGGGAACTCAGTGTTGTAAACTCTCCACAATTGCTGGCTAAGATCTGTGCTGGAATATTGTTTTTATTTGGCAATCCTGTTGAAGTTGACTGATTGCTCAACAAGATTCAGGGTTTGGGGAGTTGCGCTGCTGAATCCACATCAGCCAAAATGTGGACACTAAGTAGTTTCTGTACTGCATGTAACACTTTTCTCCAGTGGGGAAGGGATATGTTGTACTGCCAGATATTGATTCTGCTCAACTTTCACTGTGTACAGCTGTTTCTTCTACCATAAAATATATGGTTCTTTTTGAAAGCTAAGGATTAAACTCTTTTCTATAAGGAGCTCCTAGGAGAATAATTTGGTACTTACTGGACTTAGATTCTTTAGGCCATTCCACCTATCTTCAGATATTGTTTTGGAAAATTATCTGTAGCCTTGGTGGAGCATTTGATAATATAATGTTACTTTATTCTGTATAAAACTGGTCAATGATTTTGCTCCTCAAGTGTAACCCAACTGCATGAGGCTGAAATCCTATTGTAAATGTACTTTTTGTCTATATACAGTTGTACACTTTGATCACCATTTATTTATTTATTTAGCTTTTGTTAACCAGGTAAGCACACTAGACAAAAACAGATGCCTATTTTCAGGTGCGACCTATACAGACATTGCAAGATGTTACAGGTAAACAATATACAGGTATTGCGAGATGTAAGCAGAGGGACAAATTCAAAAATACCAAAAATACATACCCAAGAAACACTATGAGCAGGTAGGTTTAGGCAGGAACCATCACAGAGCTCAGAAAAGTACCCAGCAAGGGGAGGCCAAAAGGAAATCAGAGTGTGACACTAACTGAAAGGCCCACTAGTGTATTAAGTGCAACTGCATGCTGAGGAGAGCAGCAAGTGGTCCCAAAGGGAGTTTCGAAAACAAGTGTGGGAAGGGGTAGTACGAATATGGACAGGAAGGGAATTCCATAGTTTAGGTGCACATATAGTAAATGCTCTGTTGCTCATTTGCGTGTGTGTATTTGGAACCTGAAATACTGCTGAACTATGCAACCTTAGGGAATATGAGAAGCAGGCAGGTGTAAGGAGCTCTGCCAGGACAAGAGGGGTGGCTGTTCTGACAACATTGTCTGTGAAACACCCTAGGACAAAGTTCTAATGATAAGCAGGAGTGAGCCAAGTAAGTTTGTTGTAGAGGTCACAATGGTGGGTGAGATGAGGGACTGCAAGGGCAAGGCAACATATGTTGTTATAAGCCATGTCCCATTTGGAGAGGTGAGTTTTAGCAGCTTGAGCAAATGTGATGAGTCCATAGCTGAGTGTTGGAAGGAACACACCTCTTTTCAGGGCAAGGCGAGTGGCAGGTGTAAGATTGCTTTTTGCTCTATATGCCAGGTCCAACTTACTATTAACTGCCCTACATACATTGTGGATATGCCGGGTGAGGTCAAGCCGAGGGTCAAAGGTAACTCCCAGATATCTGATGGAGTCAACGACCTTCACAGGAGAACCATCAGTGTGGAAATACTCAGGGGTAAAGGGGATGCTTTTATTTTTGCTTGGGATCCAAAAAGCATGGCCTGTTTCATTTTTTTTAGATTGAGGACCAGTCTGTTTGCCTTTAGCCAGGATTGAGTATTGCTAAAGTCATCATTTAGTAGTTGGTTAATGACAATAATGTCACGGGAGTGGGTAAGGATGACTAGGTCATCTGCGTATAGGGTGGCGCTGCTATGAGTCAGTACAGAGGGAAGATTATTTACAAATAGTGAAAAAAGGATGGGCCCTAGGACAGACACCTGAGGGGCACCATATTTAACTGTGGTAAGCCCCAAGATAGCCTTGTTGAATTTAGTGAGTTGCTGTCTTCCTAGGAGGTAGCTGGAAAACCACCCATGGATGGGGGCAGACAGGCCAAGGAATCGGAGTTGCAAGCACTGGAGCACATGATCAACCAGGTCAAAAGCCTTGGAAAGATCAATGGAGATAGCTCCAGTGAGCTTACCTTGATCCATGGCCACCCTGACCTCTGAGGTAACCTTAGCAAGAGCTGAGGAAGTGCTGTAACCCTTGTGGAAACCATGTTGTGCCGGTGACAACAGCTTGTGAGTCTTGATGTATTCAGTAAGCTGGGTAGCAACAACCTTTTTGAGAAGTTTGCTAACAGCTGATAAGATGGCTATAGGTTGGTAGTTTTCAAGGCTCTTTGGATCACCTTGCTGGAAAACCAGGACAACCCCAGCCACCTTCCAGAGGTCAGGGATGTGTCCTGAGGTGAGTGACAAGTTGAAGATGTGGGGTAAGGCAATGAAAGGGCCACCAAGGCAAAGCAGTTTGGGCTCTATATTACCTTGGCCAGCACTACAGTGTGGGGAGAGACCAGAGAGAAGTCTTTGGGTCTCCCTAATGATCACAGCCTTAAAATAAAAAGGAGGGTGAGAGGCAGACTCAAACTGGGAGCTATGAGGTAGTACTTGTTTATCATGAACAGGAGCAGGGAATAGGGAGATATAAGCAGACAGGACTGAGAAATGAGAATTAAAGGCATTAGCAGTTGTTACGGCATTATTGCAGTTTGCACCATCTATTCTATAGCCACGTCAGAGACATCCACTTTTGAGGAGCCACTAACTATATTTTTGATATTTCACCAGAAATTCCCAGGGTCCCTGGCTGAGGTTAACAAAGCAGATTTACAGAATTCACAATTTGCAGACCTAATAACTTTCTTACACACATGTATGAGATGTCTATACCCCTGAAATATAGACATGCCATTTGAGGCCTTGAAACCAGGCCAGCATTTATCCCTAGACTTCATGAGGGCAAGTAGGCTAGCATGGAGCCATTTTGTAATAGTGCCCCTTGCTCTCCTTTTGATGAAGGGAGCATGTTTGTCTTGTAGGACAGAAAAGATGGCAAGAAAGTTGTTCAGGGCAGTAGGAATCTCAGGAGCATATAACACTGTAGCCCAATCCTTATGTCCCAGGTCTGCATGGAAGGATTCCAGGTTAAAGTTGGAGAAATCCTTCATAAGGAGAATTTTGCTTGGGATTTTTTTTTTTTTGGGAGGGGGACCTTCCAGACACAATATATAGGGGTGTGATCCGAGACAGAGTCAGGGAAAGTTCCAGAGTAAACTACCCTCTCAGGTCTATTAGAGCAGTGCAGGAGGACTTTGTGGAGTTGGGGAAGGGCCTTAGACAAGTAGCACACACAGTATTCTTCTCAGAGGTGCTGCCTGTCTATGGTATGGGTGAGGCGAGAGTACTTCGCACCATGCAATTTAATAAATGGTTGATAAAATGGTGTGGAGCACAGGGGTTTGGCTTCATTGGGGACTGGGGTTCCACCTGGAGGGATACCAGTCTATACTGGCAGGACGGTCTGCATAGAAACATAGACTTTGACGGCAGATAAGGACTGCTGGGCCCACCTAGTCTGCCCATTTCCCTACCTAAAGGATAAGCTGCAGATCCTATTTATAGAAACATAGACTTTGATGGCAGATAAGGACTACTTGGCCCACCTAGTCTGCCCAAAGTATTCTGGGCAATCGGTTCAAATGCTTCATTGGCAAACTTTGAAACTAGTCAAGAGGGGAGGCACTGATATGCAGCAGGGAATTCCCAGCCTCCCCCCACAAAACACAGTACTAAATGAGGAAAGGACCAAGGTGGAAAGGTCAGTGGGGGATGTTGCTACAGAAGGTAAAGCCATCAAAAAACGGAGAGCAATGAGTACCAATGCCCGTAGTCTGGGTAACAAGCTTCCCGAATTAGTGGCCTTGATGGAGGAGGAGGAACATCTGGATATCGTGGCAGTCAAAGAAACATGGTACACACAGAACCATGACTGGGACATAAACCTACCAGGATACACTATCTACAGGAGGGGCAGGGAGGGTAAAAGAGGAGGAGGAGTAGCTCTCTACATAAGGGAAGGAATCAAAGCAACAGAACAAAAGGGTAAACAGGGAGGAGAGGAAGCACTGTGGGTCAATTTGGTGACAGGCTATGGCACCACAATCCGCACAGAGGTTGTATACAGACCCCCCTCTCAGGGGGAGGAAATGGACAAGGAAATGATAGAAAGTATACCTAGAATAGCAGAAAAGGGGAAGATATATGCCAGATATTAACTGGAGTGCAGTTGCAACAGCCACTTCTAAGAGTGGGGTTATTCTAGATACCCTACAGGGGGCATGTCTTAGATAACTAGTATTGGAACCCAATTGAGAGGGAGCAATCTTAGACCTGGTACTCTCAAATGGAGATGGAGAGGGGATCACAGATGTGGAAGTGGGTAGCCATCTGGGAACTAGTGACTATCGAACAGTATGGTTCATGATAAACACAGCAGTAGAATCAAGCCATACAAAGGCAAAAGTACTGGACTTTAGGAGGGCTGACGTTGCCAAAATGGGTGAGTGCCTAAGGATTGCTCTAGCAAATGGGTGGGAAGGAGGGGTGGAAGAACAATGGGGAATAATCAAAACTGCCATCACAGAGGCAACAAGCCTTTGTGTGAAGCAAATAAACAAAACAAAATGATGTAAGAAACCACTATGGTTCTCAAAGGAGGTGGCAGGAAAGGTTCAGGAGGAAAAAGAAAGCATTCAGGAAGTACAAGGAATCGCAGAAGGAGCAGGACAGAGAATTGTATCAGTTAAAGCAAAAGAAAGCTGGGAAGGCAGTCAGAACAGCAAAGGCCCAAACCGAGGAAAAGATAGTCAACTCACTTAAGAAGGGGGGTAAAACCTTTTATAGGTACATCAGGGAGAGAAGGAAGACCAAGAGAGGGATAGTGAGGCTTAATAAAGGGGAGGGTGGGGTGCGCAGAGGGTGACTGTGAAAAGGCAGAGATACTAAACAAATATTTTTGCTCAGTATTCACAAATGAAGAGGGGGGAAGTACCTAAACCAAACAATAGAAACACTCTGGATACAGGAGTTGATACCAGCCCATTTACAGAAGAAAGGGTTCTGAAAGAACTCTTAAAACTGAAGGTGGACAAAGCAATGGGGTCTGATGGGATTCATCCCAGAATTCTAAAAGAACTAAGGGCAGAACTAGTGACACCACTGACTACCCTCTTTAACAAATCATGGGAGGGTGTGGTGGTACCTGAAGACTGGAGGAGGGCGGATGTGATTCCCCTTCACAAAAGTGGAAGCAGGGCAGAAGCAGGCAACTACAGACCTGTTAGTTTAACCTCAGTGATAGGGAAAATGATGGAATCACTTCTGAAGGAAAGAATTGTTGTGTACTTAGAGGCCAGAGGGGCACAGGACCCAAGGCAGCATGGATTCACAGCAGGAAGGTCATGCCAGATGAATCTAATAGATTTCTTTGACTGGGTGACCAAAGTAGTAGATCAGGGAGGGGCTGTGGACATGGCCTACCTAGACTTTAGCAAGGCATTTGACACAGTCCCACACAAAAGATTAATATACAAGTTAGCCAGACTGGGAGTGGGTCCCAAGATGGTAGTCTGGGTAAAGGATTGGCTGGAGAACAGGACACAGAGGGTAATAGTAAACAGAGTCCACTCTGAAGAAAGGGGGGTTACTAGTTGGGTACCACAGGGTTCAGTACTAGGACCAGTCCTCTTCAATGCCTTAATAAGCGACATTGCAGAGGGACTGGAAGGAAAAGTATGTCTCTTTGCAGATAACACAAAGATCTGCAACAGAGTTGATACACAAGGTGGGGAGGAAAGGATGAGAAGGGACTTGGCAAGGTTGGAGGAATGGTCAAATGTATGGCAGCTTAGATTCAATGCAAAGAAGTGCAAAGTAATGCACCTGGGAAACAAAAACCCAGGGGAAGAGTACACAATGGGGGGCGAGATACTAACAACAACAAAAATGGAAAGGGACCTGGGGTTAGTCATATCAGATGACCTAAAGGTGGGCAAGCAATGTGAGAGAGCAGTAAGGAGGGCTGGGGGCATACTGGGATGCATAGGGAAAGGCATCACCAGTAGAAAACAGGAAGTTGTTATCCCTCTGTACAGACAGCTAGTGAGACCTCATCTGGAGTACTGCATGCAGTTCTTGAGACCCAGTCTCCACAAAGACATAAACAGGATGTAGAAAGTCCAGAGGAGGGCAACTAAAATGTGCAGGGTCTGCACCAGAAGACATATGAAGAGAGACTTAAAGAGCTTAATATGTATAGCCTCGAGGAAACGACAGAGAGGGGGGGCATGATAGAAACTTTCAAGTACCTCAAGGGAATCAACAAAGTCCAAGAGGGTAGCATCTTTCAGAAAAAAGAGGTGTGCAAGAACAAGGGGGCATAATTTGAAGATAGAGGAGAGGAGCAGCTCAGAGGTAATGTAAGGAAGTTTTTTCACAGAGGGGGTTGTGGATGCATGGAACAGCCTTCCAGAGGAGGTTGTGGAGTCAAAAACAGTGGTGAAATTCAAGAATGCATGGGACAGTCATAAGGCAATTCTAGGGGATGGGGGTAGGAAGAAGTAGGCTGTTGGTTAACTAGGATCTGCAGCTTATCCATTAGGTAGGGAAATGGGCAGACTGTGTGGGCCAAGCGGTCCTTATCTGCTATCAAATTCTATGTTTCTATGCTTCTATTAGGCAATACTCAAAATAGGAGAGAACTTTTATCCTCTGTTGTGGACAGCCTGGTAGGCTCATGGATAAGTTGAGAGAGGGAGGGAGCAGCCAGCAGAGGTTCATACTGTCTGGCATTGCCACCTAACCAATTTAGGTTAAGATCACCTAGGAGCAGGAACTCATTTCCACAGACTTTATTGGAGTCAAGGAGATAGGTTAGCCCTTGCATACTGCCCTTAGTGGGATCGTATGCACAAACTAAATGCAGTTTTGTAGTGTTACCCAACAGAAGAAGTACATGGAGGAACTCACATGGGGACAAGGGGCGTTGCAGGTGCAGTATGGTAGATAAGTTTAAGAGATTTTTATAATAGAACAGCAATCCACCCTCACGTTTTTTTCCCAACACGGTCAAGCCTAGTAAGGTTGAAACCAGGAAAAGCACTAGCAGAGTCGGGGGTTGTAGACTTCACCCATGTTTCAGTAACCCCAAGGATGTCAGGCTTATAGTCACCAACCCAAGCAGTGAGTTCAGCCAAGTTGGGCATGAGGCTGTGAATGTTTAGGTGGGTCACTTTCAGTCCCTTAGTGAATAACCAGCTAGGGGGGAGTGGAGAAGTTAGAGAAGACATGAAGAGATGTAGGGCCAGGGTTAAGCTAGATGTCTCCTTCCAGGACAGTAAGTAGCAAAGGAAGCCATATAAGGCACAACAAGGAGTGCCAGTTCCTGGAGGATCGTGTTTTACACAGGAATCGTTTGACCAGTTTTGTGGAGAACATAACAGAGATAAAATTCATGCACCAGATAGACTAGAATGTCAAGTTCTCAGAGGCTAGGAGGTTAGAGAAGGTGTAATCAGACTCAGAGAGCTAAGAAGTTTCATAAAAGAAATAAAAGATAAATAAAAAAGAAAGACAAATGTTCCTGGTACTAATCGATATATACTTAAGATGGCTGGAAATTGTACTGTTGTCAACCATAACAGAAAAAACAGCAGCGGTTTTGCAAAACATATTTTCTGTGCACAGACGTCCAGAGGAAGTAGTTTAAGATAATGGGCCACAGTTCACCTGGAGTTGGAGGGAGTCAGAAAATGTTTGCAGCTAAATGTGGTCAAGCACACTAAAATGTCCCCATATCATCCCACATCTAAACGTGCTGCTGAAAGATTGATATAACATTTTAAACAGGACTTAGATATGACATGAGCTCCTTTGATACTGCATCACTATATTTCTTTATTCAGTTATCAAAATATGCCACAATCTGCTGCTGGGAAAAGCCCTAGCTGAACTGTTCCTAGGTTTGCACTTGCTTGTCTCTGGTCAAACTTGTATCTAAATCAGAATGTTTTAATAACCGTTCCCTTAACCTAAGAAGTCAAAACAGACAGCTGTTGGTTCCTCCTGCGAATACTTGCAGGAGGGACAAGTACTTTACTATTAGGGCAGCAAAGGCCTGGAACAAGCTGCCACAACATGTTGTCCATGCTGCTAACTTCAGTATGTTCAAAAGGAGGCTTGACAAATTCCTTAACTGGACTACAAGTATGAACTAATCAACCCGCAGGGGTGTGGGCGACATTCTAGATGGGTACATGCCTACTTATGTCTGTATCAAACCGAGTAAGCTGAGAATGTGAAAGCAGGATGGTACAGCGGCAGAAAAATTATCTGGGTAAGCATAAGAGCAGTTCCTCTTGGGAATATGTTCCACAACAACCAGTGCTAGTTCATAATTAACATGGAGCTGAATAAACATGGACAAAATCGATCCCTGATATTGTGCAAAGAGTATTGGGTCCTGTAACATACTGTACTTGGTTGACTTTTCTTTTAAATTTATTTTACAATTTATTTACCCAGGACAGCCCAGCTGAGATGCAACATCTTGTGTCTAGTGAAGTCCTATGTCTACCCATTTCCACATCTGGATGGACTGGAGCACCGGAAGTTTAAAAAAAAATCACACATGGTCACCAAGTGAGTATTTGGCTATAGCAGGGTTTAACCTTGTAATCTCCTGATTCCCAAGCCTGTGCTGTATCCATTAAACCACACTGCCTCCTTACAAGGAAAATGGCAGAAGCCACATCAATCAATCAATCAATCAATCAATCAATCAATCAAATCTTTATCGAGGCGGGCACCATTGAGCAAGGTTCATTTGCAAGATGGACCTGGTCATAGCAAAAATCATAGTACAGTAACACGGTAAAAAACAGTACGATATCATACAGAGAAGTGATTATATATATCAGCCTAGCATCATTTATTTATATATATATATATATATATATATATATATATATATATATATATATAAAACCAAGTTATATACATCAACATTGAGCAAAAGAGCCTTTACAACAGATTGGCTCATCAATGGATATAGCTGGCATGTTCACTGAATAAAGAATACCAGATTAGGAAGATAAATATGGGGTCGGAATAGTTAACTGACATACATCTGGTATGGGAGTGGCACCTGGCCAAGGCCAAAGCAATGACTGTTTAGATCCAGAAATGGGACTGTGTGGCGGACTGAGACAGGAGTGAGATGGAGAAAGAGGGTGAGACAAGGGGCCAAGGCAAGAGGGAAAGGCAGGTAGGATAGGAGAGAGACTGGAAGGGAGATGAGCTAGTGATGTGGGAAACAATTGCAGGATTCCTTCATGGAGCGGTCAAAGAGCGACTTGCAATTACTCAGACTGACAGGACAACTCAACTTCAAGCTTTTTTTCATTTTGTTCCTCAATGAAAGCAGCTTAAAACTTATACCTGATCTACCGAAATGAAATTTGACCTTACGTATTTGCAGGGCAATTAGGGAGTAGCTTTTTAGAGCATAAGTACCTAACACACTCAGAGGAATACACTCAGAGATGTATTGGGGAAGCTTTTTGGTAACCGCTCTGTATGCCCATAGTACGGCATTTCTATTTCTCCTATAGTGAAGGGAAGTCCAGGCCACAGCAGCATACAAGGAGCAATGGTGAGTGGCAAGGGAAGGCCAGTTATGAACATGATTGCTCTGTGATATACGGTATCCAATTTAGCCAAGGAAGAGGCAGTGCAATGGCTGTAGAGGAGGTCTGCGTAATCTATCAATGAAAGGAACGTAGCTTCTACCAACCGCAGCTTAGCATCCCTAGTAAGGAAGTGGTTAATTCTGAAGAATAGGCCTAATCTCTGTCTAAGTTTCTTCTGCAGCTCTATGAGGTGTTCAGAGAAGGAGAGTCTGTAGTCGAGCCACACACCCAGATATTAAAATTTTGACACAAACTCTAGTTTTTCGCCTAGTACTGCGGTAATCGGTGGGATAGCCCCAACGCAAACATGGTTCAACGGAAGAAGGGGAAAAGAGCATCACTTTGGGTTTTTTTTGTTTAGCAGAAGCTTTTTGCTTAGGAGCCAATTCTGCAATAGATTAAATTTGGCTTGGAGGTCTTCACAAGCTGCTTCCAGTGTAGGATGACTTAGATAAAGTACTGTGTCATCTGCGAACAAGTGGATATAGGCCTTATTGAAGCTGTCATCGATGTTGTTAATATAAACGGCAAACAACAGGGGGCCAAGGATAGATCCCTGAGGCACACCTCTTAGTAGAGGTTTAAGAGGCGAAATATCACTTTCAGCCTTAACCTGCTGTTGCCATCCAGCAAGGTAATCAGCAAACCAGCACATAGAGTTAAGGTCCAGATCTGTACTACACAGCGAGGAAAGAAGCAGGCTATGATCGACTTTGTTGAAGGCCTTACTTAGATCCAAAAAAACTGCACAGACAAAGCTCCTATTGTCAAGGTCAAGGAGCCAATCATTAGTCACTTTTACTAGGGCCTTTATGGTGCTGTGCTTTGCTCTGAATCCAGACTGCACTGGGTTTCACAAGCTCCTGGATTCAAGGTACACCCTTAGCTGACCACTCACTATTTTTTCCAATAATTTAGACAGAATGGGAAGGAGGGAGAGCGGCCTGCAATTGTTAAGGTCACAAGGATCACCTGATTTGAGCAGGGGAATGACATGGTCTGCTTTCCATTGTGAGGGGAGTCTCCCCTGGAATAATGACAAGTTGAAGAGGTTCATGATTGCCACTGCCAACACATGGTATGCACATTTCAGAAAGTAGGGCTCTATAGAGTCCAAGCCTTCACCCTTCTTGATATCCAACTGCAGCAAAAAATCTTCGACCTCTTTTAGAGTGGCAGGCTGGAAGGAGAAGGTCGCTTTGATGATGGGAGTCTTGTGACTCAATAAGCCCAGCTGTGCATGAGCAGCATTAGCAGGGGAGTTGTCAAATGCTAGCCCAGCAGTTGCAAAATGATTATTGAAGGTGTTCAGTATCTCCATTCTGTCTGAAATGGTGTTGCTACCGGAGATGATTTTTGTTGGAAAGGAGTTACCAGGAGAATGACCAGACATGCCCTAATTATTTTCCAAAATTTTTATGGATTCCTTGAGGCAGAGTGTATCTCAGTGTGATAGAAAGTGGCCTTGGCTGCTCTGACCAACTTAGTGCACTTGTTGCTTGCCCTCCTAAACTGGCACCAACCCGTGCCATTCTTGCTTTTGCATGCTTTTTTCCAAAGCTTATCTCTCTCTAGCATGGATGCCTTAAGTTTTGGAGACAACCAATGACAAGTACTGCTCCTCACTCATACCTTTACCATGGGGGCATTCCTGTTTAAGGCCGTGGATAATATTTCATGAAAGATGTTATATGCCTCGTTTACCGTTTTGGCTAAGTAGAAATCCTGCCAGCACAGGGAACGATTCCATTCATTGATATAAGCAAACATGTGAATCAAATGATTTTGAGTCTCCATAAATCTGCCAATGAACCAGAAGACGGATATGTACAGCAATTAGGACATGATGGATGTTTCTAGTAATGAAAATATGCAGGTAGAAGACACACAGATTCCTCCACAAATGTAAATTTACTCACTTAGTAAAGGTGATTGAATGAGCATCTCTTTGCAACATTTCTCTACCTTACTACCTGGGTTAGCATCTCACAAGCTGGAGATGTACATGTGACTATCAAAAAGTGGAATCCAATCCTACATTTCCTCTCCCTTGTCCTCTGCTTCCTCAGACCGAGTCTTGCCAAGCTTCTCTGCCACAGTTGGTGATTCTGTTGGACTAAATGATTGTTAAGCACAGTACCATTCACAACACACTGCAAATACAAAAGATGTAGCCTGACTCCATGCTACATGTATTTAATATGTTTTATTAGCTGCTAATGTGATCTAATGTCATTCAGCTATCTACAACTACCACTACAGCATCATCAGAACTGTTATTGAGAACTCATGTACATCCTGCCCTGTCATCTGCCCCTGGGGGGTGGGGGACCAATAATGCTGTAAACACATGCTCATACAAATACCTTTACCAAGTGAGTAAACTTGTATCTTGCATCTCTTTGCAGTATTCCTCAACCTTACTACCTGGGTTCCAGTAAATACTGTAGCAGTACGCATCATGATTTGGGTGGGAATAGATGCCATGGGACCTTCTCTGAGGGTGCCCATCATGACTGTACAGCATTCAGAACTTTTTTGCCAGAAGCAGTCAAACTTGAGTCCAAAAAGTCCAGTCTATAATGTCTGGTAAAGGTACAGTATGTACTGTGGACCATGTAGCCACTGCACGCATGTGAAAAGAAAAAACTGCTTGGCTACCCATTCAGGTGTACATTAACTCCACTGCTAGATACATTAAAAATCATTTTATTAACATAATGTAACAAGTAGCACCCCCTCAAACAAACTTGTCAGCATTTCACATGGCCCTAGTGCTTTGTCTTGACAAAGCACTAAGGGTGCTACTTGTTAAATTATTTTTTAACGTACCCTAGCAGCGGAGTTAATATACACCTGAACAGGTAGCCGAGCAGTATTTTCATTTCAGTGTACCGTCTTTGTACTACAGCTCCATTTGGTGGCTATGTTCTCTAGCTGACTGACATCTATGAGTTACTGCACGCATGTCCTTGGACATGGCCAAGTTCCTCTTGGCTCATGAAGTGGCTACAGCTCATCTGGTAGAGTGTGCCTTTGCTGCTATGGAGCAATTTGTCCTTTGGTTCAGTAGGCCTCCATGATGGCCATCTATATCCAGCCAGTGACTGCAGACTAGATTGCTGGACTGCCTGCACTGTGTCCTTTCACCATCATGACCAGTTGATACAATTTCCTTATTCATTTCGTCCTGTTTATGTAGCAGATTATGGCCTGCTTGTATTCAGCAAGTGCCACTTCACATTCTGCTCATTTGCTGGGTTTGAAAAATATGTCAGGAGATGCACCACTTGGCCAATGTGGAAAGCTCACAACAAGAGGTAAACAAGCCTGTAGTGAGTCCATATGTAGCCCCACCTTCTCTAATGTCTAGGGGCCAGGTGTTCTGGGGAAGGGGATCCCAGACTCTAGAATCCCACCAAGCATTTCTCTGGATAATAACAATACTGAAAGTGTCTTTTTTTTTACCTTAAGATGTCTTCTAGCACACCATCTCAGTGTCCCAAAATAATATTTCATTTACCCCAGCTCCCTGTAGACCACTGGCACTGGTAAGTACCTAATAACTTGGTTGCTATCTCAGTTCCAATGGAGCATCTCTCCAAACCAGACTCTCTTTTCTAGACCTCTCACTGCTTCAGCCAAAAAACCTCTACCAGGGAAGTGATGTGCTTTTTAACTCCTATCTTCAAAGCTGGGCCGGATGTGCCACTGGGGAATTGAACCAGTAAATGCTGCCACCACCCCCTCAATCCCCTGTAGAGGCCCTGCCACAACCTCCACAGCCCCTAAATACCACTTCCAAAGACTAGGGCCCAACACCCCCAGGGTCCTACTCTACCTGCCCTCAAGCCTAACTGGATGCTTTCACCACCCAGTCCCAAGGGGACCCAGGGCCCAAACAACTGCAAACTGCCTTGCTGCTCACCTCCCTTGGATGCCCCACCCAGGGAACCGGCACATAGCCACTGAAGCTGCTGACCTGCCTAAGAGAAGGGGTGGCCCCCCCTTCGAACTACCCTGCTGCAGACCCGCCACATTCTTTCTCCAACCTCTGCTATGCCTCCCCTTTATATAGAAGCCCTATCTGCTGCCCCAAATGGTGGCAAGGTGAAACTACACCCCTGTTTCACAAAACTCCCAACACAATGGGGGGTCCTGAAGGTGAGTAATAAGCCCTCCCAAATGAGGGGAGCTTACACTCTCCCCACACCCAAGGAATAGTGGCAGAGGGCAAAGCAGGCCCCCAACCAACAAACCAAGTATGCACACTCCCTGGCCTGCTGGTTGAGGTACCTATAGAAACTGACCCAAAAGGAACCCTCCCTGACACCACTATCATCCTACCTTAAATACTCTACCTTACCTGTGCCAGGAGGTCCTAAGCTTTAAAACTACCACAATTGAAAGCACTGAAACAGATTTAAACATTGAAACCCTTTTTTTTTCAGTATCTATACACACATTGAGGTAGATATCATTGCAGCTTCCCTTATTCCCCTTAGACAACCCCACCGGTATTACATCACAACAGCAATGGGAATACAGTGAACACCATCACAGTGACATTTTCGGCAGTTAACTGTGATGGTCCGCTAGGTTCCTGATGCTGCTGCCTCTGGGGTGTTCGCCCCCTCCCCGAACCAACTCCGACTTGGAGTTGGTAATCCTAAGTGCGGGAGGGTGTGTGGGGCAGAGCACCACCGCATGGGGATGTAGGGTGCAAAGCCCCCCACAGAAAACACACTTTTCTCCAGCAATGGTACAACACCAATTGGTGGTGTTGTACCATTGCTGTACTAACAGTCACTGTTCTCCATGTCGCCGTGGCTGGTGGAACCCCACCCACCAAGTTGCAGTGAAAACTTTTAAACTGTAACATAATGAACTTCTCAGTTCTCACTCCCACATACAAGCACTCTTCTCAGGCACACACACTCTTACACTCACACAAGGCAGAGGCTAAATACCCCAGCCTAATTAGTAAAATGAGTTAAATGCAAATTAAAAATTTACAATCACAGTCATTTGTCTTTTCAGTAAAGTCATTGAATGCAAAGGATATCCTGAAGAACATTACAGTCTTGATGCATATTCCCTGCTCTGGTGAGCAGTCTTCTTGGTACAGTCCATACAGTAAATCTCTCTGGGCACTTAAATGGTAGGACCTCCCCCTGGTGGAAAGCAGAAATCAGTATCTGGCTTCATTGTAAGGTCTCAGAATGAGTCTTTGGCAACAATGTAATATTTCATCTGGCATCCTGCCAAGTCCTGTACTAAGGCAAAGTTCTTGAAGAAAGTTAATCCAGATCAAGGCACAGTGTGGCACATAGCCCATGCGTTTTGGAATAGCTCCTGGGATGGTCATCCTCCATGTCCAGGCCTGGAGTGCAGTTTCTGTAGCTGTTCCTTGTATACCCATTCTTCTCTCATCTCTCCAATCACGTCCCACATTCTCTCTGACACATACGGGTAGTCTGCAGAAGGATATTCAATGTGGATCCTCCTCCTGATCCACCTTTCTGCCTGGGACCATTTGGGTAGCTCTCTCACACTGGTCCTTCTGGCCAGTCCTGTCTCCAACCAGGTTTCATTCCTGTAGGCAACATTAAGAGGATCACTTCTGATCAAACCATCCATTTTGGTCCTCAGGGCTTTGGCATGGTCTGGTAAATGTGGGGTTCTGTCAGTCAAAGTGACCACAGGGCAATGAAAAAGCCTGGGAATGGCTCACTAAATTCATAGTCAATGAATTGAACTCTTTTATGGAGCAGCTTCTCCTCAGCAAACTCAGTTTCTGCAAGTATTTCTTCCCTTTCAATAGACACTCCAGTCACGGCCAGCTTAATTACAGGATGGGTCTTCACAGAGGCAGTTGCTTCTATTTTCACAGAAGAGGCCGGTGGGATGCCACTAGACAGGGACAATAGCGGGGAACCCCTGGGCCCTGGGGGGGTTATCCTTTGGACTTCTAAGGCCCCTTCCCCTCCCTCTGCCATGAGGATAGTGGGTAGCCAGCAGCGAGGAGCTGGGCAGATGTCGGTGCTCCTCACCATCCCCATTTTTTTATCCCTTCTGCTGCTTCCACCACTACATCAGGGGAAGGATCTCTTGGCTTTCTTCCCTCATCTCCTCAGTCCTGTAAAGTAAGTTTTTCCAGGGCCCTGGGCTCAGTACTTCCCTGAGACCAAACGGATGGCAGTCCCCCTGAAGCACTAGAGGGGTATCCCCAATGGAAAATGGGTGGGGGACAATCAAAGATTTCTCCAGGGCAGAGCTAGAGCAAATCAAGCACACAGTCTAACGACACCATCTCCCCTATATCCATAATGAATACACTTCTCATCTGCTTCATCGCTCCCTCTGAGTTCCATAGCCAAGTCAAGAGTGAAACAGGAACTGTAGCCAATTGTTCCTCTGGAGGAGTCACTTTTTAACTTTAAAGCCTCTACCAGCTATCTTATTACTACGATTCATCGGATCGCCTCCCGACATCTGTCATTCTAGTTCTCCAGTGGAGGGGAGCAACAGAACTGTTCTTTTTCTTTTTTTTTCAGAAAAAAACAGGCCTCTACTTCTCTGACCAACTAGAAGTTTTAACAGCCACCACTCTCTCTGCATGTCTCCACAAAATGGCGCTGGGCTTACAGTCCTTCTTTCTTTCAAGTTACCACCAGCCAATCAGCGAGGCCAGAATGGTGCACGTGACTCTCCACTTATGCACGCGTACCACACTAGAGAGAGGGTTGAGACCTAGCCATCCGTATAGGCATACCCTACTCCACCATCTTTTCAGAACTGCATCACATGGCCTTGGCCCCAGGTGTTGGCCCCACCAGCTCCTCCATTCTGAAAACTGGGGCAAACATTTCTCCTGCTGGGGTGCAAGAGATCCTGGGTTCAAATCCCAGATGAGCCCCCACAATCTGTAGCCCCCCCTCCCGAATGTCTAGGAGCTAGGTGTTCTGGGGAAGGTGGTCCCAAACTCTAGAATCCCACCAAGCATTTCTCTGGACAATAACAATACTGAAAGTGGCTTTTCTTACCTTGAGATGTCTTCTAGCACACCATCTCAGTGCCCCAAAATGATATTTAATTTACTCCAGCGGCTGGACCAGTGAGCAGACCCCGAGCAATTCATCTTCAGGCTTCTTGGCTTGAGCCCACCAGTCCCTGAGCAAGAGGGTGCAGGATAAAACTGGAAGCTTCAAGACCCCAAGGAGACCACGGAACCCCTAAAAACCAAAGGAATGGGTTATTTCATTTAAATCCTTCATCAAATAGATCACTCTGGAACCCAGTTTCTCCCACAAACAAATTAAGTTTATTCACCTGAGCTCCTAAAGATTGCAGGAGTTCAGGGTCTCAGTTGCTTAAAAGTTTTAAAAGATTTACAGAGCTCCATAGGGCTAACCTTTTTACACAGAACTATTACCACACCCACAAGAGAGTGTTCAGGCTTTCTTAGGCTTAGCTTTTCCATTAGAACAAAATAAGCAGCAAATCTTTTACTCAGGACAGAGAGTACTTTGCAAACACTTCCAGTAGCGTGATGCTCCCTATAAACCACTGGCACTGGTAAGTACCTAATAACTTGGTTGCTATCTCAATTCCAATGGAACTTCTCTCCAAACCAGACTTTTTTTTCCAGACCTCTCTCTGCTTCAGCCCAAAAACCTCTACCGGGGAGCAATGTGCTCTTCTGATACCGCCAAGCTATTTAATTCTCAGGGTGGAAAAACTGAACAGCCTGCTAATTCCACTGCTGCCTCTTCTTAAACATGGCTCACTTTTCCAAAACTCAGCCCTTGTCCTGGACTGGTCTGGTCCCTATGGTTTTTCTCTCTTTCTCTCTAAACGTGGCTTCCAAAGTCTTGCCTGTTACTAGCCTTGCTTGTAGAGCAGAAAGCAGCTAACTAAAAGAAGCTACATTTTCTTATTAATTTAACACTTATATCTTAGCAGGAGTCAGTGTCTGTTGACAGTAAGCAAACAGATACTTTATTAGAAGTAGAAGGGGTCTTATTTAGGGTTTAAAAAAAAGGAAAAAGAAAGAAAAGAAAGAAAGTCAGGGTGTGTTCTGTGCTGGGAAGAGTTCTGTATTAGTTTACTTTGCTAAACCAGTAGGAGGAGAGAGAGAGAGAGAGAGAGAGAGAGAGAGAGAGAGAGAGCTTAATTTGAGGGTGTGGCTTAGACACTATAAAAGCAGGTGACTCAAATTACAACTTCCTGTTGCTAGCCTTTTTACTTACTGGTTGCCCTCCACCCACCCATCCTAAGCCAGTTCTACTTTTATAGCTTTTGACTGTCAACTTTTATAGGATTTGACTGTCAACAGGAACTTCCTGTTTGGCAGTAGGAAGGGAAGGATCATAGAGAAACATTGGTTTTGTCAACCCTAAAGGAAAAAAGTAGCTCACTCTCCCCCCCTAGCTGTTGGTGGTCTGACACTGAACAAGGAAGAAGGAGGCTACTGAAGAATATAGGAAGTTACTGTCCCAGAATAGGAAGGGTGAGAGTTGTAAGGAGAGGAGAGAGTAAGCATACAGAGAAACAGGAGAGGGGACACAAAATAAGGCATGATAGGAGTGGTGCAGTGCAATGGCTGTGGGACAGCAGTGTTCCGGGAGACATTCTGGTGGCTGCGATGCTGCCCTATTTGCAGGCACCTCTCTGGTCTGAGGGAGGAGGTTGCCCGTTTCCAGGCTAACCTGGCTAGGATTCGTGAAACCTCCTCCCCCACCCAGGGACCACCAGGACCAATGACACTACCTCAGAGGTTGCCAAGAAAGAGGAGAGGCTGGACCAGGGTGGGCTCAGGGAGGGAGAGGGTGGTGGAACAGAGTTGCATCCTCCAGCTGTACCTCTCCACAGTTCATGTGCTGTTCTGACAAAGTGTGGTTCCTCTATGGAGGCACCCACAGTGGAGACCAAGGAGAATGCTGGGAACCTCTACAAAGGAGACCCACAGGAGGGTGGCATGAGACCCCACAGGGGAAGGAAACAACTCCTGGTGGGGGACTCAATCATTAGGGGGGTAGAAATGGTGGAGGAGGGGGAGAGGGAGGTAAGGTGCCTGCCTGGCGCCATGGCTTGGAGGGACAAGAAGCGAATCCTCAGGATCATGGGAGCAGCTGCACGAGGGAGGGGGCTGGATGTCATTGTCCACCTAGGGACAAATTACCTGGCTAGGAATGGGATCAGAGCAGTGCAAGAGGAGTTTGTAGAGTTGGGGAGGGGCCTTAGACAAATAGAGCATACAGTAACCTTCACGGAGGTGCTGCCTGTCTATGGCAAGGGTGATGCTAGGGTACTCCTCACCAGGGAATTCAATGAATGGTTGAAAAACTGGTGTGGAGCTCAGGGTTTTGGCTTCACTGGGGACTGGGGAGCCACCTGGAGGGATGCAGACCTATACTGGTGTGATGGTCTGCATCTGTCCGGGGGGGGAACCAGGATCCTAGGTGAGAGGTTTAAATGCTTCATTGGCAAGCATTTAAACTACCCAAGGGGGAGGCACTGAAAAGGAGCAGGGAAATCCCAGCCTCCCCCCACAAACAACAGTAATTAGTGAGGTAAACACCAAGGTAGAGAAGTAATTAGGGAGCAGGACAGAAGTAAATGTAAAAAAAGGCAAAGGCAGTAAGGACAGGAATGGGGCTAAAAGGGGTAAGGCCATCAAAAACTGGAGGGTGATGAGTACCAATGCCCATAGTCTGTGTAACAAGCTCCCTGAACTAGTGGCCTTGATGGAAGAGGGTTGCCTGGATATTGTGGCAGTCACAGAAACATGGTACACAGAGAACCATGACTGAGATGTCAACATACCAGGATACACAATCTCCTGAAGGGACAGGGAGGGTAAAAGGGGAGGAGGAGTGGCTCTTTATGTAAAGGAAGGGATCAAAGCAACAGAACTAAAGAGTAAACAGGGAGCAGATGAGACACTCTGGGTCACCCTGGAGACAGGAAATGGCACCACAATCCGCCTGGGGGTTGTATACAGACCCCCATCTCAGGGGAAGGGAATGGACAAGGAAATGATAGAAGGCTTCCTTAGAATGGCAGAAAAAGAGTAGATATTGTTAATGGGGACCTGAATATGCCAGATGTTAACTGGAGCACCTTTGCTGCAGGCACATCCAAGAGCAGGGTCATTCTTGATGCCCTACAGGGGGCATGCCTCAGACAGCTAGTATTGGAACCCACTCGGGAGGGAGCAATCTTAGACCTGGTACTCTCAAATGGGGACAGAGAAAGAATCTCAGATTTAGAAGTGGGTAGCCATCTGGGAACAAGTGACCACCAAACAGTGTGGTTCACGATAAACACAGCCATACAATCAGGCCATTCAAAAGCAAGAGTATTGGACTTTAGGAGGGCTGACTTTGAGAAAATGAGAGAGTGCCTCAGAAAAGCACTAGCAAACAGGCAAGAAGGTGGGGTGGAGGTACAATGGAGAGTAATCAAAACAGCCATCACAGAGGCAACAAGGCTTTGTGTAAAGCAAATCAACAAAACACAACGAAGGAAAAAAAATGCTTTGGTTCTCAGAAGAGGTGGCAGGGAAGGTTAAGGAGAAAAGGATAGCATTCAGAAAATATAAGAAAACACAGAAGGAGAAGGACAGATAACTTTATCAGTTAAAGCAGAAAGAGGCTGGGAAGGCAGTCAGAATAGCAAAGGCCCAAACCAAGGAAAGGACAGCCAACTCTGTTAAGAAGGGGGATAAGACCTTTTATAGGTACATTAGGGAGCAAAGAAAGACCAAAGGAGGGATACTGAGGCTTAATAAAGGGGAGGGAATGTGGGTAGAGGGTGACAATGAAAAAGCAGGGATACTGAATGAATATTTCTGCTCAGTATTCACAAAGGAAGAGGAGGGGGAGGTACCTAAACCAAACAAGAGAAACACTCTGAAGACGAGGGTCGATACCAGTCCATTTACAGAAGAAAGGGTTCTGAAAGAACTAATAAAATTGAAGGTGGACAAAGCAATGGGGCCTGATGGGATTCACCCAAGAATTCTAAAAGAACTAAGGATAGAACTAATGACACTGCTGACTACCCTCTTTAACAAATCATGGGAGGATGGGGTGATACCTGAGGACTGGAGGAGGGCGGATGTGATTCCTCTTCACAAAAGTGGGAGCAGGACAGAGGCAGGAAACTACAGACCTGTCAGTTTGACCTCAGTGGTAGGTAAAATGATGGAATAACTTCTGAAGGAAAGAATTGTTGAGTACCTAGAGGCTAGTGGGGCACAGGATCCAAGGCAGCATGGATTCACGATGGGAAGGTCGTGTCAGACGAATCTAATAGATTTCTTTGACTGGGTGACCAAAGTAGTAGACCAGGGAGGGGCTGTGGACATGGCTTACCTAGATTTTAGTAAGGCATTTGATACAGTCCCACACAAAGATTAATACACAAGTTAGCCAGCCTTGGAGTGGGTCCCAAGGTGGTAGCCTGGATAAAAAATTGGCTATACAACAGGACGCAAAGGGTAGTAGTAAATGGAGTCCACAGTGAAGAAAGAAGGGTTACTAGCGGGGTACTGCAGGGTTCAGTACTGGGACCGGTCCTCTTTAATGTCTTTGTAAGTGACATTGCAGAGGAACTGGAAGGAAAAGTATGTATCTTTGCAGATGACACAAAGATCTGCAACAGGGTTGATACACCAGATGGAGTGAAAAGGATGAGAAGGGACTTGGCAAGGTTGGAAGAATGGTCAAATGTATGGCAGCTCAGATTCAATGCAAAGAAGTGCAATGCAATGCACCTGGGAAACAAAAACCCAGGGCAAGAGTACACAATAAGGGGTGAGATACTGACAACAGTAAAAATGGAAATGGACCTGGGGGTAATTATATCAGATGACCTAAAGGTGGGCAAGCAATGTGAGAAGGCAGTAAGGAAGGCAGGGGGGATACTGGGATGCATACAGAGAGGCATCAATAATAGAAAACAGGAAGTTGTCACACCTCTGTACAGACAGTTGGTGAGACCCCATCTGGAGTACTGTGTGCAGTTCTGGAGACCCCATCTCCGCAAAGACATAGACAGAGTGGAGGCTGTCCAGAGGAGGGCAATCAAAATGGTGCAGGGTCTGCACCAGAAGACATACTGAAGAAAGACTAAAGGAGCTTAATATGTATACCCTTGAGGAAAGGAGGAGAGAGGGACATGATAGAAACTTTCAAGTACCTCAAGGAAATCAACAAAGTCCAAGAGGGTGGCATCTTTCAGAAAAGAGAGTGCAAGAACAAGGGGCACATTTGAAGATAGAGGAGGGATGGCTCAGAGGTAATGTGAGGAAGTATTTTTTCACAGAGAGGGTTGTAGATGCATGGAACAGCCTCCCTGAGGAGGTCATGGAGTCAAGAACAGTGGGGGAATTCAAGAATGCATGGGACAGACATAAGGCAGTCCTAGTGGGGGGTAGGAGGAAGTAAGCTGTTGGTTAATTAGGATCTGCAGCTTATCTGTTAGGTAGGAAAATGGGCAGACTAGGTGGGGCAAGCGGTTCTTACCTGCTGTCAAATTCTGTGTTTCTATGTTCCTGGAACTGAACCTCCCAAGCAGTCACAGTGGCTTCATTACTTTACTGTTTCTTTTCCTAAGCCATGCCATGGCCTACACTGGCATAAAGGCCTACCCTGATGATGAAGATGATGATAAAGGCCTACCCAGCTTTGTTTGCAACCTCTAGGCTCGACTACTGTAACTCTCTGTACTTCGGGGTCACAGCAAGGACCCTTCACAGACTGCAACTGGTGCAGAACACAGCAGCCCGGTTACTGATGGGCCTTTCGAGGTCCAGTCATGTGATGTTGGTCTTGAGTGCCCTGCACTGACTGTAGGTCAGGTGGAGGGTCCTTTTCAAGGTGGGTCTTCTCACCTTTAAGGCCCTATATGGACTGGGTCCTGGTTACCTGTCAGAGCTCCTGACACTAGTGACCTCTGCTTGTTCCCTCTACTCCTTATAAATAAAATTGCTTTGCCTTGCCTGATGGCAGACTGCTGGTTTTCCCCACCCTCTGTGTAAAGAACTGCCACCTTTGTTTACTGCTGAAATTACTGCCCTTGACCTGTTTGTGGTGGGAGGAACACGTGGCACAGAACAGGCTGGACCGAAGGAAGTTCATTTTTTGCAAAAATTAATCCTTTCCTCTACAATAAGTACAGCTGGAAGCTCAGGTTAAAATAGCTTCCAGAGTACTATTTATAGATCCAGAAAACAGAGGGGTCATAAAATTGCTTACCAACCTGACAGTGCCGCTTTAAAGGAGAACTGCCTTGTATCTGAAAGCCTGTGTGTTCTGTGGAAGCTCTGTTTCTAATTCTGGTTCATATTCTGTTTTTGTTCCATCTGTGCTGCCTGTTTGGTAGATTCACTGGGTGTTTCTGCATTACACTTTGATGGGCAGTACTATTTTAGAACTGTATGATGTACGTTATGTCCTTGTTATAGAACTTGGATTGTTTTCACAAAGCATTCACGTTCTGCTCTGGAACTCTGTGGCCCAAGGGGGACATAAACTACATCATACAGTTATAAAGTGGTACTTACTAGTAGAGGATACATCAGAAACACTCACTGTGTTTGCTAAAAGACCACTAAACATGGAGCAATAACATAAAGGAATCGAACATATGAAAAAAAGCATCTAGTGGGACAAATGACTTAGAGGTTCAGTGCAGTTCTCCTTTAACAACTGCATCAATCCCCTCGAATGATCTGCCCCGGAGCTTAGACTTTTATGCTAAATTATGGAATTTAGAATGAAATTCAAACTCTGCTGTGTGGTCATGTGCATCCTCTCATTATAACGGGAGATTTATTTCAAAAGCTAGAGTGAGCAGTGACCACTAAACTGGCTAAATGGCTACCAAAACTATAACAAAAATACTTTTAAAGTGTTACGCAGAATTTAAAAGGCTCAGATCACTGATTAACAGTTGTAAAGGCACTATAACAAGGAGTGTCAGACATAAAGAACTGATTTTTGTGCGAACCTTATCTCAGGTTCTAGAAGGGGAGGTAGGAGCTGAGATTGTTAAGCATAGTGAGGATCCCTTGAAAGAAACAACATTGCTATGGTGAGTAATTTTTTTCTTCAAACTCCAGGAACCCCACATTTATGCTTAACAATGGCAGGTTCCATAGCAGTACCTTGGGAGCTGGGTACAGAACCTATTTAGAGAAAAGGTTCTGCAAGACAGCAGTGCCAAAACTGGCACACCTTCTGCACTGTATGTCCAGACAGCAGTGTTTTGTTAAATTGTGTACTGTTTTCCAAGTAGCTGTTACAGATTTACTGCAAGGAAACACCTCTTGATGCTGCCACAGAGGTAGAGGTGCCCCTGCTGCAATGAGTCCTAAGGATGTCTTGCAATGCTCTAGTGGCTTAATAAGAGATTAACTTCAGTTTTATTACAACACACCACAGCAAAGTTCTTACAGCAAGTGCATTTCTATGCATATTCCATTACACGTGCTTTCTCCGGTGTCTCTCTATAAAAGGTCCCTTCTACAGCACATACCAATACTTTCAGTCCACCTAGTGGTGATACATTAGAACACTGTTATTTATCACCACATGTCGCCTTCTTTGAATTAGTAACTAGATAACATTCTTAAAGATGTATATTCTTTATGCATTTAGCATCACACTTTTAAATAACATTTCAAAACACTTTTCACACAATAGTTGCAGTAAAACTGTTTAACTTGAGGTACTGAGTAGACTATCAGCTGCCACGCGCAGCAAACAGAGGATTATTCTGCCCCATTACATTTGTTATGTCTGTCTAGCTGTGCTAGTCTCTGTGGTGTATAGTCTTCTTGATTACTCTCCTACTCGAAGTGTTCAGCACATGACTCTGAGGTTTATTTATTTAGTTGTTTTTTTTTTTAACCGGGTATAGCACACTAAGCTGAAAGCTTTTTTATAGGAGTGACCTGGGAGCACAAGGAGGTTAAGTGACTTGGTCAGGGTCACACAGTATGAAAGTGGAAGCTGTGGGATTTAAACCCAGATCTGGTCTGCTGGATGTTACCAGATCTGCAGCTCAGAGCCTTAGACCACTGTGCTATACTGCCTCTGAAACTATACTGCCTCAGGTTGAAAATCAATAGTTCGATGTGCTTACGCAACCGGGTGAGATGATATGAGATGATGCTTGTGTAACTTGATTTGCTTTGTGGCTTTCCACCTCTCTATCCATGGGCTATAATACTGTTCTCGGCTACGGCTGGGAAAATGAAAAAGAATGTAATTGCTGCCATGTATGTTTAAGGAATTGTTGCAAGGGGGGGGAGTGTTAAAATAAATAAATGCTCTGTTACTGGTTGCACCAGACAACTATGGGACTCAGACTGATAGCCTGTCTGCTGCTGCAAGGTGCCTTTAAACATTGAGAGCAGTGACAGGAAAACGAACTGAGCAAACTCCTTTCTCTGTACAGCGGCAAGTACTCAACCTGGGCTAAAGAACCGAGGGGCATTGGGGCAAATGTTTTATTATTCCTGGCTGCACCAGAACTTTAATCTGGGACTGTATCTAATCTGCTAAGAAACAATGGGTTAAACAGCCATTGCAAGCAACCACAACCAGTCGGAAAGTCAGGAAAACAAAGCCAGGACTTGTGGGACATTCACCAAAGCTCATGGGAAAATGGCAAGAGCTCATGGGGACTTACAGGGACCTAATTTCAGGTGCCAAAACAGTAGACCAACAGTGCATCAAGTGAGGTTCATACATTATTAATTTCTGTGATCGACAAGATCTCCAGCCAATCAGAGGCCCTGCAATCAAAAACCACAGCCAATCAGGAGCCTCTGGAGAGTCCTATAAGAGACAGTGTTTTACAGCATTTTGCTAGATTCGAGCGGGAGCCCCCCACACGGGTGGGGGCTCAGGCCCCCTGCAGAGTAAATGTGCCTATTCATTCCAGTTAAGCCATCCATGCAGGAGTTTTTTTTTTTGTTTTATTGAAGTTAAGTGATATAGTTAAATTTGGAACTGCTAGCTTGGAGGTTTTAAGAATGTCTTCCAGGTTCTAGCCCTCCCTTCCATGTCGGGGAAAGATGTGGACTGAAACCAGATGACATCAAGCAGTGGTGAGAGTACTGATAAGAGCCTCAGTTGTGGGAGGACTGAAGACCTTCAGGAGCCTTCTACAGTGGAGATCGTCCAGGAGGGACCTGAGTAAGTACCCTTGTACCGCTCCCAGTGCAAGGGAGAAAAAGCGAGCTTAAAAATACGGGCTGTCATGCCCCTGTAACTGCTCAAATGCAAAGAAATCAAGTCAACTAACCACTGGGCCGACATGCCCTAGTAACTATGCAAGAGAGCAAGCAAGATAAAGAAATCTGGGCAACCTTGCCCAAAGTGACTGTTCAATATGAGTTCTTCAGTTTGCACCTTGCCCATGCTGCCCTGTCTGGCCCAGTGCAGGTGGAACTCTGGAACTGTGTTTTGCAGAATTGTAGCTGTTGTTGGGGGTACCCCCAGGGAGCCCAGACAGCATGCGACTAGAAAAATCATATAAATGTGCTGAAATGCACCTGTATCCACTTCCGGTCAAGCCTGTCCTGTGTAGCCACCAGCCATAGCCGCATTGTCACACCAAGGGACATGAGACCTCAGAGTCCAATTAAGACTATGCTTAAAACCTGGAAATGACAGTTTTCCACCTATCTAGAGATGTATTGGTATATGAATGTACTGGATGTGACAATCATATATATGTGCTGTATAGTTCAGGATTGTGAATCCAAGATCTAGCTAAGGTAACCCGGCTGGTTACCCGCTTCTGAATTGTTCAATTTATGACAAGCAGGGCAATCCCTGCTCTTCTACAACAAGCAGGGCAACCCCTGCTATCCTGCCAAAAGAAGGGCAACCCCTGCAACTTTCTAGGATCTATAGTTTTTGCTTTTAATTTGCCTTCCAAGTTAGCCCCTTCCTCTTAAATCAAAGCCGGCCAACGCCACCAGCTGCAACATACACCAGGTCTGCAGCTTTCCAGGACTTTGGTATCTGGGTACCCAGGCTATAGTGTGAAATTGCAGAGTTTCACTTGTGTCTGGGAACTGGTACCAGTTGTGGGGAAAATTACTGTGTAACATCTGATTAGTCAGCAGCTTAGATAGCCAGGGCTCTGGGTATCATTTCTGGTTGTTGAACTGTGATTCCTTTTCTGTTCATTTGACAGCCACCCAGCTGGAAGGTTCACCAGCACAAACACCCTAATTAATGTACATTTGTAAATATAAATCTGCATAACCTCTAATCCTTCTGTTTCCCCATCCTAACTTCTATGCCCCCCCAAATAAATACTATTGTTACTGTTTTCGCAAATCATGGTGTGTGAGCATATTATTAGAGACAGTCTTTAATTCAAAATGTCTGAAATGTGGGGAACTGATAATGGGTTACGCTTTGTGGTGGTAAAAGGTAATTGTGGGTGGTATAAAATCTCAGGGGGTTATACCAGGTAACAGCTAGCCCACACTGAAGGTAAACTCTGAGTGGAGGCACTGCGCAATTGATTGAACCTAATTTAATTTTAAGAACCCAAACCCTTCAGCCTATGTCCTAGGTGGTAGGCAGGGGTGTAACTCTAGGAGTAGCACCACCTAGGGGTTACACATGTCTTGTCGCATGTTTCTTGGAATGACTATTCAGTCTCCATAAAGCAACATTCCATTAGATTCTATAAGGCTGCCTCTCAATAAAAAGAACATTTTGACACTATTAGCTACATTCCTGAGGTGCCTTGGCTATTCACCTCTGATAAAATATAATACTGTCTGGAGTTCAGAATCTCTGGAGGTACTTTGTTTAACTTGTAGTTTTGAACTTCACATTGGTTTTGAGGATTGTAAGGATTCTTGATAAGACTTAATTTCTTCAGTCCTAGTATAAATTTCTGGACCTGTGACAGTCATTGGATGTCTGGATGAGGTATCTGCTACCACCGTCACCTTGCCTGGCACATGCTGCACTTGGGGATTGTAGCTCATCATCTGCATGAGAAGTCGTTGACACCTCCTCACTCGTACTCTAAGTCTTTGCAGTTTATAAGTGGTACCAATTTGTGATCCATTAAAAGCTTGAAAGAATCTGATCTGTACAAACACTTTGCAAACTTCTCACATGCCCACACTGCTGCTAGCATTCCTTTTCAATCTGTGCGCGGCATGGCCAGATTAATGGAAGCAGGGGCCCTACTCCAAGTCATATTTTGTGGCCCGGGGGCCCCTAAATGCCAACATTGCACTCTTCTGTGGTGCTGGGCCAGCAAGGTGACAACAACCAGGGTACTCAAGCAGGATCTCCCTATACATGCCTCCTTCAATATCTATTCTCTCTGCCAAAACCAAAACTCTGAGGCATGTATTATTGTAGCAGTTAGTGGGGCTCACAGCTCCCATCATCTCCCTGCTCAAGACTCCTTCAAGCTCCAAACCTGAGACATGCTCAAGCTCCTTGCATCTGCAATGCATCTGCCACAATCTCCCTCTGTGCAGCTATCTTTGTCCTTAATTCTCTCTGTTCTCCCACTGTCTCCTCCATCTCCATTGTCATTGCTGCCAACTTAAAAGTTGCTTTGCTGCTGAGTTGCCATCTTTGCTCCTACTCCAAGTCATTGATGCCAAAGCAGCTAAGGAGAGTTGTGCCAAGACTGAACCTTAAGAACCCTGCAGGTGACTGTAGTCACTTCAGAGATTGTTTCCTAGAGCAACCTGCAGCAACTTCCCAGTAATGTATTACTCAAACCAAGACAAAACTGTGCCAGCCAGCAAGTCCCACATAGTTCCTCAGGTGACTTATCAGCACGACAACACCCCATGGTCCACTGCGCCAAACTCAAATCTTATTAAAGACTCAGTACTCGGGTTACCGAACACAGACCACAGCTCAGTTGGTTTCTCCAATAAATTATTTCATTCTGCAGCACAATGGCTTGGACACTACAGCACACAGACTAGTCAACATACCTGGTGTGGCCTGCCTTGGTTGGCCTGACTGTGATGTGATGACTGTCCTGATGACTGGACTGGAAGAAGAAGATAAATGCCAGCCTCAGTCTGGTGGTGAACAAATGTCTGAGATCCTTTCCTCAAGATCATGCAGGTGGCAGCGACATGACTTGGCCCGGCATGGGAGGACTCCTCACTGCAGAACCAGAGGCCCAACTTAAGCAGCACTGACTGAACCTGGCTACACCAAAAACACCAGCAGCATGTGATGCTGCACACCAGGTGGTGAAGTTGAATCCAACTCTGGCCGACCCCCTGTGCTGCTTTCTCTACTATTCTTTCTTCTTCTTTGATCAAGATGAAGACAAAACTGACCACTGGCACTGATGACTGACCGTCAACATCCACAGCTCTCTTGTTCTCCTCCTTGACTCCTAACTGCCCAGCCTGGCCACATGCCCTGACACCATACACGCAAGCAATGATTCCTTGCTTCCCTGTAGCCACACCTCCAGAGAACCTCTGATGGACATGATTGGTTGTGTGGTGGGGTCAGGGTGGATCACAGGCAGAGCCAGATCCACCCATCAAAGGGACTGAGAAGCTCGCTCGCTTGGAGCAGTCGTGGGGAGGAAGAACCAGGCTGACTTAGTCCAAGGATGGGGGGTACCACTGAACCAGGGGCAGAGGCTGACTCTGAAGGGGGGGTGCTTTTTGGTCAATTCAGCTGGTTGGCGGCCACAGAGGTCACCCAGTACAGGGATTAAAGAAAGTAAATAAGTTAACAGTGGGGGCCCTCCTGAACCATGGGGCCCTACACCATGGCATAATTTGCATACAGGTTAATCCAGCCATGGTGCATGGCGAGTCTCAGCATCTGTCAATGTATGGGAGCAATCTGCCACTGGTTTCTGCTTGCCATTATGATCTTGTGACAATACTCTACCTATGCCATAGCTACTGGCATCAGCACTTATGATTCAGTGTTTTGGTGAATAGCGTATGAAGTCAGTAGTGCTTGTGTAATGTAGTTTAATTTTTGGCATTACTCTATTCCCACCCTTGGTATGGAAACTGGGTAGTGAGTAGGGAATAGAAAGCCCAGTACCAAGGGTGAGCAGAGTGCTGGAGAAGGAGGAGGCAGGGGTGGATGGTGGGTGTTGCAGAACGTGCTAAGCAGGGGACTGCTGTAGGAGGCTGGCCTTTAAGGGGAATGTGGGAGGAGCAATTCCCCCATGTTGAACCTCAGGCTTTAGCCCTCCCATTACAGGTTGTCTGGCATCATAAAAAGTAAGTACAGATGTTTCAGATACAAGTTTTGCCCCCAAAAGTTGTTTCACCTAGTTAAAAGCATTTTCTTGCGTATGACCCCAATTCCATGTTGTCTCACTTTTCAGAAGTTAATTCAGTGGATGTAGCAACTCTGATAGGTTAGGTAAGTACCTACCCAGGTAGTGGATCATTCTTAGAATTCACCATAACTCAGAAACAGAACTAGAAGGTTATATTTCTTTGATGGCCCTTACCTTCTCAGGATCTGGACTTATGCCATGCTCATCTTTCATGTGTCCCAAGTAGTTCTGCTGCTTCTTGCGCAGTAAGCATTTCCCTTTATTCAGCTTTAAACAAGCTGCCTGAACTGTTTCCAGCACACGAGCCATTCGATTAGCATGTTCTTCCTCTGTATATCTGTATACCAGGATGTCATCTATGTAAGCAACTAATCCGTCCAGGTTCTGCAACAGTTCTGTCATTTTCCTCTAGAAGATTTCTGATGCATTAGTAATGTCAAAAGGAAGCCTGCAAAAATAATATCTTCCAAATGGAGCAATAAAAATAGTTAACTTGGCACTATCCGGATACAGAGGAGTCTGCCAAAATCCAGTTGCTGCACCAAACAGAGAAAACACTCTGGCACCAACTAATCTTGGAATAATGTCATCTAACATGGGAAGAACATATTTTTCTCTCTGGACTGCTTTGTTTAGCTGTTTGAGAACAACACATATACAAATGGTTAAATTTTTCCTGGATACTGACACCATGAGGGCACACCATTCTGTAGGCTCTGTAACCTCGTCGATAATACCTTACTGTACCCTTCTTTTTATTAGCTCATTTTTATTGTGGAAAAGAAGAAATCATACATTACATAGCCGTACACCAATAGTATGTTAATACATATTTTGTGCAAGATTTATCTCCCCCTCTGTGTGAGGTTGAGGCGGTATTGCTATACAATGCATTTTAGATCATTGTGCCTAAAGCAGGCTAATGCAATATATGGAATTTTATAACAGTGTCTTCAGTCCCTCGAGCAACTGTACTAGGGGATAAGAAAATGGTCAATGAAAAAACCCTAACAGAAAAAACTGGTTACTTCAATATAGCAAAAGGAAAAGGTTCTGCTTGTGGGTTCTGCCACTTTACATCACTTGGTCATCAGTACATTTACAAGTACTGTGTGGTAGGTGAAAGTTCCCCTCCACCTAGAATGGCAGTCCAGAGGATGAGGAGAGGGCCGCAGGCACCTACACAACACTCCCCAAAACTCCGGTATCACTAAGGGTCCCCACTTCCCACAACCTCCCCCATCTGGATTTGCAACTCCCTCCCCTGCTCCCTTGTGTTTGGGTCATTCAAAAAGTCCCAGCTAGTCCAAAACTCCTGGCGTTTATTCCCTGTAAGTCGTAAGGTTGCAGTTAGTTCCTCCATTCTTCTAATGTTCCCTACCCTTGCTATCCAAGAATCAAAAGAGGGATAGCTCCTTTGCAGCCAGTTTGTTGTTATTTCTTTTGGGGCTGCTAGGGAATGGGTCTGCAGGATGGCAAGTTGCTGTTTGTCTCCGAAGGTGGGTGTCTTTAATCTTAGAAACATGTTGAAATCAAACTGAATCTGATCTCCCCATAGCCCTGTGAGATGCTCATGAATCTCTGACCAAAATTCCAAGATCTTCGGGCATGCCCAGAATATGAGGAAATGGGGGCCTACCTGTACACAGCCCAGCCAGCATAATTCCAAGTTCCCAAACTTAAAATGCTTGGTGATAGAGGGAGTATGGAAAAACCGGGACAAACATTTCCATTTAAACTCTCTCCATCCGGGCAAAGTCATGGTTCTCCACCTATATTTCCATACCCATTTTCAAGGATCCTCAGGTATGGGGATCCCCGAGTCCTCCTCCCATTTTACACGAGCTGTGCCAATGCTGGATATTGGTCCCCCCATATAGCTTTGTATGCCCTGCCACCAATCTTCCTCTCTCAGTCAATCTGATGGCCCAATATACAAAATTTTCTAACGGGGCAGATCTCTATTAATTTTAGCCATCAATTGGTTTGAGACAAGATAGTGTCTAATTTGAAGGTACCTATGAAAGTCTGATCTAGGTAGTGTATATTTCCTCTGAAGATCAGAGAAGGAGAGGATAGTATTATTTGCTATGAAGGACCTATAGAGTGCCAGGGAGAGATGGTTTCATCTGGTAAACCCAGGGTCAGTCCTAGCTAGGGGAAAGTTTGGGTCTCTTATAATGACTGTTAAGGGGCATATTTCCTCTGACATCTGTGTGAGCCTTTGGGTCCTGATCCACATTCTCAGAGTGTGTCTGGACTAGGGCTGGGTGGACTATTCTGCGGGAGATCCAGACCCTTGGATCAAACCGGGCAACCCACGGACCTGAATAAATACGGACTTCAATGCAGTAGTCTGGTCTGGGTCTGTGGAAATGCCATTTCTGCCATATTGTTTACAGTTGCCATGGCAATGCTGTCAGCATGCTCGCTCCACATACAGGCAGCCGGCAGCATCCAATCAGGCAGCAGATGGTCATGTGATGCACTCATGGTATATAACCGTGCTGAGTGCACAATGCGGCCCAGACGAGAGAGGAGGAGAGTCCGAGAAACAGGAGCACCTTGGCATAGACACCACTAGAAAAAGTTGCCAAACAAAACCCCCCCAAAAAAACACAAATATAAAAAGAAATATATGAAGGAAGAGAAGAGAAACTAGGGAGAGTCAGAGAAAGAAGACTTAGCAGGATGAGGGGGGGAGAGAAACTGATTGTAGAGGGAGGATGACGGTGGGTTGGAAGCCGGGACTTGGTAGGACTGGAGAAAGGAGGAATCTGGAGGGACTGGGGAGATAGTGGTGGCCTGGGTGGCTGCCGGGGGGGGAAGAAAAAGGCAGGCAATGTGACTGTGTACATGAGCAAGGGTAGGCTGACAAAATCTTTGACTTGTGCCATTGTAGAAGATCCAGAGGAGAGAGGGAGAGACTACTGGAAGCCCAAGAGAAATTTTACAGTTACAGAAAATCCCAAATCAAAGTTTTTTTCCTTTCTTGGCCTCAGACAGTGTAGCTGTGTGTATGTGAGAAAGAACAGGCTGGCAAAATCTTTGAAATGTGTCATTCCAGATCCAGAGGAGAAAAGGAGAGACTACTGGGGGCCCAAGAGAGGTTTTACAGTTACAGAAAATCCCAAATGAAAGTGTTTTTTTCCTTTCTTGGCCTCAGACAGTGCAGCAGTATGTACATGAGAAAGGATAGGCTGTCAAAATCTTTGACTTATGCCATTCCAGATCCAGAGAGGGGGAGGGGGAGAGAGAGAGAGAGAGAGAGAGAAAGAAAGACAGAGAGAGACAGAGACACTACTGGGGGCCCAAGATAGATTTTACAGTTACAGAAAATCCCAAATGAAAGTTTTTTTTTCTTTTCTTGGCCTCAGACAGTGCAGCAGTATGTACATGAGAAAGGACAGGCTGTCAAAATCTTTGACCTATGCCATTCCAGATCCAGAGAGGGGGAGGGGGAGAGAGAGAGAGAGAGAGACAGAGAGACAGAGAGACAGAGACACTACTGGGGGCCCAAGAGAGATTTTACAGTTACAGAAAATCCCAAATGAAAGGTTTTTTTTTTCCTTTCTTGGCCTCAGTCAGTGTAGCTGTGTACATGAGAAAGGGCAGGCTAGCAAAATATTTGACTTGTGCCATTCCAGATCCAGAGGAGAGAGGGAGAGGCTACTGGGGGCCCAAGAGAGATTTTACAGTTACAGAAAATCCCAAATTAAATTTTTTTTTCTTTTCTTGGTCTCAAACAGTGTAGCTGACTGTGTATATGAGAAAGGGCAGGTTATCAAAATCTTTCACTTGTGCCACTCCTGATCCAGAGGAGAGGGAGAGAGACTACTGGGGGGTCCAAGATACATTTTACAGTTACATAAAATCCCAACTGTTCTCTGGCTTCAGTGTGGTGGTGTGTACAAGGCAAGGGCAATAGGGTGGCAAAATAAATCCTTGTCTTGTGCCATTCAATCACGAATCACAATCACTTGTTAACATTCATTCACTATCTCATCCAGAGGGTGGGGGGAGAGAGAGAGAGAGAGAGAGACTGACTGACTGACTGAGACTGAGACTGAGACTGGCTGATGATAAATGTAACAGTCCCAGAAATCCCAAATACAGTTTCTTTTCCTGGCTTCAGTGTGGCTATGTGTACAGGGCAAGGGCAGCAGGGTGTAAAATAAATCGTTGACTTGTGATGTCCAGAGCAGAGAGAGAGAGAGACTGCAGGGTGGCCCGTGATAAATGTAACAGTCCCAGAAATTTCCAATAATTGTTTTTTCCTGGCTTCAGTGTGGCTGTGTATACAGGGCAAGGGTGGCAGGGTGGCAAAATAAATCTTTAACTTGTGCCGTCCAGAGGGGAGAGAGAGATTGCAGGAGGGGCCATGACAAATGTAACAGTCCCAGAAATCCCAAATATTTTTTTTTTCCTGGCTTCAGTGTGGCTGTGTGTACAGGGCAAGAGCAGCAGGGTGGCAAAATAAATCTTTGACTTGTGCCATCCAATCACAAATCACGATCACTTGTTAATGTGCATTCACAATTTCATATATTAAAAAAAAATACTGTTCAGACAAGCAACACACAAGCTGAGCACCAGTGTTGCTGGCTGTGGGTAGCCTAGGAGATAATCTGACTTTGTGACTTGTAGCAGACTGTTTATAGTGCAACACAAGTAAAGTACTATACACACAAGTGTCATCATCATCATCACTCATTCCCCATTATTCCTCCTCATTATCATTAGTTTGATAGTATACCGCATTACATTACATATAAGCATTAACCAACCCACAGTGTGGGACTGTGCTGCGCACGGTTATGCACCAGGTGTATCTGAAACTCCAACTCAAATTCTGAGGCACACTTAACGGCTGCTGCATTTGGTCACTTAACAGTAACTAACTGTATTGTAGGAGCATAGGCGTAGATTGTGGGGGGGGCAGAGGGGCAAGCTGCCCCCCCTGAGAAATTAGACCAGGACTTTTTTAGGAGCCCAGCCACCGCTCTCCGGTTATCATTTTATTTTTTTTTAAATATTGAATGGGCTCAGGGCTATGCCCGGACTGCCTGCACCTCTCTGGGGGAGGGAGGGGGGTGGTGGCGCAGCGCCGTGTCTCTTAAACAAAAACTATCCCCTTTTCCGATTGGCTGCAAGCCTGCAACCACAGTAGCCTACATGTTACAGCCCATCAGAGAGTGCCGCAAGCTGGTGCCATCATGTGAGCAGTACTCCGTTAGTGGCGCCATTTAGTTGTCTGTGTGCCTTCCATGAAGGAGCAGCAGCAATTTCCATATAGCATAGGGCTGAGGAGAGATAGCTATTTGAGGATGTCGAGCAGCAGTCGTTGGTTGTCTGTCAGGTGTCACCAGTGTCTCAGTCAGTCTAGTGTTCCCTCAGTTTAAATATACCTCACCCGAGTCCTCTGACTACCTACTCTCTGTTTCTCAGTGCAGCCAGCTGTGCTCTGGGCTCTCCTGCTGCCACCTGAGCCTCCCATCCCTGAGATCCTAGGAGGCCTACAGCCACATGGCCTCTACCACCGAACAGACCAGGCGGAGGAGCGAGTAGTACAATTACAGTGAGTCTGAGGCACAGCCAGGCTTGCCTGCACACCCAGCTCCTGTGTCCAGCAGGCCAGAAAAAGATTTACCATGTTGTCGGTGAGTCCCACACCACGCCCATTGCCCACCAGTTCCACAGTCCACCGAGAGGGATTATTCAGGTCAGTGAACAGCAAGGCCCAGAACAGTGAAGAAGCCGGCGGTCATGCAGGCTATAATGTGACACATTCATCTGGTGTCAGAAAAAATGAGTTACTGTCTCATCGGGGGATTAATCAGAGGAGGAACGGGACTGTTGGGAGAGACTCAGCTACCTGACCTGCCTTCTTGGCCTTGCTATTCCCTGCTGCATGCTGCCCTGTCTGTGCCCTTACTGATTTGGTGAGTAACTGTGCTGCAAGCTGGTTGTTGGAAATTAATACCATTCACATCCCAGAAATGTGTCTTTTGCGGGGGGGGGTTGTCTTGGCTATGGCCATGTGTCTGGGGGTGGGTGGAAGATTGTTGTCAGCTTGTGTCTTTGGGTGGGAAGGGATTTGCTGGCTGTTGAGGCTGTCCATGTTGGTGGGGTGGGTGGGGGTCTATTTGTTTGGTATGGTGTGGACACTGGTCATGTTGGTGGGTGGGACACTCAGTTACTGTGCTACTGGTGTGGTGAGGTTTATTGGGAACTCACTGGATGGTCTGTGTTTGGTGGGGCTGGGGGGATGGTCTGTTTTGTGGGGTTGGGGTCAGGGGAGACAGTCTGTGTGTTTTGGGGCTGACTCACTGAGAGGATGGTCAGTGTTTGGTGCTGGGGAGGGACTGCATTTGGTGGGGCTGGGGGGACGATCAGTGTTTGGGGCTGGGGTGGTTAGTGTTTGGGACTGGGAGGGTGGTCAGTATTTGGTGGGGCTGGGGGGACAGTCTGTTTTCTATTGTGGGGTCTGGTGGGGTGTAGACACAAGTCATGGTGATGTGGGGACACTGGCTGTGATGGTGGGGTGGTGACACTAGCCATTGTTTGGTGGACTTGGCTGGCCATTTGTCTGGGGGACTGTCCATGATGGTGGAAAAGGGGACTGTCCATTTTGCCTGCCGGGTGTCTTGTGGGAAGGGGACTATTTGCTGGTCAGGTGTCTGGGGGATCTTTCCATGTTGGCTTATGGGGATGTCGGTGATTGCTGATCAGGTGTCTAGGATGGACTATCAATGTTGTTGGGAGGGGAACTCTCTGTTTACTAGCCAGGTGTTGGGGGATTGATCATGTTGGTGGGGCGGGGAAATTCTGTGTGCCGGGGTGGGAACTGTCCTTGAGGGACATGGGGGACCGTCCCATGTTTGCTGGCTGCCTGGGTGTCTGGTGGGACTGTCCTTGTCGGTTGGGAGGGGGCATTCTATGCTCGCTAGCCTGGTGTCTGGGTGGGAGGGGACTGTTTGTGTGTCTGGGGACTGCCCTTGTAGGTGGGTGAAGGGGACTGTCCATGTTTGCTGACTGGGTTTCTGGTGAACTGTCCATGTTGGTTAGAGGGGGGGGACATTCTGTGCTTGCTGATTGGGTGTTAGCATATAAACATAAGTAAATGTTAAAACATAATTTCCCTCTCATCCTTTACCTGTCAAGGGATGTATCTCACTGACCTGTGCCCGCAGCTAGCATATGAACATTAGTAAACGTTGAAACATTATTTCCCCCTCATCCTTTACCTGGCTGTAAAAGTAACCTTTCACTTTTTGATTTCTTCGATCGTCCACTGTGGAGGGGTGAAACAGACAGATTCCTTGGCCTTGCTGTCTCTATCTTCATTGCGTGGCAAACATAACCAAAGGGGTAGCTTTCTGTGTTCTCCCCCATACAGTGTTACAAGACTAGCAAAAAAATCTTGCACTAAAACATGCACCCTAAAGAAATGATTATACTACTACCTGGCTATTGTTGTAGGGACTACTGACTGCCCATGATTTTTTTGGGTGGGGTTGGAACACTGGTCATGTGTGTGTGGGTGGGGTTTCGGACACTGCTGGTTGTGTGTGTGTGTGTGTGTGTGTGTGTGTGTGGTTGGGGACACTGCTGATTGTGTGTGTGGGGTTGGGGACACTGTTGGTCGTGTGTGTGTTGGGGGTTGGGGACACTGCTGGTCATGTGTGTGTGTGTGTGTGTGGTGTTGCAGACACTGGTCATTTGTGTGGGTGGGGTTGGGGACACAGGCATTGTGTGGGTGTGATTGGGGCACTGTTGTGTGGGTGGGTGGAGGCACTGGCATTGTGTCGGTGGGGCGGGGTTGTAATTGTATACCAGGCAAACTGTGCTGATCGGAAGCTCAACATCTCTCTTTCCAGACAAAGAAAGAAACATAAACAAAATGCAGTATAAAATGTGGTTTTATTTATTTTTGTGTGCCTGTGTTGGGGAGGCACAGACCTGGATACCTGGAGAGGATACCAGATAAATGGAGCTGGAAATGGTGTTGATTGGGTGGGGTGGGGAGAGTGGCTGTGCTGGTGCGGTGGGGAGAGTGGCTGTGCTGGTAAGGTGGACACAGAGTGTGGAGAGTGGCTGTGCAAGTCCATCAGGGTGCAGAGAGTAGCTGAGCTGGCCAGTCTGGGTGGAGATAGTGGCCTTGCAGGTCTGGGGTGGGGAGAGTGGGCTGTAGCTTTTTGCATAGACATTTAATTCACTGTTGCTTGCTGTGCATTCTGCTGCCCTGCTAGCTTTGTGCTGCTGTGCTGACCTGGGCGGACTGGTACACATGCTGAAAAAAATGGTTCTGGCCACTGGTGATGGAGGAGGGAGGGGTGGATGGGCATATTGGCACAGAAATATTTTTTTCAACATGTATGCCAGTCTGCTGGGTCCATGCCATGCTTACCTCCCTCGTACAAGGGGCTTCTGAGCAGTAAAGATAAGTTTCTGTGTCAAAATTAGGAACTGTTGGAAAGTGTGAAATCCTACAGTATAAAAGTTGTGCATGTTTATGTAGTTTCACCTTACTGTGTGGTTCGACAAGATGTTCTGTGGTCTCTTCTCCTCATTTAGCACCCTGACCTGTGACCCAGCCATTCCCCCCCCCCAGGGCAGGGGGAAGGTCAGTTGTTTTGTGGTCTTTTGGTGGTTTGTTGGGCATTGTAAAATGCATTGTTTCATTTACTGTGTTGTACTGCCTGGACCTGCTTTACCCTGTCTCTACCCTGAATGTAAACATGGTATAAAAAAAGTTCATTTTTTGGTGGTGTGTGTGTGTCTGTCTGTGTCTGTGTGTAGAAGAATAGAGACACACGTTCGGACAAAAAAACTGTATTAAACCACATCAAACTGAAGCAACCATGTTTCATTTGTGCCCTTCAAAACTGTCAGATAAGATGATTTTGAAGTAGTCTGTGAGGGGGGGGAACATCCACGGCAACCTGGGCTACCACAACAGGACCACCACACACTGTCATAGGTGATGCTAATAAAAACCACCAACCAAGTACTTACCTTTCAGGGTGGGTCCTGCGAGGCTGTGCACAGGTATCTGGAGTCGTTGTTCCAGCAAACTTCCTGTGGCGTCTGTTCTCTTAGGTTATGTGATGCGACCACTTTTGTGCCAGGGCAGTCCATGTTTGCTTGGATGGGGTTGTGTAACCTTGGGCATGGACAGAGATACATATTCCTCAGGAGCCCATGAGGAGGAGAGTGGTAGGGGTTGTGGTGTGACCATACGATGCCCATGATCATCTTGAACAATTAGGGGATTTACATTGTTCTGTTGCACTGTCCCAGGTACATCAGCATGCTTGTTAAGAGCACCGCCTGAGGGATATCAGCAAGTCCCATGCTTATGTATGCAATGCTTGCTTGCTTGAGGAGAGCATTGTCCTCTTGGCTTACCTTACCTAACCAGATTCAGGCATGTGACATTGAATAATATAGGATGGGATGGGAGACTAATGAATTAACTTGGTTATAGCAAAGAAAAGTGTTAACACTGGGTGCAAGTAAGCAATAATGCCCGACAGGGCGTGTGTCATGCTGGGATAACGTCATGCCTCAGGTGGTTGGGCATGAGTGCATCCAATACATAAGGCATGACGTTATCCTGCCATGACACACACCCTGGAGGGCATTATTGCTATTATACAATGGTGTGTTGTTATACAGAATAAAAAAAATAATTTTAAAGATGTTTTATTTGGTGTGGAAAAATATTTTTAAGAGAAGATACAAAAAAAAAACACACTAATGCAAGAGGTTCACGGAGAGGCTGAGACTAGACCTGTGATGGATCGGATGTACTGGGATAACATCATGGGTCTAGCCCAAGACTGACCAATCAGAGGCCAGCATTCATTCTTGTCATTGTATAATCGCATTTTTTTATGCAATCTTTGTAAATAAGGGCTCATGCTGTGAGGATGCACATGCTGGGATGTTTACCATACGATCCATGTTTATAGGTATACTGAGGTGGAACAGCCATTTGCTGCACTTCCTTGAAACATGCTTTTTGCACTCCTCAAGGGTGGGAGGGCTAGCTCAAGTAGATATTTCAAGAAGTTCAGGATCCACTATAAGGGCTGGACTTGGAAGGGTTATGTAAGCAGCAAAGGGGGGTGAGAAACTAGTGAGCTATCCACCTGGAGGTTCAGGTGGGGGCAAAATTAGGTCAAGACTGATTTGAATTGAAGCTGAGGGGAGGCCCTGTCCTCTTGAGAAGGAAGTTAAGTTCCTTACATATTTGCAACTTTACAAATAAGTCCTACCCCCAAGGCAGAAGAACAAAGAACTGAATACAAAACAGATCTCGGTCAGTTTTTTGACTCTGGTCTCAGGAGGAGTTGGGCCAAGAACAGGCTGCAGTAAAACTGGTGGGGTTGGGAAGTGCTCTGACTTGGCCTGGACTGGTCCCTCCCAGGAGTTATTCAGCTGTAGTCTTAAATGTATTTTGGGCATTATTTGATGCTGGTTGATTTGTTTGCATTACGCAAGCCACCCGCCCTCTTCACTGTCATGATACGTGAAAATCAGGACTTTTTTGTTACTTTGCTCCCCCTGTAAAAATAACAAACTACGCCCCTGTGTAGGAGTCAGTCTGGTAATCTTGGAAGGAAGTGGTGGTGGAATGCTGTGCTGTTGGTGTGCTGTGTACAGTCACGCGTCACGATAGTAAATTTGTCCCTGGCCTGTGGGTGGTAGTCATCAGAAAGACATCATATTCAGGGTCGGACTGGCCTGCCCAGATACCCAGAAATTTCTGGGTGGGCCCCCCTAATGACTGCAAGCACCTGTACAGATGTTGTGCATGGAGGGGGCTAAGTGGTCGCCAGGCACGCACTACACCAATTTTATTTACACAGACATGGACACCTAGTCTGTAAACACTGCCTGGCTTGCCTGTTAATTACACAGTGTCCGTGGGGGGGGTTGGGCCCCTTTGTTATGCATACAGGCACTGCCACTGCCATTGAGGATGATGCCTGGCAGGGGGTTGGGTAGTAAACTTGTTTAAGCAGCTACTTACATTACAATAGAATCATCCTCCGAGTTGCAGTTAGCATAGAGATAAGAGTCTAGGATGGTGATGTTACTGGAATCAGTTGCCTGGATATGTTGCGGGGGGTGGGATCTGGGCACAGAACTGGAGGCACGCTTCACTTTTGTTGGTTGGATGGTATAATTGGCAGCATGCGTCGTCACCATGCCGTCGCTCATGTCTGACATCACAGTGCTCAACAGCGCGGCACTTTAAAAGACCCTACTGTAAAAATTCCAGTCCTTTCCTAATTCCTTTCTGTTAAGCTTAACTAACTACCAAGATGGTGCAGGCTCACCCCAGACTGGTTAAGTTAGAGATACACGAGTTTGATATGGTGTTCGGGCATTGCATGTTGCATTGGATCACGGAGGAGAGGAGCAAGGTCAGATTTTGCCTGAAGCAACCAATTCAGCTGTTACTCACTAGCTTTGAGCCTAAGCAGACCGGGCCCCCCCCCCCCCCCCCAACAGATCCCTTCTCAATCCCAGGCAGCATCTCTGGACACAAAATCTACTCTCTTCTCCAGAAGACTTGGTTCGGTAAGATGCTACACTGCATTTTTGTAAAATTTAATCTGGCAGACTGCTGTTGCAGTGAATGGTACTACTTGTGCAAGTTGCACCCTGGATGGGACTGGGAGGGATGGACACAGGACGGGGGGGGGTGTTTGTAGTCATGACGCAGTTTCGGGTCTGTGTGGAGGTGATGAGTTGCATGCTGCTTGGCAAACAAACAATAAATTCAGTGCCTGGCCTGCCCACTGCCCAGACTCACTGGGCTGGAGTCACAATGGGAAAGGGGATTGGGGGTCAAGGCCAGGCTCCACCGGTTAGTGGCGTCTTGGCATGGTCAGGTCAGGCAGTGTTTGTCACAGACTGAATCTGGGCTGGTAATGATCAGCAGCAACCCACCACCTGGCTTAATTCAAAAGATGTTGTTTCATCATTTTATTCCTGGATGGTGGTGAAAATGGTTGAGATTAGAATGGGGCGGAGGAGGGGGCTCAGGGTGTACTGCCACCTGGCTTGCCTTGTGTTTTGAGGGGCAGGGGCACTGCCACTGACTGAACCTGTTTTAAGACATCCCCATTCTCCAACGCCTCTACTGGTGGTGAGTGAAACATTTCATCATTTCAGGCCTGGGGGAGTAGAAATGGAGAGGATGGGGAGTGTTTGGGGGAGAGGGGCTCAGGGTGTACTTAAACTTCATTCTGAGCCCCAGTGGGGGTGGTTTGAAATGGAAAATATGGGGGTGGGGGGTCCTGGGTTGGTACCCATTATGAAACTTTGCTTTGGTTGCTTAGACCACCTTTATATTTCACTGCTGCCCTTAAAGCTAAAAGTGTTGTTGTCTTGGACGCTGCCTGTACATATGTTGCATTTCTCCTCCCTTGTCCCCAGACCATTCCCCCTGCTGTGCACTCTGATGTTTTTATTTTTATAAGGTTCCTCTATCTATACGCTCAGAGTTGAAAATAGAAAAGCTGCCATTTTGTTTTATACTCTTGGTAAGCATCTAGATAGAGCTGAGGGGCCCTGCTTGACAAATCTCCTGTTTTAAAAACCGAGTGCACAGCAGCAGGGGAAAGGGGGATAAGGGAAGGGAAATTGGGCTGTGGTTTTCCTGGCCTGTCCGAGCCTGGAGTGGATGCTGCTGTATGGGCTGGAGTTCTGGACTAGTAAGGTAATAATGTTGAACTTGTGTTGATGCAGGTGCTGGTGGAAGAAAATGGGCCATTGACCCCCGGTCGCCACGTGTGTGTGTGTGTGTGGTTGGTGGGGAGGGGGCCGGTCATCGGGGAGTCGTTGAGTTAGAGGGGCCGGTTGTCGTGGTGGTGGTGATGATCTGAGTACTGGGATTTCTGTTTGGGCTGCCGCAGAGTAGAGTAGAGTATTTATCACTCATGCTTGGGGTCTGGGGACTGTCAATTGTAGTGTCTGACTGCTGGGGGGGGGCAGTACCCTTCATTCTTTCTTGGGAGTGAGTTGCCAGAGTTGGTTTTCATCCTCCGACCTCGCTGCACCTGCTGCTGGTGGTGCCGGTGAGCAGTTCCTTTTCAACTTCTAACTCGGTGGTAAATTTAAAATTGCTGAGCCCGGATGGGCTAGAAAGTGAATGTGTTTGTTGGTGGCTGGCATGGACTGCGTGCCATAGTATGCGAGTCTGTTACTGGTCATGGTCAGTTCCCGAGTCCTAATTAAATTATCTGCTTAGCTCTGATGCCCCCCCTCCACCAGTATTACTTAGTCAGTGGTCCCATGGTTTGCCTTCCTTTGTGTGAAAAATAAAAAAATAGCTCTGTCCCAAAAACCAGTCAGGAGAAGGAGTGATACAAGACTTGGAGACTGCTACCTCTGCCTTTCTGACTGCCCTTGAAGCTTTATTTATTTATTCACCAGCAAGGCTCATTGAAGAACAAGTTGCTCATCTCCTGGTACATGACCCGGGAGGGAAACAATGAGGAGGAAGTAACAGTTACAGAGCACAGATACAATAAAGAGCTTTTGCTGTAGGGTCTGTGCTTTTGGTTGTTGTCCCACTCTGCTCACAGCAGTTTGTAGTAGCTCCTATAGAATGCTGCAGCCATTGCTTTGTATTTCACCTCTCTTGTCCCCTTCCCCCTGCTGTGCAGCACTGTTTTTGTAAGATATCTTGGGATTTGCCAGGCAGACAAGCAGGGTCCCTCTATCTTGATGCTCAATCAGGTGAAAGAGGCAATTGTGTATATCCTTGGCCAACTAGGCGAACTACGGTAGGCGTGCCAGTGGCTTCTCAGCTACAAAACTCTCCCCAAAAAAGATGAGTGTAGGTAGCGCTAGTCAGTTGGAAATCTTTCTATTTAGTTAGTAGTAAGCAGGTATCAGGTACACCCCCCACAGCGCTTGCAGATCAAGCATTGTTCTGAGGCACAAGTGTTAACCTCTGCTGTTACAGTTGCTAATACAAATTCCTGGTGCACATTACAATTTTAGCATAGAACATCATATTAACACCTGGGGGTTGTGGGGGTCAACGCGTCCCATAGAAATAGTTATAGCACTCATAATGTTAAAAAAAAAAACAATAGTGCACATCATCATATTAGCACCTGGGGTGTGTGTGTGGGGGAGGGGCAGAGTGCCCCTGCACAACATCATATTAGGACCAGATGTGTGTGTGTGTGGGGGGGTATGGTTGATGGTGCTCCTCCTCATAAAGTAATCACTTTATTTTATTTTTTTTAATCTTTCTGTGGGGGGGTGGAGCACCCCCACAGAAAGAAATTAAATAAAATGATTACTTTATGTGGGGGTGCTCCGTTTCCCCTCCACACATGGCTGCTAATATGATGTTGTGCACGATTGTGTTTTTTTTTTTTTACATTATGAGAGCTGTAACTATTTCTGTGGAGAGCTCCACCCCCACACCCCCCAGGTGCTGATAAAATGTTGAGCAATATTTAGAATACTTTTTTGAGGCAGTGTGTGCTATTTGCTCTGACTTCTGCTGCTGTATCATTTTGTAATTACTACTGTCTGAACTGTCTCTATTACTTGCATGATTTTTGCTTTTATTGCTCAACATTAAATTTTATTGCTTTTAAGATTGAAGCCAGGTTATAGCGTTAGCACATCACTGCATCACAGCTATAGGAGTGCAGCAACAGGTCGGGGGATATACACAACAGCCAAAGTAGAAATGCTGGCATTTTTTTTTTCCTTCCTTGCCCCCCCCCCCCACTGTGCACTCTGATTTTAGATGAAGGGGCCTTGCTTGGCAAATCTCCCATTAAAAACATCAGTTGGCCCGGTGATGCCGAGGGTTGAAGCACTGGATGCCACACCTCTTGCCACACCAGCGACACGGGTCTGGGAGCAGACTCGGGCCACCAGGGGTCGGCAGGTAAGGAAGAGGACAGAGCAAGAGGATACAGCATCTAACTGGCAGTTCTCCTCTCCTGGGGTGAGTTATGGGTAGCGGGTTTTGCACCGCTCACCAGCAGCCCCCGAAGGAGATCGGAGGCACTATAGGCAGTGATGCCATCATTGGGGGTGGAGCAGCAGCAGGCATTGGCACACAGCGTGCGCAGACACCATTGCATGTCTGCACTCAGGGGCACACATAGAGATCAAAAAACCAGCACCTAGGAGGAAGATGGCAGTCCCAGGGAGCACCGCACATGTCCACTGCTGATTTAACTCTCTCAGGTCCCCCCTATCTCAGGGGTCTGTTGGGGGGAGGTCCATCCCCGATTCCTTGTTGGACCAAGAATTCAAGCAGGATGGTAGCAGGTGACTCATGTGTGGACTCTCCCCATGGGGCCCTGGACTGCTGGGTGAGTAATTAAGTTCACAAAAATTAAAAACATCAGAGTGCACAGAAGGGGGGAAGAGGACATACAAGGGGAGGCCTGCTAGCCAAATGCTGGTAGATTTAATATTGGGCTAATAAGATTTTTATTTAAGTAGCTCTGTGGGCTTGTAGTGGAAAAGACAACACTTCAGTGTGTACACTAACTGGGCCAGTAAAAAGATTCTTTGGGGACAGTGGATTTTCCCAGTCACTAGCCCTGCTGTCTAGTGGCTATAGAACTTAATTTCAACCCCTGCATTTCTAAGGTTACTTGAGCTGCTGATCATCTAAAAAGACTAGGGCATACCTGTCAACTGTCCCTGTTTTTGCCTCATAATTTTATTATCTCCCTCGAAAATTTGTTTCCATAAACTGTTGGAGTTGTAAGCACAAAGTAATATCAGACATTAGAGTTAGACTTGTTCTTCCTTAGAAAATGCATTATACACTAAGCCCCTTATTCAGTGGATATCACAGTTATGAAGGTTTGTCCTTGATTTTGGTCCTTTGTCCCTGATTTTACGGCTGCAGTAGGCAGAGCCTGCAGATGTTTTGCACGTACAAAAGGAGTGATGTCATGTTTTCTGTCTGTGGAACTGACTTGAAGGTGTAAATAGTCTCTTCCACCTTACCTTCCTCCGGGCAATGTTTTCTGCCCTCAAATAAATATGCTTTCATGTTAGTCAATGGTTGCAGGGTACTATTTTCTTTCTTAAATGGGTGATACAAGAACTAGAACCTGAGTAGTGGGAGGCAGCATTAGGTTTTTGGGGGGGAGCAAGATCCACCCCTGCCTACACCCGAGAAGCTCCTCAAGATCCACCCCAAACATTTTTCTGATTCATGTGGGAGGGGTATGAGATGGCCCTATCATGCTGTAACAAGACACACTAGTTTGGGACCTGCATCAACCAACAGAACAAGTCTGTGCAGTGAAGAACAGAAGATACTTAATGCCTTTATTAAGGACTAGGAGAACAGAAATATTTAATGCCTTCAAACTTGACTTAAAAATCCTTTGGAACAAATGATTATCAGAGCCACCTGGGGCCTCAGAAGGAAACCTAGACACATATTCTAATTTACAGTAAGAGCCACATAATTTTCTTAAACATTTTATATATGTATAGTTTATATATAATTTGTCTTTAGTAGTTTCAAAACTTTGAAAACATTGGTGTTAGTCATGCACTTAGAAATACATTTTTTAATTGACTTTACAGTTAAACATGCAGTTTCATGTCAGGGCACATTTTTTGGGGGAAGGGGTTCACATTATTTTAATCATGGGCTCAGTTCTTGGTGAACACAGTCTGATGATAAAGTGTTTTTTTTTTCTTCAGTTCGAGATGTATTAGAAAACACTGAACAAGAAAACAACTGGTGATTTTAAAAGCTATTCTGATCAGAACTGACATTAAAAAAATCTTAACTGTATTTTTTATTTTATTTTATCATGGACACTAGAAACAGGATGTCTACATTTACTTCATGAAACCTGTTATTCAGGTTTTTTTAATTGCATCTTGTCCCAGACAATCTTCCCAGAATGCAGTTTTTCAGGGCACATTATTTGGGGGAAGGGGTTGAAACTGTTTTAATCATGAAGCATTGGTGTTAGTAATGCATTTAAAAATAAAATGTTTAATTGTCTTTACAGTTAAACATGCAGTTTCGTGTCAGGGCACATTTTTGGGGGAGGGGTTCAAATTATTTTAATTATGGGCACAGTACTTGGTAAACAGACTCTGATGATAAAGTGTATTTTTTCTTTCAAGTTTGAGAAGTATGTATTATATATAAGTGTAACCGTGTTGTAAATGGGACTGTGGAATGAATAATGGTTAAGTAGACAGGTAGGTTAAGGAGGCAGTATAACACAGTGGTTTAAGGCTCTGAGCTACAAACTGGAGACCTGGGTTTAAATCCCACAGCCCTCACTTGCATACTGTGTGACCCTGAGCAAATCACTTCACTTCCTTGTGCTCCCAGGTTGCACCTGTAAACAAGCTTTCAGCTTAGTGTGTCTCCTGGTAAAAAGCAAAAAAGTGGCTAGAATTATTTTTTTTAATATAGTTGAGTTTATATGTGACAAGTAGGTAGGGGATGGTGTTTTGAATGTGGCAGTAGGATTTAGCATGTGCACTGCTTTAAAATCATTTCACAACAGCAGAGCTGTGTAACTGTTCTTATCCAGTGAGCAAAAATGGCAACAGTCACACAGTTATTCCAACTACACATTTGATTCCATATTGTAGTGGTTCACTGCACTACACATCTAGGCCCAGATATTCAAACTGCACCCAAAATGTGCGCAACAGCAGGAGCAAGCACAATTCAATTGCACACATGCGCAATACACGTGATATTCAAACATGGAGCAAGCAAAATCGCGCAACCAGCCAACGTCTGAATATTGCACAACCTGCGCTATAGCGCAACCAGGAAGGGGAAGCTGAGCAGAGACGATACGCCATAGCGCAACAAAGGCAGCCCAGCTGAGCAGTCCAGAGGCACCATAGCACAAGCAGAGAGACTCCCAGCAGCAAAGCGAGGGAACTGCACAACCAGGGAGGTAGGCATGGGCCCACCACCCATGCCACAGATGGGCACAAGGACACACTGCAAAACCAACCATGTACCCCCACACCCCAAGCACAGCATAACTGGGGAAGGGATGGAATAGCCACCGGACCATGGAGACAAGCAAACAAAGCACATCCCGGCCGTGGTACTGCAGCACACCCACTGGCAAGCTGAGAGTGCCACACAAAGGGGGCGGACTACCTCAGTGTACAGCAGCCCCCCCCTTGTGCACAGCACACCCTGCACTGTGATCCCAAGACACCACCCATGAGCAGTGACCAGCACTGCAGGAATCCCCAGGCCCCCTCGGCACACAGCAACCTCGTGAACCACAGAACTATACAAGCCAAACCCACCATGAGCACCCAGCAGTGAGTGGCAGCACACGGCAACACTGACTGAAAGCCACACCCACACCAGACACACCACCCCACACACACACATACCCATGACCATACCACCCCAGATGCCATGCACACCACTGCAACTGAGCACCTATAGCCAGCTGCAAATCAGAGACCACCACAGTATTCATATCAAAATATATAAATGTAATAAACAAAAATAAGAAGAACAACAAAACAACTATGTACACATATATACAAAGCAGGGGTGGGTGTATGGGAATAAGGTAGGGGTGGGTAAGGGGCAGGGGTGAACAACCGGGAAAGGGAAGGTGGGGTGAGGTGATGGGCAGCTACTGCCTGCCAACCTGCCCTCCTGCTGCTTGGTGATGGGCCCTGGGCCTCCTCCTGCGCCGCACCCCATGCCGCTGTAGGTCCAAGAGGATGGCAAGAGAGTCTATGGCCACCTATGTCAGCCACTGCAGTGTGCGTTGCATCTGTTGCAGGATCTGGATACCTAGGACAAGGGAACAGAGTCAATGGCTGTGACTGTCCACATCCCTGAATCCCACCCATCATGCATGGCATACGGCCAAGTGCCCTGCTCCTGTGATGGACTGCACCCACCCACAGTGACCGTACACAAGACATGCCCAACCAGGCAGCAACAGCCATGTGTACCACTGCACACACACACCGCCCATGTCCATCACAGCACAACCAAGGCAGTCCGGAGATGTGGCTACGCGGTGGGATGCTAGTGCCACAGCCATGTGCCTAGTGCATGCATGGACCACCAGTGATGCACACACAGACATGCAGTGCCACTGGACAGTGATGACTGTCACTTGTTGCGTGCATGGTAGTGTTGTCCATGGATGGTGGCCGTGTCCCCCCCAGCATGCAATAGCATCCATGATGTAATGACACTCACCCTCATCAAGCTGCTGCTGCTGCTGCTGCTGCGGCTGCGGCTGCTGCTGCTGCTGTGGCCCTCCACCTATGCCACCTCAACCAGCCACTCCAGCACCACATTCCTTGCCTCAGCTCGGGCCCGCCTCCGCTCCTTCATGCCTGTGGGAGACAAATGAAGAGAAACACATCAGTGAGATCCAAAAACAGACAGCCCTTTGCCCCATTGAGTGTGCCTGCCCACACAATCAGACCTATACAGCACACACCTGCAAACACCTTCACAGCAAACCATAGCCCAACCCACCCCCATGCGCAGGTCACAGTACACAGTGTCACCCATGTGGACTAAACAGGTGCATACACAGTACACCCACCTGGCCTAGGCACAATGCCCCTCCTGGCATGTGACCTGAGGCGATCAAGCAGTTCCCGCTCCCTCCTGCGGAGGTCACCATACCAGTGCCTGCACTGCTCTGCAGTCCTCTGCTGCCCAGTGGCCTGCTCCAGACTTGAGGCCACCTGCTGCCACACATGGGTGCGGGCCATGTGCAGGGGTTCTCCCCCATACAGTGACCCATGGTGTGGCTCCACCACCGCCACCAGGTTTGCCAACTCCAGCGCACTCCACTGTGGAGCTCTCCTGCGTGCCATCACTGCAGTTGTATAGTAGGCAATATGGCACTCCGCAGCACAGTAACCCCACGTGAAAATGTTGTGCAATACAAATCCATCAGTCCCTATAGCGCTGTTCGTATATCACTGTCGGTCCACATTGCGCTGTTACCGAACAGCGCAATAGAGCCATAGAGATGCCAGACGTACAGCGCCAGGGGGCAAAGGTCATGCACAAGGTCAGGGGTCTGTGGCACAAGGCCACGCACAGTGCCATCGGATGTCTACATCCCAGCGTGATCAGTCACCCGTGCCAGTGCCACAGTGTACTATTGCGCGGAGTGTGCGACAGCGCTATGTGGTGCCCAGTGCTGTAGCACCACTGGCACAATAGTGGCCGTGTCCTGTATTGCTGATCGCACACAGCACGTCATCAGCACGGCAGATGCCTGCTTCAGCTACCTGGGCATGCGCAATGCGGTGTACTACGCAGTCACAGAACCGCGCCATTGGCTCAGCCGGCACAAGCGTATTGCGCAAAGCACAACAGCGCGATATTCAGCCAACATATGCAAATCATCTGATCAGCCATTCAAAGGCACATTGGCGTGATTTGCATCTCATTACAGTTGCTCCACTCCTAATTTGCATGCATTGCGCTATAAATGTGCGACAGTGATCTGCGGTGGCCAGAGACGGTTACTGCAGGTGAGAGGTGAGTTGCATGCTGTGTGATGTAGGATGTTCTGGGCAATGGTCATGGGATAATGCTGTATACTGCACAGTGACAGGTGTCCACGTCCACCCATTCAGACTGACATGGCCGAGCAAGGACTGGGTGAGGAGGATGATGGTGGGCGAAGGAGGAGGCCAAACTTCACGAAGTCCGAGACAGAGGCACTCTTCCAGGCCTACCTGGATGAGGAGCCACTACTTAGTGGACAGCGGGTCACCCCTCAGGCCCATGCAGTTGCATGGGAGGGGGTAGCTCACGCCGTAAACCTGCACAGAAGCTACCAGCGCTCCATGCAGAAATGTAAGAAAAAGATTGGGACCGACAGGAGATGGGTGAAAGAGAAGGTGGCAGCCCTCAGGGCGGCACGCGCCGCCACAGGCGGGGGCCAGCCAGAGGTGGCACAGCTGACCCCAGTGGAGGACCGTCTGGCTGCATCCATGCAGCACAGTGCAATCGAGGGTGTTCCAGGAGGTGGCTTCCAGACAGGTGGAAGCCCATCACTGCACGGTATGACATGGTGTTGGGGGGGTTGATCCCATGCACTAACATGATCTCACTTTCTGTTACAGATCCTGTGCATCTGCAGGGAACAGTGGTGGTGGGACCATGCAGTGTGGACATCCAGCCAGAGTTGGACGAGGGTCCATCCACCTCTGCTGCCAGCCGGCATGCATTGCACCAGTGTGCATGCCTGGCTGCCATCTCCAAAGTCAGTGAGTCAGGTGTGGGGGGTGCCCATCCTGTGTTGCAGCATTCTGGCATGCCAGCATGCTGTGACTGTGGCTGTTGTACGAACCTGCACCATTGATGATGCAAGGACCGCAATGGGCAATGACACGTGTGTGTCTCATTGCGGACACACAGCAGGATGGCACATGCCCCTGGGCCTAGCTGTTCCAACGTGTGTGCCAGCATGTCATCACAGTCCCAGGCAGTGTCTGGCGGCACCGGTTGGGTAGCACCAGTGGCTGTGCAGGTCTCTGGCACTGTTGCGGACACAGCTGTGGAACAACTGGTCCCTGGGGCACAGCAGTTGGAGGGGCAGCAGCGGCAGTCACCCACCGGGTCTGAGGGTACAGGGTTCAGCAGTGGCACATGCACACCACCTGTTGACTTGCCCATCCCTGGTCCTGGTGAACAGCGCCCACCCTCAAGGGGTGTTGAGCATCAGGTCCTTCCATACCCTGGGGGACAAGTTGCCGAAGAGGCAGACTACCCATTAGGGGAGCACACCCACCTGCTGCGGGCATCAGTACAGCAGCAGATGCGTGTTGCAATGTCCGTGGAGGCACTGTGTGTGGCTGTGGAGTGGCACAGCAGGGACACTGCAATGATCCATGCAGAGATGGTCCAGATGCAGATGGATGTGACCACTGCCATTGACAGGCAGTCCCAGGCATTGGTCGCTGTCGTGGCCGCAGTGGGCACACAGTTAGGTGCCCCTGTACCACGCACCCCATGCAGTACACTCTCCACTCCCCATTCCAGGTGTCATGCGACACCCAGCCTGTCGACACCGGGTTCCACTGTGGGCATCCCAAGCACCCCTGGTGCAGGTATGTTTGGCATGCTGCAGACCCCTGTGCAGACAAGGTCACGCTCGTGCAGTGGGACCCCTGGTGGTACATCAGTGCCACCCCATGTGGCCCCTGCTCAGCCTGCCAGTGCTGCTGGGTCATGGCGGGCCGCCTACGCATCCGAGGTGGCTGTGGCACTGTGCACCTGACTGACCTGTCTCCCAGTGCGGGCCCTGTCTGGTGCTGCCCTGTGTGCAATGGGTGTCATGGTGGGCAGTGCACTGGTGGGTGCCCTGCCCAACACGCTGACACACGGACCACCTGCACACCCACCTGACTGCTGTCCACAGGTGCATGTGAATGATGATGCCTGCATTGTACTGTACACCAAGGTGCAAGGGTTCCCAGCATCTGACACACGTACTTGGACAGTCCAGGTGGTGGGGGTGGTCTGTGGCTCTGTGTGTTTCACATGTCTGTTCCTACTCTGCTGTGCACCTGCCCATGTACGGTTTGTGCCTGGTGTGTGTGTGTGTGTCCATATGGCATGTAACTATTCACCCCTTCCTGATGGTGTGTTTGTGTGCATGGACCCTTCAACTCCCCTTGCCATCATGCACCCCTGGTGTGTTACCCTGTGCACCTGTGGGTTGCGCCTAGACAGTGTTGGTTGCACATGGCCCCATGACTTACCTGTGTCGTGTGAAATGCTCCTCCGTGATGGTGTCCCGGTGCAGCTGGGCCTGCCGGATCAGTTGGGAGTCCCGCCATCCATGGGGGGCTGCTCATCCCCATCATCACCGGCATCACTGGCATCCCCATCGCTGTCCCCCTCCTCAACCTATACAGCTATCCCACAGTCTTTGGCCATGTTGTGCAGGATACAACAGACCAGGAATATCCCACAGACCTTTGAGGGGCTGTACTGTAGGGCACCACCGGAGGTGTCTAGGTATCAGAAGCGTGCCTTAAGCATCCCATACACCCGCTCGATGATGTTGTGTGTGGCGGCGTGTGCCTCATTATAGCGTTGCTGCGATGGGGTCGTAGGGCGCCGGTAGGGTGTGAGCAGCCAGGGACGGAGTGGGTATCTGCTGTCACCTGTGTGGAGATAGTGGAGATAAGTATCATTTTCAGGTCCATATTGACCCTAGCCCTTTGTGCCACTACCATGGCACCTGTGGCTTTCCCACCCTTGCCCCAACTTTGCCACTCCTACATGCATACTCACCCACTAGATGTCCTGTGGGGATGTCCCCACTCTCAAATCGATGGCACAGTGCAGATTGGTACCATATGAAGGCATCATGTGCTCCACCAGGGTGTGTGGCACAGACATTGATGATGCGCCCACTGGCATCACACACCACCTGGCAGTTAACACTGGTGAACCCCTTCCGGTTTCAGTATGTGGCCCCATCAGGACCAGGTGGTGTGCGAATAGTCAAATGGGTGCAGTCTATCACCCCTAGCACACCAGGCATACGTGCTACCCTGTGGAACTCCTGCATGTTTGCTGTATGCTCTGCCGCATTGCTGGGGAAATGGATGTACTCCACAGCATGTGGCAGCAGTGCGCTGAGGAATTGGGTGAGGATGCGTGATGTGGCTGTGTTATGCCTGTGGTGTCTCCTGTTGGCCTCTGGAAGGTACCGGTGGTGAGCAGGCACATGCAGGCTGTTACCTTTGTCTCCACTGACAGAGCGTGACTCCGTCGTGAGGGTGCCTGCATCACATCACTGCACAGCTCACAGAGCTGCCTCAGTATTGCCCTGTTCAGGCAGTACCGGCCCACAATCTCAACATCTGTGTACAGCTCAAAGCTGATGTGGGCACGGTACTGCCTGTTGGGGGCGTACCACTGACTGGCCCTTCCACGGCCACATCTCCCTGCAGCATGCCTTCTCACCCCCCTCATTACAGGTTCCATGTGGAAGCTGGCACTGTCCATGTCCCTGGCTTGTGTTCCCCCCTGGCTGTTGTTGCTCTGTTACCCCCACTGTCCTGACTGCTACCTCCACTGAACCGGGTACACCTACTGGCCTCTGCAGTCTGTGGCCCCACACACCTTCCCTTGCCCTTATTTTTTCCTGGGATCTCCCTGGCCTGCCCTCTTTGTCCCTCTTGCCTTGTCTCTCTCCCTGCCTCATGTGGCTTCCCTGTAGCGTTCTTGCGCCTCTTCCTTGAGCCTTTTTAATTTGGCTCATTTCCGCCATGGCGCACCTTCCGGCTGATCCACTGTTGCGCAGTGCGCAAGCCTTTCAATATCGCATTGCGCTCTTTATGCATGGTTCCACCCCCTTCGGTTGCGCATGCCTTCATTTGCATTGTGCTGTTGCTCAGCTTGTTTTCGGTAGCACAACTGCCTCCCGCTGAATATCATAGAATGGCGCATTTTCAGACTTGCACTAGCGCAACCCTATTGCGCATGGCGCAACCCTTTTGAATATCTGGCCCTTAGTGTATCACACGTTTTCAAATAATAAAACAAATATTCTCTAAATTAAATAACTCACACATACATATTTTATACTTTATTAAAAAGATACTCCACATTTGTAACAAAAAACAAAACAAAAAAAATAAATAAATGAAAAGCATGTCACAGAGCAAAATCAGCCCTAACTCCCAGTTCCTTCTAGTAGAATGATGGTACCTACATTTACAGTTTAGCAAATACTTGAAAGCTGAGTAGGTGTTCTGTAAGAAAACAGCTACAGTCTTTACTATTTACAGCATTGATGATCTGGGACAATTTCTGTGCTTTTTATTGAGAGTAGTTTAATGAAATAACATTTTAAAATGAAAACACTACTGCTAGCTAGGCCTGACACACACTGCAAACACACATAATGAATTAGAATTATTTAGCAGCTGTTTTCTTACAGAAATCCAGTCTTGATAAATTTGTTTTTTAGCAGTTCTATAAGATTTATGTCTCTCTGAAATAAGAGTGTATAGCATAGAAATGAAAGGGTTTATGTTAATGTAGTTTGCATGAGAAGTGGCCATGACAGAGGCATGCAAGAGTGAAGTCTAAATTGTTTCTTGGCCATTCCGGGATCTAAAGTTTAACAGTAATGTGCGAAGAGAATAAAGTCATGTATTTTTTTGCATTTAAATATATTTAGTGCATTGAAGTTAAACTATATAAATATAAAACTATTTAAAAGACAAAGAACCTCTGTGCGTAAACACTGAGGCAAGGGTTACCCCAAAGGGCATTTGGCTGGGAAGCCAAGTTTCAAGAAAATACAAAATCACACATGCCCCCACAATACAAAGCATCATGGGCTGCATATGCAAATCACCACAGAATGTTATGCTGGTCCAACTTTAAGCAGAATTGCATGGTGCCAAAAGGCCTCTCACACAGTTTGCAAAGGGTGCTAACAGAAGACATAGACACGTGTGCCGTCCTACCAGGACTCATCAGTATGCCTCGGCCTGTTTGACAGCCCAGTGGAATGGACCAGCTACCCCAAGGCAGTGTGCCTGGGATATATTGTGGTGAACCCATTAAAATAAAAACTATTTAAAAGACAAAGAACCTCTGTGCGTAAACACTGAGGCAAGGGTTACCCCAAAGGGCATTTGGCTGGGAAGCCAAGTTTCAAGAAAATACAAAATCACACATGCCCCCACAATACAAAGCATCATGGGCTGCATATGCAAATCACCACAGAATGTTATGCTGGTCCAACTTTAAGCAGAATTGCATGGTGCCAAAAGGCCTCTCACACAGCTGACCTTGCTGCCCCCCCACCATCTTGGGCTTCTCCCTTCCCAGTCCAGGGTATTCCCACTTCATTGGACTTTTCTTCCACAACCCTTCTCCTGTACCTGTCCCACCCCCTCTTGAATCCCTCCACAGTCTCTGCCTCCACCAGTCCCCGGGCAGCGCATTCCATGGTTTTACCACCCTCTCACTGAAGTAGCACGTCCTCCTTTCTCCCCTGAGTATCCTCCCTCCAGCTTCCACCCATGCACTCTAGTTGCCCCCTCCTTCCTGTAGAGCACCATGACTTCACCACCCCTGTTTACCCCCTTCATGTACTTGAAGACCTCTATCATGTCTTCCCTGTCCCTTCTCTCTTCCAGCGTGTATATATTCAGCTCTTCGAGCCTCTCCCCTTAGGTCCTTTCCCCCAAGCCCCAGATAATTTTGGTTGCGTTTCTCTGGACCTCTCCAGGAGTTTAATGTCCCTCTTTAAGTGTGGCCTCCAAAACTGCATGCAGTACTCAAGGTGTGGCCTCACAAAGCAGTTATACAGTATCTCTTTCCTCCTTCTGGAGTGATCCCCCTAGCGATGCATCCCAGCATCATGGCCTTGGCCGCTGCCCTCCTACAAGTCTCTGAGTTGTTCATCTTGACATCCATCACCACCCCCAGGTCCCTCTAAGCCATACAGCCATAGCAGCAGTACATTGCATAGCAGATATAAAATGTCAATAAGCAGGTCATGCAATAGATGTGCTGAGCAGTTACTGAAGCAAGAAATGTATAGCTGTCATCTTTTACATCCTGTTCAAAATGTGTTTTTGCACCTGTGATGCCAAATGGCACAGTCGCTGTGCAAAATCTCCTTTCAGCTAATGAACTGATAGTGTCACTGTTCATGTGGTGGGATCACAAAAAGCCCATGCTGAAAACTTGGAGTGAAAATGCCAAGAAATACCCATGGCATTAGGGTTTATGACCATAACACCCTGCACTGTAGGAACTTACAGGCATTGGTGTGTGACTTGGGATTATCAACAGTAATGTTCACGCTTTTCCACCACCCCCACCCTGCAGCCACTGACAGGTATCGAGGTGTGCCTTTGACTCTTCAGCACCAAAGTTAACTCCATTCTCTTATACTGTACCCATTTCAGCATATTTCTGTATGGAATGGGGTGAGTGTAAAGTTTGAAAACCCCAAAGCACACCTCGACTCTTGTCTGTGTCTGCAGGGTAGGGTGAGGTGAAATGGCATGAGCAGTATGGCCAATGACCCAAAGGCACACCCCAATGCCTGTCCATGTCTGTGGAGTGGGGTTGGTGTCACTTCAATACTTCACTGCCATTCCTATTCTGCCTGTCTGCCTGTGTCTCTCGCTCTCTGTCTATATGTCTATGTAATTATCTTTCTAATAATTATATGTATTGCTATTTTTACCTATTTCTAAACCAAATCTGCATATCACATTTGCCTGCACTCTGCGCACATACTTATGAAACTGTGCATATTTGTACTCCACTTTTGCAAAGACCTCATACTTTCCTAATATTCCCATTATCACACACATACATCAGTGGCATTTACTCTAGGGTTCTTTTGTAAGCTTCCTATTCCTTCCATTAAAATGTACACCTCCATATATTTTTCTAATAAAGTGTATGCCTTCCTTAGAACAGAAATTAAAACAAATCTTACTACTTACAAATCACTGTGTTGTTTCTCCATACCACCTTAACAGTTTCACACAAATTCACTAACTTCATTATGCAGCCATGGTGGATCTGACCAGATGTTGTTTTTTTAAGCTTTGTCCCTGATTAATAAAGCAGGAAGTTGAGAAGTGTGGTCTAAATTCTGATTCTCCAAGTAAAAGTAGAAATGCTGCCAGCCATTGTATTTCTCCTCCCTTGTCCCCTTCCCACTGCCGTGCACTGTTTTATTTGTAAAAAAAAACTTAGAGATTTGCCAAGCTTTAACACCAGCAAGGTCTGGAAGTAGATGTGTATTATGCTGCCAGACATTGTTTTGAATCCTTCCCCCACCACCGGTACCCTTCCCTGTTGTGCACTCTGTGTTTATTTTGTAAAAATAAACTGATACGTCAGGAGATTTACCAAGCAAAGTTTCCCATTGGCATGGCCCTTCTGTCTAGATGCTCAGGTGAGAGTAGAAATTCTGGCAGCCATTGTTCTGTTTCTCCTTGTGCTGAGCACTCTGGTTTATTAATAATCTGCTAGTTTGGGAGATTTCCCAAGCTTTCAGTTTCTACCAGCAGGGTCCCTCTATCTAGATGCTTAGGTAAAAGTAGAATTCTTTCCACTTTCACCTAAGCACCTAGATAGAGGGACTGGGTGACAGGTGAGCTGGATAAGGGTCATGTGGTGGATGTTCTTTAGGTGGACTTCAGCAAGGCCTTTGATTTGGTCCTCATGGGTGGCTTAGGGGAAAGCTAACTGTGTAGGGGTAGGGGCAAAAATGACAAACTGGATTACAAGCTGGTTGATTGGGAGGCTGCAATGGGTAGTGGTAGGAGGGGAGCTCTCAACTCCAAGGCTGGTGATGAGTGGGGTGCCACAGGGCTCTGTGCTAGGACCAGTATTATTAGGGTTCTTCATATCAGACATTGCATACGGGTGGTGAGCAAGGTTAGTCTGGTCACAGACAACTGCAAAATGAGAGCAGTGGTGGATAGAGGGGGTGGGGAGGGATGGAAGCAGCTGTAAGGGAACCTAGGCAAGCTGGAGGAGTGGTCAGAGAGGTGGAAGCTGGGGTTTAATGCAAAGAAGTGTAAGGTTATGCACTTTGGGGCAAAGAACCCAAGGAGAGAATACTGTCTTGGGGGTTAAACTTGGGATCACTGAGGAGGAGAAGGACCTAGAGGTAATGGTAACATGGACCATGAACAACACTGCCCAGTGTAGGATAGCAGCTACAAAAGTGAACAAGATGCTGGGGTAAATAGCAAGTGGGGTTTTGTTCAGGTTAAGATAGGTGCTCTTGCCCCTCTACAGGCCACTGGTAAGGACACACTTAAAGTATTGTGTGCAGTTTTGGAGGCTGTACCAGAAGCATGATATCAGGCTACTGGAGGGGGTGCAGAGGAGGGTAACAAAGATGATATGTGGAATGGAGGGGAGAGACTGAGAGTAGGCTTAGAGACCTGAATATGTACACCCTAAAGGATGGAAGGGATGGGGAGACATGATGGAGACATTCAAGTATCTGAGGGGAATCCATAATGATGGGGAACCAGTAAGGATGGGGCAGATGGGGTCTTTAAGCTAAGGAGGAGGAGGGACACCAGGGGACATGGGATAAGAATAGAGGGGGAAAGATTTAAGAGGGAAATGAGAAGACACTATTTCAGAGGGTGGTAGCAAATTGGAACGCACTACCAGAATAGGTGGTATCATGTCAATCTGAACAGCTTTAAAAAGGTATGGGACAGGGAACAGGAGAGAGTGAGGGTGGAGGAGCTAGGGGGACAGCAGTGGGATGACAAAGGGGATGGGGCAGCTGAAAACTAGGGGTTCTAGCTGCACATTTGAGCAGACTTAGATGGACTGAGTGGTCTGTTTCTGCTGGCACATTCGTATGTTCATACCATGCCGGTGGGGAAGCTTGGCAAAGCTCCCAAAGTATCAGTTTATTTCAAAAAATCACACAGCAGAGTGCACAATGGGGGAAGGGGACAAGGGAGAAATACAATACAATGGTAGCAGCATTCTATACAGTGGAGTGGAATATACTTGTGTTGTATGTATGCCATTTCTCACGTGAAATGACTCGCACTAAATGGATGAATGACACATAGAAACTGGCAGCAGATGGGGCCCCATGCAGTCTTCCTTTTTGCAGTCTACAGTTTTTCCTTGCCTACAAAAGTCACAGATCCAACTTTATCTCCAGCTTGTCCTCTCCTTTTGAACCGCTAGTGTTTCCTTATGTCTGTCACCACAGTTTTTAATTGCCCCTGCTACCTCTGTTGGCAGGCTGGTCTATGCCTCCCCTCCACTACCCCTTCTGTCAAGTACTCTCTTATGTCTGCTCTTTGTCTAGCCACTTCCAGTCTCCAGTCATGCCCCCTTGTTCTAGAGCATTTCTTCCTCTAAAGATGCTTCCCTCCTGTGCCTTATTTATTCCCTTTAGGTAACATAGAAACAGAGATTGTCAGCAGATAAGGACCGCTAGGCCCATCCAGTCTGCCCATAGGCTCTATATATTGTATGTTGCCACTGACCCTATGTGATCAACGGCTTTTCATCACTCCCTCTCGGGCTTCCCTTGTGCCTGTCCCAAGCATGTTTAAATCCCTCCGCTGTGCTGGCCCCACCTACCTCATGTGGCAGACTATTCCAAGTGTCGATTGCCCTTTCTGTGTAGAAAAACTACCTCATATTGCTTCTTAATCTCCCCTTCCAATTTCATATTGTGCCCCCTTGTTCCAGTACTTTTTTTACATTGGAAAAGGTCCCCAGTCTGTACCTTGTTTATGTCCTTGAGGTACTTCAAAGTTTCAATCATGTCCCCCCACTGTCTCCTCTCCTCCAGTGAGTACATATTGAGGTCCCTTAGTCCCTCCTCAAATGTTTTGTGACGTAAGCCCTGCAATATCTTTGTTGCCCTTCTCTGGATAGTCTCCACCTTATCTATGTCCTTGTGCAGGTGTGGTCTCCAGAACTGCATGCAGGTCTCCAGGTGAGGCCTTACCAATGTTTTATACAATGGCATCACCACCTCCCACCTCCTGCTAGTGATACTCCTGCCTATGTACCCCAGAATGCCACTGGCCTTCCCTGCTGTCTTTGCACCCTGCTTTGATACCTTAAGGCCATCAGAGATGATAACCGCTAGGTCCCTTTCCTCTTTGGTGACAAAGGTATAAATATGAAGTGACAGGTATACATATGAAGTTCAACTTCCTCCAGTATCTCTTATGACCTTTGTAGTCCCTGCATGATTTTTGTTGCCCTTCTTTGAACTGCCTCTGTCTTGTCTATGTCCTTTTGGAGATGCAGCCTCCAGAACTGGACACACTACTTCAAATGAGGCCAATATGCTTCAAAGTCCTTAAGAGACACTCCCACACTGGCATGTGTTGTGACTACTATGCAAGATGAGCATGGGAGTGTGCCCATTGACTATAATGGGGACAGTTTTTTAAATTAAATGCCAATTTTGACAAAGGAATGCTGCATTCCTTTGTCAAAATTGGCAGGCTAATGGATTAAACACTGGCCAGTTATGGACAGTGGAGCATGCCCCCATGCTCATCATGCATTGTAGTCATCACTCATGTCTGTGTTTGGTGGTGTCTCCTAAGTAAGTTGGCACATTTACTAGCAGCCTTAATTCATTGAAGCCCCAAGATGCCTGTAGGTGTTTACAGAAAAGATATTTGTGAGGTCTTTAATGCCTTCAGATGTCCTGCAGTTTGTGGCTTCTGAGGATGCCACTGCTTCAAACTTAAATGTATCACAAACCAAAGTGAGTATGTGACTGCATAGCACCATGGGAAAGGCAATTTTGTGCTGCACAACTTTGCCACTCGTACTTTGTGTGTGTGTACCACTTATGGTTCATGAGGTATTCGCATTTGTTTGTGGCATGCTAATTATGGTTCCAGGTTGCACTGAGCTCCTAAGGCCTCAGTGCATTAATACGGTGAAGACTGTTAAACTTTGGGGACCATTGTAGTTGGACTCTGGTAAGCTGCATGTACAGTATGTTTAGGGTTGGAGAAAATTTAATGAACACCTGCTCTTGCTCTTTAACCATGTGGTCTGCCTGTAGTGCTAGTTTACTGTCCAGCTGAGAGGTTGTGCTTTGCTTAAAATCTCAAAGTTCTGCATGTATGACACTTTTCATGCTAAAAGCATAGGGCCAGACGGAATGTCATGAAAACTGATGTTTTCACCTTGAGGCTAGTCATAGCATCAGTTGCCTTTTGGAGGTTTGTGCAGTATGATATTGGTTGTGTAATGGTACACACGAAAGAGTTATTTCTTGTTCTGTGGCTTCACCTTCTCATTCCTATCTCTAGGGTTCCCCTGTGCTTGTCCTATGCATTGTTTTAACTTCCCCCACTGTGTTTTCCCCCATCACCTCCACAGGGAGTCAAATGGAAAAAGTTTGACATCATTTTGATATCCTTTGTGTTTATGAAGATCTTTACAGTAATTGGGCCAGTATCAAAGTATCTGCAGCCTAGGGGACTAGACTACCTTTCAGCATGGCGCATGGTGAATCACGCTAAGAAGGATTTGCAACAGTCTGAATTTATGAACAACCAGCAGAAAGTTTCTAACTTTGTTGCTAGAAATTGATGATTTAGGAACTGATATTGACATTGAGGATCATCTGCCAAATAAAAGGGTATCCAAGAAGAAGAAAATACCCGGGGAAAATATCAGTGATGAACATGTGGTGGATCCCATGAAGCGATTTTAATGTGAAGTATACAACCACATCATGAATCAAGTTCAGATGAGCTTAAGTGATCGATTTGATAACAAAAACCAAAACTGATTCTGGATACCAACTGCATGGACCCACATCACTTTGAAAGTATAATTCAAGATGGCATACCAGATGAAAGTCTGCAGAAAGTGGCATCATTGGCAGAAGTAGACCATAGCAAACTTAAACTGGAATTGTTGGCTTTTGCTAAAATATTCCAATGACTGCAAAGATCGCTTCCTGAAGAATACAGTGAAGATGGGTTAATGGAGGTTGTTGACTTTCATGACTCTGAAGATGCTTTTGAAGGTGAAATTAGTGACCAGAATGAGCAATGAGATAGAAGAGATGATTTACCAGACAAATGCAAGTCCTGCAAAGAATGCCTAATGTGCTGTTATAAAATTTTGGTACAATACAACATGCACTCAGTGTTTTCAACCTTGTTCACTGTTTATGAGCACCTGTTGACTTTATCATTTACCCAGGTGTCCTGTGACAGAGCTTTCAGCTAGCTAAAGATAATAAAGCCTTGACTCCACTCATTGCTTGGACAAGAGAAACTAGAGGCATTCATGATTATGGCGATTGAGAGAGACCTTCTTGATGGAGTGCACACAGAAGATGTCATCCAGAAACTAATTCAACGATCCAAAGCATACAAACGAGTACTGTCAGTTAGACACTGGAAGGCTACTGTCCATCTAGAGGGCTGAAGCCGGATGCTAGGTTAAACATGCCTGGGTCCAGAAGTAGTCTCATCAGTTTATCGCTTGCAACCTACTGTCCATTTGCAACCTGGAGAAAGCGTTGGTATGAAGTGCTTGTGATGGGCTTGAGCTGGGTAGTGTTCACCCTGTGGTGACTTGGTAGTCTTGTAAGGCTGTACAGAGGTAGTAACAGGGGATCATGAGTCTTGTGCAGCCAGATCTCCCTGAAGCAGATGGTAGAGTCTATAGTGACTATACTGTTTTGGATAATGGTTGTGTGTTATTGAGACCATATCATTGAAGTGACTATATAAATAAAATTCTATACACTGTTCTTGTTAATGGTTTTGTGTTGAGGCCATATCATTGAAGTGACTATATAAATAAAATTGTATACAATGTTCTGATTAATGGCTGTGTTGTTGAGACCTTATCATTCAATCTGTATGTTTTTCATACCTTGTATCTGACATAGACACACAAACACACAGGTCAGTTTACTAAATGACGCTCCAGACACTATGTTGGCAGACTTTAATGTATACCTGATCAAATGTCATAATGAAAAACAGAAATGTTACAATACAGATTGTGTTTAGAGCCACGGAAAGTGTAGGGATAGATTAGGATGGACCAGAGGCTGTGTAACAAAGGCTCTTGAGTCAAAGGCCTATTTTCAAGAGTGTCCAGGCAAATGGTTTCTCTTAACACTTACCTTACCTTTGATGGTCCTTTAACCACCCCTTACCTCTCTCCCCTTCCCCGCTTCATAGTTGAGGCAACCACACTGAACTGTATGGCCCTGTTTTTAACCCCTAACTTGAGCACCAGCTCGGCCTCCCTTCACTCTTGGGCAGCAATTCACATTGGTTACATATAAATGTGTCTCCATTTTGTTTGTGGTGCACTAAACTTATGCTTCGTCTCCCTTGATGTAACATCACCTGACTAGTTGTATGTTATATGTAACTTCTTTTCCTTTTCCCTTTTCACCCTGGGTGTACCTGAAAATGAGCCAGTGTGTCTCTCACTAACCATAAATGACTAAATTCATGTAACACAATGCAGGACAGTGTAATAATGCAATATAAAAGTCAACATTTGCAGCACTAAAATCAATAGTATAACACATAGTCAAGTAGAGTTTTTTTTACACCTCAAGATGGCATTCAGTTGACCTTTTATTGATTCAGACATTTTTTGGTCAAATCTAATTATGTTGCCTTTGTTGCTACTGTGAATTCCTCCTCTACGCAGCACTTGCTGCTCCTTTCACACTGTCTTCACAATCTGTAACATCAATAACACCAATACAGACCATTGAGACGTATAGCATGGAGTGGTGTTATTGAGGTCATAGAATGTCTTAAACATATGAACAGAAAGCAGTAGCTGTTGAGGGGAACTATATGCATATATAGAGCTGAAGTCAACCCAAAGCAAAATAATGAATTTTTCAAAACTTATTGAAAACGCCTTGGTAGAAACTTTTTTCACTGTGTACACTCCAATCTCTTCAGAGGAGATCATCCTCATTTCTGTCTTAAGGCAGAGCAGGGAATCAACAAAGTCCAAGAGGGTAGCATCTTTCAAAAAAAGAGGTGTGCAAGAACAAGAGGGCACAATTTGAAGATAGAGGGGGGGCGGCTCAGAGGTAATTTAAGGAAGTATTTTTTCCCAGAGAGGGTTGTGGATGCATGGAACGGCCTTCCAGAGGAGGTTGTGGAGTCAAAATCAGTGGTGGAATTCAAGCATGCATGGGACAGTCATAAGGCAATTCTGGGGGGGTAGAAAGAAGTAGGCTGCTGGTTAACTAGGATCTGCAGCTTATCCAGTAGGTAGGGAAATGGGCAGACTGAGTGGGCCAAGTGGTCCTTATCTGCTGTCAAATTCTATGTTTCTATGTTTCTATTGCAGGTTACATCCTCATTTTGTTTAATTGGGGCTAACAATACTACTGTAACAACACTGTGTTGGGGGCACATAGGTTGCTTTTGGCAAAATCTTAGCACAGCACACATTGCACTGCACTATTTTTTTCCTCTTTACATCCAGTTGCCTCACAAACTGTTCAGACAGGGAAAGTGTAGGGAAAGGTAGGGTCTCAACCTCTGGAAGTGCCTTGCCGGGGCATTGAGCTTAACCATTGATTTTGTTTGAAAGGGGAACTCTCTGGTTGCCTGCTGCCATGCAGCAGGACAGTGAGATTGAGTTACCAAAAAACAGTGTAACGTTGCCAGCAGCATTTTTGCATGGTAGTAAAGAGTTCATCTTAAATCAATAGTACTAAAGCCTCCGAGATAGTTAATGTAACTTTACCAGTAATGAAATGGCTTTCTTACAAATGGAATACACACTGATCTTATACTTGGCTACAGCATGCCAGGGCGTACCAGTCTGTAAACATTTGGCTACAGTTTATACACTAGGGCATGCTGTGGTTGGTACCAAGGTCCCCCTGTGACTTTGTAGTAGCCTCCCTTGGGACCAGTACCAAGGCCCCCTTGTGACTTTGTAGTGGGTCCCCCGAGGGCTAGTACCAAGGCCCCCTGGACATATTTCCAGGTGGGCCCTTTGCTTCCCAGTCTCCGACCCTGATCACGTTAGTAAGAGGGATCTTTTGTTATAGGTTAGAACACTAATCAATCAAAATCGTTATTTATCCAGGTGGGCACCATTGAGCAAGCCTCATTTGCAAGGTGGACCTGGTCATGAATAAATCAAAGTACAGTACAAAAGCAGGTATACAAAAAGCAATAATATACAAGGAAGAAAAAGTATATACAGTGTATATAATACAGTACAAGTTTGAAATAAATAATAAAAAAACAGCATTATTTTAAAATAAAAAAAGTCAGCAGATGTACAATCAACCATAGGCATACAGGGGTTATAAGCAGAGATCTTTTGAGTGAGGCAGCCAGCAACTACACATATAGGGGAAAGAGGCCATGTATGGGGTGACAGATTAGAGAGGTAAAGAAGAGGAGGGATATATTACCGAAGACTGGGGGAAAAATTGGGCTAAAACCACAGAAAGTGATAATGGCCGTCTTGTACTTGTTTATTATGATAATGACGGATGAGGGTAAATAATTGGGACACTACTATGGATGGGGTGTGATTTTAGCCAGGCTGGAGTAGACAGGGAAGGGTGGGTGCAGCAGAAAGAGTTAATAGAGAAAGAGTGAGAGCCAGGGGTAGAAACATGGCAAGCGTCAGGATGGAAAGGGGGAGTTGTGGAATTAGTGGGCTAGCGATGAGGAAAACTTTGCAAAGTGTTTTCATGTAGCAATCGTAGAGCACCTTGAAGATATTCAGGCTAACGGGGCAGCTCAGCTTCAAGTTCCTTTGTAAACAGTTCCACAATGTGGGTAAATAAAAGCTTAGAGCAGCTTTGCGGAAATGAGTTTTGACCCTTGGAACTTGGAGGGTAATTAGGGAATAGCTCCTTAGAGCGTAGGTGCCTAACACACTCTGGGGAATACAATCTGAGACATATGAGAGGAGCTTGTTGGTCACTGCTCTGAAGGCCCATAATAATAACTAATAAAAAAATGGATCAAAGTGTTGATGAGGTGCAGCCTATTTCTCAGGTAGGCAGTGGCACTGCAAAAGACAGCAATCAGCCTGAAAAGGGAAAACAAAATCCAAGTTCAAAAAGTGATTTTTTCATGTCTAAGGTTTTGTCTTCCAAGTGAATGCTTGAATTCAGAAAAAGGTGAATGTCTCAGATCATCAGTCCCAAGTTAAAAAAAAAAAAAGTTATGTAGTTAAAAAACTAAAGGAGTGGTGGGTACCACCTGCAGAGGCAACCAACGGTATGGAACAATTGAGCACACTGGGGTGGGCTCCTAGTGTGGCACACAATGGGGTTGGGGGCAGATACAAGCTGATGCGGTTAGCTTCCTTCCGAACACAGGGAGGCACACTGGGGTGGGCTCCCAGTGTGCCACACAATCTTGGGGAAGGGGTATTAAACATGCTGACAGGGGGTTTTCTGGGAATTGTGTGTGGCAGACAGCAGCAGCAGCCACCATCATGTTTATTTAAATGCTTCACCAGGAAACGCTCATCAGGAGGTGTGTCATCGGTGCCGCTGCACGATGAGCATGTCTCCAATTGCAGCGGCACTTTTCTTAGAAGTTGTGTCCTCTTTGCATAATGCTGGTGTCACTGCTAGTGCGCTGGCTTATTGGGGAATGAGGGACACACCTACTAAAGCATGCCCTGCATTCGCCAACACAGACACACCTCTGAAATATGCTACTAGCACAAGACATTCCTTGCGCAAGCGAGCACAAAAAAAAAATAACATCAGTCGATTCAGAGTCCAAATACAGCAAGCAACTGCTTTTCATGTCACAAACTTACTTGATGGAACCTGGTACCACTATCTGATCTGGAAGGTAGGGTACTGCTGTCTACTACTACTATAAATTTTTTTCCTCATGAGTCACAACTACTGCTAATCACTTTTTGTCTTTACTCCAGTCCTTACTACTACTACTACTTGTCACTTTTTTTGTCCTCAACAACTGATCCTGACTGTACTGTCTTAATTTTCGTACAGTGAATGGCTTAGCAGATGCCTGAAACCCAGAAACTGAATACTCTTTGTATATTTCTCATGTCCCCCATATTTGGCTGTGAATACTTCACAGAAAAAAATGCTACTAAATTGAAAATTCATATAATTTCTTTATTGTTTGTGTGTGCATGGTATGCTGGTCTGGTTACATCTTGCTTACAGTAACTGGGCTGAGATTATTATATTACTAGGCTTTATTTTTGATACTTAAATTACTTGGCAGTGGCTGGCAGCAATTGTGGAACTAGGAAGGATGGACTTGTGTTGTGCGTCTGTCATCGGGTCTTCGGGTGGCAGTGGCAAACTTTTTTATGACTGCACTGTACTTGACCGATGCACAGGGACACTGGTTTACCGGGATTGAGAAAGGGCATATTCCATTTTGCACATTGTAAAAAACAGTATTGTCACCGGTGTCTGCTAAGCCAAAATCCAGTTTTACCGGTATTTGGTTCTGTGTACTTTAACTAATAATTTTCAACTCTGCTAACATGCATTTTAGCAATTTTGACCTCCACTATTGCACATCCATCCATCCTTGTACCAGTTTAAAGTTATTTTAGGTACAAGATGTGATGGCAGCAGCAGCACTACAGCCCCATCCCTAAGGTGTGATGGAAGCAGCACTACAGCCTCAGGTGCAATGGCAGCACAGCAGCACTACAGCCCCCATCCCTAAGGTGTGATGGAAGCAGCACTACAGCCTCTGGTGTGATGGCAGCAGAAACAGCACTATGACCTCCCTCCCTCAGGTGTGACAGAAGCAGCAGCACTGTGGCCCCCGTCCCTTAGGTGTGATGGCAGCAGTACTACAGTCCCCATCCACCAGTGGTGATGGCAGAAGCACTATAGCCCTCACCTCTTCGGGGTGATGGCAGTAGCAACAATGCAGTCCACATCCCTCTGGGGTGATGGCAGTAGTGACAGCACTATGATCCCATTTCTTCAACACCCACACCCCACATGCACAAGTTACAAATGACTTGCTCTTTTTGCTTTTTAGAACTCAGATGTGAATTACTCTGAACCATCACCGCTAAGGTGGACTACCTTTGTTTTTTCTTATCTATAATTTAACTGCCTGAATTGGATTTCTGCCTGTGACACCGCTGACCAGGGTTAGGGAACAGACTTGACTTGGGTGTTGGAGGGCCAGCTAGTAGGTGAAGGCTTGAGTGTCCAATGACCACTCACCTTCTCCTGGGAGGGAGGGTGAGTTTATGGCTCAGCATTTGCTGGCCCCTGGTGGAGGCCAGAGGCACGACAACATGTCGGCCCTCACTGTGGGAGGGAGCGTGACAGACTTCAGCTTCTGCTTTGACATCATGTAGCCTGTCACGCTCCCAGGAAAATGGGAAAACACCTGCTGACCAACCGAAGGATGACTGCTGGTCCCTCCATGAGCCGAAAGCCCCAGACATGTGTCCATTCTGACCCCTGCCATGCCCAGGATACACAGGAAGCTCTTTGGGGCAATTCTCCTCCCCTGGAAGCCTCCCACAGGTTTAGAGGCCCACTCAATGAAGGGTTACTTTGGGTTACCTGGTAGCACAGCAGTAAGGGGCAGTGGATGGTGGTTGGGACTCAGCAGCGGTGCTAGGGAGCCTTGGCAGACCTGAAGGAGTGGATGGCCAGGGGGTAGGAGGAGCAAAAACCAAAAGTTTGAATTTGCTTCTTTGAAATGAAGTGTCTTCACCTAAAAAATCCACAAGTAGACCTTCAAATGGAGTAATGCATCTTCTAGACATGTGGATACTTTTCTTTTACTTGGTGTCCATGAGAAAGGTGTCTCCCACTTTTCATGTCTGAGCTCAGATGTGAATTGAGCACCACTCCGCCCACCAGCATCATACAGTCCCTGGGGTCTTACCTTCTGTATGTCATTGAATGTTCTTTCAAAAACCACTGGCAAACATAAGCACACTTAAATACTTAACATTTGCTTTTTGTTGAAGCAGTCTATCAGAAAACTTTTTGTTATCACGGAGACTGAAACAGCAGGTGGGAGAAAAGGTGCAAATGCTGCAATTCACCTAAATGGAGTGCTAACTGTGAAGTCTTTTCATAAGTAGTAAGGCAGTTTTTTCCTTGTGAACATACTTCCATTCAGACTAGTTTTCATTCAAACAACTGAGGATTTTGGATGGCCCTGCTGATTATAAACTTGAATAAGCTAGTTGGTAACAGTGATCCTGCATTTAGCAATCTACAACCTAGATGCTCATGTGCAAAGAATACAATAAAAACCTGACTAAAATCTAAAAGCAAGCTTATAAAACACATAAAATGTATCTGAACATTTATATTTACCTATGCAAAACCATTGCAGCCCAAGTAAAACTCAAGTAAATTACATGGTACCCAGACTACTATTCTATGATGTAGTAAACATATACTGGTATTTTTTTTTATATTCTTGTAAATCAGGTAAGGCCCACTAGACAGAACTGCCTGTTTTCAGGAGTGACCTAGAAGCACTGGGGAGGTTAAGTGACTTGCTTAGAGTCGCACAGTATGCAAGTGGAGGTTGTGGGAATCAAACCCAAGTCTGCTGGATGTACCCAGTTCAATCACTGTTTGTTACTCTAACTACTAGGCTATACTGCCAGCCATAATAACACCCATATATAACGTTTTAATATATGATTTTAATAATAGTGCACAGTACCTACAGTGCAAATTATGAACATGAAACACTTTACAACATTTTACTAAAACTCAACTATTTGCCACTCCATCTGCTTATTTTTTCTTTACACCAAAGTCGGTGAATAGTTGACAGAGCACTGTAAATAGCTTTTGATCAGGCTTCATTATTCTACATCCAGAAACAGATAAAATTTGTTTATTCTAGATTTATTTAATATTGGTTTTCTGTGGCTCACTAAATATCATTTAGCACTGTATAAGGCTGATGTTTTTACATTTTGGAAGAGGCAACACATCTTATCTGTTTAGGATTCATGTTAGAAACAGAAGTTTTTCTTCATATTTAAAACATATTCAAGTGTCAGTGTATTCATTTAGTAGTTTATGCTGACTAATATATGCTGTAGAAAACAGTAAAGGATTTATTGTGAAGCACTCCGGATCTATAGAAGAACTCCCCACAATTTCCCAGCAAGTTTTGCAAAAAATCTCTGCAATTTCAGGTTACTTTTCCTGCAATTTTCCAGTGGCCCTGCCCATGTGTGCTGATACTTGTATTGTTTTGTATCATACACTGTAATATAAATAGTAAAAGACACTTAGGCACATACTACATGAAAACTGTGGTTTCAGGAAGGAAAGCAGTCCACAGGTGATGGAGATGTTGGTGGGAAGCATGGGTAGTTAAACTGAATGGCTGGTTACAACAAAGCAGTGTGGGTGATTTCCTTACTGACTCTATATGCAGCAAAGCAGAAAGAATGCAAAGCACAGTAGCATTCATTTTAAGATGCTGAAATCAGGGTCGGCCCACTGGTGCTGCGGTAGCACTACTGCCTGCAATGCCAGCGACCCAGGGTCAGAAGCGAACTCAGGTTGCTGGAGGTCTGGCCAGGGGAGTAGGATCGAGCACCTGGGGGACTGCTCTCCTCCTCCAGGGAGGGTGGGCTGCAGGTCCTGCTTCTTTACCACCACCTGTGTGACCATGGGTGATGATGCAATGGTGCTGCAGCGTGATCAGGAGGGGAGGACGCTAGCCAGGATCTGGAACAGTGGCATGTCTCTATGTGACCTACCTCCTTGGATCTCCTCTAGTGCCCGTGCCCTCAGGGACAGAGAACAGAAAACCAGGAACAATCACCCCACATCAGCCACTGGCAGAAGGGACCCAGGTGCCCCAGACTTCATAACCAGGCTCCATGAGGGACCCACTGGGCTGCCTGACACACACTAAGGGAGTGTGGAGGAGTGACAAGGGGTCCCCTCCCTTCCCACCTGGGGGGGATACAACCCAGGCAGGATAGGGACAGGCCCACAGGAGCTCCTGAGCATTACCTGGGGTGAAGCTCGGGGACACCCAGCCTAGGGATCTCTGAAAAGTGGAGACTGATGCTGTGAGAAGGGGGCATAGAAAGAGAAAATAAAAAAAGATTTAAAAAGATGCTGAAATCTTAGAGATTCTGTGTAGTGACATGCAATTTCCGTGAGGCACCGGTACAAGAATTCAAAATCCGCAAACCAAGCAGGATTCCGTGATTGCTACCGGTGTTACCAGTAAAAATGGAAAACCAGGGTCCTTGCCGATGCAATGCGTGACTGGCTACCTGCCTGGGTGGTGATCACCATGTCTTTCAGTTTTCTTCTTTAAGGATTCAGCGTGTTGATCAGATTCACTAGAAGTAGTTGTAGTACTAGAAAACATTACCACCTCTTGGACCAGGTAGTGTACCATCTAGCACAGTACACAGGGGCATGTGAAGTAGTTGCATCACTCACATGGGTAGGATGGGTGGGCTCTCTTAGTGCTGCTCATTTGATCATTCATATCCATTTCTTTGGCCTGTTCGGCTCTGACAGGAACATCCATCAAAACAGTACCCACACAGCACCATTAACAAAAAAAAAATCTTAGCTGCCTGGCAGTGCTTGGTGGTGCTATGATATAGGTATTTGCATCTGTCTGTCTTCTCTCTCCGTCTCTCTCTGTCTGTCTCCCAGTACACTCATGTCACGGACCAAGCAAGATATACCACCCCACCCTTATAGGCCAGCCATGAAGGGGCTACTAGTGAGTGATTGCTTTTTTATTTAGCAGTTTTAAATGAATGTTTTTTTTTTTTACTTGCCCGGTTCCCACGGCTTTCAGAGGAGTCCTCATACCCCCTCCTACTCCGTCCGCCTGGGCATCCTCATGGCACCCCACCCTGGTATCATCTTGTGTGGAGAGTTGGTGGTGTATGCATTTTTCCCCTGGTTTTGTCCCCTTCTTTAGCCCCCTGAGGACACAGACACAAAGGATGTAAATCCTAGTAGATGACGTGCATACGCACGCCGTCGCAAGCGCCTGCAGTGTCCTCCCCAGTTACCGAAGGAACCACCATTTGCCCCTGAAAGCCCATGCTGCCACCAGCCCCAGGAACATTGGGTGCTCTTTAAGCACCCCTGGTAGCCCAACCCTGGAGGAGGAGAGCATCCATCGGGATGCTCAATCCTTTGACCCCCCCGCCGACCCCCGACAACCCGAGTCCGTTCCCGAACCTTGGTCAGTGGCGTGGTGTGAGGTGTGGCATCCAGCACCTCAACCCTCAGCGCCACCGGGCCAGCCAGCAGTTTTAAATAAATTTTTATACAAATAATCCATTAAACAATTTCCTTTGGGCCACTTTTATGCATTTTTTCACATTTTTTCAAATATTTGTCAATTAATCAGAACTAATCAGAACTTCACTGTGTTCCTGTTCTTATTTAATAAGGGTCAGAACTTCATCGAGTTCTCCCAGCCCTAGTCTGGACCAAGGATTGAGCAACTCTTTCCAGCTCTGCGGGATTAATGGTGCATGTGGGATAGTGAATAGTGGGATAATCCTTAATTAGCTCAGTTCCATTTCCTGCCATCCAGTGTCTTCCTCTGCTTGACCCAGGTCACTATAGGGGTTATTCGAGCCAGCTCATCTTTCACTTTAGAAAGAACAGGAATCGATATTCCCCGGGCTACATGAATTCGGTAGGGTATGGATCCTTCTTTTAGCTTGATTCTGATGGGAGCTCACTGCAAGAGATCTGTTTCACTGAAGGCATCTGTATAGACTTCTTATAGTCTGCAGACTAATCCCATAGATACTGCAACATCATGGCTTAACAGGTTGATCTGGGAGCCCCTGATCACGTACACTCTGAAATGTTACTCAGTGCCTTTATATTCGGTTTTAGCTATAAACTGACCCATACAGTTACATTCCCCTCGGAGACTTTCCAAAACTGAGGTAGTATGCTTCAACTGAGGAGGTGTATTTAAACTCAGGCAAGCAGACTCAGAAATAACACTTGCATCAGCTCCATTGTTAATTTTTTTATTTTACTGTGGTACCATTAAGTATGAGACCAACACTCCATGGCTCACTGACGTTATCATGACAGGTAATTGACCCAAGAAAGAATGATTCATTTTCACTGTTTTACATGGTTATTTCACGTACACCTGTTGTATGGCACACCACTGCAAAATAATCTATTTTCCTGCACTTGCGACACTCAGCATTTCATGCTTGACAATCATCTCCATGTGCTTGTCCCCTGCCACATCTAGTACATTTAGGACCTGCCTTCTGAGATTGGGCTTGCTTTTTCCTTAGTGGTCTGCTTTGGTTATCTTCACCTAGCCTCAGAGGCTTCTTTGCTGCCTCATCTAGCCTACTCGTGGCTCCTTGATCATTTATTTGGCTTTTTATAAGTTCAGAATGGCGTGCTGTTTTTATTGCCTTTCGATAGTCAATCCTGGCTCTAACTGCACTTTCTAACAAAGTTCCTTATATAGAACTCCAATCACAAGTCTGTCTCTGATGTGTTCATTTTTCCTTGCTCCAAAATCAGTTTTCTGCAAGCTCATACAAGGTTCTGGTAAAAACTTCTACTGTTTCTCCCGACTTTTGATTATGCTGGTAAAATCAGGCTCTTTCATGGATTATACTGAGTTTGGGCACAAGACATGCATCCAGCTTCTCCATTACTATCTGGTAATTATTTCTATCCTCTTCTCTGTTAAATGAGAATAATTTAAAGATTACCTCTGCCCCTTTTCCCAGGGCAAAAATTATAGATCATACCCACACTTCACTGCTTTCTTCATTCATTTTCATAGCAATCCAGTTACAGAAAAAAAGGCGGCTTCCAGTCCAGTCAGTCTGCAGGTTGGCTGAAGTCAAAAGCATCAGGAGGATTAAACTTTGGCATCTTGAAAGCTTCTGTTTCTCTCTCACTTTATAGTTGTTAATTCTGTTGTTTTCTCTTTCTTCCCTTTTAAGCAGTTTTTACTTCTGACAATATGTCATGGAATGCTCAGGAGGCCTAGTAAGAAATTAACTTCTGTTTTATTACAACACACCACAGCAAGGTTCTTACAACAAGTGCATTTCTATGCACATTCCATTGCATGTGCTTTCTCTGGTGTCTCTCTATAAAAGGTCCAATCTTTTTTTTTTATATGTTATTTTTCGTATTATTTCCCTGTTTATTCTCCCCATACTCTCGGGAATCCTGGCAATCATGACAGTGCATGCACATGAAGATGCACTCCGGGTGCTGGCTCAGTCCCTTCCGCCCTAGCCTGTGGCTGTCGCCAGGCTCCCCCATAGCCCGAACTACCATCCGTCCTCCACCGGGTGGCTGTCAAAAGCCAGGGAAACCCTTCATCCCTCCTTGGGAAAGGAGAGCAGCCTTGTGGCAGCTCATTCCTGCTCCTAGTCCTCCACCCCGTGCTGACCCCTGACAACCCAGGCTCGTTCCCGAACCTGCATCGCCGGCGTGGCACGAGGTGTGGCATCCAGTACCTCAACATTCAGCACCTCCAGGCCAGCTACAAGGTCCATTCTGCAGCACATACCAGTACTTTGGTTCCACCTAGTGGTGATACATCGGAACACTCTGTTACTTATCACCACAAAGGCCTTCAGGTGGCAACCTGCCAGCTTTACCATAACAGAACTGTATGTAGGAAACTATCCAATGAGAAATGCTTCTCTTGGATGCTGTCTTACTTGTCCCCACTTCAATAATTGGGTATTAGTGGACCTCACATCCTTGGTATGGTCCAAGTAGTACCTCAGAGCTCCTTTTTTAAAAAAACTTTCTTTATTGAGAGATTTATGCAAATATAGCACCATAAATTCAAACAGAAATACATATTTCACTAATATTTCTCTGTTTTCTGTAGGGATGGGCTACCCTTTGAGTAGCTGGAGTGTGTAGGTTGGGCATCAGTGTTTTTTGGTTGGGTAGGGTAGTTCAGGTAAATCTACTACCCTACCTGACCTAACAGTGTACTTCATGGGTAACAGGGTGAGTAATGGGTAATTTTTTTAAAACAGGCATTACAGACAGCCTGTGGGGATCCTGGGACTTGTCCAAGGTTGGAAACAGGCATGAAAGGGTAGCCTGTGGGGTCCTGACAGCAGAAAGGAGCACATAACGCCAGATTGACAGTCCAATTGGTCAGTGCTGGTGTATGTGCTCCATGTCTGCTGTGTGAGTGCACAGACAGCAGCAGACTTTTTCAAGAGAGGGAGGAAATGGCATTTGCTCTACAGCCCGGCCCCCACAGCAAAAAACAAAAAAGTTAACTTAAAAAACAAAAACAAAGCACAAGTTTACTCCACAAAGGAGCAAGGGTTGGGGACTGAAGGGGAAATAATCAGTGGATCCAGTGCATTGCTGGGGAGAGAAAGAAAAAGAGGGGGGAAGGCGCTCGTTGCTGGCAGCAGCTGTATTTTTTATCACTTTGATTAACTGGGTAAGCACATTGGGACAAGGCCCATTTTCAGGAATGACCCTGAGCCACAACATGTGTGGCTTAGAGGACAAAGTGTACAATAAATACATACAATAAACAACACACAGTTTTACATACTGTCTGTTAGGTGCCCTGTCTGTGACATAGTAGCTAGTGTGTCTCATCTCTGCAATATATAAAAGACATTTTTAGGCTGTAGTACACACTGTCAGGTGCCCCAAGCCCTGTCTGTGACATAGCAACTCTGTGTGTCTCTGCAGTATAATGAAAGTAATTTAGGCTGTATTCAATACTGTCTGTTAGGTGCCCTGAGCCTTGTCTGTGACATACCTACTCTGTGTCTCTCTAGGTTTAGTGTCTCCAAATGTTTAGGGATTTCTGATACCATGACAAGAATGGACCCCATTCTTTAGCCAGGGCATATTCAAAACACAAAAAATTAGTACTGTATTAGTCTTTGATGTTTGCTGAGAGTGCTCTTCTCATCACACGCAACGTCCCCAAGATGGCTTCCTTTTGAAGTTCATAAGGTGTCACAAGTATTGGTAGCATATTTAAGTGTGCTTGAAAGTTCTTCTTGATTAGTCCAGTTGCTCTAAGCACTATTGGAACAATTTGTGTGTCCTTGTTCCACATCAGTTTGGTTTCTGACTGCATATCTTGGTATTTCATGATTTTGTGTCTCGGTACGCAGGACACTGTAGTCACTAAGGGTGGCTATTTCAATCAGCAATGCTACCTTTGTTCTCTTTTCTTGTATTGCAATATCAGGTTTTCTTGCTTCCACTTTCTTGGCTGTTGGTATTGAGTGATCCCATATGATCATTACTTCTTCATTCTCTGTGATTCTCTGTGGTTCATGTTTCCAGCGTCCCTCTGCTACCTGTACTGTATGTTACAGTGTTTGCACAGTTTCCAATGGATCAATCTTGCTACATTGTTGTGTCTTTCGGTATATAGGCCTTCTGCCATGAGTACTTCACATCCAGCCTGAGATGCACAACTGTTTCTAATTCTGTACTACAGAACCTGCACTTGTCTGTTTCTCCTTTTTTTTCTATGGATTTTTTGAACCATCTTGTGCGTAGCCCACTATCTTGGGCTGCCATTATCAGTCTCTCATCTCATGACCTAAATTCACCTCTTTTGAACCACTCATGGGTCAGGGCTTGATCGACCTGTGGTTGTTCCAGTAGCTTCCTGTATTTTGCACTATAATTAGGGGCTTTTCAATTATTTTTTCTTTTCTGTTGGTCTTTGTCCTTATACTCCTTTTTCTGATTCTTTGCACTTTCTGTTGCTGACTGTTCCTTATATACTTGTGGATTGACATCAATCTCTGCTACCCTTCTCTCTGCAGCATAGTGAAAGCTGTGTTTTGGTGGGTCATGACCGCAAGCTGGAAACAGCAATGCCTGGTTTGAATGAACAATGTGAACGGAGAGACTTAAAAACTGGCACCTGCTTAAGGGACACACTGTGTTGCTCCAATAAGTTCATGGACTCAAAGTTAATCCAAAAAGTGCACTACTTTATTTAAAGTGCAAATAACATGCAAACACTCACTGTTTGTGTAGTCAGAAGCACCACAGATTCCATAAAAGTCCATAAGAGTCCACGAAAGTTTTAAAATCCAACAAGCTGAGCAAACGGCTGGTGTATGATCTTGCAGCAGTGCAACAAAGAGTCCTGCCCTCTGATGTGTGACGTCGCCTGACACATTTTGTACGCTAGGGCTTTTTCAAAGGCTGACATGTACTACATATGTCTCACTTAAAAAGGGTATTTCTTAAAGTGACAGTACTGTAAGGGGAAATGATAACAACAGTTCTCAATACTCTTAAGTTTTGATAATTGCATCAGTACATAATACATTCACTATAAGCACCTCTATAATATATAAATATCACTAAAATACACCAAAGAAATGGTACAAATGCAGGAACCAATGCCCACATATATAAGATAGGAAACCATGCCAACTGGTTACAACAGTGGCTAGAGGGGGAAGCGGATGCGAGGGAGATACAACCAGTAAATGTCATTAATATTTCCAAGTATGTACTAAATGAAACTGAGATAGGTGTTTTGAAAAAGTGTCTCTCCTTTACCCCTACCCAGAGATTTGATCATTTTGAAACAGTCTTAGATGTTAATAGACTAGCATGAAATCTTAGTTTAAAAGCATTTTTCCATGATGAAGATGGGTCAGAAGCACAAAAGGATGAGAACTGACGTGAGCAGGCAGGAGACATTGATCATTCTGCCTATAAACCTGACAGTTTTAGACCTAAATCTGTATTTTGCACACACACACACACACACACACACACACACACACACACAAAAAAAAAATCCATGTCATCAGCATTACAAATGTTTGTGAAATGTTGCGAAGGAGACATTGCTTTACTTAATACAGATACTAACAACCATTTCTATTACAATCTAAGTAACAAAGAGAAGAAAGCCTTAAAGAATTTAGGCAATGATAAAGACTTAACTATTAAAACTCCTGACAAGGGGGAATGGTTCTACAGGACAGTGACAAATATGACTTAGAGGTACTAAGACAACTTTCTGATAAATAGTATTATGAAAAACTTTGTTTTGATCATACTAGTAAATTCAAGAAAGTGATGAATATCTGTTACTTGCAAGAATGAGAGTCAACAAAATTCAATAAATAAAAAATAAATAAATAAGTTGTTTACCCAGTCAGGTTGTTGATTTTCTCATGGTACAGCATCCCACCATGGCCACTTTGTATTAATTCTGATTTAATACACCTACAGCAGGATTTTGTGGCACTAAACAATTTATTGGTTGAAGCTGGTTGTATAGTGTGCTTTTCAGAAATATTACCAGTACCAAGAGCCACACCTACTATTACTCAAAAAATTAAATCTATAAATGAATGGCTTAGGAAATAGTGCTTCTCACAAAATATTCCATGCATTACACACTGGGAAAACTTTCATGATAGAAACTCTCTGTTTTGTTGGGATGGACTGCACCTCAGTCGAAGGGGTAGCTCCTTATTGGGGAAAAGCTTCACAACTGTCATAAATCAGAATTTAAACTAAAAAGGATGGGGGGAGAATGGGATATTGCCCAAGTCTCTAAAACACAACTCAGCAACCTCATCTGATAATATATGTACATTTCTTAGTTTAAATGCAAGGTCACTTAACTTACTCAAGTTGGGGGAACTGGAAGCAAAATGTAATATTTTGAATTTGGGTGTCATTGCAGTGACAGAAACCTGGTGGGACTCTGCATCCATATGCTCTAGAAATATCCCTAACTATAAACTTTACTACAAAAATCAATTAGATAAACATGGTGGTGGAGTATGCATCTATGTTAGGAATGACATCCCTTCTTATGAACTTCATCTTCCATCTTTGACTGAAAATCTATTAAAAAATCAATTAAAAAATCAGTCACATATCATCATAGGAAATTGTTATAGACCCCCCTCAGCAAATATGGAATATACCACTAATCTTCTTCAAGAAATTCCAACATTGGCAGATAAAGGAGATGTTATCATCCTGGGAGATTTCAATATGCCGTCAATCAACTGGAATACTCTTGTTGGACATACCAATATTGAAAAGCACTTGATAAATATCATCATGGAAGCAGGGCTTGAGCAAATTGTTAAGGAACCTACAAGGGGTCAAAATATTCTAGTCCTTCTTCTTACTAACATTGAACAAAAATAAATAATTTTCCAATTGGTGATCCCCTTGGAAATAGTGATCACTTTTCTCTTTTATTTGAAATTCCCTTTGAATTTGCACCCCCTAGAGGGCGTCGATTTATGAAAGATTACAACAGAGCTAACTTCCAAGCTATTAATAAAGAAATTGTAAACATTAATTGGGAAACCTTGCTCTCTAAATTACCTACCGAGGAGGCTTGGAATTCAATTAAATATATAATAAGCAACTTAGAAAATCAGTATATACTAAATAAAAAAATTTATAATAATAAAGGGAAGGTCCCAGTATGGTTCAATAAAGCCATTAAATCCCAAATCAGACTTAAAACTGAACTGTTTAGCAAATTAAAAACTAGCTTACAATCTAATAAAGACATGTATTATTAACTAAATACAGAACAGCAAATAAAACATTGAAAAATATGATAAAAATAGCCAAAGTCAAATTGGAATATAAACTAGCCCATACCAAAGACTGTCATAAGTCACTTTATTCGTACCTAAATAACAAAATAGGTAACTCTAGGGAAATTGGTCCAATATTCAATATGGGAACCAAATGTGAATCAGACATTGATACTACAAACCTTTTTAATAAATTTTTTTTTCATTTTTTTCTCCATCTGACAATAATGCTTATAGAACATCTCATTCTCTACCTTATTTAACTATTCAAAAAATTAACATGTCCAACATTCAACAGGCAATTGGTAAACTAAAATCAACTACAAGCCCAGGACCTGACAATATTCACCCAAAATTTCTCAAAGCGACCTCCCAGTTTATCTTCCTCCCTTTGTTAATCATCTTTAATAAATCATTACAGGAAAGTCGAATACCTAACGATTGGCGTACAACAACTGTCACACCAATATTTAAGAAGGGAAATCAAGGAAACGTCGAAAATTATCGTCCCATTAGTTTGACCTCTGTTGTGGGAAAACTTATGGAGAAGATTATCAAAGGGAAGTCAGAGGATGAGATTACAACTCAAGGTATAGCAGATTTAACTCAACATGGCTTTATGGCAGGTCACTCGTGTACCACAAATTTAATTGCTTTTTATAATATAATTAGTAGATACCTTGATAACGGAATTCCTACAGATGTAATACAACCTGATTTCAGTAAGGCATTTGATAAGGTACCACATACTAAACTTTTACAGAAATGAAAAACATTTGGCATATCAATGTACCTTGTTGACTGGATATCTGACTGGCTTACATGTAGAACTCAAAAAGTCAAATTTAACAATATACTAACTGACTGTGGCTTGGTGACAAGTGGGGTTCCTCAGGGTTCAGTATTGGGACCCACTTTGTTTAACTTATTCATCAGTGATATGCAAGCTGGACCAAATAACTATCTTTCAAAGTTTGCGGATGACACCAAACTGGGGGGTAAAGTGAACAACCTTAATAATTTGGAAACTTTAGTTGCTGACTTAGGGAAAATAGAACAGTGGGCAATTGAGAACAGAATGTTTTTCAATCATGAGAAATGTGTGGTTCTTCATTTTGGAAGAAACAATCCAATGAGCGATTACTATCTTAATAATATTAAACTCAAAACATCAAGTTGTGAAAAAGATCTGGGGATACTAATAAATAACAAACTTACATCTAGGGAACACTGTTTAAAAACAGCTAAAATGACTAATGGTCTTTTAAAACAAATCAAACGTACCTTTGTAACCCGTGCTGAACAATGCACTATTCCTTTGTACAGGACTTTTATAAGACCTTATATTGACTATGGCTCCCAGTTCTGGAACCCCTCTCTTAAGGGTGACATATCTTGCCTGGAACATATTCAGAGAAGAGCAACTAAAATAGTTCCAACACTTAAACATCTTGACTATACTACAAGACTGAAACATACTGGTTTACACTCACTGGAAGTTAGGAGAAAAAGGCGATTTATTAATGATTTATAAAATATGTCAATCACCCTCTTATGACCCAATGTGGACTTGATTATTCATCTAGAAGGATAGTCCTTAGATTACATAATAAACAGCTAGAAATACAACCTTTTCATACTAATAAGAGGGGAAATTTTTTCAACATACGAGCAGCAAGGCTGTGGAACACTTTGCCCAAAGAATTAATCACCAAATCTAGTTTTGATGAATTTAAATATAACTTGGATCTATGGATAAGGGAGAACCTATGTTGAGCTATAATGTCCCACAAAATGTGGGGGACAATCTCGTTGGGCCTCGGCCTTCTTTTGCCCCTAAAACCAAGTAATACCAAGTATTGCCTACCTAAGATCCATAAAGATCTAGTAAACCCATGGGAAGACCCATAGTTTCGGGAAAGAACAGTCTCACTGAACCACTAGCAAAATATGTGGATTGTTTTATTGCAGATTTGGTAAAAGATGTTCCATCTTTTATTAAGGACATAGGGGACAAATTGAGAGTCCTGAAGGACTTAGCCATTGAAGAGGAAAGCCTATTAGTAACATTGGATGCGGCTTCCTTGTATTCAAACATTCTCCATGAGGATGGACTGGATGATTTAAACTTCTATCTTGAAAAGCGCCAGTAAAAAAAAAAACACTGAAGTTCTAGTACAACTGATTAAGTTTGTACTGGAATTCAAGACATTCTTTTATAAAAATGAGTTTTACCTACAAAAGAAAGGCCTGGCCATGGGTGCCATCCTGACACCCAATTATACCAGTTTATATATGGCCAGATGGGAATCTGGAGATATTAGGAGTGAGAACAATCATTTTCTACACAAAACAGATGTATGGAAATGCTTTATTGATGATTTCCTTATTGTGTGGAAAGGGACTGAGCAACAGTTGTTCTTATTCATTAAATATCTTGAAGATAGTAATAATAATCTGCATTTCAGTGTGAATTTCAGTGGAAAAGAGATACATTTTCTAGATCTGATTATTTACAAAGATGGGGAAGTGGGGCACTGACCTTTTCAGAAAACTTACTGACCGGAATACATTACTGATGGCGAATAGTAACCATCTGGGTCATATAAGGGCCATACCAAAAGGACAATATATTAGAACCATGAGCAACTGCAGTAACTAAGAACACTATGACGCCAGGGCTATTGAACTGACTGAGAGGTTACATGAAAGGGGCTATAGAAATAATGTTATCATTAAGGCCAGGGAGGAAGTGGATAGCATACCCAGACAGACACTGTTACAAGAAAAAGAAAAAAAACATAGCTCACACTTGTAATCATTTACAATCCCCAATCCCGACAAATAGCCTCAATTGTTGAAAAACACTAGCATCTTGTAATCAAGGACCAGAGTTTAAAAAACATTGATTGTAATGGTCCAAGAATTGTTTACGACAGATGGAAGAATATCAAAGATACATTAGTACACTCTGTATAATCTATGCCGGACAGACCATGTAATTGGCTATCTGAACGCAGTGGCGGCTGCCATAAATGTGGTAATCGCAGGTACTGCCCTAAGGTTAAGAGCACCAAATGGTTCAGAAATCCAGCCGCTGGCAGAAATGTTTGAGTTAGGGGCTCGATCACATGTGGCACATCTGGTGTTGTATATATGGCTGAATGCAAATGTGGAAACTTTTTCGTGGGGAAAACTAAAAGGCTGTTCAAAACAAGAATTGGGGAACATGCCAGAGCAATACAGAATGGACACATCACCAATGCACTTGCTATGCATGTTCTTAGAGCTAGGAACAAGAATGAGCATGATTTGTTATTTACTGCTATTGAAAAACCTGTTATGACAAGAAGAGGGGGTGACTATGATAACTTGCTTCTCAGAAGGTGACAGTATTGGATTTTTTCCATGCAAGCCATGTGTCATTCAGGTTAAAATGACAGGATAGAAATTAAGCCTTTTCTTAGGAAATTAATGTATTTAGCAAAATTATTTTTAAAGAGTGCGGCCCAGATATTCAAAGGAGATGTGCCCGGTGCAGTCTCCGAAATATGCCCCTGGGCAATATTCAAAAGGAGGGGATGTGGCGCACAATTCCAGATGCACTGCAGTGCAAAGATAATGTATGCGGTGCAACCGGAGGGGGTGTTCCCATGCATATGCGGCACATCACAATATTCAGCCGAGATGTACAGTGCAGCTGCCCGCACATCTTGGAGACGTGCCACACAAAGTTAGGCATGGAAGAAACATGCCTAACTCATAGCCACCAACAGGTGGGCTGCTGTACTGCACAGTGAAATATAGCAGCTGCCAGCCCCTGGGTGGCTAGCACCCCCACAATCCCCGATCGTAGAACAAAATGAAACCTAAACCCATTTCCCTGGCAGTCAAGAGGCCCCCCCATCCCTAATCATAAAATAAATTAATCCAAACCATGTTTCCCTGGTTGTCTAGTGGCCCCCCTTCCATCCCTGGACCACGATGTAAATGGCAATAGTCAGCTAAAACACTCCCTGGTAGTCTAGTGTAACCCCCTCCCATCTCTGAACCCAACTGATGGGTTATGACAACAGTACAAGCATCCCTGGTAGTCTAGTGGTACCCCCTTCCATCCCCGAACCCGATCGATGGATTATGACAACAGTACAAGCACCACTGGTAATCTCGTGGTACCCCATTCCCATCCTCAAACCAGACCATAGTGTAATTGTAAAATCCCAATATCCCTGGTGGTCCAGTGGATCCCCCATCCACTGAGGCGATCACACCTCACCCCACTCCCCCCAACCCAGCATGGCCAGCTGGCCATGGAGCCAGCGGGCAGCACACCCCTCCACACACCACCACGGCTGCCTGCTGACTGAGCTCTCAGTGAATGACAGCGTACAGTACTCCTAGAAGCCCATTGGTAGACACTGTCAACCAACGGGCATGCAGTGTGTACTGTCAGCTTTCATTCACAACTATGTGACACTCACAAAGTGAGAGTGCTACAGTTTGTTAAAAAGCTTATGTCTCTATCTTTCAGCTTTGCGCATGTGATTACCACTGCCCATGTTGAGTCTACTAAAGTTTTCATTATGAAGAACAGTTACCATGATAATTCATCTTGAACTGTGTGCAATTCTATTCCAGTGTCCTAGTAATTACTAGTCAGCATGGTTTTCTATATTATATATGTGGGTGTTGGTTCCTGCATTTGTACCCTTCCTTTCAGTACAATATTGGCTCTTGCCAAAGTAACTACAGACTGGCAAATGGCTTTGGACTCTAAGAAGAATGTATTTGCCCTCTTCCTTGATCTAAGTAAGGCCTTCGATACTGTGGACCATACCATCATGCTTACTACACTGAGTAACATTGGACTTGATAGTTCTGCCATCAAATGGTTCACCAGCTACCTAACCAATAGGTTACAACAAGTCAAAGCCATAGGAGATCTGTCCCCACAAAAATCCTTGTTACGAGGAGTCCCACAAGACTTCATCCTGGGCCCTATCCTCTTTGCACTATACATCAATAATCTGGACTCGCAGCTGGGCACAGCAAATGTGCACTTATTCGCAGATGATACTGTACTCTATACCACAAATTCATCCTTGGATCTGGCCCATGAGTACTTACAGAAAGACTTTGTTACCCTCCAATACAACCTTCTCACTCATAAGCTCCTCCTCAACGCCAAAAAGACTAAAGCAATGATTCTCTCACCAAAGTCTACTTCCAGATGTCCACATATCACAGAGATCCGAACACTCTTAGATGAATCCCTTGAAGTAGTTGATACCTTTAAATACCTAGGGTTCTGGCTGGATAACAAGCTCAACTTTCTGTGCCACTTCAATGAAACCTTGAAGAAACTAAGACAGCGATTAGGTTTATTCTATCACATTAAATACCTACTCACATTAGAAGCCAGAATGAGACTAGTACAAACTACATTCCTACCTATACTGGACTATGCAGACTTCCTTTACAGTCACTGCCCATCAACGATGCTAAACAAACTGGGACACCCTTTACCACCGGGCTTTAAGATTTATGTTAAATCTACCCCGTAGTACACATCACTGTCGTCTATACCAGGTTTCGGGATGGATCTCACTCTCAACTAGAAGAAAAAGGAATGCTCTCCTCTGGTTTTTTAGAGCATTTTCTGATAACCTCCCTGCATACATCTCGAACATCTTCAAACGGGCTAAAGGTTCCTATGGCCTGAGACACTTCTCCTTAATCTGCCTCCAGATTCCTAGAGTGAAAAACTACCCTTAGCTCAGCAGCAATCAACTTCTCACTTCCATCACTTTGGAACACTATGCAAGACTCATTAAAATTATCCTCACTTCCAAGCATTTTCACATTCAAAGCTCTATTAACGGATTATCTGAAGGAATCATGCAACTATTTCAGATGCCAATGACCCCTAAGCCTCGGGTGCCACTCTCAAATCCTACACCTAAGTATCTTATCCACCCCACATTCCTAACAACAGAAACCTAGGACCTACAAGCCTAGTTCCCTTAATCCAAGATGACCCTGCCTATTCTCTACCTTTTACCTATTCTGGCCTCCCTTTTGGCTGACTACTCTTTCACCCCAGTTTCTACCCTATTCCTTAATACCTCCTTATTTTTTATCATTTAGGTATGAGCTCTTACTCAGCGGAGACTATATGGGATTGTTGTCTCTTCTCATTTCAGTAAAGCTTATCATTATGTACCTTTGCATGTTAATTATGTTGACCAGTATGTATAGGCCCATATTGACCGGCACCTTCACAATGTTTTTTCTTTTTTTTTTTTGCACCATTGTCCACCGTAATTGTAATCTTATGAAGTGTACTGTATTGTATTTATGCCCAGGACCACCTTGAAAATGAGCTTGCTCAATGGTGTTTATGCCTGGTTAAATGAAGTGATTGATTGATTGATTGATTAGTGTATTTTAGTGATATGTATATATTATAGGGGGTGCTTATAGTGAATGTATTATGTATTGATGCAATTATCAAAACTTAAGATTATTGTGAACTCTTGTTATCATGTCACCTAACAGTACAGTCACTTTAAGAAATACTCATTTTAAGTGAAACATATGAAAAACAAAGTCAGCCTTTGATAAAGCACTAGCATGCAAATCACATCAGGCGACATCACACGTCAGTGAGCAGGGCTCCTTCTTGTCACACTGCTGAAAGAGCACGCACCAGTTATTTGTTTGGCTTGTTGGATTTTAAAACTTTCTGTATGGACTTTTATGGACTCTGCGTTGCTTTTGACTACACAAACAGTGAGTGTTTGCACATGTTTTTTGCACTTTACATAAAGTAGTGCACTTTCGGATTACTTTTGAGTCCATGAACACAGTGTGTCCCTTAAGCAGGTGTCAGTTTTCAAGTTTCTCTGTTAGCATAGTGAAAGCCATTTAGGCTTTATTACACACTGTCTGATAGATGCCCTGAGCCCTTTAGCTACTCTGTGTGCCTCTGCTGTATAGTGAAAGCTATTTGTTACACACTGTCTTTTAGGTGCCCTGTGCCCTGTCTGTGACATATAGCTTCTCTGTGTGTCTGTGCAGTACAGTGAAAGTCATTTAGGCTGTATTAAATGCTCTCTGTTAGGTGCCCTAAACCCTGTATGTAGCATAGCTACTCTGTATGTCTCTGCAGTACAGCAAAAGCCATTTGGGCTGTATTACACACTGTCTATTTGGTGCCCTGAGCCCTGCCTGTGACATAGCTACTCTGTGTGTCTGCAGTATAGTGAAAGCCATGTAGGCTGTATTGAGCACTGTCCGGTATTTTTTTTTTATTTTTATCTTTTTGGGTCCGACTCCTTTTTAATCTTCGAACCTGTCCACCTGCCACCCCCATGCCCTGGCCTACTGCTTCCCACTCCCAACAGACATCATGGCAAGCCCCTGATTAGCCCCCAGGTCGGAGCCATGAGAGTGGGACCCCCCAGCGGGCATTGGAAGCAGTGGGCAGTGAAGTGGAATGGGCCGTCATGCCAGGGGCCAGCATCTTTGTGCTGCTTTTTGTTGCCCAGGGGCAGGGACATGCAATGATGTCCAGTATCCACCCTGCCCCTCCGAATGTACTGGTGCTGGCCACTGTGGTGCCCCCAGCCTCCGCCAGGGGTCTATTAAGTGCCGGACACTCTACCCCTCCTCCCCCAAAGAAGGAGAGCAGTCTCTAGGGACTCTCGATCCTTCTCCCCCAGCCGGCCCTCCTACTCCTGGGTCTGTTCCCAAACCCGGGTCATCGGCATCACAAGTGGAAATCTAACTGCTGTGCCAGTGGACTGGCACCAAGCACTGTCTGTTAGGTGCCCTGAGCCCTGTCTGTGACATAGCTACTCTGTGCTTCTCTGCAGTATAGTGAAAGCCATTTAGGCTGTGTTAAATACTCTCTGTAAGGGGCCCTGAGCCCTATCTGGGATATAGCTACTCTGTGCCTCTCTACATTATAGTGAAAGCCATCTAGGCTGTATTATACACTGTCTGTTAGGCACCCCAAGCCCAGTCTGTGACCTGGCAACTTTGTGTCTCTCTGCAGTATAGTGAAAGCCATTTAGGCTGTGTTAAATACTCTCTGTAAGGGGCCCTGAGCCCTGTCTGTGACATGGCTACTCTGTGTGTCACTGCAGTATAGTGAAAGTCATCTGGGTTGTATTACACCCTGTCTGTTAGGTGCCCCGAGCCCTGTCTGGGATACAGGCACTCTGTGTGTCTCTGCAGTATAGCGAAAGCCATTTAGGCTGTATCACACAATGTCTGTTAGTCTCCCTGACCCCTGTTTGGGACATAGCTACTCTGTGTGTCTCTGCAGTATAGCAAAAGCCATTTAGGTTGTATTACACAGTGTCTGTTTGGTGCCCTGAGCCCTGTCTGTGACATAGCTACTCTGTGTCTCTCTGCAGTATAGCAATAGCCATTTAGGCTGTATTACACATGTCTGTTAGGTGTCCCGAGCCCTGTCTGTGACATAGCTACTCTGTGTGTCTCTGCAGTATAGTGAAAGCCATTTAGGCTGTATATATTACACACTGTCTGTTGGAAGCCCTGTGCCCTGGCTGTGACACATAGCTACTCTGTGTGTCTCTGCAGTATAGAAAAAGCAATGTGGCCTGTATTACACACCGTCTGTTAGGTGCCCCGAGCCCTCTCTGTGACATAGCTACTCTGTGTCACTCTGCAGTATGGAGAAAGCCACTTAGGCTATGTTACACTGTCTGTTAGCCTGTTAGGCGCCACGAGCCCTGTCATAGCTACACTGTGTGTGATGTCTCTTTGTGGCACAGCAAAAGCCACGGCTGTGTCTACTACATCTCGAATTTCCCAGACCATGTCTACTAAAAGGAAGCACAGTGCTGGTGCATGTGCAATTGAAAATTATATAGACAATATGAATCCTAACAGTAATAAAGAACATAGCAAAAATAGTAACAAGAACATCACCAGAACTGGCACTAAATGTCCTTCTGAATCAAAAAAGCATGCTACCAATGAAATAATAGTAGAATTTTGGAAAGAACTAACAGGAGTTGTTCGCAGAGGTACTGAACATTTTGGCACATGTGCCAGGAGACTTCCAGCTGCTGAAGCAGTATGCATGGAGGGGGAAGCATCCTCCTCAAATATAACCTCAGATGCTGAGGCAGCAAATGCTGATAAAAATGGTGGTGATAGTGGGGACTGCAAATGGGATAGCCCAGGCTATGTCCCACATGATGATGACAGCACTTCCAACTCTTCTGAATCTTGTGTCGGTGAGGTAGGTACTAGTTTCAATGAGGGGGTTGAAGAGGATGCCACTGTAGGGCATGAGAGGCAAATGCAGAAAAAAAATATGCTAAAAAAGAAGAAGAAGGAGAAGAAGAAGAAGAAGAACACAAATGGGAAAAATCCATGTGAACAAGGAAATGACAGTAAGGGTTTCCTCCAGGTCTTTTTGGCTGTACAAAAAATAGTGTCAGGCACCGTAGTACAAAGAACAAAGGGTAAATCTTTAGCATGGAATTTATTTTATATTGACCCTGCAGACAACTCTTGAGCTGTATGCAGTCTGTGCAAAAAGAGTGTCAGTCGTGGTGGCAAAGTGGGACATTTTTTGGAACATCAGTGATGATACGACATGCCAAGGCAAAACACCCAGTTGAATGGAGCAGGGCAAGGGACAGTGTGGTTGGTGTGGGTGGTAGTGGAGGTAGTGGTGACAGTGACCATAGCGACAAAGAACTGGAAGCAGGAACTGACATTCAATCACTTGATGTGTCCTTACAGTCTTCCCAAACATAGATTGCTTTCTTCAGATACCATCAAGTATTGCAAAATCCCACGGTAGTACTCCACCTGAAAAAGGTGTAAAAACACACAGTCCCCCCCCAAAATTAAAAATATCTCATCACTCTAATCTACTAACATTAAAAGAAAGTGTTGTGAGGACATCAAAATTTACCTGCACTCATCCAACATGTCAGCTGTTAAACAGAGCCACTGCAGAGCTGTTGGCCGACTGTCAGCTCCCTTTTGCTTTTGTTGCCCAAAAATGTTTCTTCAAGCTCATGAACTGGATTGAGCCACTGTACACCATTTCCTCTTAGAACATATTTCTCAAAAAAGTCTGTACCACAGTTGTATGACTTGGTGTGTAGTGCGGTCACTAAACAGTTGAAACTCTCTGAGGTGAAGCAGGTTCACATAACCACGAATATATGGACCAGCAACCAAACAACTGACTACATGACTGTTACAGCTCATTGGGCAAGTTTTCAGTCAGAAAGTAATAATTCCCACTCTACCATAATTAGTAGGACCTTTCTGGCCATTAGAACCCTGGCATTTGTGCGCCGGCACATCAGGACACCAATTTTGGGATTCACGCCCCCTTCCTGTGGTCTGCACCCCCTCAGCATTAGAATCCTAAGAAAGGGGTGTGTGGGGGAAGCAGCCCCTACATGGGGGTGCAGGGGCACAGCCCACTGCAGAAACAGGGGTCAGCAAAATCCCGACTTGGCGCCCTGATGACTAATGCCAGCACTCTCAATTGGTGGAACCATAGTAGGAAGCAGGATGTATTATGTGTCACCACTTTTGAAGACAACCACACTGCTGTAAATATTTTGCAGGAGCTGCAAAATCAGTTCCAGAAATAGCTTACTCCGTATTCCTTATCTCCAGTCCGGGACGGCCTCTCCGCTCATCTGAGGAGGGGTTGTCAGAGGTTCCCAGGGTATGTTTAAAAATATCTGGGGCCCGAGCATTTATGTTCATGGCACCGTCCCTGTGGAACTCTCTACCTCGTCAGACTGGGGAGTGCAGGACCGTGGAGAGCTTCAAAACTAGCCTGAAAACGCACCTTTTCCAGCAAGCTTTTAACAACTGGGGATGTTTTTTAAACCAGTGCTGAATTTGTGTTTAATTTTAAATTGTTATGATATTTTTTTGTATGTGCAGTGCTTTGAAAAATGAACTGTGCTATATAAATAAAAATATTATTATTATTATTAATAGTATCTGATAATGGTGCCAACATAGTCAAGGCTGTTGGAGATGGCAACTACCAATACATACCTTGTTTTTACACATTGTTTAAATCTTCTTTTCCATTGTTTCTTAAATGGAAACAGAAATGTTGAAAATCTGTTAGGTCTTGCTAGGAAAATACGTGGGCATTTCAGCCACTCTGTGAAAGCTCAAACAATCATGAAAGGGCTGCAGGGGTCAAACAACTTACCGCTGCATACATTAAAGCAGGATGTTCCAACCCGCTGGAATTCAACATTTCATATGTTGGAAAGGCTTCTTGAACAGAAAAACGCTGTAGATGAGTACACCACGCAGAATCACATAGGTAAAGTAGACAACCTGTTCAGTTCCAGGATCTGGATTCTGCTGGAATCTTTGGTCACCTTATCGGAGCCATTTGAGGCTGCCACATGTGATGCCAGAGCAGACAGTGCAGCGCTGAGTCAAATTCTACCTCAAATCAGATTTCTTCACATTTTCCTTGATGACATAAAGAAAGACTTTCAGTCAAAAGATGACACCACTGTTGTTATGCTAGCAGATGACTTGAGTCAAAGACTGTTGACTGATCAGAGAATAAGTGCCATGTTTAAGAATGACACCTATGTGTTGACTACATTGCTAGATCCCCACTTCAAGTGTAACATTGAAGCCATCCTTCCTGCAGGGGAAGGCACTGAGCACTGGAGAGATCTTCTGCTAACCAAATGTGACATTGCCCTAAAAACACCATTAACTGATGCACAGCAGTCAAACCCTACCAAACCATTACAGTGAGGCTCTGGCGCAGACAATAGCATATCTATCAATTCTTCACAGTCAGCAGTGTCGTCAGTGAGGGAAATGACATGTACTGCTACTTCTCTGGCATCCTATGTTCAGGGTCAGAAAGGCAAATCACTGCTGGGTCTCTTGCAACAACATGGACTGGTATCCTGTAAAGAAAGTGCAGCAGGTTCATCTGCCAGACTGGTAACCGTCTCATGCAGCGCAATAATCCTGGAATACTTTGCAGACCGTACTGTGCTGAGAAGGATCCAATACTGTACTGGAAATAAAAGACAACAATATGGCCAGAACTGGCACATCTTGCAGTAATGTACCTCAGTTGTTCACCTTCAAGTGTATATTCAGAACGCATATTTAGTGCAGCTAGAGGAATAGTCACTGACCACAGAACACCACTAAGTCCTGCAAATGTGGAACAGCTTACATTTCTCAAAATTAATGCTGACATTTCCCAGTTGTCACAAACACTGATTTATGCAAGTCTGACCCTGAAAATTAAAAACAGCTTGCAACAATGATAACTTAGAAACATAGAAACATAGAATTTGACGGCAGATAAGGACCGCTTGGACCACCCAGTCTGCCCATTTCCATACCTACTGGATAAGCTGCAGATCCTAGTTAACCAGCAGCCTACTTCTTCCTACTCCCACCCCCCAGAATTGCCTTATGACTATCCCATGCTTGCTTGAATTCCACCACTGATTTTGACTCCACAACCTCCTCCGGAAGGCTGTTCCATGCATCCACAACCCTCTCTGTGAAAAAATACTTTCTTAAATTACCTCTGAGCCGCCCCCCCTCTATCTTCAAATTGTGCCCTCTTGTTCTTGCACACCTCTTTTTTTGAAAGATGCTACCCTCTTGGACTTTGTTGATTCCCTTGAGGTACTTGAAAGTTTCTATCATGTCCCCCCCTCCCTCCTTTCCTCGAGGCTATACATAGTCTCTCTTCATATGTCTTCTAGTGCAGACCCTGCACCATTTTAGTTGCCCTCCTCTGGACAGCTTCCATCCTGTCTATGTCTTTGCGGAGACTGGGTCTCCAGAACTGCATGCAGTACTCCAGATGGGGTCTCACCAGCTGTCTGTACAGAGGGATAATAACTTCCTGTTTTCTACTGGTGATGCCTCTCCCTATGCATCCCAGTATCCCCCCAGCCCTCCTTGCTGCCCTCTCACATTGCTTGCCCATCTTTAGGTCATCTGATATGACTACCCCCAGGTCCCTTTCCATTTTGTTGTTGTTAGTATCTCACCCCCATTGTGTACTCTTCCCTGGGTTTTGTTTCCCGGTGCATTACTTTGCACTTCTTAGCATTGAATCTAAGCTGCCATACATTTGACCATTCCTCTAACCTTGCCAAGTCCCTTCTCATCCTTTCCACCCCACCCTGTGCATCAACTCTGTTGCAGATCTTAGTGTCATCTGCAAAGAGACATACTTTTCCTTCCAGTCCTTCTGCAATGTCGCTTATAAAGACATTGAAGAGGACCGGTCCTAATACTGAACCCTGCGGTACCCCACTAGTAACCCTCCTTTCTTCTGAGTAGACTCCATTTACTATTACTCTCTGTGTCCTATTCTCCAGCCAATTCTTTACCCAGGCTGTCATCTTGGGACCCACTCCCAGGCTGGCTAACTTGTATATTAATCTTTTGTGTGGGACTGTGTCAAATGCCTTGCTAAAGTCTAGGTAGGCCATGTCCACAGCCCTCCCTGATCTACTACTTTGGTCACCCAGTCAAAGAAATCTATCAGATTTGTCTGGCATGACCTTCCCACTGTGAATCCATGCTGCCTAGGGTCCTGTGCCCTCTGGCCTCTAGATACTCAACAATTCTTTCCTTAGAAGTGATTCCATCATTTTCCTATCACTGAGGTTAAACTAACAGGTCTATAGTTTCCTGCTTCTGCCTTGCTCCCACTTTTGTGAGGGAATCACATCTGCCCTCCTCCAGTCCTCGGGCACCACCCCATCCTCTCATGATTTGTTAAAAAGGGTAGTCAGTGGTGTCACTAGTTCTACCCTTAGTTCTTTTAGAATTCTGGGATGAATCCCATCAGACCCCATTGCTTTGTCCATCTTCAGTTTGAAGAGTTCTTTCAGAACCCTTTCTTCTGTAAATGGGCCGGTATCAACTTCTGTATCCAGAGTGTTACTACTGTTTGTTTTATGTACCTCCCCCTCTTCCTTTGTAAATACTGAGCAAAAATATTTGTTTAGTATCTCTGCCTTTTCACAGTCTCCCTCTGCCGACCCTCCCTTCCCTTTATTAAGCCTCACTATCCCTCCCTTGGTCTTCCTTTGCTACCTGATGTACCTATAAAAGGTTTTATCCCCCTTCTTAACTGAGTTGGCTATCTTTTCCTCGGTTTGGGCCTTTGCTGTTCTGACTGCCTTCCCAGCCTCCTTTTGCTTTAACTGATACAGTTCTCTGTCCTGCTCCTTCTGCGATTCCTTGTACTTCTGGAATGCTTTCTTTTTCTCTTGAACCTTCACTGCCACTTCCTTTGAGAACCATAGTGGTTTCTTACATCATCTTGTTTTGTTTATTTGCTTCACACAAAGGCTTGTTACCTCTGTGATGGCAGTTTTTATTATTCCCCATTGTTCTTCCACCCTCCTTCCTGCCCATTTGCTAGTGCGTTCCTTAGGCACTCACCCATTTTGGCAAAGTCAGCCCTCCTAAAGTCCAGTACTTTTGTCTTTGTATGGCTTGACTCTATTGCTGTGTTTATTGTGAACCATACTGTTCGATGGTCGCTAGTTTCCTGATGGCTACCCACTTCTACATCTGTGATCCTCTCTTCATCTCCATTTGAGAGTATCAAGTCTAATATTGCTCCCTCTCAAGTGGGCTCCAGTACTAGTTGTCTAAGGCATGCCCCCTGTAGGGCATCTAGAATAACTGCACTCTTCGAAGTGGTAGCTGCAACTGCACTCCAGTTAACATGTGGCATATTCAGGTCACCCATCAGCAATATCTCCCCTTTTTCTGCCATTCTAAGTATTCTTTCTATCATTTCCTTGTCCATTTCCTCCCCCTAAGAAGGGGGTCTGTATACAACCCCTGTGCGGATTGTGGTGCCATTGCCTGTCTCCAAACTTACCCACAGTGCTTCTTCTCCTCCCTGTTTACCCTTTTGTTCTGTTGCTTTTATTCCTTCCCTTATGTAAAACGACTCCTCCTCCTCTTTTACCCTCCTGTCCCTCCTGTAGATAGTGTATCCTGGTATGTTTCGTCCCAGTCATGGTTTTGTGTGTACCATGTTTCTGTGATTGCCACAATATCCAGATGTTCCTCCTCCATCAAGGCCACTAATTCAGGAAGCTTGTTACCTAGACTACGGGCATTGGTACTCATTGCTCTCCTTTTTTTTGATGGCTTTACCTTCTGTTGCAGCATCCCCACTGACCATTCTACCTTGGTCTTTTTCTCATTTAGTACCCTGTTTTGTGAGGAGGCTGGGATTTTCTGCTGCTTGTCAGTGCCTCCCCTTTGACTAGTTTAAAGCTTGCCAATGAAGTATTTAAACCGATTGCTCAAAAGACTTGTTCCTTTCCTGGACAGATGCAGACCATCCTGCCAATATAGGCTGGTGTCCCTCCAGGTGGAACCCCAGTCCCCAATGAAGCCAAACCCCTGTGCTCTGCACCATTTTTTCAACCATTCATTAAACTGCATGGTGCCAATTACCCTCGCCTCACCCATGCCTTTGACAGGTAGCACCTCTGAGAAGGATATTGTGTGTGCTACTTGTCTTAGGCCCCTCCCCAACTCTGCAATGTCCTCCTGCACTGCTCTAACCTCATGATGAGCCAAGTCATTTGTCCCTAGGTGGACAATTACGTCCAGCTCAGAATCCCTTGCAGCTGTTGTCGTGATCCTGAGGATGTGCTTCCTGTCCCTCCAAGCCATGGCACCAGGCAGGCACCTTACTTCAGTTTTCCCAGCTCCTCCCAGTTCTATCCCCTAATAATTGAGTCCCCCACCAGGAGCTGCTTCCTTTCCTTGTGGTGTCCTCTGCCTCCTTCCTGTGGGCCTCCCTTGTGACAGCTGTCCTCAGCCTCCTTAGTCTCCTCTGTGGGTGCATCCATAGGGGAGCTATGCTCCCCCAGAATGGTGTATGGATTGTGGAGTGGAACAACTGACTGGGTGTGTCTCCGTTCCACCATCCTCACCCTTCCTAAGCCTACTGTGATCCAACTGCTGTGTTTTCTTCGCAACCTCTGAGGTAGTGGCAGTGGCTGTGGTGCTCCCTGGATGGGGGAGGTTCCCTTCCTACTGTCCAGCGTGGCCTGGGGGAAGGTCCCCGTACTACTGTCCAGTGTGGCCTGAAGACGGGCAACTTCCTCCCTCAAGGCAGAGAGCTGTCTGCAAATAGGGCAGCATCTCAGCCTCCAGAAAGACTCCTGGAAGACTGCTGCCCCAGAGCCATTACATTGCACTACTCCCGACATTTGTTTTTTTTTTGTGTGTGATTGGTTTTTAACATAGAAATATATATTTATAATATACAATGTGTATGCTTATATTGTCAGTGCAGTGTGCTAGAGAATATGACAGTGACATGCACCTTGCACTCTTGAAGAAATGATGTCAGAACCCCAGGTATAAAGGAACTATTTCCAGGGTGGGTGGGGTGAGGGTGGGAAGCGGTTGAGGCCTAAACTGTGCCCTCACAAAACAATCAGCTAAAAGCTCTGACCCACTGCTGCAATGAGTGCCTTCCTGTCAGCAGATGCCCTACACAACAATTTGATGAGAAATACCCTGATAATCAAACAGAGAAAATCCACACATCCAAGTCAGACACAGATAAACCTTCCCAGCCCCAAAACAGGCCTGGTGGTTTGTGCTCTGAGAGCTGTCAGCCCCAAAATAAGTCAGCTGTGCTTTAAACTCTTCCTGCACTGAAATCTTAAGAATTGTAACAAACAAGCGTAACCTAGATCCACCACCCTCTGTTGTTTGAAAGACTGTCTTTTCCTGTTTCACACTGCAGGTTTTCTGTGACCACTCCTTAACCCCAGTAACTCTGTTAAAGAGTTTAACTATCACAAACTCCTACGCACCAGTAAATTATTTAAAAATAGTTTCTGTCCCAAAATCCTAGTAGTCAATCCAGCTACCCCCAAGGGACAACCAGAATGCAGTATTCAAACACTTATGAGGTTACTTCCAAGATAAGCAGAGTTTGCAAGTTTCTTTTTCAACTCCTCAGCCAACTGTAATTAATTTAAAAATGGTTTAACTGTCAGCAAATCCTAGTAGACAATCTAGCTACCTCCAAGGACCTACCCAAATGCAGTATTTAAATCCTTCTGAAGTTACTAACAAGATAAACATAGTTTACAAGCCCCTTCTTGGTTAAACACTGAATATGATGACTAGGTTGTGTACGAAACAAATTGAACCATCACCACTGCCACCATGCCAGCCACATGTGCCACACTAATACTACTCTTAGTTTTCTTTTGTCAGCAGTTTGTAAGTTTGATCAATGCCCACCATGGGTATGCTTTTTTTAAAACAGCAGCAGCCTCACTTAGAACAGCTGTGCCTCTCCTTCCTGCCTCAGCAATGCCAGCCATGGGTGTAATTTTTGAAAACAGTTGCAGGCTTACTCAGAGTAGCTGCGTCTCTTGTATCTACCTCAGCGATGCCTGCTATGAGTATAAGTTTTGGAAACAGCAGCAGGCTCACTCAGAGCAGCTGTGCTTCTCGTACCTGCCTCAGCAATGCCCACCATAGGCATAATTTTTGGAAATAGCAGCACAGATACATAGATACATAGACACTGTCAGCAGATAAGGGCCTATGGCCCACCCAGTTTGGCCATTTGAGTTTGTAAGTTCCCTTTATGTTTTTCTAGAAGTCTGTTGCCCTTTACCCCTGACCTTCAGAATTCCCTTATGTCTATCCCACACATTCTTAAATCCCATGATTGTTTCAGCCCCCACCACTTCCACTGGCAGGGTGTTCCACTTGTCCACCTCCCTTTCTGTGAAGAAATTCTTCCTCATGTTTCCTCTGAATTGCCCTCCCTCCAACTTCATCCCATGCCCTCTTTTCCTGGACAATCTTTTTTGCTGTAAAATAATGTATTCTTGCACCCTGTTCCTCCCTGTAAGGTACTTGTATGTCTCTATCATATCCTTTCTCTCCCTTCCCTTCTCCTGGGAGTACATATTCAAGTCCTTCAGCCTGTCCTCATAGGACTTGTGATGCAATCACTGTACCATCTTTGTTGCCTTCCTCTGAACCTTCTCTACCCTGTCTATGTCTTAACGTAGGTAAGGTCTCCAGAAGTATTTGCTGTACTCCAGGTGGGGCCTCACTAGTGTCTTGTATAGTGGAATTATGACCTCCCTTTTCCTGCTGGTGACGCCCCTGCCTATGATTCCTAGCACCCTATTTGCTTTACCTACTGCCTTGCCACACTGTTTCCCTACCTTGAGGTCATCAGAGATGATACCCTCAAGGTCCCTTTCCTGCTTGGTACATGTTATATATTCACCCCCCAACTGATAAGTTGTTCCAGGGTTTTTGTGTCCCATATGCATTATCTTGCACTTCTTTGCATTGAGTTTCAACTGCCAAACCCTTGACCATTCTTCAAGCTTCTGCAGGTCTCTCCTCATTCTGTCTACACCATCTGGCATGTCTACTCTGTTACAGAGCTTCATGCCATCGGTGAACAAGGAAATTCTGCATTCTAGGTCCTGTGCAATGTCACTGATGAAGACGTTGAATAGGATCAGTCCCAGCACTCAGCAGGCTCACTCACAGCAGCTGCAACTCTTGTACCTGCCTCAGTAATGCCCGCCATGGGTATAATTTTTGGGAACAGCAGCAGGCTCACTCAGAGCAGCTGCAACTCTTGTACCATCCTCAGCAATGCTTGCCAAGGGTATAATTTTTTGAAACAGCGGCAGGCTCACTCAGAGCAGCTGTGCCTCTCGTACCTGCCTCAGCAATGCCCGCCATGGGTATAATTTTTGGAAACAGCAGCAGGCTCACTCAGAGCAGCTGCACCTCTTGTACCAGCCTCAGAAATGCCCACTATAGGTATAATTTTTATGGAAACAGCAGCAGGCTCACTCAGAGCAGCTGTGCCTCTCATACCTGCCTCAGCAATGCCCTCCATGAGTATAGTTTTTGGAAACAGCAGCAGGCTCACTAAGACAGCCTGTGCCTCTCATACCTGCCTTAGCAATGTCCCTATGGGTGTAATAGATCAGGGCACTTAACAGTGTAATATTCCCCCAAAAAACAGTCATTCCATGATTTTTATTATGGTCAGGGTTGGGTAATCGGGTAGTAGAACAGGTCAGGTAATGACTACCCGACCCAACCCGACTACTTGGTTTTCATCCGGGGGTTTTCTGGGTACTTTTGGGGTACCCATGGGTTGTCTTGGTGGGTGGGTATTTTAGTACCCACTCATCCCTAGTTTTCTGTACAATTTAACTGCAAATAAACAGTAAAATAATAACAAGTGTACTAGAGTGGAAGAATGGTGTCAAACAGAAGTTATTTAGCGAGGGAATTCACCCAAGTCACAACACCTATCCAGCAGGAACTTAAATAATTTTGAAGGAGGGCACCAGAGGCTAAAACTGTTACTATGGCTGACTGTGAAGCTGTTGTTCTCCTAAGCTGGATTTTGCTGTAAAGAAAACTGGAAGTGTAACATACTGATTCAGTTGAAATTCAGACATCACTTTAGGGAGGAAATACATTTTGTGTTAGCTCTTAGGACTACCTTTTTGCTGTGAAATATGATACAGTTAGGATCTGAGCAGAGGGCTTGCAACTTACTCACCTTCTGGTAAATGTCAGTGCCACCAGGAAAACCTCTTTCCTGGCGGCATACTTAAAGCAGTAGTTGCCACGGGCTCGATAGGAGCCTCAATCAGCTGGGCAATACACAGATTCAGGTACCATGGGGGACAGAATCCCTACTGGAGGGTACCAATGATTAAAGTCTTTTAAAAAAAATTTGAAAATGGGTTTGTAGGCCACTGACCTGTCTTTGCCAGCTGATGTATAAGCTGATGCTGCTGCCAAATGCACCTTCAGAGTCAAAGGCCTTATGCCCAAGGACTGGAGGTGGACTAGGTAGTCCAGGATTGTGTACAGAGCTGCCTGGAGGGGATTTATCTGTTTATGAGAGCACCATAAGAAAAAATATTTCCCCATTTTGGAGCATAAGTTTTCCTTGTTGCTGGTTTCCTGGAAACCTTAAGTACAGCCATGCTTTCTCAGAAAGATTAATCCCAGAGAGCTCTAACCCCCTCAAGGAGGCATAGAAATATGAGGTCCAGGAATGTTGTCCTGCCCTGGGATATTGTTAACAGGTTGCGCCTCAGGGGGAGATTAATAGATTGTCTGCTGGAGAGGAACAGGGTTACACAGAATCATGTTTATCTGACCGAAGCCTGGAAAAATTACAATCATTGTTGCTGACTCCCTTCTCAGTTTTGCCAGTACTCTCAGTAAAAATGTGAAGGGAGGGAAGGCATAAAGAAACTTTCCTAACCAACTGAGAACTGCAGTGTCCTCTAGGATTGAACCCACTACTGGGGATCTGCAACAAAAAAGTGGGAGCTGATTGTTCTCCCAGGGGGTGAACAGATCTGTTTCTGGTGTACCCCACCTTCTGAACAGTGGTGCCAGAACTTGCTGGTTTAGGGCCCATTCTTGATTTCCCTGGCTGGTCCTGCTCAAGGAATCTGCCAGTACATTGTCTTTCCCTGGTAGGTGTACTGCAGATAGCTGCACCTCCAGGAAATACAGTATTTCAGGTAGCAGATCTTCATGGCTTCTATGCACAGCTTGGAACATCTTGTTCCTCCCTGTTTGTCTGTGTAGTACATGTGCCTGTTGTTGTCTGCTCTGATCAGAACACATTGACCACTGATCTGATCTGATCTGGGAGGAAAAGCTTGCATTGCCAGGTGCAATGCCCTGAGTTCCAGGAGAATTATGTGCTCCTACATATCTTGTGGAATGGAATACCCTCTCTGACTCTGCATTCTTCTTCCACCAATCCAGTGCCCTTAACAAGGCTCTTGTGACAGGTATCATCTAGGAGTACACCTTGAGAGAGAATGGAAAGGAAGTACTCCTGAGGCTACGTGCTCTTGTGTGTCTGTGGAGAAGACTGAAGAAGCAGGGTTACACTGCTTGCTTTATTCTATAACAGGTATGATATTGTTGCCTATGTGTTAATGTGTGTAACCTTTCCAGTTAATCTTACTGCACCTGAGTACTGGGTGTGCTGGCTGTCCCATTCTCTTTATTTCCCAGTGTAGCGTGCTTGCAGCATTTAGCAGAAGAGAACAAAATTTAAAATCAACGCCAGAACTGACACCGGCTCTGACGGTTGTTGAACAGAACTAGGGGCGAGGAGAACTGCTGGTCGGACGGTTGTGAAGGGATTTTCTGAATAAAGAATCTTCTGAATAAGGAAAGCCTTGAGCCACCCCAAACAAAAAGGAACTTATTCCATCTATCTAAAACTATGCTTCTCTTTTTTCTTTATATAGTACATACAAAAATATTATAAAAGCCCCAAAAAGCCTGACATAACCTAGATAAAAAAAAATCTTGGTTTACTGTGGTTTTCCTTTTTTAGAATGTTGAGAAGAGATAAATAAGAGATAAATAAGATAAACAAGTATTTTATTCTTTTAATTTTTTATTGAAAGCTCCACTTTCGTGGGCTTAGCTAATCACATGACCACTTGATTACTCCTTTAAATTGAACACCTGTGAGCCTTGAGTTCAGATCTTTCATCAGACACTGTTCTCCTGCAGTCTTTTGATTCATGCTTTTGTGGAAGCCTGCAAGGAGATTTTTCTGGTCATTTGGGGGTTTTATTTCATCCGATTTTTTAGCTACAAGCTGCTAGCTACAAGCTGAGGTGAGAATCTTCACTCAGAGCTAGTAAGTGCCTTGCTGAATGTAAATTGCTGGTATTTGCTGGCACTTTTATTGTATTTCACTGTATCTTACTGTTATGGCATTGATAATTATATTGCCAGTTTAGCATTTTAGCAATGCTATTTCTATTCACGAATGGGTTTTTAATAAAAATGTTAGGGTTATAGCCTGGTTAAGATTTGAATTCAAGTTTCTTAGATGAAAAACAAGACAAGACAAGTTACAAATTTAATTAACGAGTTGGACATGTTGTGAGAGTTCTTTTTAAGTGTTTGTTAGTGACTTTTTGTTCTGTTCTCTCTTCCAGTGTATCAATTGGGCCGGTTGTTGAGCCATTTGCTGATGGAACGAGATCGACTTGTCCAAACATATTGTGACATTTTAGCGATTCTAGTGAGCTCCTTTTTAACTATGATTGTGGTCTTGCATGGGACTTACATAGGGATAAAGGAAGAGGCATGAGGAGTATTCTACACCTGGTTTATTGCTCTAGTATAACCTACTATACTCAGAAAAAATTTGGGATTAAACTGACTGGGAAACTGCAAAACTGTATTATTGTGATAAACTACAGAGAAGATCGCTGGTGTCTTTGAAGGGGTCGGCACTGGTTTACCATATATTCCAGAGGTGGAGCATCTGCAATTGGTTACCGTATGCTTGCAAGGTGGAGCATAATTTACAAGACAGCCTTAATTCCTTAAATGTATAGTTAGTAATGAAGTGTTTAGTCAGTTAAAAGATAGTGGTCGTGTGTTATTGACTATATTCCAAGTTGTTTTTTTTTTTGCATTTGTTTTCACTGCACTTATTCATTGTGAAATTCACATAGCATAAATCATCCATATTTAAACAGACTAGAGTAAAACCCATTTACACTGTGCATTGTTAAGATTTTAACACAATTTATTTTTCAAATCTAGGAGAGTGAGAGAGTGGGGCCAGGTTTTAGATTAAGTTTTGATAACTTCAGTTATTCATAAATTGTGATACAAACCAGACAGCAGCTACAGGGATAGGAAGGGAATAGGGGCATAGATACTAGTAATTCTTCTAGGTCTGGCATTTCTTCTAAGCCCTCAGATAGATTCACATCTACATACTGTGGAAGAGGTGCTAACAGGTCAGATGTGTGCACTGATTATACAGATAATATCAATATCACTAATTGCCTTTCTAGAACCCCTATCCATGTACTTTAGAACAACAGAAAGACATCTTACAAGATGAAAGGAAAGCTATTAGGACAAAGAACAACAAAGTTACGATTAAACTCTCAGTTCAATCTAAAAGAAAACAACCACAGAAAGGTTTGAATAAAGGAGTTAGGGATTCCAAGTCTAAGACAAAAACTGGAATGAAAGCAAATGGGGATAGTAATAAAGAACACAAGATCAAACAAACTAAAATAAAAGATAATTTTGACAGAAGGGGATTTTATCAATCTGATCATTCCACACCTATTAATATGGCAAGTACTGAGTCATTTAATAACAAGGAAAGTTTTCATCAGTTTAGACATACTATGAGTCCCCCTAAATAACTGGAAAGTAAAGAAACATGGATAGTTGTTTACTAACAGACGGAGAGGATATAGAAGAGATAGAAAAAGTGGATACTGCTACAGGCAATGTAGGAATAGAAGGAATAGAAAAGATAGATGATGTAGTAGGTTCTGACTTTCATATAACAATAGAGGCATCTAGGAGCATGAATCAGTATGATTATTCAAGTATGACTAACTCATAGGAATTCTCACCAGACTATTTTTGTGAATCTAACCCCAAACCATTACGGCATAGTGATTTGAAAAATATTGCCAATAAATTTTGTCCACCTGGGAACAGAAGTAGGAGGTTGCTCAGGAAAGAGGTTTGGTTTATCTTCTGTTTTAACTGAAGTATTTGAATAGTTTTGTACTTGAAATTAGTTCTGTGTGTTAAAAACTACTACTTTGAGTTAGAACTGTTACTTGGGCTGTGATATTGTAACTATTGGGGCTTGTGTGCTAGTTGTGGGAACACTTGTTTGGCAGTGATAATTAGAGTGAAATTTAAAGGTGATGTTTGCTTGGTAGTAGTAGAGCCCTCTCACCCACCCTGTTTTGTAGGCTTTCTTAAATACTGAAAAGCCACTGGGGGTTGGGATTGAAGGGCTGTGCATTTATGTTTGTGACTGAAATTTGAAGCAACAGGAACTGGTGGACCTGTGACATCATACGGTACCTGATGTCTGCATACACACACTGTTAGTGGGACTGGACACACACTGGACTGTATGTGTCTGTGAGACTTGGGAACATTATTAGTGGGGTTGAAATTGGGTTCATAAACAACTGCAGTCAGTATAGAGAGAGACTGTATTCCGGGGAAGGGACTGAGAAAAGGGGTGTGTGCCATTATGAACAGAGAGGGACAAACAGGGTGGCCACATTCCACCATGGCAGGCATCTTCAGAAGGGTTGTAGGCTGCACAGGCTGTGGGGTGGCAATAATTCTCAATTGGGCATGGAGAGAGGGAGGCTGCCCACTCTGTAGACAGCTATCTCATATCTGGAGTGAAGTATATTGGTTAAGGAGTAAGCTGGGGGAGTTGGAGGGTGTGTCCAAGGATAAGGGGTGTGGATATGGGCAGCAGAAGGGTGGGACTGAGGGGAGGCTGGGGCAATACTCAGAAATTACAGGACATTGTGTTACAGCAAGCAGGAGGGGGGATATTAGTGACAGAGGACCCTTAGATAGGGATGTTGACACTAAGGGGAAAACTTATGGGGTAAACATTCTGAATATAAAGAGAGTGGAGGAGGAAGTGTCAGGAGGGGCTGTTGTGGGGAAGCCTAGAAGAGCAGACAGTGAGAAGGGAGGGGCTGTTGTGAGGAAGCCTAAAAGAGCAGACTGTGGGAAGGGAGCTCCTAAGGAGAACAGGGCAAGAGGGGAGGAAGAGGGGCAGTTTAGAGGGGCAGTCAGGGGAAACTCAGGTTACTTGATGGAGGCTGGCATAGAGTGTTACAATAAATTTGAGCTACGGTAGTAGCCACAGACACTGCCAGCTATTTCCCGAAATTTCTGTGATATTTCCAGAAATATCTCCTGCTTTCTGCATTTCCATAGTAGGGGCAGCAGAAAGAAACTATTCAGAGATTTTGCAAAATATCTGGAAATAGGTGGCAATGTCTGTGGCTACTACTGTACTAAGCAATCTAGAGGGGGAGGAAGGAGTTGATGGAAATGAGGAAACTGATACAGAGGCCAGGGGGAAGGAGTCGGATACCCATAGGGCATCACAGACTGGCAATGGAAATGATAGAAATAGCCCCAGAGGGAGAAGGGGAAACATAAATGTTAAGCAGATGGAGGAGATGCAACATATTGCAGACATGAGGGAGGAGAGTACGACTGGAAAGAAACTGGGAGACAAGGAGGCAGGGGAGGGGCCCACCTCCAGGAGGGGGGTCTGTACCATGGAATGGGCCCTAGGTAAAGAGGACCCACAGAGGGCCTCTGGAGGTAGGGGTACTATTACAAGGGGAGGAGGGTGGGTGGGGAAGGAAATCATCAGGGCCAGGATAAATGGTTCAGATAAGAGAGGGTTAAAGGGGACATCTATTTGGGGGGTCTGAGTTAAGTGGGCAAAATAACAAGGGAGGTAGAAAGGGGAGGATGACAAGGGGTCTCTAATAAGGCAGGAAGACTCCCATGGAATTGAGATCATGAATAAAGGGGGGATGGGGTTGAAAGCGCATAGTGGAGGTAACCATAAGGATGATGGCGGTGTTAAGGTTCTGTTATTGGGAGACTCAATGTTTAGGGTTATCCATTGGGAGGGACAGGGGGTGGATGCCATAGCCAGGTGAAGGTAGTATCTCTGGGCTGATGGTGCACAGTGCAAAGTTCATGGTGTACGAATTGGTTAGGGATTATGGAGGGGAACCGGATTTCCTGGTGCATTTGGGAACTAACGATCTAGAGGGAAATAGCATTTTGGAAATCCAAGCAAGGTTCTGAGAACTTGCCATAGTCTGTCAGGATAATGGATGCAACATTTCCTTTTTGGAGATATTGCCAGTACCAAAGGTCTCAGTAGAAAACAAAATGAAGATCACAGAGGTTAGTGACTGGCTCAGGAAGTGGGGTGAAGAAAGTGGGTCGGGGGTGTTAGCAAACTGGAAAGGAGTTTGGGAGGATAAGGGACTGTATGCCAAGGACAGGCTTCATCTTGCCCCATTAGAGAAGGAAGTTCTTAAACAGGGGGTGGCTGACTACATTCAAGAAAGGTGGGGTTTAAACTTGAGGGGGGGAGGGCTGACCAGAAGCCCTCTCCTCCAGATGAGGGGAGTAGCCTTCAAACCCAAGGGGGGAAGGAAGAAACAGACTGGGGGAGGAGGTTTCAGGAGGAGCAGAGGGAGGATGGAAGTATAAGGAACCTGGGTGGGGTTTGACAAAGGGATCAGGGATAAGGGGTGGGGGCTGGTGTTAGTAAATGCCAGGAGCTTGGGAAACAAGTTGCCAGAGTTCCAAGCCATGCTGTTCGAGGGGGTGGATGTGGTGGCGGTCACGGAAATGTGGGCCAACAAAAACCATGACTGGGACCTAAACATGCAGGGGTACACTATGCTTAGGAAAGATAGAAAGGAGGGCAGAGGGGGTGGAGTGACTATGTCCATTAGAGATGACATAGAAATTGCTAGGGTAGAAAAGGCAGAAGAAAACATGGAGGCCTTATGGGTCAAGGAGGTAAGGTCAAGCTAGGTGTAGTATATAGGCCCCCCGGGATGGGTGATGTTCCGGAGGATGGTTTGCTGGACATCATTGCCCAGTGTGGACCAAAAGGGGAGGGAATGGAGTTGATGGGGGAACGTAATATGCCAGGTACAAACTGGGGAACCATGTTCTCTAAGGTGGCCAAAGAGCAGAGGCTGCTGGACAGCTTCCAGGATGTGTTCTTAACACAACACGTGATAGAGCCCACAAGGGAGGGGCATGTCCTGGATGTGGTTCTGGCAGATGGGGATCTGGTAAGGGACCTGGTTGTAGAAGATCCCCTGACTGGGAGCGACCACAATACTGTCTGGTTTCAAATAAGCATGGGGGAGTGGGGCAGAGATCTAGGACACTGGCAGTGGACTTCAGGGGGGCAAACTTTATGGGCATAGGAAATATTTTCAAGTATCACTTGAAGGGGATTACAGCAATGACAAATGTGGAAAAGAGATGGGAGGTCATAAAACAGGGACTTCATGAGGCAGTCAGGACCTGCGCTAAGGTGAAGCGTCAGGGAGCAAGGTCACATAAACCATGCTGGTGGTCCAGTGAGGTTCAGGTAGCAGTCAGAGAAAAGAAGGCTGCCTACAAAAAATATAAAACAATGAGAGGGTATAGGGAAAAGGAAATGTACCATCTTGCATCTAGAAAAGTCACCCGGATGGTGCAGGGGGCAAAGTCCAGTAATGAGCAGCGACTGGCACACAGGATATGGGGAGGGGAAAAGGGGTTCTTCCAGTACATTGGGGAGTGAATAAAAACTAAGGGCCAGCTCTGCAGATTGAGATCAGAAGGAGGGTGGGTGGAAGAGGCAAGGGACCAGACAGAGGTATTAAATGAGTTCTTCACCTCTGTGTTCACTAGGGAGGGGGATGGGATATCTACAAAGCAAGGCATGATGGGCAATAGAAGCTGTAGTGAGTGGGATCAGGGTAGCAACAGAAATGGAGCAAGAGGGAGGGAGCGGTACCACAGGGGTGTCACATAAGGATAAGGATAAAAAGGCCAGTAAGGTGGAGGGGATGGATAATGCTATCTCCACCAAAAGGGTGTGGTTAGCCCTCAAGGCCCTAAAGAAAGATAAATCTCCTGGGCCAGATGGCATTCATCTGAGAGTACTATGGGAATTGGTGGACATACTGGCTGCACCCCGGCAGAGCTCTTCAACAGGTCGCTTGAGACAGGGAGGGTACCTAGGGATCGGTGAGAGGCACATGTGGTGCCAATCCATAAAGGGGGTCAAGGGAAGTACCAGATAATTATAGACCCATCAGTTGGACCTCAGTGGTGGGAAAATTAATGGACAGTATACTAAAGGAACGACTGGGGGTGTACTTGGAGGAGGTGGGAGGTCTGGATAGTTGGCAACATGGGTTTGTGCCAGGTTGATCATGTCAAACCAATCTTGTGGAGTTCTACAAATGGGTAACATCAGAACTGGACAGGGGAAAGCCTGTGGATGTATTATTCTTGGACTTCAGCAAGACGTTTGACTCTGTCCCCCACAATGGTCTGGTGGAGAAACTGATGGAGTTGGGAGTAGGCCCTTTGATGGTCAGATGGATTGAAAACTGGCTAGCTGGATGCACTCAGAGTAGTGATCAGTGGGAGCTCTCGAACCCTATAAAGGTCAGTAGTGGGGTACCGCAGGGCTTGGTCCTGGGTCTGATCCTGTTTAATGCATCCATATCGGACATCAGGGAGGGTATAGTGTGTGAAATGAGTCTCTTCGCTGACAACTCCAAGATGGGAGCAGTAGTTGAGGGGGAAGAGGGGACATTGGCCCTGCAAGGGGACCTGGACACCCTGGAAAGGTGGGCTCACACTGGGAAATTAAATTTCAATATCACCAAGTGCAAGGTGTTACATCTTGGGTGGGGAAACCCTAAACACAGGTACACCCTGGGAGGGGAGGCACTGGAGGCCTCAACAGGGGAAAAAGACCTAGGGGTCATGGTGGATGCATGTATGAATAATTCTAATCAGTGCAGGAGAGCAGCTAGCAAAGCAAACAGGATGTTGAGATGCATCATAAGGGGGATCACCTCTAAGAGCAGGGAAGTGATTCTGCCACTGTACAATGGACTGGTTAGACCACACCTTGAATACTGTGTACAGTACTGGAGACCACACTTGAAGAGGGACATACAGCTCCTGGAGTGGGTACAGAGGAGGGCAACTAAGATGATATGAGGACTAGGGGATTTGACATATGAGGACAGATTAAGGAGCTCTGCCTGTTTTCATTGGAGGAGAGGAGAGATGGGGGGACATGACTGAGGTCTTCAAGTACCTCAAGGGAATAAATATGGTAAACACGGAGGGGATCTTTAGACTAAAGCAGGGAGGTGTCACCAGAGGGCATGGTTTGAAGTTGGAAGGTGGAAGGGTGAGGGGGGAAAGAGGAGGAGTTTTTTTACTGAAAGGGTGGTGGATCCTTGGAACACACTGCCTAATGAGCTGATTCAGAGATCCACAGTGGAGGGCTTCAAGAGAGGGTGGGACAGACACAGAAAGCAGATGTATCAGATGATGGCCTGGCCCAGGGGGTGGGGATGGATGATAGGGGTTTCTGGAACACAAGGTGGGGGAGGGCCTCAGTACCCAACTAGGGATCTGAGGTTCGAGCAGACTCGATAGACTGTAAGGCCTAATCTGCTGGCAATTAGTATGTTAGTATGAATTCCAGGGTACCATAAATGGTCTCAAACTTTTCATGGTCTCTAAGCAGCCAAGATAACCCTTTCAGACCCAGTCAGAATTTATAAATAATTCTAATTCCACTTATCCATTTGCTCTTAGTGAAGAGTTAAAGACATTCATGCAAAATCCACATACAGCTCATTTGCTGATCATAGATCATTTAATTAATCTTAAATTTGAGCTTGATATAATTAAAGAAAATTTAGCCATTAATGGGGGTAGATTGGATGAAGTGCTGCAGAAGTTAAATAAAATCATTCCCCAGGAAGGCTCTCCATCTATAGTGAATGACAACCTGGAGGTGGTTAATGAGCAGTTAAGACCAGATTTTTCTTCCATTGTATTTCATGAAACACCAGTACAAAAACAGTGTTAGAAAAGGGGAAAGAAAAGAAAGGGGAAAGTTAATGGAAAGATAGAGAAGATTAATGTTAAAAACACAGATAAAGCATTAATAACTTTTGACGGTATTTCTGACAATACCTTACTTCACATATAAGTGCAACAATGTGCTGTATCTAAGGAAAACAAAGCACAAAAGGCACATGTGAATCAACATCTCAACCAGATTAATTATGACCTCAATACACATAAAGAAGGTACAGTTTTAGAGAGCATCAGGTCACAAATGAAGGAGTTTGAACTCAATCTAAACCAATTTAGGGAAGACTGGGGTGAGTGGAAGAATGAACATAAGGAATCTGCTGTGGTTGGAATTTCTGAAAGAAGTACTAAAGTTAGAGGCAATTCATCACAAATGTTTACAACAAATACAGTAAATTATATAGAAAACAATGCTGCTGTGGATATTACTGATTATGCAATTTTAAATTTGTACAGTTTACATACTGAAGCAAAGTGAACAAATGTGGTGTTAAGAGAAAAGATTGTGAACCTGTTTAGGGCAGTCACGGGAGCAGATATTGTAAATGCAGATATAGCTCAAATATGGGAGGATATAGATTATGAGGGAGTGAAGTGCTTATTTATTTTTTACACAGTTCCTAGGATAGCAAATCAAATTTGGATCAATGGGGAGTTTCTGGAAAAACTGGGTCATGCTCTGGTGTATATTAATAGGGACACATTAAACAAAACGAAATTACGCTATAAATCCCAATCAGCACAAATTTGCATTTTTGGATTAAATACTTTTCCAAATGTTTCAGTTTTTAAACTGAAAAAAATAATTAATTAATCTTTTTGCCCATGTGTTAATGATTCCTAAGAATGAAATAAGAATTTGGAAAGTGATAAAATGTCATAATGAATCTAGACTAGGTTGTGTAGAAGTATTTTTGCAATCACAAGAATTGGCAGATAAGATCTTAGATAAAGCCTCATTATTAGATAAAGCAGGAGTATATATATTTAATGGGGAGTTCTTGAATGATTCTAAAACTAATACAACTCAAAAAAAGGAAAAAAGGAAATCAGAAAGAGAATTCCCCTAATTTACTGCATCTTTATGGTCTCGGTAGAACTAAAGATGAGAATGATGCCAAGTTGAAAAGTACTGTGATGGACCTGTTGGAGCAACTATTACATGTCTCAATAGAGGATTCAAAAGTATTGATGGTAGAGAGACAGAGAGGGGATCCAGATTGTGACACCATTTTTATAACAGTTAATCATTTGAATCTATATAAAAAGATTGTTGATAACCTGGCATTATTGAATGCTTTAGGTGTGCATATAGTTCCCGCTAAAGCCGAAACTTCCTTTAAAGCAGCAAGGTCAGAATTGCAGGAAAATAATAAAATATTAGAAAAAGAGCCAAATAATGAAAACCAAGATTCAATCCTAACGTATGGTATAGTGACATCAAATAAATTTCAAGAGTTGGCATTAAGTGAAGATTGACTGTACAATTCTGACCAAACTGCTGGACTGGAAGTTAACAAAAGGCTGGGGATGGTCTCGTGGAATATTTCTGGTTTAACAAATAAATTAGCAGATAAAGAGTGGATGGATTTTATCTCTAAATTTGATATAATCTGCCTGCAAGAAACTTGGCACTGTAAAGAACTGGATTTTTCTCTTAACGGATATAGCATGTTTCAGTCTATTGGGGTCAAAAAAGCAAGGAAAGGCAGAATGGCTGGAGGTTTAATTACATGGATTAAAATAGAGGAAGATACTGAAGCAAAATTCTTGTGCTCTAATAATAACATTTTAATAGTACAGGTCAAACAGAAAGGTTTATCATTCTGTTTAGTAAATGTTTATATTTCACCAAATTCTAAATTTTATGAGCATTCTATCTGGGATCAATTAGAGGACACACTACACAAAAGCTGGGTAGTGTCTGATTATGAGGATGTATTACTTTCAGAGACTTTAATGCAAGAATAGGCAGCTATGATGGATATGCTGATAGTGAGTATCATAACTGGGTATATAAGGACTCTACTAAATTTCTGAGGAATACAAAGGATATAAGGATTAATAGGATGGGAAGGAATCTAGTCAATATACTAGATACATTAAATTTAGTACCATTAAATGGTCGACTTCAGGGTGACAACCTGGGCAATTGTTCTCATTTCTGATCTAGAGGCCCATCCTTAATAGATTATTCTGGAATAGGGATGTGTCACTATGGGAGACTCTAGTAATTACTGAAAAAGCTGATAGTGATAATTTTCCATTGATACTCATATCCAGACAACTAGATTATAGTACCACTGGTAATCATTTGTTACCTCCAGAGGTAGAGATTCGTTACAATAACATTAAATGGAATAATGCAGTTGCTGACCAGACAAAACTCAGTATTAATTAATATAGAAAATGGACTGAAAAATATTCATGATAGTAAGGTTCTAAAGCAGTATGTTATCTCATGCCTGGATAAAATTAAATACTTATTAAGTAAGCTGTGTATTAAAAAATTAAGATTGGATATACGGGTAACATCATGGTTTGACATAGAATGTAGGAGAGAAAAAAACAAACTCAATAACATTGTAAGACGGGTCAAGGCACAAAGAGACTGCCTTACTTTTAAAGATTTAAATAAAATCAGAGAGAAATATAAAGCCTTTTTAATAAAGAAAAAGATTGACTTCCAACAGAAACAATGGAAGGAAATGTTGAGAGTTATAAATAAAAAAGATTATAGCACATTCTGTCTTTTAGTGGCAAAAGATACGAATAAGACCAGATTTGAAATTGATACATATATTACATTGGATTCTTGGATCTTATATTATACAGATAAATTTTATAGCAAAGCCTGTGATGAAACACAGGTAGTTTTAAACTACGATAAAAATCAATTTGTACCTTTTCTGTATAAAGAGGTCTATCAGGCAATTGCTTTGCTAAATTATATAAAGCCCCAGGTCCAGATCGGATTCCTTTGGAGGTCTATTTAAATTTCCTAGCAAGCTGGGCTAAGCTTCTTACTATTTTTTTTAATGTCTGTGAGAAGGATATAGATTTGTCACCATCCTGGAAAGATGCTATAATCATTTCATTATATAAAAAAGGCAATAGGTCTGATCCAGTTATGTATAGACCAATATCTCTCCTAGACCATATGGGAAAAGTTTTTGCCAGATTAATTCTAAATAATTTAAGAGAGCATATGGCCAGTAGGGATGACTTATTAGAAGCCCAAGCAGGTTTTCATCCAGGTTATTCTACTACAGACAACTGCTTTGTGATTAGGCGTTTATTTGAAAAATATGTACTATTACAAAAGCAAAAACTTTTTGTGGCTTTTATAGACTTCAGCACAACGTTTGATACTATATCTTGCAATAAGTTATGGGAGATAGTGAAAAATAAAGGTTTTCCACATGGGTTAATAGCAATTATTAGAGGGTTTTATTCCCACACTTGGGCTAAAGTAAAGTTAGGCACAACAGGAGAACTCTCACCCCCCTTTCCAACAAATAGGGGAGTTAAGCAAGGGTGTGTTCTTGCACCAACCTTGATTTGCATCTATATTGATGTGCTATTGAGAGAGTTGGAGAAGGCTAATACTGATTCCCCAAAAATCCTAAGGAGGGAGTGTGCATCTCTTGCCTATGCAGACCACCTGGTGTTATTTTCTCTTACAAGCTCAGGTTTACAAGCAAAATTGAATCTATTGGATAATTTTTGAAAGGAATATGATTTAAAAATCAATGAACAAAAAAGCCAAATTCTAATATTTGGAGCCAAAGACAGCACATTCAGATGGGAGATTAATAAAAAAATTAGATATAGTTAGAATACACATACTTAGGTCTTCAGCTTTCTAGTGAAGGGAATTGGGTTAAACATACCCAAAAATTGAACCCTAATTTAAAAAAAAAACAGCCAATTCATTGCACAGGTTTAACAGAAAATATGGAGGAAACTCAATTAAACCACTTATACTGGCTATCAAGACTAAGTATAATGCACAAGCATTATATAATGGGGAAGTTTGGCAACCAAAAGATGTAAATAAATTAGAAATACCCATAAATAAGGTTCTACATGTAAGTCTAGGGCTAAGGAAATATGTTCCCTCTTCTATTGTGAGAGCAGAGTTTGGCTTAGTTTCTTTGGGAGCATACTTTGCAGCAAGAAAAGTTAATTATTGGATTAAAATTCAGCACCACAAAGTCCATAGATTAACATTGTTGACTAAAGGAAAAATATAAATGGTTTAACCTGGGTCATTTAAAATCTAGCTGGTTGGCCTCAGTATATCAAATTTTAGAAGAAACTGGAATGGAGTATTTAACAAAAATTGAGGATACGGGCATTATGATAAGTCTCAGATATCAACCCTATATTACATCCAGGTTACTGGAATTCTATAAAGCTAAGGATTTGGAGAACATTTCTAAGTTAAAAATCTCTCCATGGTATTGAATAAATGATAATGAACACTTTTATAGATATCATTATGACATTCTTACTGACCTAAATCAAAGGATCCTATACACAAAATATAAGCTAGAATAGTTTTCCAGTAACATCTTGGATGCTATGTATAGGATGGAGTATCTGGGAGATACTAGACTTTGTTCATGTACAAGAAGCCGCTTAGAAAATCTTAAGCATGTAATATTTGCACGTCAATGGTACAACAAACCTAGAGCTAAATGGATTACACCTATTTGCAATTCAATTCTTTCTGATTATTTTGATCTTTCATTAAAATAGCTGTTTACAGTGAATGATGAATTGATTGTTAAATCAACTGCCAGGTATTTAGTAAATGTAGTAAAAATGTGTTCAAGAGTTAAAAACAAAGAGGCAGTAATATAAAATGTATAATTATAGCACTTTATGTTTTCATAATGAAATACACTAAGTAATGTAAGCTGCAATACAATAATGTCAGCATTTTTATTAAACTTATGGGCATTAAGAAGTGTTAGAAATGTTGTTTTTTAATTATAAATTGTTAATATGTATTTTATTGTATTCATATTTACATAGATTTTCGTAAAATTTGAGGATAGTGCTTAAAAGTGTTTAAACTGTTTTTATAAGATGTATTGATTGGCATTTTAATTGTCAAGATAGTTGACCAAACAATAAACTTTAAACTTCACACTTCTGAAACCAAAGTTCCCCTAGTAGGTACTGAGTATCTCTCATCTGGAATCTGGCCCCTGGAACCACTGCTGTGGATGAAGCCATGTGATCCAGCTGCCTTAGAAAATCCCCTGCAGGCTGTGACTGGCCTGCTTGAAGGATTCAATAGTTGAAATCAGATTTGCTACACTTGCTAGAGGAAGGAATGCATTGATAAAGTCTAGAACTTGAAATGATTCTCTTTGGGACTTTGAACTTTTATGAGAAGCCTAATTGCTACAGTGTTTAGAGTCAGCAATATGGAAGAATATGCTTCCTGCTGTGTTTTTCCTGAGATCAGCCCATTATCCAGGTAAGGAAACAATGCCATCCTTCTCCTTCTCAAATGTGCTGTCACCACAGCTAGGCACTTTGTGAATACCCTTGGAGCTAAGGTGAGGCTGAAGAGAGGGGCTATGAACAGGTGGAGGGAGTCCATTAACCTGAACCTGATGTATTTTCCTTAGGCATCTTGTGCATTTTTCTTTAGGATTAGGAAGTATCTGGAGTAATCTCCCTTGCCCTGTTGTGCGGAGGGTACTTTTTCCACTGCATATGTTTGCAGCAATTTTTTCACCCCCAACACCAGCAGGAGTTTTTTTCCACTGGTGTGTGAGGCTGAAAGACTTTCAGTTTCTGTAGTTTTGGAAATCTTCTGAACTGCAGAGACAAACCCTAGCTCACTACCCTAGGATGGGAGAAGTGCACCAGTCTTCCTTCTTCTGGTAATGGTTGGGCAATCTGGACAGACTGTCAGGGGTTCCAATTTGCCTGGGGTTTGGGTGCTGGTGTTGCAGTAGCACACCTATTTCCCCTTCTACAGTACCTCTGCCCCTATGACAGGCTGTTTGTGGAGGGTATTCATAGGAGGCATATGCGTGAGGGTAGTATCCCCTACCCTCCTGTAGATGGTTTTATACTCATCCACCTTTTTCATGTATGCCTCTGTCTTGTCACCAAACAGGGAATTTCCCTCAGAAGGAAAAAGCATAGCTTTTGAGCCGGCCCAGTAGCATGGAGGGTTGAGGCACTTGGTGCCTTTCCAGTGACCTAGGGTCGGGACCGGACTCGGGTCACTCGGGGACCAGTGGTGTGGGGAAGGATCAAGCATGCCTAGACAGCTCTTCTTCCTCGGAGAGGGGGGTTAGTGTGGCGTGCTGCTTGCTTGCAGTGGTGTCTGGGTGCCAGCACATGCAAACCACTAAGCACGGGGTAGGACCACACATTCAGGACTCTGGGGCTGTCTCTGCATCAAACATTGCATCCATTGCATGACCATGGGCCCAGGGAGAAAATAAGAGGAAAACCCCCCTAGGCAGCAGGATGATGACCGACCCCCCACAGATTTGCACCGGAGGCTGGGCTCAGCTGCAAGTCCAGTGGCAGAGGACGGAGGTGAAGGTAAGTCCCAGGGCAGCCAAGTGACAGGGCTGGGGAGGTCAGTTATATGGGGGCTGCCAAGGAAAAACAGGAGACAAAATGTATATGAAAAAGAAAGAAAAAAGAAAAAACATAGCTTTTGTCTGAGAGTTCTGGGACAGATTTGTAGTTCTAAGCCAGACAAACCTTCTTAGGGAGACTGCACGGGCCATATCCCTGGATGCAGTGTCATTAGTATGTAACCCCCTCCCATGGTGGGGCTTACCTTTTAGCCCCCCCCCCCATGGGCACTGCCTGATCCTCCTGCTGCCCTTTCATCTCTCCACCACCAGTCCTGGGTCCTATTGTGCCCCTGCATCTCCATCTGCCCCCCCTTTGTTTCCATCAGGTAATTGAGTCTGGAGGAGTGAAGTCACAGAACCACTGAGCTGCTTGCATCACGAGTGTGCCTGCGGTGGTCTGCACATGTGCTGTAGCATGTAGCCATCTTCTCATTGCAACTGTGACAAAACAAAAGCCTCTCCAGTGCTCCTGACCCCCAAAACCAGCTAGTCAAGGATCAATGACACAGAGGAGACACCTAAAGGGTCGAAAAATTGTTTATTTAAGTAGCACCAATAAGCGCTTAGGGACTAGCCTCATAAATATTAATGAGGCATTTATAAATATTAATGAGCCTGTTTGCTGCCAGAGGGGATAGTGTGTTACAAAGGCAGCAACAGGCAGGGGAAAGTGTTTTAAAAGATAATACTGTAGCTGGGTGTTAGAGGAGAAATTATGCTAAAAGACTGTGGAACCATTATTTATAAAAACTGTATGTTTTGACTGCATGAGGACTGGGACTCTCCATATAAACTGTATGAGACTGTGACTAGAGTAACCATACTGTGTACCTTTGAACCCAGAACCAGCCAATCAATCAGAGTCTTAGGCACCCACAACTTAACGAAAAGACTTGTGGGAGAGGTGTGAACATTATTCTTGGCACCCAAAGCAATTTCCAATCAATAATCAAACAGCCTTGATGTTTAATAATTTTACTTATGGACAGCTGTTTTCAGCCAATCAGAAGCTGCCATTCCCTTAGTGACACCCCAATGACAGTTACAGCTTGGAGCAGTCTGGCTTGGGCTCTCAGCGAGTCAGAAGGGCTCAGATTGTGTTGGAGGAAGAGTTTGGAGCCAGCCTAGGGTTTCTGCAGCCAAATGCCAGAGAACTTGCCAAAAGGTTTTCTACTGCCTGGTGAGCCAGTGTTTTCAGCTGAATCTGCAGCATTCTAAGGAAACCCTCAGCCCATGAAAGGGGTTTAGAGCTGTGTGCCAGAGATTGAAGTTTGTTGACATTGGCATGGAGTTGGAAGCCAGATGTGGAAAGAAGCCTGTGGAGCTCCGGTGCCAGGGAGCCTAACTTAATTGCTGAAATCTTGCTGCTTAAAGGCTGGGCTGCCACTCAAGAGACTTACCAGCTCAGATTGCCCCACCAGAGGTGTGAAGCAAAGGGGCTGCTGCTGCATCCCAGTGCTGCTGAATCTATTCCAGGTGGAATCAGAAACTGTAACCTCCATAGGCTCATCTTGGGGCCAGGTAAGGAAATTGCTAGCCCTTATCAAGTGGGAGGGATTGGGACACAAGGAGTCATGGGCATGTGCCTTGGTGCTAGGGTATTCTTGACCCAGTTGAGGGAGTCAGACCATGGGGTCTGAACTGGGAAACTTTGTGTAGTGCTCCTGTTCTCCAGCCAAGCCAGAATCTGACTGATCCTGTACGTCAGCCAGAAGGTGTCAAGTTACCAGACCATCCTTCCTCATCCAGTAAGCCTGCTGCTAGTCGGTGCTACTCAAGGCCTCTGCCTTTCAGCCTGCCAGTAAATGCTGCTACAGACCCTAAGAATTTGGACTCCAGAACCGTGAGTAACACAGGGCCTGCCTGACCAAGTTCAAAGTTTGCATTAAGCTACAGTTTATTCAAAACTTATTCCAAGGGCCCCAACACTGGTGAACTCATGGCAATGATCAGGCCTGCACCTTAATCTGGGTACCCAGTTAGGCTGTAGGGACACTGGCACCAGTGGGGAAGTGGGCAAAGTAAATGTGTTGCTGCTGTTGTGTGATGGGCACTGTTATTGTTATTGTTGGTGGGTTTTGCCTGTTTATCCAGTGTGGCCATTGCTTATTTATCTGCTTTCCCAGTCCCCTGTCCCTGTGATAAAAGTGTTACTATTGTTGCTGTTCAAACTGTCAGTGAGCATATTATTAGCTACAGTCATTAATTGCATGTGTTTACAGTGCAGCAGTTTAAAGTGGTATTCTGTGTGGGGGGTGACTGGAAGGGGAGGTGGGTAGGTACAGCATCCCAGGGGGTTGTACTACACAAACATCTAGTCTACTATAATTTTACTCTGGGTGGAGGCATCGCGCTATGTATTCACATCTTTGGGAAAGAATCCCCGATTGTCATCAGAACAGAACCCAGTCCCCTTAACCTGTATTGTAGTCATCAGGCGGGGTAGTAGCCCACTTGTACACAGCGCCCGGGTTACAAGTATCCACTGCCCTATGAAACTGGTATTTCATGGTATCTATGGCTGATCTTGCTGTGCCAGCCATATCCTATGGTAAGTCTCCAGAAGCATTTTCACTCAAAACCAAAATGGAGTTCCATAAGGCTCTCCGGTACTGTGCTATGTTTTTTTTTGATGTTCTTTTTATACCATCCAACTAGATGGCAATCCCTGAGCCCAGAACCCCCAGCCCCATCACCCTGACATCCACTGGGACTTACCTTCCAGTCTAGTACCCCCAGGGTGTGTTCCACCCTCCTGGCAGGGCAGACAGGGTCCCCTTAACTCCCATCACAGACCAGATCCAGTGATATGGTCTGGAAAGCCCAGCTAGTCAGGTGCAGGGCCTGTGGAGGTCAAGTGCCATCCTGCCACCAGTGGATGTGTTTTTGTCCCCGCTTTGGTCTTTCCCATGGTGTGGAAAAAGTAGCATGCAATGACGCTAATGACTGAGCTGTGCACACTCCTGTATGCAGCATGCTGGGCGTCTGCCCTGCTTCCACTTCCCTTGAAGAGCAGACCTAGTGTGCTGACCCCCAGCTGCCGCTACAGGCCAGGCTGACACTGGTTGCCAGTCCCACCCCTCCCCAGAGGTGGAGAGCAGTCCCTGGGATGCTTGATCCTCCTCCCCTAAACAGCCAGCCCTCTAACTCCCGAGCTCGCTACCAAACCTGGGTCATTGATGTCACGAGCAGTAGTGCTATCACTGTGCCAGCAGGTCAGCCCTCTACTACTGTACTATGTAGGTCAGGTAAGCTGCCTGCCTTAACAGCATGAAAACCAAGGTGTACAGTTTTGTTTTGTTCTTCTCCCTGGAATCCAGTTTCCTGGAATCTTTTTCAGGATGCTGGGAGGAAAAGAGCACTTTGGTCTTGTTGCAGGCAGCAGTCTGAACCACTCCCTCATGATCAGGGAATACAGGTACCTAGAACCCAGTTTGTCAACCAATATGTATGTATGTATGTATATATTCATTCATTCATGTTTTTTCTGTTTTTCTCAATTATGCCAGCAGCTGAGTAGTTGACAGGATTTTAAAAGTATCTTTCCCGAGAAACCTAGTGATGGGAAGCATCAACCCATCAATTTCAAATCACCAATTTTTGCTAAAATATCTGTACAACTGGATGTTTGTGAAAACAGGCATTTTTGCTCACATACCCTCCAGTATAAAATAAAAATTGATTGATTGAGCAACCCCTTGGTGGGGGATAAGCCCATCAAATCCATAAATTTAACCTCCACCTCATCTTCATCAGTTTCCTAGGGAAATGCTGAGGAAATTGGCTGTATGTCTCACTAAGGTATAGTGGCAGGCAAGTGTTTTGAAGGTCTTGGAGGCGAGACAGATTCTTGCTCAGGAGAACCATCTGATTCTATGAGTTCTCCCTCCTCCTCTTCTTCATAAAACATTTCTACTCCTCCTCCGCAGGCATTGGGGATGGAACCAGAACCTGAGAAGAGGAGCAGGCATTCTCATGAAATTCTCCATAGCCTGGAATGCCTGGAAAAATTGCCATGCCTTAGTCATGTCCTCCATTGAGGGCATTTTATTTTTATTCACTGGTGACTCCTTTCCTTCTTCAGGAGAAGTGACAGCTACTTTTCTAAAACTCTCTCAAAACTGTATAAATTGCTGGTCAGTTGAACACCGGAATGGAGGCTACAGATTTATAGCAAATGGGAAAATAATATACACCTCAGCAATGACAAGCAATATAAACCTGTGCAAACAAAACTTATATGTTGGCAAAAAATAAGTCCATTCAGCTAAAAATAATACACAGAGCATATCTCACACCCCAAATATTAAACAGAAGTAATCCTAATTATTGAAACAAGTGTTGGCATGGATGCAATAATATAGCAGACTCAGCCAATAAATTATGGACCTGTCCGATAATTTATAAATACTGGAAGGAAACTGCAGACTTATTTCTTCAGTTACTTTTACTTCAAGTCCCACCCTGGGCCAGTCTGGTGATGCTGAGGGTTGAGACACTGGATGCCACACCTCGCGCCATGCCGGCGACCTGGGTTTGGGAACGAACTCCAGCCGCCAGGGGTCGGCAGGGGAAGGAAGAGATTGAGCATCTGGAGGACTGCTCCCTCTTCCCAGGGTGGGTTCTATGGGCTGCGGCGCAAAAGCATGACCTCTGGCAGTGGCCAGAGGAAGCCAAGATTTTGTCGCCACATAAAGGAGAGGGCGGAGCTATGGAAGGCATTGGCATTAGTGCCCAGGATGCCACTGCATGATCGAGCTCTGGGGGGAAAACAGAAATATGGAAAAAAAAACTCAGGAGGATAGGCGAAGGCACCACCACCTGCACCACACTCCCAATGCTGGACACCTCTCTTCTCTCCATGGCCAACACTCCAACTGGTACTCTAAACTATAGCTAGAGTACCCCGGGAGGATAGAGCAGCCCTTCCCCATGGGGGCTTAGATCCAGGGGTATGGCTGGTCGGAGTGAGGGGAGTAGCTGTGGTCATCACAGCAGGAGGTAGAAAGCTGGCAAGATGGATGCTGGAGAGAGAGAGAGAGTTCCTCCAGTAGGGGTGCAGATAGAAAGTCCACAAAAAAACAAAACAAAAAAAAAGTCCCACCCACTACACAGTTCTTCATACTATTAGGTACAATGGCTACAAAAATAATTATTTTGGATTACTGGACCTGCCAAACTTTCCCACAATCTCTCAAGCAACAATGGTGGCACAAAATGAAGGAAGCATTAACCTTTGAAAGGTTATGGTATCAGCTAGAAAACCCAGATGATTTATTTCAGACTTAATGGAATGAGCATATGACATTATTTCCCTCATTAATGTGAATATAAATGTCTGTAATTTATCCCTAAAAGCCTCTTCCACTGGGGACTACTTGCAATGCAATGTATGATCCTTAAACCTCTGTTTATTTACATTTTTTCTAATATCATAATAACGTACTGTAATATCAAAAAAGAAAAGAAAGGAGAAGGGGCAGCTACTGTTTTTTTTTTTTGGGGTTGGCATGCACCATCTCCAGAACCTACTCTGACTCTTATTTTTTTACTGATTTCAGGGTTCCCCCATTCAGACACCCTGATTTCTGATCCATCTTTAGCTTTTCTTATTTTTGTCAACTGGCATCTCCTTTGCTTCTTCAACAACAGGGAAAGTGACATGTTTTTCTTTTTGCTTTTTCTTAGCAGGCACCGGGTCTGATGTCTGCTCAGCATCCCATTTACATTTACTGGTTTCAGGGTTCTCCCTTTCGGACACCATGACATCCTAATCATCTCTAGCAGACTTGTCCTTCTGCTTACTTTGAGGGGCTGGACCCTCACCTGTGCCTTGTTATACTGTAAAGGCAGACTGAGAAGTCCTAATGACTTTAATCATTTTTTTCTTAGCCGATTGGTTTGTGTTCAGAGCAAAACTCTGAACAAAGCTCACAATTGTTAAAATCAGGGTCTGGACCCAGGCACAGTAACAGTCTGCCTTTGTGAGGAGTTGAAAACAAACTTTACAATTTTTAAAGCCTGCAGGTCCTGTTTTCTTCCTCAGTCAGAAAGGCAAGCAAAACATAGATGAATCAGGGAAGACGAAGCATTAATGAAAGTACATTTTTAAGAAATAACCATATATATTTAAAAAAAGGGTTTAAGGTATTTGAAATGCAGTTTGGTTCCCTTAAAAATAAAACTGCAAATAGAAATAGTGTAACAGATGATTTTGTTAGGCTAAACTGTAAAATAATGGCTCAGTTCCCAAATAAAAGGAACCGAGAAAAATAAACAGTAAAAACTGCAAAGTGGTTTAATTTTGTAGTAATTTAGAGAAAATAAAGTGATTTTAAAAGTGGTTCCCTCACAATGGGAACCGTGTCGAAAAATGGCCTTCTCCGTATCCCAAGAACCGATGGGAAGCCAGAGAAAAGTTAAAAAATGTATAATAAACAACCTAGCTAAGCAGAGTTATTGATAAAATAACTAAACAGTGTACGACAGAAAGATTTTACAAAATAATAAAACTAAAAAATGATTGAAGCAAAGACGTTGGGGTGACTGATTTTTCAGACGGAGAAATAAATCTGCCATTAGAACGTAAGGGTGAACATGACCAGACAGCAGAGGTTGAATTTCATTCTAAATTGCATGGTTAGCATAAAAGTCTAAGCTCCAAGGCAGTATGTTCCAGGGAAATGATGCAGTTGTTAAGCACAAGTGAGAGATTCCTGGGGTTTGAATTTGCAAATCCAACTTTCAAGCCCTTCATCTATGGACCTGGGTTTGATTCCCACAACTTCCACTTGCATACTGTGTGACTCTGAGCAAGTCACTTAACCACCCAGTGCTCCTGGTTAGCCCCTAAAAACAGTGGGTGCTATCCGGTTACCAAAAAGAATAATAATAAAATAAATATATATGTGCTCTTACACATACAAGTATAGGGTTTATGGCTTATGGGCAGACTGGATGGGCCTTGTGGTCCTTATCTGCTGACAATTTCTATGTTTCTGTGTTACACTACCTTACTAGAGCGTGTAGTGCCACATGACTTGAAGGATGCTTTAGTAGCCCCGGTTCCTAAACAGACAAAACCAGAGCAAACTAGATAAGTAAAACTACAGACCTGACATCAGGAATTTGTAACATCATAAAGGGAGTCCTAAGAGAGATATTAGAAAACTGAATGAACTGAATGGGAAGCCGGCCCGCCAGTGCAGCAGTTGGATTTCAACACGACACTGATGACCCAGGTTCGGGAATAGATCTGGGTCATTGGAAGGGCCGGCAGGGAGAAGGATTGGCGTCCCTAGGACTGCTCTCCTTCTTTAGGGGAAGGGTGGGCCTGTGATCTCACAGGAGCAACACCTGGCGGAGGCCGGGCTGCCATTCTGTAACGACGCAAAATCGATGCTCTCTGGGGCAGGACAGGCGCTGGACGTCATTACACATCTACGCCCCAGTCTACAGGGGAAAAACAAGGCGGGACCTCTGTCTTCATGAAGCCCTCCCCAAGGCTTCAATTAGCCTCTGCCACCAGAAGCTCTCCCAACCAGATGCTGGTTCTGTGGCACTGGAATGACGTGGACCAGTGCCATGGCCCCACCCTCCAGGAGGGCAAGCCAGGGGTGACCGGGAGAAGCAATGGCAATTGGCAGTAGGTGGGAGTCCCTGGGGCAGTGACCAGAGCTGAACTCAACAGGAGATCCCACCAGAAAAAAAAGTACAATAAATATAAGGGAAAAAAAAAGAAAACTGAATGTGAAACAACAGCCTGGCAGGGTAAAGCCAGCATGAATTTACAAGGGAAGGTCATGCTTAATGAACCTTTTCAGCTTTTTTCAAACCAGTAAATCAGGAATTAGACCACAGAGAAGCAGCAGATATTATCTTCTTTGATTCTGCAAAGCATTTGACATGGTGCCACATATCAAACAGCTCAACAAATTGGTAAATAAGAGAACAGAAGATAACATCCTCAGATATATAACAAGTTGGTTGATATAGAGGTAGAAGGCTAAAGGTCAAGGTATAAAGGAATGCAGACTGGGAGAATATTACCAATGAGGTCCCACTGGGGTCAGTGTTTGGACAAATGTTTTTATTGGTCAGTGACCAGTACTCTATACTGCCAGCCATATATGGCTGAAAATGGTTGTGTTATTTATTTTGGTAACTTCCTTAGTAGTCTCTGGTGTAGCTCATCTGGCCTAGCTGCCTTTCAAATGTCCAGATTGTTATGTATGTGTTCAAGAGCCCCCTAGTGGTGCGATTATGTGGTAGAGAGGATGTGAATAAAAGTAAGATGGTGTCTGGTAACAAGCCTCTCATCTGAGTTCTTCGTAACAAAGGGATTAACTAGTGTTTCTCAATAGCTTAAACATAACAAAACTGGTGACAAGGATGCAAACCTCTGATGACACCTCTGGTCAAGAGAAAAGTAGTAAGAGCTTTCTTTCTTGTTTGGGACTGTTTTCTGAGAATGGAGAAGTTGAAAGCATGCTACCAGTAGGCCCTCCATTTTGTGAGCAAAAGTTTGGCAGGGGGCGAGAGCGTAGCAACATTGTGTGTAAGCGAAATTTCAAAAAAAAAAAAGACTGAGTTATCAGTGGAAATATTAAGCAACTGAACTCAAAGTGCAAAATGGCCATGATAACAGGACCTATGGGACCTTTTGACAAAAATGTAGAGAAGCGGAGTTCGTATACTGAAGCGTTTTGAGTATTTTGTTGTTGCAAACGATATTGCAGAGGATAAGAAAGTAGCTACATTTTTGAGTGTGATGGGAAGAAAAAATTTCAACTTACTTCACAGTTTGGTTCAGCCTGACAAACCTGGCCTGAAATCCTATGCAGAAATAATGTAAGTACTACAAGCACACTTCTCAAAGACATTAGTGATTGCGGAGAGGTTTTGCTTTCATAAACGAAACCAAGAAGGAGGAGAAACACTCTCCCAATTTGTGGCAATACAGAAATGTTTGCTGACAGATGCAAATCTCACACGGCAAAAGGCTGTAGAAATTGTAGTTTCTATGGGGCTGGCTACAAAGGAAGCTCAAGAGTTAAGTGCATCTACTGAAGTCCATACAGTGAATGCGGGCAGAACAACTGAAGTGGCAGGCAGCCATAACTGCTACTTTTGCAGGAAGAGTGGTCATTTTGATATGCGTGTTGGTGCAAAGACCTGTTATGCCAGCACTGTAATCAAAGAGGGCACATTGCACGTGTCTGTAAAAATAAGAACCAGGCAGCACACACAAAAGACAAATTAGATAGAAAAGACAAACCAGACAGAAATAAAACAACAGTTTGGCATAAAAATAAGTAAAAGCTGCATTCTGTACAACAGAAGCTGGACACAGAAAGTGAAAGTCAGTCTGAAGGGGAGACACCAATATATGTTTTGACTATGGTGGGCATCTCACAGGGCTACTGGGTGACCCCGTTGCTGGAAGGGAAGTCACTGCAGATGGAACTGGACAGAGGAGCTGCTGTATCACTGGTGTCTGACACAGTATACAGAGAGAAACTGCTGCATCTGCCTCTGTGGCCGACGAAGGTCATCCTGAACACCTATACAGGGGAACCAGTATGAATGATGGGCACCATTAATGTTCATATAGAACTTCATGGACAGTCTGTGAAATTGCCACTGTCTGTGGTAAAAGGTGACTATCCAGTGTTACTGAGTCAGCTGTGGTTTGAGAAAATCTGACTAAACTGGCCTGAGACAAATATGATGAACAATGGAGAGGCGGTCTGGCTGCCATATTGAAGAAACATGCTTCTATTTTTGAAGGGGAGTTGGGAAGTATGAAGGGCATTACTGTCAAACTGACTATTAAACTTGACAGTAGCCCAGAGAGTTTGAAGGCCAGAACAGTGCCATATGCCCTCAGGCCAAAAGTAGAAGCTGATCTGGAGCATCTGGTGAAGGCAGGAGTTTTGGTGCCAGTCACACATAGCGAGTGGGCCAACCCTATTATTCCAGTCCTGAAAAAGGATGGCTCACTAAGGATTTGTGGGGATTTCAAGGTCACCATCAACCCAGTGTTGTGTGTGGAGCAATATCTGCTTCCCTACATTGACACTCTCTTTGCTTGCCAAGCTGGTGGATAAAAGCTCAGCAGAATAGACTTGAACCAGGCTTATTTACAAATGCATGTCCACAAGGAGTCACAGGAACTGGTAACTATTGTGACACATAAGGGATTTTTTCGATACCACTATTTGCCTTTTGGAATGATGTCAGCTCCAGCCTTGTTCCAATTAACTATGGACACAATTTTTTGACTGGACTTCTGGGAGCACAGAGCTACCTGGACAGTATTTTGGTAATGGGAGAAAATGAGGAAGAACTCCTTCAGAGCCTAGATACCACTTTACAGAGACTGGAGGAGTATGGTCTTCGAGTCTGAAAAAAAATGTGTGTTCTTTCAGCCCTCTGTCGAACATCTTGGACATGTAATTGACTCTACAGGCCTCCATACAACTCCCTCCAAGGTCATGGCCATTGTGGAAGCTCCTACCCCTCAGAATGTAAGCCAGTAGTGTTCTTTTCTGGGGTTGCATAAATTACTCCCTGACCTCTCTCAGTGCTATCCCCTCAAGTTCCCATTTACTCCATCCCACCAGGGATGATAACACACATTACATATTCAACTTTCACTCCCTCACTCTCTCTTTCTCTCTCTCTCTCGCTCTCTCTCTCTCCCCCTCTCGCTCTCTACCATGCCCCCTTTCTCTTTCTCCCTTTCCTCCCTCTTTCTGTCTTCCTCTTTCTCTCTCTCTCTCTCTCTCTCTCCTCTGCACGTGATATATCTCTTTCCTCTCTCTCACTCTCTGTCTCTTTCTGTCTCACCCCCTCTCTCTCTCTCCCCCCCTTCTTACTCTCTTCCCCATCTCTCTTCTTCCTGTGCTTCTCCTCCACCCTTATTTGTCTCTGTCCCTTGTACAATTCCCCTCCCCATGGACACCGGTAGGCACTTGGTTGAGGTAGTATTGCATCTCCCCCCTCCTGTACTACAGTACCTTGCCACACCACCCCTTTTTTCCCATTACCCTCTTTTACTTAAGCTTTGTCCATTCCTCTCTCTCAATGCTATAATCTGGCAAGGCTTTCCTGGAGCTGCATTATCTGAACTCCTTGCAGTAATTTTATTCATGTTGCTACTAGAATCTTCCACATTTTGAACCTTTGGCAACCCACTGTAAGACTGTTTACCTGCAGATACTACATGCTTGTAATCTTATTTATTGTAAAGAAACTCATGTCTGTATTGTTTGTTTTGTGTTCATGACGTGGAACCTTTGTAAAAGAGTTCTCACTCAAAGGCTGTGTCTGAACATTCAAATAAAAAGAAATAAACTATGGATGATTTATTCCCCACATGCAACAAATTTGAAACCCTTGCATACACTATTCTGTCAGAACTAAAAGTGGAAATGGACAGCAGACTGCAATGCAGTGTTTAATAAAGATGAAGAACTACAGTATTAGCAACTTAGGTTTTGACACATTTTGATCCTGCACTGCCCATACAGTTGGCCTGTGATGCATCTCCCTATGGGATAGGGGCAATTGTGCCTCATGTTATGGCATCAGGAAAGAGAGAGACCAATTGCATTCACATCCAGGATCTTAAGCAAGGTCAAAAGTAACTATGCCCAAATAGAATGTAAAGCACTGGGAATTATTTTTAGCATCCACAAGTTTCACCAGTACTTGTCTGGGTGGAAATTCACACTTTTGATGGATCTCCTGACTTCAATCTTTGGACCCCATATGGGTAGTCCGTCATTTGCTGTGAGCAGGATGCAATATTGGGATTTGTTACTGTCTGCTCACATGTATGGCATTAAGTACCGGAAGTCAACACTGCATGGTAATGCTGAAGGACTTTCCTGCTTGCCATTGCCAACTCACCCTGTAGATAGCTCCTAAGGAAAAATGTTCTATTTTGAACAAGTGTAAAATGCACCCATCACAGCAGCCCAAGCGAAAACGTATATGCATGTGGATCCGCTACTGTTCAAGGTAATGGACTTGGTGCTGCATGATAAGTTCCCAGCAAACTTAAAAGAGCCTTCCGAATTGATGCCTTATGTTGCTAGAAAGACGGTGTTGTCTGTTCAGTAAGGTTGCTTGCTATGGGGAATGCAAGTTATTAATCCACCGCCATTGCAACAGCAGCTATTGCAACAGCTACTTGCAAGTCACTGTGGAATTGTGCATATGAAAGAACTTGCTCGAAGCTACTTCTGCTGGCCTGGCTTAGACCATGCAATTGAAGAGAAAGCCATGTCTTGTCTTTCATGCCAGAGTGTGCATAATATGCCCCATTTAGCACCTCTGCATTCTTGGGACTGACCTGAACATTCTCAACAGTGTATCCATGTTGATTTCTCTGGATCATTTGAAGGACACATGTTCCTGGTAGTGGTTGATGCTCACTCGAAATGGCCCAAAGCCGCTGTAATGACTTCTATCAAAGGGCACAATCCAAAAGCTAAGAGAAATGTTTGCTGGGTATGGGTTACCTAAACAGTTGGTGAGTGACAATGGACCACAATTTGTCTCCAAGGAGTTTGCAATATTTTTGCAGTTGAATGGTGTTCATCATATCAAGTCAGCACCATATCATTCAGCTACTAATGGACTGGCTGAGAGACTTGTCCAGACATTGAAACAGGCTTTAAAATCAGCTCGAGGAGAGGCTTGTCTCCAAAAATGCCTGGACACTTTCTTGTTGTCTAACAGAAATACAGCTCACGCTACTACAAAGGTGTTTCCAGCATTGTTAATGATGGGACAACAACTATGTACCTGTTTTGACCTGTTGAAATCACCTGAAGTAAAACAAATTGTGCATCATCAACAGGCACAAATGAGCAGGCGAGAACCAGTGCTAAAAGTAGAACTTTTCAGCGTGAGCAGTCTTTGCTAGCTTGTAATTTTGCAGTCAGAGCCATATGGGTTCCAACCACAGTGATTGAACAGACAGGACCTGTGTTATATACTGAAAGATTGAGAATGATCTTATCTGGCAGAGACATGTGGATCATCTCTTATCAGGAGTTACTGTACCTCAGAACGTGTCCTCTGCTGGACATTCTGAACATCTGGACCCAAGTATGGTACCTGAAGGACTCTAAACTCCAGAGTAAGCCACTCTAGATTCTTCTCTATAAGTTGGTACTATAGCAGACACCACACCCCCAGCCATTGCTGAAGTGATGCTAGAAACCATGCAGGCATCACTGACTTCAGAGCCAGCTGCTGCACCATCTCCTGGTGAAGCTGCCAAAGCTAGCACACCCGAGGTTTGGTGACACTCCACCAGGGTGCAGAAACTACCTCCCATTTGGATTTATAGTTAGTGGCAACCCCCCCCCCCAAAAAAAAGGGGCAGAATAATCCCCAGGGTGAGCCAGGAATCGAAGCAGTCTATCCTCATTCCCTAGTTTAGGAATGGGTTTTTTTGATGGACATTGAACTGTTCTTGTTCATTATGGGACATTTTTAGTAAGGGGGGAGGAATATGTTATGTATGTGTTCAAGAGCCTCCCAGTGGTGTGGCTGTGTTGTAGAAAGGATGTGGATAAACAGTAAGATGGCACCTGGTAACAAGCCATTCTTTTGAATTCTTCATAGCAAAGGGACAAAATAATGTTTCTCAATAGCTCGCACATAACATAGTTAACGGAATCATTTCCTTATCTCCTTCAACTCCACTCCCCCCCCCCCCCTTCAGTTATTTATCTCTTTCCTCTGAAGTATCATTATCAATATTGTGGCCACCAAATACTGAAAAAAGTACTCATTTAATATCTGCGCCATTTCCCTTATGTCTGATACTTTTACTTGGTTGAAACAAATTCTACATAAATTTATCAGCGTAATGATTCCTCTTCATGTGGGCTATGCCACTGAATACTCTTTCTGTATTTTAAAGATCATGTGCCATGGTTTTTACATATTTTTAATAAAAGCTTAAAAAGTTGCAGTTCAAGTCCTTGTGTCATAATTAGTGTTTCCTGAAAATGTCATGCTGTTTGGTTTTGTGGTTTTCTTTAAATCAGCATTTGTTAACTTGCCCTGTAGTGGCTGAAAACAGTGGAGTTATTTCTGTCCTCTCAGTCAAGCTGAGAGTGCAATGACATCATTTTCGAGTAGCTTGCTGTTTCAGATTCCCAGACAGAACAGCACCCTGTACAGTATATAATAATAATAATAATAATAATAATAATCTTTATTTGATTGAGCGCCTTTCAAATATCAAGGTTATATATGGTTTGCTGAGCTCTCCAGGTTTCTTACAAACCCAGTCTCTGGTTTGCGTTTAGATAGATCAGCTTAAAATGTATCATTCTCTTCCTTTAAAAAGCTGATCATTTCAATTTCAATGCTAAATTGAAATAGTGGAAATCTTTTTCTGTGAGAAATCGGCTTGTCTGCATCACAGCTCTGTTCTTTCTAATCAAACCTCAATTTTTTTCCAACTATATAACACAGGGTTGTTTAATGAATATAAAATAAATCTAAATTTTGTTCATTCACAGAAAGTTTGTTTTTGACATAGCCTTCCTAAATACAATCATGTAAGAATTTTTTTTCCATGTCAGATTAACAAACAGGTGCTTGTCACATTCTGCTACAATATTTCAAGCACATGTACTGTCAGAACTCACAAATATCAGTTCTTTGGTGGTTTCTGTGTGAAAATACATCATGTATGTGTATAACTAGAAACACTATGTGGCATCCCCGATGTAACATGTCTCTACCCCACAGTTGAGGCAGCTGCAGTCTACTGCAAACGGTCCCCTGCCCCACAAGCCCCCTGCCTTCTGCTCCACATTCGAGGCTGCTGCACACTGCTGCCTACTGTCTTCTCCCACATAGTCAGGGACTGTGCACCCTGCTGCCTCCATCCCCTGCCTAAAGATACAGGACTACTGCACCCTGCAGCCCCCGCCCAAACAGTTGGGGTTGCTGCACCCTGCTGCCCTCTGTCCCCCCACCCTCGCAGTTATGGGTGCTATACCTGTTGCCCCATTCCTGTCTCGACAGTTAGGGCTGCTGTGATGTGCTAAGCCCTAGAGTGCCAGGTTCCCTGCCTCCACAGCTGGGGCTGTTGCACCATGCTACCCACTTCCATTGCCCCAAATGGTCTGGGCTGCTGCAGCACATGTACCCCATCTCACAGTCAGGGCTGTACCCTGATGCTCCATGTGTCCTGCCCCACGGTTGAGGCTTCTGCACCATGATGTCTTCTATCCCCTGTCACCACTGACAGGGCTGCTGCACCCTGCTCCGTTTTACACAATTGGGGTTGCTGTGGCCTGCTGTGCCCTAGAGTCCCATGCCTCTGCAGTTAGGGCTGCTGCACCATGCCGCCACTTGCCACAAGATTCAGGGCATTTGCTGCACCCTGTTGCATGCCTCCACAGTTGGGGCAGTTGCATCCTGCTGTCTCCCTGCCACCAGAGTCAAATCCTTTGCTACACCCTGCTGAGACAGGAACAGGGGGAAACATGTGCAGTGTCCCTGACTGCGAGGGTGAGAGAGAGAGAGAGAGAGGGTAGCAGGGTGCAGCAACCCCAGCTGTTCAGGAAGGGTGCAGCACAAGAGTAAGGGAAATTGCTGCACCCTGTCCCCAGCCTGTGGAGGCAAGGGGCTCTGTGGTGCAGCAGGGCACAATGGTGGCAGGGAACAAAGGACAGCATGGTGCAGAAGCCCTGACTGTGGGGCAGACACAGGTAGACATCAGGGTACGGCGGCCCTGTCAATAGCACAGGGTACACATTGTGCAGCAGCCCAGACCATTTGGGGCAATGGAAGTGTGTACCAGGGTTCAGCAGCCCCAGCTGTGGATGCAGGCAGCATGAGACTCTAGGGTGTAGCACAACACAGCAGCCCTAACTGTGGATATAGGAACAGGGGGCAACAGGGTGCCATGGCCCTGACTGTGGGTGTGGGGACAGAGGGAAGCAGGGTTCAGCAGCTCTGAATGTTCAGGCAGGAGATAGGGGTGGCAACAGGATACAGCAGGCCAAACTGTGGGACAGGTGCAGCAGCCATGCCTGTTTGGGATGAGGGATGTGGGCAGCAGGGTGTAGCAAAGGACTTGACTCTGGTGGGAGAGGAACAGCAGGGTGCAACTGCCTCAACTGTGGAGGCATGCAACAGGGTGCAGCAAATGCCCTGAATCTTGTGGCAAGTGGAAGCATGGTACAGCAGCCCTAACTGCAGAGGCATGGGGCTCTAGAGCACAGCAGGCCATAACAACCCCAACTGTGTAGAAAGGAGCATGGTGCAGCAGCCCTGTCTCTGGTGACATGGAATAGAGAACAGCATGATGCAGAAGCCTCGACTGTGGTGCAGAACACAGGGGGCATCAGGGTACAGCAGCCCTGACTGTAAGATGGGGTACACATGGTGCAGCAGCCCTGACCATGTGGGGCAATGGAAGTGAATAGCAGGGTGTAGCAAAAGCCCCACCTCTGGTGGCTAGGGCAGCATGGTACAGCAGCCCCAGCTGTGAAGGCAGGGAACCTGGCACTCTAGGGCATAGCACAGCACAGCAGCCCTGACTGGGGAGACAGGAACAAGGGACAACAGGTTCAGCTTCCCTAACTGTGAGGGTGGGGGAGAGAAGGCAGCAGGATGCCGCACCCCAGTTGTTTGGGCAGGGAAGGCAGGATACAGCAGCCCTGATTCTTTAAGCAGGGGATGGAGGCAGCAGGGTGCACAATCCTTGACTGTGTGGGAGAAGATGGTGGGAAGCAGGATGCAGCAGCCTCAAATGTGGAGCAGAAGGAAGGGGGCTTGTGGGGCAGGGAGAGGTGGCAGTAGACTGCAGCTGCCTCAACTGTGAGGCAGAGACAAAGTGCATCAGGATGCCACATAGTGTTTCTAGTTATACCTAACATAATGTATTTTCACACAGAAACCACCAAAGAACTGCAATGTGCGAGTTCTGACAGGTGCCTATCACACTCTGCTACAGTATTTCAAGCACATGTACTGTTTGTCAATCTGACATGAAAATAATGTTCTTACATGAAATCTATTTATGGAGGCTGTATCAAAGACAAACTGTTTCTGTGAATGAACAAAATTTAGATTTATTTTATATTAATTTAATAGCCCTGTGTTATATAGTTAGAAAAACAATCTGAGTTGTGATTAGAAAGAACTGAGAGCTATGATACAGACACACTAATTTCTCACAGAGAAAGATACCCACTACTTCAATTCAGCATTGAAATTAAAATGATCAGCTTTTTATGAGAAGATATTGTATTTTAAGCTGATCTATCTAAACACAAGCCAGAGACCGTGTTTGTAAGAAAGTTGGAGTGCTCAGCAAACCATTAACTCTACGAACTACTGCTCTGATTGGGAATCTGAAAAAGTAAGCTACTCCAAAATGATGTCATTGCACTCTAAGTTTGACTAAGAGGACAGAAATAACGCCACTGTTTTCAGCCACTGGAGAGCAAGTTAAATGTTGATTTAAAGAAAACCACAAGACCAAACATCATGAAATTTTCAGGAAACACTATTCATGACATAGGGACTTGAATTTTATCTTTTCAAGCTTTTATAAAAAATATGTAAAAACCATTGCACATGCTCTTTAAGCAATACCATGATTCATGTACACTCCTAGAGTAGGGCAGGTACACTGCATGCACTCCCCAGTAGCTGCCCTTCATGCTCCACAAATAGTTAATCTTCTTTTTCAGCCATCTTTACCCTACCACCTCCTCATTCTGTCCTTACAAGCCCCTTACCATCCACACCAAAATGCCGCTCCTCATCATTGCAGTCTCACCACCTGACTGGAATGACGGTAATCTTTCCCAGTTGTGATTTTTGCTAAAGCATGTGAGTTTAAGTCATTCAAGCCAGGCGATGAGATTGTGTAGAGGAGGATCAGCGCACTAAATTGGGCTGTTTGTTTTATTAATTTTAGACTCAGCTGACAAGAACTTGTAAAGAATGAGTAAGTATGGTGGAAAAGATAAGATAGTTGGGGAAGAATTTACTTTTGGTAGAGTGGGAGCCAGGCAGAGTGCTGACCGGGGGTGCTGCAACAAACATTTATAGAGACTGTAAAAAATATTTATGAATTCAGTACACTTTGAGGTGGCCTGATGTACCCCTGTGAGGATGTCTTTTTTTTTAAACTCAGGTTTATTGAAGTCCAAAGATCATACAACCAGTCAGCATTTATGAAGCAGTTACATTTAATAGAAAATGAATTACAAGACATACAAGGAGGCTCCCATGATTGAGCCTGAAACTTACAGTATTGTGACTGCTGTATGATGACACCTAGTAGTTTAAAGTCTGTCTGGTGTAACATTTATCCCTTCTTCAAGAAAAATGCTTAGTTAGAACTGGCATTGATACTTACTCAATTATAAACATCCAATTACAGAGTCACTGCACTTAATCTTGACCTGAAATCTAGCCTTCTTAACTATTCTCTGGCAAATAACAGAACTGTGGAACTAAACAGAGGTGGTTGTCCATCTCTTATGGATCCTGATATATACCCAAGGCTCTTTATCCTGCAATAGGTGGGTATGGGCCCGACTCATGCATCTTTGGGGTATGGGGGTAAGAGGGAGTTCCGGGGGCCACCAACTTCCTGGTTTGGGTATGCCCCCTTCCTAGACTCTCACCAGCCCACAAGGGGTGTAACATGAGTATGGGTTCTCTTAGGGACTCTGATTACCCTTCCTGCAGCATCCCCTGCCTCATAGGTCTCCCATATGTACCACAACTCACTAAGCTTATCCAAGGTGAGGAGTAGTGTAGCTGTTACTTTCTCCATAGTGTAGAGTTCCTGCATCCAGGTGCACAAATCCTCTATGGTCGGAGCCATTCCCGTAAGCCAATGGGAGGTGATTACCTTTAAAGCCACCAGGCAGAGGGCCCAGAAGAGCTTCTGGTGGGGTCAGTGACCTACTTTCATTTTGTTTTTTTGCCCCAACACCATATGCTCAAAAGTGTGGGGAACAGTCACTCCCCAAATCTCCTCCAGGGCGCTATGTACCTGGGACCAGAACCACTGTACCTGCGGGCAGCCCTAGAAAATGTGATAGTGTATACCCACCTGTCCACATTGCCTCCAACTTAATTCTGAACCACCAGGCTGGAAGCGTTTAGAGACTGTGGGAGTGTTTTGAAGTACCTGATTAAGCACTTCCACCAAAATTCTCTCCATGTAGGAGACAAAGTGATGTGCCAACCAATTTTTCAGATATAGTCCCAGTCCTCATTTGTTATCTGGATCTGCACCTCTCTCTCCCAGGCCTCCTTTACCTTTTGCAATTCAGGATATTCAGAGCCCTGTACCATCTTATATGCCCTAGCAATGTTGCTTCGCCTGCCCAGCAGCTTCACCGCCCAGTATAAGAATTGTTCCATGCCTGTAAGGTCCCTGCTTATTGAAGCAAGCCTCCCAGGCACCTGCATATAATGTTTCACCTGCAAGAAGTGGTAAAAGTGCTGTCTAGGCAGGTAAAATTGTTGCTGTATGTCCATGAAAGTTTGGCAGGTGCCATTGCTTACGAGTTGACTAAATCTTATCAGTGAGTTGTGGTTCCAGCATTTGAAACTGCTATCCCCAATTGCAGGGGTGAAGTCTGGGTCTCCCATGATTGCCGTGAGTGGACCAATATCGTTGAGGGTTCCAGAGATCCTCTGAGCCTTCAGGAGCACTCTCAGGGTATGCCTCATAAAGGGATTCCCAATCGACACCATTACTGCTGGAGTGGTATGTGCATGAGGCAACGTGAACAAGGGTACCACCGGCACATCCTCTGTCTCCAAGTCCAGCCAGCCAGAGCTGCTGTCTTGCTTAACCCATGTCACCACAGGCATGAGCTGTGCAGCTATATAGTACAGGCATAGGTCTGGCAGCATCAGCCCTCCATTCTGTCTAGGTAGGGTCAGTAATCTCCTTCTGACTCTATGTCTGTCCCCCCCCCAGACAAAAGCCAGTAAGGATTTCTATAGTCTCCTCTAGAACATTTCTGGGACCTTTATGGGTAAAGCTTGAAATAGAAACAGGTATCAAGTCAACACATTCATCTTAGTTGTGACTATTCACCCTGCCACCCCAAGAGGAAGGAGGTTCCACCGGGCGATGTCCGCTTCTACCTCACCCTCCAGTTTCTCATAGTTGAGACTAAAGAGGGAGCCAAGTCTGGCTAAAACCCATATGCCCAGATACCTCACAGCTCCTCTCGCTGCTCACTGGAAGGGGAGATGTTCCCGGAGCCAGGAGGAGGTCGGGCCGGCCACCCATAGGGCTTCTGCCTTAGAGAAGTTGATCTTGTACCTGATATACTCCCATATATATTCAATTCATCCAGGAGCTCTGGTACGGAATCTTGAGGATTTGTTAGGAAGAAAAGGGGAGTCATCAGCATATAGTGATATTTTGTGTTCCCTCTCCTGATCCTGTATCCCTGAAATTCTAGGGTTTGCACAGATAGCCTGCACCAGGGGCTCTATGAACAGGGTAAAAAGCAGTGGCGACAGCGAGCATCCCTGCCTAGTACCTCTGGTCAGGTGAAAATGACTCAAGATCATTCCATTGACCTTGACCATGGCCTGGGGGGTGGTATAGAGCTCCCGCACACAGGTAAGAAAGGTGCCCCCTAGACCCATCACCTGCAGGGTCTCGAAAAGAAAACCCCAGTTCACCTAGTCGAATGCCTTCTCAGCGTCCATGAAAACCATCAGTGCAAGCTCGTTCCCCTGCTGTGCTTTATTCATGACATTGAGCAGGCACCTAAGATTGTCATGGATTAATCTGCTGTTGATAAAACCCATCTGATCCGGGTGAACTAGAGGTGTCACATGCCCCTGCAGGCACAGTGCCAGTATGGAGGTGAATATTTTAAGGTCTGTATTCAAAAGTGATATTGCGCTATATGAGCTGCACAATGTCCCGTCCTTCCCTTGCTTTTGCAGCACTGTTATCTGTGCATATTGTCATGAGAGAGGGGCCAGCTCACCCTCCTTGCACACCCCCAGCAGCCTCAGAGCTAGTTTATTTATTTGTTTTTATTTTAGTCTTTGATAACCAGGTAAGGCCCACTAGGCACAAGTGCCTATTTTCAGGGGTGACCTCGGAGCACTGGGTGGTTAAGTGACTTGCTGAGAGTCACACAGTATGCAAGTGGAGGTTGTGACAATCAAACTCAGTTCTGGTCTGCTAGATGTACCAAGTGCGTTCACACCTTATTCCTCTAACCTCTAGACCATAGAACTGTTTGTAAAATTCCACTGGCATGCCATCTGGTCCCAGAGTCTTTACATTTTTTAACCTCACAATAGCTCCCTGACTGTCCTCAAGCGTCAAGTAAGCCAACATGGTCTCCTGCTGCTGCTCTGAGAGTTTCGGCAGCTTAACTCTCTGGAAATAGTCTCTCAATTTGGTTTTGAAGTCTGGAATGGGCTCTTGTTTATATAAATCTTTATAGAACTCAGAGAAATGCTGCAGGATCTGAAGCTGGTCTGTGAACTACAGAGGGAGACAGAACTGGGGGGAGGGGTGAGGAGATCTCCACGACCAAGGAATCTGAACTGGAGGTCATAAATTTATGTAACACACAATTAACCCCTACCCAGACTCAGGTTCTAGCTAAAGGTCTGAGTTTTGTCCCCACGACTAAGGTCAATTCATTTCAAGTGGAATTGGATTTGTTTAGATTTTTTAGAAAGATATATTTGAAAGATCTTTTTAGTATAACAAATCCACAACCTGTAGTCAGTGACAATACCAGAGAAAAGACTCCTTTCAAGAAATCCTCCTCTTACAATCCCCCACATTCCAATCATACTATTAACACCTTTTGTAACTTGGTAACAGAAGATGTGCATAAATTAATTAAAAATAACAATAATAAGTATTATGCACAAAATATCACCACTACAGAAAGGAAAGCTATACGAGAGCTCAAGAATTTAGATACTGCAGTGATAAAACAAGCAGATAAGGGCAGTGGTAATATGGGGTGTGGATGATTATAATAGAGAAGTTATGTGACAATTAAGCAATCAAGATTTCTATCAAAGGATTAATAAAGATCCTGTGGAATTGATTAAGACCAAGGCAGATGTATTAATTGATTGTGGTCTAGCTATGGGAGAGATTACTAAGAAAGAAGCTGATTTTCTTAGAATATCCATCCCAAAAAACACCAGTCCTGTACCTCTTACCAAAACTACACAAAAATAAGTTCCCTGTGGTGGGTAGACTGATTGTCTCTGCAAATGAATCTGTTACTGAAAATATGTCCAAAGATGTAGATTTCTTTGCACAGAAATTTGTTCCAGATTTACAATCGTATGTTAAAGATACAAAAGATTCTTTAAAAGTGCTTCGAGATGTTGTAGTATCTGAAACGGATATATTGGTCACAATAGACACGGAAAGTCTATATTCTAATATCCCTCATGAGGGTGGTTTGAAGGCGTTGCAAAAGAATTTAAGCCTGAGGAATAAGACAAAGCCAAGTACTGAATTTATATTAGAGCTGGCAAGATTTGTATTAGAACAGAATTATTTCTGGAATGATGGCTCTTTTTATATTCAGATAAAAGGTACTGCAATGGGAACCACCTTCACAGCCAGTTTAGCAAATCTATATATGGGAGAACAGGAAGAGACCAATATCTACGATATATCAAACAACATTTTTTTGAAGCACATAAAGCTATGGAAACGATACATAGATGATTGTTTGATGATTTGGACTGGAACAGAAACCGAGTTGAAACTGTTTATGGAACACATAAATCATACAAGTTCCCATCTAAAATTCACATATGAGAGGAGTTTAGACAGTAATCCATATTTGGACATTTTGATAGAGAAGAAAAATCATGGCCTTTCAACTAAGTCAGGGGTTCTCAAATGGTGAGGCCAGCCTCCCTGGGGAGGCCCCAACCTGTTCCAAGGGAGGCTCAAGCAAGTCTGAAAAAGTACAGTATTTAAATTTTGAGTTTTATGTATTTTGTGTGAAGAGATAAAGCAAACTGAAAGAGGATAACAGTAGGCGAATTTTATATATTTATTTACAAATAGGTGACAAGGGAGGGTAAATGAGCCAAGGCTCATTTCAGGTGTACCTGGGGAAGGGTAGGTAGGGAATACATTTCAAAAGGTAACTGCAAAACAATCAAGAAATACACAATGAACAACAGTGCACACAAATATGAACAATAAACTAATAATGAGTGGTGGTAACTGATCAATTTGTAGATAGATGGCAGAACAGCCCAAATACAAGGGTTGAGCACAGAAGTGCTAAGACCAATAGCAGGAAGGAGCAAAGTAATCTCAAAGAAGTTGCTTAAGAGCAGGGAAGGAGGGGGAGAGGAAAAGTATGTAGGAAGGTTATTTCAGTAGAGAGGAAACAGAAAGTAGTCTGACCCATGAAGGTACTGCAACAAGGGGTAACAATGGTTCAAGAATGAAAATAGCGAAGCAAGTAGGCTGGCCTTGGGGGTTACAATAAACTGAATAATAATATTTGTTTATTTTATTTGTTATTCAGATAACACCTTTGAGCATAAGAGCTCTTTTTCAAAGGTTCCACATCAGTATAAGACAAAGAACTGAACGAAAGAACTGAATGTGAGCCAAGTACTCAAATGGGTTTCAATTTATTCATGGTGTACTGCGCAAAGTACAGCATGTTATTTTTCTTTGGGGAAGCCCAAGATTATGTCAGTTTTTGGGGGAGGCTCAAAATCTTTTCCATGGATTTGGGGAGGCTCACTGTGACAAAGTCTAAGAACTACTGAACTAAGTTATACAGAAAACCTTTATCTAGAAATACTTTATTGAAATTTGAGAGTTGCCATCCTCGATCTGTGATTTCCAATATTCCAAAAGGACTATATATATCAGAGCTAAGGGTATTTGCTCTGAGAAGACATCCTATGATGAAGCAAAAAGGGAAATTACTGACAGGTTTATTGTGAGAGGCTATGAACCAGAGATTCTATTAAAAAGCATACATTTGGTTGAAAATATTGATAGGGAATCATTATTAGACTCCAACTATAAGAAGAAAGAAGATGAAGATAAATTAATTTTTATCGCTGAATTCAATCCTTTGGCCCCCAAAATTGGTAAAATCATTCATAAATATTGGAATGTCATTAATTCAGATCTCAGACTAAAGGAAATAGGACGAAACTGACCAATGATCTCATCCACTAAGGGGCAGAATTTTAAGGACATGTTAGTAAAATCGTACATCCCACATAAAAATGTAAATGTACAGCAAGATTGGTTGCCTTCGTTCCCTAAAGGAAACTTTCGATGTGGAAGATGTGTCCACTGCTCAAATACGTCTGATGTTAAATGTTTTCACCATCCGAGATCCGGGAAAAGTTATGAGATAAAATCTTTTATTAACTGTAACACTCAAGGAGTGATATACATGTTAATTTACCCTTGCGGTATGTCATATGTTGGCCAGACAAAGAGAAATTTGAAATTAAGAATAGGGGAGCACAAAGGAGCCATTAGAAACAAAAATATGGATTATGCAATGGCACAACATTATCAAGAATTACAACATGGGTCCCCTGCTACTCTCAGATTTGTTGGCCTTGAAAAAGTAGATGTGGGTTTTCGAAGTGGAGACCTGAATGTGAAACTTCTGCAAAGGGAAGCCTTTTGGATCTTTGAACTTAATTATATAGTTCCATTTGCCCTGAATGATGACATCCCTATATATAGTTATTTGTAATTGATTTTGCATGTAAAGTTTAGAATTTGTGGATATGACTTGCCGTGCTCTGTCCACAATAAGGAAACAAGACTTTTCGGCTCTGTTTCCTTTTGGTGTCTTTGTTATTATTTTATGTTTTCATTGTGTTCCAAAAACTTGTTATCTTTTTTATTGCTGTCTATATACAGTAATTTGTTTTGGGTTTAGAGGTGGCACTTTTAGAGTATTCGTTGGCCATGACTTTTCGTGCTCTGGCAACAAGAATTGAGAACATGACTTGTCCGGCTCTGTTCTCATTGATAATGTTGGATGAGCTATTGGAGTATTACATTTTGATATTCCTTTTTTTGTTAATTGTAGATATTAAATAGTGTAATGTTGGTAGAATGTTATATGTATATTGTATCTTCCTGTCCTTTTAAGTGCTGGACCACATTTAAGAGGAGGAGATGCATCTACATGTCATGCTCTGATGAAGACTCTATTGGTCGATACATAAGCGCATCAAAGTTCGACGTTCGTTGCCTCTTCCGTGTGAAACCAGCGCTTGCAGTTTGTATGCTCATGGTAAATGTGTTCGGCGTTGGGTGTTTTGGCATTTGTATGCAACATGTGGTATGATTCTAATTTCAGTTTTCCACACTGCCTTTTGTTAGCTGTGCATTTATTATATGCCTATCCACTTTTGGTTTCAGTCAATAGTGTACATCTTTTGGCATGTGCTGCTTGTATTTATGCAAGTTGCCTACATTGTTGTTTCATGTCGGTTTGCATTTTGCAGCAGTTCAAGCTCTGAAAAGCATTCATAATGGGATGTGTGTAATTTTTTGGCGAGACCGTATCACATTTTCTCTATATGTGATGCTTTTTTATAGGTGATGCTTGTCTATATAATAAAAGGTTTTATGTGACCAAAATCTAAAGTTTTTTGTGTTGACCCCATCAAATAGTTATTTATGTCTGCATTTTTTCAGCTCCTGGGGTATTATGTGCACTTCTCTGTTTTGAGACCCATTATGTCCATGTTGTTCTATGGACATTTTTTTATATAGCCCATCCAGTCTGCCCATTTCTTTTTCTACCTTATAAATGTGGCATTGGCCTTTGCTCTGTCAGTGGCCTATCTATTCATACTTATCTGTATTGCTCCCTTATGCCTATCCCATGCCTGTTTGAAGCCCTGCACTGTATTCATAGCCACCACTTCCTGAGGTAGGCCGTTCCATGCATCCACCACCCTTTCTGTGAAAAAGAATTTCCTCACATTCCCCCTTAATCGGCCTCCCTCTAGTCTCATGCTGTGTCCTCTTGTCCTGCTATTTTTCTTATATTTAAACATGTTAGACTCTTTCACATTGTTAATGCCCTTAAGGTGTTTGAATGTTTCGATTATATCACCTCTCTCCCTCCTTTGCTCAAGGGTATACATATTGAGCTCTGTTAATCTGTCCTCATATGTCTTCTTATGCAGTCCCTGCACCATTTTGGTTGTCCTTCTCTGGACTGCCTCAATTTGGTAAATGTCCTTGTGAAGGTGTGACCTCCAGTACTGCACGTAGTACTCCAGATGGGGCCTAACCAGTGTCTTGTAAAGAGGGATTATTATCTCCCTCTTACGACTTGTGAAACCCTACTAATACACCCTAACATCCCCTAGCCTTACCTACTGCTTTAGAGGTCTGCTTGGATGATTTCAGGTCATCGGTGATGATGATGCCCAAGTCTCTTTCTTCCTTTCTGACTGCCAGCAACTCCCCTCCCAGCCTATAGGTGGCTTCAGGGTTTCTCTTCCCTATGTGCATGATCTTGCACTTCTTTGTATTAAATCCCAGTTGCTACTCTTCTGACCATTTTGCTAGTTTATCCAGATCTCTTCTCATTCTGCCCATGCCATCTGGATCATCTACTCTGTTACAGATCTTGGTGTCATCTGCAAACAGACAAGCTTTACCCTCTAGTCCATCTGCAATGTCACTGATGAAGATATTGAAAAGGACTGTCCCCAGGACTGATCCCTGAGATATCCCACTTGTGACTTGCATCTCTTCTGACTGTATACCATTTACCACCACTTTCTGTTTTCTGCCTGTCAACCAGTTTGCCACCCAATTGACCAACTTCTGACCCACCCCAAGCCTACCCATCTTATTTATCAATCTTCTATGTGGAACAGTGTCGAAAGCTTTGCTGAAGTCAAGGTAGGCGACATCAACTGCTTCACCTTGGTCCACCACTCTGGTTACCCAGTCAAAGAAATTTATCAGATTAGTTTGACAGGACCTTCCTTTTGTAAACCCATGCTGTCTTGGATCCTGTGCCCCTATGGATTCCAGGTGTTGCACTATCCTTTCCTTTAGAAGTACCTCCATAATCTTGCCCACTACTGAGGTAAGACTGATTGGCCTATAGTTCCCTGCCTCCTCCCTGCTACCACTCTAGTGGAGCGGGATCACATGAGCCCTTCTCCAGTCTTCTGGGACCTCTACTGTACTCAGAGACTCACTAAACAGTTCTGCTAATGGCTCTGCTAGTTCCACCCTTAGCTCCTTAAGTACCATGGGATGTGTGCCATCAGGTCCCATTTCCTTGTCCACCCTGAGCTTAGCGAGCTCTTGTAGGTCCCTTTCTTTTGTGAAGGGAGTATTGCTCACCTTCCTCCCCCCTGTGTCCATGGTGCTGAGCTGTGGGTCCTGCCCTACCTTCTCTTCAGTAAATACTGAGCAAAAGTATATATTTAGGATAGATGCTTTTACAGGGTCCTCCTCCTCACATACCCCCTTTTCTCATTTGAGTTTAGCAATAACCCCTCTGGACTTTCTCCTTTTACTAATGTATCTATATAAAGTGTTGTCACCTTTTACTGTTCATGCTAGAGTTTCCTCAGTTTCAATCAATGAATCATCAAACTTTTATTTATAAAAAGGCGCTTTTCTCAGATCCAAAGCGCCTGCACAATATCTTAAAACAATAAATAAACAGAATTTAAAACTATTATAAATCATTAAAAGCTATACTAAAAAGGTGGGTCTTCAAGGCTCCTTTAAAGCTCAGGACAGTCGGACTATTTCGCACCTGACGAGGTTGAGAATTCCACAGGGTCGGGGCCATAAAACTAAATGACCTAGCCCTGAGGTTTCAACGGACCCTTGAGAATCTCCAGCAATCCCTCATCAGTGGATCGGAGGGGTGGAGGACAGTAGGTTGAGGAGCTCTTTAAAGGTAAGTAGGTCCCTGGTCATGTAGGGGCTTTATGGGTCAGCAAACCGACCTTGGTGAGTTGCAAAAATACTGGCAGCCAGTGCAGATCCCGCGGGCACAGGCATTACTCTGACTGGATCTAGAAGAACCAGTCAACAACCTGGCGCGCATTCTGCACCTGGCTGGGCGTGAGAAGCTCCAACCGATAAGCTCTGGGTACAGGGGTTGCAATAGTCAAGGCGGGGAGGTAACAAAGACGTGGATCAATGTTGGAAGATCTTCTGGAGGAACCAGGTGCTTCACCCTGGTGATATTCCTCAAATGGAAAAAGGAAGTTTTGATCACCGCTGACACCTGAGCTTTAAGCGTCAAGTGGTCGTCAATTATTACACCAAGATTCCGCACCTGATCTGAAGTCGTCAGCGGAACGCCTGCAAGCCATAAGCAGCGTGCGATCCAGCTGGCAAACCCGCCTCACAGCAACCTTTGTCCACAACCAACACCTCAGTTTTCTCCGGGTTTAACCTCAACCAACTCCTATTCATCCAATCTTGGATTTCTGCAAGGCAGTTATTAAATACCGACAAGGCAGCATCCTGGCCGGGCACAAAAGACATATACAGCTGGGTGTCATCGGCATAGCAATGAAAACCCAGACCGTATCATCTTATAATCACTCCAATGGCAGCATGTACACTGCAAATAACATAGGCACTAGAATAGAGGCCCTCGGTATCTACAAGATAGGGAGACTGATGCGAGGGAAAAATTCTTTACACCACCCTCTGAGTCCTACCTTCGGGTAAGATCTAAACCACCTGAGGACCATACCAGATAATCCACAGATGGACCGCAGATGCTCTAACAGCACACCATGATCAACAGTGTCAAATGCTGCAGAGAGATCAAGAAGTACCAAGATAGAACGGGTCCTACGATCTCTCGCTATTAGGAGGTCATTTAGTACCCAAACAAGTGCTGTCTCGGTACTATGCCTTTTCCTAAATTCAGATCGGAGAGAATCGTAGATATTGTTGTTGGTCAGATGATCCTCCAATTGCACTGTGACCACCTTCTCAATAACCTTACCCACAAAGGGTAGGTTAGAGACTGGTCTGTAATTTGCTAGATAATCTGGGTCTAAGGAGGACTTCTTTAAAAGAGGCCTAACTATAGCCTCTTTAAGGGGATCTGGAAAGATCCCCCTCTCCAAAGACTTTCAGACTATCAAAGCCAGGACTAGGCCGATTTTATCCACACAATCCACTAAGAGGCGTGTGGGGCCAGGGTCCAAACCACAGCTGGTTGGTCGCAGTGCTCAGATGACCATCACAATATCATCGATTTTGGGGAGGCTGAAGTCAGACCATGCAAACTGGGTGTTTGACATCTCCGGCCAACCATCACAGCTCCCATTGGAGAGGGAAGAGTGGACGTCTGATCTGATTTTGGCAACCTTATCTGCAAAGAAAAGAGCAAACTCCTCACACCGTTCTGTGGAAAAGGCCTCCCGGCTGAAGACAGACTGATTGCACAGTCTGTCCACAGTCTGAAAGAACTGGCTGGTCTATTCTGTGCAGCCGCTATCTCCCTGGAGGAACTCTGCCTTCTCACGAGAGATCATGATTGATAGGCCATATAATGGTCCATCAAACTAAGTCTGTCATCATCCAGACCGACTTCTGCCAACGCCTCTCCAGCCTTCGTCCCAACCCTCCTCAACTCCCTCATGATCTCATCAAACCATGGAGACCTGGGGCGAAGAGTGAGCAGACGAACACGAACAGGTGCAATAGAATCCAGGGCCCCCGTAACCACCGTATTATAGGCCTGTACTAGGTCACCTGGATCCAAGCAATCTATTGGAAGGTCCGATAGGTCCAGCACTGCCATCAGGTCATCTGAGGACACACCCTTAATGGTGGTACCGACCATCTCGAAGGGGCTGACCTAATAGGGAGCCTCAAATTGAACCTAATGGGTGATGGTCAGACCATCCGAGTGGTTCCACCACCAAATCAGATATCCCCATCCCCAGAAGGAACACCAGAGCCAATGAGTGTCCACCAATATGGGTCGAGGAGGAAACTACCTGTGTGACGCCCAGTGATAACATCAACTGGAGGAAGTCTTGACCAAAACGTGAGAGTTCATTGTTGACCCAGGCATTGAAGTCCCCCAGAACCAACCATCTGGGGGACCCCAATGTCAGGTCGACAATGAAATCTGCAACTTCCTGCAGGAAATAATTCCTGGCACCTGGTGGATGGTATATGAGAAGTATCCTGCACCCCACACCCTCGCCTAAAACACACTCAAAGGATCTGGTGACTCCCACCGGTACCTCCACCAGGCCCAATTCTGATTTAAAACAGATGGCAATGCCCCCACCCCTACGATCCTGCCTCAGGCGGTGTATCACCGAGTACCCGACCGGAACCACTGCGGCTAATACTGGCCCAGCATTTCCATCCAGCCAGGTCTCGGTGATGCACGCTAGGTCAGCTGACCCAACAAGATTGGCTATAATAGCCGTCTTGTTTTTAATAGACCTAGCGTTGCACAACACCGCTCGAGCAGGATAGGCCTCCGACGATGACCGCGTTACCTGCTGATAACCAGAACCCTTGTGCATGGGCACAAGACAGGGAGAACCCTCTCCTGCGGCCCATTTACGCCCCAGGCATCTCCTTGACCTCACAATCCTATGCCGCTCCTTTCCATCCCCGGGCCCGGCTCCAACCCTCCTCCTCCCCCTCACATCCCCAGAGCCCTACACCTCCATAGACCCTGGCGACAGGAGGACAGGAGAAGGGACGAAGATCCCTGAGCCTGGAGGGGGAATAATAGCCGACTGTCCTATTTTCACTCCAACGCATAATTAATAACACAACTAATTACAATAAACCCCACCAGTTTATATAAATAACAAAATTTTGAAACACAACACTCAAAAAACAAAATATAAATATTATAATTAAACAAAACAAAATTATACCCTAACAGAACATTCTAAATAAAACTAAAAACACTATATTCCAATATCAAAACATAAATACAGCAATTATAAACAAAAAAACATTTTCCTAACAATGTGTTACAGCTTGCACATAAATTTTATCAGAGGCACTTGTCCATCTACCCCCACCCACAGTGCTCTCACCACTGCAGAGAAAGAAGCTTTCCACCTATACAAAACCCCTTAAAATTTTGGCCCAAAGTTTGAATTTCCCGCAGTCCTAAAAGCAGTGCTCTCATTTACCCAAAGGAAACCCAAAACAGGAGTTCAAGGTCTTTTTTTTTCTTTTTTTTTAATGTCCACACTTATTGTGCTCTCACCACTAGTATGGCCCAAAACTTTAGTCAGTCTCCTCTCACAAGACTAGACTAAGTTTTAGTCATCCCAATCGTTTCCCAGAATATCATAAACTGGAAGTAGCAAGAGTTCAAGTACACATCATCAGAGCAGCAGTCCACACCACGATCCACACAGATCCGACCTCAGTACCAAAGTCCTGCAGGCATCCAGCAGAAAGCACCAGCCAAAAGTCCAAACTCAACCTAACCCTCGAAACGATGAGGCGGGCTGAACCACCCTTCGGTCGTACCCCTGTCTCAACAAGGAAGCAAAGCTAACCCCACCACCCTCCGGAGGCAAAGAAACTCACTACCCTGTCCGGGCCAGGGAATCTGGACATGCAATTCAAAATAATCCACGGTTTCCACTGTCCATTTCTCCACAGACGCTTCCTTCTTACAGCAGGTCCAGTCACAGTATGGAACCGATTACTTCCTCTTCCTACAGTTTGGCAAAATTCCTTCCCCGAATAGAAACCAGCGCTCCACCACAAAATGTTCCTCCTCCCAATCCTCCAGCACACGAGTGGTTGCCAAACCCTCAGACTGTCGGCAACCAAACCTTCCCACAACGGCAGCAGCAGTCGAAAATCAGCTCCACACACACTGCTCTCAGTGAACAGCCAGCAGCCAACAACACGACCATACGACAGCTGAATACGACATGACGCAGGCAGGCAAGTCCCCTCAGTTTTCAAAAATCACTCTTTAAATTCGAATTCCAGATGGCTGTACTGAATAGTCAGTATAAAGCCGAACAACAGTAATGTGGTATAATGCGATAATGCGATGTAGACTACACGACAGACGGGCCAAAAAGAGACAGTTTAAAACAAATTTGAGCCAAAAACAAGGAGCAAAACGGAGAGCAAAATGGAGCAAAATGGAGAGCTCACAGATGGCCGCCCAGCGTGGGACTTTGCCTGCCTTACTGCCATCCCTGCTTCCCTTAGGGCAGTTTGGTATGCCTCCCTATCTTCATCCCACTGTGTTCCCTTATATTTCCTGAAGGCCAGCCTTTTGGCTCTGACCTTTTCTGCTACTGTATTTGAGAACCAAAGTGGTTCTCTTCTTTGCACTTCCTTTTATGTCTAACACTATGGATGTTGCTTCAAGTATTGCATCCTTAATGCTCGCCCACTTTGCCTGTACCCTCCCTGTGTTTATTTTGCCAGGGCTAGCTTAACTCTGTTGGCTATCTTATCAAAGTCAGCTCATCTGAAGTCCCATATTTTTGCCTTGGAATGGGATGTGATTTAGAGTAGTGGCCAAATTGAACCATACCATGTGATGGTCACTGGCCCCAGGTGACCTTCTACCTGGAGATCTGTGATCCTTCCCTGTTAGTCAGTACTAGATCTAGGATAGCCCTGTCTCTTGTGTGTTGTTGTACCAGTTGTTTGAGGCCCTCCCTGCAGGAATCCACCATGTGTTTAGTTCTGGCAGATGTTCCTGTTGAGTGACCAATCTGTATCTGGCATGTTGAAGTCTCCCATTATCAGAACCTCCCTTTAGCGGTCATGTTTTGTATATCTTCTAACAGTAATGTGTCTATGTCCTACCCCTGGTCTGGGGGCCTGTAGACAACCTCAGTTCTTATGGCTGTCCCATTTCCTGTTTGCAGGGTGACCCACAGTTCTTCTGGCTCCATATGTGTATTCTGAATTTCTGTAGCTTTGATATTTTTTAATATTAGTTGTTAAACAGCAAAGTTCCGAACCCTGCCATATTCCTTTTCTCCCCATCAGATCTTCCCCTCTGTCCAATCTGTGGTCAGCCCCCCCCCCCACATCAACATCAACAATAATTTTATCTCCCTGTCCTTGCCCCCCCCCCCGACTCACCCACCAACAAACTCGATGTGTTTGGCCCCACTGTCACCCCTCTTCAATTCATATTGTCTGTTTTCAACACAGGATACATGAGGTGCACTTCTATGGTACTCACCCGGTGTCAACATCCGCAGTTCCCATCCTTTCCCAGGCATCAGGGGGATCCTATGGAGAAGCAGCCTTGTATCACAACCGGCTGAGTGAGCACCTGGAACAGAATGAGTGGCACAATTTGTTAAAATAAAAAGGGGGAACCCATATTAAAGTTCTGAGCCTTGCCAGGAACCACTCCACTCCTCCAAATCCCCCCCCAAGCACCAATAGTCTAAGATCCCTTTCCCTTTAAATGCCCCCCTTCCCCCAGGCCCACCAACCCACAAACTGAATGTGCTTGGCCCAACGATATTACAGTCCACAGAACCAAACAAAGTTTTCTTTCCCCCAGAACACGGGGCAGAGGCAAGAGAGAAAGGATATGTCCAGGTTGACTTCAGGATGTTTTGGGGGAAGAAGTCTGCCCACATGGAGTTTTCTTCTTGGGAGCAGAGCAGCCCAGTTCACTGTCCAAAGCCAATGTGTCTGAGGTTCCACATTTCCTTCTGACCTGTTATCATGGTGCATATTCCGAGAGCACTGGAGAGGCCGCCTCAGGAGGTATGGTAAGCTCTGGGGAGACTCCAAGCTGTTGCGGTAGTGGCCTAGCCTCTGCCAGTGTGCGATAGAATTTAACAGCAGTCACTGTATGGATCTTAAACTGAGCAGTGCAAAGAGATGCATTTTTATATTTTTAGATGCCAGGTGTTTCTGGATAGCCAGCAGGGTTTTCCTCTTCAGTAGAGTCAGTGGTGTGAAATCATGCTCGAAGAACAGTCTGGCATCCCCAAAGGTTATTTATTTTTTCCAACATGCAGCGTACAGCACTTTTGTTTTGACTTGGTAGTCCAGAAACCGCATAACTATAGAGCGGGTATGGCCTTGGGATCAATGGGTTTTGGAGCGAGAGCCCTGTGAGCTCTTTCTACCTGAAAGGGCTGCTCCTTGGGCCACAGCAACAGTTCTCTTAAGAAGGACTCCATATATTGTCCCATCCCACCAGATTCCGATCCCTCTAGCAGGCCATGGATCCGAACGTTATTTCTCCTGGAGCAGAGCTCTAGGTCATTCAGTTTTTCAGTCAGCTGTTGCTTCCAGCGGTAGAGGTATGTGATGGCCTTGTGGTGCTTGTCGATTGCGGCTGTGGTAGTTGTCAAGCCTGTCTCTGGGTCTTTAGCCTGCTTTTTTAAATTCTGCAGCACCTTAGTGGCTTCAGCCAGTGTAGTTTCCATTGGCACTGTGTTAGCACTTATTTTTTGCAGCTACTGGAATAAGCACTTGGAGGTAATGGTGAACCGGCTGCCCACACCTTCCTCCTCGCTTAGGCCGCTGACAGATTCCGAGTGTTCAGAGAGTGAACAGCTGGTGCTGTGACCCCTCTCTCTTGGCACCTGCTTTGCTTTGCTGTCTGTTATCTCTTTGTTCCAGTACCTGGATGCCATGCCGGACACAGTTTCTGACACCATCGCATTAGCTATATTATCAGATGTAGAGCTGCGACTTGTAAATTCTGTGTAAGTTGATTTAATTACGATTAAATCCCTGAGGGCTGGGAGCCAAGGTGAATCACGCTTACATCGAGTTAAGGTGGAACTGGAAGCCGAGGATGTCTTGTATACCCAGAAATTTTCTGAAAGAGTACAGTGACCCATTAAAATTCAATTTGTACCCCCAAACACTTCTGGAGCGGATACAGTGAACTCCTTCATGTGCAGACCCAGTGTTGTGGTGACTATCTAATGATGAAGCTTGCCTGGAAAGGAATTTTCAGAGGTCAAAATTAGTTTTGAAGTATACAGCCTGCAGGGCTAATGACTGAGAAAATCTACCAGTTATGCTCAGGAACCATAAAGAGGAAGCATACCAACAGCAGCACAGAAATTGTAGTCAATATCTGGGCTTGTGCAGCATGGTAGTGGTAGAGTTGTTTGTTTAGACACAATATACTGACGCATCTACAAATGCAAATATTATTTAAATACATGAAAGTTAACACCTCCATGATGACAAACAGAAAGATAGATATTGTCAGCAGATAAGGACCGCCAGGCCCATCTAGTCTGCCCTAGCCCTACACTAGTTTGTGGCCTTTGACTCTAACTGGTCAGTGGTCACTCCCCCCTTCTTCCTACCTCTAATGTTCCCCTATGCCTGTTCCAGGCATGTTTAAAACCCTGTACTGTGCTTGCTCCCACAACCTTCTGTGGCTGTCTGTTCCATGGGTCCATCACCCTCTCTGTGAAGGAAAAAGTTCCTCACATATCTCCTTAACCTGCCTCCTTCCAATATCATGCCATGCCCTCTTGTCCATTTACAACTCCTGTACTGGAAGATGTCTCCCCCCTGCACCTTGTTTACCTACCAGGTAAAAATGTCATATGCTTAATAGCGTATGACAAAACCCTGAAACTGTAACAGCGCAGTATAGGACAGTGAGAGGGTGCAATACCACGAATGGTTCTGTGCGCAGCACTGCACCCTCTCACTCTCAAAGGCAGAGGATATTACCTCTGTTGGGACAGGCTTCCACCGAGCAGCTGCCATGGCTCAAAGGGATGAGCCACTGTTAGGGACGGGAGAAGGCAGAGCGTTGGGGATGGGTTCAATTCCTGGTCCCAGACGCATTAAACTTTTCCTTTTTGCACTTTGTGCAATATTTACTGAGCACCCCCAGGTTATATATTTTAGCTGGGGGGTTAAACCCCACATAAACATAGACTTACGCTGCATGCAATATATTGCGCTGTTTTGGCAGCTCGATGTATGCATGTGGCATAATGTCTTGAGTCATTATGACACCATGCCCATTGTTTATATCATTAAGGTACATAAATGTTTCTATCATGTCCTCCCGATCCTTCCTCTCCTAAAGCAAGTACATATTGAGGCCCCTGAGTGTCTCCTCATATGTTTTATGTTGCAATCCCTGCACCATTTTAGTTGCTGTCCTCTAAACTGCCTCCAGCCTGCCAATGTCCTTACAACAGTGTGGCCTCCAGAACCGAGCACAGTATTCTAGGTGAGGCCTGACCAGTGTTCTGTACAAAGGGATCATCACCTCCAGCCTTCTGCTAGCGATATCGCTGCCTATATACCCCAGCATGCCAGTGGCCCTCCCTGCAGCCTTTGTATTCTGTTGTGACATCTTTAGGTCATCAGAAATTATGACTCCCAGGTCCCGCTCCTCTTTGGTGATTGTCAGCAATCCCCCCCATTTTGTTGCTTACATAGAAACATAGAAGCATAGAATTTGACAGCAGATAAGGACCACTTGGCCCACCCAGTCTGCCCATTTTCCTACCTAATGGATAAGCTGCAGATCCTAGTTAACCAGCAGCCTACTTCTTTCTACCCCCAACCCCTAGAACTGCCTTATGACTGTCCCATGTATGCTTGAATTCAACCACTTTTTTGACTCCACAACCTCCTCCGGAAGGCCGTTCCATGCATCCACAACCCTCTCTTTGAAAAAATAATTCCTTACATTACCTCTGAGCCACCCCCCTCTATCTTCAAATTGTGCCCCCTTGTTCTTGCACACCTCGTTTTTTGAAAGATGCTACCCTCTTGGACTTTGTTGATTCCCTTGAGGTACTTGAAAGTTTCTATCATGTCCCCCCTCTCCCTCCTTTCCTCGAGGCTATACATATTAAGTTCATTTAGTCTCTCTCCATATGTCTTCTGGTGCAGACACTGAACCATTTTAGTTGCCCTCCTCTGGACAGCTTCCATCTTGTCTATGTCCTTGCGGAGACTGGGTCTCCAGAACTGCAAACAGTATTTCAGATGGGGTCTCACCAGCTGTCTGTACAGAGGGATAACAACTTCCTGTTTTCTACTGGTGATGCCTCTCCCTATGCATCCCAGTATCCCCCCAGCCCTCCTTACTGCCCTCTCACATTGCTTGCCCAGCTTTAAGTCACCTGATATGACTACCCCCAGGTCCCTTTCCATTTTTGTTGTTGTTAGTATCTCACCCCCCATTGTGTACTCTTCCCCTGGGTTTTTGTTTCCCAGGTGCATTACCTTGCACTTCTTAGCATTGAATCTAAGCTGCCATACATTTGACCATTTCTCTAACCTTGCCAAGTCCCTTCTCATCCTTTCCACACCACCTTGTGCATCAACTCTGTTGCAGATCTTTGTGTCATCTGCAAAGAGACATACTTTTCCTTCCAGTCCCTCTGCAATGTCGCTTATAAAGACATTGAAGAGGACCGGTCCTAATACTGAACCCTGTGGTACCCCACTAGTAACCCCCCTTTCTTCAGAGTGGACTCCATTTACTATTACCCTCTGTGTCCTATTCTCCAGCCAATTCTTTATCCAGGCTATCATCTTGGAACACACTCCCAGGCTGACTAACTTGTATATTAATCTTTTGTGTGGGACTGTGTCAAATGCCTTGCTAAAAGTCTAGGTAGGCCATGTCCACAGCCCCTCCCTGATCTACTACTTTGGTCACCCAGTCAAAGAAATCTATTAGATTTGTCTGGCATGACCTTCCTGCTGTGAATCCATGCTGCCTTGGGTCCTTTGCCCCTCTAGCCTCTAGGTACTTGACAATTCTTTCCTTCAGAAGTGATTCCATCATACCTCAGGGTTTCCTCTTCCCAGGTGCATTATTTTGCACTTCTTGGAATTGAACCTCAGTTGCCACACCTCAGACCATCTTTCAAGCTTTTCCAGGTCCCTCCTCATCCTCTCCACTCTGTCTGGAGTATCCACCCTGTTGCAGATCTTGGCATCATCTGCAAATAGGCAGACCTTTCCCTCTAACTCCACTAATGAAGACATTAAACAGGACTGGTCCCAGGACTGATCCCTGATGTACCCCACTGGTCATCCCTCTCTCACCTGACTGAATCCCATTTACCACCACCCTCTGTGTCCTGCCCATTAGCCAGTTTCTAACCCAGTTTACCACCTTGTTCCCCATTCCCAGACTACCCATCTTGTTAACCAGCCTCTTGTGTGGGATGGCGTCAAAGGCTATGCTAAAATCTAGGAAGGTGACACCTACTGCCCCCCCAATTGATTTCCCTTGTCACCCAGTCAAAGAAATGTATCAGATTAATCTGACATGACCCACCTGCCATGAATCCATGTTGTCTATGATCCTGGGCCCAACTGGCTTCCAAGTGTGCCACTATTCTTTCTTTAAGTAGTGCCTCCATGATCTTACCCACTACTGAGGTGTGGTTATCTGGCCCATAATTCCCTGTCTCCTCCTTACTCCCACTCCTGTGCAGAGGCACCACATGTGCCTACTTCCAGTCCTCCTGAACTTATCCAGTATTGAGGGACTCTGTAAACATGGCTGCCAGAGGTGCTGCAAGCTCCCTTCGCAGTTCCTTCAATATCCTTGGGTGTATGCTATCTAGTCCCATTGCTTTGTCCACCTTCAGTTTTGTGAGTTCCTCCAGGACTCTCTTCACTGGGAATGGACTTGTGTCTACCTCTCCCCACCCCCGTGTTTGTTACCAATATGTGGACCCTATCTCTCCCCCTCTGCAGTGAATACTGAACAGAAGTATCTGTTCAGTATTTCTGCCTTTTCTATGTCCCCCTCCACACACTCTGCTGCATCACCTTTTAGACTCACAGTCCCTCCCCTGGCCTTCCTCCTCTTGCTGATGTACCTATTGAATGTATTGTCCCCTTTTTTCACTGTCTGGGCTAACCTTTCTTCAGTCTGTGCTTTTGCTCTCCTCACAGCCTTTCCTGCCTCCTTTAGATTCCTTAGGTACACCCAACTCTCTTCTTCCCATTGAGTCTCCTTATATTTCCTGAACCTCTCGCTTTTGGCCTGACTTTTTCTGCCACCTCTCTTGTGAACCAAAGTGACCTCTTCCTTCTCCTGCCCTTGTTTACCACTCTGATGCATTGGCTTGTCACTTCCCCAAAGGCTCTCTTTAGGTGTTCCCACTGCTCCTGCACTCCCCCTCGTATTGCTCTCCTTGTCAGTGCCTCCTTAATGTATCTCCCAATTTCAGCAAAATCTGCCCAGCTAAAATCAAGGACCTTTGCCTTAGTGTGACTAAACTGAGTCTCTGTCTGTATGCTAAACCAAACCAACTCTCCCCTTGCTTTCCTACATCTGTTATAATCCCTTTCTGTGTGCCCCCATTATCCCCTACTCCCTCCTCCGGTAGCATGTCAAGAGGGTGATTCAATATGGGTGAGTCAATTACAGGAAAGGCATATGTGTGAAAGCAATAAAGGTGACAGGACATTTACGGCGACTCTGAGGTGCTAACCTACCTCAGTGTCAAGGAGCACCTCAGAGTAGGAATCCTAGAGATAGTGGGGGGGGGGTTGAGGAGCAAAGCCCCCCCCCTAAGAAAAGGAGCACTGGTGCACCGGTAATCTGGTGGCTCTATCTGACCTAACTGTTGGTCATTGAGGCTGGATTTTTTGTATAGGTTCTATCAGGAGATCCACCACACTGCAAAAGTTGGTTTGTGGCAGATGATGTGTGACCCGTGGGAGAGAGCCTGCAATAGTATGGTGTAGGTTTTGTGCATATTTTGGCATTGTACGCAGTGATTTGGAAGGAATTTGCCCTTTCAGTTAATTCACTGTTTGTTATGTGCTCTGTTTTTGTAGTCATCGTGTAAGTTTCACCCTTTTAACGTTCACTGTTGCAACTTCGCCATTATCACATGGAACCCCCTCCTCCACCTCTACTCTATCTACCACCATGACCCATGGTCTCTGGACTCTGGGTCCAACAATCCTTCTCCCTAGTTTCCATATAAATCTGCCAACTTTCAACCTTACACCATCCCCCCTTAGACCCTCAGCAATTCCACATCCTACTACCCTATCAAAAAAATTCTCTGCTCTTGCCACCAAAATCCTGATAGCCTTACTGCTACTCATATTTGGTGATATTGCGTGCAGTCCAGGCCCAGTCCCCTCTCTCTCATCAAATCTTCCAAACGGGTTAAAGATTGCCCATCTAAACATCAGGAGCATCCTCCCTAAGCTCACTCTCCTTCACTCCTTGCTCTTGACCTCAGCCCCAACATCCTTGCTATATCTGAAACATGGCTAAGTTCTAAAATTACTGATGAGTCAATCTCAATATCAGGCTTCTCCCTCATCCGTCAGGACCGTTCCTCCAGAGGCAGTGGCATTGCCATGTATATAAGCTCCTCCATTCAATTTACTCCTATACTCAAAACATCCCTCCTTAGAGCACATAAGGTACTAATGATAAAGATCTCACTTCCTTTCTCCCTGCCTATTTTCATTGCTGGAGTGTATTGCTGCCCAAACCCCTTCCCCTCTTCTATTAAAGAACTATTAACCATCCTTCAGTCTCACTCCTCCACCAGTGAACTTCACATTATGGGTGACTTTAACTTAAACTGGCTCACCCCATCTCAAAGCAAAATCAAAAATGAAATAGCTGCTTTAAATCTGACACAACTAATTGGTGAACCTACATGCCCAAACCCCTCATCTCAAAACCACTCCTTAATCGACTGGGCTCTCATCTCCCACCCTTATTGGATAATTTCAGCCGGTGCGCATCCTGGCTCCATTAGTGACCACCACCTAGTATCTTTTGTCAGCAAAATTCACCATCCCAAAGCCCTCCCCCCTGAAACCTTAATACTCCATTCCTACAAATCCTTGGACCTATTTCCAATATTAAATGACCTCTGCTCCTGTGACTGGACACCAGTACATCATGCTACATCAACTGACTTGGCTCTTCATTACTTCCATTCTAAAATCCTCTTTATCTGGGACTGCTACGCCCCCCCTAAAATGGACCCACATGCGTGGCTCCCACCTACTGTGGGTCTCTGCCAAACTAATTGCTTGTCCATATGCCAGGGATCAGGCGTGGAAAACACACAAATTATCCTGCTCCCCTCTTGCTTTCCAAACTTACCATACACTAAGAAACACCTGCACTAGATTAGCTAGACTTGCAAAGACAGAGTACTTCACTGCAAACTTCAACTAAAACATTAACCACCCATCCAAATTCTGAAAGGTGGTCAATTCCCTGTCTCCCCCCACATCCCAACCTCCTGCACCAGTTCTCGTAGTGGAAAATGTCACCCTCTCTGACCCTCTCCCTATAGCCTCTGAGTTTAACACTTTTCTTCACATTTACATTGGGGACATTGCGGAGGGTCTGCATGGGAAGGTGAGTCTGTTTGCAGACGACATGAAAGTATGTAATAGGGTGGATACAATGGGGGGAGTGGAACGTATGACAGAGGATCTGGTAATGTTGGAGGAGTGGTCAGAAAGATGGCAGCTGCAATTTAATGCAAAGAAATGCAGAATTATGCATATAGGGTTTAGAAACTCGAAGGCAAAGTACTGGCTTGGGCGGTGGGGGAAGAAAACAACAGAACAGGAAAGGAACCTGGGGATCACTATTTCGGACAGCCTGAGGTTCAGAGTCAGTGCGACATGGCAGTGGTGAAGGCACTCAGAATGTTGGCATGCATAGGGAGGGGCCTTACAGGCAGAAGAAGGGAGGTGATCATGCCACTGTACAAGACCATGGTCAGACTGCACCTGGAATATAGGGTACAGTTCTGGAGGCCAGACTTGCAAGGGGACAAGGACAGGCTGGATAGGGTCCAGAGAAGGGCTACCAGAATGGTGAGCGGGTGCAGGAGAAGACATAAGAGGAGAGACTGGGTGAGCTGGGCCTGTACACACTGGAGGAGAGGCGGAAGAGGGGGGACATGGTAGATACATTCAAGTATTTGAAAGGTATAGATAGTGTGAGGGTTGAAAATATCTTCAGTTCCAGTGAAAACAAATTCACTAGGGGGCATGCATTAAAACTCGAGGGCAGCAAATTTAAAGGTGACATCAGGGGAAACTTCTTTAGTGAAAGGGTGGTGGAGTCATAGAACAGACTGCTGGAATGGGTGGTGGGGGTTGATACAGTGGGCAAATTTTAAAAAGCCTGGAATACATACATGGGCCCAAACAGCAGGGGGCAGACGGAAAATAGAGGGCAGAGGTCTTCCGGTGGGGGGGAGACTCGGGTAGACTGGATGGACCATGGGGTCTTTTTCTGTCAACAGATTTCTATGTTTCTATGTTTCACCTCCTGCACCTCTTCTCTGCTTTCTACCCTACCTCCTACCTCTTCTCTACCAATACCCCCCTCCCAAATCACCAATCTAGCCCCCATTTCACCTTCACTCCCATCACCCTTGCTAGCGCTGTCAAAACCCTTCTTTCCCTTAACCCCTCTAAAGGCAAATGCCCCTCTGGTCTTGATTATATAATCCCCTATCTATCTGCTTCAGCTATTGCAACCCCACTGGCCTCTCTGCTAAACCTCTCCTCCTCACTTGCCTCTGTACCATTCATCTGGAAACATGTCACAGTAATCCCTTTGCCTAAACGTGGTGATCCCACCTCCCCTAGCAACTACCAGCTGATCTCTTTACTACCCATTCTTGCTAAGCTTCAAGACCGCTTGGTTCTTTTCCAGCTCTCCTCCTACCTTGACTCATCCTCCTTTTTCACACCTTACCACTCTAGTTTCCGGAAAGGTCACTCCACCACCTCCTCCCTCCTTAGGCTCACTTACTCCATACCTACCAGCATGGATCAGGGATTTATCACTTCCACAATCTTTGTCAATCTAGCTAAGGCTTTTGACACCATTCCCATTCCCTCCTGCTTACCTGTCTCTGTTGCTGGGCTCTGGGATACTGCTACCAGCTGGTTCCGTTCTTACCTAGTTGGAAGAACACAATCTGTTCAGATCTCAACAAAACATATCCCCCACTTCCCATAACTACAGGGGTCCCCCAAGGCTCAGTGCTCAGCCCGCTGGTATTTTCTATCATCTTAAATGACGTTCCCTCTACCTATCTTACCACCTCCATCCATATGTATGTTGACGATACTGTCCTCTATACATCTGGACCCTCCCCTGCTGATGTAGCATCTAGACTTCAGGCTGATTTTGATAACATTTAGCACTGGTTTCACTCAAATCAGTTATTCCTGAATGCCAAGAAGACAGTCTCCATTACCTTGGGCACTAGGCAGAGACTCTCTTGGCTCACATCCCCACCCTCCTTCCACACCCTAGACGGGACTTTGCTCGAGAACACCTCCTCATTTTGCTATCTAGGGGTCTGCCTTTGACGGGAACCACCAGTTCTCCGGACACATCGATGCCATCCACAGAAAGTTGCATCCCAAACTGGGTGCACTATATAGAAACCATGGTTGCATCCCGCTGCCGGCTTGCCGTGCTGTGATCCAGAAAATGATACTTCCCATTTTTGACTATGGTGATGTAGTCTACTGTGCCACTCCCAAATCTCCCTTAGCCAGGCTGGGCACTCTATTTCACTCCTTCTGCCGTTTTGCTCTTGACAGTCCTCCACGCACCCATCATTGCAACCTCTACCAATCTCTCTCCCTTCCCTCCCTAGCTGATAGATGACACTGTGCCTCCTTCCTTGCTAAATTCTGTTTTCACTCTCTCCCCTCTTACCTCTAGCTCTCCGAAACCTCCTTCCTACCGTTCCCTTAGAAACCAAGACTCATGAACCCTAAATCTTCCTCACCGATCTTCATCTGCAGGCTAAGCAGCTTTCTCCTACTACTTCCCAAAAATATGGAACTCCCTCCCCTAGCCAGTCCAGCACCCTACCTCACCTAAAATCCACTCCTCCCTCTTAAGGAACCTTTTCCCTCCTGTCTGTACTTGCGCCTAATCTAAACATACTAAATAAATACTCCTTCACCTTATTTTTTTGCCCCCTGGGTTGCACATAAACTGTTGCCACTTATAAATGTTAAAAGTTAAATCACTCTGCCGCTTGTAATCTGTCAGAGTGATTATGTTTGTTTTGTTGCATGTTCTCTAAGTTTTGCACTGTTTATAACTTTGCCTGTAGCTGACTCAATATTGCCTGGTCTTCTGATGTACACTGTATATCAAACTTTATACCCTCTGTAAAATTTTATTTACCACGTGTAAGTTTTTACAACATATGATGTTTATTTCTGTTTGTACCCCTTCCCTTTATCCCTTTCTCCCCCCTCCCCAGGATGCATCCGGAAATGAGCTTTTGCTCAGTATGGCTTTCCTGGTAAAACATTTTAAATAAATTATGAGTTATATGATGGTCGCTGGAACTCAACTGACCATCCACCCAGACATCCGCGATTTTTACTCCATTGGTTTGTCACATTAACACAGACTAACCATGACAAATCATAAACAGAAACACAGAGGGTTTTTTGTGTGTTCATTACTTTTTTTTTTAATCCAGATAGTAGGCCCGTTTACACACAAATGGTTTCACTGAGGTCCAGGAACATACTGAATATTTATAACAGTCTTTTCTTACAATAAGAAAATGAAGGAAAAAAGTTTCTCTACCTGGCATAATGTATGTCCTGCAGAACAGACTGGAAGCTGTGCAGTAGTACGTCTCCGTCCAGACTCAAGTAATTTTACAGCTGAAGAATCAGTCATCGGGATCCTTTGCCATGCAAGTGGTAGCCTGGTGTATAACACTGAAGGAATAGCAGTGTCCTCACCCGACAAGCCATGATTCACACTAGTAGCGGGTTGATAACTGATCATGGCTCTCGGTGTATTCAGACTCTTTTGGTTTGTAGTTTATTTTTTATTACTGCTGCCGGCCTCCAGCATCTGTTATCTGGCTCCATGGTGAGGGTAACATGCAGGTCCATTACAATGCCACAGAAGATTTGGCAGGGTCTACGCGCTTTTTAAAATGTTACATAGCAAGAGTATCTCCAACAAACAACAAGAAAATTAGTGTGTCTGTGTTTATTTTTGATGTCAAGCTGCACTGATAGTAATATGGGTGACCACCTATGTGTGTGGGATAGTGGGGCACTATATGGTTCATCAAAGGTGGGCAGAGCCAAAGTGACATAGCAACCTGTCCGCAGACAGTACGGAAAGACAGAACCAAATGATCTGCATCTTTCATTGCCAGCTGTCAAGTTCTTTTTTTTATGTTTAAAAAAAAAAGTTGTTTTAAAAACTCACAACTGTTTTAGCCCACTGCCAGTACAATAGTGTTTATGACAGAAAATATCCCAGACCTTAACTTCTCATTTCTGTGTGATCCTGATATTAGTTGTATTGTGTATTGTATCTTTGAAGAGAAGAAACCTCTATAATGTATGTTAGAATGCTGTTAACCTTAGGAAATCATCATTTCTTAAGGTTGTTAACCTATCGATGTGACGTAGATATGTTGTTAACCTATCGATCCTATGTCACATCGATAGGTTAACAACAGCAAGTGGTCTGGCGACATGCCGCTTTTTTCCGACGGGAACCGCTGAAGGGAAACAGACGGGAAGGACTGAAGGGTCACGGAGGTGACCTTTAAAAACGTAAGCTATTTAATTTTTGATAGTGGGACCATACATATAAAATAATGTATGGTCCCTTCTATCGGCAATCGGTCATTTTAACTGCTCGAGGTTGTCTATGGCTGACGAAACCCTCAAGCTTCGCCTCGAGGTTTACATGGTCGCCTGGCAACCCTCTCGACTGTTAACTGACCGGTTAACGATAAAGGACCATACATTATCCTCTATATAATGTATGGTAAGTGCCTATTAACCACCATAATCAGCAGTCACACAGCTTTGTTATGCACTGTTTAGAATTTTAAAAGTTGTTAACCACACTTCGGAACTTCCAAACAGTGGCATAACAAAAAAGAATGCACCGGAGTTCCATAATTCTCACACATAGAATGCATTCAGTGTTTTTTTGACCATACACTATAAAAGATGATGGCTGGGAATCGGGTGACAACCACGCTGAAATCACCTCTCGAGGTTTACCATGTTGCCCTAGCAACCACTCGAGGTGATTACAGCATGGTTATCACCTGATCCCCAGCCATTATCCTCTTTGTTATAGCTGTGTCATTAACCAATGTCCAAAATGTATCAACAGAATTATTTTTTGTGCATAAATTACAAGAACACTTCTACTTTTTGTTCTCATTTTAATGCAAACACAACATGCAAACCATGAAATATAATTTATTTTCTGTTGCTACAGACAAAGCTGGCACAAGTGTGAAAAACCTCAATGTCTCAAGCAGTGGGTTATGTTCACACAAAGGAATCTGGAAAAGAAGAAAAAGGTATGGTTACTCATCAATAGTACTTTGTTGTATAAACAGTCTCAAAATTTGCTATGATGAGTAAGGCGCTTGCTCAAATTGATAATGTGGGAGTAGAGGAGGAGGAAGAGCAGTGCTGATTTGTGTGTGACTAGTGACTCACCGATAGCTGTCCTCCATAAGATGTGATTATGTATGTGTGAATGGGTGGGGGGGGGTTGGAGTGGAAGTCGGTATGCCAGTGGGTGGTGCAGGAGCTGGGTTGGAGTTGCTTTCTATAAACACACTGACACATAAAAGCTGTTGAGCATATTGGCATATCTACAGTGGTGCTGAGGGGTGTGCCATGTTATTTTTGTTTTGTTTTATTGTAACACTTTTTTTTATGTGATACATTGTTTTGTTGAAATAAGGGCATCACTACTTCCTTCCGTGGCACATCATCAAAAAGTATAGGAATCTCCTAACATACCGAAGAAAGGCAGTACATTGTTGTTGGTTTGCTATATTGTTGTTGTACTAAAGAAAACATATTTACCATGTAAGAGTTGAACAATATCTTGGTGATTTTGAGGCAAGAGTCACAGCCAGGCTGTATTAAATAGTATGGGATATGTGATAATTATTTTGTTATTGTTAGAGGCATGTGGGATTTCTTGTTTAAATTTTTTTATAATCATTCTTAAAAATGTTAGCTAAAGGATCTTAGCCTATTGGCTGTTCATAAAATCTGAGCATTTTTGGATGCAGCAGTTGGTAAGGGCAGCATTTGAATGGTGGCATGAGCCAATAGATGTTCCATCATTCCAGGAGGCAGTATAGCGCAGTGGTCTAAGGCTCTGTGCTGCAAATCTGGTGACATCCAGCAGACCAGACCTGGGTTTGAATCCCACAGCTTCCACTTGCATACTGTGTGACCCTGAGCAAGTCACTTAACCTCCTTGTGCTCCCAGGTCACTCCTGTAAAAAAGCTTTCAGCTTAGTGTGCTATACCTGGTTAAATAACTAAAAAAAATAAATAAAATCATTTACATATGTTCCATTCTCCGGGGCAGAGGCTGACTGCAAGAGTTAATAATACTGAAGAATACCTTGGAAGAAGCAAGATTACTAAGGTGAGTAATTTTGTCTTCTCTTTTTATAAAAAGTTGATCATTTGAGTTTCAATGCTGAATTGAAGTAGTCTATATCACAGTTCTCAGTTCTTTCTCATCATAACACTGATTTTTTTTCTAACGATATGACACAGGGTTGTTTAATGAATATTAAATAAATCTAAATTCTGTTCATTCATAGAAATAGTTTGTCTTTGATGTAGCCTTCATAAATACATTCATGTAAGAACATTTTATTCATGTCAGATTGGCAAACAGGTGCCTGTCACACTCTGCTACTTCAATTACATGTACTGACTGAACTCACAAATTTCAGTTTTTTTGGTGTTTCTGTGTGAAAATACATCATGTATGTGTACAAACAGAAACACTATATGGCATCCTGCTGCACCATATCTCTTCCCCATAGTTGAGGCAGCTGCACTCTGCTGCCACCTGTCTCCTGCCTCACAAGCCCCTGCCTTCTGCTCTACATTCGAGGCTGCTGCACTCTGCTACCCACTGTCTTCTCCCACATACTCGGGCATAGTGTACCCTGCTTCCTCCATCTCCTGCCTAAAGAATCAGGGCTGCTGCACCCTTCTACCCCCTGCCCAAACAGTTGGGGTTGCTGCACCTTGTTGCCCTCTCTCCCACACCCCCACAGTCAGGGATTCTGCACCTGTTGTACCCTGTTCCTGTCTCCACAGTCAGGGTTGCTGTGCTCTGCTAAGCCCTAGAGTCCCAGGTCCCCCTGCCCCCACAGTTGGGGCTGCTGCACCATGCTACCCTAGGTCACCTGAGGTGGGGCTTTTGCTGCACTCTGTTACCCACTCCATTGCCCCAAATGGGTAGGGCTGCTGCACCAAACACTCCATGTCTCACAGTCAGGGCTGCTGTACCCTGATGCCCCCCTGTGTCCTGCTGCACAGTCAAGGCTTCTGCAGCATGCTGTCCTCTATCCCCTGTCACCACAGAAAAAAATCAGAGTTTTGATGAGAAAGAACTGAGTGCTACAATACTGACAAGCTGATCTCTCACAGAGAAAAATTTCCACTACTTCAGTTCAGCATTGAAACTCAAATGATCAACTTTTAGGAGAGAATGATAAATTTTAAGCTAATCTAGCTAAACACAAACCACAGACTGAGTTTGTAAGACATCTGGAGAGCAAACCAATAACTCTACAGCCTGCTGTGATTGGGAATCTGAAGCAGCAAGCTACAGTACTCCCAAGATGTCCTTACTTTCCAAGCCTGACTGAGAAAGACAGAAATAACTCCATTTTTAGCCACTGCAGAGCTAATCAACAAATGCTGATTTAAAGAAAACCACAAAACCAAACAGTATGAAATTGTCATGAAAAACTAATCATGACACAGGGACTTGAATTCAAGTGTTATTAATGATATGCAAAAACCTTTGCACATGATCTTTACTAGTCATGCAGAAACAGTGCAAAAGGATTTTGTACCATGTTACTGGGTTTGTGAGCACTGTAGGGGGGATAGTGCAACATGTGCCATGCTGGACCCTATGACTAGCATGGCTCAACATTCACTGCATCCCACAGCCTAAGGACAGTTGGCAAATATGCAGACGGTGGAAGGAGCACTGCATCCCATGCACAGCAGCAAATTCCACTGGCTGAGCAGGCACAGACGATGCACGAGCACCGTGGAAATTAACATGTACAAAATGCATGTCTAACAGGAATGCAAAGCCATGTAAACCATGGCAGAGTCTTGGGGGCACAGGACTGAAGTGCCAACAGCATGACAGCACCACTATTCCACACACTGCTGGTGGTGAGGATGTGTGCCACATTGATAGTGGTCACCAGGGGCCAGACACTGCAGGTTAGCCCACATTAAAGGTCACAGCGGTGTTGTGTCTGGCACATACCTGCCTCAAACATCATCCACTTTGTGACAATTTTTGGAGGGGTACAAAAGCATCAATTTTAGGAGGAGTGTAGTGGTACAATAAGTACATGTTTTTGCAAGTTGTATGTGAGGAGGGGGTAGAATTGATAGAGTATTGCAAGATAGCACTGCACATTTTGATAAGGTGGGGACTGGAATGCATGTTTTGGAGTACGTGCAAGGGAGGGAGTACATATTTTAAGAGAGGGCAAGGTAGAGGTGTACTTTTTGTGGGATTATACAAATGGGGAGGGGAAGGGGAGGAGTTCACATTTGGGAAACGTCGTGCAGCCTCGGCAAATGGGGTGAGTCTGAGTAAAATAGAGGAGACAGCTGTAAGGGGGCTGCATGCATGGAAGGGAAGAAAGGGAAGCAACATTTACATTCCTAAGCCTAACAGCCGAAGTTTGGGGCAGGTCTGTTATTGTGCCCACATTTTTAGTGAATAGCCTTGGGAACATGCCTGATAACAGTAGTTAGCCATTGTGTTTTACTCGTATAATTCCATGGGTAAATGTCCCACCAGACAGTTAAAAGAAAACTCTGATTTGCCATTTTACAATCTGATGTACTCATGTTTACTGAGCTGACAGGACCTTGAGGAGAAGGCTGTAATTTATCTTTAAATGACATTAGCACTAAACCACGATTTCATCAGCCAGTCAGAAAAAGTCTGAGGGATTTTGTGTTAAACTAGAAGGTAAGAGAAGCAATAAAATAGCATCTGCACATGAAAAGGGGCAGTTCCTGAACTTGGATTGCAGTAAATAAAGTCTGCTTGTCCTCTTGGTAGGTACACTAGTATATTTTACAAGCACTGCCATTGATCTGTAACTGACTTGCTCAAAGTGATGCAATAAACACTCCATCTCCGACACATTGGTACTGGTTTTGAAAGGACATTTCAAAAATGCACAACAAAGGCAAGCTTTTGAGGTCAGACTCATTCTACTTTTGAACATGGTGGAGGACGGGATGAATATAGATTTGGGTTTTATGTCACATTACACTGCTCAAACAGCTCCTGTTTTTTTCACCTGCTTCAGGGACAACACATGGACATAAAATTGTGGTACATGGTGGTATTGCAATATGTTTGGAAACAAAATGGGTATATGAATTCCTTTCTATTGGTTACCTATACGTTGGTTTCACCCTGGTGGGAAGGGGTAGAGTGTGGTGACGGAGTGTTGATTCCCTAAGTTTTTTATTTAGATCGATAGAACTGTTTTTAATAGTACAGAATATTAGGTATGTATGGACACATGTTGATACATGGACATATTAGGATGACAGTATTGCAATAACAAAAGGGTCTGTGTTAGGTTTCGGTGTTGAATGTGCACAAACACTAGTCACTTGCTACAAAGTTGCAGATCATGTTTAAACAGTATAAGTCTGAACATTCATGAACAATACTGACTTATTGTACACAGGTTTTAAGACATACAAATCTGATTATACAATGGCAAAAAAAAATCATGACTCTGATTGGTCAGTCTTGGGCTGGACCCGTGATGTTATCCCAGTACAACATCATGGGTCCAGTCTCAGCCTCACTGTGAACCAATGTAGATGATCTTGAGCACATTGACCATTTGCTTAATTGTTTCATCTGCTTTTAAAAAACAAAACTATTTTTCCACACAAAAACATCTTTAAAATGATTTTTTTTAATTCTGTATAACAACGAGCCATTGTATAATAGCAATAATGCCCTCCAGGGTGTGTGTCGTTTGGGATAATGTCACGCCTCAGTTGTTGGACGCACTTGGCCTTCAGCCCCGTGCCCAACCACCTGAGGCATGACGTTATCCCAGCACAACACGCACCCCGTCGGGCATTATTGTTTAAATAGTACTTACACTGTAGAAATGTGGGAAACAGCTTGTTAATTAAGCAATATAGCACGAGAGGGTGTGGATGATGGCAGGATTTACCCACGCCTGATGTGGTGGTTTGCTCATGAGGCCACAGGTTGAGAGAAGAAACCACACCAGGCATGGGTAAATGCTGCCATCACCCATACACTGTCATGGTATATTGCGATTATACAATGCCCCCTTTTTTGTGGCGAAAAAAAAAGAAAGAAACTTTTTTTTTATAATTTTCTTTGATTTTGCTCTGCCAGAAAATAGTCCCTTGTTGGTAAAGAGTGTGCCCTAGCTTTCTGATTTCCTGAGACCCTGTTCGCCTCTGTTCCCCAAACATCCGAGAATCATTTTTATGTGCCTGTTAATGAAATTTCACTTATGCGCCCTCTGTGCCCCCATCTGCTCTGCTCCACAAATATAGCAGGGAAACTGTACCAGTGGAGGTTCAATAATAGCACTGACGCTAGAGGAGGTTCATGTACGTCTCCAATCATGTCGGCTTAGGTGAATATATCTTTTAGTTGCTGGAGGAATTTTGAAGTTGGGAAACTGGTTTCTAATAAAAAACAAGGGCTAGAAATTGTAAAACACATCACCGAAAAGTCAAGCCGCTACACTGGCATGTGTTATTGCATATGCATAAGTGAGAGGATATGCATATGCACAGCCGCATGCGCAGTATCACGGCTCCACTTTTCAGCCATGAGTTGTACAAGTTTTATCTCTTGTTGTTTGTTAAGGACCACTTTCTCTACTTTAAAATTCCAGCATCTCTTAAAATGCATGTCTAACTAAACAGAAATGGCGTGAGGCATGTATGGACTGCTGGCAGTTTACCGTTTGGGGAAAAATAGCTTGACAATGAACCTGTGTGGAAAGTGAAAGAAAAAGCAGTATAGAGGTGAGCTGGATGGAAATGGTTAGGGGGCAGACAGTTGAAATATATTGTTTGGGTCCTGATTTTTTTTCCCAGGATCTATCTTTGTATGCGATGTGGTGGCATCTGATTGGGAGACAGTTTGTGGCCGACTTTTGTTGCTGCTGCTGTGCCCTGGCCACAGACTGCTGACTAGAGTAGGTGTTCAAAAAGAAAGCTGAGGTAGCGGAGAGTAGTTTTGATGTTGCAGGGGTTGGAGTGATACTGACTGGGCATTAGATGAGGCTAGCTGGCACGTCTACCTGTGGGGTGATGGGACGATTTACATGTTGAAAATCATGCCAACCAGCTAATCAGGGACCAGTAGTTTTAGAACCATTGTATAATGCTTAATTTACACCAGGGCAGGTTGTCTTTAAACCAACTTTTTTGCCTAACACAAAGACATTTTCTTATTTAGAAGACTTTTAACATTATACACTATGGCCCAGATATTCAAAAGGGTTGCGCATGGCGCAACGGTGTTGCGCCATGCACAACACACTGATGCGCCTGGAAGCGATATTTAAAGGAAAAGTGCATCAAGATAAACCATGCCTGGGCAGCACTAGTAATGTATGCAAGACAGGTGGGGGGGGGCGTGCCCATGTATAAACTGCACAGCCCGATATTCAGCCTGGGTCAGCAGAGTTATGCAGGCGCAACCCTACCTGCTCCTGCACAAAGTTGAGTTTAAAGGAATAGTCGAGGCCACCACAGGTGAGCTGCTACATTGCAGGGCGCAACACAGCAGCTGCCACCTGTGGGTGGCCCTCGACTTGTTCCCGCTGCACCTGGCGGTGCCCCCCAATGCCCCAATCGCGGGCATCAGTATCCCCCCCAAGTCCAATATCCCTGGTGGTCCAGTGGACCGCGATTAGCCTGATCGCGGGCATAACAGTGCTCCCTCCTCAAGTAGCCCGATCGTGGGCATACCTGTAACACCCCCCAGTAGCCCGATCACGGGTGTAACTGTTACATGCCCCCATTAGCCCGATCGCGGGCATCAGTACCCCCCAAAGTCCAATATCCCTGGTGGTCCAGTGAATGGAGCCCAACGGGTGGCATTTTCACCCCCAAGTCCGAAATCCCTGGTGATCTAGTGGACCCCACCTCCCACGGAGTTTCACCACCCCCTCCCCGTCTGCCGGCAGGCGGCAGCACCCCACCTGCCTGCCGCCGCCCGCCCACCGACTGACAGCTTGGTATGGCTGCACGCCCATTGGTTCAGAGCACGAGCCAATGGGCATGCAGCTCAGACAGATTAGTCAGCTTCCAGATATGTGAATGAAAATTCATTCACATATCTGGACTCGACTAGTAGTGATGGCTGCACGCCCATTGGCTCATGCCTGAACTATGGGCGCAGCCAACCGAGCTGTCAGTAGGCGGGCGGCGGGCGGCAGGTGGTGGCGCTGCCGCCCGGGCTGACGGGAAGGAGGTGGTGGGCTCTGTGAGGGTGGGGTGTGAAGGTCCACTAGATCACCAGGGATTTCGACTTGAGGGGTGATGAATGCCACCCGGATCAGGCTCCATTCGTCCACTGGTCCACCAGGGATATTGGACTTGGGGGTACTGATGCCCTGCGGTTGGGCTAATGGGAGCGTGAACAGTTATGTCCGTGATTGGCCATTGGGGTGTTACAGGTATGCCCACGATTGACTACCCAGGGGGAGAATATTGTTATGCCTTAGATCGGATTACCTGGGGAGAATACGTTATGCCCATGATTGGGCTACTGGGAGGAGAATACTGTTATGCCCGCGATCGGGCTACTCGGGGAGAATACTGTTATGCCCGCGATCGGCTACTGGGGAGAATACTGTTATGCCCATGATGGGGCTAATCGCGGTCCACTGGACCACCAGGGATTGGAGACATCCCTTACGGGAAGTCCCACGATCGGGCTGCAGGGGGCTTAGGTCCCTGATGGTTGCTGCCTGGCAGGGCCCAGGCGCAAGTCGTTGGGGATCAGTGCACCTGCATGCTAATGGCATGCAAATGGGGCCGTAGTCAGATACAAATGGTCCCCCATGCGTCTTGCATAAATTATGGTCACATTTGCATGTCACCCTTTGAATATCGCAGGTGCTGTGCATGGCACAATGGAACTTGAGCCACCACATCTCAATGCTCCACTCTGACCACTTGTGCTGGTGCAGTTCCACTGCACCATGCACAGTGAGGGTGGCCAGGGGGCGATATTCAAAGCAGTTGCACCATAGCGTAACTCTGTTGAATATCGCCCTGGCCACACCCCTGCACAACTATTTTGAGCGGCGCACAGGCTTGCGCCACAAACCGATGCAGTTTGAATATCTGGGCCTATGTATTTTCCAGCTTATTTTATCTTGTGGCTTAAAATCATAGTCATTTACTAATGCATGCACAGATGCACAAATGTAGCTTTAGTATGATATATGGTTGTTCTTAAAGAGTGAGCTATCTATTCTGTGACATTTTACCTTGAAATACCTTTTCTTTGATGGAATTCTGTTGTCTTTATATGGTACTATGTTCATTTTTAAAATTAGTTTAAGCCAGTCGGATTTTTAACAACTTCTTATCTGGTTTTTTTGTGTGTATGATCTGGACTTCAAGATTGTGTATTCTTCCAAACCAACTGTCATTGTTTTCTGATGAAGGATTCTGTGTAGTCTGAAAGCTCAAAGCACCTATTTTCTTTTTTAACAACAAAACCAAAAGGGAGGAATGTACAAGAAAGGAGAAGAAGCAGATGTAAGTTTCAAAGTTTATAGCAGCTTCCAGGTCAATAGTCAACAGTACTATAGAGATTTT